>BSBN01000583.1:2414939-4829878 GCA_027924645.1 Cunninghamia lanceolata | reverse complement strand
CTCTCTTTTGGAGAGGAGTTTTCTCCCACTGGGTTTTTCTCCTTTTTCTCTGGTTGTGAGAGATTGCATCGCATTTTGCTTTATAAATGGGTACCTAACATGGTTGTGTAGCTGGGACCCATATTGCATCTTGATTTTGCATAATAATTCTCCCTAAGTTTGCACTTAAGGGGGGGTGTTAGAGTATTAAGTTTAACATAGGGAAATTAGTTTTTCCAGTGAGGTAGTTTTTTACCTATCAGGTAGTTGTTCACCTGTCATATATTTTCTTTCCTTTAAATAGGGATTTGTACATTTGTAAATAATCAATCAATCACCTGTTTTCTTCTCGTATCAAGCTTTTCATTGTTCTCTTGTGGTGAATTATCTTCCTAGTTGATCCTGGCTCCTGCTTATCCCAACAAAATGTCCCAAACCACAAGAAAAAGGCAACTCTTGATATCTAGGGATACAAAGAAGTGCACCAATGAATTAACTAGGATTTTTGGTACACCATAGTGCAACAAATGGGCCAAGGATAAATAACTAACACATCACTCATGTCAAGGCACCTACAACGATAACAGGAGTAGAATATTTTCATTGTATAGGTCGATTGGATCAAATTTCTTGTTACTAAGTGTTGGCATTTGTTATTATTTATATATGTTATTGATAGAATTATATCCCTTCCTTCATGGAACCAATCAAAACAAAGCTTTGATATCAAATGCTAGTTTTACAATGCTTATTCCTTAATTAGGAGCAATTGAAAGTAATAAACTGTGTTGATCTAAAACACATGTAACCTTAATTAAACATAGAAGAATAAATGAAGGAGATAGATAAGATAAGATGACATATATACTCAGGAAAACCTTTTTGAGAAAGAAACCCACCACCAAAGTAAACCCTGATATATTCCTTCAAAATAAGCTTACAATAGATTGAGAAATTCCATTAATGTTGTAGCCCATGTGTTAACACTTTAGTAGCATGCATATAGGACACCATCTTTCTATTTTGAAGCCTATCTATCTAAAGGGGATCAATATCATGTTTTTGTTCTCTAGCATTGGAGGTGCATAAGTTGTTTCACATCGTTTGGGTATATTGTTTGATTATGTTGTATCTAAAAAAAAATGTAAAGAAAACAAACTTATCCTCAAAAGTTGGGTGGAAAAAAGACATCAAAAGGGTAAATTGATTAATGTGGAAGATATACAAAATTGGCAAAAGAAAGATTTGATCAAATGATTAATTCAATTGGAGGTTTTGATCTAATAATAGGTGGAAGCCCCTATAATAATATAACATGAAACAACAATATCTCTCTCTAAATGTTTCTCTCTCTACCTCTCTCTTTTTCTCTATCTCTTTCTCTCTTCCTCTTTTTGTCCTCTAGCTCTCTATTTCCCTTTATCTCTCTCTATCTCTATCTCCCGCCCCTTTCTCTCTCTCTCTCACTTCCTCTTTATGAGATCTCTCTCCCCCTATGTATACATTTTAATAAATTGGAAGATCACTTCAATCTAAGAATGTGGAGAACATTAGATAAGATAGACTTGTGTTCTTATTTGAAAATCAGAAGTATCCAAAGGTAATGCACAAAATCCCTCCTCTTAAAATTATAAGCTCAACGAGAATACAAAATGACTATAAGTAAACACAATGCTAGGTACAAAATAATAATAGTAACAAAATTTTGAACAGAAGAAACACATAAATGCTAAGAAGCTATAATGAGAAACCAATAATTATGCTGAAATTTGGTTAATTGATCTTGTAATTCATACTACTAATCTATATAAACAATAAAACTCATTTCAAAATAATTCTCAATCAAGCCTATCAATCTACTTTACACTAAAAGTAAAATGCACTCAACAAAATAATTGAGAAAAGTGAGTCTATTATAAAATAATGTCATTCTCCTTCCCTTCTTTCCAAGTGGTTATGCAAATTTTCCTTTGACAAACGTGAAAGTGTAGATTCACATTCATTATCCCTTTGTTTTACATTATGAACCCTCTTATGTCTTCTATCTTGAGAAGGGTAAGGACACTAAAGGACGGTGCATATGTGCCTCTAAAAAATCAAGAATATGACATGCATGTCCATTAAAAATAATTTAATATTCCATTAAAACTATTACCATTGGTCTAGGATTTATCAAAGGTATAACCACTATACCTAGGTGTCAACCTATATATCCATATGGATAGACTCATATGCTTCCAAGATTTGAACATCATACACTAAGGACTCTACCAGTCAAATTTATGTAAGAAGTCATGAAACTTTTTATATCATGAACGTGCATCTAATTGGTGGCACTTTCCACCTAAACTCAAAGTGATTGGATTTTTCTCAATTGTTTTATGTCAACAATCCAAAGATGCCAGTGTTGATAGGGAGCTATGTTAAACATAGCGTTCCATTTGCTTAAGGACCCAACAATTCACCTTTAAGACCTCTTCGACATACCCATTGCACACTATATGACACTATCTAATTTTCACAATTGAGATTAACAAGTTTAGTAGGTAAAACTTTGAGTTGTGGAAATTGAAGTTTGAAGATTTTTTATTAATAATTGTTGCACTCAATTTTCTACCATCAACAATGGCTCAAGATGAATGGGAGAAGATGGATAGATGAGATAGATCTACTATTAGGAACTGGGTCTTTCTAATTCAGTTTTAATGAATATTTTAGTTCAAAACATTGCTAAGAGTTTATGGGTATTGCATTATATCAAACTGAGTGTCATGTAAATAAGTTATTTTTGAAAACAAATTTGTATTATTTAAAGATGAATGGAGGAGACTTTGTAACCAAACATTTAAATGCTTCTCATGTAGTAGTGAGTCAACTGGCTTCTATAGATGAAAAAATGGAAGAAGAGGAAAAATGTATCACTTTGATTCGTTCATTATAAGATACCATCTTTATATTTTGAAGCTTATTTATCTAAACAGGATCAATATCATTTATTTGTTCTCTATAAATGGGGTGCAAATTTGCTTTGCATCATTTGGGTGTACCATTTGATTATGTTGTATTTGCAAAAAATTGTAAATAAAACAAACTTATCCTCAAAAGTTGGGTGGAAAAAACACATCAAAAGGGTAAATTGATTGAGATGGAACACAAGGAATCAGCTAGCAGTGAAGCATTCCTCTATTTTATCTAAATTTCCATGGATTTTGAATTATGTAAACCGTACAATGCATTCAAGTGTAACTTGACAGAATAATGGAACCTTCACTTTGTACTAATCTGGACTTGAATAGATTATAAATTCTTTTTTTTCATAGCCAAGTTCCTACCCAAATTGAATAGGCTACCAAAAACAAGTATTAAAAATTATGGACATTATTATTATTATGATTCTATGTAGAAAATTTGTTTGCACAATCAACATGTGACTAATTGCAAGTATGGATGTTGATAATTGTAGACCAAACGTTCTACAATTTAGGCATCAAAAGCCTTGTGGAAGGAAACAATGTCCCCTGGAAGAAGTTTCATGTCATGAACAAAGCAATTCCAACCCATTGTGAACACATAGCTCTGGTTCCTTCCCCACTAAATTACCAGAACCACCATTCTTTCCCTATACTATCTTGGATTGTGATCAACAGTAATCCATCTTTTGCATTTTTACAAGGATTGAATGAAGCCTAGAGGATGTGCAAAAAATCAAATGCTATCACAAGAAACCATTTCAAAAGATAAATCTCAAAGAAAGTATGTCTTCCAAAGGTTTGTTTGCAGAAAATAAAGATAAATTTTCATTTACCATAAAGATTGGTTGGATTTGGAGTTCCAAACCACATTGTGGATCGATTCTAAAAGATTAAAGAGTTTGAGAAAGTCCCACCAGAATTTTACTTTTAATAGGTCTATAGTATGCTAAAGGGTGTATGGGAAAACCATATCCTTATTTATGTATGACGATGAACTAAAATTTGTGGATTCAAAGTACCTTTTAGTTTCAAGTAGAGAACATGGCTACATGCATAACCTTCCTATGAATAATTATTTTTAGATTTTACCTGTAGCACCCATGACAATTGCAAAGACATTTCCTAAAACACAAAATCATTGGCTATTATGAGATTATGAAACTAAGCTTTAAAACTGCATAGACATAATGGAAAAAAGCATTCCATTGTTTGGTACACTTAGGACTCTGGTCAAGCATTCTAATGGAAAACCATACATTAATGATCAAGCTATGGTACCTTTACAGTGTAAAAAGTCAATCTTGAAATGGGTTGGTCCAAATTGTCTAGCTCCACTGGAGCCTCGTGAAATTAAAAGAGAGATAAATAAAAGAGAGTGACTTAGTATGGGTTGGTCCAAATCATCTAGCTCCACTAGAGTGGGAGAGAGAGAGATAGAGATAAGAGATATAAAGGGAAAGAGCATATGCAAATACAAACAAATCAGTCAGTCATTTCATGCCAACGATCCAAAGATAAATAGAGGAGAGATAAATAGTGAGATAAAGAGAGGGAGATATATAGAGAGATAAATGGGCACTTAGTGTTAAACCACTCCCCCTGCCTTCTTCAAATATAGTGTGCTTAGATATGTTTTTATATTTGACAAGATACAAATTTTGGGACATTGATATTTTTTAAATACATTTTTTCCTTCTCTATAGGTATTTGTCAGTTTTCCATGACTATTTTTCTAGATACGCCACATTGGGATGCATATCTACTTGACATTTCATGTCTTTTCATAGAGTCACATATTATCAATTTGGGAGACACCATTGAGGACATTCTTCTTCTTTTCAATGACAACTTCAATGAAGTTGTATCAGCCTTGTCTTCTTCCGATATGACTACTCTTACCTTGCCTACATCATCTTCTATAGTGATAGATTTTGTAAATATTTATGAGTCAACATATTTGACTCCATCATCATGTATTTTGACATCCTCTACAATAGTATCAGATTCTTCTGGGTCCAATTATCACCATACATCTATGGTCCCTGTACCTGAATCTCAGCATTTGTCACACGTCAGAATTGGCTTGGAGATCCTTGAGCATCCTTCAAAGAAATCATGGGAATCATCTAAGTCTTTGAATCATGTGTAGAATTCAAAGACCTTCATATTTCTTCCTTATGTTCCTGTTTAGAATGGGAAGATTATTCGCACACTTCTTTGGTTCAAATTCTTCCTAAGGGGAGAAATGTTGTTCAATATTTTTGGATTATATTCAGCATTCAGTCTCGAGTATCTACCAACACTACAAGAGGTATTTTGAGGGGAGCCTGCATGGTTAGTCTTCTCATCTCAGTATTGGGAGGATCCATCTCTTCACATTTTCTAGGGGGTCACATAGACCTTCTCATATTTTCTCTCCTATGGGGAGGACATGTATTGTATATTAGTGTTAAAAGTATTCATTGGGGAGTCATGTATAGTCCTCCTTTTATCTTTCTTCTTCACTTGTACAATTCTATTTGTATCATTTATCTTCTGGAGGAAAGTTTTTTTCCCACATGGTTTTCTTTCTTTCTCCACTTTATGAGAAATTCATTTTTACACGGGTACCTAACATGGCCTAGTAGCCAGGACCCATCTCTATGATGCAGGAACTTCCAGAGGTCATAACTTTTGACTCGGAGGTCCTTTGGAGCTGAAATTTGGTGGGCAGATGCATCTTGAAGAGTTTATTATTTTCCCCACGGAATTGAAAGATTCAATAGGTCACTATTTTGACACATTTTCAGGACTTATCCAATCATCTAGGGCCTCAAAATGAGGTTTTAATGTTTTTTTCGAGATTTTCCTAGTTTTTTTCTAAATATTTTCCTAGCTTTACTTGCAATTAGATTAGAAAGTTGGCGATTAGTCATATTTTAGTAGGTTTTAAATATTTGGAAACTTTCATGGTCATATGGATAAGGATGCGAAGTTACCAAAAATGGCAATTTTAGAAAGTTGTAAAAATCTGCCAAAAATGGTAATTTTTGTTTTGTATAAACTTGGTTTTTTTTCAGTTGTGGTAGAATGGAATGGAATGAGAAGGAGTTTGAAATATTTTTGAGTTTTCTGGTTATTTATTTTCAATAAAAATAGTGTTGAGCTTTATGTTGTGAAATTTGGTTACATCACTCTATCTTTGTAGTCTCCCTAAGTTGCACTTAAGGGGGGTTTTAGTGTAGATAGTGTCATTATCTAACTAGTTTAGATATCACCTCTTTGAAGGTTTAACCTATTCACGCATAGTCTTAATTTTACTTAGTCTTTTAGGAGTTTGTCTCACTTTGACATGTGTCCTTAGCTACGTGAGACACCTCTTTCTTTTTGGCTTGCCACTTGCCCTCACACATGTCATGTGATTTAGACAAGTGTTGCATACTTGTAGGGGAAGTTAGTAGTTCAGTCCTACCTTCCTACCTCCTTCTCCTTGCCTATTTATGCAAGGCTTCTCATTGTATTTTACACACTCTCATTGTACATGATACATATGCTCTTGTTCTCCATTTTTCACTTGTGGAAGGTTTTATTCTTTGTGCTTGCTGATCTTGGTTGCTCCAACATTTGTTAGTTTTCCATGACTATTGTTCCTTGGTTGAATTTTGCGCACAATGGGCTCCCATGACATAGAATGTACACAATTTTTTAGGTCTCAAGATCATTCCCATATCATCTACAAATTCAAACAAACCAAAAGTTTTTCCCTTCAAAATTTAATTTTAATCCATTTGAGCTCCAAATTACGCAAAGGTGCGAAATTATAAAAGCAACGAGGATCACTAAGTTTGATCAATCTTCGTATCATGTAACATACCATGAAAGAATGCATGATGGTAGGCTAGATGACACATAAAAATGATGTAGGTGGTGACCATGCTTATATTTGCAAGAGAATGCCTATTAAATGTAGATGCCAAGATAATGCCTATTAAATGTATGTGTCAAGATGTCAAATATGAAGCTTGTGATAAACAAACATACATGCTTCAAATAATATGCATGTGTGATGACAAATGAAATGAAAGTGAACCCACGTGCAATGCATGAACAAGAATCTAGAAAGGAAATGCATAGGCATTAGACATGGAAGCTCACACATTTCAAGTAGCTACTAAGCAAGTCATACGGATCTTCAAATAGATTAAGATTGTCAAAGTTAATTCACGACAATCAAGAAAACAAAAAATGATATGAGCCATAGGGATACAAGACAATCATCATTCACTTAAAGACATATCAATTGAACTTCCAAAACTCTTCGGCATACCCATTGCACACCAAGGTGCGATTGCTAGTTAATTTTAATATAGATAAAGATTGTGGAAGTTTCTTCCTTTTCACCATATTTAACTCTAATATAGACAAAGATTGTGGAAATATCTTACCTCTTAACAATAAAATAAACTTATAGAACACTTTGTTGATAACTGAGAGGGGGGGTGAATCAGTTATCCTAATTATTTCTTCTTTCTGAACTTTCTTATTAATCAATGGAGCATTGAATCAAACAAGCAAACATAACCATGAAAATAGAGATACACATGACACAATATTTTTGACGTGGAAACCCTGTTAAGGGAGAAAACCATGGGGTGATTAACCCAAAGATTATTCTCTGTTAGAAGAATAAGGAAATACAAAATGGCACTTGCCAATTAGGGCTCACTGCCCGAGCACACTGCTCACAAAGAAGGCACACTGCCTACAAGGAGACACACTGTCTACAAAAGAATGTTATACAATACTTGAACTGATTGGAAGCATCCACATATGCTGGTGTTCAGTTCTGGTTAGGCTCAGTACACTGATTTGCTGCACTTCATCTTTCCTCTTCTCTTATGCTGCTTTCCTTTCACATACCAGACCTTCCTTACTGCTTCTGCTCCATTCTGCTTTTATTCACATGCCACATAACACAACAACACACTTCACAACTAAATCCATCGTGTATATATATCCGCACAAGTAATTTCATCACCTTTCAAGTCGGCATCCGGAATAGTCAATTCTTTTCACAAACTCTAATCTGTCAGCTGAATCCTTCCACACTAAGTAATGCGGATCAAGCATATACTTGAAGAGATCATTAATCATGTCGGCCAAACATGAGTCATGCCTTCATAACCTTTAACACCATCAGTAACACATCCGGAAAGTAGTCTGATGTTCTGTCAGTCAATTCTTCCTCTATTCACACTGTTACTCAGGAACCCGGTACTCAACTATTTATATCTTTTACCTCATCTATCACCGGAGGCTACAACCTTGGAATCTATCACTCAAGGTAGTCCTCTTGACTTCCCCAAAACCGCACTTTACCAAGATACTTCCTCTGATAGATCCGGACCAGTTTGTCGGACCTTGCCACATGCTCTGTTCTTGTTTACCAGACCACAATAATCTTCATTTTGACTTCCGGTAGAGACACACCATGTCCTGCGAATGGGTGAGATGACCTTTGTTGCCATCAATGACAACAAACATGAATCCATATAGTGTCTCTTGCCAACACACTTGAACCGATGCCATTACTGCCCTAGTTTTTCTTTCTTTCTTCTATCAACATTGCCCATGTGAGCCATTTTATAAAACAAATATACTTGTCTACAGAGTACTGCACGGATTTTACTTTTTCTTTTAACAATATTTTTGGATGAAATGCGTTCTTCTCCACAAGTGGTGTGGAGGCAGCGACCGCTTTGACCAACATTTCTCAATGTATACCTATTCTTCGGGCTAATTACATTTTAATATTACAACAAATAAAACAAACAATCAAGTATTTAGAGATAATGTAAATTGGTAATTTGTGTCATTTTCAATTTTTAATTTTTTGAAACAATATAGATGTAAGTTTTTATTATTTTTCTATAATTTTATAGTGGATGACATTTTACCATAAGCCATTTTAGGATTTCTTGAAATTAAATAATTAACTATATAATGCATAGATATTTTGGATAACTTTTTATTGAATATTTTATTTATTAAAATTTTCTAATAAGTAATAACAAAAGCAAGAGCAGAAGAGGTTTTTCAAATCTTGGATAGGGTAGGATTGGGAGTGGCCTAGATAGAGGCAACAATGAGGACTATTCTCCCTTCTTGCCTGGTGTTGATGGAAATGTTGGGATTTGTCAGGCATTGAGGAGAGGCTTCCTTTCCCCCTCACCTGACTTTGGCTCTGGCTTGTCTGTGTCGTTGTCTTCCCTTGTTGTGGGCTTTCATGGTTTGGCACTTCGAGGGACTATAAGTTTTGATTGGACATCTTTTTTGAGAGGATGGGGGTTCAGAGGAGGCTCCTTTGACATGTGCTCCTGCCTAGGGCGATCCTCTTTTAGCAATTTCTCATAGATCTGTTCTCCTCAAAATCAGCTGCACTCATTTTGTAGGATGACCCCTACGAAACTTGTCCATTTTGTAACCTACACTCTAAGTTCGCCAATCAATGTGGATCATCTCATCCTCGTGCATAGTCCTCTCGCTCCTAAGTATCTATTTGAGTAGCTTCTCATTTGGATTTCTTGAAATTCATGTAAGCTGTTGAATTGGTTTTCACAATTTTGAAGAGTTAGAGAAATTTTGTTAACGTGTAAGGTAGGCAGATTTTGCCACCATTGCATATTTTAGTTTTTGAGTTGTGTGTAAGGACAACAATTTTTGCTGCCCATGCATTTTGTTCTTGTCAAAGTTCTTGTGTCGAAGCGATAAAAATTGCCACTGTAACATATTTGCCTTTTCACTTTTAAGTGCAGGAGCGGCAAATTTTGCTGCCCATGCATGTCGTCCTTGTGATATGCAAAGGCAGTGAATTTTACCGCCTGAACAGATCTTGAGCATATGAAGTGAACTAAGAGTGCATTAATGGCACTCATGCCAGGGATTAATGCGATCTTTAAAAACCTTTTAAGCACTTTTTATTTGTTATTTTCATTTACCTCTTGTTTAAAACCTCTTGTGCTGTGAATCCGACCTCTTCTGACACCAATCGAACTATTGATCCATTTGGTGTGGGTGGATTATTCTCGCTATTTTCATTCAGGGTTTCTTAGCTACTTTGTCAGGTGAGTTTATTTTGATGTTTCTTTTCATTTGTTTTTGGATTTATGTCAAATATTGAGGTATTTTTGCAGTTTGTGGAAACGTTCGTTTTGTTGATTGTTTTCTTTGGATCATTTTTTTTAATATAGAGTTTAATGATTGTTTTATAATTTTTTCTCTTCATCATTTTAAAAACCCTAGCCTAAGGTTTGTGTTATGACGATTTCACGTTTCTTCTTTTAGGGTTGTCATTAATTTTCACGGATGGCCTAGCTTTCCATTTTAATTGGGTTGCAGATTATTCCCGACTGAATCATTGCGTCCTTTGAAACTTTTTGTTTTAGGTTTTATCTTCTAATGTAAGGGCGGTGAAATTTGCCGCCCTCACATTCTTTTTTGCTTGGTAGTGTATCGGCGGTAAAATGTACCACCGATACATATGACTTTCCCTTTAGCAAATACTCACATGTAAGGGCAGCGAAGAATTATAGATGTCAGGGCTGCAAATTTTGCCGCTCCTGCATGTAGGATAGCATTTGAAAGTGCAAAATGTACAAACAATAAATTTTACTGCTTTCACAGGGAAGGATGGTTTCTACAAAGTGTGATGGCGGTGAATTTTGCCGCTTTTCCATTGGATAAAGGAAATGTAGGTTTTATGTTGAAGCAGAAAAATTACCTACTCTCGCATGAAAGAGTTTTCATTCATAAGTGTCCAAGCGGTAAAAATTACCGCTTTCACATGAAACTTCAAACTGACAAACACGTTCTCCACCCCTACACGTGTTTGTCAGTTTGAAGTTTCATGTGAAAGCAGTAATTTTTACCGCTTGGACACTTATGAATGAAAAATCTTTCATGTGAGAGCGGTAATTTTTCTGCTTCAACATAAAACCTACATTTCCTTTATCCAATGGAAAAGCGGCAAAATTCACCGCCATCACACTTTGCAGAAACCATCCTTCCCTGTGAAAGTGGTAAAATTTACCACTTGTACATTTTGCACTTTCAAATGCTATCCTACATGTAGGAGTGGCAAACTTTGCAGCCCTGACATTTGCAATTCCCCTAACATGCAAGGGTAGCAAAATTTGTCGCCCGTGCATTCACACTCTGGAACTTTTCTAACTCTTGAGAATTTTCTGAATCACTATCCTAAGCTCGCTTTTATCTATTTTTTTGACTCACTTGCACTTTAGCCCTTTCAAGATCATTCCTCTAGTCATGATCGACAATATGCAGTTTCCCAAAATTGCCTATATTTCCCCTAACTGCAAGATCATGACTCTTTGTTACAGTTTCTCTTGCAAGTTGCGGAGGTCTTCAACTCATCCGAAGGAGTCTTCTTCCCAAATGACTGATTCGTCTCCAAAGAAAGCCAAAGAAATGAAGTATAAATATCAAGGTGTCTTTCCCTTGACATCATTGACATTAAATGTTGATGAAATACGGGATACAGAGATCAAACATGTGGACATGGTTGAATTCATGGAGAGAACAAAGTCAGATAAACCTAGTCCCTATATGCAGAAGATTGTCAAGAGCAATATTCATCTAGTGACTTCATTTCCTATGGCAACACACAATACAGAGTTTATTTTTCAAGTTGCTCATTTTTACAACAAAGATATCAGGGCAGTGGTAGATGCTCATGGTAATGTGATTATAAGGCTTGATCCAGAATTCATAGATAAGGTGTTCATGTGTCCAGCAACTGAAGATATTATAGAGTTGGAATTTTTAATTGCCCAAGGAGAGTATGATAAGGATGTGGAAAAGATGAAAAAGGTGATAAATACTAAGTGACTCAAGACTACAAGACCAAATTTGTCTAGATGGCAAAGGAGTTTTGCCAAAAGTGAATTTGTAGAGGAAGTGGGTGACTTGATAACTCTTCTCAGTAGAGTTAGAGGTCTTTCTTCATCATCAACTTTTCATGAATGCATGCATCCGTACATCAAGATCATACTCCAAGGTAAGTAGAATATCTTTTGGGGAGAACGGATTAGTAATGCTCTTCATGAGCAATCAACTAAAGTGTCAACTACTTCAAAGTTCTACATGACTTCTTACCTAGTGTACATAGCAGCTTCTATGAGAAGTTTTCCAGGATTAACATCTGATGGAGACAAGAGACTTGTACAAGTTTATCAGTACTATCCTCAGATCACTTCGAAAGGCTCAATTCATCATTTCAGAAGGGTGAATGATGCCTTCTTTAATATTTTCTTGTGTCTTTTTGATCCTTAGTTCCAACAGAGAAGAATTTTAGATGAGGCCTGGACAGTGATGAATGGTTATGGTTGTCTGTTTCTTCAATTTTCAACTTTCACATAACTCAGAGTTGGCTTTTATCATGGTTATCCCTATATGCTTCCAAAGTTCCCCTCTGACAAACTTGTTATGATGGAGTTGTGTCGACATATGATTGTTGTCCATAACAAACGTATGGAGTTGAAAAAGCCTGGATTTAGGTTCCTATTGAGATTGGTAGATTTTATGTGGCAACTGCCGCAAAGGCTAAGGTAATGGAAACAGAAATGTAGATGGTCACCATGAAGATGTTCAAGAAGAGACTCTATTTTGATTACAAGAGGTAAAGGACAAAATAAAGAGAAATACTCAATTTCATGAGCCATTGGTCGAAGATATCTTGGCTGATTTGAGAACAGAAGAGGAGATTAGAAAGATGGATTATAGCAGGTTGACTCTAAATCAAATTGAATATTAGGGTCTAGCTGATATTCTAGAGGATATGGTGGATGATGAAAAGGATCTCAATTCAAGCTATGTCAATGAGAATATTGCAAACTCTCCCTTGCCTGCTATACAGTGGTTAAAGAAGGAGTTAACTTCTTTGAGGAAAAGGTTTGAACCCATTCTGGCTAATACCAACCTGTGGCTTCAGAGTAAAGGTATTCCTTTGAAGGATTTCATAACTGGATCTGAAGAGGAAGTCTTAGAGCAAATAGGGAAGAAGGTTGAGTTGAAGAAAAAGAATAAAAGTGATACTCCAAGCAAATCAAAGGTTTCCAAACCTATGATTAAATTTGTGTCCAAAGGAATAAAGGTCAAAGTTGCAGAAGAAGAGTATGATGCTAAGGACATGGAAGTTGAAGAACAAGGTGTTGATGAACAAGCTACAGAAGAAATGGACATTGAAGATAAGTATTCAGGGGAGAAAAGAGATGAGCAGGAGAAAGAAGAAGGAGATGGCCAGAAAGACCTACAAGACATAACCATGTCTCCACAAAGGGATGTGCCACAAGAAACTGAAAACCTTTCTCCTCAACCCAATGTGTCTGTTTCAATTCCTTTGTCTATTCTTCCTACTACCCCAGTTTCACCCATCAATATTCCATCTTCTAAGTTACCATCATCTTCAAAAATAATTTTTGATAATCCTCAAGTTGCTTTTGATAATGTTCTTCATTCTTCTGGGTCAATTCCTAGTTTGTCCTCGCCCTCTTATGACGTTAGTGACTCGTCAATTTTTGAACATTTTGTTTTGGGTACTGAGCAAGTTGTCAATGTGGATATGCCAGGTGTAGTGTTTACTAATACTTCTCCTATCATTACTACCACAAGTCTGAGTATAGATCTTCCTATACCAACAATGGGTTCTTATCCAAATGTTAGTACGTCGGTGCTTCCTCCCTGGCTTTCAGCATATACACCTAAGAGGAAGAAACAAGCCATCTCTCTAGATGACTTTGATTTTGGTAAGTTGGTGCCAGTGAAGGCTAAAACTCAAAATAATCCCAAAAATCTTTCTCGATTGCTGGAAGATAAAGGCCAAAAATATGTGGAGATTACTAGACCACCATAGGATGCAACCGTTGAAAATTTCAGTATGAATGACTACTCTATTTCCAGAATTGAACTTGGAAAGATCACGCATCAAAGTACAAAAGATGATATGCAATTTGCATTGGATTCTTTAATTCAAAAGTTTGATTGGGAAAAAGAAATGAAGGATCACTACAAGAAAATGGCAGAACAATTGGCTACAATGGTGAGGAAAATTACTATAACATCAGAATCAATAACTCCTGAAGCTGTCTCTGTAGAAGATCATATCATTCAGAAGGCTGAGAAGACTCACCTAAAAGGGAAAGTAGTTGAAGAGTATCTGGATAAAATATAGGTAGAAGGAGTCTCTTCTCACAGAGATAGCTGAAAAGACAAGAAAGATGGAAAAGATCAGAGCAGAGCTTGATGATCTAGTTGATACTATTTCTCAAGATATCGAATATCTGGATGGAAGCTATGAGAAGTCAAACGAAATGAAGAAGTTTAAGATAAATACTTTGATATCAATTGGTTTTATTCCAAATTGTGATTCTTATGTGGAGACTAAGGAAGCATTGGTTTATAGAAGTAATGTTCTAAAAGACTTGATCAAAGATTTGGAAAGTGCCAAGGAGCTAAGTGAACAAAGTGATGTTAGTCTCTTGCATAAATTGGAGGACCTTCCATGTAATTTGGTATCAGAGGATCATCACTTCCTTCCTACAGATGAGATGATCTAAGAGTTCAAAAATATGTTCCAAAAAGAGTTTGAAGATAAAGTGTTCTTAGTTTCTTCTTTGGACAACATTCTGGATAATCAGTTAACGTTAGATAACCTGAAATCTAAGTTAACTAGTCATGCAAAGGAGGCCACCACAGTGAAGGATGCAGTGATCAGGGATCAGATGATTTTCAAGAATACTATCAGTCTAGATATTTTGGGGATGCAAGCAACATTTACTATGTATGATGTTCATTTGAAGAAAGATGGCAGTAGAAGTTGATGCAACTTTTCATAACTTAGTTTATTTTATGTTTTCATATGTCTTTTGTTTGTAGTTATGGACATATTTACATGTACTTTTCTCATATGTAATTACATGTAAAAACAAAGGAAGTCCTAAGTCAAAAAGGACTCTTTTAGTTGAATAAGTCAAATTAGTTATAGATTTCCTAGTTTTGCTCTAGGCTCCTCCCTATAAATAAAGAGGGCCTCTATTGTAATATTGATCTTTTAACTATTGAAGTGAAGCGCTGCCATTTTGAAGAGCAATTTGAGACTTTGAACTTGTTTTGTAAATCATTTTTCAAGTAATATTAAGAAGCAAGTCGGCATCCAATCTTTGTCTTGGAGCAAGTTTGTGAATTTTATAGAATTGTTCTTATGTCCTTTCTATCACATGATCTTATATGAATGTTTGAATTGTGAGCGTGAATATCAAGTGTTTGGGAGGTGATTCAAATATGATTTTGTAGACTTTGTGCTGCTTTATCATATTTGAAATTAGAGTTTAAGTTTGTGAATGAAAAGTAATTTGAAGACTTTGGGCTACAAATTATTGTTCGTGATCATGTCATTGTACCTCAGTATATAGTGAAGACTTTGAGTTGCACTCTATTATGAAATATTTCATTTTCAATCAGCATAAGAAGCAATGAGAAACTTTGTGTTTTCGTGGGTTTCTTGGTTATCAACACAAGTAGGTACTTTTTAGATAGTAAATTGTTTTGAGTATTGTATTGAACATTGTAAACATCATTTCTGAAAAAAGAGAAATGGATGATATAAAATCATCCCGAAGTTAGTTTTAGTATAAATAAGTTTGAAATAGTTAGAATAGGGAATCTCCCCTTGATGAGAGGAGAGAAATTTCTCATCATAGTTGTGGCTGATATAACCATTTTGCTGTTAGTTAGTTAATGACAAAATATTCACCCAACAGTTTTTTGGTGACTATGCTGGGGAAGAACGCACAACTTAGAGCCTCACACTTTGAGTTGAAGCATTTCATCCTCATTCATTGTTTTAAGTTGTTTCTAAATCTTTGTTAAGTATATTGCATTCTGGTAGACCCTAGGTACACAAGAAGTAAGAGAGCTCAAGGAATTATTGATCTTGTGTTGGAGTTAATGCAGAAAAATAATTTTGGTCTTTTGCCTCCAAAACCTCAGCTTCAACGAACAAGGAATTTTCCTCCTACCAGCGCTAGGTCTCCTATACCAAGTGAAGCTTCTAGCCCAAATACTAACAGAGTTTTATATCTGTTCAAGTCCCACAACGGTTTGGCATCCCACCTTTCAATCAGCGCATAATGGCAGCTCAAGGCCCATGGGGTAATACTTTTGGAACTCTGAATTTGACACCACCACTACATGAACTACCCCATAGTTCAAGAAAGAATTTACCAAAATTTTATGGTGAAGGGAAAGTCCATCTTGATGTTCACACATTGCAACTTTTTGTATAGCTTGTGGTGTGTTAGGGGTGGAACACGAAGATGTAGCTGTGAGACTTTTTGTAGAAACACTTCAAGGTGCTGATGTAGATTGGTTTTATCATCTTCAAGCCCAAACCATAACCAATTGGAATACCCTTAAAACCAAGTTTGAAGCTAGGTTTAAGCCTACGGAAGATGCACATGCTTTGTTAGCCCAGGTAACAGAGATGAAGAAAGAACCACATGAGCCCATGCAGGATTTCATTGCTAAGTTCAATAAATTGACGAATAGGATTCCAACAATTGCCCAACCAACGACCGAGAATCTTAAATGTTTCTTCATCAACACTCTGCTTCCTGAGGTAAGTTTTCTATTAAGACGGGCTAATCTTGCTAATCTTCCTTTAGCTCAAAGATTAGCTACAGAGGTTGAAGATGATCTTATCCTTGTGGGTAAGATAAGAAGGGATTCAAACAGAAATAGAGGTCAGTCCTCTACTGACTTATCATCCACAAGAACCATAGATCCTATGGTACAGAAGTTAGCAAATGAGTTGTTGACTTTGAAAAAGCAAATGTCCCAGGGAATGTCCACTCCTTCTTATCGGGACATTCCAAGGAGGACATTTCCAAATACTTCATATCAAGGCAATGCTGCAAGAAATCAAGGGCAACAAAATTGTCTTCCTCATACTCAAGGAAAGATGGCTTTGGAGGCTCCACTGGTCAATTTAGCAGTTGGCTACTATGAAGCTGAATAGGATAATTCTTTCCAACCTGACTTGGATCAGAAAAATAATGCTAATCTTTTTATGGAAGGAGAAGAAGAATTAGTTGGCGACTCTACTATTGGGTTCATGAATTATCAAGATGAAGCAGAAAGAGGAGAAGATGCATATGGTGGAACATATGTTGTGTTTACTAGATCTCAAAATCAGTCGAATCAACAAACAGTTGATAAAGGAAAATCAAAAGAAGATCCTCAATTGGTGATTTCAATTGCTAAATGAGGAACTCCTTTACCTTTTCAATCAAGGGATCTGGCTCCTGATAAACAAGTAAGTTCTTCTAATACTCCTACTTCCTCCACTGCTATTCCACAAACCAGTACTACCCCAATTAAAACTCAGAATGAAGGTTTTCCTGCTTCTGTGTCAAATTTATTTTAGTTGTTTGATATAATTGACCATGCTAGGAAAACTAAAATCCAAATGTCTGAGGTAGAATATTTGCAGGCTAACCCTGACCAATTTGAGAGGTTAGTTAAATTTGTTAAAAAAAAGGCTGCCGCTACAGGGAAAGATTCTTCCAAGACTATTCATGACTCTTTAAAGAATAGGTTTGCCTAGAATAACCTAGTCACTACTCCCCTTGTTGCTCCAGGGAAAATAGAACCCTTCTATGTTTCTCTGTTAGTCAATGGCCACAAGCTAAGCAATTGTATCATAGATTCAGGGGCTTCTGATAATGTCATGCTTGCTAAGGTAGCTGATGCCCTAGGACTAACCTTGATAAAGAACTTTGGAAGGTGCTTTTCAATAGAAAATAAACAGGTGCCTTTATTAGGCCAAATTAAGGATGCACAATTTGCCTTCGTAGCTTTTCCAGAGAAGAGAATAAAGATGATCGTCCTAGTTACTGATGTTCTAGCTTCTTATGGTATTTTGCTTGGATGAAACTTCTGTAAGGATGTGGGAGGAGAACTAAATATGGATTTGTCTAAGGCAAGGATACCTGTCAAAGGTGTCATGCAGAAATTGCTTCTTGAAAGGGAAGCAAAATACATTGTTACTCAATCTGAAGATTCAAAAGCTCGAATTTTATTTGATTCTTCAGGGATGGATAATTATTTCTTGACCACTGAAAACACTTTTAGTTCATTAGATGAAAGCTCTAATAATTCAGATGAAGACTCAGAAGGAAATTCAGATGAAAGTACAGACGAGAGTATGGTGATACAAGATTTTTCTTCCTCTGATGAAGAGTCTGTTGATCATTGAAATATCAAAGTGGGAAATTCAAATGATATTTGGATTTTAAAATTTGATGGTAGTTGTTCTTCCACTAGATCTGGGGCTGGAATAGTTCTAATATCTCCTCAAGGTGATATTTTTCCTTTCTCCTATAAGCTATAGTTTGATAATACTAATAACACTGTTGAGTACAAGTCATTGTTACTCGGAATGGAGGTTGCTCATGTAAAAGGGATCAAAAATCTTCACGTACAAGGTGATGATGAACTTGTTGTTTGTCAAGTAAGGAATCTTTACCAAACTAAGAATGAAAGGTTAAGACATTACCGCAATTGTGTATGGGATTACATTGAAGGTTTTGATGCTTTCGACATTTCAGTAGTGCTAAGAGAGTTTAATGATCGTGCTGATTCATTAGCTATCTCTTCCACCCTTATGGTCCCTCATAAGGATTTCAAAGGTAACAAGTACACTATTGAGTTGGTTTTCTAACCAAGTGTACCTGATAATGTTGACCATTGGCAAATCTTCAATGGTGATAATCATATCATAGCTTTCTTAGAAAAGATAGATAGCTTTGCTAAACTCTATTTTAAAGGAAGTGATTCCCCGCCTTGGGAATATGTTTTTGAAATTGATTCACAGACTGGTGAGGAGTTTCTTCATCTAAAAGGAAATAAGATCCCAAAAGGTTTGGTTTCTCTGGAAAATTTATTTGACAAGCATGATCGATATATCAAACAACATCAACAACTTGATTCAAATTCTTCAATGGAATTTGAGCAAGTAAATTTGAGTTCTAAAGCGGATCCCAAGATGGTTAACATCAGGAAATGTTGCACTACTGACGAGAAATTCAAGTTCATGACACTACTTCACCATTGATGTGTTGGTGTATTCATATGATGATCTGAAGTCCTTTAGACCCAAGGAGATCCAACATGAGATTCCTGTTAAGGTAGGATCGTTGCCTCACAAGCAAAAGGAGAGGTAGTATAATCCCAAGATATCAAGTACTATTCTTTCTGAAATCTAAAAACTGCTAAATGCTAGGATAATCTTTCCTATCCATCATTCCACTTGGATTGCGAATATTGTTCCTATGAGAAAGAAGAACGGAGAAATCCGTATTTGTGTTGATTTTAGAAATCTGAATCAATCTTCTTTAAAAGATACTAGCCTCTGCCTATAATGGACCAAGTGTTACAAACTGTAACTAGTTTAGAGATGCTGTCTATGTTAGACAGCTTTTCAGGCTATAATCAAGTAGAAGTCAGTGAAGAAGATCAATACAAGACCACTTTCACAACACCATGGGGCACATTTGCATATCGCAGGATGCCATTTGGTTTAATCAATGCTGGTGCTACTTTCTAAAGAGCAATGGATCTCACTTTTAGAGATGAAATGGGGAAGTTCATTGTGGTGTACCTTCATGACTTGACCATTTTCTCTAAAAAGCATCAAGATCATGCCTATCACTTGTGACAAGTCTTGGAACGGTGTCATCGAAATGGTATTTCTCTTAATCCTAAGAAGTCAATTTTTGGGGTTACAGAAGGTAAACTTCTTCGTCACATTGTGTCCAAAGAAGGTACTAAAATTGACTTTGAGAGAGTCAAATCTATCCAAAGTCTTATGTTGCCTACTAGTAAGACAATTGTTCATTCTTTCTTTGGGAAGGTGAATTTCTTGCAAAGGTTCATTCCAGAGTTCGCAGAGAAAACACATCATATTGTTAATATGATGAAGGGTAAGACCACTTTCCATTGGAGCATGGAAGGAAAAGCAACTTTCAAGAATATCAGAAGTGCCATAGCCCATGCTCCAGTTCTAGTTTGTCCTGACTCTACTAAAGGTTTCATAATGTATAGTTATGCTTCAGAGCATACACTTTCAGCAATTCTGGTTTAGCAGAATGAAGAAGGTGTGGAATCTCTGATTTCATTTATGAGTTGCCCATTGAAGGCTCATGAACTTACGTACTCAAATATGGGGAGACATGCTTGGGTTGTGGTTAAAGTAGTGAAGAATTTTAGATTTTACATTATGAATTCACATACTGTTGTTTTGGTGCCAGACACAACAGTGAAGTCTATCTTGACACAACAAGAATTTGGGACTAAAAGAGGCAATTGGATTGCCAAAATTTAGGAATTTGATCTCGATATCAAACCAACCAATCTTGTGTGTGGAAGAGGTTTGTGTCAGCTAATTGCTGATAATGTCCCAAAAGAAATAGGTGATGAAGAGGCTAAGGTTGAGAATGTTCCAATTGTCCTTTTTGTTGCTACAACAAATGAGTGGTATCCTGATATCGCTTATTTTCTCATGTATGGTGAGTGTCCTTCCCATTTGTGCTATAAGGACAAAAGGACTATCAAGCTTAAGGCTGCAAAGTATGTCTTGTGGGATAATGTTTGTATAAAAGAAGCCTTGATGGAGTTTTTCTTCGTTGTGTGGATAAAGCGCAACAAAGCAAACTTTTAGAGTCTTTTCACAATTTGGCATGTGGAGGACACTTTTCAACACCGGTAATAGCTCATAAGATTTTGAGAGCCAGGTATTATTGGCCAACACTTTTTCAGAATGCATACAGTTGGGTGCGTAAGTGTGGATTGTGCCAATAGTTTGTGGGGAAGCCTAAGTTAGCTGCATTACCACTAAAACCAGTTGTGATTGAAGAACCTTTTCAGCAATGGGGGATTGACTTCATTGGTGCTGTGAACCCACTGTCAAGTGAGGGACATAGTTTTGTTCTCACCGCAACAGATTACTTCACCAAGTGGGTGGAGGCAATTCCAATTAAGCATGCTACTTCTGAGGTAGTATGTAATTTTTTCAAGGACAACATCATTTCCCAGTTTGGAGTTCCAAACAAAATTGTAGCAGATAATGCTACATGTTTTTCTTCAAATGAGATCACTTGTTTTTGCTTTGAATATGGGATCATCCTTTCACATTCATCAGACTATTATCCGCAAGGGAATGGTCAGGCAGAATCTAGTAACAAGAATCTGGTTACAATTATCAGGAAACTGGTAGAGGATAATCAGAGAATGTGGCATAAAGCTTTGTTTGATGCTTTATAGGTGGATAGAATTACCCCTAAAAGGGCAATAGGTATGTCACCATTCCAGCTTCTATATGGTTTGAATGTAGAAATACCTATTACCTTAGAATTGTCAGCTTTGAAGTTGGCAAAAGCAGTGGAAGATAGAACTTTTGAAAGTTCTATTGACAAAAGAATAATGTACCTCTCTAAACTTGAAGAACAACAGGTTATGGTGGTAGACTGTATTGCTGAGCATCAGAGTTAAGTCAAGAAACTTTTTGACAAGAAGCCGAAGGCCAAAGAATTTTAAATTGGGGATCAAGTCTTGTTATGGGACAAGAGGAGAGAGCCAAAAGGAATGCATGGGAAGTTCAATTCCCTATGGAGAGGCTCGTTCGTCATTCACCAACTTTGTGGTGAGAATAGTTTCTTGTTGGAGTATCAAGATGGGACACCGTTCTTGCTACCTCATAGTTGGCAACATCTGAAGCATTTCAATCCATGAAGCATCAGATAAGTTCATCTGTATATTTGTATAGTTTGTGTTTTTCTTTTTCATTTTTGTTTAGTCTTTTTGTGTCTTTTCATTTTGGTAGCTTGACTCTATGGCCCAATGGCATGGACGAAGGCACTTAGTGACTAGATTCTTCTCCCTTTGATCGTTTCAAAGAATTGTTGAAGGAAGTTCCCCAGTTAGAGCTAGCTATTGTCCTCAAAATTAGCTACACTCATTTTGTAGGACGACCCCTATGAAACTTGTCCATTTCATAGCCAACACTCTAAGTTCGCAAATCAAGGTGGATCATCTCATCCTTGTGCATAGTCCTCTCACTCCTGAGTATCTATTTGAGTAGCTTCTCGTTTAGATTTCTCGAAATTCGCATAAGCTGTTGATTTGGTTTTCACAATTTTGAAAATTTAGAGGAATTTTGTTAACATGCAAGGTTGACAGATTTTGCTGCCATTACATATTTTAGTTTTTGAGTTGTGTGCAGGGGTGATGATTTTTGCTGCCCATGCATTTTTTTCTTGTCGAAGTTCTTGTGTCGAAGCAATAAAAATTGCCGCCGTAACATATTTGTCTTTTCACTTTTAAGTGTAGGGGCAGCAAATTTTGCCACCCATGCATGTCTTCCTTGTGATATGCGAAGGTGGTGAATTTTACCGCTCGAACAGATCTTGAACGTATCAAGTGAACTAAGAGTACATTAATGGCACTTGTGCCAAGGATTAATGCAATCTTTAAAAACCTTTTAAGCACTTTTTATTTGTTATTTTCATTTACCACTTGTTTAAAACCTCCCGTGTTGTGAATCTGACCTCTTCTGAAGCCGATCGAACTATTGATCCATTTGGTGTGGGTGGATTATTCTTGCTATTTTTGTTCAGGGTTTCTCAGCTACTTTGTCGGCTAAGTTTATTTTGACGTTTTGTTTCATTTTTTTTTGGATTTATATCAAATATGGAGGTATTTTTGCAGTTTGTGGAAACATTTGTTTTGTTGATTGTTTTCTTTGGATCATTTTTTTATATATAAAGTTTAATGATTGTTTTATAAATTTTTCTCTTCATCATTTTAAAAACCCTAGCCTAAGGTTTGTGTTATGATGATTTCATATTTCTTCTTTTAGGGTTGTCATTGATCTTCACGGATGCCCTAGCTTTCTATTTTAGCTAGGTCACAGATTATTCCTGACTAAATCGTTGCGTCCTCTCAAACTTTTTGTTTTAGGTTTTATCTTCTAATGTAAGGGCAGAGAAATTTGCTGCCCTCACATTCTTATTTTCTTGGTAGTGTATCAGCGGTAAAATCCACCGCTGATACATATGACTTTCCCTTTAGTGAATACTCACATGTAAGGGTGGCAAAATTCATCGCTCATACATGTGTTTGTCAGTTTGAAGTTTCATGTGAAACCAGTAATTTTTACCGCTTGGACACTTATAAATGAAAACTCTTTCATACGAGAGCGGGTAATTTTACTGCTTCAACATAAAACCTGCATTTCCTTTATCGGGTGGAAAAGCAGTAAAATTCATCACCATCACACTTTGTAGAAACCATCCTTCCTTGCGAAAGCAGTAAAATTTACCACTTGTACATTTTGCACTTTCAAATGCCATCCTACATGCAGGAGTGGCAAAATTTGCCACCCTGATATCTGTAATTCCCCTAACATGCAAGGGCGGCAAATTTTGCTACCCATGCATTCACTCTCTGGAATTTTTCTAACTCTGAAGAATTTTTTGAATCACTATCTTGAGTCCGCTTTTATCCATTTTTTTTACTCACTTGCACTTTAGCCCTTTTAAGCTCATTCCTTTGGTCATGTTTGACAATATGTAGTTTCCCAGAATTGCCTATATTTCCCCTAACTGCAAGATCATGACTCTTTGTTACAGTTTCTCGTGCAAGCTGTCAAGCTCTTCAACTCATCCGAAGGAGTCTTCTTCCCATAGGACTAATCCATCTCCAAAGAAAGCCAAAGCAATGAAGTATAAATATTAAGGTGTCTTTCCCGTGACTTCGGTGACATCAAATGTTGATGAAATACGGGATACAAAGATCAGACATGTGGACATGGTTGAATTCATGGAGAGAATGAAGTCATATAAACCTAGTCCCTATATGCAGAAGATTATCAAGAGAAATATTCATCTAGTGGCTTCATTTCCAGTGGCAGCACAAAATACAGAGTTTGTTCTTCAAGTTGCTCATTTTTACAACAAAGATACCAGGGCAGTGGTAGATGCTAATGGTAATGTGATTATAAGGCTTGATCCAGAATTCATAGATAAGGTGTTCATGTGTCCAACAGCTAAAGATATTATAGAGTTGGATTTTTTAATTGACCAAGGAGAGTATGATAAGGATGTGGAAAGGGTGAAAAAGGTGATAAATACTAAGTGGCTCAAGACTGCAGGACCAAATTTGTCTAGATGGCCAAGGAGTTTTGCCAGAAGTGAATTTGTAGAGGAAGTGGGTGACTTGATAACTCTTCTCAGTAGAGTTATAGGTCTTTCTTCATCATCAACTTTTCATGAATGGATGTATCCGTACATCAAGATCATATTCCAAGGTAAGCAGAATATCTTCTGGGGAGAACAGATTAGTAATGCTCTTCATGAGCAGTCAACTAAAGTGTCAACTACTTTAAAGTTCTACATGACTTCTTACCTAGTGTACATAGTAGTTTCTATAAGAAGTTTTCCAGGATTAACATCTGATGGAGACATGAGAATTGTACCAGTTTATCAGTACTATCCTTAGCTCACTTTGAAAGGCTCAATTCATCATTTTAGAAGGGTGAATGATGCCTTCTTTGCTATTTTCTTGTGTCTTTTTGATCCTCAGTTGGAATAGAGAAGAATTTTAGATGAGGTCTGGATAGTGGTGAATGGTTATGGTTGCCTGTTTCTTCAATTTTCAACTTTCACATATCTTAGAGTTGGCTTCTATCAAGGTTATCCCTATATTCTTCCAAAGTTCCCCTCTGACAAAATTGTTCTAATGGAGTTGTGTTGACAGATGATTGTTGTCCATAACAAACAGATGGAGTTGGAAAAGCCTAGATTTAGGTTTCCTATCGAGATTGGTAGATTTTCTATGGCAACTGCCACAAAGGCTAAGGCAATGGAAACAGAAATGTAGATGGTCACCATGAAGATGTTCAAAAAGAGACTTCATTTTGATTATAGGGGGGTAAAGGACAAAATAAAGAGAAAGACTGAATTTCATCAGTCAATGGTCAAAGATATCTAGGCTAATTTGAGAACAGAAGAGGAGATCAAAAAGCTAGATTGTAACAATAGGTTGACTCTAAATCAAATTGAATATTTGGGTCTAGCTGATATTCCAGAGGATATGGTGGATGATGAAGAGGTTCTCAATTCAAGCTATCTCAATGAGAATATTGCTAACTCTCCCTTGCCTGCTATACAGTTGTCAAAGGAGTTAACTTCTTTGAGGAAAAGGTTTGAACCCATTCTGGCTAATACCAACCTGTGGCTTCAGAGTAAAGGTATTCCTTTGAAGGATTTCATAATTGGATCTAAAGAGGAAGTCTTAGAGCAAACATGGAAGAAGGTTGAGTTGAGGACAAAGAATAAAGTGATACTCCAAGCACATCCAAGGTTTCCAAACCTAGGATTAAATTTGTGTCCAAAGGAAAAAAGGTCAAAGTTGCAAAAGAAAAGTCTGATGCTATGGACATGGAAGTTGAAGAACAAGGTGTTGATGAACAAGCTACAGAAGAAATGGACATTGAAGATAAGTCTTCAGGGGAGAAAAGAGATGAGCAGGAGAAAGAAGGAGATGGTCAGAAAGACCTACAAGACATAACCATGCATCCACAAAGAGATGTGCCACAAGAAACTGAAAATCTTTCTCCTCGACCCAATGTGTCTATTTCAATTCCTTTGTCTATTCTTCCTACTACCCCAGTTTCACCCATCAATATTCCATCTTCTAAGTCACCGTCATCTTCAAAAATATTTTTTGATAATCCTCAAGTTACTTTTGATAATGTTCTTCGTTCTTCTAGGTCAATTCCTAGTTTATCCTCGCCCTCTTATGACATTGGTGACTCATCAATTTTTGAACATTTTGTTTTGGGTACTGAGCAAGCTGCCAATGTGGCTATGCCAGGTGTAGTGTTTACTAATACTTCTCCTATCATTACTACCACAAGTGTGAGTACAGATCTTCCTACACCAATAATGGGTTCTGATCCAAATGTTAGTACGTCGATGCTTCCTCCTTGGCTTTCAGCATATACACCTAAGAGGAAGAAACAAGCCATCTCTCTAGATGACTTTGATTTTGGTAAGTTGGTGCCAGTGAAGGCTAAAACTCAAAAGAAACCCAAAACTCTTTCTCGGTTTCTAGAAGATAAAGGCCACAAATATGTGGAGATTGCTAGACCACCACAGGATGCAACTGTTGAAAATTCTAGTATGAATGACTACTCCATTTCTAGAATTAAACTTGGAAAGATCACACATGAAAGTGAAAAAGGTGATATGCAATCTGCATTGGATTCTTTAATTCAGAAATTTGATTAGGAAAAAGAAATGAAGGATCACTACAAGGCAAAGGTAGAACAATTGGCTGTGGTGGTGAGGAAAATTACTCTGACATCAGAGTCAATAACTCCTGAAGCTTTCTCTGTAGAAGATCCTGTCATTTAGAAGGCTGAGAAGACTCACCTAAAAGTGAAAGTGGTTGAAGAGTATCTGGATAAAATGCAGGTAGAAGGCGTATCTCTTCTCACAGAGACAGCTGAAAAGACAAGCAAGATGGAAAAGATTAGAGCAGAGCTTGATGATCTGGTTGATACTATTTCTCAAGCTATTGAATATCTGGATGGAAGCTATGAGAAGTGGACCGAAATGAATAAGTTGAAGATAAATACTTTGATATCAATTGGTGTTATTCCAAATCGTGATTCTTATGTGGAGACTAAGGAAGCATTGGTTTATAGAAGTAATGTTCTAAAAGACTTGATCAAAGATTTGGAAAGCGCCAAGGAACTAAGTGAACAAAGTGATGTTAGTCTCTTGCATAAATTGGAGGACCTTCCATGTAATTTGGTATCAGAGGATCATCACTTCCTTCCTGCAGATGAGATGATCCAAGAATTAAAAAATATGTTTCAAAAAGAGTTTGAAGATAAAGTGTTCTCAATTTCTTCTTTGGACAACATTTTGGATAATTAGTTAATGTTAGATAACCTGAAATCTAAGTTAACTAGTCATGCAAAGGTGGCCACCATAGTGAAGGATGCAGTGATCAGGGCTCGGATGATTTTTAAGAATACTATTAGTCCAGACAGTTTGGGGATGCAAGCAACATTTACTATGTATGATGTTCATTTGAAGAAAGATGGCAGTACAAGTTGATGCAACTTTTCATAACTTAGTTTATTTTATGTTTTCATATGTCTTTTGTTTGTAGTTATGGACATATTTACATGTTCTTTTCTCATATGTAATTACATGTAAAAACAAAGGAAGTCCTAAGTCAGAAAGGACTCTTTTTGTTGAATAAGTCAAATTAGTTATAGTTTTCCTATTTTCGTTCTAGGCTCCTCCCTATAAATAAAGAGGGACTGTATTGTAATATTGATCTTTTAACTATTGAAGCGAAGCGTTGCCATTTTGAAGAACAATTTGAGACTTTGAGCTTATTTTGTAAATTCATTTTTCAAGTGATATTAAGAAGCAAGTTGGCATCCAATCTTTGTCTTGGAGCAGGTTTGTGAATGTTATAGAATTGTTCTTATGTCCTTTCTATAACATGATCTTATATGAATTAATTGTGAGCGTGAATATCAAGTGTTTGGGAGGTGATTCAAATCTGAATTTGTACACTTTGTGCTGCTCTATCATATTTGAAATTAGATTTTAAGTTTGTGAATGAAAAGTAATTTGAAGACATTGGCCTGCAAATCATTGTTTGTGCATTTTACCTCAGTATATAGTTAAGACTTTGAGCTGCGCTCTATTCTGAAATATTTCATTTTCAATCAGCATAAGAAGCAACGAGAAACTTTATGTTTTCATGGGTTTCTTGGTTATCAACACAAGTAGGTACTTTTCAGATAGTAAATTGTTTTGAGTAATGTATTGAACATTGTAAACATCATTTCTGAAAAAAGAGAAATGGATGATATGAAATCACCCCAAAGTTAGTTTTAGTATAAATAAGTTTGAAATAGTTAGAATAGGGAACCTCCCCTTGCTGAGAGGAGAGAAATTTCTCATCATAATTCTGGCTGATATAACCATTATGCTGTTAGTTAGTTAACGACAAAATATTCACCCAACAAGATAATAGTTCCCTAGCTTGTTATTTGAATATTGGGCAAAATTCATATTCCATGTTGAGGGCTCTTTCCCCTCTATTGGCCTTGCTCTAAGTTTGTGGAGGGATCTCACATTGGATTGATGGTCTCCTCTTCTTTACAAACTATGACTCGTGAAAATGTAGCTACACTTCCTCTGTCGCCAATTAAGGAGGCTTAGTTTTATTATGCTGAGAAGTCCTATTAGATGCTTGGGGCCAATGATGTTGTTGAGGAGCAGTCTCTGTCCCTTCCCTCTGCGCTCCTTTCCAGAGTAGGTGCTTGTGATTGTCATAATCAAAGCCTCAATTTGGCCTTTTGTTTTTTCTTGGCTCATAATGTAACTTGGTTGTTATTGTGTTGATGATGTGTTGTTACATAGTTGTTTTATTCTATCCATGGTTGTAAAAGGGTTGGGGCCCTTTCAAAACCCCCCTTTACCATTTATCAAACAAATAAGAAGACCTACAATTTAATTAATGCACTTCTCTTTGCCTATTTATCAAAATTGATTTTTTTTCTTAAAGCAAGGACATTGATGTGGAGTGTAATTTTTTGAATTTTTTTTACTTTGCTATTTTTTTCAATATATCAAATAGTTTTTTTTGTAATTATGCACTTATCTTGATTATAAAATAAATAAAAAGATATTATTGAAAAACTACATTATGTATTATAGTTTTTGAAAAGCTAATTCTAAGGAATATTATTGAAAAACCACATTATATATTATAGTCAAGTATTCTGGACAATGAAATATAATGAGCTTCCTTAGATATGAAGAATCTATGTAGTATATACCTTATAGAATACTTCATATCTAAGGAAGCTCATTATATTTCATTTGGCAGAATACTTGACTTCAGTTGACTTTAGGAATATAATAAGCTCAACACTATAATGAGGTTTTTGTCACTGGTGAACTTTGCTTCGTTTTTGCTTCTTCTGCCGCATCCTTTTGAAAGATGGTCTCCTTGATTTTGAGTAGTGTTGTATAAGTATGTTTGTCTAGACTACAAAATGAGAATGTATGAATGAAATCCTTGTTAGAATCAAGACAGACAACTGAGAGGGGGGGTGAATCAGTTGTCCCAAAACTTTCTTCCTATTAATCACTTAAACCCTCTTTGTAATTCAGCAGCATAATAATAAATCAATCATGGAAACATAATACAACAATTCAAGAGCAGAAACACATTAACACATATGACAACAAGATTTTAACGTGGAAAACCCGGTTAAGGGAAAAACCATGGGGTGACTAACCCAAGATTGTATTCTCTGTTAAAAGAATAAGAAGAACAAAATGGCACATGCCAATTAGGGCTCACTGCTCGAGCACATTGCTCACAAGAGGCCCACTGACTACAGGAGACACACTGTCTACAAAATAATAAATATTACATGCTTGAACTAAAGAATAGCATCTTCACCATGCTTGAGTCAGTTCCATTTAAGTTCAAAACTTTTGCTCTACCTTTTTCTCTGCTCCTCTCTACCACACTCTTATCTCAGCCAAGATACTTTTGAAATGACTTCACAACTTCGTTTTTATACAAGACATTTGACCTTGGGATAATCATCCAAGTCGGCATACTTTACAGAGAAAATACATAAATACAACATGACTAATTACAAAAAGACTTCACGCGGATCAACACATTGTTGGCTACACAGATCTGAGACTTCAATCTTCTTTGAGGAACACACCATGCTTCGCAGAACATCTTCAAGATCATCTGCAAGATGTGTAACTCATCCGGTCGGCCAAACCTAGGAAGAACATCACCATCCGGAAGTAATTCTTCAATTATGAGCTCAATCTTCAATACAGACCACCAACATGAATTGGACACAATCCAAAGACCTCCACAAGCTTGCCTGAATCTCCAAGAACATCCACACTACTTCTGCTTACTAAAATCTTTCTCTCCTTCATCCGGAACCTCAAGAACACAGTCTATCATCACTGTCATATTGGAATAAATGCATAAGGACCTCCAGACCACGAACCAATTGAGTTGTCAATTCACATTGACTTCCTAAACACTCCACCGAATCCGTAGAACAAGATATTGCATTTTCTGATCTCACCAGACCTATCTGTGTCACTATGTCACCTTTGAACATTTGCCAGAACCAGTTTAAGTCAAGTGGCCATAACTTCTTAAAATCTTCATGTGGACCTCTCAAATCTTTACTGGATCATCTTAAGACACATATCTACAAACCCTTTGATGTGCATCCTCTGATCTTCATCTTAGCTAGGATCTTTACCTCACTGTCTTCACTGTTCTTCTATGTTCCTGATAGGACTAATTTTCTCAATATCCTTAGCATACAACTCATCCAATCCTTATCATCAATGCAATAGGAATATGTTGACATAAATGACAACACCGGTTAGGCCCATACTTGCAACAATCTCACCCTTTGTCATTAATGGTAACATATAATGTGAAAAACTGTTTTAACCATCAAGACAAGAACTTTTCCTCACTGACTGACATAGCTCCCCCTATCAATAGCAAACATTCACATGTCTTCTCTTCCTTTGCAGCTTCCCCTTTGATCAGCAACCACTTTTTGTTTTTCACATGTCTTCTCTCCCCCTTTGACATCAATGGCAAAGGGCACATACTTGCATCACTCAGAATCATACCAACTACTCCCCCTAAGTAGCAGCTTCCCATCATCAATCCGAACCACAAGATATGATTGTGAGATTCACCAGACTGATGCACATCAGTGCACCTTAATTTAGAACTGGAGGGGTAATAACCACTAACTTCTCCCTAAGATACTTAAAAGAGTCCTTAGGTAGAGGTTTAGTAAAAATGTCTGCAATCTGATCCTTGGAGGGTACAAACTCCAATCTAACTTCATTCTTGTTCACTTGCTCTCTCAAAAAATGAAACTTGATGGATATATGTTTTGTCTTTGAATGCAACACTAGATTTTTTGATATATTTATTGCACTTGAACTATCACAGAAGATTCTGATAGGTTCCTCATACTCCACTCTGATGTCTCTTAGCATTTGCTTCATCCACAATACTTGAGTGCAACTACCTATTGCTGCAATATATTCTACTTCTGTAGTGGACAGAGATATTGCCTCTTGTTTCTTGCTTAGCCAAGAAACCAATCTTTTCCCTAAAAAGAATGCTCCACCATTGGTACTCTTCCGGTCATCCACATCTCCTGCCCAATCCGCATCTGTATATGCATGAAGAGAGAAATCATGATCTCTAGGATACCATAAACCATACTCAATTGTCCCTTTTAGCTATCTAAGAATCCTCATGATTGCCATGACATGAGATTCTCTAGGATCAACTTGGAATCTAGCAACAAGACTAACATCATTCATAATGTCAGGTCTAGTTTGAGTAAGATACAATAGTCCTCCAATCATTGACCTGTACTTTTTCTAATCAGCCTTAGGAGAGTCATCATCTTTTCTCAATTTACATCCGGTTGCCATGGGAGTACTCATTGGTTTTGAGTCTTCCATCCCAAATTTCTTCAACAATTCTTTCACATCTTTGGTTTGTGAAATGAAGATTCCTTTCTTTGTTTGAATGATTTGCAGACCCAAGAAGAAATTCATTTCCCCAAACATGGACATCTCAAATTCACTTTTCATTTGATTTGCAAAAGTTTTGCACATACTATCTCTTCCTCCAAAAATGATATCATCAACAAATACTTCAACAATCAAGATATTTTCATGATCAATTTGAAGTACAAGTTACTGTCAGTAGTACCTTTGTTGAAACCAATTTTCAAAAGATGCTTATCTAGTCTTTCATACCAGGCTCTTGGGGCTTGTTTGAGTCCATACAGTGCTTTCTTCAACTTGCAGACCATATCACCATGATCAGACAATTGAAATCCATCTGGTTGCTCACTATATACTTCTTCTTCCAAGTCACCATTCAGGAAGGCAGACTTGACATCCATCTGATATACTTTGAAATCCTTGAAGGAAGCAAAGGCAAGAAATAATCTGACTACTTCAATTCTTGCCACCGGAGCAAAAGTCTCTTCAAAATCAACTCCTTCTACTTGGGAATAACCCTTACAAACCAATCTGGCTTTGTTTCTGACTACTTCACCATCTTCATGAACATAGTAACATTTCTTTTAGAATATTGATCTACTTGGATTTGCCCTTGAAAATCTTTCCAGACACCTTGAGGCAAAATGGCCAATCTTATTGCAGTTAAAACATTTAAAGGGCAATTTTCCTTCATACTTACTGGATCCTCTTGGCAGTCTTTTTGCAATAAGAGCTTCAAGTTGAGCAGCTTCTGCTTCATCTTCTTCCAGATATTTTCTTGCTTTTTCATACCATGATAGTTTCTTTGAAGAGTTCTCTCCCGGATCAAACTTTTGTTTTCCTTTTACAGAGGCACTAGCTTTGAAAGCAGATTCAGTCTTGGGGGGTGCATCTCCAAACTCAGCCAATTCAAATGCAGCTAATTTACCAACCAATTGATCTCTTGTGATATTTGAAAAAGATCTGAATTCTTCAATAGCAGCAACCTTGTATTTGTAAGAACCAGGTAGGGATCTGAGAACTTTGGCAACAATCTCATCTTCATCCAAGATTCCACCAGCACATCTAATGCCACAAAAAAGCTCATTTACTCTTGGCATAAATGTAGTGATATTTTCATCTTCACTCATCTTCAGGTTTTTGAATTTTTCTTTCAGACTCTGTAGCTTGGCACATTTAACATACTTGTCTCCTTCATGTAGAAGTTTCAGTTTTTCCCAAATCTCATATGCAATTTTTAGATCTATAAAATTTGTCAGCTTTGAATCAAATAAGGCACTTAGTAGAGTTTCTTTAGCCCAAAGATTGTTTTTAGCATCTTTGATTTCATCTATGGTTCTCAGACCATTCTGTGGAGGAACATACTTCTTTGAAGCCATGATCCAATATTGCATTCCCATACATTACAAGTGACATTCCATGCAGCTTTTCCAAAGAGTGAAATTGGTTACATCAAACCTCGGACTATCCTTCTTGTAGGAAGACATCCTGGATCTCCTCAAACGGTTAAGCTCTTTTAGAGGAACTTAGCTCTAATACCAACTGTTAGAATCAAGACAGACAACTGAGAGGGGGGGTGAATCAATTGTCCCAAAACTTTCTTCCTATTAATCACTTAAATGCTCTTTATAATTCAGCAGCATAATAATAAATCGATCATGGAAACATAATGCAACAATTCAAGAGAAGAAACACATTAACACATATGACACCAAGATTTTAATGTGGAAAACCTGGTTAAGGGAAAAACCACGAGGTGACTAACCCAAGATTGTATTCTCTGTTAAAAGAATAAGAAGAACAAAATGGCACATGCCAATTAGGGCTCACTGCCTGAGCACACTACTCACAAGATGCCCACTGCCTACAAGAGACACACTGTCTACAGAATAATAAATATTACATACTTGAACTGAAGAATAGCATCTTCACCATGCTTGAGTCAATTCCATTTAAGCTCAAAACTTCTGCTCTGCCTTTTGCTCTGCTCCTCTCTACCACACTCTCATCTCAGCCAAGATACTTTTGAAATTACCTCACAACTTCTTATTTATACAAGACATTTGACCTTGGGATAATCATCCAAGTCGGCATACTTTACAGAGCAAATACATAAATACGACATGACTAATTACAAAAAGACTTCACGCGGATCAACACACTGTCGGCTACACAAATCTGACACTTCAATCTTCTTTGAGGAACACACCATGCTTCGCATAACATCTTCAAGATCATCCACTAGATGTGTAACTCATCCGGTCGGCCAAACTTAGGAAGAACATCACCATCCGGAAGTAATTCTTCAATTACGAGCTCACTCTTCAATGCGGACCACCAACATGAACTGGACACAATCCAAAGACCTCCACAAGCTTGCCTGAATCACCAAGAACATCCACACTACTTTTTCTTACTGAAATCTTTCTCTCCTTCATCCGGAACCTCAAGAACACAGTCTGTCATCACTGTCATATTGGAATAGATGCTTGTGGACCTCCAGACCATGAACCAATTGAGTTGTCAATTCACATTGACTTCCTAAACACTCCACCCAATCCGTAGAACAAGATATTACATTTTTGGATCTCATCGGACCTATCTGTGTCACTCTGTCACCTCTAAACATTTTCCAAAACTAGTTTAACTCAAGTGGCCATAACTTCTTCAAATCCTCATGCGGACCTCTCAAATATTTACTGGATCATCTTAAGACACATATCTACAAACCCTTTGATGCGCATCCTCTAATCTTCATCTTAGCTGGGATCTTTACCTCACTGTCTTCACTATTCTTCTCTATTCCTAATAGGACTAATTTTCTCAATATCCTCAGCATACAACTCATCCAATCCTTATCATCAATGCAACAGGAATATGTTGACATCAATGACAACACCGATTAGGCCCATACTTGCAACAATCCTTTTGTAGTTATTCCCAATATCTACTTTATTTCCTTCATTTCTCATTTATGTACCATGTCCATGCAATTGGTGACAATGTCCAATAGAAGAAATGTGTGTACTATTCATTTCTCTCTCTCCATACCATTGTACACATGGATAAATATTCTTACGGTGAGATCTAACCTAAGTATTGGGTGTGATATCATATTCTCCTTCCTCCGGTAAGTATCTTGTCTTGATGAGCATTTTGACTACTGGCCATCGCTATGTTATGTCTTTTTGTGTGTTCCACCAATTTGCGGCATTGCATACCAATGTGTGTTGTATGGCTTGTAATCTTATGTCTTTTTCTTAAAAGACTATCTCCATTTCTTCTAGGTATTTTTGTAGATTCTGTAGTCTTGAAAACCTAGGTAACTTAATATGAGAAATGCCTTTCAAAATGTGACTTACCCGGTAAGGTCTTTGAATTGTGCCTTCCTTATTGTCCATAGATGTGTCACCTATGATCTCTAGTGGGTTTTGATAAAGTGTGGAGGATTGTGGTATGTCTTCTTTCTCAGTTCTGATCACGAATATGCTTCGGTAGCCAAGCATTTTTCTTGTTTTTAGTTTTGATTCTTCTCTCAACCAGGCTTCTAGAACCTCCTTGCTATTTGTACTATTGTAGTACTCTTTTATCTCCATTTCTCCCTCAGAATTAGGTTCTTCCATCCTTGAGATTGTGTAGAGATTCTTGGCATCCTTATCATTGTCCTCAGTCTAGTTGGCTTCTTCTATGTATGTTTCCTCCATTGGAGGTCCCAAAGGGATGTTAATAGTCTTTTGATCATTATCAAATGATAGCTCTTCTTTCCAGGAGTCTATGATACCATTTGCATCTACTTACCATCTCAAACCTAATAGTGCATTAAAGCTTCTCCTTGATCCTTCATGGCTACAACAATGAAGTCTAAGACTTGTTTTATCCCCATTAGGTTAACTTCCACTTGGTTCGATGTTCCCATTTTATGCATATTAGATCCATCTACCAAAATAATATTGTAAGTTGTCTCTATCAATATAGGTCTTCCTAGCTGCTCCCATAGTTTCTTTGTGATCATGTTGACACCTGCTCCCAAATCTATCATGACATTATGGACCTTCCTGTGATTGATGTGAACATCCACCATAAGTGGTTTTGTCTTCCATTCTCTATCTGTTCTTCCCATCCTCTAGAGTTGACTTTTCTGACCTTGCTCCTTATTCTAGTATTTAGAAAATTGCTTCAGTTTCTCAATAAGTCTGTGTTGTTGTGTCAGATGAGCTAATTGCTTGAGAGCTTCTACTTCTCCTTTGGTGAAAAACTGTCTGTATTGCTTCTCCTTTTCTTGTTCCTTCCTTATACTTTGTTTGTCTTCCTTCACAACTTCTTCATGTTGTTTCTTAGAGGGAAAAAAATCATCTTCCTCTTCATTACCTTCTTCTGTTTCAGTGACATATTGCCTTCTAGTATTTGTTCCTTGTCTTTTCAGTACCGCAGCTTTCTCCTTGCTTCTATATTTTCTGATATGTGTGGGCTTCCTTCTCCAATAGTAATCTTCTTCATTTGTAGATTTAGTTGAAGATGTGTTCATTCCTCCCTATTGTTCTTCCAGCAAGTCCTTGCTCCTTGACCCTTTGGTGCCCTTCTTATGATCCTCACTCCTTTTTGGTTACCCAGGTTCTGTAGCTCATCACTCTTAGATTGTGGTTGTGCATTATGAAAGAATTGTTGTGCCCTCTCAAAAGAAAATAGATCATGCTCTGTACTATTACAAAATGAACATTGTGTTTTCCTTTCATCCCAACATTCATTAGCAAATTGTCCTAGCTTATTGCAATTGAAACATGTGGCATCCTCTCTTCTTCTTTGATTTCTTCCACGGCCTCTACCTCCTCTCTAACCTCAAAATTGCTCTCTATCATCATTATTATAGTAGTTTCCATAGGATGGTCAGTTAGAGTTTAAATTTTATATTGCATTGACATTCCTCTGATTTTTCTAATTTAGTTGTTTGTAGTCTTGATCATGTGAGGTTCTTTCTACATAGGACATGTTGTTGCTCTCTGTCGAGTTTGTGTACTAGCTTTCATCTGCTTCATCAGCATATTCTCTTTTCCTCTAGAAGGTTTATGAAGGGAAATCTGGTGTTTCATGGTCATCCCATTCTTAGCATAATCCATGATAAATTGAATTGGTTCTTTTTGTTGCTTTGATGTCTTGTTTTATTACAGTAGCTTGTCTTTCACCTTTCATCCTAGGGCATTCATTTCTCAAGTGACCTTCTCTTTACAATATGAGAACCAAATATTAGGTCTTAACTTCTGTGTATTTTCCTCCTGCTTAGCCAATATATACTGCCTCAGCTTCAACTGCTCCAATTCCAACTTCAGCTTCTCTAATTCTAGGTTTTCTTTCAAAACAACAAAGCATCACATATACATCAAAGTAAAATAACACAGAATTACCCAATATCAATAGATCACCATATATGTATATTAACAGTCATCAAATGCATACATCATCTATCCATCCTCTATTAGGTCTCATTCTCTACCTCAACAGCTACAATTATGACTTCTATGTCATCCTTACACCAGAATCTATACTCTGTCATACTCATATTCTCATATATCTTATCATGATATCCTATATCTATATATATACTATATCTATTACATATAGGGATGTGTTTCTGGTTGGCTCTGGCCTCTGCATATTGTGTAGTCTCCTTCGGTTGACTCTCCTTTATGCTCTGTACCTTGCTAACATCATCCCCCCCTCAAAATTATGTCTTGTCCTCAAGACATGTTTTTCTCCGGTTGAAAGTATTTCTTGAGTCTTGCCCCATTGACATAGCCAACTGATATTTGACCCTCCATATTCTTTAGTCTAACTGCTCTAGAATCTAAAATCTCTTCAATTTAGAAAGGTCTCAACCACCTTGTCTTCAATTCATTGCTTCTTAACTTACTATCATATAGGAGTACTAAATCACCTTCCTTGAGTGTCTTGTTCCTCAGGTTTCTATCATGCCAAGCCTTGTGTATTTTCCTTTCTAGATTTTTTGTAGTGCCCCTCCATTCTCACCTTGGATGAGCAGGTGGTCAGGCTAAGGAGCATGAAGATGAAGGTAAGATACTCGGTATACTTAGGGTATGTTAGACATGTTGATGGCAGGTTTACCATTTTGATGTAGTTGATGACACTCATTGATGGTTATTATCATGGCACTATTGATATTTATGATTAATACATTATGGTTATGATGTGATCATTTATGGATTAATTGATTATGTAGATATGTTTTACTACAAATTATGTGACTATCTGACTATGTGTTATCTGGTTATTTAGTTACTAATAAACTTGTTTAATATGTTATTTGTGATGCTTTTGGTGAAGGGATGGTGTAGTATTACTCATTATGAGCACCCTACTACGTTGTGATTCCCTATCATAGTGTGTTTGATTTTATATATATATGTTTGTACACAACCCCTTGGTTTGATGCAGGTTGCAGGTACCAGGCACCGACTCCACCTGAATTAGCGGGTCTGAGTGTGCCTTTACACCATGGATAATGTGGATGAGAGATAACATGGGGTTCCCTCTGTCAGCTAATGTCTTTAGTTTGTCATCATCCATATATTTCCAGTCATGGGTGTAGTTGTCACTCAGTTGGTACTTGTCCTCGGGTGTTGGTCATCCTTTGGTATGTGGTTGTTATTGTTTGTTTATTGTAGTTTAAGGTTCATTTTATTGAACTTAGTGACCAAGGTATTAAGTTGTTGATTATAGTCGTTTGGTTCATCTTATAGAATAAGTGATCTATGTGTATATATGTGTTGATGTTTGATCATTTTGGTTATATAGTCAATGTGTATTTGTTGGAGATTTATTAATTGTTATAGTAGTAATAATAATAAGTTTATATATATATACATCAATATTAGTTATTTAATTGATGTAGAAAATTGAGATTATTAATTAGTTGATTGTTATATTAAATTAAATTAGTAGCTTTGAAAGCTAGCAATAATAATATTGTTAATATTAGTATTTTATTGAGTTTATCTGACATGTGAGATTTTACTTCATTTTGCCATTAATTTATTGTTGGAGTGGGTTGTTGGAAATTTGAAAATTATTCCTGTTAGTAGTATTTATAGTTAATAATAATAATGATAATAATAGTAATAAATGTAATTGCAACTAGAGATAAATAAATAAATAATATTTATGTGTTTCCATAAAATATATTTATCTTGGTCTGGTTATAAAATGTTAAAAATAGCAAACTGTAAGATATTGTTCATGCAGGAGTTATTGCCTCTTGTGGGGGGAATCTTCTGGAAGATTTTAGGGGATTTCTTTCTCTAAATAGAGAGTTTTTGGGTTGTATTTAGGGGGGGGATTTCTCTCTCATAAGAATCTTTAGCAGATGGAACTTTTGGGGGGAGACTGGTTTGTGGCCGGATAACAACTCCCTCCTATTTCCCAGGGTGGGTGGAATAGCCGTTGGGGGGGTGGGAATTGCCCAACCTTCATCCGGGTTTACCTAGAACCCTCGGAAAGTGACGCGGTAAACCCAATTTCTCAAAGTTGGTGGGTGGGAGACTATATTGCCCACCCGGTATTACCGTAATCTGAACAAAGTGAAGACTACGGAACATTAACCCCCCACCCATCCCCCTTTACTTTCCGGGGGGAGATATAGGGTGGGGGGCCCCCGAAGTTCTAGGTGGGAGGGAGAACTATATAGAGGGGGGAGGTGGGGGGTTAAAGTTTCCAATTCCAACATATCTTAATCCTTCGTGTTACCCCCGACGCTTGTTTAACCGTTAAGATAAAATGTTGTTCAAATTGGCAAAGAATAAATGCTGGGGGTGGGGGTTCCTAACCCCACTATAGGAAGGATAGGGCCCATCGATCAGCTTCCTCATTCTATTTAGTGCTTTAATGCCAGCCACCACCTATTCGGGTATTCAGAAACAATAATATACCTCCCGGGGGGGCCATAAAACCACCCACTCGCCGATGAAGAAGATGTAGTCATTAGATTGAATCAGGCATTGATTCATGTAGGAATTCAACCAACAAGAATGGCCAAGTGTTGTAGGTGCTTACTCCAGACTCCAGGATTTGACTTGGACTATGATAGATCCCGATTGTATGCGTGAGGTAGGTCCGAACCGACTAGACGCGGCCCACCCTGAGAAAGAATAGTAATAATAGTTGCAGTTCTTACTTGTTCATTGGGAACTCAGCCCCCCTATCCTCTATAGTGGGCCCCTAGGAGAGAGAAGAGTGAATCGCCAGGGGGAATGCCTACTATCTATAGGGGGGGCGTGATAAAGCTAGTTCTATTGCTTCCCGGTGTGGGAACCGGGAAGTGTCTCTATCTCTTCCACTCCACCCGCAAGTCATAATCTCCCGGATGTGATGCCAACCCTTGGGACCTTCTTTCCACCCCGGCCCAGTGACCCATTGATCTCTCGATCCGGTTTATTAATATCGATGGCTCGAGCAAGAACAAACAACTCCTGGGTGGGTGCCTCTCTCCTCCCGAGGAGGTGGGCCCGGGAACAAACTACTCCTCAAGGGGTGGCTGGCCAGTCAAGGGAAGGCAGTGGGATATTTCAGGCAGTTCCTCAGCACTTCTTATTTCCATGGATGGGCCCACTTTTATCATATTGCATTCGGAACTACCTACCAGTAGCAGTTTACATCGCATCTTGCTTTCTCTAAGGAATGATCGGTTGGCTCCGAATCGATATCCCCGGGTGGGCCGGATGCTCCCCGTAGCTCTTTTAGCCAAGCTTTCCACAATGTTAGGGGGAGGGGTGGGCAAGCCCCCCTTTTCAAGAGCCGGCAGGCTTGCGGGTGGGATTCGAACCAACCAACTATCTCTGAGGAACATTAGCCCCCCACCCGGTAACATTTCTACCTCCCTCGGCATCAGGGTGGGTGGGAGGAGGAGAGGGGATAGTTTGGATAGGTCAAGCTGAGACGATGTGTGAGTAACATGGATCATGTTCAAGCCATTACACTCTCCTCCTCCCACCCACCCCGATTTCTAAGTGGGGGGGCATGTTACGTATAGAATCTCCTGGCAGAGCTAGCCCCTATAGTTCCCACCCACCCGGCCCCAACTATATAGAAATTGGCGCCCCGCCCTTCAATATAGTAAAGAACAAAGGACAACGAACGAAGGGGTGGGTGGTTAATGCTCTCCATTCACGATATAGTTCAGGCACTATAGCTGAGGGTTTATGCAGAACTCTCAGAGATAGCGGTCGAGTGCGGCTATAAGTGGCCCTTCGAATTCATATCAATTACTAATTGAATAACGATGCTCGGCTATATAGGTAGGGCGGTCTTCATAGTGCATAAATGCTCTTCATCCGAAGCCTATCTCTCCCGAAATCAATCCCTACATCATTGCCCTACTATAACTATATTAGCAGTCGAGGCCCCTACTATCTATCTGTTGAAACAAAACGTAGTTCCTATTCGCAACTATAGGAAGGAAGGGCCTTCATCTGTGTGACCCCGTACCTATAACTGTGAAAGCTTCCGTCTGAAGTGAAAGATTGTAGGAGGGAGTGAACACTCGTAGGAATGAGTGACCATTGGTTGTGAGTATTGAGGTTGGTATGAGTGAGTGAACATTGGTAGGAATGAGTGAATGTTTGTAGTCGGTAGTGAATGTTGGTTGTGTCCCCATTCAGTTGGTAGGAATGGAGTCAGGTTGGTAGTCGGTAATGAACATTGGTAGTTGCTCGTGAACATTGGTAGTCAGTAGTGACGGTTGGTCGTTCAAGAGTCAGGTTGGTAGGAATGCCTCCTATATCAGCCTTACTCCATTCCTAGGAGGCATTCCTAGGTTGGTAGTATTCCGTGAACATTGGTGGGAATGGAGTGAACATTGGTAGGAATGGAGGAATATGTAGTCGGTGTATCAACATGTAGTCGGTGTGGGAATCTGTCTCAACCTTTTATCGGTGTAGGAAAGTTGTATTACATATATAATAGATGTGGCGATTCAGACTTGTATGTGGCAACTATACCCCCCACAATAATTGGAGGCACCGATATAACTATATCTCCCACCCAACCCCGAGGAACATTAGCGGGTGGGTGGGTGGGAAAAAGTAGTTCTGGGTGGGTGGAATAGAACCCCCCACCCATCCCCACAGAGCCCCCCACCCAACCCCACACACACGGTGAACCCTCAGTATAACCCACACACGATTGGTCAGTGGCTCGGAAGATTGGTCGTCCATATTCATCTTGGTCAGTGGCTCAGAAGATTGGTCATCCGTATTCATCTTGGTCAGTGGCAACTATACGGGTGGGTGGGAAACAATAGTTCCGGGTTGGGTGGGAATTGTAGTTCGATTGGTCGTCCCTCTTCGAGATAAGATTGGGAGGTGGATCTGAGGATTGCCTATATATCGCCTATGGTAGTATTAAGTAGTGGCTATTGACATTGGGATGTTGCTCTTCAGATTGGGATGTCGAGGAGTGGTAAGTGGCTATTGACATTGGGATGTGGCTCGGAAGATTGCGTAGTGGCTATTGACATTGGATAGTGGCTATTGAGATTGGGATGTGGCTATGAAGATTGCCTATATATCGCCTATGGAAGTGTTCATATTGGTCAGTGGCTCTTCAGATTGGTCAGTTGCTCTCGAGATTGGGATGTTGCTCTTACTAGTTTATACCGCCATATAGAGAGATATGGGTCTATACCGCCATACTCTATAGATATGGGACCGCCATATAGAGAGATATGGGTCTATACCGCCATGTAGATAGAGATGGGTCTATACCGTAGACCGCCAACTCTATATGGGGTGGGGGGCCCTCCCCCTCCAGCTTATTGGTGCTCTCTCCCGCTCCTATATAGATTGGTTATAGTGATGCCATACTATAGTGATAGTGATACAGTCCATTCCCGACTGAGACTCCCGACTGAGACTAGATACTTACTTCAACTGAGATGAGACTCCCAACTGCCATATATAACTAGAACTGTCGGTGCGAGGGCCCCCTATCTATACCACTCCCTATCTCTTCTCTATATGGGATGGGCAGGGCACCCTCTATATCTAGGGGGTGGGGGTGCGGCTGGACCAGCTTAAAGGGTGGGGGGCATGTTACGTATATAATCTGATATAATTGCAAGTAAGGATACTGATCCTCCCTCTCCAGGGATAGGATAGAGGGGCCGCCCTGGGCTGCCTCCGGGGGGTGCGACCCTGTGTCATGGGGAGGTCAAGGGAGCCAGTATCACTCCAGCCTTCCTTTTTCTCGGGAGGTGCAACTATATGGCACAATCTATATCCTCCTACCCACCCCCAGACCATCTATAAAATGATCTCTGGGGTTGGGCCGGTTGTCCTTATAGCCGGCAAGAAAGAATGGCTGGTTGTTTGGCCAGTCCGGCTAGTCTGGCCAAGACTGTAAATAAAGAATGGCCGGTTGTCCAGCCGGACCGGAGAGAAAATATCTGGGGGGCCAGACCAGCTTACAAGAAAGAATGTTCCTCTTCCGGCCAGCTCCGACCAGCGGGAAAGAGAGAATGTCCTTCCAGCATTCGATCCTCAGCCCCCACCAATAGGAGGGCCCGTCGTTAGTATACGTAACATTCCCTCAACACATTGCCCTAGATTCAAGGGGGAGGGGTTGGCTGTCAAGAAAGAATGGCAAGGGCTGGGGGGTTGACCGTCAAGAACTAATCTATAAACTAATCTATAGCATACGTAACATATCTCCTTCCACCCAGTTGTTGGCCTGCCTAAAGAAAATGGGGGGTTGGCCTAAAGAAACGTGTGTGGGCAATAATATATTAGAAGGGCGGGAATATATATTATTGTGAGGGTTCCCTTCAAATAAAAGTTGCCTCCCACCCACCAACAACAACAACAACTATAGGGGGGCCGGGGGAGGGGTTGGGGGAGGGGATTTTAGTTGCCTTTCAGCGCCATGATGTTCTGATCCTTAGCCGGAACGGGCTCCGAGTGGAATAGTCCCTCTCAACTCAAATTCCCAGGCCATCTATTGCTGGAACTATAGTTTGGGTTGGGGGGGAATTAGAGTTCCGAATCATAGGGTTCCCAGGAATAGAAGAGTGGTGGGTGGATATAGTTGAGTTGGAAACATCTAAGTCGATTGATCTGGCTCAAGCCGAGGGGATCACATCTGGCTCAATCCATATCGATATTAGCAAAGTGGTGAACTCTGCTAAGATGCTGAGTCCAGATCAACCCTCAATCAATGCGCCAGATCAAGGCATGCCTGTGAAGTGTACATCTGTCATCTCACCTCCGATGCCTGTTTCTACCCCATAGAATAGTAGGGCGTGATGGTCCGGAGTCACCTTATTCTGATCAGCCTCCTTAGCTTAGTTAATTAGTTGATGCCATTGCTATCACACACCAATTCGTGATAGTCCTACTTGAGGAAAGGCCTCCATCCACTCTCATATTTAAGGCCTCCACTTTCTGAAGTGGGCACTTTACGGTTAGACCTCCTCAGCTTGGTTGATAATTAGTTAGTTGTTGATGCCATGGCTATCGCATCATCGCATCTATAGGTAATATCCCTACCCCATTGATAACTGATGTTAATGGTGGGAGGGAATTCTAGTTGAATGGCCTCCCCCACCCCTTTTTCTACCCCCCCTACTGTCCCCTACTCAAATTATGCCATTTTCCAAGTACTTTCTCGTATCACGTATGGAACATTGATTGTCATAGTTGTACCGGCATCGACGAACATGAAATGAATTGGACTGGCCCACCCCCGCTGATGGAGACAAATGGAATGTCCTATAGGCGGCACAGAGAAGAAAAGGTCGTTCCAAGTGCCCACAGTGGACCAAATCGATACAGCGCCCTTCTTGTTGGTGGAGCCCCTCTATCCCATCTCCTTCCACCCACCCCCGGGCATTTAGGCATCATATCATAAAGAGCTATTGATCTGTATTGCTCCATTTTTTTATGAATGTGCAATTTTTTGTGTATTTTGGTGAGCCATGTGACATTGACTTGAATAAGCAATTTTTTGTTCCCCCTACATCCTTCCACCACTTGGATCAAATCCTTAATGACTATTTTCCAAAGGGTTTGGTAAAAAAGATCCAAGACTCCATCTGGTCCCAGAGCTTTATCAGGGTTGAATGAGAAATTTCAGAATAATTGTTCTCAGATCTTCCTCACTTACTGCTTCTGAGAAGACAATTATTTTCTTCCTTTGAAATGAGACTAGGAATTTGTTGGAGTAGGATTTCCTGGGCTTGAGTTGATTCATGCTAGTTGTTGTCAGTGGTCAAGCTTGACCTAAAATAGTCTGTTGTTGGTTTGTTATCTCTTGTGGATTTGCCCATTGTTAACAACTATTTGTGCATGGGCATTGATGTGATGCCTATTCAGCACAGAACTACAGATATAAACTGTGTCAGCATCCCCTTTACAGACCCAATCCTCTCTAGTCTGCTCAAAAATATTGCCAAAGTCATTTTTGTTCTATTCCTGAATTTAGAAACTCAAGTACTCTAGTTTCTTGGCAAACTTGTATATGACGTGTCCTATATTGTGTGGAGCAAAAGTTCACCAATGGGCAATAAGTTCATGAAATTTTGAGTGGGTGAACCACATTGTTTCAAAATCAGAATCTAACTTGTTTCAAAATTGTAATAATATTTCAAATCATATTTCTTAATTCTCTTATCTTATATCAACTATATTTAATTATTTTTCTCACTTTCATCTTTACAATCCTTTAGCCCCAGCCCGCGCCCCAGCCCCAACCCGCCCCACACCCCCACCCTCCCTCTTTCTCTCTCCCTACTCATCTGCTCCTTACCCTCTCTTTTCCCCCTTCTTTTATTGAGCACACGTCTGCAATCTATTTCATTTTACTCTCCTCTTTTTGATGATGGATCACGGAGTGTGATCTGAAATGTTGATGCAAAAAATAAACACAGTTACAGCTAGAAGCAATCTTGATCATGGAATCTGACTGTTGGACGTTGTGCATTTCTCATGCATTCAAAGTGGGATATGGAAAACCATATGCATATAATAATTTCAGAAGGACCCAGAGTAGTTATTGCAGATTGGGCGGATTGGTTTATCCAATTCTCCACTTTCACCTACATTCAGGTATACGACTTCTCATCACATCCTTACATGCTACCGAGATATCGGATTGATGAAATTATCTTCATGGAATACCTTCGTCAGAGTTCAAATGTACATTTTCTTTTGCAAAGTTAACATAAGCTTGGATTTGGTTTTCCAATTCAGTTGGGTCCTTTACAAATGTAAATCTGTAGCAGATGCAAAGTCTATTGGCAAAGAGATGACCAAGTTCAATTTCAAAACTCTTTGTGAGAAACACATATATGATCCCAAAGAAGTTATGTGGTCAAGGCTTGGCAGAAAATTTGCACATATTCCAAGGATCAAAGATTACTAGGCCAACTATGAGGATGAATTTGAGGTACACATAAGAGATTTCAGCAGGCTCATAGTGTGCCAAATTGCAGAATACTTGTCAGAGGATGTAGAAGGCCACTCAGATGATGATGATGAGAATGCCTTGTCGCCTAAGTTTGTGAGAGACAAAGTTGAACAATAACTACTACCACAAGTAGATTGGTCATTGAAATAAGGGACTTCAAATCAGGAAAGGGCCAGCACAGTTGTGAAACGCAATAGATTCTTCTTAAATTCAAAGATGACTAGGAGGGTGAAGGCGCCTTCTGATTTCAGAGCTGCCATCATGAGAAGTATTGGTTCCACTTCCTAGACCAGTAACCAAGCTAAAGGAAAAGGTTGTTGATGAAGACGAAAAGGATGATAGTCTTCCTAAGGCAGGTATTTTAAGGAGGATTCAAAAATCAAGGGTTGGCATTGCTTCACCGATACATTATGAGAAAACCATATTGACCGCTTCATCAGTGATAGAGCCTTCTCCAAAAATGACTATGCCTACTCCAAGACAATCAGAGCCTAAGTCGTCATCTCCTGTACAGAATGTCTCCACGCCACTTGATTCATCAAGAGTTTAAGAGATAGAGGCACGTAAAGAAGTTCCTGTTTGGCTACAAGAGGCAATTGGAAGAGAGAGGAAGAAGCCTTCATATCAAATTGACTTTGATATGCTTGATAAAGTCTTCAAGGAACCTATGGCCAAAAATCCTAAGCATTAGATGAGAGTGTCTAAGACAGCCGAAGTGGATTTGGTCATAGAGACAACTATTCCTTCTAAGAATGAGACCATTCTTGATGTCGAGCCTGCAGATGTTCAAATAACCAAGGCTAATTTGGGCCGAAGTACCCGCCATACAGATGTCAATATGCTAGAAGTTGTAGCAGGAAATCTTAAGGAAAGAGTCATCAAGGACAGGGAAGATAAGACAGCCCTAAAGGATGAAGTAAAATAGTTAAGGGAATACATTTCCCATCTCCTGCATTCTACTTCAGAACCAACATTGCTCTTGCCACAAGTCTTAGAGTGTCATGATGACCAAAAGCAACTAAATCAGCTAGTTGTGTAAGGTAAACACTTAAGAGACTAGATCAGAGACTTCGCCAACAAAGGTACAAAAACACTTAAAAAATTATTCCAGTTGGTGACAGATTCTAAGAAGGTCATCCAAGGCATCAAAAATATTGAAAAACATATGATGGAGATGTTTTCTAATGAGAGGATTGGTAAAAACTTGAAAAGAATAAGTTCACAAAAATTGACTAAGGCACAGAAGGATAAGGTGTTCACATGGAGGGAACAATACGCCTTCTTGATGAAGATCTTGAACGAAGTTGCCTCTGTTTTCATCAAGTGGAAGGAGAAGTTGTTTTAGGTTGACAAATTCATTCCCAAATTTGTACAACAAATTCCATGCGAGTACTTTCACGAAGATGGTTGTATTTGTGACTAAGATGAAGTACAAGGGGAATTTCAATAGTTGGTGAGAGAGATTTTGCAAGCGACCCGCAGGTCGATAAAATGTACCTCTTGGTAGTGATCACAATGAAGTTTGAAAAGGCAGAGAAAGAATCTAAAGAAATCAGCAAAATGGTTGATGAAGGTGAAATAGTTCTTCAATGTAAAATCGTACACTTAGATTATGTGGTGGTAGTAGAAGAGGCCAAGGTGGAAGAATTTTAGTAGAGTTTGCAAATCCTAGAGTTAGCCAAATCCAGTGCAAGCACAGACAGTTATTTAGCTATTTTGGATATTTTAGAGGATCTATTTTGAGAACTATAGTTTACTAAAGAAAAATCTATTTTTGGATCCTTCTTGTCATGGAAAATGATAACTCTAGTTATTTATTGTTGTAATAAATGCAACTATTAGTTTAGCTTATTATTGCATGTTCAGATTCCTTTTTAGAGGATAGGATTAGTTTGAGAATCAAACTTGCATGCATGAAAGTCTAGTCGTAGATAAGGAGTGGTTAAATTCCTTTTATTTCCATGCAATTCTTTGTAGACAATATAAGTGTGTGCTCTCTATGCACTTATTTCTTAATGGTAATGATCAAGCTTATTTGTGCTACCTATTGTTGTTCACCTATTTCTTTTGCAATCAATTGTTCATTTAGGATTAGATATATTCATTAAATCTTAACAAATTTTGCATTGTTAAGATTGTGAGAAGGATATTTGTGACTTTGTGCACAGTTGTTCACATCTGATTCATTTGTGGTGTTTCTAAAATCTTTATTTATGCTCATTCAATCAACATTTTTGTTCATTTATATCTTTCGGTCTCTAGATTTAATCGGAGGATATAAACGTCGTAATTATAGTAATTTATCTTTTTGCAATAGGTAGACTTGAAAAATTTCTCTTCTATCACAGAGGTGCTGAAAAATGCCTTGTGCTCATAGCTGAGAAAACAAAAAGATAGGACTTATTTAGTTTGTTTTTCTTTAGGTTTTGTAAGAGGGAGCTTCACCTCCTAATTCAAAAATTAGATTTACTATACATGTTCCATTACACTGAAACGTGTGAATTAAAACACTAACATATATCTACAAGATCCTCAACATATCAACACCTTCTCATGAGAAGTCTTCTTGCTTTCAATGCTCATGTACACCAACAAAGCGTCATTTTCCATTAATAGTGGGTGTTAGTGTAGGTTTTTATTTCCTAGATGGATTATTTATTTTTCCTATATTCCTAGGTTTTTCCTACACTTCTATTAATCTCGCTTAGGTTAATAAAGCATGTCTTATTAGGTGAGTAGTTGCGAGGTGTCACCTTCCTACATGTGAGCATCCATCAGCTATCTTGGGAAGATACTTTGCTATCTTTAGTCCGATAGATGGTTGCTCCTCATTGGTCGGTGTTGCCACCTCCTCTCTCTTCTTAGTCTATATAAGCATGCTACCTGGCTTATATTTTGCATCTTTTGCTTTTGCATCCTCTTAATGCTATTTTGCTTCTAGCATTTGCATTACTCTTTTGGAGACTAACTCTGTGTTGCTATTTTGATTTCGTATCATTTGCATTCATAGTTTTAATATCTATTCTTTGCACTAGTTTTCTGGGTTATTAATCTTTTCAGATTCTAACATGGTATCAGAGCTATTCTATGTGCAAGAGTAGATTTTAGTTTTCATATTTGAGAGATTCGGGGGGGGCTAATAAATCTTATTGCAGGTTTTCAAAAAACCCAGTATGCTCTTCTCTTGCATCTTCGGATGATCTTGAGAATCAGAAAAGTTTGACGGAAACTTTTTTAATCTCTGGGGTTGCAAATGTGTTTTATGAAATCTGGGTGATTGCAGCATTTCTGGTTATACTGGCAGCATTTCCAGCTGTTCCAATGCGTCCAGGAGGCTTGAGAAAGTTAGATTTGGCTTTCGTTTCACCGAAATCGGAGATCGTCATACACAGTTGCGGAACCGGGGTTTCAAGCTCAAATCTGACAACCAGCTTGCATATTTGGTCCTTTGAATCAATATTGCAGGTTCCAGCATCTAATTCAGCCCTTGCATGTCATTTTTTGGTTGTTGGGGTCATTTTTTTGTAGCTAAAGGCGTTCCATTTACACTGGAGCAACATCTTCTGTGCATTTGCAAGAAAAACATCTTCTGGGTTTTGTTCGCAGCACAGAAAAACCATCTGGGTATCTTTCTATTTTTGCATGCAATTTGTATATTTTGCAGAAACGTGCTCAGAAAGCTACAGCAGGACCCCTCTTCGGTGGCAGCTGCAGTTCTGAAGACAGTTTTCAAATGCTCTGTTCTTGCTCATACGGACTCCTTTTCCCACGAATTTTTTTTTGATTTTGGCTATTTTTTCGTGCTCTATGCACTAGTGTAGTTGTTTTTTGATTTTGATGCCAAGATTTTTCAGAAATTGTAGATTCTCAGTCGTGACATTGCACGGTTCTCGTTTTGGGAACTTCGGAGGATCATAACTTTCACATACGACCTCGTATCGAGGCGATTCTTTTTTTGAAAGTGCATGATTTTTCAAGTAGATTGCAGTGGTGCTGTTTATTTCTCTGGATATTATGCCAAAGTTGTATTTTCAGCATATGCTCTTCATGAGGGTTTTGTAATGCATTGAAATCAAGACCACTTAGTATTTATTACTAGTGGTAGTTGTAAACGCACTAATATAAAGTGCCAAATCATATTTTCTTGGGGGGGTTCTTTGATTGAGTGAAAAGGGGGGGTTGTCTTGGTTGGGTTCTCTTCTTTTCGACACTTCTTCTCTGCATTTCTTCATCATGGATCAAACAAATCTGCCTATCCTAACTCCATACAATTACTTTGAGTGGAAATCACACATGACAATTCACTTAAGGAAAGCTGGATTAAATAGGATAACTATGGGACTTGAAACTAAACCTGCTAAAGATGAAGATAAGCCTAAGTGGTTTAACAAATGTGATGAGGCATATGGAACATTGTGTTTGTCTGTTTCTCCTGATTTGCTCTTTCACATTGAGTCTTTGAATACACCAAATGAAATCTGGACAAAGCTAGAAACACTATTTGGCACACAAGATTCAATGAGGGGTCATATGTTGGAAAATGAACTAATTAGTTTAAGTCCAGGCAATTTCAACACAATATAGGATTTCTTCACTAAATTGAAATCACTAAGGCTGCAGTTAAAACAATGTGGAATTGAAAAGAAAGATGAACAACTGATTCTTAGTATTCTCTCTAAGCTAAGTTCAGAATATTCTGTGTTTGTTTCTACTTTCTATGCTACTAAGGGTGCACTTGGTACTCAATTCACCATGCCATCTTTAGATGATTTTGCTGTCAATCTCACTCGGGAACAGGACAAGCTAATCCAGATGGGCACTCTTAAGTCCTCTAAGTCACATGCCTTGGCTGCCAACCAAGGCACAAAAGAACAGAAAGGACAAAGTAGTAACAACAATAGTAAGGATAAGAAACAAAAGAATAGCAAGGAGAAGAAGGATCAGATAACGGTTGCTTCAAAAGCAACTAATGAGACCCAATATTCCAAGGGCGACAAGCCTAAGAAATAGAGGGTCCAATGTGCCTATTGTAAAAGACCCGGTCATGATGAACATAAATGTCTAAAGAAACAAATTGATCACTTGACACACATTCTTGAGAAGAATAATATCAGTGTTCCTGAGTCTGTCAAACAGAGTTCTAATGAGGGGTCTAATAAGGCAAAAGAAAACAACAAGGGAAAAGGAAAGGGCAAGGCCCTTGTTGCAGTTGCTTCTTCACCATCCACTTGGGTTCTTGATTCGGGTGCTTCGCACCACATGGCTTCATCTAAGGAAGAACTTGCATCCTTGGAGCCGTGTACTATGCCTTCTATTTTGATGGGTGATAACACTCCTGTTGAGGTGTGTGGGAGAGGGTCTGTTGATGTGGGGGATGGCACATTCCATGATGTTCTTTCTGTGCCCTCATTATCAACTAATCTCCTATCGGTATATCAGATCACTCACACAGGTTCAGGCAAGCGGGTTGAGTTCACTCCTGATTCAGTGGAGATTCGTGAGTTGCACAGTGATTCTACAGTGGCAGTTGGGAGAGCAGATCATCAGTCACGGCTCTATCTGTTTTCTCACTTTGTTCCTGATCCTCCTTTGACTGTTTTGCTCACTCATTCTAATGATGTGAGTAGATTATGGCATGAGCGGTTTGGCCATCTTAACTTCCGCTACTTGCAGCAGCTTAACCAGCAGAGCATGGTCACAGGGTTGCCTTCAGTTCAGTTTTCAGGTGGTGTTTGCCAAGGTTGCATTCTTGGTAAGCATCCTAAGGAAAAGTTTGACAAAGGTAAGGCATGGAGAGCTTCACAGATACTGGAGTTAGTTCACAGTGATTTGGCCGGTCCATTTCAGCATCCTTCTTTCAGCAGGGCTAGATATGTCCTCACATTCATTGATGACTTCTCTCGAAATACTTTGGTGTACTTTCTCAAACAGAAGTCAGAGGTATTTGATCATTTTCAAGACTTCAAGACTTTTGTAGAGAAGCAATCTGGGAAAGGCATCAAAGTTTTGCGCACTGACAATGGTGGTGAGTATGTCAACCATCGGTTTGAGAGGTTTTACACTTCAGAGAGGATTGATTTGCAGCATTCAGTTCCATACAATCCTCAGCAGAACGGTGTTGCAGAACAGAAGAATAGGTCCTTGAAGGAAATGGCGAACTGCATGATTCACTCCAGATCTCTTGCACCACAGTATTAGGCAGAGGCCATTAACTGTGCTTGTTATATCCAGAACCGTGTTCCTCACCGAGCCTTGAAGGGAGTCACTCCTTTTGAAGCTTGGAGCGGTCAGAAACCATCAGTTAAGCACTTTCGAGTTTTTGGTTCTCCTACATGGGCCCACATTCCTACAGAGAAACGCAAGGCATTGGATCCGCAGAGCAAACCTTGCATATTTGTAGGTTATCCTGATGGTGTGAAGGGTTATCGGTTGCTCCACCCTACTACACATGAGTTGTTCATCGAGAGGAGTGTTCAGTTTGAGGAGGGCTCTTCAAGCTCACTTTCTATCACTTCTCCAACTCCTTCTACTTTGACATTGGAGTCACTTGGGATACATGACAGATCTTCTGATGAGTCAGATTCACCTGAGCAGTCTTCTACCTCCACTTCTGATGCAGAGAGAGATTCAGAGGACTCACCTCCTTCCTCTCCTAGTCATCATTCAGAGGTTGATTCTTCTCCTCCAGATTCTCCATCTTCCGGTCCACTTTGGGCTAGACAGACCTTGCAGTCTGCAGGTGATTGGGTTGGGGATCCATCAGACACCAGGCGGACTCGTTCACAGTTCCAGGATGCTCCACATGTCTTCATTGCTACTGCCTCAGATCCACAGTCTTTTCATGAGGCTTCTGGTATTCCTGAGTGGGTACAGCTATGCAGGAGGAGTATAGTTCCTTGATGAGGAACCACACTTGGGATCTTGTCCCTCTTCCTAAGGGAAGAAAACTTGTTCGATGTAAGTGGATCTATCGGACAAAATTTGCAGCAGATGGGTCGGTTGACAAGTATAAGGCTCGCTTGGTCGCCAAAGGATTCTCCCAGGTTCCTGGGATTGACTACTCTGAGACTTTTGCGCCAGTTGCCCGAATGAATTCCATCCGACTTGTTCTTGCCATTGCTGCAGCTAATCGTTGGGAAGTACACCAGATGGATGTGAAGAGTGCTTTTCTTCACGGTGACCTTCAGGAGGAGATCTACATGGAGCAGCCACAGGGGTTCCTTCAGGATTCTTCACTTGTGTGCCTTCTTCGGAAGTCTCTCTATGGCCTCAAACAGGCTCCTCGAGCCTGGTATGCCAAGATGGATTCCTTCCTTCTATCAGTTGGGTTCACTCGGTGCCATTCTGATCCCAATGTCTACATTCTGCAGCAGGATGATTCACTCCTATTTTTGGTTCTGTATGTTGATGACTTGCTGATCACAGGGAGTTCTTCATCCACCATTGGGGCTGTCAAAACTGCCCTTCATGACAGGTTTTTGATGACTGACTTGGGCTTGTTGCATTACTTTCTCGGGATTGAGATCTACCAGTCTTCTTCCGGGATCACCATCACACAGTCCAAGTATGCTCTAGATTTGCTCTCGAGGTTTCATATGGCTGACTGTAAGCCTGCTTCGACTCCCTTTCTTTCTGGAGTCAAACTTGAGGCTCAGTGTTCTTCTCCACTTGTTGATGGCACTTTGTACCGACAGCTTGTTGGGAGTCTCATTTATTTGACTCATATGAGACCTGACATTTCATATGCTGTAGGCATGGTCTCTCGATTCATGCAGGAGCCTCATGAGTTGCACTGGAAAGAAGCCAAGCGGATCCTTCACTACATTCAGGGTTCTCACAGTCTTAGGATTCACTACACAGCGGGTATTGAGCTTGACTTGGTGGGCTACACAGATTCAGATTGGGCAGGCGATTCTCAGGATCGCAAGTCTACTTCAGGTTACAGCTTCTCACTTGGTTCAGGTCCTGTTTGTTGGTCGAGCAAGAAGCAATCTGCTATTGCTCTATCTTCTACTGAGGCCGAGTATCGGGGGGCTGTGAATGCCTCTACTGAGGCCATTTGGCTTTAGAATCTTCTCACTGAGTTTGGTATCCAGATCAGACGGCCATCAATCATATTTTGTGACAACCAGAGTGCCATTCAGATCTCACGGAATCCGGTCCATCATCAGCGGACCAAACACATAGAGGTTCACATGCACTACATTCGGGAGCTCATCCATGGCCACGTCATCGACCTTCGCTACTATCTGACTTCCTAGCAGGTTGCTGATATCTTCACCAAACCCTTCATTGAGAGCAAGTTCCTTCATTTGAGAGCTTTGCTGAGGGTGCGGGATGCTTCATCTTCTGGGGGGGCTTCTTCCTCTCACTCGGAGTCTTGACTCTCTCTACTTTTGGGGGGGTCTCTTCTCTCTCTCTTTGGGGGGAATTTTATGTACATGGGTATCTCATCAGGCTTGATTTGTCGGGACCCATTTCTACATCCACCTAAGCTTCGCTTATGGGGGGGTGTTAATGTAGGTTTTTATTTCCTAGATGGATTATTTATTTTTCCTATATTCCTAAGTTTTTCCTACACTTCTATTAATCTCGCTTAGGTTAATAAAGCATGTCTTATTAGGTGAGTAGTTGCGAGGTGTCACCTTCCTACATGTGAGCATCCATTAGCTATCTTGGGAAGATACTTTGCTATCTTTAGTCCGATAGATGGTTGCTCCTCATTGGTCGGTGTTGCCACCTCCTCTCTCTTCTTAGTCTATATAAGCATGCTACCTGGCTTATATTTTGCATCTTTTGCTTTTGCATCCTCTTAATGCTATTTTGCTTCTAGCAGTTGCATTACTCTTTTGGAGACTAACTCTGTGTTGCTATTTTGATTTCGTATCATTTGCATTCATAGTTTTAATATCTATTCTTTGCACTAGTTTTCTGGGTTATTAATCTTTTCAGATTCTAACAGTGGGAGCAAAGTACTCATTTTGAAATTGTCTCTAAAGGAATACATCATGACAACTATTCATGTTCAAGACTTTGCATAGGCATATTGCTTTCAATGCTCATTTAGTCATCATGTTGCATGAGAAAGACTTTGCATGGGCATATTGCACGCCGATTGAGGTTATGAACAAAGTTAAGTGCAATTTTTGTGTCAAAGTGTAGAACTAAGGGATTTCTCATTTCAAATGGCATTTAGCAAAGCAACCAAGGCATGATGTGAAGGGTTGTAAGAAATGTCCTCCAAATGTTACCTATCAAGCAAAATAGGCTACAAAAGTCCCTTTATAAAATAAGGCAAAGAAGGCTAGAGTCGATCACTTGGATGAGGTAGCACGACCAAAACAAACTTTATCAGATAAACACATTTCTATGTGTTCTCCTAGATCACAAGGATGCAACATAGGTGGGGGGAACATTAACAACTTCTTTGCACTGCATACTACACCTGGAGCAGAACCAACTTTGGAGAGCACATGGTGGAAGAAAATTGTGCATGAGCAAGCCAAAAAGGCCATTTCTAATTTCTGGCACTATTCTAGCATGCCATTCCATATTGCAAGGTCTCCATACTGGCAGTCCATGGTGGATGCCATTGCAATTGCAGGTCCTAGGTTCAAAGCACCCTCATATGAGACCTTGAGGACAAGCATCAATTTCCTTGTTTTATCAGAGCTTGGCACTATGTTTTTGAAATCAGTGGATGCATTGGATAGAGTCAAATCAGCGCAAGCACTATTCACTCTATTTGATGAGGTGGTAGTTGAGGTGGGGCCACAACATGTGGTCCAATTTATTACAGACAATGCTACTTTCTGTGTTGTTGTTGGGAAATTGTTGGTGGCTAAGCATCCTACTTTGTTTTGGAGTCCATGCATAGCACATTGTCTAGATTTAATCCTAGAAGACACTGGGAAAATTGAATGGATTAAATTTGTATTGCATAGGGCCAGAAACATTACAAAATTTATATACAATCATATGAGGGTGTTATATATGATGCGCACCTTCATGGATGGGAAGGAACTTCTTTGGCCAGGGGTCACACAATTTGGCACACACTTCCTAGAATTTCACTCTTTATGGCCAAAAGATAAATTTGAAACAAATGTTTGTTTCAAATGAGTGGTCACAGTCTGGCTTTGTTGATCATACAGATGGTTACAATGTGGTGGAATATGTTTTTGCTGTAAGTTTTTGGACAAAGGCAGAGGAGATTGTGAGATTCTTAGAGTCTTTAGTTAAAGTGTTGTGACTAGTTGATGAGGAAAAATCCCCAATGGGCTACTTGTACGAGGCCATGGATAGGGCCAAAGAAGCTATTAGGGCAAGGATGGACCATGATATGAGTAGGTACATGTAATGACTGCCCCTGTTTGTTTGTTTTTTAGATTCTTATTATGTTATTTTATTATTTTTGTGGTCTTTCAGAACTAGATAGAAGTTGCAGAAGGGAGTTTTTGCTTGCATGTATTTGTTTTTGCTAGATAACGTAGAAATATGAAGCATGCAATGAAACCCAGAAAAACTATGATAGATTTGCACAAAGTAACAGTGATCCAGTTTATAAAATCACACGATATGAATTATCAACACATACCCATTTCAAGATCTTGGACTTTATACATCTGTTGTATGGGGACCAGCAATAAGGATGTCAAAAAACACCTCCAGAATGCATACAATGAATATCCTCCACTCACACAATTGTAGAACAGTGTTTATAAACCCTAGGCGTCATGGTTGAAGGTGAGAAGCCATAAACTGAAAGAGAAACAGCTCCAAGATGACCCACGTCTCCCTGGATGAGGTACGGCCCAGCTGATGGTGTCTAACAACAATAAACCACAAAAAAGGTCCTCCAAACTGTATATATATGCTGCAACTGATCTGCAAGAAGATGCAAGGGTTCTAATGCCGAAAACAAGTGAAGATTACACCAAACAAAGCTCTAATGACTGCCATAAGTGGTACAGCCCAGGTCTGCAATGGTACGGCCAGCAAGGATCTTCAATGCAGTCTCAAACCACCTCAAAATCTGAACTAGGCTACAACCAAAATATGTGCCTCTGTTGTTCACCAAAAAATATACATAAATGTATTCAAATCATCACTAAAATGTATCAATCTGAGTTCATTGTGAAGCCTCCGTGTGAAGATCCCAGCAACCCTCCTGATGCTATCTCTCAAGCACGAAGAGAGTGATCCTACAGGGGGTTCCGTCCTTGCAAAACCCTTGTTCCAAACCCCAAAGCCAAGCATCAATTTTTCTCAACAAAATATTTATCCAAAGAGAGAGAGAGAGAGAGAGAGAGAGAGAGAGAGAGAGAGAGAGAGCAAATGAGCTCACAAAAGCCTTTTTATAAGCCCTTGGCTTCCAACGCCCAAGGAGGGAATACTTTATTAGTTTTTCTTATTCGATTTTTGACCCCCTTAACTCCTCATGAGGTGTCCACCCCTAGCACATGACTTTTAAGTCATAACTTAAGTCTTTATTAAGTTGAGTCACTTTATAAAATAAAGACTTAGGCTATTACAAGTGTAAATTAAATATTTAATTTAATTTACTTTTCAACCATTTCTCTTAGCCATCTCAAAACCAATTGTAAAGTGCTAGGTGCTCCATCTGGCAGGCTATAAATAGAAAGTAGGCCAATGCCACCCGTGATCCCTCCTGTCTGACTTACTATTAATAGTAAGTCCTAGAAAAATGACCCAATAAGGTTCCCTAACCACATCTATTAGCCTACGAGAACCCTGGAATAGGCTAATCACTCCATTGATCTGTATGGGCTAAGAAGGGGACATTACAGTCAGCCCTCCCCAAAATTGCTTGCCCTCAAGCAATTGCAGTGTTGGATGCTGTAAAATCTGTTCACTCTCCAAGTAGCATCCTCAACTGGTAAGTCTCGCCATTTCACCAAGTACTCTATGATCACTCTCCGCCTGACGGTCCTCCCCCTGAAATCAATCACTGCTTCTGGAATAAGCTCCAACTTACAGGCCTCATCCAATGGGGGCAACACTGCTGAAGGAGTCACATTATGTCCAAGCGCCTTCTTGAGGCGAGATACATAATTCTTCTTTGCCTTTTTCTTCAATAATTCTTTTATAGGTGTTGAGATGGCTGCATAACTCTTGATGAATTTTCGATGATAACTGGTATACCCTAAGAATGTTTTGACATCATATGTGGTTTTTGATGGCGACAAGTTTTGAATAATGGCAACTTTTAGGGGATCAACCATCAATCCTTCTTTACGTATCATATGACCCAGTAGTGTTCCAAATGGTATTGCAAAAGTGCATTTCTTCAAGTTTAGAGATATTTGCAAGCTCCTACACTTATTCAACATCAACCTCAATGTTTGTGTGTCATCTTTTACCAGTCCAAATACAGTCCAATGATCCAAATAGACTTCCAAGAAATCATCTATAAACTCCTTGAATGCATTGACCATGATTCTACTAAATACTGCAGGTGCATTTTTCAACCCAAATGGCATAATAGTGTACATGAAAAATCCTAGTTCAGATGCAAATGTTGTTTTGGGTTGATCTTCCTCTCTAATTTTTACCTAGTGATATCTGGAGAATCCATCAGTGAAGGAGTAGATTTCCCTATCGGCAACTGACTCCAAGATTTTCTTTGTGAATGGTGTCGAAAAAGGATCATGAATGCAAGCTTTATTCAACTCTCTATAGTCTCCACAGATCCTAATTTCTCCTATTTTCTTATTTTGTACTACCATTGGACTGATCCATTTTGCTTCCTCCACTGGTTTTATGATCCTTGCTTGTAGCATCTTGTTGAGTTCTACTTTAACTTTTTTCTTCATGTTTGGATTCATCCTGTATGGCCTTTTCTTGATTGGTTTACAACCTTCTTTCAAATTAATTTTCATAGTTCTAGCTTCCTCTTTGATTCCCTTCATCTCTGTGAACTTCCTAGGGAACAAAACCTCATACTCAGACAAAACTTCTACTATACTTGTGCCACTTCCTTCTCATCCCAATAGTCTCCTATCTTGGCTAGCTTAGGATCTCCTTCTTTGGCAATGTTGGTGCAGATCAAGGTTCAGGAGCCTTATCAAGCGGCCAAACCAAGTAGCAAAATGACAAATAATAAATCACAACAATGAACAACAAATGCTTTATTCATATGCATAAAAGTATTACAACAGGAGTGCAATGGGCTTCAAACATGCCCTGGCCGGAGCCTTTCAATCAAGTCAATATGCAGATCAAATTGATACTCACAAAGGAATCTTCCAGAAGCACAAAAACTCGTTATGGAACTTCGACCCAAAGAGAATCTCTCTTCATAGTACGAATCCATGTCTTTACAAACCCCTGAGGCAGCCACCGACTTCATCATGAGAATATGACACATGCCAAATCTTTACTAATCCATGAGACCAACCTATCTCCCAAAAAGAAAGCTCCTCCGCTGGTACTTCTTCTATCATCCACACTGCCAGCCCAATATGCATTAGTATAGGCACTCAGGGAAAAGTCTTCACCCTTTTGATACCACAACCCATGTTCTGGAGTGTTCTTCAAATATCTAAAATTTCTCTTGATTGCCTTCACATCTGTTTCTTTAGGATCAGCTTGAAACCTTGCAACCAAACACACAACTTGCATAATGTCAGGCCTTGATGTTGTTAGGTATAATAGGCCTCCAATGATAGACCTATACAAAGTCTGATTAGCTTAAGGTGACTCATCATCTTTACTCAAATGGCAACCAGTTACCATAGGAGTACTCACTGGTTTGCAGTCTTCCATGTCAAACTTCTTCAACATCTCCTTGACATACTTTGATTGAGAAATAAAGATCCCATTATCTGATTGAGTGATTTGGAGTCCAAGAAAAAATGATAGCTCACCTAACATAAACATTTCAAATTCTTTCTGCACCTCTCCTACACACTTCTTACACATCTCATCATAGCCACAAAAGATTATATCAACAACATACACAGCAACAATTAGAATTTGTTCACCTTCAATTTTGATGTAAAGATTACCATTTGCGATACCTTTCTTGAAACCCTGCTAGAGTAAATGATTATCCAACCTTGCATACCAAGCCCTGGGGGCTTGTTTGAGACCATACAGAGCCTTCTTAAGTCTGCATACCATGTTTGTGTCTTCTGATAACTGAAATCCATCCAACTGCTCTATGTAGAGTTCTTCTAAGTCACCATTCAAAAATGCAGATTTGACATGGACATCTGATATACCTTGAATCCCTTATCTGCTGCAAAGGCAAGAACCATTATGATTGCTTCCATTCTTGCCACCGGAACAAATGTCTCCTCATAGTCAACACCTTCAACTTGTGAATATCCTTTCCAAACCAACCTTGCTTTGTTCTTGACCACTTCTCCATCTTCATTTAATTTGTTCCTGAATACCCATTTTGTACCTATCACATTTTTGTTTGCATGCCTTGGCACCAACTGCTAAGTCTGATTCTTTTCTATCTGATTTAGCTCTTCTTCCATATCTTGTATCCATCCTTCATCCTCGCTAGCTTCATAAAAGGTTTTAGGTTCTACTCTTGACAGTAAAGCAAAGTTTACCTATTTGTTTGTTTTTACAAATATTCTTCTTGTCTGTACTCCTTCATTCTTGTCTTCAATGATCTGATCTTCTGAATGTTTTTTTTGAACATACTTGGTGGGAGTTTTGGTTGTCTTCTCATGAGTTTCTTCCCTTTCTTCAACTTCTTCTTCTTCTGGGCAGGCAAGTTCATCTAACCAATAGTCTTCTTGCTCATATGTGATTTGGTGTGACTCTTCATCAACCCTAACATTTACACTCTCAACTATCTTCCTCAGTCTTTTGTTGTAACACTTGTAAGATTTGCTGGTAGTTGAGCATCCAAGAAAGATTTCTTCATCATCTCTTGAGTCAAACTTTCCCAAACCTTCTTCATCTCTTTTGATGTAGGATTTACTTCCAAAAAATCTGAAATACTTGACTGATGTTGGTCTTCCATTCCAAAGCTCATATGCAGTCTTCAAGAGCAAAACAAGTTCACCTTCAAAATCAACTTCATATTCTTCTTCATCTACAATCTTGTTTGGGATCACCATGGCCATGAGAAGAGATTCTCCTCTTTCTTCATCAGATGAGTAGTGATCTACTTCTCCAGAGCTGTAGTCTTCTTTTGAAAGAAGGTTCCTCTTGAAACCCTCGCTGCTATTTTCATTTTCTCCAAAAGGACATTTAGAAGCGTAATGACCAATTTTACCACATTTAAAACATTTGAAGGGTAGCTTACCTATATATTTGCCTGGTCCCCTTTTTAGCTTTCTCACAAAGTTTGCTTCTTTTTTTGCTTCATTGCATACATCAGATGTTCATTCTTCACAACATTGAAAAAAGTTTCTCTTTGGCATGGACCTATGACTTCATTTCTCATCTCATAGGCAATAAGGGACCCAAACAACTCTTCCATGGTGAGTTTTTTCAAATCTTTGGCTTCTTCAATTGTAGAAACTTTTGAATCAAATCTATGAGGGAGAGTCCTCAGAACTTTCTTCACAACCAATGAGTCAGCTATATCTTTACCCATACTCCTGATTCCATTGACTGTTTCATTTACTCGATGCAAATAGCCAGCGATGTTTTCCTCTTCTTTCATCCTTGGATTCTCAAATACTATTTTGTAAGATTGTAGTTTTGCTTCCTTTATACTGTCATTTCCTTCATAGAGATTTTTGATCTTCTCCCATATGTCCTTTGTTGTCTTACACTGCACAACCTTGACTAACTTTGAACTGTTCAAAACACTTAAGATGGCATTATTGGCTTTAGCATTGTTCTCATGAGCCTTATTCGCATCCGGATCTGTAATAGGATGTTTAGTTTCAATATAGTCATTCGTTGTAGCTTTTCAAACATCATAGCCTAGCGAGATAAGATAGGCTTCCATCCTTGCACTCCAAAAATCATAGTTACTTCCGTCAAACATTGGAACTTCAGAAGAGGACTCCTTTTGAGCCATGTGTTCTACTCCAAGATCTACCTTCGGCTATTAAGCTGCACCAAGGAACTCAACTCTGATACAATTGTTAGAACATAATGATATACTGAGAGGGGGTGAATCAGTATATACTAAAAAAAAAATTAAATTAAATTTGTCAACCAAATCTTCTTACTACCTTAAACAAATGATAAAGCAAATTAAACAACTTAAAGCACAACACATGAGAGCACAACCACAACACCAGATTTACGTGGAAAACCCAAGAATGGAAAAACCATGGTGAGCAAGTTGCTTGGATCTACTGTCCAAATCTAGCCTCATAAATAATGATAAAATAGATTACAACAAGTTTTAGGGGCTACAACCCAAAGGAGGACAAACTCAATGAAATACAATGCAACAACACTTACAGAATCACCAAACAGATCTCACTGATTAAACTCCTCCGCAACTTCAACACACTTCACTTTGTCACAAATCCTCACTTTCTCTGCATAGTGAACATTGCTACCTTCAACACACTTCCACACTCACACACACATCCTTGCATACTCTCACACACTCATACTTTTCACACCAAACAAGATTTTTTATTTATACCTTCCGCAAACTACAAAATCTTTCTCCTTCGTTAGCCAAGATGGAATGTGTAAACATGAAACGTGCAATGACCGCACCAAGTCGGCATCCAAAAGATGTAGAAATCCAATGTGGTTCAACCCAAGTGACAACTAGGACCTATTTTTTCTTAACACATTCTTCCAAGCTGGCACACACTTCCAAACATCTGGTGGGATCATCAAAGCACATGAAGTTGGCCCAGCAAACACTTATTCTCCCACAAAATAGCTCCAGACCTAAAGAGGTAATGGAGAGACCAATTAGAATCATGTGGATCACATCACAAGCAACATAAAACTTGCACAAACATTCCATCTTCTGAAATGTATATTTTCTTTCTGGCGCAAACAAACAAATATTAAATCTGGCATCACTTACAAACACTAAACACATAGTCTTGAGATAGAGCATTGAAAAACCAATTTGTAGTGCACTTCAACACCTAAAACCTGAAATGAACGAACATACAGACATACTGAACTCATCCTCCAAACATCAAAGCCAAAAAATGAAATGTGGTGGCTTTCCTTTCTCCTCCAAACAACCCTAATAAGTACTATGATATGTCTCTATTCTGCTGACTTCGAAGAACATCATGGAGCATTTTCTTGAGCTACTTTAGTACAAGCTCAAGTGCCTTGGACTTCCTAAATCTTTCTTTCAAAAATAAAGCAATGTTTTTCCTCAAGAAACAGTGAGTACAACATTTATCATACCAGAGACATCACACACAACTTCGTACACAACAATCACAACTCTTTTTAACAAAACAAGAATCTTCATGTTAGCACATTCTTCAGCTCAAAACTTTAACCTCTGCATGAACTTTAGAAGATAGGGTACAACTGTGTATAGATGATACTGATCCAATCAGTATGCATGGTACATGACTTCCATTATCTTACCACAACTTCTATGATCATTCTCTCCTTTATCTTCTTCTCTAATCATCACAGCATATACTCATCACTCTGCTTTTCTGTCTCACAACATTATGCAACAATCTCCTTTAGTGATCACTATCCTTTGACATTTCTGAACATCACTGATCATTACTGATCAGCACACCAAACCACTGTTGACATCACTTCCACTTCCAACCTTCAACACTATTGACATCAATAACAACACACATGCAACATTTCCATCCTCTTCGACATAGCATTGAGACATTTATAAAATTGTGTCATTTTAACACTTTTTTGGCCTCTCAAGTCATAGGTTTTGCATGATTTATCAGAATTTTGCAAGGAATTCATTAGTGTAGGTAAAATTAGATTTGGATAGTATTTTTTCATAAAAATTGTAAAAATCTCTGTGTTATAAATGGATGATTTGGCTTCCAAACTTGCATTTATTATAATTTTTCCTTGTCTATTTTTCTTCTGGGGCCTATGTTTCAACACTAATCATTTTGAGGCCAACTTGCATTTCTACTTTGGATATTGTTAAACAGTTGATAATGTCTATCACACACAATCCCTTCCATATTAGTATTGTTTATAATCCTCGTAATAAATGGAAAATCAAATGTGGAAAATGTGGGATGAAAAGGCATACAATAGAAATATTTTTAATTCGTGAAAGGGACGAATTGAAACAACTTCTTCATTATTATCATATTGCTAGAGCTAATCATTATAAAGCACTTGTAGAAAAATCATCCAGTCTCACTCAGACATCTTGTGAGACATCATCATTTGGGGATGAACAATCTAGTCAGATGGATTGCATTAAGATCTCATCTCCACTATCACCTAATGCTACATCTGAATCCAAAGTTGACTCATTTATGGCTTTCAACGATTCTATGCACCGGGGTATTGATATTGTTTTTCCAGATCTGTTACTTTAGGATGCATATCTACCAGATCGTATCTATTTGTAGAGTCCCACATCATAAATTTGGAAGACACCATTGAGGACATCTGTCTTTTATTTTATGATAGCTTCGATGAAGTTGCATCACCATTGTCTTCTTCGGATATGATTGCTCTTGCTTTGCCTACATCAACTTCTATAGTGATAGATTCTACAGATATTGGAATGAGTCTACATATTTGACTCAGTCATAATCTATTTTGACATCCTCTGCAGTAATATTAGAGTCTCATTGGTCTAGTTATCATCATACATCCATGGTTCCTATTCTTGAATCTTGTATGGTACCTGATTCATCTTATCAGCGCTTGTCACATGTTAGCATTGGCTTGGAAATACTTGAGCATCCTTCAAAGACATCATGGGCATCATCTACATCTTTGGATCATGTGCAAAATTCAAAAACTTTCATCATTTTTCCTACATGTTCCTATCTGGACTATGAAGATCACTTGCACACTTCTATGGTTTTTTTTCTTCCCAAGGTGAGAAATGTTGTTGAACATTCATGGATCATCTTTGACATCTAGTGTCGAGCATCTACCAGTACTACAAGAGGCATTTTGAGGGGAGGCTGCATGGTTTCTCTTCTCATATCAATTTTGGAAGGAAACATTTATTCACATAGAGTTTATTCCTTCTCATTTTCTGGGGGAGTCACATTGACCTTCTCTCTTTTCTCTCCTATGGGGAGAACATTTATTATACATTAGTGCTAGAAGTAATCCTTGGGGGGTCATGTTGAGTCCTCCTTCACTTGTACAATTGCATTTTGCATACTTACTCTTTTGGAGAGGATTTTTATTTTCCATTGGTTTTCTCGCTTACTCCATTTATGAGAAACTCATTTGTACATGAGTACCTAACATGGCCTAATAGTCGGGACCCATCATTATTATATTGCTTCTCTCTAAGTTGCACTTAAGGGGGGTGTTAGTGTGAAATTAACAAGTTTACTTATCTAGATTGACTAGGTCATATTCACACTATACTTAAGTCTCCACTTAAGGACTTTTAGGAGTTTGTCTCACCTCATGTCGTTGAGACATGTGTCCTCATCTTTTTGAGACAACTAGTGAATGCATACTTGCCATTTGCTCAAACACTTGTCATTTGAGCTCACAAGTGTTGCACTTTTAGAGCGGTAGTCAATCGTTGTTTACTATCTTCCTACCTCCTCTTTCTTGCTTATTTATACAAGGCATCATTGTAAATTTTACTTTGGCTTATTTTGTGCACCCAGCTTGTGGAAGTTGTTTTAGTTCTTGCTTGTTGATTTTGGCAATCCCAACATAAATGAAGCTTTTAATTCTATATAGAGACACTTTAAGCACTCTCTCTTGACCTATTATACTACACTTTATCTTCAGTCTCATTATCCTTTGTGTCCATATTTGTAGACCTTAATAATTTCAATTTCAATAGCACCCACATTATACAATAATATGAAAACACACAATAACATATAAATCTATCTAATTAAGCATAATCAATTGTCACATGCATTATATACCATTCATATAATTATTCTAACTAACTATCATCCAAAATAATAATACTACAAAGTCAATGCTCACAATTAAATTACATTGGGAGAAGGTTAATTATTCTCAATATTAAAATAATAATTTAAGGTCATGGTGAATGCCTTTTAACAGCACTTCCTATATAGTCTCAAGTTTTTTGATCTAACTTTGCACTTTCTAGATTTGTTGAGAAAGCTATTAGTTCCACTAAAAAGAGCCAGCAAAAAATTGTACAAAAAATTACCATTTGAACTATGTTGCCTACTCGTAGGAAATCTCATTTAAAAAATGATTATAAAAGTAAAATAAAATGCAAATAACTAACACCTAATTTAGTGGCACCTGCAATTTGGTTGGATGTGAAGTTGTATCTTGAACAAGTTGCACTGAGGTTGGTTGTGTGAGAGTCCCCAATAGACTCAAAAGACCAAGATCACCTACAAAACCTGGAATTAGTCTCCTACAGATTAAAAAACACAACAATTTGCACAATTAGGATGCAATTAGTGAATTACGTGTGCACACTTACTTTTTATGAGAGCAAGTAAATAAAACCCACTATGACATAAAAATAACTTAAGTCAACTTAATATAAGGTGTAATTAATTATTAATTACACCAACACTCTTAAGTGTTAGGAAGGATTCCACGTACATAAAGAGGAAGGAGAAAAACCCAATGGGAAAAAACTCCTTCCCGAAATCACAGTAAAAAACAGGCAAAATAAATATGTAGACTCAAACACTAAGACAGCTCTACTTAAACATCATCCACTTCAATGGTCAAACAGTCAATAGCAATTTTACACCTCATCCACAATAAAAAGTGGTAAAAATTTGTCCTTGTTTTTTGGCCAAAACTGACTTTTGACTGTTGAAGTCGCTGATGTTTAAATAGAACTGAATCCATCACAAAGATACCATCAATAACGAACTTGCAAGGGAAGTTCAACCAGTTCACAGAATTTTCGATATCTGATCTCCATATATGTAGGACGATAATAGGCCAGCCAGATCTCAACCTCCACAAACCACTTGAAGGTTTTCCCCAGTAAATCTTCGCTGAGCCACCACGTCATGGGTGTCTCGTACATATCTGCTGCAAATATAACCCCTCCATCTCGTGTGAAAGGTCTATCCAACCACACTTCTTCTGCAAAAGCTTTGCAATGGTAGTTGCAGCAGGCTGATCTTAAATGTCATCCACTTCAATATTTAATGGTAAATTCTGACCAATAAAATTTTTTCCTATATTTAACACTTTTTGTTGTGAATGAAATAGAAAAATGCTATTGACTGTTTGACCCGTTCAACCCTGAAAGTGGATGACATTTACATAGAGCGGTTGCAGCATGGCTGATAGCTAAACACGGGCACGGACTTTCTATAAGAATTGTTATACAGAGTCCACTCCATCCTTGCTTGTGCAGGGTTGGGCTTGTCTCGAACACACTGCCAATTTGTCATCGTACGGGCAGACGTGGTTTGATGGGTATGTGTGAATCCCAAACTGTTAAACTGATTTTTGCTGGAAAACACCACTCCTTTTCCACTTCAATTGGAAGTTTGCTATCCAGTTGCGATGCTTTGCAGTCCAGCTCTCCGAGTTTGAGCTCGACTTCTATGCAATCCTCGAGAAACTTAACACCATGTTTTAAGCGAAGTCCGCATTGCAGCAGCTGATGACTCGAAGCATATTCGAGACCCTTGCCCGCATCGTTATAGCCGATCCTCCTCTCCATTTCCAGGCGCGAGCAGTAGCACTGGATTTTTCCAAGAGTTGTCAAACCTTGAGCTGTATAGAATTATCAACTTATCCACGCTTCCACCTTGGTATTCTGAGAGAATTCGAGTGCTCTTAGAAACCAGAGATTTCATCAGACTTTCTGTAGCCTCTGGTCCAATTTTTTGGATTATCTTACCAGCTAATTCCTTAAATTTAGCTTTGTGATATTCAGTATCATTACCTTGCTTGATGAGGCGAGAATAACATGCAGCATAGAAGATATTGTTAAACACTGGCTCGTATACCTCTGCTTCAATCGTATCTGGCTTGATCTCCAACTGCAGCAATTCCTCACTGTCTTCTTTGGTGATATTTTTCTTCGATCCCCGTTTCTTCAAGTCCACAATATCTTTGTGGGTAACTCCGAGGAATGCATAAACGCAGAGCCTTGACAACAAGGGAAGCAAATTCTGTTGCATCTTCTTTTTACTGCGTTCTACAAGAAGACCAAGGGGCACAAGTTCCCTACGGCGCATAGATTCCCCACGGCGCACAGATTCCAGCCGCATAAACAGAGAGATTTCATCTTTTCCAATGGGTCTGGCCTCGACGAAAATCTCCCTTCCTGAGCGAGACTCATATACCTTAAGCCATGCAGTGCCGGCGTTACTCAATTCAGTTTTGAGGCCACATATCCAGCCATGGACGTTCTTGTGGCACTGGCTACCCCGGCGAGATTCATGTAAAGCTAGAGCCATAACTACAAACACAGTGGATGAAGTACGGTATCAGACAACGAAATTCAAAACCAGTCAAATTAGTTATAGATTTCCTATTTTCGCTCTAGGCTCCTCCCTATAAATAAAGAGGGCCTCTATTGTAATATTGATCTTTTAACTATTGAAGTGAAGCGCTGCCATTTTGAAGAGCAATTTGAGACTTTGAACTTGTTTTGTAAATCATTTTTAAGTAATATTAAGAAGCAAGTTGGCATCCAATCTTTGTCTGGGAGCAAGTTTGTGAATGTTATAGAATTGTTCTTATGTCCTTTCTATTACATAATCTTATATGAATGTTCGAATTGTGAGCGTGAATGTAACATCCATATCCGAAATGACAAGAAGTAACTAGGTTTTCACAACGGTAAATTTTTTTTTAATTAGGTAATCAATTACAAAAGAAACTTATCTATAACCCATTACAACATTTTTCATTTTATCATAAACATGATCTCCTTTTCATAAAACTAAAAGAAATGATAAATAATAAACTTTTCGTTTTTTTTTTACAATTTGCAATTTTCTTGAAACAAACAAATATTGGAAACATACCATTAACATGCATCTCGATTGTCGACCCATCACATTCAAGACTCGGCAATCCTCAGTATTTGGAAGAGAAAGTATCTTCAAGGAGCTTAACCTCCAACCACAGACCGTCGGTCTCCCGCACTCCTTCCTAACCGGAAGTGGCCCTACCCTACTCAAGAGGATAGACTTAGGATAACCATCGGTGTTTGCCATCTGAGCTCTGGTGTTGTAACTTACGTGTCTTGTTATCGTGCAAATCCCTAGATACCCTCTAGTCATGTATGACACTCCACAAGAAACACCATCCAGTTACGGTGAATGTTCGATGCACTTGAGGATAGTACACCACCTTGGCCAAAGGATTTATTTTTAATTAGCGTTCTAAGAACGCATGAACTTGGTTCACCCACCCTACTCGACTTGAACTGATCGAAATCCTACAGTTTCCTATTTGTATAGTTTGAACTAATTGACGACCTTGATGACCTCAAGGGTTTAGGGTTTCCTCCTGTAATAGCGCATGGTGCAACATTTACTCTAATCCCGAGTTCATAGTTTCATAAACTCATATTTGTATAAAAACATTGTTTAATAACGCCCACTCCTAAGTGGTTTGACACTTGTTTACTCAGTTTCCATGTTTGCACAACACACTCAAGTATCTAAAACAATTTCCCATTATCCCGTAATTCAAGGGTTCTAGACTCTTAAGGCCTACAAAACGATACTAGAATCGTCGCATGCAACGTAATCTGGATTTCAAATGCAGGTTTTCCCACTCTACTTGCTCGTTACAAAACCATGACGGTTTTCGACACAAGTACATTAACTCCCTACTTCTCTTTCCAAGTCAATTAATTTCGCATAAGTCATTGAGGTAAGAATCGTAAAATAAAATAATAAAAGATTTAGAATCTTTCTTACGACTTTAGAGATGACTGAACACATGGTCGACCTCTACTAAAGATATAAGATGGATAAGACATCAGTTGTTTACAACTACATTTTCCGGCTGTCAAACACACTAAATTTTATGTCAAAACATGCTTAAAAATTGTGGTTTTGACTCCTACACAACATGCACGTGGAGTAATGTGTTATCTCGTTGTGGAGCTATCGTTCAAAGGCTCCAAGGGTAGTTTTATGTTGATAATTCAGTCTTAAAGGAAACTCTTCGATCTTACGTCATTGCCAATCGTTCAAAGAAGGTAATTTACATCTTGCATTATGTAGAGTTCGTTCCTAAATGTATGTACGTTAGAGAACTGTGTTCTTTCATCATACAATGTCATCCATGACAAGAAATAAAATAGTTTCTGAGTTCAAGAATACTAACAACAGCAATGAAAACTATTTCTGAGTTTTTGAATATCATAACACAACAACGATACCATTTAGAGAATAAACCTCACTCGGAAATCACAATAGATTTACGTTGACATCATAATCTATTCATTGTAACATATTTGTCCTTGCAAGGAAGAGACACACTTACTGACCGTTACTGTGAAAAAGGAGAGAAAGGAAAATGAACCTATTGACCGGATATAGATAGCTGTGTCAAGTTCTTCTTCTCCTCTGGCTCGTCGTCCTCCTCTGGTTACAAAACTCTCTTTATCTCCCTCTTACACAACGACAGTCCACTCCAAACTATCCTCTTCTCAGCCGGTCACTACTCAACCAAAGACAAGCTCCACAGTTATCTTCTCTGCCGATCACTTCTCAAGATAACGACAGGCTCCCATTGTATTCTCGTCCCTCTCCCTTCTATACTCTGCAAGACTACTCCCTCACTTCCCCTTAGCAACTTCTAAAACTCTCTTTCCAACTTCTAAGACTCTCTTTCGCAACTTCTAAGACTCTCTACCCTTTCTACGATGCGCAGTAAGTAACTCCTCTTTGTCTCTCTGCCCTTTGTTTCCTTCCTTTCCAAACAGCGACTAACTTCCTTCTCCACTCTGCAAGACTCTCTACCCTTTTCTCCTCCCTTGCAGCTTCTCAACTCCCTGTGGATATCCCCCTTCGCAATTACTTCTCTTCTCCATCATCCCATGATAGCCTTCCCTTGGTTTTCTCCCACTCGCCATCGAATCTCCCTCACTAACGACCACCTGCCTAACTTCCCAACAGCGTAGGAAACTTCTATGGTTTTCCTCATGTTCTACACAACCACTAACCGATGCCTTCGCACCCACCTTAATGATGGGGCATCTGCCATAATCTGCAGTTTATCGCAACTCAACCGCCCATCCTCCTCTCTCTCGTGCTATGGTGAGAGTGGTTAAAACATTAAAAGACCACCGAAACATGCCTAAACTCAGGGAAGTTGATTTAACTGAGTATAACCGACTTCAATACTTACTATGACCACAAGAAAGATTAAAGTTCCTTCGGTGATGTGGCTTGCCAAAGGACATAACAACTCCATCCTTACTAGAACAAAAAGGCATCAACCTTCCAAGACCAACTTAAAGATTGAATTGAGGAGTTAAACCCATCACGGTAGCGGATAAACAAATGCCTAAGGCATCTCTATGGCTGAATACGAAAAGGAGCTAAAGACCACTCTAGATAAGAGACTCAAGGTCAGACCAAAAATAACTCACGGTCAAAGCTAAAAGAAAGGACTCATGCTAAACGACGACCATAATAAATTATTTCACGCTATGGCTTCAAATTGACATTCGTCGATCTACAAGAAAGGAATAAATTCACAACACAAGTTCAACGTGTTTTACGACAATCATGACAGATTGATTGTAACGCAAACGAGTTCTTACATCGTTAGACGCACAAAGCCGACTTCTCGCATCTTTCGACTAAGAGACAGGATTTACAATTTCGCCGCAAGAAGGTTCATTTACTTACTTATAAACGAAATAATAAACGTCTAAATAAGTCGACTTGCTATGGAGGACTTACGACGACATCAACGACTCCAAGATTCTATATGACGACTTGCGAAAAGGATGTTTACACCTTATCACCAGACGTCGACATCTAGTCTTAAACTACCCAACCGACAAACAAGACTAAATTGATGGTTCCAAGGTTTATCTACCTATTTGGCGTTGTTATTAACAAACACCCATGGTTAATTTCCAGAGTCTATACTCTCTCTCGAAGATACTTTCTCTTCCCATCGAACACGGTCCACTTGTTCCTGCAACGACAGTCTCACACACAATTTTGTGGTCAAAGCACCTATGTTTCCAAATCAAAACATAATATATCCAAAACATCATTGCATTTAACAAGAAGATATTTAGTCTACAATATCATATTGATCGTAATCATTAGATTCCACAATTTCATATAACAACTTTGTAAAATAAATCGTTAGTTTCCATGTCGTCTACAACATATTAAATTCTGAAATTTGCAAGAAAATAAATGGCATAATTGTTTCCAAAAAGAGGGATGTAACATATCCTTCCCCTTTAAAAATCATCGTCCCCGATGATTAAGTTTATCAAGCAAAATTTAAACTTAAAACAAACTTTTTTATAAAGCAACATTAATGTCTTTGAAAAGTTTAGGAAATCTTTGGTAAATATCTTTATAATCTTCCCAAGTGGCGCTATCCTCGCTATATTGCTCCCATTGTATTTTGCATTGCAAAACTTCTCGATTACGTAAATGAAGTTAACGCATTTCGAGCACATTGAGTGGCTCGATCACAACCACCCTGGGTTCTTGCATCTGTAAGGAATTCCAGTTAAGGATGTGGTTATTACCTACAAAATATTTCTTTAAATACGAAACATGAAAAACATTATGCATCTTAGACAAGGCTGGAGGTAGAGCAACTTTGTAGGCAACAGGATTGATAATCTCAAGAACTTCGAATGGTCCGACATAACGAGGAGCCAATTTCGAAGATTTACCAAATTTTATAGAACTCTTTTGGGGTTTCACTCGCAAAAGCACCTTCTCGCCAACAGAGAAGTGTCTAGGCACTCGTTTGTGATCTGCATAACTCTTTTGCCTGTCATTGGCTTCTACCAACCTCTTCCTAATCATTTTTACTTTATCTTCCATATCAGCAAGCATTTTAGGTCCAATGCTTATCCTATCTTCCAGCTTATCCCAGCTTATAGGAGTTCTGCATTTCCTTCCATATAATGCTTCAAATGGCGCCATCTTAATGGCAGAATGATAGGAGTTGTTATAGGCAAATTCGACAAGAGGTAGATATTCCTCCCATATGTATTGCAGATCCATGCAATACATTCTCAAAAGGTCTTCTAATACCTGATTCACTTTTTCTGTCTGTCCATCAGTTTCGGAATGATAAGCAGCACTTACATTCAGTTTCGTCCCTAATGCAGAAAATAAGGTTTGCCAAAACCGTGAAGTTATCCGAGCATCTCTATCAGATATTATCTTTCCAGGTACCCCATGCAATCTGAAAATTTCTTGCACAAATTTTTGAGCCAAAAGATGTGCTCCATCTGTCAAATTTCCTGGTATGAAATGTGCGACCTTGGTTAGTTTATCCACAACAACCAAAATTGCATCATGCCTATTCTTAGACATTGGTAACCCCTGGACAAAATCCATACTTACAACTTGCCATTTCCATTCCGGAATATCATGCGGGTATAACAATCCAGCAGGATGTTGGTGTTCTGCTTTAACTCTCTGACATTCCAAATAGCTAGCTACAAACTTTGCAGCATCACTTTTCATTCCCTTCCAGAAATATAATGGCTTGACATCCGCTAACAGTTTTGTTACTCCAGGGTGCCCAGAGTAAGGAGCACAGTGAACTTCCTTCCACACAAGGTTTCTAAGTTCTACTGAATCAGGAACATAAATTCTTCCCTTGAATCTCAGCAATCCATTGGATTCAAAACTGAATCCGTCATATCTTGGGTCCTTAGGGTTTAGGTGCAGAGCCTGTTTCACTTGTTCATAATACTCATCTCCAGATAAGTTTTGCAATACTAAGTCTTAAAAGTTAGCATGTATGGAGATTATAGAGGCTATGTGCCTTCTTCTGCTTAAGGCATCTGCTACTCAGTTTTCCTTACCTTTGATATAAGAAATTTCAAAATCATAATCTGCTATTAATTCCAACCATCTCCTTTGCCTTGCATTGAGATTAGGTTGTGTGAATATGTAGCGAAGGCTTTGATGATCAGATTTTAAAATAAAAGTCCTTCCCAACAAATAATGTCGCCACATCTGAAGGGCGTGAACCACCGCTGCCATTTCTAGGTCATGAGGAGCGTAGTTCTGCTCATAGTTTTTTAGCTTCCTAGACTCGTAGGCTACTACCCTGCCATCTTGCATAAGCACACCTCCCAATCCTTCCCCCAAGGCATCAGTGATAACCTCAAACTCTCCCTCAGGATCAGGAACTTTCAGAATTGGAGCGGTTGTTAATTTTTCTTTTAACAAGTCAAAAGCCTTTTGACATTCGTCCGTCCAAACAAACCTTTTTCTCTGCAAAGAGGTAATTGGGCTAGCAATGCTTAAGAAATTCAACACAAATTTCCTGTAATAACCTGCCAATCCCATGAAACTTCGTACCTCTGACACATTGGTAGGTTCAGGCCATTCCATAATAGCTTTAATGTTGGCCGGATTAACTGATATCCCATCGACTGATATTATGTGCCCCAAATACTATACTTCTTTCTGAAAGAAGGTGCACTTTGAGAGTTTCGCATACAATTTGTGTTCCCTTAATTGTTGCAAGACTATTTGAAGATGTCATGCATGCTCCTCTTCATTTTTGGAATAGATCGGGCTATCATCAATAAAAACTAGCACAAACTTATCAAGACAATCTCTGAATACACTATTCATGAGATTCATGAAAGCAACAGGTGCGTTGGTCAATCCAAACGGCAACACCGTGAACTCATAATGACCATACCTCGTTCTAAAAGCTGTCTTGGGAATATCTTCGTCTTTCAACCTTAACTGATGGTATCCAGATCTCAGATCTATCTTGGAAAAGACTGATGCACCACGCATTTGATCAAAAAGATCATCAATACGTGGCAAGGGATACTTGTTCTTTATTGTCGCCTTGTTAAGCATCCTATAATCTATGCACAGCCTTAGAGTTCCATCTTTCTTTTTGACAAAGATAACCGGAGCTCCCCATGGTGATACACTTGGTCTAATTAGATTCTTAGACAATAGCTCCTGCAATTGAGCTTTTAATTCCCTAAGTTTTGTGGTAGTCATACGATACGGAGCTTTAGAGATTGGCTGCGATCCTGGTTTAATATCTATGCCAAAGTCAAATGTTCTCTTCGGAGGCAAGCCTGGTAATTCCTCAGGAAATACATCCCTGAAGTTGCATAGATATGGATATCTTTCCTCAAATGATTGTTTCTCCAAGGTTTCCTCTACTAGGTCCATCTTGACCGCAAAAAGTTGACATCCCTTTCGCCTAGCCCGCTTTAGTTGTTTTGAAGAAATGGATCTAACCCTTATTTCCCTTTCTATTCCTTGGAGATTTACTGTTTGGCCCATCTCATCTAGACACTCAATGGTTTTATGAAAGCAATCTACTTTAGCTCGATGTTTCCACAACCAATTCATTCCTAGGATGACATCGTAGGACCCTAAAGGCGCTACGTACAAATTTGCCTCAGTGGTGAAGTTAGAAACATCAATCTTAGCTTCGAACAAACATTGTTCTACCTGAGCCTTTGAGTTATTTGCATACTCTACTATCCAAGGTTTTGACATAAAGCCTGCTTTTCTAGAAAATTTACTTAAGACTCTAGGTGACACAAAATTTTCTGTTGCATCAGTATCAAATAGAATAGAAACAGGAACTCTGAATAAAGTACCTGTCATCTCAATAGGAGTGATATGATACTCTTCTTGTCGATTGTCAAGAGCAGCATGAATCCTTTGCTGAAAGGCTCCCTGTTGTGAAGGAAGCTCCGTGTTCCTAGGCCTCCCATTCGGCTTCTTGTTGGGGCAATGGTTGGCATAATGATCTCCTCCACAAGAAAAGCATCCTCTTATAGGTCCTCGCTTCTCAGATGGACTACTTGCAAAATCACCATTCTTCTTAAAATTTACATTTCTCTTAAAATCTTCACCTCTTTGCTCAATACCAAATCCTCCTAGATTCCTTCGATTTCCCTTATCAAACCTCTTGTTCCCATATCCCTTCTCATTTTTCCTTTTATAAGACTGATCATTGTAGTTCTTATCATACTTCTTGCATTTCTTATCATGGTAAGTAGAGATAGATTTGATCTTCTGCTCCTGTTTTATTGCCTTTTCATAAACTTGATCCATCGTGCTTGGACCATGCAACTCCACCTCACCGCTCACCGCCGATCTGAGGATTGAGTCCCATGATGAACTTTCTGATTCGGAACCTTTCATCCTTTTGGTATTGGGGAACATACTTCAGTAGCCTAGTGAATTTTTCTGCGTACTCGACCACAGATAGTTCACCTTGCCTAAGGTTTTGGAAATCCGTTAACTTTTGATCAAAGTATAACTGAGGTAACCACCGTTTTCGGAATAGTTCCACGAACTCATCCCATGTCACCTTCAAGGGACTTAATTCCAGCTCCATTTTCTTATTCATCCACCAAGTGGATGCTTCCCCAGATAGCTGATAGGCTCCCCACACGGCTTTAGTAACCTCAGAGTAATTTCTGATCTCAAAATATTTCTCCATCTCTGTTAACCATGCTTCTGCTGCATCTCCAGTTTTTGTTCCATCGAACTTTGGAGGGTTAACCTTCTTCATATCCTTAGATAACTCTAATGCAAGTTTATCCTTGGTTTTTCTTTGGGCTTCACTGTCGTCAGGATGTTCACTTGACGTGCCATTTTCCCAATGTTTACTCTTGCTTGTATAATGTGAGTTCTCGTTTCCACCCTCTGTGTTGCCAGTTTCATCTATTTTCTTCTCTAGTTTGTTCAACCTTTCCTTGGTTTCAGTGAGCATGTTTAGAATCCTATCTAACTTGTCAGTGGAGTTTTCCCGAGAGTTATGACCTTCCCGATCCTCCCCCTCGTTAAACCCTGATTGATCCATGCTAGTTTAGTTTCACACTTGTTTAAACATATACTAATCAGTTTTACACTTATTAAATTAAATATCATTAAAAGAGCACAACAATTGATCATAATCATAATTGTTCTCAAACCAAAATTTTGTCTTTATTCATTTTGCAAAATTGTTTCAACATCATTAGAGATAGACATATCTCATACTTTTACTCAGTATTAACTAGTGGAGTGTAATCTTCGGATTCATTATCTGACACATAATCACGAGGTGTATACCCCTCAGACTCACTATCAGAAGATAACTCAATAATCTTAGCTCTAGGTACTACACGAGGATCTCTAGTGATCATGGGTATAGTAATAGGTACACTCTCAGGTACACTAACAAGTAGACTATCAGTTTCAATCCAGGAGCAGCAGTTGATCATGATTCAAGCCGCCGTCGCTGCTCCCTCTAGGAGTTCTCTCCTCACTCGCTTAAGTCGTGACATTGCATTCGCTAAGGTTTCCACATCATCAAGCCAAATGTCATTTTCGTCATTAGTTTTCTCTATGGTCTTGATCATTGCAAGTCGCTTCTGCTTAGCTTGCAGATAACGCTTCTTACCCGCGAAGGATTTTCTTGCGGTTTTCTTGGTGTATACCATCTTGGCACAATAAATCAAATCATTAGCTACCCGCATAATGCTGATTTCCTAATCAGGTTAGTGGACTCATCAGCCCTAGTGCTAAACCTGGTTAGCTCTGATACCATATGTAACATCCATATCCGAAATGACAAGAAGTAACTAGGTTTTCACAACGATAAATTTTTTTTTACTAGGTAATCAATTACAAAAGAAACTTATCTATAACCCATTACAACATTTTTCATTTTATCATAAACATGATCTCCTTTTCATAAAACTAAAAGAAATGATGAATAATAAACCTTTCGTTTTTTTTTTACAATTTGCAATTTTCTTGAAACAAACAAATATTGGAAACATACCATTAACATGCATCTCGATTGTCGACCCATCACATTCAAGACTCGGCAATCCTTAGTATTTGGAAGAGAAAGTATCTTCAAGGAGCTTAACCTCCAACCACAGACCGTCGGTCTCCCGCACTCCTTCCTAACCGGAAGTGGCCCTACCCTACTCAAGAGGATAGACTTAGGATAACCATCGATGTTTGCCATCTGAGCTCTGGTGTTGTAACTTACGTGTCTTGTTATCGTGCAGATCCCTAGATACCCTCTAGTCATGCACGACACTCCACAAGAAACGCCATCCAGTTACGGTGAACGTTCGATGTACTTGAGGATAGTACACCTTGGCCAAAGGATTTGTTTTTAATTAGCGTTCTAAGAACGCATGAACTTGGTTCACCCACCCTACTCGACTTGAACTGATCGAAATCCTACAGTTTCCTATTTGTATAGTTTGAACTAATTAACGACCTTGATGACCTCAAGGGTTTAGGGTTTCCTCCTGTAATAGCGCATGGCGCAACATTTACTCTAAACCTGAGTTCATAGTTTCATAAACTCATATTCGTATAAAAACATTGTTTAATAATGCCCACTCCTAAGTGGTTTCACACTTGTTTACTCGGTTTCCATGTTTGCACAACACACTCAAGTATCTAAAACAATTTCCTGTTATCCCGTAATTCAAGGGTTCTAGACTCTTAAGGCCTACAAAATGATACTAGAATCGTCGCATGCAACGTAATCTAGATTTCAAATGCAGGTTTTCCCACTCTACTTGCTCGTTACAAAACCATGACAGTTTTCGACACAAGTACATTAACTCCCTACTTCTCTTTCCAAGTCAATTAATTTCGCATAAGTCATTGAGGTAAGAATCGTAAAATAAAATAATAAAAGATTTGGAATCTTTCTTACGACTTTAGAGATGACTGAACACATGGTCGACCTCTACTAAAGACATAAGACGGATAAGACATCAGCTGTTTACAACTACATTTTCCGACTGTCAAACACACTAAATTTTACGTCAAAACATGCTTAAAAACTGTGGTTTTGACTCCTACACAACATGCACGTGGAGCAATGTGTTATCTCGCTGTGGAGCTATCATTCAAAGGCTCCAAGGGCAGTTTTATGTTGATAATTCAGTCTTAAAGGAAACTCTTCGATCTTACAGCATTGCCAATCGTTCAAAGAAGGTAATTTACATCTTGCATTATGTAGAGTTCGTTCCTAAATGTATGTACGTTAGAGAACTGTGTTCTTTCATCATACAATGTCGTCCATGACAAGAAATAAAATAGTTTCTGAGTTCAAGAATACTAACAACAGCAATGAAAACTATTTCTGAGTTTTTGAATATCATAACACAGCAACAATACCATTTCAAGAATAAACCTCACTCAGAAATCACAATAGATTTACGTTGACATCATAATCTATTCATTGTAACGTATTTGTCCTTGCAAGGAAGAGACACACTTACTGGCCATTACTGTGAAAAAGGAGAGAAAGGAAAATGAACCTGTTGACCAGGATATAGATTGTTGTGTCAGGTTCTTCTTCTCCTCTGGCTCGTCGTCCTCCTCTGGTTACAAAACTCTCTTTATCTCCCTCTTACACAACGACAGTCCACTCCAAACTATCCTCTTCTCAGCCGGTCACTACTCAACCAAAGACAAGCTCCACATTTATCTTCTCTGCCGATCACTTCTCAAGATAACGACAGGCTCCCACTGTATTCTTGTCCGTCTCCCTTCTATACTCTGCAAGACTACTCCCTCATTGCCCCTTAGCAACTTCTAAAACTCTCTTTCCAACTTCTAAGACTCTCTTTCGCAACTTCTAAGACTCTCTACCCTTTCTACAATGCGCAGTAAGTAACTCCTCTTTGTCTCTCTACCGTTTGTTTCCTTCCTTTCTAAACAGCGACTGACTTCCTTCTCCACTCTACAAGACTCTCTACCCTTTTCTCCTCCCTTGCAGCTTCTCAACTCCCTGTGGATATCCCCCTTCACAGTTACTTCTCTTCTCCATCATCCCATGACGGCCTTCCCTGGGTTTTCTCCCACTCGCCATCGAATCTCCCTCACTAACGACCACCTGCCTAACTTCCCAACAGCGTAGGAAACTTCTACGGTTTTCCTCATGTTCTACACAACCACTAACTCTGATGCCTTCGTACCCACCTTAATGATGGGGCATCTGCCATAATCTGTGGTTTCTCGCAACTCAACCGCCCATCCTCGTCTCTCTCACGCTATGGTGAGAGTGGTTAAAACATTAAAAGACCACCAAAACATGCCTAAACTCAGGGAAGTTGATTTAACTGAGTATAACCGACTTCAATACTTACTATGACCAAAAGAAAGATTAAAGTTCCTTCGATGATGTGGCTTGCCAAAGGACATAACAACTCCATCCTTATTAGAACAAAAAGGCATCAACCTTCCAAGACCAACTTAAAGATTGAATTGAGGAGTTAAACCCATCACAGTAGCGGATAAACAAATGCCTAAGGCATCTCTATGGCTGAATACGAAAAGGAGCTAAAGACCACTCTAGATAAGAGACTCAAGGTTAGACCAAAAATAACTCGCGGTCAAAGCTAAAAGAAAGGACTCATGCTAAACGACGACCATAATAAATTATTTCATGCTATGGCTTCAAATTGACATTAACTATTATCAATTCTTATTGAAATTTCATCACATTAACTATTGTCTTCTTTCATTTATATTTACAAATAAAGAGACAAGGAAATAAATCTTCCTTAATATTGAACCAATTTGGAGAGCACAAGCTAGACCATGAAAATGGTTCCTCTAGATGATGTAAACTCTCTAATGCATTCAAAACATCCTTCTGATTGCCACGATCTCATACACAAATTCCCTTGGTTCCCATGGTCACATACACCTCTAAGATTGTAAGGTTCCCAAGGTCTAATAAATGGCGTTTGGTACCGAAAGTATTTTCATCATTTCCCCCCCTAAATCTCGTGCTTCGTTAATTCAAAATGACAGTCATACTGATTAAAAATCTGCAATGGTCAAAAATCTTTTGTTATTGCCAGCCACTTGCATAACAAAGTCTACGCGGGTAAATCGGGAGAGGAAAATTGAGTTCCGCAACAAACGGAAGATGTAAGGATTTGAAAAGGACTTTTCTTCTTACGACAGAATTCTTCTGACACGAAAATTTGCTTGCACAGAAAGCATCCCAAGTTGTGGAAAATGGGAGGAAAGTTCGGATGCAGAATCGCAGATGTTTACTTTGTGGGCAGTGGGAGGGAAAGTCATGATAAAGTGTTTTGATTTTACCGGCCAAGGGAGTAACAAAGTCTACGCTGGTCAAGGGAATGAGTGTGTTCTCACACGCAAAAAAAACGTGGAGAAAATGGGAGGAGGAGACGTACGAATCACACAAAATGTTTGGAGTTATTAAAAAAGTATTGTTCTCACATGCAAAAGAAAGAGAGGAGAAAATGGGATGAAGAGGAGGTGCATGAAGGTGAAAAAAGTATTGTTCTCAATTCCTTAGCAGGTAAATATTTATATTTTTTTAAGTTATCATTATTTTATATTCACTCCGTATGGGAGATCACTTATCCCTAGATCATTTAAAAAATATAATTTTGAAAGTAACTTGTCTATATTGTATATATGCAGTAAATTAATTGAATCTCTTATTGATTTTTACATAATCTCCCATAGAAATAAATGCATATTTAATCATATAATTATTTTAAAAATAATTATGTGAGGGTATAATAGATTTATGTTCTACAACTTATATTTAAAATTATGCATATAAGGCATAACTATATTTTTCTATTAAATACATACTTAGATGGTTCATAATACATTCAATAGAAATTTTTATAAATATGTATTTGATATACGAACTTTTATAATATCTATCACATTAAAAAAATTAGAGAATTCCAACCTACTGAGTCAATGTGGATTAACTGAATGGAACTCTCCTTCAACAATACTACCCTAACTAACTATATCCTATATTATGGTTTTTTAATATTATATTACTATTATATATATATTATGTATTATTAATATTATATTAGTATGTAATATTATAAAAACATGTTTTTGATTTTGTTATATAATATGCTATGTTTACTTTTAAGAAAAATATATGATTCTGCAAATTTTTAATGTTAATATATTTTAATTACATTTAAAACAAGGAACATTGAAATAATTAATGATAATTCAAATTTCTTGAAACCTTAAATATCCTATGATAAATTTTAACGTAGATTAAAACAAGGAGCATTGAAATAATTAATGATAATTCAAAGGGGATCTCCTTTACAATAATTATGCTGAATTGTGACAATAAAGTGTTTAAATTGTTATTTTAATTATTGGCCGATAGACTTTTATATGTAAGCATTTAGTGTTGGGAAAGTTGTCTCAAATTTTCTAAACTTGTGTCAGAATTTTTAATATATATATATATATATATATATATATATATATATATATATATATATATATATATATAATTTTAAAAACTATTTTAGTAACATATATTATAAAAACAATGACATAGGTTAATTTAATTAATATTAAATAATAATATATATAATGATATAATATATTATATTTATATTTTATGTTTTCTAATATATATATAATAATACTTATATTTATAATATGAATTTAAAATATAAAATAAATATATAGTTACATATACTTGTGAACATAGTAAATATATTTAATTTAATATGTGTATTTAGGTTAATTTAAATAATATTAAATAATAATATATTAATAATATAATATAATATAATATATTTATATTTATGTTTTCTAATATATATAATAATACATATATTTGTAATATAGATTTAGATTTTATATGAAAAAATGGTATAGAAAAAGGATACTGGAGAAATAAATAAAGCGAAAAGCAGCAAAAGTTGGCAATTGCAGCGAAGTTTTCTGCGACTATGGCTAGGAAGGCCACTTTCACAGTGGCTTCCTCCGGCGATCTTGTGGGGGGCGGCGGGAGACAGCTGGATGTCTCCGAAAGCATCCTCGATCTAGGTGTAGTTGTTTCCTCTCCCCTCATTAATGATATCAAAATGCTTGGTCCTAATAACTCCTCTCTCTGCAATCCTACCAATCCCGTACCCACTATCACTCCTCCCACAGCGTCGAATGACGCCGGCCTTAATGGCTTACCTGCTAATCCCCTTTTATCAAGCAATAGACCCAAATCTTTCTTCGAAGCTGTGGCTCAATCTTCTGGTTCCGTTAATGAGAAAGCCAAGTTTGATTTTGCAGGTCCCCGTGCCCATAAAGTTGTCGACCCCGATAAGATCTCCTCGGCTTCCTTAGCTCCTTTCTCTATCGCTCCTAATCCTGAAATGGTTGCTGAGATAGTTAAGGAAAAAAATAGGTTAAGAAATACTGCGATATTTTTTTCGGCTGTTGAAATCGACAAATGCCCTCCACAGAAATTTCTCGACGATTGGTTTCATAATTATTGGAATAATAAATTAGGGTTTCATATTTCTTTCTGCCGTCAGATTCAAAAGGGATTGTATGTTATTTTCTTTGTTAATCAGGAAGCTCAAAAGGAAGTTCTTAAAAAGCAATATTGGATAGTTGGGTCCACTTCCTTCCGAGCTCTGGCTTGGACGCCTAAGGCTGTTCACGAAGAAGTTTTGGCCTTATCGGCCCCTAGATGGATTTTGGTTAAAAACATCCCTCCTTTCTTATGGCGGTTCTTACCCCAATTACTCGACCCGCTGGGAAAAACCATTCGTATGGACGATACTGTTAGGTTGGTACCCCATATGGATGCCAGAGTATTAATTTCTCTTCTTCCTAGTAAAGAAATTCTAGCTGATATCTTGGTTAATATCTTAAATGAAACTTTTGTGTGCCTGGTTGAAATATTGGGTGGATTAAATGCCTGCTTTCTTTGTCGAAAGGAGGGACACCTTAGGAAAGATTGCCCTATTATCAAGAGAAACCCTGTTAAAAACCCTACCTCGCCTATCCCTAATCCTCCCCCCAGCTCGGCTAACTCTATTCCGCTCCCTGGTTACCTGACCTTGCTTGAAGGAAATTCACCCAAGCCGCCTCCTGCATCCTTTTCTGTCTCTCCTTCTCCCCCTTCCGTTCCTCTCTCAGTTCCGTCTTCAGACATGGGTATCGACTTAATTAACTCTGATGATGGTTTTATGATTGTTCGCAATAAAAAAAAGCGTAAAGGTAACAATAATGTTCAATCAAAAATTTAGATTCCTGCCTTCGCCAGAAAGATCCTTCCCCAAACTCCCCCTGTTATCAACCCTGAGGTTGAGATTATCAGGGATATGCCGCAGAATATTGACAATAGCAGAATTAACAGTAATTCTACTATTGATTCCTCTCGGAAGTTCCCACCAAAAGTTTTTAAAGAACTTGGCGATGATTACTCTCTTGAAATCATCCCTGCTATACCCCCTTTTGATGGTTCCCCAAGCGTGCCTTCTATGGAGATGGATTCCCATCAGAATATGAGGATGATCCTAAAGCTGATGCCTTAGTCGCGAGACGTAGGGGAAGGCCGCCTGGGTCTAAGAACAAATCTTCTGGTAAGAAATCAGGGGATAACTTGAACAAGTCTCTACCTTCAGCTGATGAGGCTGGTGATGTGTGCCCTACCCCCTCTAATGTTTCCCAATGAATTGTCTTTCTTGGAATGTAAGGGGCCTTGAATCCCCGGATAGGAAGTTTGTTATTAAGCGTCTTCTTGATTCTTTCAATTCTATGGATGTGTTCATGATGCAAGAAGTTAAAGCTATGGGATTCATGCTTGAATCCAACCTTAATTTTATATGGAATGATGCTATCAAATTTTTTACTAATCACAACAGAGGCAGAGGAGGAATCGCTCTCCTCATTAACCCCAAATGGGGGAGGTACATAACTGATAATGGTACCTCTCCTTGCCAAAGGGCTATTTGGATTATTGTTCATCATGACAATAATTTATTTGGCATTTGCTCTATTTATGCTTCCAATGACCCTAGAGAGAGGGCTTCTCTCTCGAACTGGTTGACTAATCTCCCTGATATCCCTTGGTTTTTTGGTGGAGACTTTAATATGGTTGAATCCCAAAACGATAAGTTGGGTGGCAACCCCTTTAATTGGAAGGATAATGAAAAATTTCATTGGAATAGATTTATAAACTCAAAAGCTCTGTTTGACCCTCTTGCTGGTAATAAGGACTATAACCCCGGTATTTGGCACACTTGGTGCAACTTTCAACAGGGTCACTCTCAGATTTATTCCAGGCTTGATCGTTTTTATGGTATAAAAACTCCTCCTTTCTTCCTGACAAATAGGGAAACATTGTTCTTGTTACCGCCACCACCCTTTCTGATCACCACCCCATTTCCACCCATGTCAATCTTAACATCAGTCCTGTTCACCATAAAACTTGTAACCCCAAATTCATCTTGAATACCAGTCTCCTTCTGGATGAGGACGTCCTTGCTGCCATTCAGATTATTAGGGGCATTAATAATGTGAATCTCCATGACCATTCCAAGTTAGATAGATGGAAAGCTAATCTCCCAGCCTGGAAGTGTTTCCTCCAAACCATTGGTCAAAAGAAGGCCAAGGATTATAGGTTTATTGAGAAACGTTTATGTTCTGATCTTCAAGATGCAAAAAGCAATATTCAGGAGGACTCTTCCAATCTTGAACTTTTGTCTCAGGTTAGGTCCGCTAAGGATGCCCTGAGGAAACATCAACAACTCAAAATCCACGGTGCCAAAATCAAATCTCGTGCCCACTGGCTCCAACATGAGGACCAGGGCTCCAAAATTTTCTTTAATCTTCTTAAACATAAGCATAACAAAGAGTTTATTGACAGACTCTCAATAGACAGCCATGAAGTCTCGGACCCTGTTGTCATCATCTAGGCCTTTGCTGATTATTATAAAAATCTCTTCACCTCTGAAGACTCTAAGGAGGCTGAGGACCTTAGAATTAAATGTAAACCCCTAATTCGCAATAAACTGGAGTATGGTGATATCTCTATCTTATCTAAGGAAATCTCTCTGGATGAGATTGATACTGCTATTAAAGCCCTCAATAATGATAAGGCCCCTGGCCCTGACGAGCTTCCTATTGAGTTTTATAAGGCTAATATCAGTTGGATCTGCAAAGATCTTCATGATATGTATGCTGAAGCCATCATTAATGGCACCCTGGGCCCTGAGATCAATAGTGGCATCATCAAGCTCCTTCCCAAAGATGGGGACAAAGCTCTCATAAGAAATTGGAGACTGATCACGCTTTGCAATGTTTGTTATAAAATTTTGGCTAAAATCCTGGCCCTCAGACTTGTGAATATTCTTCCTAAATTTGTTTGTGCTACTCAAACCAGTTTTATCAAGGGTAGATACATTCTGGAGAACCTTATTACTAGCTGGGAAGCTATGGATTGGGCTAAGTGCTCCCATCAGAACTCTGCTATGTTACTTTTGGACTTCGAGAAAGCCTATGATAGGGTTGAATGGAATTTCATCATCATGATGCTTGAAGCATTCGGTTTCCCCCCTTCTTCTGCAATGCTCTCCAGGTGCTTCTTAATGATGCCTTCGCCCAGGTGGAGGTCAATGGTTCCCTTTCCAACCCTTTTTCTCTTGGCCGGTCCATCAAACAAGGTTGCCCTTTAGCTCCTGCCCTGTTTGTTATTGCCTCAGAAGCCCTTTTTTATATCCTTAGAGACAATTCGTTATCCCCTGAGGTTAGAGGTCTTTATCTTCCTAATAACGATGAGCTTATTAATTGTCAATTTGCTGATGATACTGCCCTTTTTTTTGAGCTCTCTGATAGAAATTTTAAAGCTTTGCAAGCTAAACTTGATCTGTTCTATTCCATTTCTGGTGCTCGTATATCTCAAGCCAAATCCATTTGCCTGGGATGGGAAGAGCAACCTCCTTGCTGGTTTTCTCAGTATAACTTCCAATGGGGTGGTCCCAGCAAGATTGTCAAATATCTTGGCATCCCCTTCTTTGTTGAACCTTCGCTTAAAGATATGTGGTCTTGGATAAAGGAAAAAATTGATAAGAAGCTCAATAAATGGCAAAACAGGTCATTATCTCTTGCTGGCAGAATTCAGGTCTGTCAGAAGATGTTGTCTTCATATAGTATTTATTATTCCTCTGCTTGGATGTTCAATAATTATCAGATTTTAGAAATCCAGAAGGCTATCAGGCACTTTCTTTGGTCTAATGGTAAAGGTAATAAAAAGGTGCATGCGGTCAAATGGGACTGGTGCCATACTGACAAAATCCTTGGGGGGCTAGGGCTTAAAGACCTTAAAATTCAAGGTATTACCTTATCTGCCAAATGGATCTTTCACTCCATAGAGGGTAATAATCCTTGGAAGGTGCTGGTTAGGCATAATATTGAAAGAGGTTTTCCTAAAAAAGTCAGAACTTGGAAAAATCTCCCATTATGTGATCTTATTGTTGGCAATTTCCCGGTCATTGTCCAAGGCTCTGCTGTTTTCAAACCCATTTGGAGAGCCTGGGACCATGTTAGGAACTTTATCACCAACAAGGAGTTTTATGATGATAAGCAGATCCATGGTGAAAGATCCATTTGGTGGAACTTGCACCTGAATGGTAAACCCCTAGCCCTCTCCCAAGGATGTTCTACTAAGTTATGGGCTAAAAAGGGTATATCTCAGTTTGTTGATCTTTTTGAACAGGATAATATCATTCAATGGGATGAGCTCAAGAATAAGTATAATATTCCTGATTCGCACAAGAAGACCTATAATATGATTGTTCAAACTACTAAAAATCTTCCTACTGTTTGTCATGTGGATTCCCATAGGCACTTAAAGTGTAAGTGGCCGGATGGGGTCATCATGGCTAATCTCAAAGCCAAAAATATTTACAGAATCATTGATCACAATGAAGATATTATTTATCACATTAACACTGTTTGGTATTCCTCTCTTGATGCCGATTCTTGGAAAAAATATTTTGACATTTTGTGGCAAAGTCCTATTGAACCTAAAATTAGATGTTTTAAATGGTTAGTTCTGCTTGATAGACTCCCCATTAAAAAAGATGGTCATAATACTGACATTTGTAACTTATGCAGGCTCCCTGAAATAGGTAGACATATTTTATTTGATTGTATCTTTGCTAAAGAGATCTGGAATATGTTTGGTGTCTTTTACCCTATTAATGTAAATATTTTGGAAATTGTTACTGGTCATATCAATGGTCTTCATAAGGATACCAACTTATTTTGGAATATGCTGTCTTCTAACATCCTTTGGCAGATCTGGAAGTGCAGGAATGAGGAGAGGTACCAAGGTAACCGAGAGTTCTTACTGAGTTTTTTCGAAAACTCACACATCTTAAAATTTTTCTGCAGGTTCACACTACTATGACAATAGAAAAAGAGAAGCTGAGGAAGTTCCTTAAGGATGGGCACGTCACCTTTTTCTTCTACGAGCTAAATCATGGTTATGAGTGGAGGAGAACCCTGGACGACTTGCAGATGTTTGAACAGGCTTGTAAAAGACTGAACAAAGAAATCAGGAAGAATGTCAATACTAGGAAAGAAGAGCTGTTTATGTTGCTTCAGATACAGGAACATAAGAACATTGTTTGGATGGAGGGCCCACTTGGTTGGACGGCTTGGGTTGATACCCACTATGATGTCCTTCATTAGTTGTTTGCTGCTTCATTTTGATCCTCTTTTGTATATATGATACTCTGATTTCGTGGTGAGGCTTGGCCTCTTTGTTGATACTCTCAATGACATATTTTTTGTAATTGATCCACCTATAGTTAATATAAAAAAATATAGATTTAAAATATTCTCCTCCACATTCGTGTAATGATGTCCAAAAAATTAAAAAAAAATGAGGGCCGTCTAAACTATTAGGCCTTTTCAGTGCAAAATGCCAAATCAAATTCCAGTGAAGATTCTGTCATCACATAATACCGTCTCATGTTGTTTTCCTTTTTAATAGAAACTGGCATATAAGTTTCACTTAACAGAGAGGTCAACCGTCAAATATAAAGCCAGTTATTACGTGGTCTAAATAATTGAAGTAAAGTTTTTTTATGTATAAGTGAACCGAGGCCACTACCTTATCATTTTAATTTGCCGCTTTGCCTCACAATGCTAGCTAAACTAGTGGTTGAAATAAAATGACCTTTAGAGTATATTCTGTGGTGCGGTATTGTATTAATTTTTTTTGTTTTTTATAATTTATGGCATAGTTTGAAAAATAATCAATGGACAAGATTGATTTCATGGTAGTCTTTTTAATCTAGGCCCTTCATCTATATAATTCAACATGTGCTGCTCACATAGGGAAGGCTTTCAGCCTAATTATTTTGTATTTATTATTGGAAATATTTTATTATATTGTAATGGTGAAATTTGTATCTTATATCATTTTTTATTCATTCTCACAATAATCAATGATGTTTCTTCATTTTCACAATATTTACGCCAAAGGCGTTTCCTTTGGCAAACAAAGCTTGGCTTGGCGAATCCACAGTCTCCAATCACTTATAGAGGACGATTGAAAGTGTTTTGGCCGTCTAATTTCCCGTGGCCGCTTTTTATCTTGGGGGCTATTTCGCCGTTAATTCTGCTATTTTTTCCTTCATTTCGTTACATTTTTTATCTCAAGGGTCTACAATTTGCACCTCACTATGATGCTATCCCTTCCCTGATATATCTTTATTTATATCCTGGCGCAGAGATCAATGACTCACATTGTCTCAGAGGTGAGCAAGACTATTGAAAACTTGTTGGCCGTTCAATTTTGCCGTTGGTCAGCATAAGAAGCAATGAGAAACTTTGTGTTTTCGTGGGTTTCTTGGTTATCAACACAAGTAGGTACTTTTTAGATAGTAAATTGTTTTGAGTATTGTATTGAACATTGTAAACATCATTTCTGAAAAAAGAGAAATGGATGATATGAAATCACCCCGAAGTTAGTTTTAGTATAAATAAGTTTGAAATAGTTAGAATAGGGAATCTCCCCTTGATGAGAGGAGAGAAATTTCTCATCATAGTTGTGGCTGATATAACCATTTTGTCGTTAGTTAGTTAATGACAAAATATTCACCCAACAGTTTTTTGGTGACTCTGCTGGGGAAGAACACGCAACTTAGAGCCTCACACTTTGAGTTGAAGCATTTCATCCTCATTCATTGTTTTAAGTTGTTTCTAAATCTTTGTTAAGTATATTGCATTCTGGCAGACCCTAGGTACACAAGAAGTAAGAGAGCTCAAGGAATTATTGATCTTGTGTTGGAGTTAATGCAGAAAAATAATTTTGGTCTTTTGCCTCCAAAACCTTAGCTTCAACGAACAAGGAATTTTCCTCCTACCAGCGCTAGGTCTCCTATACCAAGTGAAGCTTCTAGCCCAAATGCTAATAGAGTTTTATATCTGTTCAAGTCCCACAAAGGTTTGGCATCCCACCTTTCAATCAGCGCATAATGGCAGCTCAAAGCCCATGGGGTAATACTTTTGGACCTCTGAATTTGACACCACCACTACATGAACTACCCCATAGTTCAAGAAAGAATTTCCCAAAATTTTATGGTGATGGAAAAGTCCATCCTGATGAACACATTGCATCTTTTTGTATAGCTTGTGGTGTGTTAGGGGTGGAACACGAAGATGTAGCTGTGAGACTTTTTGTAGAAACACTTCAAGGTGCTGCTGTAGATTGGTTTTATCACCTTCAAGCCCAAACCATAACCAATTGGAATACTCTTAAAACCAAGTTTGAAGCTAGGTTTAAGCCTACAGAAGATGCACATGCTTTGTTAGCCCAGGTAACACAGATGAAGAAAGAACCACATGAGCCCATGCAGGATTTCATTGCTAAGTTCAATAAATTGACAAATAGGATTCCAACAATTGCCCAACCAACGACAGAGAATCTTAAATGTTTCTTCATCAACACTCAGCTTCCTGAGGTAAGTTTTTTGTTAAGACGGGCTAATCCTACTAATCTTCCTTTAGCTCAAAGATTAGCTACGGAGGTTGAAGATGATCTTATCCTTGTGGGTAAGATAAGAAGGGATTCAAATAGAAATAGAGGTCAGTCCTCTACTGACTTATCATCCACAAGAACCATAGATCCTATGGTACAGAAGTTAGCAAATGAGTTGTTGGCTTTGAAAAAGCAAATGTCCCAAGGAATGTCCACTCCTTCTTATCGGGACATTCCAAGGAGGACATTTCCAAATACTTCATATTAAGGCAATGCTACAAGAAATCAAGGGCAACAAAATTGTCTTCCTCGTACTCAAGGAAAGATGGCTTTGGAGGCTCCACTGGTCAATTTAGCAGTTGGCTACTATGAAGCTAAATAGGATAATTCTTTCCAACGTGACTTGGATCAGGAAAATAATACTAATCTTTTTATGGAAGGAGAAGAAGAATTAGCTGGCGACTCTACTATTGGGTTCCTGAATTATCAAGATGAAGCAGAAAGAGGAGAAGATGCATATGGTGGAACATATGTTGTGTTTACTAGATCTCAAAATCAGTCGAATCAACAAACAGTTGATAAAGGAAAATCAAAAGAAGATCCTCAACCAGTGATTTCAATTGCTAGATGAGGAACTCCTTTTCCTTTTCAATCAAGGGATCTGGCTCCTGATAAACAAGTAAGTTCTTCTAATACTCCTACTTCCTCCACTGCTATTCCACAAACCAGTACTACCCCAATTAAACCTCAGAATGAAGGTTTTCCTACTTCTGTGTCAAATTCATTTCAGTTGTTTGATATAATTGACCATGCTAGGAAAACTAAAATCCAAATGTCTGAGGTAGAATATTTGCAGGCTAACCCTGACCAATTTGAGAGGTTAGTTAAATTTGTTAAAAAAAGGCTGCCCCTACAGGGAAAGATTCTTCCAAGACTATTCATGACTCTTTAAAGAATAGGTTTGCCCAAAATAACCTAGTCACTACTCCCCTTGTTGCTCCAGGGAAAATAGAACCCTTCTATGTTTCTCTCTTAGTCAATGGCCACAAGCTAAGCAATTGTATCATAGATTCAGGGGCTTCTAATAATGTCATGCCTGCTAAGGTAACTGATGCCCTAGGACTAACCTTGACAAAGAACATTGGAAGGTGATTTTCAATAGAAAATAAACATGTGCCTTTATTAGGCCAAATTAAGGATGCACAATTTGCCTTCGTAGCTTTTCCAGAGAAGAGAATAAAGATGATCGTCCTAGTTACTGATGTTCCAGCTTCTTATGGTATTTTGCTTGGATGAAACTTTTGTAAGGATGTGGGAGGAGAACTAAATATGGATTTGTCTAAGGCAAGGATACCTGTCAAAGGTGTCATGTAGAAACTGCTTCCTGAAAGGGAAGCGAAATACATTATTACTCAATCTGAAGATCCAAAAGCTCAAATTTTATTTGAGTCTTCAGGGATGGATAATTATTTCTTGACCACTGAAAACACTTTTAGTTCGTTAGATGAAAGCTCTAATAATTCAGATGAAGACTCAGAAGGGAATTCAGATGAAAGTACAGACGAGAGTATGGTGATACAAGATTTTTCTTCCTCTGATGAAGAGTCTGTTGATCATTGAACTATCAAAGTGGGAAATTCAAATGATATTTGGATTTTAGAATTTGATGGTAGTTGTTCTTCCACTAGATCTGGGGCTGGAATAGTTCTAATATCTCCAGGTGATATTTTTCCTTTCTCCTATAAGCTATAGTTTGATAATACTAATAACACTGTTGAGTACAGGTCATTGTTACTCGGAATGGAGGCTGCTCATGTAAAAGGGATCAAAAATCTTCACGTACAAGGTGATGATGAACTTGTTGTTTGTCAAGTAAGGAATCTTTACCAAACTAAGAATGAAAGGTTAAGACATTACCGCAATTGTGTATGGGATTACATTGAAGGTTTTGATGCTTTTGACATTTCAGTAGTGCTAAGAGAGTTTAATGATCATGCTAATTCATTAGCTATCTCTTCCACCCTTATGGTCTCTCATAAGGATTTCAAAGGTAACAAGTAGACTATTGAGTTGGTTTTCTAACCAAGTGTACCTAATAATGTTGACCATTGGCAAGTCTTCAATGGTGATAATCAGATCATAGCTTTCTTAGAAAAGATAGATAGCTTTGCTGAACTCTATTTTGAAGGAAGTGATTCCCCGCCTCAGGAATATGTTTCTGAAATTGATTCACAGACTGGTGAGGAGTTTCTTCATCTAAAAGGAATTAAAATCCCAAAAGGTTTGGTTTCTCTGGAAAATTTATTTGACAAGCACGATCAATATATCAAACAACAACAACAACTTGATTCAAATTCTTTAATGGAATTTGAGCAAGTAAATTTGAGTTCTGAAGCGGATCCCAAGATGGTTAACATCAGGAAATGTTGCACTACTGACGAGAAATTCAAGTTCATGACACTACTTCACCATTGATGTGCTGGTGTATTCATATGATGATCTGAAGTCCTTTAGACCCAAGGAGATCCAACATGAGATTCCTCTTAAGGTAGGATCGTTGCCTCACAAGCAAAAGCAAAGGTAGTATAATCCCAAGATATCAAGTACTATTCTTTTTGAAATCTAAAAACTGCTAAATGCTAGGATAATCTTTCCTATCCATCATTCCACTTGGATTGCGAATATTGTTCCTATGAGAAAGAAGAACGGAGAAATCTGTATTTGTGTTGATTTCAGAAATCTGAATCAATCTTCTTTAAAAGATACTATCCTCTGCCTATAATGGACCAAGTGTTACAGACTGTAACTAGTTTAGAGATGCGTCTATGTTAGATGGCTTTTCAGGCTATAATCAAGTAGAAGTCAGTGAAGAAGATCAATACAAGACCGCTTTCACAACACCATGGGGCACATTTGCATATCGCAGGATGCCATTTGGTTTAATCAATGCTGGTGCTACTTTCTAAAGAGAAATGGATCTCGCTTTTAGAGATGAAATGGGGAAGTTCATTGTGGTGTACCTTCATGACTTGACCATTTTCTCTAAAAAGCATCAAGATCATGCCTATCACTTGCGACAAGTCTTGGAACGGTGTCATTGAAATGGTATTTCTCTTAATCCTAAGAAGTCAATTTGTGGGGTTACAGAAGGTAAACCTCTTAGTCACATTGTGTCCAAAGAAGGTACTAAAATTGACTTTGAGAGAGTCAAATCTATCCAAAGTCTTATGTTGCCTACTAGTAAGACAATTGTTCATTCTTTCTTCGGGAAGGTGAATTTCTTGCAAAGGTTCATTCCGGAGTTCGCCGAGAAAACACATCATATTGTTAATATGATGAAGGGTAAGACCACTTTCCATTGGAGCATGGAAGGAAAAGCAACTTTCAAGAATATCAGAAGTGCCATAGCCCATGCTCTAGTTCTAGTTTGTCCCAACTCTACTAAAGGTTTCATAATGTATAGTTATGCTTCAGAGCATACACTTTCAGCAATTATAGTTTAGCAGAATGAAGAAGGTGTGGAATCTCTGATTTCGTTTATGAGTTACCCATTGAAGGCTCATGAACTTACGTACTCAAATATGGGGAGACATGCTTAGGTTGTGGTTAAAGCAGTGAAGAATTTTAGATTTTACATTCTGAATTCACATACTATTGTTTTGGTGCCAGACACAACAGTGAAGTCTATCTTGACACAACAAGAATTTGGGACTAAAAGAGGCAATTGGATTGCCAAAATTTAGGAATTTGATCTTGATATCAGACCAACCAATCTTGTGTGTGGAAGAGGTTTGTGTCAGCTAATTGCTGATAATGTCCCAAAAGAAATAGGTGATGAAGAGGCTAAGGTTGAGAATGTTCCAATTGTCCTTTTTGTTGCTACAACAAATGAGTGGTATCCTAATATCGCTTATTTTCTCATGTATGGTGAGTGTCCTTCCCATTTGTGCTATAAGGACAAAAGGACTATCAAGCTTAAGGCTGCAAAGTATGTCTTGTGGGATAATGTTTGTATAAAAGAAGCCTTGATGGAGTTTTTCTCCGTTGTGTGGATAAAGCGCAACAAAGCAAACTTTTAGAGTCTTTTCACAATTTGGCATGTGGAGGACACTTTTCAACACCGGTAATAGCTCATAAGATTTTGAGAGCCAGGTATTATTGACCAACACTTTTTCAGAATGCATATAGTTGGGTGCGTAAGTGTGGATTGTGCCAATAGTTTGTGGGGAAGCCTAAGTTAGTTGAATTACCACTAAAACCAGTTGTGATTGAAGAACCTTTTCAGCAATGGGGGATTGACTTCATTGGTGCTGTGAACCCACCGTCAAGTGCAGGACATAGTTTTGTTCTCACTGCAACAGATTACTTCACCAAGTGGGTGGAGGCAATTCCAATTAAGCATGCTACTTCTGAGGTAGTATGTAATTTTTTCAAGGACAACATCATTTCCCGGTTTGGAGTTCCAAACAAAATTGTAGCAGATAATGCTACATGTTTTTCTTCAAATGAGATCACTTGTTTTTGCTTTGAATATGGGATCATCCTTTCACATTCATTAGACTATTATCCGCAAGGGAATGGTCAGGCAGAATCTAGTAACAAGAATCTGGTTACAATTATCAGGAAACTGGTAGAGGATAATCAGAGAACGTGACATAAAGCTTTGTTTGATGCTTTATGGGTGGATAGAATTACCCCTAAAAGGCCAATAGGTATGTCACCATTCCAGCTTCCATATGGTTTGAATGTAGAAATACCTATTACCTTAGAATTGTCGGCTTTGAAGTTGGCAAAAGCAGTGGAAGATAGAACTTTTGAAAGTTCTATTGACAAAAGAATAATGTACCTCTCTAAACTTGAAGAACAACGGGTTATGGTGGTAGACTGTATTGTTGAGCATCAGAGTTAAGTCAAGAAACTTTTTGACAAGAAGCCGAAGGCCAAAGAATTTCAAATTGGGGATCAAGTCTTGTTATGGGACAAGAGGAGAGAGCCAAAAGGAATGCATGGGAAGTTTGATTCCCTATGGAGAGGCCCATTCGTCATTCACCAACTTTGTGGTGAGAATAGTTTCTTGTTGGAGTATCAAGATGGGACACCGTTCTTGCTACCTCATAGTTGGCAACATCTGAAGCATTTCAATCCATGAAGCATCAGATAAGTTCATTTGTATATTTGTATAGTTTGTGTTTTTCTTTTTCATTTTTGTTTAGTCTTTTTGTGTCTTTTCATTTTGGTAGCTTGACTCTATGGCCCAATGGCATGGACGAAGGCACTTAGTGACTGGATTCTTCTCCCTTTGATCGTGTCAAAGAATTGTCGAAGGAAGTTCCCCAGTTAGAGCTAGCTATTGTCCTCAAAATCAGCTACACTCATTTTGTAGGACGACCCCTATGAAACTTGTCTGTTTCATAGCCAACACTCTAAGTTCACAAATCAAGGTGGACCATCTCATCCTTGTGCATAGTCCTCTCACTCTGAGTATCTATTTGAGTAGCTTCTCATTTAGATTTCTCAAAATTTGCATAAGCTGTTGATTTGGTTTTCGCAATTTTGAAAAGTTAGAGGAATTTTGTTAACATGCAAGGTTGACAGATTTTGCTGCCATTACATATTTTAGTTTTTGAGTTGTGTGCAGGGGTGATGATTTTTGCTGCCCATGCATTTTTTTCTTGTCGAAGTTCTTGTGTCAAAGCGGTAAAAATTGCCGCCGTAACATATTTGTCTTTTCACTTTTAAGTGTAGGGGCGGCAAATTTTGCCGCCCATGCATGTCTTCCTTGTGATATGCAAAGGCGGTGAATTTTACCGCTCGAACAGATCTTGAACGTATCAAGTGAACTAAGAGTGCATTAATGGCACTTGTGCCAAGGATTAATGCAATCTTTAAAAACCTTTTAAGCACTTTTTATTTGTTATTTTCATTTACCTCTTATTTAAAACCTCTTGTGTTGTGAATCTGACCTCTTTTGAAGCCGATCGAACTATTGATCCATTTGGTGTGGGTGGATTATTCTTGCTATTTTTGTTCAGGGTTTCTCAGCTACTTGTTGGCTAAGTTTATTTTGACATTTTGTTTCATTTTTTTTTGGATTTATATCAAATATGGAGGTATTTTTGTAGTTTGTGGAAACATTTGTTTTGTTGATTGTTTTCTTTGGATCATTGTTTTATATATAAAGTTTAATGATTGTTTTATAAATTTTTCTCTTCATCGTTTTAAAAACCCTAGCCTAAGGTTTGTGTTATGATGATTTCATGTTTCTTCTTTTAGGGTTGTCATTGATTTTCACGGATGGCCTAGCTTTCCATTTTAGCTAGGTCACAAATTATTCCTGACTAAATCGTTGCGTCCTCTTAAACTTTTTGTTTTAGGTTTTATCTTCTAATGTAAGGGCAGAGAAATTCGCTACCCTCACATTCTTGTTTTCTTGGTAGTGTATCGGCGGTAAAATCCACCGCTGATACATATGACTTTCCCTTTAGCGAATACTCACATGTAAGGGTGGCGAAATTCATCGCTCATGTGTTTGTCAGTTTGAAGTTTCATGTGAAACCGGTAATTTTTACCGCTTGGACACTTATAAATGAAAACTCTTTCATACGAGAGCGGGTATTTTTGTTGCTTCAACATAAAACCTACATTTCCTTTATCGGGTGGAAAAGTAGTAAAATTCATCACCATCACACTTTGCAGAAACCATCCTTCCTTGCAAAAGTAGTAAAATTTACTGCTTGTACATTTTGCACTTTCAAATGCTATCCTACATGCAGGAGTGGCAAAATTTGCCACCCTGATATCTACAATTCCCCTAACATGCAAGGGCGGCAAATTTGGCTACCCGTGCATTCACTCTCTGGAATTTTTCTAACTCTGGAGAATTTTTTGAATCACTATCTTGAGTCCACTTTTATCCATTTTTTTTTACTCACGTGCACTTTAGCCCTTTTAAGCTCATTCCTTTGGTCATGTTTGACAATATGTAGTTTCCCAAAATTGCCTATATTTCCCCTAACTGCAAGATCATGACTCTTTGTTACAGTTTCTCTTGCAAGCTGTCAAGCTCTTCAACTCATCCGAAGGAGTCTTCTTCCCAAATGACTAATCCTTCTCCAAAGAAAGCCAAAGCAATGAAGTATAAATATTAAGGTGTCTTTCCCGTGACTTTGGTGACATCAAATGTTGATGAAATACAGGATACAAAGATCAGACATGTGGACATGGTTGAATTCATGGAGAGAATGAAGTCAAATAAACCTAGTCCCTATATGCAGAAGATTATCAAGAGAAATATTCATCTAGTGGCTTCATTTCCAGTGGCAGCACAAAATACAGAGTTTGTTCTTCAAGTTGCTCATTTTTACAACAAAGATACCAGGGCAATGGTAGATGCTCATGGTAATGTGATTATAAGGCTTGATCCAGAATTCATAGATAAGGTGTTCATGTGTCCAACAGCTAAAGATATTATAGAGTTGGATTTTTTAATTGACCAAGGAGAGTATGATAAGGATGTGGAAAGGGTGAAAAAGGTGATAAATACTAAGTGGCTCAAGACTGCAGGACCAAATTTGTCTAGATGGCCAAGGAGTTTTGCCAGAAGTGAATTTGTAGAGGAAGTGGGTGACTTGATAACTCTTCTCAGTAGAGTTAGAGGTCTTTCTTCATCATCAACTTTTCATGAATGGATGTATCCGTACATCAAGATCATATTCCAAGGTAAGCAGAATATCTTTTGGGCAGAACAGATTAGTAATGCTCTTCATGAGCAGTCAACTAAAGTGTCAACTACTTTAAAGTTCTACATGACTTCTTACCTAGTGTACATAGTAGTTTCTATAAGAAGTTTTCCAGGACTAACATTTGATGGAGACATGAGAATTGTACCAGTTTATCAGTACTATCCTTAGCTCACTTTGAAAGGCTCAATTCATCATTTTGGAAGGGTGAATGATGCCTTCTTTGCTATTTTCTTATGTCTTTTTGATCCTCAGTTGGAATAGAGAAGAATTTTAGATGAGGTCTGGATAGTGGTGAATGGTTATGGTTGTCTGTTTCTTCAATTTTCAACTTTCACATATCTTAGAGTTGGCTTTTATCAACGTTATCCCTATATTCTTCCAAAGTTCCCCTCTGACAAACTTGTTCTAATGGAGTTGTGTCGACAGATGATTGTTGTCCATAACAAACATATGGAGTTGGAAAAGCCTAGATTTAGGTTTCCTATCGAGATTGGTAGATTTTCTGTGGCAACTACCATAAAGGCTAAGGCAATGGAAACAGAAATGTAGATGGTCACCATGAAGATGTTCAAAAAGAGACTTCATTTTGATTATAGGGGGGTAAAGGACAAAATAAAGAGAAAGACTGAATTTCATCAGTCAATGGTCAAAGATATCTAGGCTAATTTGAGAACAGAAGAGGAGATCAAAAAGCTAGATTGTAACAACAGGTTGACTCTAAATCAAATTGAATATTTGGGTCTAGCTGATATTCCAGAGGATATGGTGGATGATGAATAGGTTCTCAATTCAAGCTATGTCAATGAGAATATTGCTAACTCTCCCTTGCCTGCTATACAGTGGTCAAAGAAGGAGTTAACTTCTTTGAGGAAAAGGTTTGAACCCATTCTGGCTAATACCAACCTGTGGCTTCAGAGTAAAGGTATTCCTTTGAAGGATTTCATAACTGGATCTAAAGAGGAAGTCTTAGAGAAAACATGGAAGAAGGTTGAGTTGAGGACAAAGAATAAAAGTGATACTCCAAGCACATCCAAGGTTTCCAAACCTAGGATTAAATTTGTGTCCAAAGGAAAAAAGGTCAAAGTTGCAGAAGAAGAGTCTGATGCTATGGACATGGAAGTTGAAGAACAAGGTGTTGATGAACAAGCTACAGAAGAAATGGACATTGAAGATAAGTCTTCAGGGGAGAAAAGAGATGACCAGGAGAAAGAAGAAGGAGATGGTCAGAAAGACTTACAAGACATAACCATGTCTCCACAAAGAGATGTGCCACAAGAAACTGAAAAATCTTTCTCCTCAACCCAATGTGTCTGTTTTAATTCCTTTGTCTATTCTTCCTACTACCCCAGTTTCACCCATCAATATTCCATCTTCTGAGTCACCGTCATCTTCAAAAATATTTTTTGATAATCCTCAAGTTACTTTTGATAATGTTCTTCGTTCTTCTGGGTCAATTCCTAGTTTATCCTCGCCCTCTTATGACATTGGTGACTCATCAATTTTTGAACATTTTGTTTTGGGTACTGAGCAAGTTGCCAATGTGGATATGACAGGTATAGTGTTTACTAATACTTCTCCTATCATTACTACCACAAGTGTGAGTATAGATCTTCCTACACCAACAATGGGTTCTGATCCAAATGTTAGTACGTTGGTGCTTCCTCCTTGGCTTTTAGCATATACACCTAAGAGGAAGAAACAAGCCATCTCTCCAGATGACTTTGATTTTGGTAAGGTGGTGCCAGTGAAGGCTAAAACTCAAAAGAAACCCAAAACTCTTTCTCGATTGCTGGAAGATAAAGGCCACAAATATGTGGAGATTGCTAGACCACCACAGGATGCAACTATTGAAAATTCTAGTATGAATGACTACTCCATTTCTAGAATTGAACTTGGAAAGATCACACATGAAAGTGAAAAAGGTGATGTGCAATCTGCATTGGATTCTTTAATTCAGAAATTTGATTAGGAAAAAGAAATGAAGGATCACTACAAGGCAAAGGCAGAACAATTGGCTGTGGTGGTGAGGAAAATTACTCTGACATTAGAGTCAATAACTCCTGAAGCTTTCTCTGTAGAAGATCCTATCATTCAGAAGGCTGAGAAGACTCACCTAAAAGTGAAAGTGGTTGAAGAGTATCTGGATAAAATGCAGGTAGAAGGCGTATCTCTTCTCACAGAGACAGCTGAAAAGACAAGCAAGATGGAAAAGATTAGAGCAGAGCTTGATGATTTGGTTGATACTATTTCTCAAGCTATTGAATATCTGGATGGAAGCTATGAGAAGTGGATCGAAATGAAGAAGTTGAAGATAAATACTTTGATATCAATTGGTGTTATTCCAAATCGTGATTCTTATGTGGAGACTAAGGAAGCATTGGTTTATAGAAGTAATGTTCTAAAAGACTTGATCAAAGATTTGGAAAGCGCCAAGGAGCTAAGTGAACAAAGTGATGTTAGTCTCTTGCATAAATTGGAGGAGCTTCCATGTAATTTGGTATCAGAGGATCATCACTTCCTTCTTGCAGATGAGATGATCCAAGAATTAAAAAATATGTTCCAAAAAGAGTTTGAAGATAAAGTGTTCTCAATTTCTTCTTTGGACAACATTCTGGATAATCAGTTAACGTTAGATAACCTGAAATCTAAGTTAACTAGTCATGCAAAGGTGGCCACCACAGTGAAGGATGCAGTGATCAGGGCTCGGATGATTTTCAAGAATACTATCAGTCCAGACAGTTTGGGGATGCAAGCAACATTTACTATGTATGATGTTCATTTGAAGAAAGATGGCAGTACAAGTTGATGCAACTTTTCATAACTTAGTTTATTTTATGTTTTCATATGTCTTTTATTTGTAGTTATGGACATATTTACATGTTCTTTTCTCATATGTAATTACATGTAAAAACAAAGGAAGTCCTAAGTCAGAAAGGACTCTTTTTGTTGAATAAGTCAAATTAGTTATAGTTTTCCTATTTTCGTTCTAGGCTCCTCCCTATAAATAAAGAGGGATTGTATTGTAATATTGATCTTTTAACTATTGAAGCGAAGCGCTGCCATTTTGAAGAACAATTTGAGACTTTGAGCTTATTTTGTAAATTCATTTTTCAAGTAATATTAAGAAGCAAGTTGGCATCCAATCTTTGTCTTGGAGCAGGTTTGTGAATGTTATATAATTGTTCTTATGTCCTTTCTATAACATGATCTTATATGAATGAATTATGAGCGTGAATATCAAGTGTTTGGGAGGTGATTCAAATCTGAATTTGTACACTTTCTGCTGCTCTATCATATTTGAAATTAGATTTTAAGTTTGTGAATGAAAAGTAATTTGAAGACTTTGGCCTGCAAATTATTGTTTGTGATTGTGTCATTTTACCTCAGTATATAGTTAAGACTTTGAGCTGCGCTCTATTCTAAAATATTTCATTTTCAATCAGCATAAGAAGCAACGAGAAATTTTGTGTTTTCATGGGTTTCTTGGTTATTAACACAAGTAGGTACTTTTCAGATAGTAAATTGTTTTGAGTAATGTATTGAACATTGTAAACATCATTTCTGAAAATAGAGAAATGGATGATATGAAATCACCCCAAAGTTAGTTTTAGTATAAATAAGTTTGAAATGGTTAGAATAGGGAACCTCCCCTTGTTGAGAGGAGAGAAATTTCTCATCATAATTCTGGCTGATATAACCATTTTGCTGTTAGTTAGTTAACGACAAAATATTCACCCAACAAGATCATAGTTCCCTAGCCTGTTGTTTGAATATTGGGCAAAATTCATATTCCATGTTGAGGGCTCTTTCCCCTCTATTGGCCTTGCTCTAAGTTTGTGGAGGGATCTCACATTGGATTGATGGTCTCCTCTTCTTTACAAACTATGACTCATGAAAATGTAGCTACACTTCCTTTGTCGCCAATTAAGGAGGCTTAGTTTTATTATGCTGAGAAGTCCTATTAGATGCTTGGGGCCAATGATGTTGTTGAGGAGCAGTCTCTGTCCCTTCCCTTTGCGCTCCTTTCCAGAGTAGGTACTTGTGATTGTCATAATCAAAGCCTCAATTTGGCTTTTTGTTTTTTCTTGGCTCATAATGTAACTTGGTTGTTATTGTGTTGATGATGTGTTGTTACATAGTTGTTTTATTCTATCCATGGTTGTAAAAGGGTTGGGGCCCTTTCAAAACCCCCCTTTACCATTTATCAAACAAATAAGAAGACCTACAATTTAATTAATGCACTTCTCTTTGCCTATTTATCAAAATTGATTTTTTTTCTCAAAGCAAGGACATTGATGTGGAGTGCAATTTTTTGAATTTTTTTTACTTTGCTATTTTTTTCAATATATCAAATAGTTTTTTTTTGTAATTATGCACTTATCTTGATTATAAAATAAATAAAAAGATATTATTGAAAAACTACATTATGTATTATAGTTTTTGAAAAGCTAATTCTAAGGAATATTATTGAAAAACCACATTATATATTATAGTCAAGTATTCTGGACAATGAAATATAATGAGCTTCCTTAGATATGAAGAATCTATGTAGTATATACCTTATAGAATACTTCATATCTAAGGAAGCTCATTATATTTCATTTGGCAGAATACTTGACTTCAGTTGACTTTAGGAATATAATAAGCTCAACACTATAATGAGGTTTTTGTCACTGGTGAACTTTGCTTCATTTTTGCTTCTTCTGCCGCATCCTTTTGAAAGATGGTCTCCTTGATTTTGAGTAGTGTTGTATAAGTATGTTTGTCCAGACTACAAAATGAGAATGTATGAATGAAATCCTTGTTAGAATCAAGATAGACAACTGAGGAGGGGGGGTGAATCAGTTGTCCCAAAACTTTCTTCCTATTAATCACTTAAATCCTCTTTGTAATTCAGCAGCATAATAATAAATCAATCATGGAAACATAATGCAACAATTCAAGAGCAGAAACACATTAACACATATGACAACAAGATTTTAACGTGGAAAACCTGGTTAAGAGAAAAACCACGGGGTGACTAACCCAAGATTGTATTCTCTGTTAAAAGAATAAGAAGAACAAAATGGCACATGCCAATTAGGGCTCACTACTTGAGCACATTGCTCACAAGAGGCCCACTGACTACAAGAGACACACTGTCTACAAAATAATAAATATTACATGCTTGAACTAAAGAATAGCATCTTCACCATGCTTGAGTCAGTTCCATTTAAGTTCAAAACTTCTGCTCTGCCTTTTTCTCTGCTCCTCTCTACCACACTCTTATCTCAGCCAAGATACTTTTGAAATGACTTCACAACTTCTTATTTATACAAGACATTTGACCTTGGGATAACCATCCAAGTCGGCATACTTTACAGAGAAAATACAAAATACAACATGACTAATTACAAAAAGACTTCACGCGGATCAACACACTGTCAGCTACACAGATCTGAGACTTCAACCTTCTTTGAGGAACATGCCATGCTTCGCAAAACATCTTCAAAATCATCCGCAAGATGTGTAACTCATCCGGTCGGCCAAACTTAGGAAGAACATCACCATCCGGAAGTAATTCTTCAATTACGAGCTCAATCTTCAATGTAGATGACCAACACGAATTGGACACAATCCAAAGACCTCCACAAGCTTGCCTGAATCACCAAGAACATCCACACTACTTCTGCTTACTAAAATCTTTCTCTCCTTCATCTGGAACCTCAAGAACATAGTCTATCATCACTGTCATATTGGAATAGATGCTTGCGGACCTCCAGACCATGAACCAATTGAGTTGTCAATTCACATTGACTTCCTAAACACTCCACCGAATCCGTAGAACAAGATATTGCATTTTCGGATCTCACCGGACCTATCTGTGTCACTCTGTCACCTCTGAACATTTGCCAAAACCAGTTTAACTCAAGTGGCCATAACTTCTTCAAATTTTCATGTGGACCTCTCAAATCTTTACTGGATCATCTTAAGACACATATCTACAAACCCTTTGATGTGCATCCTCTGATCTTCATCTTAGCTAGGATCTTTACCTCACTATCTTCACTGTTCTTCTATGTTCCCGATAGGACTAATTTTCTCAATATCCTTAGCATACAACTCATCCAATTCTTATCATCAATGCAACAGGAATATGTTGATATAAATGACAACACCAATTAGGCCCATACTTGCAACAATCTCACCCTTTGTCATTGATGGTAACATATAATGTGAAAAACTGTTTTAACCATCAAGACAAGAACTTTTCCTCACTGACTGACATAGCTCCCCCTATCAACAACAAACATTCACATGTCTTCTCTTCCTTTGCAGCTCCCCCTTTGATCAGCAACCACTTTTTGTTTTTCACATGTCTTCTCTCCCCCTTTGACATCAATGGCAAAGGGCACATACTTGCATCACTTAGAATCATACCAACTACTCCCCCTGAGTAGCAGCTTCCCATCATCAATCCAAACCACAAGATATGACTGTGAGATCCACCAGATTGATGCACATCAGTGCACCTTAATTTAGAACCGGAGGGGTAATAACCCCTAACTTCTCCCTAAGATACTTAAAAGAGTCCTTAGGTAGAGGTTTAGTAAAAATATCTGCAATCTGATCCTTGGAGGGCACAAACTCCAATCTGACTTCATTCTTGTTCACTTGCTCTCTCAAAAAATGAAACTTGATGGATATATGTTTTGTCTTTGAATGCAACACTAGATTTTTTGATATATTTATTGCACTTGAATTATCACAGAAGATTCTGATAGGTTCCTCATACTCCACTCTGATGTCTCTTAGCATTTGCTTCATCCACAATACTTGAGTGCAACTACCTATTGCTACAATATATTCTGCTTCTGTAGTGGACAGAGATATTGCCTCTTGTTTCTTGCTTAGCCAAGAAACCAATCTTTTCCCTAAAAAGAATGCTCCACCATTGGTACTCTTCCGGTCACCCACATCTCCTACCCAATCCGCATCTGTATATGCATGAAGAGAGAAATCATGATCTCTAAGATACCATAAACCATACTCAATTGTCCCTTTTAGATATCTAAGAATCCTCTTGATTGCCATGACATGAGATTCTCTAAGATCAACTTGGAATCTAGCAACAAGACCAACATCATTCATAATGTCAGGTCTAGTTTGAGTAAGATACAATAGTCCTCCAATCATTGACCTGTACTTTTTCTAATCAGCCTTAGGAGAGTCATCATCTTTTCTCAATTTACATCCGGTTGCCATGGGAGTACTCATTGGTTTTGAGTCTTCCATCCCAAATTTCTTCAACAATTCTTTCACATCTTTGGTTTGTGAAATGAAGATTCCTTTCTTTGTTTGAATGATTTGCAGACCCAAGAAGAAATTCATTTCCCCAAACATGGACATCTCAAATTCACTTTTCATTTGATTTGCAAAAGTTTTGCACATACTATCTCTTCCTCCAAAAATGATATCATCAACAAATACTTCAACAATCAAGATATTTTCATGATCAATTTTGAAGTACAAGTTACTGTTAGCAGTACCTTTGTTGAAACCAATCTTCAAAAGATGCTTATCCAGTCTTTCATACCAGGCTCTTGGGGCTTGTTTGAGTCCATACAGTGCTTTCTTCAACTTGTAGACCATATCACCATGATCAGACAATTGAAATCCATCCGGTTGCTCACTATATACTTCTTCTTCCAAGTCACCATTCAGGAAGGCAGACTTGACATCCATCTAATATACTTTGAAATCCTTGAAGGAAGCAAAGGCAAGAAATAATCTGACTACTTCAATTCTTGCCATCGGAGCAAAAGTCTCTTCAAAATCAACTCCTTCTACTTGGGAATAACCCTTGCAAACCAATCTGGCTTTGTTTCTGACTACTTCACCATCTTCATGAACATAGTAACATTTCTTTTGGAATCTTGATCTATTTGGATTTGCCCTTGAAAATCTTTCCGGACACCTTGAGGCAAAATGGCCAATCTTATTGCAGTTAAAACATTTAAAGGGCAATTTTCCTTCATACTTTCTGGATCCTCTTGGCAGTCTTTTTGCAATAAGAGCTTCAAGTTGAGCAGCTTTTGCTTCATCTTCTTCCAGATATTTTCTTGCTTTTTCATACCATGATAGTTTCTTTGAAGAGTTCTCTCCCGGATCAAACTTTTGTTTTCCTTTTACAGAGGCACTAGCTTTGAAAGTAGATTCAGTCTTGGGGGGTGCATCTCCAAACTCAGCCAATTCAAATGCAGCTAATTTACCAACCAATTGATCTCTTGTGATATTTGAAAAAGATTTGAATTCTTCAATAGAAGCAACCTTATATTTGTAAGAACCAGGTAGGGATCTGAGAACTTTGGCAACAATCTCATCTTCATCCAAGATTCCACCAGCACATCTAATGCCACAAAAAAGCTCATTTACTCTTGGCATAAATGTAGTGATATTTTCATCTTCACTCATCTTCAGGTTTTTGAATTTTCCTTTCAAACTCTGTAGCTTGGCACATTTAACATACTTGTCTCCTTCATGCAGAAGTTCCAGTTTTTCCCAAATCTCATATGCAATTTTTAGATCTATAACATTTGTTAGCTCTGAATCAAATAAGGCACTTAGTAGAGTTTCTTTAGCCCAAAGATTATTTTCAGCATCTCTGATTTCATCTATGGTTCTCGGACCATTCTGTGGAGGAACATACTTCTTTGAAGCCATGATCCAATATTGCATTCCCATACATTGCAAGTGACATTCCATGTGGCTTTTCCAAAGAGTGAAATTGGTTACATCAAACCTCGGACTATCCTTCTTGTAGGAAGACATCCTGGATCTCCTCAAGCGGTTAAGCTCTTTTAGAGGAACTTAGCTCTAATACCAATTGTTAGAATCAAGACAGACAACTAAGAGGGGGGGTGAATCAATTGTCCCAAAACTTTCTTCCTATTAATCACTTAAATGCTCTTTGTAATTCAGCAGCATAATAATAAATCAATCAAGGAAACATAATGCAACAATTCAAGAGAAGAAACACATTAACACATATGACACCAAGATTTTAATGTGGAAAACTCGGTTAAGGGAAAAACCACGAGGTGACTAACCCAAGATTGTATTCTTTGTTAAAAGAATAAGAAGAACAAAATGGCACATGCCAATTAGGGCTCACTGCCTAAGCACACTACTCACAAGATGCCCATTGCCTACAGGAGACACACTATCTACAGAATAATAAATATTACATACTTGAACTGAAGAATAGCATCTTCACCATGCTTGAGTCGGTTCCATTTAAGTTCAAAACTTCTACTCTGCCTTTTGCTCTGCTCCTCTCTACCACACTCTCATCTCAACCAAGATACTTTTGAAATGACCTCACAAATTCTTATTTATACAAGACATTTGACCTTGGGATAATCATCCAAGTTAGCATACTTTACAGAGCAAATACATAAATACGACATGACTAATTACAAAAAGACTTCACGCGGATCAACACACTGTCAGCTACACAGATCTGAGACTTCAACCTTCTTTGAGGAACATGCCATGCTTCGCAGAACATCTTCAAAATCATCCGCAAGATGTGTAACTCATCCGGTCGGCCAAACTTAGGAAGAACATCACCATCCGGAAGTAATTCTTCAATTACGAGCTCAATCTTCAATGCAGACGACCAACATGAATTGGACACAATCCAAAGACCTCCACAAGCTTGCCTGAATCACCAAGAACATCCACACTACTTCTGCTTACTAAAATCTTTCTCTCCTTCATCCGGAACCTCAAGAACACAGTCTATCATCACTGTCATATTGGAATAGATGCTTGCGGACCTCCAGACCATGAACCAATTGAGTTGTCAATTCACATTGACTTCCTAAACACTCCATTGAATCCGTAGAACAAGATATTGCATTTTCGGATCTCACCGGACCTATCTGTGTCACTCTGTCACCTCTGAACATTTGCCAAAACCGGTTTAACTCAAGTGGCCATAACTTCTTCAAATTTTCATGTGGACCTCTCAAATCTTTACTGGATCATCTTAAGACACATATCTACAAACCCTTTGATGCACATCCTCTAATCTTCATCTTAGCTGGGATCTTTACCTCACTGTCTTCACTGTTCTTCTCTGTTCCTGATAGGACTAATTTTCTCAATATCCTCAGCATACAACTCATCCAATCCTTATCATCAATGCAACAGGAATATGTTGACATCAATGACAACATTGGTTAGGCTCATACTTGCAACAATCCTTTTGTAGTTATTCCCAATATCTACTTTATTTCCTTCATTTCTCATTTATGTACCATGTCCATGCAATTGGTGACAATGCCCAATAGAAGAAATGTGTGTACTATTCATTTCTCTCTCTCCATACCATTGTACACATGGATAAATATTCTTGCGGTGAGATCTAACCTGAGTATTGGGTATGATATCATATTCTCCTTCCTCTGATAAGTATCTTGTCTTGATGAGCATTTTGACTACTGGCCATCGCTATGTTATGTCTTTGTGTGTGTTCCACCAATTTGCGGCATTGCATACCAATGTGTGTTGTATGGCTTGTAATCTTATGTCTTTTTCTTAAAAGACTATCTCCATTTCTTCTAGGTATTTTTGTAGATTCTGTACTCTTAAAAACCTAGGCAACTTAATATGAGAAATGCCTTTCAAAATGTGACTTACCCGGTAAGGTCTTTGAATTGTGCCTTCCTTATTGTCCATAGATGTGTCACCTGTGATCTCTAGTGGGTTTTGATAAAGTGTGGAGGATTGTGGTATGTCTTCTTTCTCAGTTCTGATCACGAATATGCTTTGGTAGCCAAGCATTTTTCTTGTTTTTAGTTTCGATTCTTCTCTCAACCAGGCTTCTAGAACCTCCTTGCTATTTGTACTATTGTAGTACTCTTTTATCTCCATTTTTCCCTCAGAATTAGGTTCTTCCATCCTTGAGATTGTGTAGAGATTCTTGGCATCCTTATCATTGTCCTCAGTCTAGTTGGCTTCTTCTATGTATGCTTCCTCCATTGGTGGTCCCAAAGGGATGTTAATAGTCTTTTGATCATTATCAAATGATAGCTCTTCTTTCTAGGAGTCTATGATACCATTTGCATCTACTTACCATCTCAAACCTAATAGTGCATTAAAGCTTCTCCTTGATCCTTCATGGCTACAACAATGAAGTCTAAGACTTGTTTTATCCCCATTAGGTTAACTTCCACTTGGTTCGATGTTCCCATTTTATGCATATTAGATCCATCTACCAAAATAATATTGTAAGTTGTCTCTATCAATATAGGTCTTCCTAACTACTCCCATAGTTTCTTTGTGATCATGTTGACACCTTCTCCCAAATCTATCATGACATTATGGACCTTCTTGTGATTGATGTGAACATCCACCATAACTGGTTTTGTCTTCCATTCTCTATCTGTTCTTCCCATCCTCTAGAGTTGACTTTTCTAACCTTGCTCCTTACTCTAGTATTTAGAAAATTGCTTCAGTTTCTCAATAAGTCTGTGTTGTTGTGTCAGATGAGCTAATTGCTTGAGAGCTTCTACTTCTCCTTTGGTGAAAAACTGTCTGTATTGCTTCTCCTTTTCTTGTTCCTTCCTTATACTTTGTTTGTCTTCCTTCACAACTTCTTCATGTTGTTTCTTAGAGGGAAAAAAATCATCTTCCTCTTCATTATCTTCCTCTTCTGTTTCAGTGACATATTGCCTTCTAGTATTTGTTCCTTGTCTTGTCAGTACCGCAGCTTTCTCCTTGCTTCTTCTATATTTTATGATATGTGTGGGCTTCCTTCTCCAATAGTAATCTTCTTCATTTGTAGATTTAGTTGAAGATGTGTTCATTTCCTCCCTATTGTTCTTCCAGCAAGTCCTTGCTCCTTGACCCTTTGGTGCCCTTCTTATGATCCTCACTCCTTTTTGGTTACCCAGGTTCTGTAGCTCATCACTCTTAGACTGTGGTTGTGCATTATGAAAGTATTGTTGTGCCCTCTCAAAAGAAAATAGATCATGCTCTGTACTATTACAAAATGAACATTGTGTTTTCCTTTCACCCCAACATTCATTAGCAAATTGTCCTAGCTTATTGCAATTGAAACATGTGGCATCCTCTCTTCTTCTTTGATTTCTTCCACAGCCTCTACCTCCTCTCTAACCTCAAAATTGCTCTCTGTCATCATTATTATAGTAGTTTCCATAGGATGGTCAGTTAGAGTTTAAATTTTATATTGCATTGACATTCCTCTGATTTTTCCAATTTGGTTGTTTGTAGTCTTGATCATGTGAGGTTCTTTCTACATAGGACATGTTGTTGCTCTCTGTCGAGTTTGTATACCAGCTTTCATCTGCTTCATCAGCAAATTCTCTTTTCCTCTAGAAGGTTTACGAAGGGAAATCTAGTGTTTCATGGTCATCCCATTCTTAGCATAATCCACAATAAACTGAATTGGTTCTTATTGTTGCTTTGATGTCTTCTTTTATTACAGTAGCTTGTCTTTCACCTTTCATCCTAGGGCATTCATTTCTCAAGTGACCTTCTCTTTACAATATGAGAACCAAATATTAGGTCTTAACTTCTGTGTATTTTCCTCCTGCTTAGCCAATATATACTGCCTCAGCTTCATCTGCTCCAATTCCAACTTTAGCTTCTCTAATTCTAGGTTTTCTTTCAAAACAACAAAGCATCACATATACATCAAAGTAAAATAACACAGAATTACCCAATATCAACAGATCACCATATATGTATATTAACAGTCATCAAATGCGTACATCATCTATCCATCCTCTAGTAGGTCTCATTCTCTGCCTCAACAGCTACAATTATGACTTCTATGTCATCCTTACACCAGAATCTATACTTTGTCATACTCATATTCTCATATATCTTATCATGATATCCTATATCTATATATACTATATCTATTACATATAGGGATGTGTTTCTGGTCGGCTCTGGCCTCTACATATTGTGTAGTCTCCTCCGGTCGACTCTCCTTTATGCTCTGTACCTTGCTAACATCATCCCCCCCTCAAAATTATGTCTTGTCCTCAAGACATGTTTTTCTCCAATTGAAAGTATTTCTTGAGTCTTGCCCCATTGACATAGCCAACTGATATTTGACCCTCCATATTCTTTAGTCTAACTACTCTGGAATCTCAAATCTCTTCAATGTAGAAAGGTCTCAACCACCTTGTCTTCAGTTCATTGCTTCTTAAACTTACTATCATATAGGAGTACTAAATCACCTTCCTTGAGTGTCTTGTTCCTCAGGTTTCTATCATGCCAAGCCTTGTGTATTTTCCTTTCTAGATTTTTTGTAGTGCCCCTCCATTCTCACCTTGGATGAGCAGGTGGTCGGGCTAAGGAGCATGAAGATGAAGGTAAGATACGTGGTATACTTAGGGTATGTTAGACATGTTGATGGCAGGTTTACCATTTTGATGTAGTTGATGACACTCATTGATGGTTATTATGATGGCACTATTGATATTTATGATTAATACATTATGCTTATGATGTGATCATTTATGGATTAATTGATTATGTAGATATGTTTTACTACATAAATTATGCGACTATCTGACTATGTGTTATTTGGTTATTTAGTTACTAATAAACTTGTTTAATATGTTATTTGTGATGCTTTTGGTGAAGGGATGGTGTAGTTTTACTCATTATGAGCACCCTACCACGTTGTGATTCCCTATCACAGTGTGTTTGATTTTATATATATATATATATATATATATATATATATATATATATATATATATATATATATATATGTTTGTACACAACCACTTGGTTTGATGCAGTTTGCAAGTACAAGGCACCGACTCCACCTGAATTAGCGGGTCTGAGTGTGCCTTTACACCATGGATAATGTGGATGAGAGATAACATGGGGTTCCCTCTGTCAGCCAATGTCTTTAGTTTGTCGCCATCCATATATTTCCAGTCATGGGTGTAGTTGTCACTCAGTTGGTACTTGTCCTCGGGTGTTGGTCATCCTTTGGTATGTGGTTGTTATTGTTTGTTTATTGTAGTTTAAGGTTCATTTTATTGAACTTAGTGACCAAGGTATTAAGTTGTTGATTATAGTCGTTTGGTTCATCTTATAGAATAAGTGATCTATGTGTATAGATGTGTTGATGTTTGATCATTTTGGTTATATAGTCAATGTGTATTTGTTGGAGATTTATTAATTGTTATAGTAGTAATAATAATAAGTTTATATATGTATACATCAATATTAGTTATTTAATTGATGTAGAAAATTGAGATTATTAATTAGTTGATTGTTATATTAAATTAAATTAGTAGCTTTGAAAGCTAGCAATAATAATATTGTTAATATTAGTATTTTATTGAGTTTATCTGACATGTGAGATTTTATTTTATTTTGCCATTAATTTATTGTTGGAGTGGGTTGTTGGAAATTTGAAAATTATTCCTGTTAGTAGTATTTATAGTTAATAATAATAATGATAATAATAGTAATAAATGTAATTGCAACTAGAGATAAATAAATAAATAATATTTATGTGTTGCCATAAAATATATTTATCTTGGTCTGGTTGTAAAATGTTAAAAATAACAAACTGTAAGATATTGTTCATGCAGGAGTTATTGCCTCTTGTGGGGGGAATCTTCTGGAAGATTTTAGGGGATTTCTTTCTCTAAATAGAGAGTTTTTGGGTTGTATTTAGGGGGGGGGATTTCTCTCTCATAAGAATCTTTAACAGATGGAACTTTTGGGGGGAGACTGGTTTGTGGCTGCAGCAGTTGAACCCGGCGTCGAATCTTCAGCCCAGTCAAGCAAGCGAAATCAGGTCCCTTTGGTTCTAATTTCTATCTCATTTTTCTGTTGAAGAAAATATTTGATTTATAACTTTTCCTATTGATTGTAATTTACTTGAGAGGTTAGAAACCTTGTTATCAGATCCAATTGTGCATGTCTGTATCATTGCATTTCTGGGAATCACCGTTTGATGTGACTGTCTATCTCTTGCCCATTTCATCTCTATTTTTACAGTCTATTGCGGCAACCATAACTTTAATTTTATGAACTGGGTTCCTCTAAATTTTTGATATATGGTGCACGACCTAGTTATCTAAAGCATATCCAAAAGTTTGTCGTTTTGGAGATATGAATGTTTTGTGACTGTCTACCTCTCAGTCATTCCATCTCTGTTTTAGTAGGCTGTTGCGTTAGCCATAACTTTTGTTTTACGAACTGGGTTCCTATAAATTTTTGATATATGGTGTATGACCTAGTTATCTAATGCATATCCAAAAATGGTTCATACCCAGTCTGTCATTTTGGAGATATGAATATTTTGTGACTGTCTACCTCTCAGTCTTTTCATCTCCATTTTAGCAATCTGTTACGTTAGCCATAATTTTAGTTTTACGAACTGGGTTTCTCTAAGTGTTTTTATATGGTGCATGACCTAGTTATCTAAATTATATCAAAAAATTGTCTGTACCCAGTTTGTCTTTTAGGAGATATGAATATTTTGTGACTGTCTACCTCTCACCCATTTCGTATCTGTTAAAACAGTTAGTTGCGTCACCAATAACTCCATATTTTCAAATTGGGTTTCTCTAAAAAAATTTTTTAACAAATTCATTTTGTGTATATCCTATGATCATTGTTTTCTATCATATGACTCTCTTTGAGGAATTCCATCAATCAGTCTGCATGCTTTGTCTATGCTTTCACATTTTACATTGTTGGTAGCTTATAAAGCCTTCTCAACAAATTCATTTTGTGATAATCCTATCTTATGCATGTGGTTAAAAGTGCGGTAGATTTGATGAAGATGTGAGATCTATAGGAATGTTTTATTGTTCTGTATTCCTTTCCTCTCAAGCTAACCTTATAACAATGTTCTTTCATTGTAGCTTCGGGTTTGGTATCTTGTGATTCTAACTAGTGTAAGATATTTATAGCATCCTATTATTATAGGCTTCTAGCCTTGCTTTTACAGTTATATTTAATAGTATTTACAATTATCTAGATTATTAATGAAATCTACATCAATGTAAATAGTGTAAATAATTGTTGTGTTTAATTTGTATGCCTTAGAGTTATTTGCAGTTTGTTCACAGGCATTTTAATTAAATGAAATTAACATAAGTCTTGGGAACTATTAGTTAAAATATTGTTACTCATGGATTCTTATATCTTATGATCCTAAAAGTAACTATTACTAGTGGTCAGAATATGATAGTTCTATATTGTTCAGGAAGATTTACTTTATGATTGTTAGATGATTGATCATGATTCAATTAATGTTACATTCTTCAAGACCTATAATTAGTGCATTATGTCATATGTCGCAATTGTGGTGTTGTATTTGAATTATTGATGAAGGATCTTAGTTTGGTCTTTTAGGTGATAATGTGCATTTGAGAGTGAATGTGATGTGAGACCATAGTGTTTAGTGTTTCAAGTGTTTGTGTCATTTGGGAAAGTTGATTCCAGAGACCAAGAGGGGTAGTCATGTGTATGACTCCTGTGATTATATATATTCTTTGTTGTTTATTGCTAATTTTAAACCGATGTGTATCAACGATGCAATTGGGTCATTGGATTTAATTTCGTTTTGAGTCTTGCTGTTATGTTTTGTCTAGCTTAATGTAATGATGATCATGTTAGTTTCGTGGGAGGTCAAGGTTGCTAAGCGTCATGCTTTGGATAGTTGTCTATTGGTATTTGCGTTAAAATCTTTTAGCTCCAGAGGCTTGTTACCTTGAAATTCAGTATGATTTTGTGGCAAGGATGTATTGGTGATGTGTCTTTTGGTATGAGTACATGATGTGGTTTGGGAAAGATTGTTGTTTTTTAAAAAATTGTTGATTAAATGTTTTATTTGTTTTAGGATTTTGAAATAGACAGGGGAAAGTTTCGTGGTTGAGAGTTTGGATTTAAAATGGTCTATGTAATGTATTGGGTTACGAAAAGTTAGATGCCTTATAATCCCTTGTCCATGCATGTTATTGGTTTATGGGTGATGGTTAAGGCTTGCTAGTTGTATGTAGGAGAGTGGCTTTCATGGTGGCGCCGGTGCCCAAAGTGGCTGCCTGGAAAACCCCATGGAAGTTGTAATCAAGTGATAACTTAATAATTGATCTAGGTGGGTTGGGTAGTAATTCACATAACAAGATAAGTATGATGCCTCACCCATGCCTTGAGTGCTCTCATAGGCTAAGGATGGGATGAGAAGGCCTGGTTGGCAAGGTCGACCTCCTTGTCTCCATGAGAGGATGTGTCGGCTCCGCATGTGTCACCCTATGGGGCCGGTGCCTAGTGAGAGGTCACCAGGATAAATGGGGGCCAGTTTCTAGTGAGAGATAACCTGGATAACCCATGCTAGGACCATGCAATGACACTCTCCCTACTGCATCTTAGTTACTTCCTCTTTATCTTTTTTTGTAGCCTCTGGAGTATTGTCTTGATGAATTAACTTATTTTAATGATTTGACTTGTCTTGATGAATTGACTTGTCTTGATGTTTGAGTAGACTGGATGATTTGTGATGATCTGAGTTGTTTGTGTCAAACCTTTATCTGTCTTCTTATATCCCTTGACTTAGTGGAACCTCATTGTTATCTCCTAGCTCGGAGGGGTGGACCTCAGGGTTCCACATGGTTGGGTGGAAGAGCTTAATCCATTAGTTTTCTTGGATGTACTGGTTCGAGGACATTCGAGAAGTGTTTCCAATTCTAGATTTGTTCTGCATCTTCAGAGTTATAGTATACCTTCATAATTGTATTATATTGTTGTATATTGTAAACCGATGTGATCGGTCATGTAATCTTGTATTTGAACCTTTGTAATTATTCATCTCTGCAAATGAATGATGTAATCCTCTTCTGTTGTATCATAATGTATATTAATTAAGTTGTGAATTTATGTTTATCTGATGCAAGTATGTTCCCTAGAGGTGTTAGTGGCTCATCTTGTTTAATTATTGTAAATAGTGTTAATTTTATCTAGTGTAAATGCATTTACTTGCTTCAAAAAAAAATATTTCTGTTATTTTTGGCACCAGTTAGCCTAACTCTCTAGGGTTGCATGGCAGGCATTACATTTTTATTGTATGCTGCCATCAATCCGTCCTCATCCATTTTTTCCAATTCTTCAATCCTCTATGTGAGAGAGTCTTCTTCACCCAGCTTGAGAGTCCTTGCTGTCCGGAAGTTTGGGAATATGAAGTATACCAATATTGTGGCATCTATTCCATACACTAGCTCATAGGGGGTGAACTTAGTGGTTCTTTTCAAGGTTGTTATGTATGTCCATAGTACCATAGGTATCTTTAAATCCTAGTATGTCTTGTTCCCATTGCACATCTTTGTCAATGTTATTCCAATGATCTTATTTAGGGCTTCACTTGCTCCATTTTCCTGTGGATGATATGGTGAACTCATGTTGTGTGTTATCATGAAGTTGTTCAGTAGCTCTGAAATCATTTTGTTTACAAAATGTTTGCCTTGGTCACTAGTGACGTTCAACGGATAGCCAAACCTGGTAATTATGTTCTCATAGATGAATTTGGTGGTAGTTTTTGTTCTGCAGTCTCTGGTTGGTTGTGCTTTAGCCCACTCTGGTAATGATGAATCTAGCTTTTGACTTCTTTGCTAAAGGGTCTATAAGTCTAATGAAATCAATAGCCCATTTCTAAAAAGGTAATTATGTCGGAATTGGTCTCAATGGCATTTCATCTCTTGTAGTAGGTCTCCCTGTTCTTTGACATACATCACAATTCTTTACATATCTCTTTGCATCTTTGAAAAGTGTAGGCCCCACTGATCTTTCTTACTATCATATATCTGCCATCATGTCCTCCTGTTATCCCTTCATGTGCCTCTCTTAGAATGTCTGCTCTTTCGAGTTCATTTACTACCCTTTTGATGATTTCATCCTTCCCTTTGACATGCAGTTCTCCTTCAATCAATGTATATGGAAAATACTTCTGGATTAGATTTTATCTTTCTTGTGTTGACATCTCTACTAGATATTCCCCTATAGTCAACTAATATGCTATTTCTGTCAATTCTTTGATACCGCATTTACTCTGAACAAATTTGCGGTAGATAGTTCTTCTTCATGTACCTCTGGATCTTCCCCATTCTTAATTCTTTAGGCAAATCTTTAGTTTTGAGGCCACATATCCAGCCATAAACATTCTCCAAGAAGGTGCTAGATTCATCTAAACTCATATTAGAGGACAAACATAGTGGATGAAGTACAATATCAGACAATGAAATCTCAGTATTATTAGGTACACTCTCAATAAATTCTCAAAATTTTTGTTTAACTATATGATCTATCCAACCAATTGAAATTCAAAACCGGTGTGATTGGCGCAATAACAGACCACCTAAAAAAGGTATATATGCAGTTGTCTTGTTGCTAAGGTAGTTTAAGAGGCTTTATCCTTCAATGTGATATCTAAAACCACAAAGACTGAGCTACATATTTTCTTAAAACCACAAAGACTGAGCTACATAGTTTCTTAAAACCACAAAGATCGAGCTACATGGTTTCTTTCTCCAGCTAACACTATTTTATAGTCATTTTAGTGGTGGGAATTCCGAGTGGGAATCTTTTGGATTCTACATAAGCACCCAATAATATAATACATTTACAATATTTTGGCCGATAGGCCATTCTATATGTGCACATATTTTGTAACTGCCAAAAAAAATTTGATAGTCCTAATAAAAAATAATTTTTTTGGTAGTCCTTCCTTTTTTCGTGGTTCAAAAATTTGTGTGGAGAGTTAAATGCATGACTATTTTGAGTAGCCACAATTTGTGTGGAGAGTTAAGTGCATTGTTATTTTGAGTACCCACAATTTGTGTGGAGAGTTAAATGCATCGCTATAACACTTAGTTTTGTAGATTATAAATATGGCTTTCACTCCATATTTCAGAAAGGGCATGAGTGCATTCTATTCGGTGCTTTCTCAAATGGAGTTTCATTCTACAGTTTCTAAAGGTATTAAGACCATGGAATTGTTTCTCCAACATGCTTCAGGGTTTCAATCGGAGAACTCCAATCCTCCTACCAAATATCTCATGATTTTCTAGAATGGGATAAGGAAAGTCTACGACGATGTTTCTCTAGAAAAAGTGTGTTTTTTTTATGTTTGATCCAATTTTTTCCTCAAGAGACGAAACATTGGACTGAAAATCCATTAAAGCATGTTAAAATCTCAATTGTTTAACTCATAATTTGATTCCAATGAGGATTCCTTCCCTTCCACCACTACTTCAAATTCTGTACCTTCACCGACAAGATTAAGAAAAAATGTTGCAAACCCAGAAGAGCCCATAGCCGGACTAAATCAAACCCTCTTTTATACCAGTAAGTTCTCAACTTAAATTTGTAATAATTTACACTGTAACAAATTTTAGTATATAGTATTAACCGAAAAACTTTGGTTTTGAATAACTTCCATTAGCGAAGAAATTATCCCTTCAACGCTTTCTCAAGAAATGGAAAGACATGTAAATTTCAACTTCTTGATTGATTTGTATGGCAGCTTTCCTGTTATCACCTAGGAAAAGAACAATTACTTAATAATATCTTACTGTTAGATTAGAACATGTGAGCTCCCTATGATCTCATATAAAGTCAATTAATAATATCAATGGAAAAAATTATGTTGATAAATTAAAGCTTTAGTTTTCTTGAGCCAGCTAATTTAGAAAGTTAATTATGAGTTCAAGATTGTCTTTAAACAAAATTATGGCCTAAAATTATCTCACTCTATAGAATTATAAGCTTTTATTATTTTTTTTCTTTTAGCTATTTGAAGATGGAACCAGATAACCATCATTCAAACCAAAATCATAGCAATGTCAAAATCGTTCAGAAATAGAAAGCCAAATCTTAAAGGTGATATCTTATCCTTCATTGGAGTAGCCAAATCTACCAAAGCCATTGTAGCAAGATATCTTATTCTTTTAATTTATTTTACCAGACAACAAAATAAAACGCAAGAGATTTTGCTCTTCCTTTCTCTGGATGGATGCATGTGCATGCCTGTGATTTTTTACAGAGGATTTTTTGAACCTTCCTCCTACAACATGTAATTCATATTATAATTAGATCTGAACTTAGAGAAAATAAATTAGTTAAAAATTCTGAAAAATAAATAATTAAAATTGCAAACCAAATAGAAACAAACAAGAGAAATTACCTCAGAGGCATGCAGGTGCACTATGGTATTCATGGAGCTTCTTCCAGAGAGTCCCCTCTCAGATTTATCATAGAATAAAAGAAAGTAAAATTAAAAAAAGCTAAATGAATAATTTCTTGTGAATGAAATGTATTTTAAGTTTTAACTAATTACAATTTTTCAAAATAGAAAAAGATAATTATTGCTTTATTTATTGTTTGTAGATAACTTGAGTTAGTTTTTTAGTAATAGATTGCTTTATTATTTGTTTATGAAGTGTTTTTTTTTTATTATTATTATATATAGGTTATGATTATCCTTAAAATTAAATAAGATTAAATTAAAGATTTATATAAGATTTTATTGATAGGTTTTAAAATTTATCAAGTTTCTTTCATTTAAAATAAGGTAAGGAGGTTATTTAGAATAAAACAATAAAATTATTAATTTGAGTTAAATTTGATTTATTCAATTCTTGCATACAATAATTTAATTTATTTTATTTTAAATTTAAGAATATAAATATTTAGATATCACTTATTAAAGGTTAAATTATTAGTTGTATAATAATACGAACTATTTTAAATATTTCATTATTAGTTAGTCTTAATTAAATCTGTGTATTATTAAAAGATTGAACAAAGTAAAAAGTTAAATGAAAAATATGTCTAGGAAAAAAATATATGTAAAAGTAAACAATAGTTATAATCTTTTATACACTAATTATTTAACTTAGTGAATAGAATTAAATATTTACTTTTCCCTTTATAGGTTAAAATAGTAGTATTAGTTGAGTGAGGAATTATTAAAAAAATTACTCTTTTCTAAAAAATAGGGAATTGTTAAAGAGTTTATTCTTAAAAAAATTATTCTTAAAAATAGGGAACTTTAAAAGAGTTTAATCCTCCTAAAACATACCATACCCAATTATTAAAAAATATTAGTCTAAATAAATTGAAACAATTAGAAAAAAAAGAACATTATAAAATTGCATCCACAATATTTTTTTTAAAGTTTTTTTAATAATTGGTTGGGATTTGTTTTAATATTCTAATCTAATGTTAGTTTTATATTATTGGGTTAATAGTAGTGAACCTTAACTTAATGTCATAGAATGCATATGTAGTCATTAAATATATATTGTATGTTCATCATTTTTATTTTAGTGTTAATTAATTTCATTATAGAGTTATTTTGAATTAGGACTTTAACTTATTTTACAAATATATTGTGCATTACAAATTGATTAAATATATCTATCTTAATGGATATTTCTAACCCATTTACATTATGTTGTTAGTGTCGGGGTGTTTCTACTAAAATGGTAGAGCTAAGGATGAAAGACAATGTGGAGAAAGTTCCTTTTTCAAGAAACCTTTTGACTTCCCCCAGTGAAGAAGTGCAAGAACAGGTACTTCAGGCCTTAGCCATTCTTGCAAACCACATTTTTTTCTCCCACAACTTTGAATCCATCCCTCATGATATTATTTTTGATTTGTTACCTTTCTTCTATCATCCTAAAGGTCTTTTTAAGCTCTTTTGGGTTGCCCTAAAAGCAATCGTATACATTGTTCATTGCAAACCTAATCACACAGTTATTGCTTTTACAATTGTGAAGCCCCTTCTTGAAATAGGGGAAGACATTTCACACACACACACACACACACACACACATGTGCATGCACATAGAGTGAATGCCAACATTGATTCACACACATAGTGAATGCTCAAGTTAACTTCCAAAGCCACACACACAGAGTGAACATCAAAGTTAGTTCAAACACACACACATGCACTTCAAACAAAGTGAATGCCAAAATTAACTTTCCACACACACAGACACATCCACATTAGACAAAGTGTGCAAAAATTAACTTTTCACACACACATAGACATGCATGCACATCTAGCGTGAATTCCAACATTCATTCACACATTCATTAAGATTATTGTTAAGGTTAGGGTTAGCATTAGAATTAGGGTTAGGGTTAGATTTATAGTTAGGGTTAGTGTTAGAATTAGGGTTAGGGTTAGGGTTAGGTTAGTTAAAATTAGGCTTAAGGTTAAGGTTAAGGTAAGAATTAGGGTTATAACTATGGTTGGGTTAGAATTATGGTTAGGGTTAGAATAAGAATATCTCAAATTTTGTAGGATGCAAGAATGGTATCATAAATCTACATTGTAGAGTTCAAACATTCATCAAACACATATTTTTAAGGCATGCTTCAAAAAAAATTATTTTAATAAGAGGGTTGAATTGCAAGTATTTTTTCCATCCTTTTAAAATTATGCTTTATAGTTAAAAGATTCAACTAATCAAATCATGATGATATGTTACAAAGAATAGTTAGATTGTGCATATCAAAATGGCCAAAACATAAAAAGAATAGTGCATATCAAAATATAAATATATACTATTTGGTGATAGGCCTATAAATATTTATCCCTATCAACCATTTGATAGCACCTTTGGTGCTTTTACTAGTAAATATACAATCAAAGACATCATATTTCCACAGTCCATCTAATTGAGTAAACAAATTATTTCTAGAAACCATTATATTAAATATAATTTTTCCTTTACCAAACCATTTTGATATTTAAAATGTACCACTCCATGTGTCAATTTATGTAAAGGTCAAACACCGGTAAAAGAAAATTTGATGTTATGCAAGGGGATTACTCTATACAAGATATTTCCACACCTTGACCATTTTAGAGTGAATATAGATTTAATGAGAATTACATATCTTTATGTTTTGCTTCCCACTCTACCATAAAATGTCCGCATAGAAAATGACAAAGTTCACGTAATATTTCTGTTGTTGAAATGGTTTTTCTTATTGATGCCTCGAAACTTTGATAATTTTGCCATGTTGATGGATGACTATGATTGTGATAGGGCTCGGATAAATGTATCTCAAACTAATACATATTATACATTTACCATTTGTAAGTGGTTTTTTTTAATGGTGTTGTCGGAGTTGGAGGTAGGTTTGAAATTTCCCCCACATTTCTATTAGAGAGTTTTTAATATTAGTTGCTACTTAAAAAATCAATGAAACTTCAACATTATCTATGTTATGAAATTATAAAATCTAGAAGATTGTTTGATTGTCAAAAACATGTCTTTAATAAGTTCCATGTAATGAGTACCTGCCTTTGTAGTACTATAACAATAGCAATTGTTTAGTTATGGAAGGATGAGCTATCACAAAGTGATTCTTGAGTTAGCTTAACAAGTACCTACCTTTGTAGTATTGTAATAATAGCAATTGTTTAGTTATGGAAAGATGAGCTATCACAAAGTGATTCTTGAGTTAGCTTGACAACACTCGGAGATCGAAGACATAAGGTGGCTTAACATGAAATTGTTACCTAAGGAGTATTGTAATAATAACAATTATTTTAGTTATCGAAGGATGAGCTATCACAAAGTGATTCTTGAGTTAGCTTGACTTAGAAGTTGAATGTATGGCAATTTTACTAGACTAGAGAAGATTTTAATTGTTAGGGTGAAGCTTGACCTGGAAGATGATGCTTGGTGGTATAATTAGCTACTAGTGCACAAAGATTGCAAATCCTGTAACAAAGTTGTGTTGTGGCTTTAAATGAATGTCACTAAAGCATATAAATATTTTAAGTAATTTTAAAATAATAATAAAAAATTATAAAATAATGTAAATCAAATAAAAATAAAAGTCAACTTATGAATCAAGCTTAACAAAAGAGAGTGCTATTTATCAATATGTAAAAAAAAAAAGTCTTGTTTTATGGAAAGGAATTAGGGTTTAGCTTAGCAACCCACGACCTAGGCTATGTAAGACAACAATAGAGACCTAGTGAGCTCACCCAGGGGTCATGTAAAAAACATTAGTCAAGGTAAAAAATTATAGAGGAAAAATAATCAAGCAATCCTTCAAGGTGGGAACTAATATAAGAATATCTCATAAAGACATGCATTAATATAAGTATATATTATTCATTTATGAAAGTAAAAAGAAAATAAAAGAATTACCAAAATATTCCATTTGTTGTGATATTTGCAGAAATGCATGTTTTGTTTCATAAAAAACAAAAGAAATGTGATTCTAAAGAAAATTTAAGCACATGAATAAATAAAATTATTTCACTAGTTGCATTATCAAAATTGAGTAAAAAAATGAGAGAAGAGTTTTTAACTAGATGGGAATGAAAGAAAGGAGTTTATTATAATATTAATTACTTGTTAGAAGGTTTCAACAAGGAATAAATGAGATTAAATTTTAAACACATGTCAATGGTTAATTACATCATTTAGCTTCAAATATCAATATGAATCTAAAGGTGAGTAGTTTATCTCTTTTAACTTTATCTAATTTTGTAGTTCAATGGTGTAAAAGCTATATAAAGTAATCTTAATATAATGTTTAATTTTATTTTAAAATATTTACACAAATATGTAATAGTTATATAAAATATTCTTCATATAATATTTAATTTTATTTTTAAATATTTACACAAATCTAGTATAATAAAAAGAAGAATTATAGTGCATGCACACAATCCCAAACAATTAGTTTGACTAGATATTTGAGCCACTTTAGGTTGTTCGATAACATTTTATTTAGAATTATCAATTGGTGATAGTAATTTTATTATTTTATTTTATTTTATTTTTACTCATAGAGTTACAATATTATATTTGATAAGAAGTATCATTTAAAATTTAGGTTATTATATTATAATAATAAATTTTATAATAATAATCACTAATTAATGGGTATTAAGAAAAATACTTTTGAGAGGACCTCTTGGGGTATTAATCATTAATATCGATGGGACCTCGAGACTCTAAGCACTAGACTTGATCCATGCTAGAATCTGAGTACAAACATGTTACATATTGGTTGTTAGCAAGAAATGTGGAGGAGATACCGGTCCAGAGATCCGGTCCTTAGTCAAGTCTTTGTAGTCAGTTTATACCCTGGTCAGGTAGCTAGAGATTGATAGAAAAACAACAAAGTGTCACATATACATCAAAGTAAAACAACAAAGAATTACCCGGTATTGGTAGATCACCATATATGTATATTAACAGTCATCAAATGCATACATCATTTATCCATCCTCCAGCAGGTCTCAGTCTCTACCTCAATAGTTACAATTACGACTTCGATGTCATCCTTACACCAGAATATATACTCTATCATACTCATATTCTCCTATATCTTATCATGATATATATATATATATATATATATATATATATATATATATATATATATATATATATATATATATATATATATATATTACATATAGGGATGTGTTTCCGGTTGGCTCCGGCCTCTGTATATTATGTAGTTGATGCAGTACAGGGGCAACGAAAATCAAGACAACACTAAACAATCAAACACCAAAACCCTAGACCTCTATCCATAGGGCATTCCTTCATAACTCACCCATTTCCCTTGTAGCCTTTTGCAGAGGCATATTTTGACCTAACTTCTATTGTAGACCTGAATTTCAAAAAATAAGACATGTTTCAGATACCCTTTATGGCATTACATCACATTCTAAGAAATGGGGTGGGGTTGTTTTGTATGGTCTGCCTCAAAAATTGACTGTCCCCTGTATAATCAGGCCTCCTGGGCTTGTTCCCCTCTAGTTCACTATAACACCAATACAAAAATGGATACCATGGACTTCAAAATAGGGCTAAAAACATTCATGGCCATCCAACCAATACCTTTTGAAGGGATTTTGTACTTGTTTAATGTAGAAAACTCCAACTTAGACTAAACTCAACTTTGCTTCACACTACTCAACTCTGCCTAGACAGGACAGTATAAAATATGGACCCAAAACCTTAACTTTGGATCTAAACCTTGACTTGAATCCTATCATAGGACAGCATGACACCTTCCCCAAGCAACCCCAACCATGGAGAAGTCTGAAACCAACATTAAATTGCACAAAACCCTCTCTTTGTTCACACTGTCAACCTGATACATGAAGATATCAGACTTTTATGTCTTCACCACATGTGCCAACTTGTACTCTGCTCCTGCTGCAAGTCTTGAAAAATAAAATTTTATGCTCCTAATAGCCATTCCACAAGGTTTCAGAGTCATCCACCTATGGAAGGCCTTTATTTTACTTTTTTTTGTCCATTGTTTACCCTAGTTAGGGTTTTTTTAACAATCTGGGACAGTTTGTAGAAAAATTCCTATAACTTTCTTGAAACTTAATAAAATCACATGCAATCAACTGTAATAGAAAGTAGATTCAACATATAATCATTCACAATTGGTTTGAACTCATGACAGGATCATACAGATCCGTACCACAGTCTGGAACAACAACAAAATGTTTGAAAATGCAGGAAAATAGAGTTTATTGCTTTTTGATCCTTGAAACTTCAATCATCTCTCTTTCTCAACCACACTAGGTCTTTTAAACATTTATCAACATGTTCTAATCATTGCATGATCAATTTTTAGTTACACTGGTTCATTTTCTTGATATTCTCATATTTCTTCTTTGTACAACATTGAGACTTTTCATATTCCTCTAGACTCCACTTACACCTAATGACTCAAATTAGACTCCAATACACAAAAATGGTCTTAGAAGACCTTATTCCATGAAAACACCAAAAATAAAACAAAATATTAACACTTGACCCCTTGAAGACATAAGGAGTTATGGGTGCCCCTACACCATACTCCCCGGGCAAATATGCTTAAGTCCCACTTGAGGACAGACCTGTAATAGTATAACCATGTTTGATAATATCTTCTTTAGTCACCCAAGTTGAATCCTTCATTGGCATCCCTCTCCATTTGACTAGGTATTGATAATAGGTCTTCTTCCTTGTCTTTTTAAGCTCTTTCTTGTCCAAAATGCACTCCAACTCCAAAGGTTGGCTTGGAGGAAGATCCATGATCCAATCTTCATCTGGAACCTCTGATGTACCTACCTCATTACCTGCAATCATAGTCCCTTTATAAGGGTATAGGTCAGAAACATTAAAAATGGGAGAGATAGCAACCCCAGGAGGGAGTTCTATCTCATATGCATTTGATCCAAATTTATGGATCACCCTACATGGCCCTATCTTCTTCATCTACACCTTAGAGTACTTCCCCTCAGGGAGTCTTTCCTTCCTCAAATGAGCTAAGACCAAGTCCCCCACTTTGAAATGAACCTCCCTTCTTTTTACATCTACATTTTGTTTGTATTTCTCAACATTCCTTTGAAGATGGTCTTTCACTTGTTGGTGGATCTCTTGCATAGCCACAACAAACTCTTCTCCTTCAACACTTCTCCTCTCCATACCACTAATGTCCCTCAATTTAAATACACCCCTAGGTCATAGACCATACACAATTTCAAATGGACTTCTACCAACACTCCTATTCATAGAGTCATTATATGCATACTCAGCTTGTGGAAGAATCAGATCCCATTGTGTTGCATGCTCCTTTTTTAGGCATCTAGGAAGGTTTACAAGGCTTCTATTTATTTCTTCAGTTTGCCCATCTGTTTGGGGATGATAGGCAGAGCTGAAAGTCAAATTTGTACCAAGCTTCCTCCATAGAGTCCTCAAAAAATGGCTCACAAACTTACTATCTCGGTCTAAAACAATGGTCAAAGGCAATCCATGGATCCTCACCACCTCCTTGAAGAAGAGTCCTACAATGTATAAAGCATCATTTGTGCTCTTACAAGGTATTGAGTGTGCCATCTTAGAAAATTTGTCTACAACCACATATATTGAATCAAATCCTCTTAGAGTCCTAGGTAACCCCATCACAAAACCCATACTTATGGATTCCCATGGCCTATTTAGGATTGGGAGTGGCTAATATAGGCCTACATTACTACTACCTCCTTTAGCTCTTTGGCAAATGGTACACTTCTCCACAAAATTTGTCACATCAACTTGCATCCTAGGCCAATAGTAGTATCTTCTCACCTGCTCCAAAGTTTTGTCAACACCAAAATGACCCCCTAGATTGCCACAATGCTTTTCTTTAATCGGGTTAGTCCTCATAGAACATCTAAGAATGCATAACTGAGCTCCTTTAAATAGAAATCCATCTTGTATCAGATAATCCAGCCATTTCTCATCACTACTGCTACAAGGTTGTAAACAATATGCATAAATATCTTTGAAATCTTCATCATCATTGTACATACCTTTTAGAGAATCAACCCCCACACTATGTAGCTAAATTTCTTGGATCATCAAAGCCCTGTTACTAAGTCCATTTGCCACCTTATTTGACTATCCTTTCTTGTGCTTTATGGTAAAGGTATACCCTTTCAAGTACTCAACCCATTTCACATGCCTATGGCTAAGCTTTTCTTAACTATTCAAAAATTGCAATGCATGATTGTCAATATACACTATGAATTCTTTAGGGAGCAAGTAATGTCTCTAGTTCTTTAGTGCTTGTACCATGGCATACATCTCAAGGTCATATGGAGAGTACTTTTTCTTAGCTTCATTCAATTTTTCACTAAAAAAGGCAATGGGTCTATTTTCTTGACTTAGGACAGCATCTATAGCATGACTACTTGCATCACATTCAATGGTGAAAACCTTATCAAAACTAGGCAAAGTCAATATGGGCTGCTCAACAACTTTCTTTTTCAAATAGTCAAAACTCCTATCAGCATCATTAGTCCAAACAAACTTCTTCTTTCTATCACCCTTTATTATATCAATCATAGGAGCACAAACATGACTGAAACCCTTGATAAATTTCCTATAAAAGCTAGCCAAACCATGGAAGCTCCTTACCTCAGCTACTGATTTAGGTGTAGGCCAGCTTAGGATAGCCTCAACCTTGCTTGGATCCATCTTCAAAGTGCCATTAGTGATCATAAAACCAAGGTAAACCAATTCTATTTTCAAGAATTCACACTTCTTCAAGTTTATTATTAGCTTTTCCTCAAGCAACCTTTTCAAAACCAAATCAAATGCTACAGATGCTCTTCTTTAGTTTTGCTAAAAAAAAGAATATCATCAAAATATACTACCACAAACTTACCAATAACAGGTTTAAGCACCTCATTCATCAAGCACATGAAGGTACTAGGAGTATTTGACAAGCCAAAACACATCACCATCCATTCATATAAGCCTTCATTAGTTTTAAAATCTATTTTCCACTCATCATTGGGTCTGATTCTAATCTGATGGTATCCACTTTTAAGATCAATCTTAGAAAAATAGTTTGCACCCCCCAAACAATCCATTAGATCCTTAATTCTTGGGATAGGAAATCTATACCTTATAGTAATCTTGTTGATGGCCCTTGAGTCAGTGCACATCCTCCTCTCTCCTCCTTTCTTGGGTACTAGGACTGCTGGAACAACACAGGGACTCAAACTTTCCCTAATCAACCATTTGTCAAGAAGTTCTTTCACTTGTCTCTTTATTTCTTCATTTTGTTGAGGGGTCATCTTGTAAGTAGTTTTGTTGGGTAAGATAGCTCCTGGAATGAAGTCCATTTGATGGTTAATGTCTCTCATAGGTGGAAATGCATTAGGAATCTCATCAACCACTATTTCGTCATACTTCTTCAACAATGTTTTCACCTCTAAAGGTAACTCTTCCTTCTCCTTATCTGCTATCATGACAAATTTAGGCCTCACTATGATGGCATACCCCATGTTCTCCTCTTCCAAGTTCTTTAGGAACTCCTTCTCCTTTACTATCATCTCACTAGGACCCTCATGAGCAGGTTTGTCATAATCTTGTAAAGGTGTAAGAGTGAATGAGATCCCATCCTTTTCAATTACATAAGTGTTCTTCCTCCCATCATACTTAGCCTTCCTATCATATTGCCAAGGCCTCCCTAGCAGCAAGTGGCACACATCCATGGGTATTATGTCACGTAGAACTTTGTCTTTGTATCCTCCGGTATGAAACTCCACCCAACTTTGTTCATTTACCACTACTTGTTGTCCCTTATTCCATGAAACTATATAAGGAGTAGCATGCGGATTTCTCTTCAAATTAAGCTTTTCAACCATTTCAGTAGAGACCAAATTATCTGTGCTTCCTGAATCAACTACTACTTTACAAACTTTACCCAAGCACTTATAATTTGTCTTGAAGAGAGTTTTTCTTTGTGGTGGCTCCTTTTCTACTGGTACCCCAACTTCTGGACTAGCATGTTGTGATAGTGAGTTTACACTCTCACAATCATCTCCTTGAACAATTTGAGTTCTCCTTTCTCCTCCTGCTAAAGTAGAAGATGTCTTCTCAGGGCATTGCCATGCTTGATGTCCAAATTTGTTACACTGATAACACTTCCTTATGAATCCTTGTGAACCTCTTCCTGGACCTCCAAATCTGCCTCTATTGTTGGGTCTCCTTCCCCCTAGATCCACCTCTATGATTTGTTCCTTGTTCTTGACTGCTGCTTGCTTCTCCTTGAGGTTTGATGGACTATCCTCTACCACTAAAGGTGCCTCTTCCTCTAAAACTTCTGCCTCTACCTTTGCTTTGCTTGTCTTGCCTTCTCTTTAGCTTGTCTTCAACCTTAATTGCTAATTTGTAGCATTCCTCTACCATCCTTGGGTTTGTCAAACTTAACTCATCTTGCAGGTTAAATCTTAGCCCATTGAGATATCTAGCCACCTTTTCCACATCATCCTCCATGTGACATGCTCTTATAGTCAGTTTATAAAACTCCTTAGTATAGGTTTTGACATCCATATCCCTTTGTTTCAAATTTTGAAGTTTCTTGCACAATTGAATTGCATAATCACTTGGTAGAAATGTACCCTTAAGCTTGGCCACCATTCTATCCCAAGAGACAATTTTTGACTTGTCTTTTCTCCTCCTTCCAGTTTGTTCATAATCCCACCAAAGTAGGGCATGGCCCTTCAATTAAATTATTTTTTCTAACTTTACCCTTCGTTCCTCTAGAATATCTTCACATTCAAAATAGTTGTCAAGTGCTGCAATCCAATCCAAAAGCTCTTCATCATTCAAGTTCCCTCCATACATGGGTAATTCCATGTTGACCTTGTGACCATCTCCCTTGACTGCCTTCAGTAGCTAGGTCATCCTCTGTTCATCAGGATCTAACTCTTCTTCTTGGTATCCTCCTAGAGGGCTCTCATTCTCATCCTCTTCCTCTTGGTCACTCACATCACATGTGACCATACCTCTCCTCTGATTTGTTTCCAGGATAGCTAGCCTCTCCCTCAACTCTCTCATCTCTCTTTCATCTTTAGCTTGTTTCTTCTTCAACTCAATCAATTCTCTAGCAAGGACATTCCCTTTTAGAGGCATCTCATTCTTCTTTCAACACAACTTCTCTTCTTTAGATCAGACCTAGGCTCTAATACCAATTTGATGTAGTGCAAGGGAAAGGAACATCAAGACAACACCAAACAATCACTCACCAAAACCCTAGACCTCTATCCATTGGGCATTCCTTGACAACTAACCTGTTTCCCTTGTAGCCTTTTGCAGAGGCATATTTTGACCTAACTTCTATTGTAGACCTGACTTTCAAAAAAAATAAGACATGTTTCAGATACCCTTTATGGCATTACATCACATACTAAGAAATGGGGTGGGGTTGTTTTGTATGGTCTACCTCAAAATTTGACTGTCCCCTGTACAATTAGGCCTCATAGGCTTGTTCCCCTCTAGTTCACTATAACACCAATACAAAAATGGATACCATGGACTTCAAAATAGGGCTAAATGCATTCATGGCCATCCAACCAATACCTTTTGAAGGGATTTTGTACTTGTTTAATGTATAAAAATCCAACTTAGACTAAACTCAACTTTGCTTCACACTGCTCAACTCTACCTAGACAGGATAGTCTAAAATATGGACCCAAAACCTTAACTTTTGATCTAAACCTTAACTTGAATCCTATCACAGGACACCATGACACCTTCCCCAAGCAACTCCAACCATGGAGAAGTCTAAAACCAACATTAAATTGCACAAAACCCTCTCTTTGTTCACACTGTCAACCTGATACATGAAGATATTAGACTTTTATGTCTTCACCAAACGTGCCAACTTGTACTCTGCTCCTACAAGTCTTGAAAAATCAAATTTTATGCTCCTAACAACCATTCCATGAGGTTTCAGAGTCATCCACCTATGGAAGGCCTTTATTTTACATTTTTGTTGTCCACTGTTTACCCTAGTTAGGGTTTTTTTAACAATCTGGGATAGTTTTCAGAAAAATGCCTATAACTTTCTTGAAACTTAATAAAATCACATGCAATCAACTATAATAGAAAGTAGATTCAACATATAATCATTCACAATTGGTTTGAACTCATGACAAGATCGTACAGATCCATACCACAATCTGGAACAACAGCAAAATGTTTGAAAATGCAAGAAAAACAAAGTTTTATTGTTTTTTGATCCTTGAAACTTCAATCCTCTCTTGCTTGTCCACACTAGGTCTTTTAAACATTTATCAACATGTTCTAATCATTGCATGACCAATTTTTAGTTACATTAGTTCATTTTCTTGATATTCTTATATTTCTTCTTTGTGCAACATTGAGACTTTTCATATTCCTCTAGACTCCACTTACACCTAATGACTCAAATTAGACTCCAACACACAAAAATGGTCTTAGAAGACCTTATTATATGAAAATACCAAAAATAAAACAAAATTTTAACACTTGACCCCTTGAAGACATAAGGAGTTATGGGTGCCCCTGCACCAATAGTCTCCTTCGGTCGACTCTCCTTTGTGCTCTGTACCTTGCTAACATTATCCCCCCCTCAAATTTATGTCTTGTCCTTATGATATGTTTTTCTCCAGTTGAAAATATTTATTGAACTTGCCCCATTGACATAGCTAGTTGATATTTGACACTCCATATTCTTTAGTCTGACTGCTCCAGAATCTAAAATTTCTCTAATGTAGAAAGGTTCCAACCTCCTTTTCTTCAATTTTCCTTGCTTCTTAAACTTATTGTCATATAGGAGTTCTAAATCACCTTCCTTGAGTGTCTTGTTCCTTAGGTTTCTATCATGCCAAGCCTTCTGTCTTTTCCTTTCTAGATCCATATTGTATGCTACCATCAATTTGTCCTCATCCATTTTTTCCAATTCGTCAATCCTCTGTGTGAGAGAGTCTTCTTCACCCAGTTTGACAGTCCTTGTTGTCCAAAAGTTTGGCAATATGAAGTGTACCAGTATTGTGGAATCTATTCCATACACCACCGTGTAGGGGGTGAACTTAGTGGTTCTTTTGAAGGTTGTTCTATATGCCCATAGTACCGCAGGTATATTTAAATCCTAGTATGTCTTGTTTCCATTGCACATCTTTGTCAATGCTACTCCAATGATCTTATTTAGGGCTTCACTTGCTCCATTTTCCTGTGGATGATATGGTGAACTCATGTTGTGTGTTATCATGAGGATGTTCAGTAGCTCTGAAATCATTTTGTTTACAAAATGTTTGCCTTGGTCACTGGTGATTCTCAATGGATAGCCAAACCTGGTAATTGTGTTCTCATAGATGAATTTGGCAGCAGCTTTTGTTGTGCAATATTAGGTTGGTTGTGCTTCAGCCCACTTAGTCAGATATTCTTCTTCGATAATAATGAATCTAGCTTTAGACTACTTTTCCAAAGGGTCTATAGGTCCAATGAAATTAATAGCCCATTTCTAAAAAGTTAATTGTGTTGGAACTAGTCTTAGCGGCATTTCATCTCTTGCACTAGGTCTCCCTATTCTTTGACATACACTAGTAGAAAAATAGGAAAAAATGACTAAAAAAACTACCAAAAATTGGTCATGTGATCAGTAGTTTGGTCACATGACCATTGGCAGTTTATTGCCAGTCATTTATCTCACGACCAAATTTATGACCAAAAAATTTTTAGTCATTAATTTGGTAGTATATTCAGTCATAAATTTGGTAGTATATTGAGTCATAAATTTGGTAGTATATTTAGTCATTAATTTGGTAGTATATTTAGTCATCAATTTGGTAGTATATTTAGTCATCAATTTGGTAGTATATTTAGTCACGTGACCATTGGTAGTTTATTGCTGGTCATTTATCTCGCGACCAAATTTATGACTAAACAGATTTTAGTCATTAATTTGGTAGTATATTTAGTCAATAATTTGGTAGTATATTTGGGAATTTGGTAGTATATTTAGTCATCAATTTGGTAGTACGTATATTTAGTCATTTATTTAGTCATTGTAATCATTTAGTCATTGATTGTTGTTAACTGGTCATTTATTTAGTCATGGTAGTCATTTTTATTTACTGGTTTCCATTAATTGGTAGTAAATTTATTCATGATATGAATAATTTATTAAATACCATAAATTTTATAATGCAGAAAAAACATATTATTAAATTTGAATTTAAAACATTAAGGAAATAAATTTGGAAAACTATATATTTTATGATGCTACCAAGTAAAGATTGATAAATTTGAGCCAACACTTTCTATTTGAGAATCGGCCAATAAGAAAATGAAACAAGACAAAGCAAAGTGGCAATACATTTTTTTTTTATTGGAACAATGTAGGAAAAGAATTACAAATAATAAAAAAGCAGCACAAGGCTGCCATAACTAGAAAAAAATAGTTCAGCTCTGTCATGTATAGCAAACTACAAGGACTGGCTGAAGAAAAAACCAGTTCAGCAGCTGCATTAGATAAAATAGCAAAACAATGGAAAGGCAGGTCGGGCCGATGAAGCCCTTCACATCTTTTGACACTTAGAAAAGAGATGTTACCACTGAGCATTCCATGAGGCATCATTTCTTTTGGCATTATGTTAACCAGTTTAGGTGCTTTGACTACAGCCTTGGTGCATTCCATATTCTCCTTCACACAAGCCATTGAGCTATTACCTGTGTATTCAAACAACCCTGAACCACTGTGAACAATATCTGAATAACAACTTGAGAATGCTACTTAGAGGCCCCTATAGCAGTGACTCTGCAGCAACAAGAAAACACACCATTCCCTGTAACCTTCCATAACATGGTCCCAGACAGCTGAAGCAAAAGCGACACTTGAAACAATGAAATCTAGCCAGCCAACAACATGCTAAAGATGACAACATGGAAATGTTTTTGGTTTCGTACAATTGTAGTAAAATATGAATTTATTTAAAACAATGTTTTCATGATATTTTCTTCATTACCTCAAGAAATCATAAAATAGATCATTACACAAAATCTCTACTCTTGGAATCAATCTCTTCCCTTTCTCACATGGAAATACTGCACTTGCCCATTCAGACTATTAAATTTTAGAAAACAAGCTAAACAACAGACATTCAAATGACATCTTGCATAGATAGGATCTGAAGTTCACTACTGTCTTATTGTAGCCAGAGGTGCAACACGTACACCACATAGCAAAACATATAGAAGAAGCTTATGATGCAGAAGCTACTGTTCTGGTATCAACAAAGTTCACAATTTGTTATCTTGATTGTGGTGTTTGTAATGTTGCAGGGTGCATTTTCCCATTTTCATCAGAAGGTTTTGCTCCAATCCAAAGTTCCATTGCACAATGCATCATTAGTAGTAGCTCAAGGAATTTTTAACAGCTTTTTCAATTTCACCACAAGTTTCCAATCACCATTGGACAAATCATCCTGAAAAAATAAGAAGAATATTCCATTTTAGACATTAAAAAGTTGTTTTATCAGCCAAAAATGAAAAGCACAAATGTTCAATTAGTATAAAATGCATAATAGTAAATACACTGTAAAATTACGTAATGTGGATATCAAATAGCCTTACCCTGTAGTTTTCTTTCAATATATCTATGGATCTTCTGGTGAGATGACTCACAAATTCATCCTCCATTTCAAAATGCCTACCAAACATTTTTTGTGCTTCATCAGCGTTGCTCCCAACAATCTGTAAAGTTTGTATGATAATTCATTTACAAAAACATTTCAAAAAATAGCATCCAAAATCATATAAAACTATTAACAACAAAAATAGCTTCTCAAAATACATTCATGGCCACTTTTACACCCTTCTTAGCCATTTCAACAGATTTATGATTGATCTCAATTGAGGCTATTTTGCCAATGTCTATGAAATCTTTTGTGGGAACACATAATGGCGTGCCAATCTGTAGATGCAATCACCACATATGGTTTTATACAAACCAAAAATGATACAACAATCTTTTACATGTATAAGTCATAACACTGAAAAGACTAGGTTTAGATACTGACCCTTGCAATGCCTTCAAGAATATCAACACCAACAATTATAGGATCCTTCTTGTTAAAAATACAATTTGGCAAAATGCTCAGTACACAGGGGAAAACAACATCTTCTGCAACCTCCTTTTTCCTTTCTTCCTTAAGAGTACATCCATATATGCTTTAAACTGGTAAAATAGATGATAAATAATGTATGTTGCAAATATCTTGACACCAACTTCATCTGCAAGCTCTCAAGCTTCAGGAGTAATTTTGACATCAAATGCCAAAATTGCAGCATACTCTTTCTTCTTTTTCTTAAGCATTACATTCGCACACATGACATCTTTTTTATGCACAAGCCCAATACCAATTGCACTAATTGGGATGCTTACAGCTGGGGTCTTCAAGAACTCAAGTAAAGCCTCAAAGATCCAAGAGTTGAAGCTTGAACATAAACTCCTTCCCCACTCTTGTCAATCTGAGACATTACATTATTGATATCTTGCATTGCTTCTTCCTTAATATCCTCTAAATCATCATCAGGTCCAACAACATATAATTGAGTTCCTACTATGGCATGCTCAAGACCCTGAAATCAAGAAATTGTAGCTAAATTTCATTGTCCATATATATTTGATAAATTTATGCTCATATACATAAAATTATTAGCCTAAAATTTGATACCTGAGTGGTTATCTTGATTGCCTATGCAGCCTTCAACTCCTTATGGTGTTGATAAGATCCCTTAAACCAAAAAAACATCTTAAGCTATGGAATATATTATATTATTTTAACAATATGATCAATGTGACATGGTTTGAGTAATCTAAATTTGAGGTGTAGATTATTGTATTCTAGCATAGTAGATCATAAATACCACCCATTCTCCTTTACAATAAAAGAGCATTTCAATTTTTTTAATGCCACATATACTCCATTAAATAATATGGCACCATAAGGCTTCCAAGAATACATACCACTATGTAGGTTACCACAATGGACCACTCGTAAGGAACATTTTAAATCAGGATCAAAGTCACCTAGATCTTGAAACTAAAAGGCAATCCCTTGGCTTTTACACCATATATATGAATTTTATCCACCCTCTAACCTGATGTTTCAAAAGGTAACTCCTGGTGCCTGTAATTTCTCATACTGTCTGACCATTCAACATTTACAAACTATTTTCTATTTTAAACAATATCCATATCCAAGGTTGACTTGATGATGCTATAGTATGGTAAGGTTTTACCAGAGTTCCAGCACAAGTTTTGGGATATAACATTTACTATTTGTTAAGTTACCTAATTGGTAGAAAAATAGGGCATTTCCAGGTACTATTCGTCCCAGAATCAGATTCGAAATTGAATCTCCTACGGAATTGGGCACGGTTGGGATTTTTTGGGCCTGAAACGGTGTGGAATCATTGAGGTATGAACCCTGGTGACTCTAGGATAGACGTGGCATTTTGAAGAAGTTTCTATGATGATTCTAGAGGCAGGTAATGTTTTCAATGCACTTTTTAAAAAAATTACATATATGAACAAGCTACAACATGCTAGAATTAAAAGATTGATTCAACATCATGATAAAGAAAGGTAATCTGAAATAAAAAAATATAATGCAAATATATATATCAAGTTATAAGATATGAAAACTATCTAAGAGTATATATATAAATATAATAAAAAATGTCATAGTTGTCTAAGAGTTTCCAACTCTTTCAAATACACCATGAAAATTAAGATCCCTAAACAACACATTCAAAATACTGCATAAAGCAGTGGGCCAAGATGTCTAACAACAAGTACATGATAAACATCAACTATGCCATTTTTTTTACAAATATTTTAGTGGACATCATGTGAAGGTTCCTTCTTTCTCTTTCAGACGGACAGCTCCATCTATTTTGTCTTCATAAGCAAGTTGTATGTTACTTGTGACCTTTAAAATATTTACATTTGCATCTCCTATTCCTTTCAAGTTGACTCCATGTACAATAGATAGTGAGTGAATCCGCCCAATGCCCACAACAACACCATCACATGGATCCAACACCCTAACTTTATCCCCTTCTTGGAGTTTATCAATACATATCTGCAAAACAAAAAAAAAATACACATTATATTGAAATACATAATAATTATTATATAGGTAAGGATTACCCTTATTTACATAATAAAACAGTCATTACTTCTATTGGAACAAAATTTTAAAACCCTAAAATTTTGTTAATTCCCACCATTATTCCAAATAAACTATTCTAATGTCTCACCTATTAGGACCTCTCAAAATTTTTTACACATTTCCATCCTACTTGATCTTTTCACTTGTATATGACCATTTCTTAATAGACATTCATGCCAAAATTTTATGCCATTTATTTCCTAGGGTCACATAACATGGTCATTTTGAGGAGTATGTAGTTATTCTTAAGCATTTCTCTGTTTTTGCAGTTTACCACAATCTCGCAGGTCATCCTCATTGTCTTGGTGGTAGTGCGGGAACTAGAGCAACAAGAATCATGTATACCGCACTCCCGCTAGAAACATACAAGTTGTTCACGGCATGGCGGTAGGAAGGGCTCTGTCAACCATGTTACCGCAATCTCGTAGGTCATCCTCATTGTCTTGGCGGTAGTGTGAGAACTAGAGCAACAAGAATCGTGTATACCACACTCTCGCTAGAAACATACAAGTTGTTCACAACATAGCAGTAGGAAGGGCTCAGTCAACCATGTATACCACGGTCCCTCGGAGGTCTCACCACTTGGTTGTGGCTTGGCGGTAGTAAGTGTCCAAGTTACCGAGCTCCTGCGATGGCTTTCAAAGAACATTTGCGGCAAGGGTGGTAAGCAATAAAAGTTGGCAACATAATCTCACCGCGGTAATGAGAACAGGCACTTGCGGGTTGATGGTAATGGAAGAAAATGGAATAAAGGGGGCTATAGGCCCTGCGATCCTGCTTTGTTTGAGCATAAGGGCTAAGGGTTGGCAGTAATCAAGAAAAGTGAACAAAAGGCATTGAAGCTTATCGCCATCCCGTGACCGGTTTAAACAAGCTCCACAGTAGTGCGGTAATGATAATAAATGAAGGCATTGAAGCTTATCACCATCCCGTGACCGGTTTAAACAAGCTTCGCAGTAGTGCGGTAATGATAATAAATGAAGGCATTGAAGCTTATCGCCATCCTGTGACCCATTTAAACAAGCTCCACGGTAGTGCAGTAATGGTAATAAATGAAGGCATTGAAGCTTATCGCCATCCTGTGACCGGTTTAAACAAGCTCTGTGGTAGTGCGGTAATGATAATAAATGAGTAAACATACTCAGTGCGGGTGTAGGATTACTGAGAAATTTGAAAGATCTTGTTATTTCTCTAATCCTTGGATCAAATTTGATCAAGGGCTTATATTTGAAATGAATTGAATGCGGAGATTTTATAATTTCGTGGCACGAACCAAAAATAATGGTTAAATACTGAACATTGTGGCTCAATAAAATCTAGAAATCTCTTGGCATTTGCTCAGTTTAGAGATTGCAGATTGGCTCGGAGAAGGTGCCCAGTTCGGCCTGTTCTTAGCAAGCTTTGAATTGTTCAAGTAAGTCCATCTCTACATTCTCTACAACAAAGTTTGAAGAATCTTTGCTCTATTTCAATTCTTCGTGCATTTTCTTAAACTTCGAAACCCTAGTTTGTATAATGGCACCCAAGAAGTCTGAATCCACAAGTAAGACCAGTAAGCCTGATCCTGCCCCTAATAAAAGATCACTGCAGCAATCTTTGCTAGACGTTTTACCCAATTCAATTGAAAAAGGTTGAAATAAAGTATTTAGGGATGTTTCTAAGGGTTGTAGGGATGCCATAATTCCCATTTCTAGTTGGAAACTGTTTTGGTACTTCTGTCAGAAGAAGGATGGTCAGGGACCGGTGGGCAATCCATGGAAGCTGGATTTGGCCAAGCTAATTGTTTCAAATGTATTCATGGATGTGGAACTAATTCATACTTTGGCACTGCACTATCACCCGGCTACTAAAACAGTAAGATTGCCAAATGGATCTTCTCTGTTGAGAATTGACAGAAGTGCTATAATTGACTGTTTTATGTTGAGCAAACAAGCTCTCACCGAAATTGAGCTACAAAACATTGAACAAGAATACAAAAGTTTGAGAAGAAGACTCATAAGTGATGAGCTACCAATATTTATGAGAAGAGGTGCAAACAACAGGATGGTTGATATTCCTTCCAATGCAGTTGAACCATTCCCTGTGGAAGATTTTGTAGTCTATTTCAAATGGACCTATTATGTATTGTGCCAAGTATTGGGAATTGATGTTGATCAAAGGATGCCAATTAGTTTGATGATGATGGCTATGAAGATACAAAATTCAAAGGTGAACATTGAGTATGATTTTGCCTCATATCTTGAAAAGAAAATACATGATGGATTCATCAATGTGAAGGAAGATAAGAAACCCATGAACTTCAAGTTTTATTCTTTGGTTTGCCATCTAATCCTATATCAATATAGGAGTAAATGGTCAAGTAAAATGCACATTAGCATGATTGACAGGACAAGGCAAAGAATGCCTACTCAATGTTGGTGTTACATGTGGGATTCTCAATGCCAGACTAGTAACTATAATGTATTTCATAATGAATTTTCTGTGAGAATAATGAATTCTTTTGGTATTGGGATCCCCAGATTGTCACCAGAAATGAGGGTAATTCTGAGACCTCTTGTACATAAACTAGAGCAAGGTCATACTTTCAATTATGCTGATTGGTTCGTCCTAGCAGAGCACACAATAATCAGGGTATATGATTGCCCCTAACCACCTCACAAATTGTCAAAGTTTGTTTCTGACAGAATTGCATTCTTGGAATTCATGTGGAGGGAAAAGGAAGTGATGAAAAAGGTGAAGAAATGCACCTTTTTTCCTAATATCACTGTCTTTGGAGATTGGTCAATTGGTTGGGACACTCTTGAGGAGCTGCAGGCCTATTTGAAGGCCAAGTACTCTTTGGAATCTGGTGTTGAAAGAGTTTGTGACCCTGAAGGTCAGATGAACTTTATGAGACAAGTGATCTTGACTAAGATGGGCATCTCCCATCAAATTCTTTATGATGAGGATGTGATAAGGAACCTAGTTACTTTCAATGAAGTGTATGATAGGAAGAGGAAATGGGAGATCCTCAAGAAAATTGAAGATGACAAAAAGGAAAAGAATCTAATTTTTGAAGGATTTTTTGCTGAAGAGAAAGATCCTCTAAGGAGGATTAATACAATGATTGAAATTTTTGAAAGTATTTATGCTAAATCTGAAGTACAGCCTACCAAGGCTACCAAACTTCCAGTGAAGAGAACTATAGGAATTGAGATTCATGAGCCTGCCCCTGATGTCATATCAGTTCAAGATCCACAAATCCCTGAATCACCACCACATAAAAGGCAGAGAACTGAAGGCATGTCTCCTCTGGTCCCATATGAGATGTTTGAGGGTGTGGAGGATATTGATGAAGTTGCCAATATTTTGACACATTTGCATGATGGAGAGGAAGTTGATCAACCATTGATTGGTCAAGAAACTGATACACACAAGCCTGAGGCTAGGATGGAAGAACAAGACCAAATTGATCCAGAGCTACAAGAAGATGAAAGGGTGGTGGTATCATTGAGATGTATTCAAGATGATGATTTCATCAAGACTCCAGAGTTTCAAGATTTCTAGTTAAAAATGAAGATGAAGGAATTTGTTGAAAAGGTGGAAATCAATAAGATAGATGTTGATAAGTCCTAGTATGATCAAATAACCACCTGAACAATCCAAGAACTAAAAGTTTATGAAATCAATGTGACTCCTAAGGAAGCAAGACAAATGGTCTTGAAGAGTAACATGCTGATCATCCCAGGCCTTGAATTGAAAAAGGTATTCTTGCTTGACCAAGTTAGGAGTCAAGATGACCCTAATCTTGTGTCTGAATTTGATTATGAGGAGGGAATGAGTGGATGTGGTTTCAACCCAAAGACAGAGACTCTTGCCATATGGACAAAATAGAAGAACACTAGTAAACCAAGGTTGCTAGATGTTGTTCAGGAAATGAGGGGATCTGTTGTGGTGAAAACCTTACGAGATACTTCAGGAACTGAGGCCTATGCTCTTACAATCCATTCTGCCATGTTCACCCATGCAGTTGTAAAAAAGTTGGAAAAAAAATTGCAGGATTATGAGAAAACACAACAAGACATGAATGATGAAGTGAATAGGTTGTTCATTGAAAATAGGCAATTGAAAAAGCAACTGTAAGATTTGGGTTCTTCCCAGAGTCTGTCAATAGTTCCATATCAACCTTCTATGCCACCAACAACTGGTGATGTCACAGTGACAATGCAAGAGTTTAATGCTTTGAGAACAAAATTTGAAAAAGAAGTTGAGGACCTCAAGAAGCAAAATGAGGAAACAAAAAATGAGACAAGGATCAAGGTCCTTGAAGTCTAAGAAAATTCTAGAATACAGGATAAAGTTGGTTGTGGATAAACTTGGGGATGTGCATGATTGCTACTCCATGTTATCTTAGTGTTAGAGTGGTGCTGATACTGAGAGGGGGGGGTGAATCAGTATCAGAAAAACATATCTGAATGAAAACTTTATGATTCAAAAATAATCTGAGTTTCTTAATTGAATAGAATATCTTTACTTGTTACTTGAATCAACTGTATAACAGAATATCTTTGTTTGGTTCAACTGTATGTTCATGAGCCAAAACAAACTATACTGGAATTGAAAAGAAAAACTGAAATATGCAATGATAAATCGAGAGCATCTCACAGAAACAAAACGACACAATAATTTGTCCTGAGTGGAAAGCCCCTGGCATAAAACCACTCGAAAAAATGCCTCACTAGCTTAGAAAACAATCTCACTGATTTACAGGCCTCACTGGCTAAAGAATATTGCCTCACTGGCTAAACATGTTGCCTCACTGGCATTTACAGTATTGCCTCACTGGCATCTGTTATTCACATTAAAACATTCTAATACAGAGGGATACTCTGTGTCAATACAATTCCACTCCACACCATGTATATAGTATCTATAATGCACATATATAAAAAACCATGATATATTCTGCATTACATACACTATATATACAGGAGCACTTACATAATCCGAGTACCAGACAAAAAATAACTGCATTTTGTTCTCTTTTTCTATTTTGTTCTTGTAACAGAGTAAAAACCATTTTTTTTGTGAAACCCATAACTGAAACAATTAATACAGGGTTGCATCGAAGTAGAAACCATTTAACTGTCATAAAACGACAGTCACGGAGAACAGGAAACATTGTTAAACCGATACAAAGAGGATTTGGTAAACATTTGACCAAACCCTAACCGGAGGTCGAAACAAGAAGAAACCACTTTTAACAACTGTTGAAACTGTATCTGAACTATATAATCCATTTCACAGCAAAATAAATGTCGTTTTCAACAAGAACCTTAACCAAAAAAATGGTCGGTGTTACCATATAAACCATGCATAAAACCCAGAATACTTTGATACAAAGCAAAGATAACTTTCAAAAAACCGGAAGAGAAAGGAAGAACATTTCCTCGTGAAACTGCCAAAAGATACCATAACTGACAGAAATAAAATCAAACAATGTCACCTGTTTTGCCGAAGTCAACTGGAGCCTTTTGACGGACAGAACTTCCTTTTCTTTTTCCATCATTACTGAGTAAGATAGGAGAGTCAAAACAAAACTGCGGCTGAGAGCAAAGAAACCTTTCCTTTTCATCATGACGGCGCAGGGTATGAAACCCTAACCAAAAACTTTGCTCAAAAGACAAACTGATGTTTATGTGCCCCTTTTTGATTATTGTTAAACACACAAGAAACCGGCGCTTCAAGTCACGGCTGAGAGAAACCGGTGAAACTTACTTACAACACACTAATGCCTTTTACCTTAGCAAAAACTTTGTTTGAGAGATAATCAAAGAACAAGAGCCGCGGAGAAGATGTGGTGGGCCACATAAGCTCACAAAAGAAACACTGCCATGTCATGTGAAAGACAAAAAATATTAGTGGTGTTCAATGCCACAAAACAAAAACACTAATATACATGAAAGTGTTGTGGTCAAAAGAACCATTATGTTGACCAAAACTTGAACCACGGAGGTGTCCAAAAAGAATACAATGACCACCTTTGTGCCAAGCCAAAAGAAACCACTGAAAACCGGAGAATGAACAACCAACTGCCAACCTGTGTATAATTCACTTTGCCAGAGAATGAACAATCTGAATAGATAATCAATTGCCAACTTGAATATAAGCAATTCTGATAACAATTGCATTTGCAGAAGATCTGACCAATTGCCAACTTGTGTATGATTAACAGAATACATAAGATATCCAGAGAATCATGATAAAATAGAGAGCCAACATTCACCATGTGTGTTTGAACATCAGGGACAACAACACAACACTTAGGACATTAAACAATTGCAAGCAAACTTTTCTATTTTGGAGCCACTGTACAAGAAATGGTAGCCTTCCTTGCACAATTTAGGCCTACTTTGTAGGATACTTCAAAGAAATCTTGATGCTCTTGCTGAATTGAAGCCCACAGAGCAGACGGTGACTATGATCATTGAAGAGCATCAATATGCCAGCAGTGAAGACAAAAGCATGCAGGCCAGACTTGAATCTTTTTCTACTTTCAAGCATCAATTTATCCCCCCTATTCTGACAGAGGAAAACAAACAAGTTAAAGGCCTTGATACTTGGAAGGTAGAATTCAGAACAACAGTGTTTGTGGTTATGGAATTCTTGAAAAAGGAGCAGGATATAGATACTTTGAGCTTTAACATGATTTTGGATAGGGTCATAGACCTAGATGCAGGATATGGAAAATTTGTAATTGATGTTAAGGCTATGTTGGACAAACGATGGAAGGACCATCAGACCAATCTGCTCCAAATTTAGGAATTCAAATAGCCCAGTGACCTTACATTCGATACGTGGGAGCAGACATACTTGAAAGGTTGATGTGCAGCTATAGGTTCAGGTGCAGAAGGAGCAACGAGCAGTTTTGTTGGCTTCAACATGGAGAACAAGGACAAAATTTTGACACTTTTTTGTGATAATAGACAGGGGCACAGCACAATTAATAGATACTGCAACATGGAGATGAGTACCTTGCCAGGCCTAAGGTCATGAGTTCTCTACGATGATTAACAGATTCAGATCTTGGTTAACTTGCTTATTCCATTAAATTCTCTTTATTAAACATGTTTAGTTACAAGAGGCCTAAAGCTTGTCGCTTCCTATATTTATAAGGGAAACCAAGGCCTAGACAATCATCATCTTTATGCAAGACAATTTATATATTCCAATATTATCTATCCAATCATATTTCAGATTTAAGACATTACACTTCTATGATAATTTAATATTATAATGGGCAAGGATGGTTAACTTTGTGGATATGTATGGTGTTCTAATTTTCTGTTAATATTCAAGTTTATAAGTTGTTTGATTGTCTCCATATTGGCTATTTCTAGTTATTCAAATCAATAGATTTATCAAGGCACATTTGTTGTCATTGTGTGGATGCTTTTAATTGGTTTCTATTAGAAGTTGATGTAATTCCCTTTAAGTGACTTACATTTATTGGTCTCTCTCTAGAGTTAAATCCTTTAAAGTAAATCATACTGGTGGGTTTTCCTTCAAATAGAATTAAAACAACTTACTTGAATAGTACTTACTTGCATGTGTGTGTTAAAACAACAATGACTACCATAAAAGACATAAAAACAATAAATAACACTCACATCAATTCCAGCACCACTACTACTACTCTGAATATCATGCAGATTCTCATCAAGACATTCAACATAATCACTATCATCATTGTCCTCAAGTTGTGCAACTTTGTAGAGAGCTCTATTGACAGGGACTTTTTCTTTTTGTTCTGCTCTCATATAATTTCTTTGCATGTGGTTTAATCATCATGCAAAATTAATATAAGTCAAGTAAAGAAGGAAAAAACTATAATTTTTTGTTCAAAATAATATTTTTCTTCCACTCTTAAATGACTAAGTCAAGGTATGTTGTAAGATTTTTCCTTTATTGTAAGCAATAGATTCTAGTTTATAAGAGGATTCTTATAGTCATGAGCATAATATTTTCAACAAGAAGGCACAATCCCAGTCCTTCATATGATAAGGAAGACAGTAAAAGTTGTAAGATGGTAGTCCATATCTCTATCTTAGGATAGTCCATAGCATGGAAGGTATAGGAGAAGAGATAAAGGCACTGTCAAAACCATTAGACAGTGACCAAGAACCCTTGGAATGACAGCAACAAAGCAGATATGACAGCCTTGACTTTAGGATCAGTGATTAAGAGCTTTACTAAGACATACTCAAAGTGACTGTCTAGAATGATAGAGTTAAATGTCATAATGCAACATAGGAGCATGTCATAAACATGACAAGGACAACAATAATGAAGTGAATACTCAAGCGAAATGGTTTGAAGTAGAACCTGGTAAATTACAGTATTGCATGTTTCTTTTGGTTCTGTAAGTAGAACAGTGAGACAATTCGTGATAACGCATTTATGTAAAGCATCAATGCTAAGGTTATAATGGCTAGAATTACAGTATTTCACGTTGAGGGTAGGTTCATTCTTTGTTTACAATATCCAAGAGCTATGATAACTATTGAAGTATCCAAAAAATGCAATCACAAGGAAGTATAACAAAAACATGGTACAAGTTTACCCAATAACAAGCACACGAAATGAAAGGATAGTGTAATAGAGCCTCTTACCTCATCTGTATCCATAATATTATGCTCATTCCATCCAGAAACTATAGGCTTAACGGAGGAAGCCAACTGCGACAATTTCTTAGTGAGACTGTGTAAGCAACTCATTATATGTTGGTACCCTTCATTTGAGTTGACATGATCTACAGAGGCTCTTACTGGGCATCTAACAGATGGCTCTGAAATCTCTATTGACGAACTAGATTTCCACTTCATATTACCGTTAGATTTACTAGGATCTAGTGCTGCCATATAATCGAGCATATCTTCCACACCTGCTTCTCTATTACTATTTTCCACCTAAAATACAATGTCAATATCAACATATAGTCAGTTCAATAAAAAATCAAAATAAATAACCAACGTAAATTAAACCAAAAATCCATACCCTTACTCCAAGTTTGTCCATTTTGGCCTGCAACCCGCCTCGGCCAAATGTATATCCAGCTGCCACATTATCTCTTGCCCTCTTTCCTTTATAACTCTTTGTCAAATATTCTTCAGAACACATATTTTCTTTCAATGCCTCCCATTGTTTGGGAGATAGAGGGGATTCTAACCTCTCTTTTCCCTCCAAGATTGTTTTTCTACAATTGTATCTATAATTGTTCATCAAAAGTCTCATCTTTTGCTTGTAATATCTTCTAGAGATTTGTCCACCAGTAGTCTCAAAAGCATTTTCCATTTTTTGTATAACATTTTCCACACTTCATTGATCTTTCTCTACAAAATTTGATTTGCAAATATCCAAATGGGCCCTACATCTCACACCCAACTCAGAGGCCCACCTTGCAACATTTTTCCCAATGGGCTCACCATCTCTCAATACCTCAACCAAGAATGGCTTCTTGCCTTCTAATCTTCTTTGTTTTGCATTCTTCTCTGTAGATCTGTATAAATCTTGACTCAATCTTTTTCTTTTGAAAAAAGTAGGCACATCTTCTATTAAACCGCTAGCAATATTTTTGGTTGATCCACTAGTTCCATCAAAAGTTGTAGCAGGCATATCAGATGCAAGTGATCTCTCTTCATGACTTTCATTAACCAAAACTTCATCGTCCTTGGCCACATCAGGTGTGTCATGAGTAGGTAGATCAGTACTGGTCTCTGTAGATTTCACTTCAAACACATCCTTTAATCTTGAATAAATCATCTACAACTCACTTACTATTCCTTTCCTCTCATTATTTTCAATAATCTTTCTTAGACTCTGTGCTAAGAGATCATCACAACGTTGCACATCACCATGTGCTATATCAGGCTGCACATCACCATGTACTATATCAAGCTGCACATCACTATGTGTTATATCGGGCTGCACATCATCACAACTATTCTTTTCACCAACTGCATTCGTACTTGAATCCCAAATGTGTTGGCTTCTACGAGTTGGCAGCACTATATATTCCTTTTGTTTTCTGTCTACATTTTCTTTGCACTCTTTTTCTTTCCTATAAAATAAAAAAAATCATATTATGTATTAAATACATAAACCTCTTCCCTATAAAATTTCATAAACACAATTAAACAAATAATATACTACTTATTGGATTTACAACTTGCCTGTTTGTCAAACCAAGATGTGATAAATATTCACTATTCTTTGCCACACGTTCTTTACAAAAGCACTCATAATCTATCAGTGGAACTTCAGCAACATGATCATTATCATCTAAATTGTGCCTCATAGTCTTTTTCCTCATTTCCTAAAGTCCAAATAAACAATAATATATAAATCATCAACTTGAATCAGTAGAACAAGAATGGAATATAAACAAAGCCATTATTTTTAGTCAACTAGAGCATATAAAAAAATGCAGTCATAGTATATAAGGATTTCATTTCCATTTGAATGATATAGTATATAAGGACAATCCCCATATGAAATACATTCACAGAGCATCTAAGATGCATTCTTAGAAATTAGAGGAGACAGTCTATGGCAAGTGACATGACATAGGATGATAGCATATAAGATGCATTATATGGAGGAGAAAAAATTCAGTAAGTAAATGTGGCACACAAATTGAAACCCAAAGGAAACTCTATTTGTTTATCCTTCTATTTGAGAAGAAACTAATTGCCTTTCTGATAGTGTGAATCATCATTATTTCTACTTATATAATCCTCATTATTTCTACTTATAAAATCCTCATTATTTCTACTTATATAATTCTGCAAAAATTCTAAACACACAAATGTAAGTAAACAAAAATAGTCAATATGTGCTTTAAAAATGAGTAATTTATTTCTGGAACAAATATAGCTAGTTATATGCATGACCTGTAACAAGACAAGAACTAGAAAAACAACAAAAAATAGAGCTCAACACAAGAGATTACCCTAAAAAACCCAAAGTGGAAGAAATTCTTGTACACTAATGCCCTTTCTTATCTTGTTGCTTCTCTACTACATTTTACAAGCTCACTATTTTCTTGATGCCTTCACTAATCATCTGCATTGCCAACAAGATCAGAATCCTGATCGCTCATGTCTGCATCTGCTTGATTTTCTTCCTCATCCTCATTTGTGTCATGCAATACATTCTCTCTCCCAATCTCTTCATTGGTAATCAAAATGTCTTCTCCAAACACTCCATCATCACCTTCATCCACTACTTTGAATGTTTCTTGTAAATTAACATATTGCCCATTAGGCATTATATCAACAGCTTCCATGAATTTTTATTTCGAACGAGACTCTGTTTGAATGACATACGACCATCCTAGGCTTCTTAGATCATCAATTAGAAATGATTGGTTAATTTGAAAAGGGAAAACATGGGGCTCGTCCCTCTCTGATAAAAAAATGTCTTGTATTTGCACGTACAAATCCATACTCATCAACATGTACTGTGGATGTTCGGATCCACTTACATTTTAATAATATAGGACTGTTTTCACCAAAATCCACTTGAATAATTTCTTGGATGAATCCAACATAGAATTTCTTCTCAGTTTTGTGAATAAATTCAGCACTTATAACACAATCACAATTTGTCTTTCCTTTGTCTTTTTCCTCCACTCTTAAATGGCTACCATAGGCCCACATTCCACTAAAACGCATAGCCCATAAATGTGAAGGTTGTGAAAGCTCACTTTCCTCCATTGTTATATCTTGACCTTCTTCTTTTGCATCACTAACTGCATTAGCAATCCATTCTTCAAATTTTGGAAAAGAATCACCTCTAACCAAATCATGAGGTCTACGCTTTTGAGGTCGATGTTGCATTCATCTTTGATTCTCTTCTTCATATTTTCTACATAGAATATTAATGTGCAAATAGTAAGATTAATAATATAAATGTGTAAATGCAATTGAGTAAGATTAATAATATAAATGTGTAAATAAATAATTGTGTAAATTTTTTTAACCTGTGCCACTTATCAAACGAAGATGTGTTTTGAAGAACAAAGGCATGTATCACACTTCTTTCTTGATGTGATAGCTTGAAGAGACATCCATTGCCTTCTAATACTTCACCTGTAACTCTCTCATCTTCATCATCATTCCACACATGCTAATTGACATTTTTAAAATCCTTCATATATTCTGTGCAAAATCCAATGGCCTTTTGCATTGAATATCCCTCAGACATGCTGCCTTCTGGTTTCACCCTAGTACGAACATTTTTTTTTCAAAACCTTCATATATCGTTCTATAGGATACATCCATCTCATTCTTACTGGACCACAATGCTCTAGTTCATATTCTAGATGTATCAAAAGATGCATAGAAATGTTAAAGATTGTTGCTGGAAATTCCCATTCTAATAGACATTGAATTCAACAACCTCCTCCCTCAAACTATCAAAGTTTGAAGGATCTAATACATGTGAACTCATTCTCTTTAATATTAGGCCCAACCTTATAATTGCCAATCTTGGCCCCTTTGCCAAACCTGATATATTTACCACAATAGGTAAAATATTTTTTATTATAACATGATAGTCATGGGTCTTTAGGCCTCTTAAGCTATTAATGTCAGTTTGGCTTCTGATAGTACTACTTACATATCCAGTGGGAAAGTGAGTCTGAGACATCAACTGTAAGAATTGTGCATGTTGTTCCTTTGTCAAGACATAAGGAGCACTGGGTTTTCTATATTTTGTATCATCATATTTTTCAACCCAAAGATTTTGATGAATCTTTAGTTCTCGAAAGTCTTCATGTGATGAAATAGTATCAAAAGCACGAAAAAGAGTTTCTATAATAGCATAGGCTATATTTTTCTCAGTATGCATAAAGTCAACAGTATGCCTAATGGCTATATCCTTAAAGTATGGCAACTTATAGAATATGCACAACCTTTTTACACCACTTTCATTACATGGATCATATCTACTACCATCAATCCCGCCATTTTCAATAAATGACATTCTTTTTTGTCTATTCTCAATAATGTAATCACCCATTATTAGCAAAGGTGCTTCATGATTCTCTTCTTGACCATTGAAATGTGTTTTTTGTCGAAGATATGGATGACCCACTTTAAGGTAAGCATGATGTCCACAATAAATACACTTTCGTAAACTTCTTGAGTGCCTCGCAAAATCCTTAAAGTTGCAAGCAGGACAGCCATGGTATCCATGAACAGTGAGACCAGACAATGTACCATATGTAGGAAGATCATGAATCGTAACCAATAAGGAAGCTCTTAAAGTGAATTGAATGACCATCACTTAAAGATTGAATTGCTTCAATTCCTTTCCACAATTCCATTAGCTCATCATATAATGGCTCTAGATAGGCATTTATTGTATCTAAAGTCACACTTTTCTTTCCCGGTATAATCAATGATAGCATTAAGAAAAATGGTTTAGTTGCTAACCATGGAGGCAAGTTATAATTTATTAAAAACACTGACCAAGTTGACCATTTAGTACTTTGATCTGAGAATGGGTTCACCCCATCTAGACCCAAACCTAACCTTATATTACGAGGATCTTAAGAAAAATTAGGCCATTTGTTATCAAATTCCATCCACATCTTAGAATCAGGCACATGTCATTGTTTTCCATCAATGCTCTTATTTTGGGCATGCCACTGCATAACTTCAGCAATGTCTCTGCACCTATACATTCAGAGTAATCATGGGATTATCAGAAAGTGGTGAAGAACCTTTCTAGGAACCACAACTGATTTCAACCCTTGTCTATACCTTGCTTCATGACATTTTGGACATTCACTCTCACCTGCAAGATTTTTGTGAAATAATACACAACCATTAACACATGTGTGGATGTTTTCATACCCCAAACCAAGCTTACTAATCTACTTTTTACATTGACTTCATTTTGTTGGCAATGTGGAGTCAGCTGGTAACAACGAACTTAATAATGCCAATAACTAATCTACACTCTCATTTGTCTAACCATGCACCACTTGCAAGTTAAGAATTTGAAGGATTGTTGTCAAATGACTTCACTTGCAATTAGCATACATAGGCTTTAAAGCATCCTCCATTGACTTGGTCCAGTCATTGTTTAGACCCTCATTCAACATTCTTTCAACTTCAAACCCTTCGTCTAACATTTCTGCCTCTTCATCTATGTTTGGTGCCACTTCATCTATGTTTGTTGCCTCTTCATCTCTCACAATCTGCAATTCTATCATATCTTCATAATAATTATAAGCCCAAGGGCTTATACCACTATGCCCATATCTTATCATATGTCGATAAATCACATTTCTTTTTCTCACCCTTCCACCAAGACAGTCATTACATGGACATGGATATTTTTCCATTTCCCTCTCTTTGGCTACTCTCTCATCATATGCATGATATTGATCCGTAGTCAACCTTCAACATTGATCCATCTATAATATTGTGCATTCCAGTATTAATTTAGTATAATAAGCTATCCTATGCCTAGAAGGCCTTTAAATATAAAATCTTAAAAGGTAACCTTCAATCATGCATATGGTCAAGCTAGGATAACCTTTCCTTTAGTTTGGGCTAGTCATCATGTAGGGAGATCATGCAGAGTAGAGGTGTGGTTTTATATGAATTCAAGGATTAGTTAAGGATCAACTTCAAACATACTGAAGATAACATTTTCTTTTGAGTTTTCAAGCTTCAATCATGAAAATATCTCCTGGGGGGTGCCCACAAGCAGCTTCCCCAAATATCATGAAAATATCAGTTCACTTTTGGCAATGAGGGTTTTGAATTACCTTTGACTTTGCTGTAGAGGACCTCACCGACTTCAAATTCGTGACAGCAAACTCTGAATTCCTTGCCCGCCTTTTCTAAAGTCTCCAAGTCCTCTCCAAACAAGCTTTATCACCCATGCAAGTAGTTACTACACTTATATGCACCTAAAACATTTTTTCAAGTACATGCATCAAATAGAGTAAGTGCTTCAATATGTGTCCATGAGAATAACAAACATCAACAGAAATTCAATTTCATTCCCATGCCGACAATTATACATTTTACAAGTTGTCTAACTTAGAAATATAGGCAAGCTATGTAAACCAATGGATAAAGAGCATTTAGAAGAAATATTAAACAATTTATCAAGATTACACTGTAAAACCCCAATTAAATAACTATTGTGATGAAGTATCCATAGCAGCAAATCACTTGCCAAAATCATATGTAAAGTCATCAAATAAAGGACTCAAGATGTCAACCATTTCAAATGACAATCATGACAATAGGAAAAACAACATAGAGAATACAATCATGCCTTTGATTACAAAGGAGGGGGCAGCTATTACAGTCTATAGCAGCATTGAAAAGATGAAAATACAAAATCCATGAAGCCAAACACTTTTGTCAAAATACAAACCCTTACCTAATTAGTTGACTGATCCTTGAATATTTTATCAGGCAAAGATAGTCATTATATAGATGCTAAAATAGTGACACAAGTGCTTTTGGAAGTGATGACATTCATGTCATCAAACTGACAGTGAAATCAGTCATCAAAAAGAGTAATGCACAACACCACAGAAGAAAAGAGGAGATCACTATCCATTCAAAGAGATGCCCTAATCACAGTCACCAAAGTGGGCTACAATAGCAGAGAAAAGACAGTGGAATATTGATAGTCTTTTTGCATCCAAATGTGAATTATGTGAAAACTATGTCATATATCAATAACAAATGTAACAGAGAGGAGTTTTTACAGTCAAAAGTCTATGAGTAGAATCTTCAAGTTTATCAAAATCAAGCTAATAAGCTATATGATAGTCATAGCAGCAGATGGACAAAGGGAATGTGACTGTGACGGATTTTTACATACAAAGGACAGTCATCATCAATGATATCTTTGTATTGAGGAATTTGTAGGCAAGTTCGTGATAGGACAACAAAGATCAGTTCGTGTATGAAGCAATGAACAAGGTTTTCATGACAAAGGTTACTGTCAAGATAGCAGTAAGAGATAGTAAAGACAGTGAAGAGCAAATTTAAGGAATGAAACAAATCATGGAATAGTCTTGCATTCTCAACAACAAGCTTTCATTCTATGTTTTTGATAGTCATTTTGAAAATACAATCATCTTTCAAAGGTTGAATCACACACACAGGGGCAGTGTCTAAGTCACAGGTTGAAGACCATCAAATTCCTTCATGCCAAGGTATTTTAAGTATAAATCATGAATGGAAAAAGTAGAACTTTATCAATAAAGAACCATGAGACCTCTTCATATAGTCATGGAAAGAGATAGAATAGTCACTAATGATAGAGCACCAAGCTTTCAAAGATACAAAACTTTAGAGTAGGCTAAGAGAAGAATAGAGGTATGTGGAAAACCCTACCTCTGCTTCATAAAACCATTTATTATTTGCTGTCTATTTGCCATCTATCTGCCATCTATAGCTAGAAATCCAAAAATTCCCTCCTTTCTTCATTCACACAATGATCTCAAAACTATTTCCAAACTCAAAGAACCACAGCCATGAACAATCTTCTCCTATTTGACTACTCATACCCTATTCTTGGTGGCCATGAACAATCTTCTCCTGTTTGACTACTCATACCCTATTCTTGGCGGCCATGAATAATCTTCTCCTGTTCTACTACTCTGCATACCCTATTCTCAGCGGCCATGAACAATCTTCTCATGCTAAACGCACAATCTTTGCTTCTTCACAGGTTTCACCTTTTGTTCAAAATTCATAAATGCACAATCCCTCCATTAATTCCCTCCAAAACTAAAGTGAAAGAAAAAAGAATAGAGGAATTTATTTAGTCCTTTATTTAGTCAATTTCATTTGTAGTATTAGTTATTTCAATAGTCATTTCAACTGATGACCAAATTACTCATTTATAACTGTGTTGCAAAAAGTTTTAGTCACGTGATTAAAAGTTTGGTCATGTGACTAAAAGTTTTAGTCACCTAGTCATTTATTTGTCATATTTCTACTAGTTATACATCACAATTCTTTACATCTCTTTGCATCTTTAAAAAGTGTAGGCCACCATAACCTGGCTAGTTTGATCTTTCTTGATGTCATATCTCTGACATTATGTCCTCCTGCTATCTCTTCATGTGCCTCTCTTAGAATGTCTTCTCTTTCTTGTTCATATACTACCCTTCTGATGATATCATCCTTCCCTCTTACATGCAATTCTCCTTCAATCAATGTATATGGAAAAGACTTCCGGATTAGATTTTGTCTTTCTTGTGCTGACATCTCTACTGGATATTTGCCTCTAGTCAACTAATATGCTATGTCTGTTAATTCTTCCGGTACCACATTTACTCTGAAAATATTTGTGCCAGGTAGTTCTTCTTCATGTACCTTTGGATATTTTGCATTCTTAATTCTAGACAAGTAGTTTGGTCCTTGATTGTGCTTTCCCGGCTTCGCCATGATTGAGAATTCACACTCCTAAAACAAGAGTAACCATCAACAAATTCTTCCTAGGATGGTTGGTTTGTTGAGTAGGTATTTCAATGGTTCATGATCAGTGTAGAATACAAGTTATGTTGTTGACGAGAGGTAGTGTCTGAACTTCTGTAATGCATACACCATTACTAGGGCTTCTCTTTTAGTTGTGGTACAATTCTTCTATGCTTTTGATAGTTTCTTACATGCAAATGCTATAGGGTGATCCTTAGAGCCCCTTGGCTGGGTTAGTATTGCTCCCACTACAATCCCTGATGCATCCACATGAACATGGAATGTGTTCTCCTAGTGCTTTTGCTGTCTTCTGCTTCAAAGTGTCAAACACATTTTGGTGTTGCTCATTCCATGTGATACTCTTGCTCTATTTTTTCTTCAGTAATTCTTCTATAGGTGTTGAGATGGCTGCATAACCCTTGATGAATTTCCAGTGATAACCAGTATACCCTAGGAATGTTTTGACATTAGATGTGGTTTTTGGTGGTAGAAAGTTTTGAATAATGCCAACTTTTAGGGGATCAACCATCAATCCTTCTTTGCATATTATATGGCCCAATAGTGTTCCAAATGTTACCACAAAAGTGCATTTATTCAAGTTTAAAGATATTTACAAATTCCTACACTTATTCAACATCAACCTTAATGTATGTGTGTGATCTTTTACTAGTCCAAATATAGTCCAATTATCTAAAATCTTCTAGGAAATCATGTATAAACTCCTTGAATGTGTTGACCATGATTCTACTGAATATTGCATGTGTATTTTTCAACCCAAAAGGCATAACTGTGTACATGAAAGATCCTAGTTCAGATGCAATTGTTGTTTTGGGTTGATATTCCTCTCTAATTTTTACCTAGTGATATCTAGAGAACCCATCAATGAAGGAGTAGATTTCCCTGCTAGCAATTGACTTAAAGATTTCTTCTGTGAATGGTGTCAGAAAAGGGTCATGAATGCAAGCTTTATTCAACTCTCTATAATCTTTGTAGATTCTGATTTCTCCTATTTTTTTATTTTGTACTACCATTGGACTATTCATTCTTCTTCCTCCACTGGTTTTATGATTCTCGCTTCTAGCATCTTGTCCAGTTCTACTTTAACTTTTTTCTTCATGTTTGGTTTCATCATGTAAGTCCTTTTCTTGATTGGTTTACACCCTTCTTTAAGTTGAATTTTCATAGTTTCAGCTTCCTCTTTGATTCCCTTCATTTCTATGAAATTCCTAGGGAAAAAATCCTCATACTTAGACAAGATTTCTACTACTTGTGCCACTTCCTTCTCATCCCAATAATCTCCTATCTTGGCTAGCTTAGGATCTCCTTCTTTGACAATTTTCTCTTCCCTTAACTGGATAGGCTTGTTGTAGTATTTTTCTTTGATGTTTATTGATTCTGCCAGCTTTCTTTCCCCTTGTTCAATCTGTTGGGTGAATATTTGTTATCAACTAACTAATGACAAAATGGTTATATCAACCACAATATGATGAGATAAATCTCTCCTCTTAGAAAATGAAGGCTCCCTTCTTATTGCTAACTATGATCAACTAGTAATTAACTAAGCTTATTTACACTAAAACTATCCTTGGGATATTTCCATATCATCTATTTCTCTTATTTCAGAATAGATGTTCTCTTACAAACTTACAGCAATAATCCTACAAAGCTTACAACATGAAATGAACTACAAATTACTAACTGGAGCAATAATGGCCAATATCCAATTGAGTCACATAAAAGAACAACTGAAATGATACCAACAAGTGTTAACACCAAGAAACCCACAAAAGCACAAAGTCTTTTGTTGCTTCTTACACTAATTGGAAATAAAGGAATATGGAATAAGGTGCAACCCAAAGTATTCACCACATGCCAAGATAAGATCAAACAATCATAGACAATAACTCGCAACCCAAATTCTTCAAGTTACTTTCCAATCACGAACATAAACACAATTCCAAAGATGATATTGGAACTCAAAGACTACAAAATCAAATTCAGAGCACCTTCTAAGATATTTGATTCCATGCTACAATTCAATCACATACACAAGACAATGTAATAGAATAAACTTAAGAACAATTCTAATACACTACAAACTTGATCCAAGATAAATATTGGATGCCAACTTGCTTTTTTTGTATTGATTGAAAAATACAAAAGAGCCCCCTCTTTATTTATAGAAAGAGGCTACAAGCAAAAATAGGGAATTTACAACTAATTTGACTTATTCAAAAGTAGAGTTTGATTTCACTTGGGACTCTGTACTTCAACTACATGTAATTTCATATCACAAAAAGACATGTAGTTTGTCATCTAAAAATTACAAATTACATAACAAAAGCATGGAAAATAAACTGTGTCTGAAGACACATTCTCTTCTTCTTTATCCTTATCCAAGAAATCTTCATATCTTTTCATGGCGGCCTAGACTTCATTATTGTCAGGTCCCCGTGTATGCTCAAAGATGGTTAGTACTCTAGTGATGGAGTCTATTAGGGTGACAAGCCCATTTTTGTGCTTATTCAACATCTTTTGCAGTCTATCCAGAATTACCTGAAACTTCACCAACTTGTCAATAGAAGCCAATGAAAAAGCTTATGTCCCTAATTCTATAAGTATCAGTGTGGTGAATTCTTGGATAACTATATCAACATGGAGTGTTTGTTGATTATCTTCTAACATATGACAAGAAAGTTTGGCAAGCTCATCTGAAATATCAAGACCTTTGTTCATGCCCTTCTTCAAATCATCCTCTAAATCTTTGATCAGGTTCTTGATGACATCCTTCTTGTTTATCATTACCTCCCTATATTGAACATATCTTTTCCTATTGGGGATGACCCCATGTTTGACCAATACTTCCATCTTGAAATATCGCAACTTGTTCCATGCTTTGAGATCTTGTTCTATCAGTTGCATATCTTGAGAAAGTATCTCAAGTGTTTGGTCAACTTCTCTCTTTACCTCACCTACATTGTTGTAAAGTTTAATTGAAGACTTTATCAACTGAGTGCCTTGGGCCAATATTCTTTCAATCCAGGCATTAACTGCCTAACCTTGAATCCCAATCCTTTCAACCTTCTAAATGGCTTCACCGTTTACAATCACCTCAACAGGTTCTACCTGCTCTGACGATTGGGCTATCTTGAGTGCTAGCATAGATGTTAGCTACTCCACCTGTGCCTTGAGTTGATCTTTGATCACCTTGTCTCTGTCATACCTCTTGAGCAATGCAGCCAATTGTTCTAGCAAATCTTCTTTGGCACTTTCATGCATTTTCTTGCCAAGTTCTATCCTTGAGATAGTGTAGTCTGAAGCTTGAACTTCACTGATGCTTTTGTCCGATGGAGGCACAACTACCTCAACATATTTGTTACCTGATCAGTCAACAAGTACTCTAGACAAGGTTTTCACCTTCTTAGTTGTCTTGGGCTTTGCTGGAATAAGTTGGACAAAGTCAAACTCATCAGGAGATACTACTTGCTTCTTTCTTTTTGGCTTTTGTGACATTAACCAAGGGGGAAGAACAAAAGAATCACCTCCCATTTCTATTTCTAGTGTTTGAGAGGGTGGGATATAAACTGAGGGTCCTTGTGAAATAAGTGGGATGGAAGAATCTTTCATTGTTGTAGATACAAGTGGAGTGAAAGTGACAGCTGGTGGGTCTAAATTTGGACAGTAGTAGGATTAACATCAATTGACACTTGTGAAAAAGAGGAAAGTATTCCAAACACATATTCTATATTGCCCTGAGGAATATCAAACAATGTTTCATTGGTTGGTGTGGAAGGGGATGAATCAATAGCATACACAGACATAGTGGGTGTTGTAGGAATAGTGGAAATAGTGGGCAAAGGTTGAGCAACTGAAGATACAGGAGGAATAGGAATTTGTACTTTAGAAATTGCAAGAGGAGAAGGGGGAGGTGTTACCTGTGTAAACTCAGGTTGAGAAGTAGCAGGAGGTTCCTGTGACTCTTCAGTAGCAATTTCCTCTTGTTCAACATCTGGTTGAGAAGATGTTCATTCCTTCTCTTTCCTTTTTCCCTTATCTCCCTTTGTCTTGAAGATAATCCTCGGCTTCTTGCTGGTGCTAGGAGTATCTTGTTTGTTCTTCATTCTCAATTTTTCTTGCCTCCCAGAAGGTCCTTCAGTATGTTCCTCTGATCTAGTTGTGAAGAATATCAACTTTATTCATGTAGACACCTAAAATTGACTTGCTCCACAAACCAATTTCCCGTATCTCTAAACCACCAATTATCCCTCCTATTAATTAAATAAATTTATTTTATTTCATTAAGTTATCCCTAATCATCTACCCTTAACCATTTATTCATCCTTTGTGATCAATTAATTCATTTAATTTATCACTATACCTTACAACACTATCCCTTATTAATTAAATAAATATTCTCAATATTTATTTATTTAATTTCTCTATCTCCCTAATCCTTATTAATTGGATAAATCATACTTATTTGATTAATCTACCCTACTAATCAATCTAAACCTACCTAGTTGATTAAATAGCAATTATTTAATTAGCTACCCTAGCGTACCTATCCCTTAGACCTAAATTAATTAAATAAACCCTTATTTAATTAATTTTAACCTCTCATTAGCCTACTCACTAACTTCCTCCAGCCACATTAATTAAGCCAATCCTCTTGATTAGCTTGGTCAAACCTTGCTTAACCCATCCTCCCACACTTTGAATAAAAATCAATTTTTTTATTCAAAAGGTCACATCTTCCTTACATGTGTAAGAACCCATAATTACACATGTGTCCTTGATTTGCACATCTACACATAAAGTGGAATTTTTAATTCCACTTCCTCCAAGAAAATTATTTATTTTTCCTCATCCATCTAATCTCATTTAATGCCAACTCTTCCCCATTTTAATTCTCATCACCCTTCCCCATGTGAATTTAAAATTCACATTTAATCCCATCCATCCAATATGGTTGATGAGATCTTAACCCTTGATCTCATCTTCTCATCTCAACCATTGATCTCTACTTTGAATCCTAGCCATTGGATTCAAATCCCCCTCAAATGGCCTATAAATAGAGCTTTCACCCAAGCCATTAACATAACTTCTTCATCATATCAAAACCATGCCAAAATCTCTCCAAAATCTTCTCATCCTAACATCATAATGCCAAAATCATAAGCCACATCTCTATTCATCATTCATCCTATCTCATATCTCTATCAACTCCTTATCAAAATCTCTCATCCAACCTTCATCTTGTGTTGAAATGCAATAGAGCAATCCACACTCACACTACATCAACTTGGGTAAAGAAATAGCAAGGTATAACTTAGCGTTTTTATGCATTTTGTTTGTGTTTCTAACCTTGACCATTTTCTTTGCTCTCATTTGGCATGCCTGATGGGACAACCTAGGTCCCTAACTAAATTTCTTGTTTGAGTTTTGGTGCAAAAGAGGCATTTTGTAGGTTTTTGTGCTAATGGTGCTCTGTTTGGTACTATTTGCTCCCACAGTGGCACCATTTTCTAGTATAGTGGCGCTATTTGAGTCTGTTTTGGTGCTATTTGTCATGACAAAACTACTAATCTTTAAGTTTTATAGTCTAGGTTCTAACGCTTTTTTAGGAACTTTAGCAATCTTTTAGCCTCTTTTACTCTATGTTTTGATAGTGAATGCAATAAAGGAGGGTGTTATAATGGCAAAAATTCTCTAGGGGAGATTATAAAGTATTGATCATTTAACCTTGGTTCATTTTGCTTGTTTGCATCCTATTTATCACTGTCTCTCAGGTCTTCTGAATGTTACTTGAAGGGTGAGAAGCACTAACCTTGCTTAAGTTAAGATTTTGAGACTAACTCTGTTTTTTAAGGCCTTTTTTGAGACACTGTGTCATTTTGGCATTGTTGCTATCTATATTTGTTTTGTTGCTATCTGTAACTGTTTTGTTGCTATTTGTACCTGTTTTGTTGCTATTTGCATCTATTTTGGCACCATTTGCTATTTTGGCGCTATCTACCAATCTTGTGGTGCCATTTGCTATTTTGGCACTATCTACCAATCCTGTGGTGCCATCCACTGTTTTGGTGTCATTTATCTCTGTGGTGTCATCCTCTGTTGCACTGCAGCAAGCCCTCTGTAAAAGAAGACCCAAACTCTTCGTCATGACCTCTTCTATAACCGGGTGTGACTGGATGTGACTGGATGTAAAAGTCTATTGCCATGCCCATATGTATGTGGATTATGAAGTATCTAAAGATACTTAATAGCCTATGCATTACAGAAAGCCCTCTGTAAAAGACCCAAACTCTTCATCGTGACCTCTTCTATAACCAGGTGTGACTGGATGTGAAATTCTACGGCCATGCCCATATGTATGCGAACTATTAAGCACCTAGAGATACTTAGTGATCAAGATTAAGGCAGGAAATACAGCAGTTGACATGACCATAGTAAAATGAGGTTCTTTAAGACTGAAACTTCCCAATACCATCAAAAAGCTCCATTCTCTAGTAGAAGCATCCCAGCCCTCTTTTTATATCCTAACAGTCCAGAATATGCATTTTATTTGTTCAATTGTCATGACAAAAAGTATGTTTTCAGACCATGAGATCAAGATCAAAAGTAAAAAGTCAATTAAAGTAGCTACATGCGGTGCACAAGAAATTCCAGCTCGTATATTCCCCACTATGCAAATGCCCTAACCCTCTAGCCTTTTGTGTCAATTAAAGACTGAAGTAGCTACCACTGTTGTGTAATACAGATTTTAGTCCATTTGGTGTAACCGTTTAATTTTAAGTTTAAACAACTCATGCTATTGTGAGACTAGTTTATTTAGTAATAATATTCGAGTCATAATTTGCAATGCATGGCAGGTTGTTTGCAACAATTATATGGTGGCCATCATCTACATGTGAAGCATGTATGCAAATCCTTCTGAAACTAAACCAACTGGAAAGAGTTTTAGATTTGCCAGTACCTCAACAAAGGAAAGAGTGAATCCACTTGCAACTAGTGACTTCTAGAGAATACTTGGAAGAATGAAAAACATATAAAATATTCAAAATTTCACTGGCAATGAGAAACATCCTTGATCAAGAAATGGAAAACATGAACCTTGGGCCATATTTCTTCCAAATAGGCTTGCAGCTCCATTCTCTAGTAGAAGAATTATCCCCAAGCCCTCTTTTTAGATTCTAAAAGTCCATAATATGCATTTTAATTGTTCAATTGTCATGACAAAAAGTATGGTTTTAGACCATGAGATCAAGGTCAAAAGTAAAACAACAATTAACGTAGCTACATGTTGTGCACAATAAATTTCATCTCGTATATTCCCCACTATGCAAATGCCCTAACCCTCTAGCCTTTTGTGTCAATTAAAGACTGAAGTAGCTACTACTGTTGTGTAATACAGATTTTAGTCCATGTTTGGTGTAACTGTTTAATTTTAAATTTAAACAACTCATGCTATTGTGAGACTAGTCTATTTAGTAATAATATTCGAATCATAATTTGCAATGCATGGCAGGTTGTTTGCAACAATTATATGGTGGCCATCATCTACATGTGAAGCATGGATGCAAATCCTTATGAAACTAAACCAAATGGAAAGAGTTTTAGATTTGGCAATACCTCAGCAAAGGAAAGAGTGAATCAACTTGGAACTAGTGACTTCTAGAAAATACTTGGAAGAATGAAAAACATATAAAATATTCAAAATTTCACTGGCAATGAGAAACATCCTCGATCAAGAAATGGAAAACATGAACCTTGGGTCATATTTCTTCCAGATAGGCTTGTAGTTTCATGCTTCCGAATTGAACAATGCTTAAGTTCTTAGAAAAATAATGTCCAATCTTGCAACAAATGAGGAAAAGAGGATAAACTGGCATGCATTAATGCATCCTCTTCCATTACAAATCTTGTTGGTCGAGTAGTATAAATGAATGTAGAATAAACTGTCCAGCTATATGTAAGTAGTCATAAAACAAATGTCTTTAAGGGGTTGTACTCTAGGTCAAAGGAAATTAAAAGTACGACAAGTTACATTCTTCAAGATCAAATTCCTATAGCATCCATCCTAGAGAAGGACCTTCAATTCAAATGTTTCAGGACCTTAAGCACGACCAAGCTTTGTTCCTTTATCAATCTGATTTTGCATTTGTTGCTCATTGTGATATGACAATTTTTCCTGGTTGAGTGGCTGTTTTTCAATAGAAATAGTGGTGCAGATGGAAATAGGGGTGCAGTGTGTAACTGTCTGGGTGCAACACGGTGTTGCATGCCGTATCTCTACCCTATCTATTTTCAAGGAAGTGTCGATCAGAAATGTGGGAGTTGTAAGTCCAATCTACTTTCTAAATTCCCTTGCAGTGATCTTGTCATTTAGCAATTATATAGTTTTTCCTCCTGTTAGAGTGTGTATTCTTTTTACAAGAGCAAGTTTGGGTTTACCCTTTTGGCCTTTATATAAATGCAAAGGATAATCATATTATTGATGTCTTCTACTAAGCGGCCTTTTTTTGCCTTTTCAAATCAATCTATAATCTGGACTTATTTGAGTGTTGTTATCATCTCATTGATGTCTCTCATCGGTTGCTTAGGTTTGGGAGGGCCATAAACGAAAAACATACTCCTACATTGCTGCCCTCGTGCATACAGCCATACACTTAAAGTCCCTACTGCACCATCTTTCTTCTACTCACCTTCTATCATAATTATTTTCTCTTCTGGCTATCAAAGCAAGCTTGAGATTTTATCCTCCTATAGATAACTTGCACTCTTCACCATCATCAAGCCATGTTGTTTGACGCTGCTATAAATAATATATTCAGAGTCCCACCTTGGAATTGTAGAGCTTCTTCTTCTAATTGGTTTTATGAGTATTATATTAATCTGTTTTTTCAAAAGTTGTTTTCAGATTTTTATGATGGTTTGGAAGGAAGAGTTCTTAAATCATAAATAACCATCATAAGTTTTAAAAAAAAATGGTAAGAGGAGTGAAGTTATTGTCAAGTGATATGATATTCTCAGTTACTGGAACATTTTTGGTGTGGCTAATTCTCCATAAATCATTTCCTTGCCCCTGTCATGGATGTGAGTATTGCAATGAAAACCCAACACACATAAAGATTTATGTACTCAAATTCAATGGAAATTATTGTAATGGAGGTTTCTGAATTCATCTGGTTGAGATGCACATGCCATTTCCTGAGTCAACCTACAGCTGCAGCATCTACAGGAAAAACAGTCTCAATTTCATTCATATCACTGGCAATGAGATTTATATACAAGAGAATATATTAGCATCTAGGTTCTTAATCTTGGTGATTCCTTGTATGGGCACATCATTTCCATGGTGTTGAACCCACAAAAGAGCAATCTAGCTTGGAATGCACCCTTTTCTTGCCCTTATATGACCTGGCTCCTGGAACAGAGCTTGGTTGTGCTCAAGATTCTCAATTTGAAACCTTAGATCCATGTGTTTGATGATAATCACATAAAAAATTAGCATTGAAGAACAGTGAGACACCTTTACATGTATCAACTGGTTTGATGGGAAGCTATGTGATAAGTTGATTTGGCAATAATTGTTGTAAAACTATGTGTGGAGGATCTACCAATCTAGTGAACTTTTTATTCCCTCTTGCTTTTAGTTGACTAACATCTGCATGATGACCATGGATGGGATTGACAATTTTGAATCCATCTTTATTGACTCCATTTTTAAAATTTGACTTTGATTGCAACTTATGGAAATGATAAGTAGTGATAGAGATTCGATAGTGAATGAGATCATTTTCCAACAATAGAAGTTCACACTAACATACACTAGTACATAATTCAGAAAATGAACTATAATTAGTGAGAATCACTTTTCCCTAGATAATGGGTAAAAGACTATTGATAAATAATAGTTGGATCTCACTTTCCATAATTTGAAACTCATTTGAGCTAACATCGTTTGAAATCTTAGCACATAATCATTGATTGTCTCATTTTTTCCTTGCTCACATCACATGTTAATTTTTACACATTACTTTAGCTTCAATGTTTTATTGGAAATAGTTAACAAAGGCATCAGCTAGATCTCCGAAGGAATTAATTGAAGCATGAGGTAAAGAATAAAATCAAGTGCATAGTCTTTCAAGCTTCACAAAAATAGTTTCGCAAGTATTCATCATAAATGTAGTCTAAAAATTTTGCATTAAAGGAACACATGTGAGCCAAAGGATCACCTTTACCATCATACATTGTAAAACTAGGCACTACAAATCCAATTGGTAAAGGGTAAGACAATATGTCATATTCTAATGGATTATGTTTTTACTTGCTTGTTATATCACTTAGAGGAGATTTTTTCAAATCATTGAGACGAGTGTTGATCTTTTGCAACTCACTCATGATGGTGGTGGTCAACGGAGAAGTGGAAGATGCTAAGGCTATTGTTGGTGGGTCAAAAGTCTCACCAACAAAGGTGAGTACAAAAATCTCTTGAAAAGGTTACAAGATCAATCAAAACAATTAGACCCTAAATTAATATGAGCTGGAATCTTAGGCACAAACAGATATTTATAGAAATGATAAATGAAGGTGAAAGAGGTTAGGGCTTACTTGAAAATTGGTGCGATGTCAATATTGATTGTTGTGATAGGGAGTTGGAAACTAAAATATGGAATTGGATTGATGATTAAAGACCAAAGACAACTAAAAATTGAGTTTTTTGGGTGTGGGGACTCGATCACACCCACAATCTAGTCTACTTGATGCGATCATGCTCAACATATATGACTAGCATATCTATATTAAATATAATATATCTAATGTACGCCGAGAGATATCCTTCTCGAGGCACCTATTAAATATAATAATCACTAATCCTAACATTAGGTGCCTTGAGAAGGATATCTCTCGGCGTACTTTAGATATATTATATTTAATATAGATATGCTAGTGGCATTCGAAGCGCAAGCGTAATCATAACCATAGCACTAACCCTAACCCTAAATTTGACCCTGATTGTAATCTTGACCCTAATTAAATTATTATTATTACATTATTATAAACAAACGTTAATTAAATTAATATATAATTATATCGTATAATAAGACATTAATATAATTAATTCATAATTAATTTCGTATTACATTATTAAATATAATGATATTATATTTATATTTATAGAATTATTATAAACCATAATTATTTTAAACCCTAATCCAAATTATTTATCAATAAATTAAAATATTTTTTATAATTTCTTTAAATTATATAAATTATACTTAAAAATACAAAAAAAAAATCTAAATTTTAAAAATATATTTAATAATTTTTTTAATTTTTAAGTGGTATGCCTATACTTAACTAAACTATATAAGTTTGATGCAATATATTTAGGGTTAAGGTTATGAGGATATATTTAATTATATGCATTTTTAAGAGGTACAAAAGGTTAGATTTAGAATTAGGGTTAGGGTTAGCATTAGTGTTAGGATATAGGTGAGGGTTATGGTTACAATTATAATTACGACTTGAATTAGTGTTTGGGTTAGAATTATAATTTGAATTTGGGTGGTGTAGGAGTGGTCAATGGAGCAACTTGGAAGATGCTAAGGCTATTGTTGGTGGGTCAAAAGTCTCACCAACAAAGGTGAGTACAAAAATCTCTTGAAAAGGTTACAAGATCAATCAAAACAATTAGACCCTAAATTAATATGAGCTAGAATCTTAGGCACAAACAGATATTTATAGAAATGATGAATGAAGGTGAAAGAGATTAGGGCTTACTCAAAAATTGGTGCGATGTCAATATTGATTGTTGTGATAGGGAGTTGGAAACTAAAATATGGAATTGGATTGATGATTAAAGACCAAAGACAACTAAAAATTGAGTTTTTTGGGTGTGGGGACTTGATCACACCCACAATCTAGTCTACTTGATGCGATCATGCTCAACATATATGATTAAGTCTAGAGCCCTTGTTAGTTGCAAGAACCTATTTGCTAGTGAGATTACCTCTGCCTGAAAAAAAGGTTGTGCTAAGGAGCATCTTTGGGAGCCTACCATTTACAAAGGAAAGTATGAAACTTCCTTGATGATAGTCAGGCCCTTAGGTTGATTCAACAAGATTAAAACAGAGAATGTTGGATGTTGATCATCCTAAATAAACTATACCCAATTCAAACTAAGACTAATGCCAATTGATACTCAATATTTTATAGACCTATGTTATAAATGTCTTCCCATACTCTACTCCTAAATCTAGAATTTGAAGCATTGGTGGGTGTCCTATGAATAAATGGTTTGATGAAGAATGCAAAAACCTTCACCACACAAAAGGACCTTCTTAGACATGACCTTGTTGCTGCTAAGAGTCTTCATATAACCTATCACACTCTTCTATGTTGTAAAAAGTGACAATTCATTTTTACTCATCATCATAACATGCTATCCACATTGTACAATGCCCCTAAACTCTTTCAACATGCCATCTTTCCTCATAGCAACATTTTCCATATCATAGACCCTTGTATTTGGTTCCAACACGCCTCTGGCTTATATGAAGTTCCTGAAGAACCTCCAATCACAATGACTTGCCTCTCACCTTCATCATCTCCTTGTGACCTATATACTTACTGCAAAGTGAAAGAGGCCATTTATAAATTGTAAACTAATAAAGCAATTAATGTTGATGGATTGCAATCTGAATTCCTAAAGTATGCAACTTTTGTACTTTGCTCTTCCATTGCTGATTTATTTAATGAAGTAGTTATCCATGGATTCCCTCCACCTTGATCTTCTCACTTGATTCATCCTATCTACAAGTCTAGTAACCGCCTTGACCCTAATAATTATTAGACTATCATGATTGGCCATACATACCCTAAGCTTTATGCCATTATTCTAGATGCTCTCATTTCCTCCTTTGTGGATAACTTAAAGCGTCCTACTCATGGTAAAGCTGGATCCAGCTGTGGTATTTAAATAATTGATCACATTTTGACTTTGCGAGAAGCACATCATAAACGTGAACTGGTTTATTGCTACTTTGTTGACTTTCAAAAAGCCTTTGATAGTGTTCCTAACTATCTTTTTTTTGAAAGGTTGAGAGCTTTGGGTCTGAGGGATATTGTTGTTCAAGTAATTTTGAGACTCTATAAAATAGTCAAAGGTCATTTTCTTATAGCACATAGCACTTCTTCAACCATCTATAATATTGTTGGAGTTAAGCAAGGTTGCCCGCATTCCCCTACACTTTTTGGTATATGCATTGATGAGATGGAAAATTTTCTTCTAGAGGAGCTCTTCCTGGATTTAGTGAGTCATTGCATGGTATACCTATCCCATTATTGTTGTTTGCTGCTGATATTATTTTTTTCTACTCAATAGCTAATAGATTACAAGGTCAGCTAGATAAATTGCATCTTTTTGTGACAACAAAAAGTTGCATGTTAGCTTGAAAAAATGAGCTGTCATGATTTTCTTTTATAGTTGTTAATCTCATTCATTCACCTTTCGAGGTGAGATAGTCCCATAAAGCTCTTATTACACATATGTGGGGTCACATTCAAAGGGCATAGACTTTCTTTCAAGCTTATTATTGAGGCAATGCTTTTTAAAGGCTATGTTGTTCGCAATAAATTAGAAAAAGGTTGTTTTCAACTTTAGTTCCAAGATACATGTACCAAGATTACAAACTTTATTCCTTTAAAGAATTATTTAATGTAAAAACACAGTTCTTAAGTGTATTATACAAGCAGAATTTGATGCTTGACCACTGAAGTTGGACAATATTTTCAAGATTATTTGTTATTTGCATAAACTATGAGATTTTGCAGATAGTCTAAAGGGTACTTGAGGTATCTTAGTATGCTTACTTATCCTCTTTGGAGCTCTTCAAACAGAAGGAAAATGTTGGCTGACTAGTGTGAGCTCTCTTCCACAAATTATTGGTACTTTTGTTGATAATTTTCCATCATTTGGGTTTTCTTGGAGGGCCCCCAATATTAGAGTGGATTAGAAAGAGATGAACATGAATGCATTCAAGAGGACATTTATAGGATCTCCATCCAACATACTTGGAATTTCCGCCTTGGGCCATTTAGCCCAAAATTGAATCATTATGCATCTACATTTCTCCAAATTGTGATGGAGATGTTATCCTTCCAAACTATCTTCAAAACCATTGGTCTCATGGACTTAGATTTCCCCTTGGCTAGATGCAGGTCAACTCCCATCAAGTGAAAATTGAGACAAATCACCACATTCCAAGAGAGGAACACATGTGTCCACTTTAATTTCAAGAGTCAGAGGTCGAGGATCATCTTATTTTCAAATGCACATGTTTTTATAAAATTTGTAAAAAAAAATTGGTGTCTTTCTAGGGACTCAAGGTAGTCTCTAGCAACTCTCTTTCAGTATCAAAATCAGAAGTGCTTGGCATTATACATTAAAGGAGCTTGCACATTTAGACATCACTTGAGTGAGGGGTTCAAATAAAGAATGCTTTTGATAACATCATAACTATAACCTCCTCCTTCATTCCAACCAACTTTTTTAGTGGCTCAAAGCATGCATCTAATAGTTCTTACATACCAAACACAGTCTAAAAATGAGGCTTTCAAACAATGGTAAAAATTGTTAGTTTGAAAATAGCTTTTACCTATCTAGATTGACTAGGTCCTATTCACACTATGCTTAAGTCTCCACTTAGGGACTTTTAGGACTTTGTCTCACCTCATGTGGTTGAGACATGTGTCCTCATCTTTTTGAGACACCTAGTGCATGCATACTTGTCACTTGCTCAAACATTGGTCATTGAGCTCACAAGTGTTGCACTTTTGGAGGGGTAATCAGCCATTATTTACTACCTTCCTACCTCCTCTTTCTTGCCTATTTATACAAGGCATCATTGTACATTTTAGTTAACTTTTGGCAATATAATTTTGGCTTGTTTTGTGCACTCAGCTTGTGGAAGTTTATTCTAGTTCTTTCTTGTTGATCTCGCACCTAGCCTAGTCAAGAGTTCCTTGTAGAACCAAATGAACATTGCTATTGAGTCTGGAAGGCCCAAATCAATAAGGATTGATTGTCCAAAAATCAATTTTGGACAAGTTATCAATTTTCACAGAAACAATTTCCCCTAGCTCTCTATATCGTACATCCGTATAGAATCGTACGAAGATTTTTGCAAGAAAAGCAAATTTTTTTAAGGAAAATCAAATGCTGCAGGAGCTCTAGTATATCTAGGTGAATTTGGGTGAAAATTTTCAGTTTTTGTGTGGTTTGAGAGTCATGTGTGGTGGCTTCTGGTTCACTGCTGGTTTGAGGGTTTCATTTTTTGGCCTCTTGGCCTTTGGACACTTGGTTCAAGGGTTTCTAGCTATTGTCTTTCTTTTTGGCTCTGTTGGATTGGGCGAATTTCATTTGGTCGCCACTAGGATTTTAACTGCTTCGGGCTTTAGTTTGGACCTACATTTTTGGAGATTTATATTCTCTTGTTTCTACTCGATTCATCACCATTTTTTGGCCGATCTTGGCCCCTGTAGCTTTCAAAAGCCTCAAAGACCACTTTGTTGGTAATTTTAGCCGTGGTTTCTACAAAGGTCGACACCAGGTGAAGCTTTGCATGGCGATCTCATTGTTTGATTGGTCGCTGACTTCTTCAAAAGTTGCTTCAGTCAATATCTATTTGTTTGCAGGATGAATTCAAACCATCAGCTCCACAAATCTGGTCACGGTTTCATCAAAATTGCCTCATCGTTGTTTGAAGGTTCATAGTCACAGTCTCTGGTTTGTGTTTAAAACCAGGTCACACTCTTCTCTAGGTCGAAGCCCCAACCAGCAACATTATTTGGTGTCTACATTAGCATCGAGGTCTTCATAGAAGTTGCAGACTTCAAGGGTTTCCTCCATTTTGAACCTCATTGTTTGACATTGTTGCAGGTCGATTCCCAAATGCAATCACTTTCAAAATCCGGTGGAGGGTTTCCAAGCATCTGAACCCCCGGTGAAGTTTTTTTATTGAGGTCGTTGTTTTCACAGTCGAAGCTCCAATATTCATAATCACGACTTTCAACCCGCCCATTGCCCAACGGCTTCCACAGGTCTTTCAAGCCACCAAGAGCATTTAATATGAGGGACATTTGTTGTTAAGCTTTATGCTAACACTCCAGCAAAATTTGTTGTTAAGCTTTCATGCTAACTGTAACAGTTTTTGTTACATTACCATCTATTGTTAACTTCAATGTCTATGGTTAACATTTAGTGTTACAGTTATGCTAACTGCTAGCATTCTTGTTAGCATTTCTTGTAATCATAGCAGTCTATGTAAACCTTCACATGCAATTTGACCGCTAGCGGCTAAGTCAACACTACCAGACTTAACTTTTTATGTCAGGGTGACCACCAAGCTCCTTTAAAAGTGCCTAAAGTAGGCATTTTTTCATTTTACCATAACTTTCATCCACGGAGGCAAAATTTGACAAATTATACTCAATGGAAAGGTATTTCCATCCTCTTCGATGTAGCGTTGAGACGTTTATAAAATTGTGTCGTTTTAACACATTTTTTGGTCTCCAAAGTCGGAGGTTTCGCATAATTTTCGATGAGGTATAACTTTCACCCCGATTATCGAAAATTGACAAACTTTTTTTTTGAAATTTATCAGAATTTCGCAAGGAGTTCATTAGTGCAAGTAAAATCATATTTGGATAGTTTTTTTTCATAAAAATTGTAAAAATCTCTGTGTTATAAACGAATGATTTGGCTTCCAAACTTGCACCTGTTGTAATTTTTCCTTGTCTATTTTTTCTTAGGGGGCCTATATTTCAACACTAATCATTTTGAGGGGGTAAACTTGCATTTCTACTTTGGATATTGCTGCACGTTTGATCATGTCTCTCACACACAATCCCTTCCATATGAGTATTGTTTATAATCCTCATAATAAATGAAAAAACAAATGTGGATATTGAGGGATGAAAAGGCATACAACAGAAGAATGTTTAATTCATGAAAAAGACGAATTGAAACAACTTCATGATTATCATATTGCTATAGCTAGTCATTATAAAGCACTTGCAGAACAATCATCCAATCTCACTCAGACATCTTGTGAGACACCATCATTTGGGGATGGACAATTTAGTCAGATGACTTGCATTGAGATCTCATCTCCACTATCACCTAATGCTATTTCCAAATCCAGAGTTGACTCATCTATGGCTTTCAATGATTCTATGCACCAGGATATTGATATTATTTTTCCAGATCTGCCACTTTGGGATGCATATCTAAAAGACATATCGTATCTATTTGTAGAGTCCCACATCGCAAATTTGGAAGACACTATTGAGGACATCTGTCTTCTATTTGATGACAACTTCGATGAAGTTGCATCACCATTGTCTTCTTTGGATATAATTGCTCTTGCTTTGCCTACATCAACTTCTATAGTGACAGATTCTGCAAATATTCATGAGTCTACATATTTGACTCAGTCATCATCTATTTTGACATCCTCTGCAGTAATATCAGTCTCATTGGTTCAGTTGTCACCATACATCCATGGTTCCTATTCCCGAATCTTTTAGGATACCTAATTCATCTTATCAGCATTTGTCACAGGTTAGCATTGGCTTGGAAATACTTGAGCATCCTTCGAAGATATCATGGGCATATCTACATCTTTGAATCATGTGCAAAATTTAGAGACTTTCATCCTTCTTCCTACATGTTCCTATCTAGACTGTGAAGATCACTTGCACACTTCTGTGGTTCTTTTTCTTCCCAAGGGGAGAAATGTTGTTCAACATTCATCGATCATCTTCGACATCTAGTGTTGAGCATCTACCAGTACTACAAGAGACATTTTGAGGGGAGGTTGCATGGTTTCTCGTCTCATATCAATTTTGGGAGGAAACATTTAATCACATAGAGTTTATTGCTTCTCATTTTCTAGGGGGTCACATTGACCTTCTCTCTTTTCTCTCCTATGGGGAGAACATTTATTGTACATTAGTGTTAGAAGTAGTCCTTGGGGAGTCATGTCGAGTCCTCCTTCACTTGTACAATTTTATTTTGCATACTTTCTCTTTTGGAGAGGATTTTTATTTTCCACTAGGTTTTCTCCCTTACTCCGTTTATGAGAAACTCATTTGTACATGAGTACCTAACATGGCTTAATACCCAGAACCCATCATCATTGTATCGCTTCTCCCTAAGTTGCACTTAAGGGGGGTGTTAGTGTGAAAATAACTTTTACTTATCTAGATTGACTAGGTCCTATTCACACTATACTTAAGTCTCCACTTAGGGACTTTAGGAATTTGTCTCACCTCATGTAGTTGAGACATGTGTCCTCATCTTTTTGAGACACCTAGTGCATGCATACTTGCCATTTTCTCAAACACTTGTCATTTGAGCTCACAAGTGTTGCACTTTTGGAGGGGTAGTCAATCGTTGTTTAGTATCTCCCTACCTCCTCTTTCTTGCCTATTTATACAAGGCATCATTGTACATTTTACTTAACTTTTGGTAAATATCATTTTGGCTTATTTTATGCACTTAGCTTGTGGAAGTTTTTTTGGGTTATTGCTTGTTGATCTTGACAATCCCAACAAAAATGAAGCTTTTACTTCTATATAGAGACACTTTAAGCACTCTCTCTTGACCTATTATACTACACTTTATCTTCAGTCTCATTATCCTTTGTGTCCATGTTTGTAAACCTTAATAATTTCAATTTCAATAGCACCCACATTATACAATAATATGAAAACACACAACATATAAATCTATCTAATTAAGCACAATCAATTGTCACATGCATTATATACCATTCATATAATTATTCTAACTATCATCCAAATAATAATACTACAAAGTCAATGCCCATGATTAAATAACATGGGGAGAAGGTTAATTATTCTCAATATTAAAATAATAATTATGTCGAGAGGCATTCCTACATTCAGAGCCCGGATGGAGAACAAAAGCTAAAAGATTCATAAATAGATTCAGATTCTATGAAATTTTATAAGATTCTGATAAAAATAAAAATATTAAAAACAAAGGTGAAAGGAATTAAAAATAAATAAATAAATAAAATGCAAGGGGGATAGAAAGGAAGGTGGATGACAGTTTCAAAGAAGCCATCAATATCCACTAAGATCAAAGAAAGAAACGTTACACAGAATGGCATATCAAAAGACGCACATTCATCTCTATTTAAGGTCATGGTGAATGCCTTTTAACAGCACTTCATGTATAGTCTCAAGTTTTTTGATCTAACTTTGCACTTGCTAGATTTGTTGAGCAAACTATTAGTTACACTAAAAAGAAGCCAGCAGAAAATTGTACAAAAATTTGTCATTTGAACTATGTTGCCTACTCCTAGGAAATCTCATTTAAAAAAATGATTATAAAAGTAAAAATAAAATAAAAATAACAAACACCCAATTTAGCGGCACCTGCAATTTGTATCTTGAACAAATTGCACTGAGGTTGGTTGTGTGAAAGTCCCCAATAGACTCAAAAGACCAAGATCACCTGCAAAACCTGAGATTAGCCTTCTACAGAGAAAAAAGCACAAACAATTTGCACAGTTAGGATGCAATTAATGAATTACATGTGCACACTTGCTTTTTATGAGAGCAACTAAATAAAACCTAATATGACATAAAAATAACATAAGACTTAAATTAGGCTCAAGTCAACTTAATATAAGGTGTAATTAATTACACAACACCCCCTTAAGTGCAACTTAAGAAGGACGGGTCCCGACTACGAGGCCATGTTAGGTACCCATGCACATAAAGAAAACTCTCATAACTGAAATAAAGGAGGGTTAGTGTAACTTAAGAAGGATGGGTCCCCACTATGAGGCAATGTTAGGTACCCATGCACATAAAGAAAACTCTCATAACTAAAATAAAGTAGAAAAACCCTATGGGAAAAAAACCCCTCTCCAAAAACAGAGTAAAAAACATGCAAAATAAATGTGTGGATGTGATGAAGAAAGACTCAAACACTAAGACCCCCTGGAATTGAATCCATCATAGAGTGCAATCATGAACAAACTCCAAGGAAAGTTCAACTAGTTCACAAAATTTTTTATATCTGATCTCCATATAATTAGTACCATAATAGGCCACCAGATCTCAACCTCCACAAACCACTTCAAGGTTTCCCCCGCTAAATCTCTATTGAGCCACCATGTCATAGGTGTCACGTACATATCTCCTGCAAATATAACCCCTCCATCTGGTGTGAAAGGTCTATCCGACCACACGCCTGCAAAAGCTTTGCACTGGTAGTTTTTGGATGGCCGATAGCTAAACACAGGCATTCTAGAAGAATTGTGATGCAGACAATTGTGATGCAGAGTCCACTCCAACCTTCCTTGTGCAGGTTTGGGCTTCCATCGATCACACCGCCAATTTGTCATCGTACGAACATGTGTGTATCCCAAACTCAACGAGGGCATCCCTAAACCCTCTTCTACTTGCAAGGCAATCTCATTAGTTTTGGCTTTGGAAACGCTTGCAGAAGGGTTTCGCGATGACAGGCCCACGGAAAGGTCAAAGACCCCATACTTATTACACTCTGGCCACACTGTTAAACTAATTTTTGCTGGAAAACACCACTCCTTTTCCACTTCACTTGGAAGTTTGCAATCCAGTTGCAATGCTTTGCAGTCCAACTCACCGAGTTTGAGCTCGACTTTTATGTAATCCACCAGAAACTGCACAACATGCTTTAAGCGAAGTCCACATTACAACAGCTGATGACTCGAAGTAGCCTTGTCTACATCCTTATAGTCGATCCTCCTCTCCATTTCCAGGCGTGGGTAGTAGCAGTGGATTTTCCAAGAGTTGTCAAAGCTTGAGCTGTATGAGATTTCAAACTTATCCACGCTTCCACAAGAAACCAGAGATTTCATCACACTTTCTATAGCCTCTAGTCCAATTATTTGGAGTGATTTAGCAACAGATTTTAGCTTTGTGATATTCAATTAATTCATTAACTTGCTTAGTGCCATGGATGAGACGAGAATAACATGCAGCATAGAAGAGATTGTTAAACTCTCCCTTGTATACCCCTACTTCAATCGTACCTGGCTCAATCTCCAATTGTAGCAATTCCTCAATATCTTCATTGCTGATCTTTTTCTTTGATCCCCGTATCTTCAAGTCCTCAATATCTCCGAGGAATGCATAAACGCAGAGCCTTGATAACAAGGGAAGCAAATTCTGTTGCATCTTCTTTTTACTGCATTCTACAATAAGACATGTTCCTAATCTACCAATGCGCAATGACATCACACTGTCCTCAAATCTTAGATACAGATCTAGCGAGATGTGTTCTCCAATGGATCTGGCACAGAGGTAAATCCTCTTTTCTAAGCGAGGCTCATATATCTCAAGCCGTAAACCTTCTTCAGGCAGATCTTCAGTTTTGAGGCGACATATCCAGCCATAAACATCCTCCAAGCAGGTGCTAGATTCATCTAAACACATTTTAAAGGACAAACATAGGGGATGAAGTAGGGTATCAGACAGTGAAATCTAGGACACTAGACTCACACTAAATTCTCAAAAACCTTTAGAGCATAAATACTAATTGCATGCTGGTAGACATTCGCCTTTGGAATGCACTCCAAGCTCTCACCACAAAAGCTCTTTTATTGTCCCCCTCTAACTTCACTTTAATGACCTTCCGTTGTCCCCCTTTTGTTGTCCCCCCTCTTTTATGAGTCTTGCATGGATGTGACTTATGAGTCTTGCATGGATCTTTCGAAGTGGCAATGTGTCCAACAAAGAGTGCTTTCCACGTTTTCTTAATAGAATCCTAGAAGGCTCCAAGTTCTCCAATCTAGATAGAAGGACAAGTAGAGTACCTAGTCATGTACTCTAATTTTGTATTTTGTGAGTTTTTAAGGATGACATTCCTTTTCGCAAAAGAACAAGGGAGAGACAAATCGACATTGAACTTACACTTTTCCATTTGCATTTGAATGGACCACTTTAACTCCTCTTGTCAAGTCATTTATATCTTTGTCAAAGTAATGAACTGAAAAACTTATGCTCGATGGAACTTCTGGACGGTTGTTTTTTTGCTCTGCATGTTTTTTTGAAGCTGGCCACCATTGTCTCCCTAGGTTTCCATACCGCACTCTAGGCGCAGGAACTATAGCCTTTTTTTTGTATGCCTACATTTATTGCGGCATTTTGGCCATTTAAATGCCTCTTTCTGCTTCTAACCCAGCAGTTGTTGCTAGTGTTGGCAGTTTCTCGGCTCTAAACAATGGCTCCTCCTCTGAACAAGCATCCCTAAAAATTTGTTCCGAAGGTGTTCCACGAGGTAAGTCCTCAGACTCTCCTGCTGATGTGATCTTACCATCACAGGAATTTGATACTGCTTGTTTATGGTTAGAGCAGCATACTCTCATTGGTTACTTTGTAGGGAGAACTCCCCCTGAATCTATGCTCAAAGAATGGGTCTAGAAGGCTTGGGTCCCTCATGGGGTCCGCCTTGATATGGTCCAGAATCTAACCAAAGGTTTTTCCTTTTCCACTTTGCATAAGTTAGCCATGTTCAAGCTATTTTAAACCATGGTCCTTGGTATGTTCGGTCTTCCCTGTTGGTCTTCCAATAGTGGACCCAGGCTTTTGTAGCCTCTGATGATACCAAACAGAAGGTTCCAGTGTGGATTGAATTCCCTAGTTTGCCTTTGCCCTATTTCCATTTCCTGCATGACATTGCCTCTTCTTTAGGAAGAGTTATTTGTGTTGAACCTGATAGGTTCTTTCAAGCACGCCCTCAAAAGCGTGTCTGTGTTGAGGTGGATCTTTCGAAAGACCTCAAGGAATTTATTGACATTCAAATTGGCCCCCTTCGACATACTCAGAAGGTCACATACTTCAATTTGCCCAATACTTGTTATCGCTGCCAGTCAGCTAAGCATAAAATTAGGGGCTGTCCTCTTGTTGTGCCTAGGACCCGGGCTCCACCCAGGGATACTGTACAGGCACGTCCAGTCACAACTGTGCCCAAGGAGGTGGTTTCTAAACCAATGGACACTTGGGCTACTGTTACCAATCGCAAACATAGAGAAACCCTTTATGGATGCCCTCAAACCCACCAAAGCAATTAAAGAGGTTTCAAAGCTTTCTGCAAATGGCAGGAAGGACAAACATAAGGGTCCTATTGTGCTGCCTTCGCAGCAAAAATCACCCCCAAGGACAAGAACCCTTGTCAATCATTCTGTATCACCTCGTAGGCGCTCTCGTAGCAGATGGCTTCCTGAGGAAGGAGAAATTGTTCAGGAAATTAAAAAACAACAAATCCCTCCTCTCCAATTTGGGTCAAATCCTACCGACTTTCTTCAAAATAGTTTTGCTTCCTTTGAAGGCCTAGATTCTGGGGAGATGGTGGAGGATTTTAAATGAATTTTCTCTCTTGGAATGTTCAAGGTCTCACTGACCTCACTAGGAAGTACTCTGTTCGTGATGCTCTCCATCATTTTGCTTCTCTTGATGTTCTGTGCCTGCAAGAAGTTAAAGTTACAGGCTTTCTTTTGTCTTCGACTTGCCGTTGTATTTGACCAGCGAGTAAACTTTTCTCCACCGCCCATGAGGCTGGGAAAGGTGGTGGTGGATCCCACCAACAGGTTAGTTTGGACAATTCTTAATATTAATAATCATTCTTTTGGGATTATTAATAGGTATGCTTCAAATGATGCGTCAGAAAGATCTACTTTGTGGCGATGGATTGCGGATTCAATGCCCGTGGCCACATGGCTTATTTGTGGGGATTTTAATATGGTTTAAATGGCTACTGACAAAGATGGCATGCTGCCTTTTCAGTGGCCAACTGGCAAAAGAGAGGCGTGGTTCCATATGTGTAATAAATTGGGATTTGTTTTATCCCAATGTTGGCCACGGTCATTCCAGTCCTTTATGGCATACTTGGTGCAACTTTCGAACTAGAACTTACAGGGTCTTTAAACACCTTGATCGTGCTATGATTTTTGCACAATCTTTTTTTAACTTTTCCACGTCATCCACCCTTTCGGTTCAGCCGTTAGTGGATGTGACATTGTCAGACCACTTTCCTATTCAGTTTGCCATTGAGTGGCAACTGTCTCAGCCACGTGCCATAAAATCTCAGTTTTTTTCTGAACTCTTCCTTGCTTACTCATCAACCCACCTTGGCACACATTTCAACTATATGGAATTTAGAATGTTATCCGTTGCATTCTACTAGCTAGATTAAGTGGTGGAATGATACTATTGCCTGCACTGTGAGATTTCTTCACATCTATGGCCATCAGCTAGCCAAATTCAAGAGAAGGGCTTATGAAGCAACTGTCATTGCCTTGAAATTTGCTTCTGAGGCCTTGGTTGTTGAGCCTTTCTCTCCTTCTAAGCAAATCCTTGTAGCCAATTTACGGCATCAAAAATAGATGGCTGATTGTCATGCTGCCAGAGGGGCACAACTTAAAGACAGGATGCACTAGCTAAAAATTGGAGACCGTGTTTCTAAGGAATTTTTTCTTGCTCTCTGAGCTAGACATTCCTCACATGGTATTAAGCAAATCAAAGAGGATAGTATTGTTCATACATATCTGCCAGACATTCTCCAGGCTTTTATAAGAAATTATGAAAAAGTTTTCACTGCTCAAGATTACACTCCTGAGTGACATATTGCTTTGCAGGATTGTCTTACTGTTGTGCCTAATAAGCTTTCCTCAGCCCAGACGCACTTCTGTGATCAATTATTGACCATTGAAGACCTCAAAGAAGTTGTCTACTCTATGGCTAATGGAAAATCTCCTGGAATTGATGGCTTTCCTCGTGAGTTTTACAAATCCCTTTGGGATTGTTTAGGAAAAGATTTACACAATCTTTACCTTGAAGCCTTTCATTCTAATTCTTTAGGAAATATTATAAATCAAGGAAACATTAAGTTCATACCTAAATCTGGTGATCTGGAGGATATTTACAACTAGAGACCCATTACGCTCCTCAATGTTTCATACAAAATCATTGCTAAAGCCCTTCACTCAAACTCCGCAACCTACTTCCTCTGATTGTCCACCCTGAACAAACAGGCTTCATTAAGTCCAAATATATTTTAGATAATATCATTGTTGTTTGGGAGGGACTGGAATGGGCACAAAAATCAAATCAAAAAGCAATCTTTTTAAAATTTGATTTTGCTAAGGCATATGATCGCATTGAATGGCGCTTTATCCTTGCCATGCTTGCAGCATTAGGGTTTGGTCCCTCTTTTATTCAATCTATCAAAATGCTCTTTTTAGATGCCTCTGCATGTATCACTATCAATGGTCACCAATCCCATACTTTTGGCCTTTTCAGATCGATCCGACAAGGATGCCGTCTTGCTCCAAGCCTGTATGTTCTTGCTGTAGAGGGTTTTGGTTATCTTCTTGCTCATTCAGTGTCCAATTGGCTTGTTCATGGTATTACTATACCTAATTCCTCTAGCCAACTAGTTAATGATCACTTTGCTAATGACTCTTTTTTAACCCTTCTGGAAGAAGAAAATTCTGTCAAAAATGCTCTTGGTTGTCTGGAGACCTTTTGTTTAGCCTCAGGTTCTTCCATTCAGTGGCATAAAACACTTTGCTATAGGTAGTCCATTCTTCCCATTCCCCAATGGCTTCAGCATTATGGTTGGCACTGGGTTGGCCATGGTGAAATCTTTAGATTTCTGGGTATTCCCTTTGCTTTTCAGGGCACTTTTGCTACTCTATGGCAAGATGTTCTTACCCGTGTGGAACAAAAGCTTGCAGTCTAGATTACTAAGCCACTTTCTCTAGCTGGTAAATTCCAAGTTTGTTCTAAGATTTTGGCAGCAACCCATGTTTATTATTCTTCTTGTTGGGCTCCTTTAAATAGTTCTTATTCCAAGCTGGAGAAACTCTTGAGGTATTTTCTATGCACCTCTTATGATACTCGCCATGGTTTTCATCATGTTGCATGGAAATTTTGCTGCCTTCCCAGAGATTCTGGAGGGCTTGGTATTCTTTCTACCCAACGCCAAGGAACTGCCTTGGCTATCAAGTGGATCATTTGTGCTCTCACTGGCTGTGAGGCATAGAAAGTTTTACTCTGGCATAACATGACATTGAAATGGGATATCCTTTGCACAAATTGGCTTGGAAAGGAATTGGTTTTTCTACTCTCCTTGTCATGAGAGAACCAATTCAGATCTTAGGCACGTTTGTGGTTAAAAGCATTTGGAAAGCCTGGGAAAAAGTTAAACCATGGTTATGCTGGTCTGGTGATGGATTTCGTGCTGGTCTTTCCTTCAATCACCTTAATATTTGGTGGTCACCTCTCCTAGCTTCTACAGGCCAATCTTTAGGTAAATTGCCTGGTTTAAAGGCTCTAAAATTTCATAAAAGAGGTGTTCAGACCTTACAGGATATGTTCCACCAGCCCACTATGAGCATTTTGGCTTGGGAAACATTCTGTGTTAAATTTGGTCTTTCAAATGTTGATAAACTACTTATGACAGAATCCTCATGGCTATTCCACCTAAAATGTTTCATAAGATTGGAATTCAGTCCAACAAGCCATGGTGGAAGGACTGGAAATGGTATCTTGAAACACCAATGCACCATTTCAAGCCACGAATGGCTTACAGGTGGCTTTCAGCTCATTTGCCCATGGCTGACACTCTTCATAAGCATTGGCTTATTCATAGCTCTTTGAGTCTTTGGCATTCCAGATTTAAAATTGTTTGGTCTGCCATTCTTGAGCCGAAACTTGCTTATTTTATCTGGTGCATTCTCTTTCAAGGCCTGCCTGTTGGTACTAGGTTGTTTCATCTTGGGGTCTAGGATCCCCGTTGTCCTTTTTGTGGACAATCTGAGACAATTCAACATCTCTTTTGGTATTGCACTAGAGCACAAGCCTTCTGGCTATGGATTCATGATTTCTTCCGCCCTTTCAGGCTAGAACCTTTAACCTGGCAAATCATTCTTCTGGGTGACTCACCCAGGTTTCCTGAAAGATTTACTCATATTTGGCATATTTTTAGGGTGGAGATATTATTTACATTATGGAAAGATCGTAATTCTTGTATATTCTTAGAAAGTAAAATTGGAACTTCTGTTTCTCTTTACATTAAAACAATTATCTATTCTAATGTTCTTATGCAGATTTAAGTGCAAGATAATAAAGTTGCCTTGGAGGTGGCACACTTACAAGAGTTATTGGATCATTGGGGGAATGCTCCCTGTACTATGGCTCGCATTCCTCCCTCACCTTCCTCTGTCAGAGCCCGTTCACCCAACAGATGAAGAAGTGGTTTGGCCAAAGATTCTCAGCCCCACTCCCAGCCTGCTCAGCGTTGTGGTACTCAACATCGCAGACGCTCAGCCTCTCCATGTCAACGTGGTTGGACCTCAGGTCGTGCTGCAGGGGATAATGCGGGTTGGTCCACTGGCGATAATACTGGTTGGAATGTTCTTGGTCCTTCTCATCCATCTACTTCAGGTTGGGATAATACTAAAGTCTTCTCCTGGTTGAATTTGGCTATCTCACCTCAGCACGAGGAGCCAAATATTCAGAACGAAGAATAGGAAAATGAAGATGGTTGGGCTATGCCTAATGTCAACCTGGACCCAATTGATATTTGGAGGAAACCGGATGATAGGGATCCGCCATCTGCGGGGGTGGCTATGACAGCATAATTATGTTTGCTTATTTATGTTTTTATGATGTTTTTATTTGGGTTATGTACCCTTGATACTTTGCTCTAGAACTTTATGGGCTTAGCCCATGTGACTTTCGGGGTGTGCCTTTTTACCACCCTCTATTTTTTTGTGAAGTGTTATTTTATTTTAATAGATAACTTGCATTTTCATCAAAAAAAAAGTAATGAACTCCTTAATACATCTCAAATGGGCATATGCTAAGGGTTACCACCTTTTGTCCATCATCTTATAGGAAGATAAGATAGAGCATATGAAGCTCTCTCAATGATATTTTAACTAACTAGCACTTGCACCAATAGAAGGTTCAAGGAATACGTTGATAGGAATAATCGACGACTTTATAAAAAAATTTGACGTGAGTTTATTTTACAGTGTGAGACAATTTCGAGCACTATAATGCTCATATATAAAAGCTTATCGGCTAGTTAGATTCTAATTTGTGAAAAAATCAATCACCCACAATATTAGTTAAAATAAATGTCTAGATAAATAAATATATTTCTATAATTTTTAATTAATATTAAATTAATCTATAAATTATTATATAGCATTAAGAAGAATATAAATAATATTTTTTATCGATTATTAATTTAAATATAATATAATTATATAATAATTACTAGTATTTTTTTTCAATTTATATCGTTTTAATATGTTTACAATTTAATTTGTATGATTAAATAATGGATTGTCAATTTGGTTAAATTGAAGTTATAGGACTTCAATTTTAAAATTTAATTGTTACATGTTAAAATTAACATAGTAAGAGAGAAAGATGTATATAATTACAAAGAGAAGGAAGGGAGGAGAAAAAGATATAGACAAAGGGATAGAGACAGAGGGAGGGGTAAAGAGAGATAAAGAGAATTGGAGAGATAGAGGGTGGAGATAGGGAGAAAGAGATTGAGATAGAGAGGAAGAGAGAAATAGAGATAGGAGAGGCAGAGACATAGACATAGAGATCTATATGAGAAGGGGAGAGAGATACAGACAGAGAGAGGGGGGAGATAGAGGGAGTGGAAGAGACAAAGAGAGATAGAGTTAGAGGAACATAGAGAAAGAAAGAGAGAAAGACTAGGAGAGATAGAGAGGGGTAGAGAGATAGAAAGGGGGAGATAGAGATAGAGATAGAGAGAGGGGATGATTTATAGAGAGAGGAATATACAAAGAGAGATAGAGAGGGGGCAAAAATAGATAATGAGAGAAAGAGAGATAGAGGAAGATAGAAGAATAAAGAGGGAGATTGATAGAGAGAGGGGGAGAGAGAGAGAGAGAGAGAGAGAGAGCCCATTGATTCAATTCCCTCTATTTATTTCCCTATTTCAGACAAACATTTAGATTAGCAAACCCTAGTTGTTTTATTTTTGGCATTTTTGCAAGCATATTCTTCTCAGGTGATGCCATTCAACGACCATTACTAGTCATATCTTTATACACTTTCTCTTTCAGTTATAACTAGCTTCGTTCCATTTGATGGTGACCTGGCATTTTAATTTACAATTCTTTAATGTATTGAATAATAATTCTTGAAGCTTTCTTAAATAGGAACATACCTACTCTTATTCAATAATTAATCTTCCATTACAAGAAATTGTAATTATTGGACAAATTGTAACCATTAGAAACAAGAAGTCAAATAAATCTAATGGACCAAAATGAAGCTTACCTCATTATATGGTTTCACCTTTCATTTCCCCACTTTCACAGGGAACAACCCTCCGTACACACTGCCCCACTCTTACTTACCAATTAAGTCATACACTGGTTGTTCATTATTGGTTTTGTTTAGTTGTTGTTTGGCTCTTCTATTTTGACAAATATTTAATTTTTATTGGAATTATTTATTTAATTTAAAGATTTTTTTTACCTTTAGGATTTTTTTAAAGATTGAGTAGGAAGAAACTTAATGACAAGATTTAGATCTATAAAAGTAAGATATGATTTATTTTTATCTTTTTTTGGGTAGAGTTGCACTTGCATTCTCTATTCCTTATTTCCTATTGTATTTTCCAATCTCATTGATCAATTTCAGTGGAGATTAATATAGTTATCTTATCTTGTATATATTATCCTCACAATTTTAATTTCAAAGAAATTGGATTCAATTTCCTAGATTGTATAATTAATGAGATTGTACACATTTGTAATGGTGAAAAACCTAGAGAAGAGAGATAGAGTAATAGAGGAAGAGATGATAATAGAAAGGGAGATTGATATAGAGAGGAGGAGAGAGGAAAAGAGATAGTGAAAAGAAAGATAGAAATAGAGATAGAGAGCTCAGATGGACAAGAGGAGAAAGAGAGAAAGATGAAGATAGAGAAACATAGAGATATAGAAGGAGACAAAGAGAGAAGGGGAGGGGGAGAGAGGGGGAGATAGAGATATATTGAGAGAGAGAGTGTGTGTGTGTAGCACACATTGAAAAAATACAATTATGTTGTATTTGAAAAAAAATGTAAAGAAAACAAGTTTATCCTCAAAAGTTGGGTGGAAACAACACACCAAAATGGTGAATTGATTAAGGTGAAAGATGTGCAAAATTTGAAAAAAGAAAGACTTGATGAATTGATAAATTCAATTGGAGGTTTTGATCTGATAATAGGTGGAAGTCCCTATAATAATTTGGTAGGCAACGATATGAACACAAGGGATTGACTAGAGGGCAAGCATTCCTCTTTTTTCTATGAATTTCCATGGATTGTGAATTATGTAAGGCATGCAATGCATTCAAGTGTAACTTGACATAATAATGAAACCTTCATTTTATACTAATATGGACTTCATTTTATACAAATTATGTATACTTAAAATGGATGTGGAAAGGAGTTATGTGTGCATAAAAGTAAACATTATTTTGCATATGGGAAATTTAAAGTATACATAGTTTTTAAAATTGAGTTGCTAAGAGCAATTAATAAAGGGGGCAAGTTTGTAAGAGTAGTAAAGAGAAATTTGTTATTTGTTTCTAATATTAGTATTCTCAAAAAGAGAGTATAGAGAATAATTATATTATTTTTTCGGGTGCATTTTGGTTTGTTGAAACCATGTAATGATGTATGTTGTTGTGGTTGTTGTCCATCCATCATTTGAACATTAAAAGATTGTAGTGATATGTGTTATTGTCTTGCATTAGAAAAGAAATGGAGTAAATTAAATATGTTGACATGCATGCAAGTAAAGTTGTTTTTGAATAGTAGTTGGTAAAATTGGTATGCAAGTAAAGTTTTTTTTTGTTTCAGTCCTCTTCTTGTTTCCCAAGCATTTTGAGCCCATCCAGTTGAAATGGTAGGCCTACGTATATACATCAAGATATCTTCTTGCATTACATGTCCCCAGTCAAAAGGAGTTTCATCATTAGTGTTTGTCAATGGATCTCAAGATATACGATGCAAATTTCATGGATGGTAGTTGTTTGAAATTCTTTCCCAATGGGTTGTAATATCTTTCTCTAATGAACCAGTATCATTGTGAATGTTTTTGAATGGTTAGTATACATAGTTTGTAAAATTAAGTGCTAAGATCAATTAATAAAGGGGGCATATTTGTAAGAGTGGTAAAGAGGATTTGTTATTTTTTTCTAATATTAGTATTCTCAAAAAGAGAGTATAGAGAATATTTGCATTATTTATTTGGTGCATTTTGGTATGTTGAAACCATGTAATGATGTATGTTGTTGTGGTTGTTGTTGGTGAATGGTTGTTGTCCATCCATCATTTGAACATTGAATGATTGTAGTGATATGTGTTGCTTTCTTGCATTAGAAAATAAATGGAATAAATTAAATATGTTGACTTGCATGCAAGTAAAGTTTTTTTTTTTGTTTCAATCTTCTTCTTGTTTCCCAAGCATGTTGGCCCCGTCCAGTTGAAATGGTAGGCCCACGTATATACATCAAGCTATCTTACTGTATTACATGTCCCTAGTTAGAAGGAGTTTCATCATTAGTGTTTGTCAATGGATCTCGAGATATAAGGTACAAATTCCATCCAGATGCTAGTTGTTTGAAATTCAAGATATTTTGATATAATGCAATAATTTTATCTCATAAACTCTTAGCAATGTTTTGAACTAAAACATTCATCAAGATTTAATTAGAAAGACACAACCTAATAGTAGATCTATCTCTTCTATCCAACTTATCCCATTCATCTTTCTCCATTGATGATGGTAGAAAATTGAGTGCAACAATTATTATGATCCACCGATCTCTCTCCACTAAAAGATATTCAACCTTCAATTTCCATAACTCAAAGTTTTACCAACTGAACTTCTCAATCTCAATTGTCAAGGTGTACGGCTCTGCGTTTAATGACCTGCTCCCACTTTAACGAGTACGTAATTGGACCTGTGTAACTGAACTAACTTTCTCTAGAGTCTTCATTAGATGTGATTTATTTGTACAGTAAAGCATTGTCCACTATACTTTTAAGAAATAACTTGGATCTTTAAAAGTAGCAATTTGTCCAACGACGAGTGCTTTCCATGTTTTCTTAATAGAATCCTAGAAGGATTCAAGTTCTCTAATCTAGATAGAAGGACGAGTAGAGTACCTAGTCATGTACTCTAATTTTGTATTTTGTGAGTTTTTAAGGGTGACATTCTTTTTCGCAAAAGAAAAAGGGAGAGACAAATCGACATTGAACTTATACTTTTCCATTTGCATTTGAATGGATTACTTTAACTCCTCTTGTTAAGTCATTTATATCTTTTTCAAAGTAATGAACTCCTTAATGCATCTCAAATGGGCATATGCTAAGGGTTACCAACTTTTGTCCATCATCTTAAAGGAAGATAAGATAGAGCATATGAAGCTCTCTCGATGATATTTTATTAGGATTATGTGTGTCATACACCTTGCAAGTCCTAATATTTGAAATATTTATTTATTAGTATTTTAGCAATTTGTATTTGTCACTTAGTCTTATGGAAGTTGCTAAATGCAACTATTACAACTTGAAATGTGTGTAAGAGTTGCTAGAATGGAAAGAGTTAGTAAGAGGGAGTTATCTTAGAAATTTGACAAGCATGATTTTAGGAGATCGTGGAAGCATGATTTTAGAAGCCAAAAATGGAGTGCCATATTTGGAGAGTCAGTTATGACTTGACACGTGTAAGTAACTTTCTATATTATAGTGGATTTGATTCTCTATTACTAGTCATTATAGCTCATGCTTTTGAGTTTTCATTTTGGTGGCTTCTTTTACTCAAACTCTTATAAATTGAATACTTGATAAGTCATTTGCTAGGGGTAGTTTTACAAGTACTGTTATGCTACCGGAATTACTCTAGAAATTGTATGGCGTTGAACTCCTGTAATAAACTTTCTCTGCAAGTGTATGCAATCTTGTATTGAATTTGTAGTACATTGAGAAAGTCTTTTGGATTGTGGGGTTTTTCTCCTGAAAGGGATTTCCCCATGTATATATGGTGTTATGGTATATTTGTTTATTGTTGATTTTATGTTTATATATTGTGTATCTTCTTCATGTAACTGAAAAGATTAAAAATTTGCACAACACTCTCCTCATTAGATTGGTGTAGGGAGTGTTTCCACACACCTTGCTTCTTTTCAGTTGGTATCAAAGCTTGATCACCTTTAATCCTAGTTGTTGGGTAGAGGTTTTTTGTAATGATCTTTGTTTGAGTGGGATCATGCGCAAAGTATTTTGTGATCTTATTACAGGAAGGAGATGGCTAGCACATCTAGAAGAATAGAGATGGAGAAGTTTAATGGTGGTAATTTTGAGTTGTGGAAAAATAAGATGGAGGATATGCTCGTAGATAAAGACCTATGGGCTGCAATATTTGGTACTAAACCATCATGCACGAAACAAGAGACTGGGATCTAATGGATTGAAAAGATAAGGGTCTTGTGAGAGTCTATTTGGCTAACTTTGTTTTGTTAAATATTCATGAAGAGGCTATAGCGGCAAGTCTATGGAAAAATCTTGGTTATATTTATCAGGCTAAATCCATGGTAAATAAGGTATTCCTAAGAAAGTTGTATTATTTGATAATGGAAGATGGAGGATCCATAGTTGATCATTTAAATTATTTCAATATGCTAATTGTCCAACTGAGCTTCGTTGGAGTGAAAATGGAGGAAGAGCATCATTATGTAACTTTGTTGTATTGTTTGTCAGATTCGTGGGACTACCTTGTGATGGCCATTAGGAGTACTACCACCAAGTTCAAGATGGATGAGGTGGTTGCATCGTTATGTTTTGAAGAGATGCGAGGGAAAACTTTTGAAACAACTAAGGAGGTTCTTGCGGTTTGTGGTAGATCCAAAGAGAAAGGCAAGAAGAAGGATGAGAAGTAGGATAAGGCAAGAGCCAAATCCCATGGGAGATCTAAGTCTCTGGTAAGTCTAAGGTATTATGTTGAAATTGTGGAAAATCAGGACATTTTTGAAAGGAGTGTAAAGAGGAAAAGATAAAGAAAAAGAAGAAAAATGATTCTGATTCTAATTCTGATAAATCCTCTCAGGACTATGGTGAAGCTTTTGTCACTACCTTAGAAACTCATGCATCTAAAGATGTGTGGCTTATTGACTATGGTGCATCTTTTCATATGACCTCACATCAAGGTTGGTTTACGAAGTATGAATAATTTGATGGTGGGAAAGTGTACTTGGGTGATGACTCTCATCTAAAGATTGTTGGTCATGGAAGAGTCTTGATCAAATTCTCTAATGGTTGAGTGAGGGGGACAATGGTGTATTACATATCCCTGGCTTGACATTGAACCTCTTATTAATGAGTAAGTTGAATGATGTGGGTTTGCATGTTGTTTTCTTGAATGGAGGATGCAAGATGACTAAAGGAACTATGGTGCTTGCTAGGGGTGTTCAGATTGGCACTCTATTTTAGCTAGATTCATGCACGATTCAATGCAATAGTTATTTTGATACTAAGAAGATAACTTCATAGTCTTCATCTTCACCATTGCAACCAACAACAAAGATGTGTGTTGTGTCTACTTCTTATAGATGTGCTTTTTGGGTACCTAAGGATGCTCATTCTTTGGAAATTAAGCTTCCTGTCGAGAAAACAATGTTATGGCACCAAAGACTTGGCCATATTGGTGAGAAGGGTCCTAAAGCCTTGAAGAATAAAACCTTTGTTGAGTCTAGGTTAAAAGATTGTAATATTGAGTTCAATTTTTGTGAACATTATGTTTATAGAAAACAAAATCGTGTTCAGTTTTATTCCATTTCTCATAAATCTTCTTGGGTGTTGGACTTGATATATTCTGATGTTTTTGGTCCTATTAATGTTCTTTCAATTTCTAAATCTATTTATTTTGTATCATTCAGTGATGACTACAGTAGAAAGACATGGGTATATTTCCTTAGAAGTAAATCTGAAGTCTTTAGTCAATTCAAAGAGTTTAAAGCTTTTGTTGAGAATCAAACTTGTGAAAAGATTAAGTGTTTAAGGACTAATAGTGGCAGTGAGTTTTGTTCAGTAGATTTCAACAGGTTCTATAAAGATAATGGGATTGAAAGGCACAAGATAACTCCATATACCCCTCAATAGAATGGAGTTGTAGAGAGGATGAACATGATGTTGATTAAGAGGGCTAGGAGTACGCTTAGTGGAGCTAGCCTAGAACAAAAATTTTGGGCTGAAGTTGTAGCCACTACTTGCTACCTAATTAATAGGTCTCCTACATCATCTCTTGTTGAGAAGCCACCTATGGAGTTGTGGTTGGGAAAAAATCCCTCATCGAGACATCTTCGAGTATTTGGTTACGAGACATATGCTCATGTGCCTAGGGAGAAGAGGCCAAAGTTGGAGAACAAGGGAGTTAAGTTTATCTTCATCAGTTATGGTATTGGTGTGAAAGGATACAAGCTTTGTGATCCTATGGCTGAAAGAGTTTTGTATAACGCAATTACATTATTTTTAAAGATACAAATCCTTCTTCTATTGTTCTACAACTAGAAAAGAAAGAAAAGAAAGAGGATGTGGTTCAACTCCCCCCTACACCCAAGAAAGTTGAGCCAAAAGCCCATGATGGACCTTAAGAAGAGGTGGGCTCTAGTAGTTCAAAAATTTCAAAAGAAGAAGAACCTTAACCTCCACCTCTAAGGAGGTCCACTTGGAAAAGGTAACCACCAAAAAGGTATGGATATTCATCCAACGATTGAAATTGTATCTTTGATTTGATTACTAACACTGATGAACCTAGGACTGTAAGGAGGCTATGGGTATGCATGATGTAGACTCCTTGAAAGAGACCATTGAAGAAGAGATGGCAACGTTAAAGAAAAAAAAATACATGGGATCTAGTACATTTGCCTTATGGATGTAAACCCATTAGATGCAAATGGGTGTTCAAGAATAAAATTGGTTCAGATGGAAGTGTTGAGAAGTATAAAGTGAGATTGGTTGTGAAGGGTTATTCCCAGGTTGATGGAATTGATTATGGTGAGATTTTTTCTCCAATTGCTAAGCTAACATCCATTAGATTTTTATTATCACTTGTTACAGCATATGATCTTGAAGTTGAGCAAATGGATGCGAAGGTAAAATTCCTTCATGGTGATTTTGATGAAGATATATACATATACGTCATAGCCAAATCACTACATTGAAAAAGGTAAAGAACATTTGGTTCGCAAGTTGAAGAAATCTTTGTATGGTTTAAAACGATCTCCTAGAATGTGGTACCAAAAGTGTGATGCCTTTGTGTTGAGTTTGTGACTTTTGAGATCGAAATCAAATCATTGTGTTTATTTCAAGATGGATAATGATCACATTCTCGTTATTACATTGTGTGTTGATGATATGTTATTCTTTGGGAATGGTAAAAGTTTAATTTATGATTTGAAGTCTCAGCTTTCATTATAGTTTGAAATGAAAGATTTAGGGGCAACCAAGTACATATTGGGGATGCAAATCAAAAGAAATAGAGCTAACATAAAAATTTAGTTGGGCCAGAGTAAGTATGTGAATTTGGTGTTGGAGAGATTCAACATGGTAGCTTACAGATCATTGTGTGTTCCTGCTATGATGGGGACAAAGTTATTTTTTGAGGATTGTCCAAAGTCTGCTATTCAGATGGAGGACATGACTAGAGTACCTTATGCTAGTGCAGTTGGTAGTATGATGTATACTATAGTCTGTACAAGGCCATACATTGCCCAAGCAGTGGGAGTCCTTAGTCAATTTATGGCTAATCCTGGATGAGTACATTGGAATGTAGTGAAGAGAGTGTTCATATATTTGTGGGGTACTTCCAAGTACTCTTTATGTTATCATGGTTATTCTATAGGGACTCAACATTCATCTTGAATTCATGGATATGTGGATTTTGATTAGCCAGGGGACATTGACAACAGAAGATCCACCAGTGGATATATTTTCATGATACTTGGTGGTGCTATTAGTTGGATGAGTAAGTAGCAAGTTGTAGTCACTTTATCCACTACATAAGCAGAGTATATGACAGTTGTTCCTACTTGTAAAGAAGCAATTTGGCTTAAGATTTTATGTTCTGATGTTGGATTTGATGCAAGGATTATTACTATCTGGTGTAACAGCTAGAGTGCCATATGTTTGGCAAAGAATCTGACCTTCCACACTAGGACAAAGCACATTGATGTCCAATACCATTTTGTTTGTGACATGGTAGAAGATGGAAGAGTGAAATTGAAAAAAATTGACACTTTGACAAATGTCAAGCAAATTCATTGACCAAGCCTGTGAGCATAGATAAGTTTAAATGGTGTTCAGCATCTATGCGCCTCTCGACCCCTCATAGTTGAGTTCATGATGGTATGGATCCCTTAGCTCTTGAAAGGTATACAACAAGTTGGAGAATGTTGGGATTAGGCGTGTCACACACCTTGCAAGTCCTAATATTTGAAATATTTATTTATTAGTGTTTTAGCAATTCGTATTTGTCAATTAGTGTCATGGAAGTTGCTAAAAGCAACTATGACAACTTGAAATGTGTGTAAGAGTTGCTAGAATGGAAAGAGTTAGTAAGAGGGAGTTATCTTGGAAATTTGACAAGCATGATTTTAGGACATTGTGGAAGCATGATTTTAGGAGCCAAAAAAGCAGTGCCATATTTGGAGAGTCAATTATGATTTGATAGGTGTAAGTAAATTTCTATATTACGATGGATTTGATTCTTCATTACTAGGCATTGTAGCTCATGGTTTTGATTTTTTATTTTGGTGGTTTCTTGTATTCGAACTCCTATAAATTGAATGCTTGAGGAGTCATTTACTAAGGATAGTCTTATAGGTACCATTATCCTATCATAATTACTCCAAAAATTGTATGTTGGTGAACTCCTATGATAAAATTGCTCTACAAGTGTATGCAATCTTGTATTAGATTTGTAATACATTGAACAAGTTTCTGGAGTGTGGGGTTTTTCTCCTGAAAGGGTTTTGCCTCTGTATATTTGGTGTTATGGTATATTTGTTTATTTCTGATTTTATGTTTAAATGTTGTGTATCTTCTTCATTTAACTAAAAAGATAAAAAAATTGCACAACACTCTCCTCATTAGATTGGTGTAGGAAGCATTTCCTCACACCTTTCTTCCTTTCAATTTTAACTAATTAGATTCTAATTTGGGAAAAAAAATCACCTATCATATCAGTTAAAATAAATATCTAGATAACTAAAATCCTTCCACTATGTAAGGCAAGTTTAATACTTCAGCTGCTTCATTTTATATGATAGTTGGAGTATCAAATTAGATGGAAATCAACTTAGTGGAGATTTTTTATTGCATTTGATAATACATTTTGATGGCAAGGCATCTTGATATATATTTATCAATTTTCTTTTTATCATAATCTTCTTCCACTATATAAAAATGAGCACACATAAATTAGTCACAAGAGAAACAATATGTCTGGTTCTTTCATTCATCATGTTATATCTCCTCCCTGTGATGAACAACATTCAAACAACAATGCATAATGCTAATTTGCAAAATGTCAAGGCCTCCACACCACATGCAACATCCATGTTGATTAGGTCATATACTCCATCTAAGAGAACTTTTGGTAAGGATATAAGTGCAATACTTAAGTTTCTATCAAATGTGAAATTAGGCTAAAATTTTTGGTTTCATTATGAATCAAATACCAACACCAATCATATTCTATCTATTTCTCTTTGAGATAGACAAACCCTACAACATGCATACAACCAATCTCTATTCCAAGAGAACAAACAAACCACATGTATAGATAAAAAATATAATCGAATTATTAATTGTGATTGAGGAGATTGCTCCAAGCAATACAAGGGATTTAATCAATGGCAATACACATGGTTCTGATGTAGTTTGATTTGATTTGGTTCCTTGGATGAAGTAATAGATTAGACTATATGTATAGTAGGTAAACATATTATATGATCCTTACACAACTTGAAATCTCATAAAAGTGAAGTGAAGATATATCATAGGTGACCCACGTCACAACTATTCAAAGAATTGATCACTTTCTAAGGTCTTGTAAACATATAAAGTAACTAATAACTGACTGATCAGATTGCTTCATTGATTGATTGTTCATGGTCTAGTCTGTTCTATTAACCATTTCAATGGCATACTTGAAGGTGGGTTGTTCCATTATGATTTCATGCACATGTTGTTACACATTACTCTTGAGATCATGATGTTTTTGTTTCAAAATATTTGTCAACCTTTCTTTAAACTCTTCCATTCTACAATCGATGGAAAAATTGATTAGAGAGAGAAGATTACAATCAGAAAAAGTATTCCTCGCAACATAGTCGACAAGCTATAGGTCACGATTAGTGGTCATTTCATCCATTTTTGAAGATGAGATATGTCTTCTAAGTTTAGGAAGAACCTTATGTATGGTAATATATTTTGTGGGGATTCAATGTCTTACAAATTAGATGTTTGGTAACATCTATTTAATTTGCTTTATAGTTTCCATTGATAGTTGGAAGCAAAAAAATATATAATAGCGCAATTCTATAAGTGCCCAACTTAGTATCTTTTATCACGAATTTTGTCTCTTTTATGTGCTTACATCTCTCAATGATTATCTTAGAACTTGAATGATTCAAGCAAGCCAAAGAAAAACTTTACAAATGGATGAGTCATGTGGGGAAGCACATGTATCTTATGTATGGACTTCTCAATGTTCATTGGAAAAATAAGCCACCTCGTTGTCATTGGTAACCACATGCTACAATTAGAAAACAAGAGTTGCAATGCAGTTAGGGTCCTTGCTAGTTGTTGTTTTTCAAAAGCATGTCATTGCAAACATTGTGACTCCAGAAATGAAGTAGAATATACACAAACAATGTATTTTAACGAGTTTTCAGAGATTTGCATAGAAGAGTAACTTGATATCATTTATCAACAAACAATGCCCAAGAAACTAAGCCCACACAACATGTTCCCAGTCCCGATAGGTAGCATTTTAAAGAGAACTCCTTGAAAACAATTGAATGTTTGTTCATACTCTTGTGACAGAACTACATCCTTAAATATTTATGTCTAGCATTGTCTTGTCTGACCAACTAGAAATCCTTAAATAGAAACAATGAACACATATTGTAGGTATGTTATCACTACATGAGCTTTGAGAAGTATTCAAACTTGTCTAAATGGTGCTTAAATAAAGTCAAAATCAACATGGCAAAGGAACTCTCCATGACAAACGGAAACAATTAACACATATTGCAGGCATGGTGCTGCTACATGAGCATTGATAGGTATCAAGAGCTACCTAAATGGTGCTTAAATAAAGTCAAAATCAGCATGGCAAGGAACTCTTCGTGACAATTTCTTAACTTTACATCTAGCACTATTACATGGGTGTATAAAAAATATGCAACTTTAATAAATTAGCATACAATCCAAAAAGCAAGCTTAATAATCATTCCAGATGGATAGATGGCCTTCCTCTTTAAGAGTAACAAAAATGAGTCGACTTTAGAATGAAAATCCAAGGCTTTAGACAAATAAAAAAGCAGATGCCCGGCTTGAGGATTGTGCATGTAGTTTTCCTTGCACATGGGATCTAGAACTCCATTCTTTTAGCCATTATGTGTTTGAATCTCTGGTTGCAATTGTATATCTATCTAACACAACTTTGATCTCCATATAGATATATCCATATTTTATTAGAAATTGTGAGGTTCATGCAATGGTTGTTCAGTGCAACACTAGTAAAAAATGGATGCACGACAAAAAAAAATGAATTAATAACTCATAAATTAAATATTAGCATCCTACAACCCACAAACCAAATACATAAGGATGTTGAAGGCACAAGACAACTGAGAGGGGGGGTGAATCAGTTGTATCAAAATCTTTAAACCCTCTTAAAGAAAATCACATTCACATTCACTTACTTTAAACCCTTAATCTGTTATGAAGATTAAACATGAAATGCAGAATCAGAAACTTAAACACATTGACACCATACACACATGAACACCATATTTTTACGTGGAAAACCCTAAACAGGGAAAAGCCATGGTGAGTGTTAGCTCACAATATAATGTAGTAACAATACTGAATTACAAAAGGCTCACTGCCAAAGGGCTCAATGCCCAAAGGACTCACTATCCAAATGCTCACTGCAAAAAGGCTCCCTGCCAAAAGGGCTCATTGCCAAAAGGAATTAGGAAGGCTCACTACCATGAATTGATATAGTTACATCTGCATATGCAAGGGTTCAGTTCCATTGAAGCACAACAATCATCATCTTCACAATCACATCACAACTCTACCTCTAATTCACATTTGCATAAAGGCTATCATAATTCACGCACACTTCACCTTTACACATGAATCCTTCACACTTATTTATATCATCATCAACCTTGAGACATTCACCAAAGTTGGCAAGACACATTACAACCCTTGAAACATTCTTCAAGGTCGGAAAGCATGCATAATTTGAATTAGTTCTGGACCTAAACATCCCATGGCACAAAGGAATTAAGGTGACCCACTTTACACCTTAGCTCAGACCTAAATCTATCCAAGCACGCCACACAACACTTACAAAAACATCAAAACATCTCCTTAATTACTGCATCCATCTAGGTCGGCCAAAACAACATAAACATGAGAGATTCTTGATCACACGCTTCTGTGATCCCAATCATAACTTGTAGACCTTATACAATGCTTTAACACAATCTTAAAACATCCACAAACAACATAAATTCACCTGAGAATGAACAAATTCAGGTACAACAAATCTCACTTGAAGACAGTTCACAGACTGTTCTTGCACAAACACTGTCAAACTCTCCTACTCATAAAAACCACCTTTCGAAGCTCCAAATCACTTATCTTTTGGGATGAAGATAGATATGGACCTTATAAACATTCATCTTGAACTGCAAGACCTCAAACCAAACTACAGAGAGATGGGGAGCAAAATACTTTCTCCTAGTCACATTGTAATCTCTGTCAGGCACAGTCTTCAAATTGGTGAACATAATTTTCACACCAGAGCGTTTCGGAGCACCAAACTCATGATTTAGCATCTCCAACTAGCTATATAAAACATATCCAAACCTCATCCTCTAGTCTTCAACATAGAAGAAATGCAGAGCACAAACTCAGACAATATCTGGTAAGCCAGAATACTCTTTCACAACTCTGTCTTCAGTATACATCAAATTTTCTCAAAAGCACTTGGAAACTCAATATCAAGAACATATTCTCATCATCTTCAACACTTATACAAAGCAATACAAATCAACTAACTCATTACAAGCAAGTAATAAAATAGGAACACAGTTGACACTAATGACAACACCAATTAGCACATACTTGCAACAATCTCCTCCTTTGTCATTAATGGTAACATGTGATGTGAAAAACTATCAAGACAAGATTTTACACATCTCCTCCTTTCTCTTTACACATCTGAACTCTTTCTCCCTCTAAGTTTTTCACATGATCTCTCTCCTCTTTTGACATCAATGGCAAAGGGCAACACATCTCTTTCACTACACATACTTGCACACAACTCTGATCAAGATAGAACAATTCTTTACTCCCCCTGACTTCAATACTCATCTCAACCACTACCTGCTCCCTCTAAGAGGTATCCTCCAACATCATTCCAAAAATGAATGTACTTTGAAGCACACTGGACTGATGCATCTCCTTATGCATCTAGTTCAATGAAGGAGGGGCAACAACCCCTAACTTCTCCTGGAGATACTCAAGTGTATCTTTTGAAAGAGGCTTAGTGAATATATCAACAACTTGATCTTTTGTAGGCACATACTCAAGATTCAGTTCATTCTTTTCAACCTTTTCTCTCAGAAAGTGATACTTAATTGAAATATGCTTTGTGTTTAAATGCATCACTGGAATCTTTGAAATATTTATGGCACTTGTGTTATCACAAAGAATGGGAATTGGCTCAACATACTCAACTTTGATATCCTTCAAGGTCTATTTCATTCATAGCACCTAAGTGTAGTAAGATGCTACAGCAATATATTCTGCTTCTGTAGTAGACAAGGAGACTGAATCTTGTTTATTGCTATGCCAAGACACTGTCCTATCTCCAAGGAAGAATGCACCTCCACTTGTACTTTTCCTATCATCAACACATCCGGCCCAATCTGCATCTGTATAGGCACTTAGGGAAAAGTCATTATTCTTAGGATACCAGAAACCATGATTCGAAGTGCCCTTCAAGTATCTAAATATCCTCTTTACTGCCATAACATGTGATTCTCTAGGATTTGATTGAAATCTAGCCACAAGATAGACTGCATGCATGATATCCGGTTTGGTAGAAGTTAGATAAAGCAGTTCTCCAATCATTGATCTATATTTTATCTTATCATCCTTAGGAGATTCATCATTCTTGCTCAACTTACAATCAATTACCATGGGAGTACATATCAGTTTAGAGTCCTCCATTCCAAACTTCTTCAACAATTCCTTAACATACTTGGATTGAGAAATGAAAATACCTTTAAATGTTTGATTGATTTGCAAACCAAGGAAGAATTTCATCTCACAACACATAGACATCTCAAACTCTTTTTGCATCTCATCTGCAAACTTCTTATATACACTTTCATTTCCACCAAATATAATATCATCAACATAGACTTCAACAATTAGGATCTAATCTCCACTTATCTTGGTGTACAAATTATTGTTTGTGGACCCTTTACTGAATCCCTGCTGCAACAAATACTTATCCAGTCTTGCATACCAAGCTCTGGGATCTTGCTTCAATCCATACAAAGCCTTCTTCAACTTGCATACCATATCTGGTTTGTTTGAAAGATGGAACCCATCTGGTTGCTCTATGTAGACTTCTTCTTCTAACTCACCATTCAGGAAAGCTGATTTCACATCCATCTGATATACCTTGAAATCTTTATGTACTGCAAATGCCAAAAATAGTCTGATAGCAGTTCCAGTCTTGCCACCGGAGGAAAAGTCTCTTCATAGTCTATCCCTTCCGCTTGTGAGTAGCCTTTGCACACAAGTCTTGCCTTGTTTCTTACTTCTCCAACTTCATTCAATTTGTTCCAGAATACCCATTTTGTTCCAATCACATTCTTGTTTGTAGGTCTAGGAACAAGTTCCCAAGCCTTGTTCTTCTTAATCTGCATCAGTTCTTCTTCCATTGCCTTGAGCCAATTCTCATCATTGCATGCTTCATTCACTGTTTTAGGTTCCACTTTTGAAAGTAAACAGAGATTAACTCGTTCTTTCGCAACTCTACTTCTTGTTAACACGCCTTTCCTTTTATCACCAATAATCTGATCTTCAGAGTGATCTCTTTGCACATACTTGGGGGTTTTAGGAGCTCTTTCCAAAGCTTCAACTTGAACTTCTTCTTCCAAAGCAGCTTGCACTTCAACTTGAACTTCTTTGTCCTTGTTTTCTTCAATTTTCTCTATGTCATCACGTTCATAGATGATTCATATCCAAATGACTCTGAGTTTTTTTGAATGTCTTCATCTACTTTCACATTTGCACTCTCGATGATATTTCTCAATCTTTTATTGTAACACCGGTAAGCTTTGATCTTAGTAGAGTACCCAAGGAATATGCCTTCATCACATCTAGCATAAAAACTTTCCTAACTCTTCATCTCTTCTGATATAACATTTGCTTCCAAAAACTTTCAAATATTTGACAGTAGGATTTCTTCCATACCACAGCTCATAAGGTGTCTTTGTTCCTTTTGCTATGACATGCACTTAGTTCTGAATGTAGATAGTAGTTTGTATTTCTTCTTTCCAATAAACTTCCAGTAGGTTAGCTTGTTTGATCATTGTTCTAGAAGCTTCTTGAACTGTTATGTTCTTCCTTTCAACCACTCCATTTTGCTGAGGAGTCCGTACGGCAGAAAATTGTCTCTTTATTCCATGTTCTTCACAAAAAGCATTGAACTCATTTGAAGTAAACTCACCACCTTTGTCAGATCTCAAACACTTGATTCTCAAATCCAACTCATTTTTAACCATAGCTTTGAATGCCTTGAACTTGTCTAGAGCTTCTGATTTTTCTGTAAGAAAAGTAACCCAAGTCATTCTTGAATAATCATCAATAAGAAGCATGAAATACATGTCACCTTGTAGACTTTTTGTTCTTGTAGGACCACACAAATCTGTATGCACCAACTCTAGCAGACCGGCGAAGGATTGTTCTTTGCTCTTGAAAGTAGTCCTTGTCAATTTCCCAAACTGACATTCTTTGCACATAGCATTAGCAGGCTTCACCAACTTAGGCAGATCTCTTACAGCTTGGACTATTCTTATTCTCACCAAATTGTCAAAGTTAATGTGACACACTCTTCTATGCCATAACCAACTTTCATTTATCTAAGCCAACAAACAACAATTGTCAGTACCTCTCAATTGATAAACATTACCATGAGTCTTCTTACCAGCAGCAATTACTGTTCCAGATTTCTTCCTTATCTCACAACCATTATCCTTAAACACAAGATTGTATCATTTGCTACACATCTGTCCCACACTTAAAAGATTATCCCTTAAGCCTTTAACATAAAGAACATCATTTGTATTATGCTTGCCATCAAAAGTAACTGACCCTTTTCCACAAATCTTACCAGCTGCATCATCACCAAACCTAACCAGTCCTCCATCATACTTTTCCAACTTATCAAACTTACTCTTGTCTCTTGTCATGTGATTTGAAAAACCATTGTCAATGATCCATTCATCTTCCTTTTTAGCATGAAATGTAGACATCACTTTTACTTCTTCCAAACTTCCTTCCTTCACACAACTTGCAAGGTTAGTAGAAACAGGTTTTTCTCTTAAGGCAATAAACAACTATTCACTGGCACTACCATCTTCAAAATCAGGTTCATCATCGGTTACACCCTCTTCATCTCTAACATAATAACTTTTCCTTACCATCTTACCTTTAACTTCATTGTTCTCATTCTTCAAAGTTCTGTCAGGACATCTTGAAGCATAGTGACCAATCTTACCACAACTAAAGAATTTGAAAGGTAACTTACCTCTAAACTTTCCACTGTCTCTTTTCATCCTGCTTATAAAGTTTGCCTCAAGTTCTTCAAAGTCTTCATCATCTGATTCCATAGCATACTTGTCTGATCTTGTAGCCTTTCCTTCCTTGGCCTTAAAGGCAGTCTCAGTCTTCACAAGGTCATCAGTAGTACCAAATTCTCTCATCTCAAAAGCAGTTAGTTTACCAAGCAATTGATCTTTTGAAAGCTTACCCATATCAAACAATTCTTCAATTGTAGACACCTTGTGGCTATAGGATTTGGGTAGAGCTCTGAGTATCTTATCTACAACATCCTTATCATCCATTGTTCCACCAAGACCCCTGATGCTACTGATAACTTCATCAATCTTCTGTATGTAACTTGTTATGTTCTCATCTTCAGACATCCACATGGTTTCATATGTGGTCTTTAAGTTCTGCAACTTAGCCTTATTGACTGATTCATCACCTTCATAGATGGCTTTCAATTTCTCCTAGATCTCATGAGCAGTTTCCAGATCCACAACTTTCACCATTTCAGTGCTAGACAAAGTATTTAATAGATCATTTTTATCCTTGTGATTAATCTCATAATCCCTAATTTCTTCATCAGACTGCGGACTAAGTTTAGGCACTTCATATTTATCTTTAACTATTTTCCAGACACTATAACCAATGGAAACAAGATAACTTTACATTCACACCTTCTAGTAGACATAATTAGATCCATCAAATTGAGGAATGTCTTTCTTGTGCGCCATCCCAAATCTACCTCAAGCTTTTAGGCTTTCTTCCAAGGAACCTTGCTCTGATACCAATTGTTGAAGGCACAAGACAACTGAGAGGGGGGGTGAATTAGTTATATCAAAAACTTTAAACCCTCTTAAATAAAATCACATTCACATTCACTTACTTTAAACCCTTAATCTGTTATGAAGATTAAACATGAAATGTAGAATCAGAAACTTAAACACATCAACACCATACACACATGAACACCAAATTTTTACGTGGAAAACCCTAAACAAGGAAAAACCATGTGAGTGTTAGCTCACAATATAATGTAGTAACAATACCAAATTACAAAAGGCTCACTACCCAAAGGACTCACTATCCAAATGCTCGCTGCAAAAAGGCCCACTGCCAAAAGGGCTCACTACCAAAAGGAATTAGGAAGTCTCACTTCCATGAACTGATATAGTTGCATCTGCATATGCAAGGGTTCAATTCCATTGAAGCACAACAATCATCATCTTCACAATCGCATAAAAAATCTGCCTCTGATTCACATTCGCATCAAGGATGTCATCATTGACACACACTTCACCCTTACACATGAATCCTTCACACTTATTTATATCATCATCAACCTTGAGACATTCACCAAGGTCGGCAAGACACATTACAACCCTTGAAACATTCTTCAATGTCGACAAGCATACATAATTTGATTTAGGTCTGGACCTAAACATTATGCGACACAAAGGAATGAAAGTGACCCACTTTACACCTTAGCTTAGACCTAAATCTAGCCAAGCATGCCACACAACACTTACAAAAACATCAAAACATCTCCTTAATTACCGCATCCATCTAGGTCGGCCAAAACAACATAAACATGAGAGATTATTGATCACGCGCTTCCATGATCCCAATCATAACCTGCAAACCTTCTACAATGCTTTAACACAATCTTAATACATCAACAAACAACATAAATTCACCTGAGAACCGACACATTCAGGTACAACAAATCTCACTTGAAGACAATTCACAGACTGTTCTTGCACAAACATTGTCAAACTCTGTTACTCATAAAAACCATCTTTCAAAGATCCAAATCACTTATATTTTGCGATGAAGATAGATATGGACCTTATAAACATTCATCCAGAACTACAAGACCTCAAACCAAACTGCGGAGAGATGCGGAGCAAAATACTTTCTCGTAGTCACACTACAATCTCTGTTAGGCACAGTCTTCAAACTAGTGAACATAACTTTCACACCAGAGCATTCTAAAGCACCAAACTCATGATTTAGCATCTTCAACTAGTTATCTAAAACATATCCAAACCTCATCCTTTGATCTTCAACACAGAAGAAATGTGGAGCACAAACTCAGATAGTATCCGGTAAGCCAGAATACTCTTTCACAACTCTGTCTTCAGTATACATCAAATTTTCTCAAAAGCACTTGGAAACTTAATATCAAGAACATATTCTCATAATCTTCAGCACTTATACAAATCAATACAAAGTAACTAACTCATTACAAGCAAGTAAAAAAACAAGAGCATAGTTGACACTAATGACAACACAGACATGTTGACATCAATGACAACACCGATTAGCACATACTTGCAACAAAGGAAATCTAGAATTATAGTAGATGATATTGGGCATTCACAAAGGAAAATCCATTCATCTATATCAAGAGAATGAATGTAAGTGATATTAGAATTCAATTTTTTATTTGGTGTTCACCTATTTCTACAAAGCACTACAAGAGATGTACAACAGCCTAACCCTTCTCATTCTATCTTTCTTAACTTAGCTCCCTCAATGCCATCTATAACAACTACAATACATGATAAACCGTGTGTTATACTTGAAGGAAAGCCTAGCCAATGTTGAATACCTTGCTACAACCAAAACATTAGTATGCCATAGACTCTTACAACTACACTTGACCATTCATAATTGCTCACCAAGAGAGAAGAAATAAGAAGGAAATTGAATATCAAGAAAAGCATTTGCAAATATCTTCCTGCAGATATTTGTCTTTGATTAAAAGTAAGATGAAAAATAGAGATGGAAAACTATGGATTTAAATTCCAGAGACTGAACTATTATCATGGTTTCCCAATTGAGAACTAAAAAATTAGAGTACCAGTTTATAGAAAGGCATTCCTCTTTACCAAAGTGTTATTTGACCTTGAAATTTGACACTTAAAAGGATCGTAGTAGAATAACTTTGATGAGATTTAACATAAGGGAAATATCAGTCCCAACAAATGATAAACTTTTAGATCTATAATCTACAACAAGGAGTTGATCGAAATTTATTTTTTCCATGCCTCATCCATCACTATAGAAATGATAGTTCAAAGAGGATTGATAAAGTTTGTTTACTACTTTCATTTCTCATTGAAAATACATTAAGTCTCCTAAAATTTGTGAACACATGAATTGAGTGGAATGTATGTGGTAACAAAACAATAAAGTATGTGTTCTCTCTCAAATAAAGAAGGTGAAAGAAGAAGAAGATTCAGAATCTTCAAATGGAAGATTGAGGTTTAAATCCACCTCCGCAAGTCTTAATTCTATTTTCAGCCTGCAAAGCTTGCAACCACACCACATTCCAGGCCATTTTTTAATTAGCCAAATTTCTTGGACATAAAAAGTAATATTTTTATAACTAATCTCACATGAATACTTAGTACCTCTTGGCTTCAATCTATTTGAATTGTAATGATACATAGAACTATCATCTGCAATGCACTTCCACAAAGCATCCAATCCCACATTCCCTACACTCACAATCATTAAATACATTAGTCACAAACTATAACATTATGGGAAACATTGGTTAGTTTATATAGTGGAAGATTGACAATACCTTAGCGCCGAGATCAAATTTATATCCTAGTAAATTGCCAGAGGCACACCCAAGGCATAGTAGCATACAATGTTTACACAAGCCACAACTGTTGGCCACCCCCTTCTTTGCTTCTGTCATCACAATACGCACAAAATGGGATGCATAGATTTTTCACTCAATGAGCTCCTATGCTATTCAATCAAATGAGGGTAAGTCAACTAATTTTTTATTTGTTAATTGACAGTAATAGACAAAAAGATATTGACAACAAAAATTGCAGAAAAAATTTAAGGTATTTGCAAATTCTCATCTTGTTCTACTTCTCAAGTTTTCATCCATCTTTTAGATAACCTCAATCTAAGGATCAGTTTATAGTACATAGTAACATGTACTACACATCAAAACTCAAAATATTCATAACATTAGAGTTTTACCAAAGCCAAATAATATGGCTCTGAATGTTCATTCAAGGTATGAAGGGAAACCCATAAAATGCTTTTAACCTATACAATGAGAAGGCGTGATTTATAGAGGAACTTGTAAAATAAATAAAATAACTAATATAGCAACAGGCATGGCAAACAATGCATTTATCAATGAGAAGACTAGTAATTACTTCTAAGAGACAATGAAATAGTATTAGTGACTACCAAAAATAAAAAATAAAAAATAGTTCAGAGACCAACAACTATTTTATGACAAAAAACATAAACATGTAGTACTCTCCATTTGATTATGTAATATCATTTGTGCCAAGATATCTTACTGCTTGTGTTGAACATCTGTAATTTTAAGATCAAATAACCCTAAGGAAAATTCTGTGATTGAACAACAGCTCAGAAAAATACTAGATGTGCACACAATGCATTCACTAGAAAGCACATCAAAGCTTGGAATTTGATCTTTTGATTAACTACATTCTATAGACTTCATTATCACCATTGTTTTCAAGAAGCCCTCATGTTAACAAAGGATCCATGCTGTGTAAATCATAGATTGAAAGTGTGTGTATCAAACTGTCATTGTATAACTTCTATTTGGGAAGAGAAAAGAACTTTTGACATCTATAATATATGGGACATAGAAAACTGTGGTAGGATCAAGATCTCTAGGTAATTGAAGCCTTTTATGAACATACAAGCATGCCTTGGGCAATTTAGAAATATAGCAAGTCTCAGACTCCATCAAGTAGGCAACATAGTAACTGATCTGAACCCCAAACATTAAGGTTGGGCTTTCTTGAAAACACCATATGTGCAGTATCGACAAACCAATTCATCTGATCTCAAAATTCAACACAGATTAACATTGAAGATTTTGCCCATACCCTATCCTTTAGCAAAAGAAGACTCTAAAACATTCAGCATTTATCCCTTAAACCTTGGCAGAAAAACTCAAAGGAAGTATGGTTATTTGTGTAGACCTTAAGGGGCTTTCTTACTAATAACAAGGAAACATGATCCTAAATTTTACTATGTTTGAGGATACTCTCAGTGCTCCTTTGTTGTGTGTAAACATGAGAGTCACACTGAATCCAATTTTCACACAACAGTGGAACAGTGAGAGTAAAATCAACATCTTATGTAAACATGTTCTTGACAGTTTGCTACCAAACAAGCAGATCTCAAATTTAATTTTTCCAGAGGTATATCTCAAGAAAAAGTGCCCCAAACATCTCAAGTTACTCATCCTTCTAATCCATGAGATTGACCTTGAATTAAGTTTTCAACTCAAGACAAGCAATGTGCACAAAACCAGCGCTTTATGTGAACAAGCTCATGATGACAATGATGACAATTACTTAGAGCTACTCCCCTCAAATTGGAGGACATAGGCATCAACCTTATCAAATTTAGTCAAATGTTGATCTCTGCACAACAAATAGTAGTATTCATAACATAATCATTTTCCCAAAAAAAACTGATTAACATCTAGAAGACCCAAAATGTTGAAATCTTCACTTAAAAAGTATACACGACACAAAAGAAGTTGACATTAATTTTACTGACCCAAATCCTTACAAACTGTAGAAGTTGAAAAAAAAATAGCAATCAAAAAGGAAAAAGAAAAAATTGGATAGAAATTTTGATTAACATCTCAAAGACCCAGATCACCTAATTAATTCTACAAACAAAACAAACATAACGTTGACTGATCCAAATCCTTGAAAATAGAAACATAATTTTTTCCCCCTTTTGGATAGAAACCATACAGAGTTGTAGACAAATCATTTATTATTTTCTTAGCATCCTCAAAGAAGAGAGAAACCACTTCCACAACAAACTCACGATTGGTCTCATCCCGCAGTTGTTGTAGTTGTGTGAATTGCTCGTCTAGGTACCCTTGCCAACAGAAAATAAAAGATAAAAATCTAATCTTTGCATCTCATTCCTGCATAAAACCACAAAATCTATGAATTCAAGTCAAATTAAACTGAAACTAGACCACAATGCTCAAAATTGCCTCAAAACAAGAACAAAGGAATTTTTCAAGTTTTGAAAAACCCTTCGTATTTTTCGTCACCTCCTAACTAGTGTAAGTAATGATAATAATTATAGGTATCCTTGAAACCCATTTTTGGAGAGAGTTTAGAAAAAGCTCCCAGCCAATGATTATGCAAACCCTGCTCTCTAACACAAATGTGTTTATTACATTGTTGTTATCTGATCTTGTTGCCATTCGCCACCCCTATGATATTCCGCATCCCATCTGCAAGCAAAATGACAAAACCCTACTTCAAAATACCATGGAAAATAGCCACGATATATGTTTCAATTTAAAAATTGCAAAACCGCCAGCTTGAAGAAACCCTACACAATAGCCACATACCCCCATACGTGCCCGATAGAAAAACCCTCCAAAGATGTTGGCTACCCATAACAAAGACACGTCCAAAACCCAGAAAACATTAGGAACCCATAAATTTTTTTCATGCTACTCGTTTCTTATTCGTCCGAATAATTTTTCTCCATTTTTGCAAATAGAAAAACCTTGTAACCACTGGAAAAAATAGTGGACCAATCAGAAAATAAATAAATAAATAAATAAATAAAATAAGCCACAACAAACATTAAGTTTCCAGTGGTGGCACGCTCTCCCAAAATGGGACTAATTGATTTTAGTGAGCTGAAAACATTAGTCCCCACTTTAGGCAGAGACTAATAATCTAATGGCTACTATATTTATGCATTGACACATTTGAAACTCCTTCCTTGTACTTGTGTGAGTTGTAGGATGCACTAGGATCAGATGGTAGCTATGTCTCATATCATAATCTTTGTGAAAAGTGACTACCTTGTCAAAGATCCTTGTTTCATTTGTTTTGCAAGGTCAAAGTTAAGAAACCTATTGTCGTCATTCTTGGTGTCTTTACCAATAAGATTTACCCTATAATTATTTCTCTAATTGCAACATATACTTGCTACACACACTACTACTTGCAATAAACTTGATTACACATATACCTCTCATGCCACATTTCTTATTACAATGAGGTGGTAAGTAAATAAGTCATTACACATATGAAATGATTTACTTTTTCCTTCTTTTTCACTTTGATTTATTTACTTTGAGCTATTTTATTAATAAATGGCATTATCAATATTATGTTTATTGGATCATTTTAAACTCCATTATGACCTTCTCCAACAAGCCATGGTGGAACGACTGGAAATGGTATCCAGAAACACCTTTGCATCATTTCAAGCCATGGATGGCTTATAGGTGGCTGTCAGCTCAGTTACCCATGGATGCCACTCTTAATAAGTGATGGCTTATTCATAGCTCTTTAAGTCTTTGGCATTCCAGGTTTAAAACTATTTGGTCTGCCATTCTTGAGCCAAAACTTGCTCATTTTTCCTGGTGCATTCTCTTTCAAGGTCTGCCTGTTGTTACTAGGTTGTTTCACCTTGGGGTCCAGGATCCCTGTTGTCCTTTTTGTGGATAGGCTGAAACGATTCAGCGTCTCTTCTGGTATTGCACCAGAGCTTAGCAATTCTAGCTATGGATTCATGATTTCTTTCGCCCTTTCAGACCTGAGCCATTAACCTGGCAAATCATCCTGATGGCTGATTCACCCAGGTTTCCTGAAAAATTTACTCAAATCTGGCATATTTTTAGGGTGGAGATTTTATTTGCATTATGGAAAGATCGTAATTCTTGTATATTTTCAGAAAGCAAAATTGGAACTTATGTTTCTCTATACATTAAAACTATCATCTGTTCTAATATTCTTCTGCAGATTCAAGTGCAAGCTAACAAAGTTGCCTTGGAAGTGGCTCACTTACAAGAATTGTTGGATCATTGGGGGAATGCTCCCTGCACTGTGGTCGTGTTCCTCCCTCACCATCCTCTGTCAGAGCTCGCTCTCCTAATAGATGCAGAAGTGGTTCGGCCAGAGATTCTCGACCTCACTCCCAACCTACTCTGCGTCGCGGTGCTCATCGATGTAGGCACTCGGCCTCTCCACGTCCGCGTGGTTGGACCTCTAGCCGTGCTGCAAGTACCGCTGGGGATAACGCGGGGTGGACCGTTATGGATAATGCAAGTAATGATGGTTGGCCTGCAATGGACAATGAAGGCTGGCATGCTCCTAGTTCTTCTCATCCACCAAGTACAAGGTGGGATAATACTAAGGTTTTCCCTCGGTTGAATTTGGCTATCTCACCTCAACATGAGGGGCCAAATGTTTAGAATGAAGGATAGGAAAATGAAGATGGTTGGGCTTTGCCTGATGTCAACCCAGACCCCACTGATATTTGGGGAAAACCGGATGACAGGGATCCGCCATCTGCAGGAATGGCATTGGCAGTTTAATTATGTTTTTTTAGTATGCTTTTATATGGGTTATGTACCCTTTGATACTTTGTTCTAGATCTTTCTAGGCTTAGCCCATGTGACTTTCAAGGTGTGCCTTTTTACCACCCATTATTTTTTTGTGAAGTGTTATTTTCTTTTAATAGATAATCTACATTTTCATCAAAAAAAAAGTGTCACTATTATTATTCATGCCAAGTAGAGATTGCCCTCTTTAACCAACCCTTTGTTTGGCATCTATGAGCTTTGGGATGTTTTAAAGGCAACGTATTCAAGCTTTGACAATGGTCTATTTTGATGAATTTGATGGTGTAATCTATTTTACAATGATTTATATGTCAATGAAACTTCCTTGATCTATATAGGGCTCAATTAACACTTTAGAAACCATTTGTTATATTTGATTATAAATTATTTCTATATATATTTCTAATGGTATTTGTAATGAGACTAGTTGAAAGTCATTCATAGTCAACTAAAGACTAAAGAAATCATCATTGTCTGTTGAAACAAAATCATATAAAAAGAAGTTTTTGGGGGATTAAAAAAAGTCTTTTGTTAATTTTTTGTGAATGTCTGCAATTTTTCCATCATTGCATTCCCCTCATTAAAATAGTCACTTTGGATGGGATTTGTTAGTCACCACAAAGGAGACTTGTTTAGCTTATAAGACATCCTTGAATAGGGGCATCACTGAACATCCTAATGTGTACTTGGTTGTCTAATACTTCATCTACTAAACATGGGCATTATCAACCACCCTAGTTAGGATTTGGTAGTTGGAAGTTTATAAGTGCTAGGTATAACCAGTGAAATCAAATGGTATGATGATACAACATTGAAGGTAAGTATGTATATTTCCAAGCTTCATTGCAAACTAACATATTTTGGTTTATCCAATATTCTAGAAATTTAGGTTATTTTTTGAAGTCCAACAACTACCTATACACTAATAAGGTGTTCATGCATCTATTGTTAAATCCTTTTTGTGATTTTAATCATATATTACCAAGTAATTTCATAATTTGATTCATGTCTTTTGCATACACGTATTTACATATGATCACTTTGCTCGTAGTGGTAGGGAATGCTTTGCTAAGTCAAAGATTGTAAGGGTACATAATTAATATTCTCCTAGAACTCTTATTATAATCACAATTTAATCTCAAGTCATGAATTACTTATGGATTCTTATTTTTTCTAAAATATTTAATTTATTATTCACTCGAAGAGTTAACCACATGAACATTGCATATTTTTTGCAAATAGAGAGAATTGTTGATCATGTTGTATAGTTGAAATTTTCCATGCTACATAATAGAATGTTTGAGTTGATTAGTAGTTGTAATTTTTTTGGTACATTAGAATTTTGTGATATTAAAGCATTAACCAATGTCACCACAATGTCATTTGGTAATGTCAAAAACTAGTAATTGTAACAATAAAATGTCATGGATCATTTACAAACCCTTTAAATTTCTTAAGTATAAAGCACCTACTTATAATGGGTGTTTGTTGTCTTAAGAAACTGCCTGAGGAGCAAACCTAGAAAGGATAGCTCACCTATTACTATATGTTTATTAGGATAACTATTTTTTTCCTTAAGTAACATGGAAAATTATACATACTTAAGTTTGTGAAAATCCCATATGATCTCCTTGATAAGATTGTCATATCATTATTTTAAGTATTATCACATCATGCTATATGTAGTTTACTTACTTCTTATTAAATTAATTATGGGCTTTATTATTCTTGCATCAAAAATAAAAAATTATTGAATATTGTGTTACTAACTATGTTGGTGATCCTATTGATAGGACATATACCTCAAGCTACGTCTTCAAAATAATGATACGTGTGTTATCCATGGATGGGGTAATACTAAAACAAGATACCTTCTATGGCTCTTTAAACAAAAGGTCGAATACAAAAGTAGCTCCAAAAGAATCAATATGGCTTAGGAGATTATTGGAAGAATTTCATCTGGGTACTAGTAAAATTCCCTCTTTATTATATGATAACCAAAGCTATTTACTCTTACCAAAGACTCATATTTTCAAAAATAAAGCACATTGAAGATTCACGGGCACTTCATTCAAGGGAAAGTTTTTGCATCATAAAATTACTCTCAAGTTCTACAAGACTGATTATCAAGTGGTAGATATATATGATAAAAAAGAACTAAGCTAGGCTCCCAGTAATCACAAAAGAAAATTCTATATGCAATATAGCACCAAACCTCTATGCAGTACCAAATTCTCCAAATTCAAATCAATGCTTGTCTATAAGGAGTTTTCATTGAGGGGGAGTGTGCATGATAATGACACCTCTCTAGATGTAAGATCTAAAATGCATAAAATAAGACCTCTAGGCATTATATGTGGCTAAATCCTGAATGTAGGACCTAACAAGCATAACATAAGACCTCTAAGCATTATATGTATAAGTCCTTTGAGCATATTGTAAATTCTTCTCTCTATAAATCTTCCACTTGTAAAGCATTGTATTATATAAGACCTATGGGCACTATGTAATGAACCTGGGGGAGGTTGGTTTGAGGTGTCTCGAGCTCTAATAAAAACATTATAAGACCTCATTTAAACATCATTTTTAAAACACTAGGATTATAAATTATGACAAGATGACTTTCATGTAGTCTTGAATACATGATCTTAATTTTGGCATATATTTGTGTTCCTGTTTATCACTTTCCAAGAAGACCTACATTATTGGGTTATTTCATTTCTTCTTTTATAGAAATTGATAGCTAATGCCCCCTATTAACATGAGGGGGGAGTATCAGAACATAATGTTATTAGGGGTCGTACCCTTATAACATTTATATATTGTTCTAATATAAGGTTATAAAATCTTATGTTTATTATATGCTTTGTAAAGCATATACCATTTAATAGTTAATAATCTAATAACAATTAGATTATTAATTATTTACAAATGGTTGTTTTGAATAGGTGTGACAAATACCTCTTTAGGTATTTTTCCACCTTTTCTGCTATACTTAAGGAGCTTCTCTCTCATTGAGAGGTAAGTGAATTTAGAGAATTATAATGAATTCTATCACTGTGCACATGAGGTATTATTGGCCATGTGGAAGTGAGGAAAATTGTGTCCTCGAGTTCTATCTATAATTTTATAGACAAGTTTGTAAGTGTTTTATAATAAATGATGCTTTATAGGGATTTTTACTTGAAAGGGTTTTCCCCATGTATATATTGTGTAATGTGTTAAATCTATGCTATTATAATTCTCATTTTATTTATTTTACATTTTATTTATAATGATTAGTATCCTAAGACCTAATTTCTAACAAAAGTAACATTTGAAATTGGAGCACTAAAAGGAACATTATGGTTGCATTAGAATCTACATTTAGAATATAATGTGCATATCACAAACATGATGTCTCCACATGGATAATCACCTTATATACATAGTCATTATCACACACTATGAATCAATAGTTACACCCTTAACATTGTCAACGAGTTCATGTTCTTTGTATAGTTAGCACTACCACCTCCATACTTGTGGTATCAAATACAAACATAACATTACTTCTGACTACTTGCACTACCTTATGTCATATGTTAAATCATTATCCTTCTCTCAAATTATGCCACATGAACTCCAACTTTTCCACAAATGCTTGTGTATTGTCATTCATGCTTCTAGAAACACTATTTTCTATATGCAGTTGTGAGTTCTTCAAATGAATTATGGTTGATAACACAACACCCCCATATGTTACAAGCCAACATACATGTTATAGTGCAACATCTAAAGCTCAATACATCTTACCGCATTGCATTTTGTACGCAAACTCTTCTTATAGGAACTCTTTGTAGGTGAATATCACCCATGTTCCAATATTATCCCACTTAATATTTACCACAAGAGAGTGATATTCAACCCAAGAGATTAACCTCATGACTTAGAATGGGACAAGCTCATCTCATTCCTACAACACATTAACTTAATAATACTTACAAGTTCTGTTAAAGAATCAACAGTATTTAGCTAAGTGTCAATTTTCTCCATCTAAAATTTCCTTCTCTCAACCACCTCCCTAACAAAATAATACTAAACATCAATATGTTTAGTTCTAACATGATAAATAGGATTTCTTGCTAAACAAATTACATTATATGAATGACATTTCACCACTGTATAACTTATAAAACCAATAATATCACTTAACCTCTTCAACCACACTACTTACTTACAAGCATTTATTGCAGTGATGTATTCTACTTCAATAATAGATAGGCAACTATCTATTATCACTTTCTCATCCAATTCATTGCTCCACTAAACAAAATAAAATTATAACCGCTTGTTGACCTCCATTTATCCAGATCTTCAGCCCAAATAAAATCTACAAATCCATGTACACGCAACAATTTACCCATATCATTACTACAATCATAAGTTAAACAATAATCTAGAGTTCCTTTCAAGTATTTGAACACTCTCTTTATCTATGACCAATGGTCCTTACCCAACTTTGCAATGAACTCCCACTACTTGGGCAATGTCTAGTCTTCTACAGACCATGCGAGCATAAATGAGACTTCCTTAATCTATATTGGCATATGGAACATTCCTCATATCCTCCAAATCCTCTACAAATTTAGGACACTGTTCCAAGCTCAATTTTATGACAACTAGTAGGTGTGTACTTGCTAGCTTGCCATCCCACATTTCAAACCTCCACAAAGCAATTTCAAGATATTTATTTGGTTTAGCCATAGTTTCTTGTTGGTTTTATCCCTGTATATCTCTATATTTAGTATGTATCTTGAAACTCCTAAGTCCATGTCAAACTTACTAGACAATTGAGTTTTAAATTCTTAAACTAATGTCTTATTATCTCCAATAATTAACACATCATTGACATATAAAACAATAATTAGAATGTGACCATTTACTAGGCTTGTAATACACACGATGATCAACATCACTTTTATCAAAACCCAATTCTAGCACATATGAGTCAAACTTTTGGTTCCACATACATGAGGACTACCTTAATCCATATAGTAACCTTTTTTAGCTTACAAATTAGATTCCCTTTACCTCTCACCTTAAATCCTTCAAGTTGTTCCATGTATATTTTCTCATTTAAGTCTCCATGCAAGAATAGTGTCTTGACATCCATCTTCTTGATCTCAAGATCATACACCACAGTGATGGTAATAGCATCCTAATAGAAATCAACTTGGCTATCAGGAAAAATATCTCACTAAAGTCTATTCCCTCTACCTAGAAATATCCCTTTGCAACCAATCACACCTTGTATAGCTCAAGTGATCCATCTACTCTAAATTTTTTCTTAAACACCCATTTGCAACCAATGAGTTTCTTGTCCTTAGACAAATGTACCAAGTCCCAAGTATTGCACTACTTTAACACTGACATCTCCTCAACCATGGCATTCTTCCAAGACTTCTTTTTCTTTGGAAGTGAGAGCTTCTTCCACAAAACTTGATTCACTATTAATACAAGATAGAGAAAAAGCACAACAAAAATTTGGTGGACTATACCTATCAAATGATCTTCGATGCCTTGTAGACCTATGCACATTTGTTGGTGAAGAATTTCCTACCACATCTACACCTTGTTCTTCTTTAGAGTTTGTGCTAGATGTGCTTGCCTCATCTTCTTCCAAACTATCATGTCCACTATGTTGTTTAGTTTTAGATACATTCAACTACTCTAACTTCGATTCAAAATGTACCTTTTCCCTCTTGTTCTCCTTAAAATTGTTCTTCATTGGACAAGACTCTAAGTTCTTTTAATGTAACATCCCTTGAATAGAGAACTTCATGTTTTGAGATTCCAAAGTTTGTAGCCTTGAAAATTCTCACTATATCCAATGAAAATACACTTTTTTTCCTTGAAATACAACTTAGACAATTGGCACCTAAACAAATGTCTAACAACCAAAGACCTTCAAATCTGTTACAATTGGTTTTTTGTCAATCCAAATTTCATATGGTGTCTTATTTTCAAGCATAGAAGTAGGAAACTTGTTTTTTCAAGTGGCATGATGTACTTACTACTCCATGTCCTGGAACTCTTGTCCTATACCAACACTACTCTACATACTTCTGGCATGATCTAGCAAGGTTGTATTCAACCTCTCAACCTCTACATTCTATTTCAATGTATATGGAGTTATCCTTTGCTTCACAATTCTAGTGTACTTACAAAATGTTTCAAACTTTTTGGAACAAAATTCATTGCCATCATCTGTCCTAAGCACCTTGATTTACTTATCGATCTAATTATTAACAAGATCCCTAAACTCTTTAAACTTGAGAAATTCCTCAGACTTCCTCCTAATAAAATGCACCCAAGAGTACTTAAATAATTATAAATGAATGATACAGAATTATTAATGGACTAGATATCCATAGAACCAAACACATCACTATGTATCACCTCCAAGATCTCATATGCTTTTGTGCTTCCAAAACATACACTCTATTCTATTTTCCCAACACACAATGCTCATAAAAGTCAATACATATAACATGCCTTCTCATATTACTTAGAATTGCACGCACAATTTACTAGGAAAGTAAAAGAAAATGATATACAAGAGAGAAATATATATTTTTAAAAACATTTGCTAAACTTCAAGAAATAGAAATATATCTTTTCTGAATACTTTTCAACCTTGAAATTCAATATATTCAAAGATAACTGATAGTGATAATATTTCACTTTATATTGACAAATATATTGTACTTGGCAAAAGAATAGTTTTACATCATAATCATTACATGAAATTTTACATAAAGAGTATTGTCTCTGGAATCTTGATATCTGTCATTCAAATCTTGGCGAGTCTTCTTCTTGATGCAAGGGCATCACTCTCTATCTAATTTTGGTTTTGAATTTCTGTTTGGTTTTGGGTTTTCTATTGTGTTTCGGTGGTTTGAGTGTGCAGGTGTATCTTCCTATCGCATTGCAATCTATCTTCCTGTCACATTTGGGCAGGAGCTTTATGTGTTGTGAAAAATGATTGTTGAGTCAAATTCAGTTTTAGACACAGTGTCATCTTGTGGTGTCGATACGAATGATTGCCCATCATTAAATTGAATGCTTTGGAGAAGAGTTTTGATTGTATTAATGACAGTTATGAATTGGGAAACCATTCCTCCTGGAGTTATGCAGCAGAGCAGCCGAATATGGAGAATTCGAAGGTTGGGAAAATAGTCAAAGAGAAATAGCTACGAAGGAAGTTATGCAAGAGAAACCGTCAGAGAATAAGGCAGGTTACTGGCGCCATGAGAGAAGAAGAATAAACAACAGTTGTTGAAAGGTCAGTATAAGAGTCCAGTTGAGCAACAGGTACTCATTCAAAGGGAATCTTTTAGCTGGCAAATCGTTATTATAACCAACAAATAGAGGAATCAAGAGGTCGCAGGGAAGAGAATGGTCATAAGACAGATGGAAGAAACGAATGATAGATATAGACATCGAGGTAGAGAGGATCGATTGGGAGGAAGCCATGTGGAAGGAGCAGAGGCCAAAGAAATGGACAATGTAATGTTTGGGGCTATTTGTGCATAAGGAGAAGGCCGACAATTACAAAGAGAAAGGAGGTCGAACGTGCAGAGGAGGTCGTGTATAAATGAGGAGAAAGGCCAAAAAGAAAAAGGAGAGGCCGCAGGCCAAAACAACACTGAGGCATTTGAGAGCAGGTCGAGTGTGGAAGAGGCTGACGGTGGGAATGTGCAGGAAGTAAGACAAAAGAATGGGAGGAGAAAACTATAGTAGCGAGTCATTGTTTTCAGTTTGTAGAAGGCTGATTGTTGCTGGCCAATGGTTTAGATGTATGGTCGTGTTTGGATAGTTGAATAGATCAATGTGATGTTGTGTTGTCATTATGTACTTGTGATTTCAACATTAATAAGAAGATGAATACCATCACTTCCAGTCATTTGGGTATTTGATTGTGAGGAATACATCTTAGCTCCTATCATTGTTTTGAATCTCTAATGATGTTTGTGTTATCACCTATATTTGCACCCTTTGCTGCAGTTGCGAAACCTTAGCAATCTGGAGTAACATGGGAATGATCTTGAAGTGTGGGACCTTGCGAAATTGAGATCAAACCTCCAGAGAAGGCCGACTTCCTCTTTCTAAGCCTAATGCTCAGAGAAAATCATCTAAACCTAGTGCTAATGCTTGTTGGGAAAAGGGTTAGAAGGAATGCAAAAAAGAAATGCTGAAATGAACTAAGTAATACACAAGATTTAAATGTGTTTGGTCGCAACTGAATAGACACAGTAATAATCTCATAGCTGGAAAGGCTTACACAGACTCATATTAATTTTAGAGAGGTCAAGACGGAATAATGGACGAATGAAAGGGACTGTTTTATCCACAATACATAGCCTACCAATCCGAAGAGCAGACACAGTGCTAAAAAATAACAAAAGAGAGGCAAAAACACCATTTCATATCGATTATAGAGGCCAAATAGCCCTTACAAAAAATAGCCTAGAAGAACAACCAACCCCATATACATCTGTTTTACATGTATATATAGCATTTCATTTGACCTCAATCGGTTAAAAAATTTGCTCAAAGAGCTGCAACCAAAAATAAATATCTCTGAAAGGACGTCCCAACTACCAGGAGTAATGGCACAAAAGATCTGGAACAGGGGCAGGTGGAAAGATATTTCTGATCATTAATGCGAGCTGCTTCATCTTTGTGCAGCAATGAATGCAAGAAATATTTGTAACTGCTCAAAATGGTCGCTGAAACATCCAGTCGCCTAAAATATGCAAGGCCAGATCCAAAACTTGAAGGTGAGAAAACCCTACTTAAAAACCCTACCAAATGAAAGAGGGGACCAAAATATGCATCTTTGCCTCTTGGAGCATGTCGAAATTCGCCAGGATGGAGGAGATACAGGCGGTCAAAGTTTTGGTCAACCACCTGTATATATTACTTTGCATCTGTGTATATATCGCTCGAATTTGCCGCTCAATCAGCATCCAAAAACCTTCTCTGCAACTCCTTTGTATCTGCCAGGCGCTTTGTATATCGGGCTATGAAACGTCCTTGTATTTTCAAATTTGTATATGCATACAATTGCCTTTGTATGTGCAGACCCCACCAGTAGTATGTTAACCTTTGTATATTCCCCTTGTATATCAAAACATACAAGCACACATACAAACAGAAGATATATGCAAAGCACTTGTACCTTGGCGGACCCCACCTCTTGCATCTCCTTGTATCTGTAAACATACAAGCCGCGAACCCCAAAATGACCATTAGTTGCATTTGATTGCCCTATCAGGTCCGGCTTGTAGCGCTCTTTCTTTGTACATTTCTTTGTATATGCAAATATACAAAACACGTATACATACAAGGCGGACCTGACACCTGAATATGCTGAATTTGATCTTCGATTCAAGTCCGCCTTGTATGTATCCTTTATATCTATGACTTGTATATCGCAATATATAATCGCCCTTTATACAAGGCGGACCTGAAAATTTTATGAAACAAGTTAAAAATGTAATCGGGTCTGGCTTGTATGTTAACCTTTGTATATTCCGATTGTATGTGCAAATATACAATCGCATATACAAGCCACTGTAGCATCCTGCCAATATACATTACACTATTTTTACCTTTGCACTTTGACTTGCATGCTTTCCCCCTTGTATATTACCTTGTATGTGCAAATATACAAGCCGCATATATACAATGCACTGCTCATGACATACATTGGCCTTTGTATATGCGCTCCTGCGGCGATTTTGTATGTTCCCCCACTGCACTATAGCAAATGTATATTGGCACCTTTGTATGTCGAATATACAAACACAATATACAAACTCCCTAACATACAAATAGGGAATCTTCGATGGAATATACCCGCAATGTATGCTTTTCATTGTATATAGTCGCTTGTATGTGCGAACATACAAAGCAATATACAAGCCCCTTTTGATATGCAAGCGCAGAATATTCTAGGGAATCTTCCATGTATATTTGCCTTGTATACTTCTTTACATCCTTCATGCGACCTGATATACAAACTGGGAATATTCCTAGAAACTGCAACAGATTCCCTAAATGTACATGCATCTTTTGAGCCCGATATGCATTCAGAAATGCATACAACTACGGAATATTCCTGGGAATCTGCGATAGATTCCCCAAATGTACATGCATTTCCTTGGCCCGATATGCATTCCAAAATGCATACAACTTACTTTTTTCATCATTTTCCAAGGCTGATAGAGATTTGCAAGCCCGCCAAATGCACATTTGAACTGTATATGTTGACCAAAACTTTGACCATGAATAACTTCTTTATTTGGCCGAATTTTAGGGTGGTGTAAAAAGCAAACCTGCCTATTTTTTTAAGCTCCTTCCAATGGTAAGGTCTTTTGGGCAAGGTTTTGGGAAAAAATGGCACTTTAAGCTTTATAGGAACATTTCCAAAGGATTTTTTAAGGAAATACTAGGTTAACCATTTGACTCTGGGCAGAGGAAAAAATGGGATAACATTCTTGGTGACCTCTATGGGGTGTTTGCCTGCTAAACATAAGATCAGTGGCCTTAAGCATCCATTGGGCATGGGGTCAAGTCTACAACATACTGGAAAATTGGAACCTGCCTCCAAAACACAAAAAGGGGAAGGGGCCTGCATTCTCCTAATGACAATACAGCCTGTGCAGAAGCACTTAGGGAAAGATCAAACTAAAATAGAAATGAAACCTATTCTAATCCTAAACTAACTAGTCAAATATGACTTTAAACAAAGCCATTAACTGGTTCTTGAAAATAACTGCCCTTCCTTAACAATTTACAATGTTTCCCATTCATGTGGGCAATTAAAAAGAGGCAAGGGGGAAATGTACATATGACAAATTGATAAAACACCCCTTTCAAAGTGGAGATAAACTCACCTATCCACTTGGAAAGATTACTGATGTTTCTAGCTTGTGGTGAATAAATGCGTTGATCCCACTCATTTTGATGCTCAACTTCATGCTTAGAGGTAAGCATGACAAGTGGTGACTTCTCTTGATGTGTCTCCAGCTGGGCTAGATGCCTAATTGGGCATCCCCTTGAAGTGACATGCAAATCAACATGTTTGATCTTATGTCTCATTTTTTATTTTTTCTCTTCTTGCTGGTCATTTGGTATGATGGTGACCTCCATTTGACTCTGATGTTGCTCTTGTGTATGAAACAGCTGACTTGGGACCTCATGGTTTTCTCTTTCTCCTTTCAAAGAAACGAAGAAAGCAGATATAATGTCATCATGGTTGCATTCTTCTTCTTGTTGATCTAAATACTCTAGCTCTCGTGATTCTACTACAAATATGGCTGCCTCCACCTTATGAACAACATGTTTATGATTTTCTATTTTAGGCTTAGAAAATGAGCCGTGCACATGTTCAAAAGGGAAAACCTCCCCACCAAGAAGTTGATATCCCTGCTGGATAATAAAGAACAAATCTTCAATTTGCTCTTGGCCATGTTTAATCTTCTCATTATTTTCAATAGAGCATGGGAGCTCTCCAAGAATATCAGCATAATCAGCCTTTGGATAATCTAGCATAGAGCAACATGCCTGACCTTCTTTATGGTTTAGAAACTCACTGTCACGCTCAGCCTCAATCTGCAGCAATTTGTCATGATTTTCTGTGTTCTCTTGTTGCTACAAATTCACAACCAGCTGCACACATTCTTCATCTTCAACATAATCAAGTAGCTCGTGAAGAAGGGCAGAATCATCCATTTCTGAAGTGACATTAACAATACTCATAGGTGCAATAGGTTCAAACAATTCTATCTTTGTGAGTGTAGGAACAAACTGCTCCTCATTAGTTTTATCTTCTTCCACCTCTTTTGGCTCATCTTTCCAAATATCTTGGTAGACAACTTACCCACCCTTGAGGATTGAAATAGCATCAGGGAAAGAAACCTAAATAACTTCTTGAATTTCTTGGAGGAGAGAGTGTTCTGGACAAATTTGTTCCTGGGGAGTGATAATCTGAGTTTGCACAGGAACAGGGACTTGTAGAGGGATAAAGGCATTGAAGCCTGGGAACTTGTGGAGTCTAGGTTGTTGGGTTGGAGAAACACTCCTAAAACTTGGAATTATGTCAGGCTTGGATTCTACAACCCTTTCCTCTGCCTGATTTTGAATTGGTATGAGAGGATTGGCCTTTACAAGGTTTGGTACTTCGTAGGCAGGATGATTGACCCAATAAGGCTGCCATGGTATAGAAGCTTGAGCCACGTTCATAGATTCATTTTGGTTTAAAAGATGGACTTGTTTGAAGCTAGGAATAGACTCCTGTGAAGGCTGAGGGCCTCTAAAACTTGGGATTTTAAAACTTAGGGGTAGTTTTGGAGGTGCAAATGGATTATCTTGCCTAAATCTTAGAATTTTAAAATTTGGGTCTTCTTCCGCAGCAGGTTGAATAGGTGTCGTCCTTAGAGCAAGGTTTTCTTGAAAAACCTCCCCCTGTGCTTCTCGCTGCTGGCCGCATGTTAACATTTCTATAAATTCATCAACCTCCCTATTCAGATCTAGAGACAGCTTCTTGAGACCATACATGCTTATGATGTTGAGATCATAAAACCGTTGAGGCCGACTGTACCCTGCTGCTCCTTTGGCCTTATCTAAATTTCTGTCAAGCTTTAGAAAACCTTCCATGAGCTCATCGAAAGCATCAATATCCTCAGAGGCAACAACTTGGGATGGATTAGGAGGGTAAACATCATAAGGATGTTGATATGGGGGCCAATAGCCTATGTTTGGATTAGGGGTAGGGGAATAGCCATGATTCTCGTAAAATTCTGACATCTTATAGCATCTAAATGTTGGATATTCATAAACATGTCAGAATTAGAGAAAAATAGGTGTGCAACCAAAGAAAAACTGGATACATACCAGAAAGGGAGTCGCCAGGTGATTGAAACGCTTCTAAAAGCTGAATAGACCAGGAAAATCACCAAAATCCTAACCTTTGATGAAATTTTATCAGGTACTTGGGCTGCCTTCACCAGCTGATTCATTCAGTAGAGTCGCCATGGTGTTCTTTGCCTCCAAAGGCTGTTAATACTAGGAGAAACACTAAATCTCTTAGTATTTTGGTGAGAAGTTCATCGAACTAAGTCCCACCGGGCATGCCAGAAACTATTATCACCCAAATTTGCACCCTTTGCTACAGTTGCGAAACCTCGGCAAACTGGAGTAACATGGGAATGATCTCAAAGTGTGGGACCTTGCAAAATTGAGCTTAGACCTCTGGAGAAGGCCGGCTTCCTCTTTCTAAGCCTAATGCTCAGAGAAAATCATCTAAACCTAGTGCTAATGTTTGCTGGAAAAAGGGTTAGAAGGAATGCAAAAAAGAAATGCTGAAATGAACTATGTGATACACCAGATTTAAATGTGTTTGGCTGCAACTGAATAGACACAGTAATAATCTCATAGCTGGAAAGGCTTACACAGACTCATATTAATTTTAGAGAGGTCAAGACAGAATAATGGAGGAATGAAAGGGACTATTTTGTCCACAATACACAGCCTACCAATCCAAAGAGCAGACACAGTGCTAAAAAATAACAAAAGAGAGGCAAAAACACCAGTTCATATCAATTATAGAGGCCAAATAGCCATTACAAAAAATAGCCCAGAAGAACAACCAACCCCATATACATCTGTTTTACATGTATATATAGCATTTCATTTAACCTCGGTCGGTTAAAAAATTCGCTCAGAGAGTTGCAACCAAAAATAAATATCTTTGAAAGGACATCCTAGCTGCTAGGAGTAATGGCACAAAAGATCTGGAATAGGGGTAGGTGGAAAGATATTTCTAATCATTAATGCGAGCTGCTTCATCTTTGTGCAGCAATGAATGCAAGAAATATCTCCAACTGCTCAAAATGGTCACTGAAACGTCCAGTTGCCCAAAATATGCAAGGCCAGATCTAAAACTTGAAGGTGAGAAAAACCTGTTAAAAACCCTGCCAAATGAAAGAGGGGACCAAAATATGCATCTTTGCCTCTTGGAGCATGTCAAAATTCGCCAGGATGGAGGAGATACAGGTGGTCAAAGTTTTGGTCAACCGCCTGTATATATCGCTTTGCATCTATGTATATATCGCTTGAATTTGCCACCTCAATCGACATCCAAAAACCTTCTCTACAACTCCTTTGTATCTGCAAGGCGCTTTGTATATCGGGCTATGAAACGTCCTTGTATTTTTAAATTTGTATATGCATACAATTGCTTTGTATGTGCAGACCCCACCAGTAGTATGTTAACCTTTGTATATTCCCCTTGTATATCGAAACATACAAGTATACATACAAACAGAAGATATATGCAAAGATCTTGTACCTTGGCGGACCCCACCTCTTGCATCTCCTTGTATCTCCAAACATACAAGCCACAGACCCCAAAATGACCATTAGCTGCATTTGATTGCCCTGTTGGGTCCGGCTTGTATCGCTCTTTCTTTGTACATTTCTTTGTATATGCAAATATACAAAACACTTATACATACAAGGCGGACCTGACACCTGAATATGCTGAATTTGATCTTCGATTCAAGTCTGCCTTGTATGTATCCTTTGTATCTATGACTTGTATATCGCAATATACAATCGCCCTTTATATAAGGCGGACCTGAAAATTTTATGAAACAAGTTAAAAATGCAATCGAGTCCGGCTTGTATGTTAACCTTTGTATATTCCGATTGTATGTGCAAATATACAATCGCATATACAAGCCACTGTAGCATCCTGCCAATATACATTACACTATTTTTACCTTTGCACTTTGACTTGCATGCTTTCCCCCTTGTATATTACCTTGTATGTGCAAATATACAAGCCGCATATATACAATGCACTGCTCATGACATACATTGGCCTTTGTATATGCGCTCCTGCGGCGACTTTGTATGTTCCCCCACTGCACTGTAGCAAATGTATATTGGCACCTTTGTATGTCGAATATACAAACACAATATACAAACTCCCTTACATACAAACAGGGAATCTTCGATGGAATATACCCGCAATGTATGCTTTTCATTGTATATAGTCGCTTGTATGTGCGAACATACAAAGCAATATACAAGCCCCTTTTGATATGTAAGCACGGAATATTCTGGGGAATTTTCAATGTATATTTGCCTTGTATACTTCTTTACATCCTTCATGCGACCTGATATACAAACTGGGAATATTCCTGAAAACTGCAACAGATTCCCTAAATGTACATGCATCTTTTGAGCCCGATATGCATTCAGAAATGCATACAACTGCGAAATATTCTTGGGAATCTGCGATAGATTCCCCAAATGTACATGCATTTCCTTGGCCCGATATGCATTCCAAAATGCATACAACTTACTTTTTTCATCATTTTCCAAGGCCGATAGAGATTTGCAAGCCCGCCAAATGCACATTTGAACTGTATATGTTGACCAAAACTTTGACCATGAATAACTTCTTTATTTGGCCGAATTTTAGGGTGGTGTAAAAAGCAAACCTACCTATTTTTTCAAGCTTCTTCTAATGGTAAGGTTTTTTAGGCAAGGTTTTGGGAAAAAAATGGCACTTTAAGCTTTATAGGAACATTTCCAAGGGATTTTTTAAGGAAATACTAGGTTAACCATTTGAGTCTGGGCAGAGGAAAAAATGGGATAACAGTTTGATTACAGTCTGAATATTTAGTTCCTGTCATGTTTGTATTTGAACATTGTGAGGAGATTATCTTGAATTCCTGTCATTATTTTGCATGTCTCTTAGATTGAGTTTCCTGTTAGTGGATTTGGGAGTTGTGACTAGCAAGATTGCCATTAAAAGATTCAGAGCATGTGCATGAAATTTCAGAGGCCATGCCATTAGATTGGTATCAAAGCATGATTTCCAAATTTGTGCTATTAGTTTGATATCAGAGCGCAAGGTTGGTTCTAAGTGTTGAGTAGAATGCTGAAGAGTGGCAACTTAGCCAGGACCTATGGAGAGTAGAGTAAGAAGAATGTTAATGAGTTGTTGAAGGAACTTAGAGCCCAAAAGATCTAGGTGGCGAGCACTAAGTGTGTTCTTGATATTGATGGGTATTGTGGAATGAGTGTTGCAGTCTATTATATGTTATAGTTTCGTAAAAGAGATGTACCAAAAGACTAGGCAGAGCAGATAAGAAAGAAGCCCTAGGTGAGGTATCTAGTATATGAGAATGAATAGAATGATGCAGTGTTTGTATGGGTAAGACATCGAAGGAGAGGCAACTTGTTCTAGAGTTTGCAAAAACATGTGTGTTGTTGTGTGAACCGATCACCGAAGGAGAGGCAGTTTGTACTTAAAGACTAAAGAGAGTTTGTGGATTGCAGCAGTGAGAGAAATGGGTATTAGTGTAAAAAGACCCATCATAATCCCATTTTGGGAAAGATATTGGAATGAAGTGGAAAGCAGAAAGTTCGTAGAGGAATTCGAGGAGATTGCGAGAAGAATGGATATTTTGGAAAAGATTTATTTTCTTAATAAGGTGGTGGTTGCAAAAAGTAGACAAGGAAAGAAGAGGAAAGTTCTCATTGCAAAGGACTTGAATAAAGATAGTAAGGAAGGGAGAGGAGAAAGTGCAGTAAGGAGCACTTGAAGAAGAGGAGAAAAAAAGTGTCTATGGAAGAGGCACCTGAAGAGACATTCTGGTCTCTTGATTCATTTTCTATTGATTTGTTTGAAATTGTGGATGCAGGTATGAAGAAGACTAAGAACAAGCCTTTGGTGGAAAAAAGAGAAAGGGCAAGAAAAGAGCCTGTAGATGAAGATGGAGATAAGAGAAAAAGAGGACAAGTTGCAGCAATAGATAAGGGAAGACAGTTTGTAGCAGTAGTGCAATGCAAGGTACCTGAAGATGGAAAGAGGGCTAATGAAGAAAAGAAGAAAGTATGTGAAGAGGAAGAGGTGGCAAGACATGAAGCCAAGAATGTAATCAATTTGGGGCAGCAGACCCATGAGAAGGTAAAAGTGAGTTTTGGTGATGATTTTGTTTATGCAAGTAAAAATAGGAATGGAAACCTGCAAGTTAGAGAGGAGAAGATTAACTTAGTGGATCATGGCTATATAGTACCATTTTGGCAAAGAAAATCAGTTGTCAATGAACAGCAAAAAGAAGTGATGCAAGCAGTGGTTGAAGACAAAAGCAAGACAGCACCAAGGATGGAAGCTATGGTGAAGTGTTAAAGGAGAGTTGAGGATAAGCCAAGTGCAGAGGCAACAACACATCAATTCAAGAAGATGGAAAACCAAGTGTGAGTAGAGAAGGATGGGACAGCAATAAGAGAAGATGGTGATTAAGGGACAATGGAAGATGATAGCTGTGACAAAGAAGACCAGTCCAAGGGACAGGAAAATATGATAAAACTTGCATAGAAAATGGAAAGGATGATAATACCCCAAAGCCTACTAAAGAGTTTGAGAAAAAGCAATATGGTGTGTGCGAGGTAAGAGGTAGACAATTTGATTTGTATGATGATTTTGAGGCTTTAAGTGAAATTTCTGAATATGAGATGGATATGTGGGGGTTGGTAGATGAGGAAGATAGGAGAAGAAGTAAATATCAGAGGAGAAAGGACAATAAACAAAGGAAAATTGGAAAGCATAGAAAGAATAAATATGAATATGGCATGAACCATAGGAATGGAAAGAAAGAATGGACTACAAAAGCTTGGAGTGAGAGAAAATTAAAATGACAAAGTGGAAATGTCGATGAAGGATGTATAACCAACATTGGGGCAGCAAAGAATAAAGAAGAAGAAGCTGAGGCAACTAAGATTAAAGAAAGGAAAGATAAATGCATTGGTGATGGAAACAAGGTAGAGGTGGAACTGGAACAAGGGGCAGTAAACAAGGATGTTATAGATGCTTTGTGGACTCCGTTTATGAGTTTGAATCAGGAAGATAAAGGAAGAATAATTGTGGAGACCTGCATGAAAATAGGACAACAAAGAAGGGTGAAGAAAAAGAGATAGTAGATGGTAATAGAGAGGTTGGTGCAGCAATGCAAGCAGAGGTAAACAAAAATATCTTTTATAAGAATGTGAATTTGTATTTCTTTAGAGTTTTAATCACTGAGAGGTTTGAGAAAAAGTCTGAGATGATGCATGATATTGCGGTTTGTGATAAGAGAAAGGATATTAAAAATGATTTATGGGTGTTTAATTGGGACATGAAAAAGGGAGTATATGAAATGATGAATGCAGATTTGTATAAGTTTGAACCTGTTCTTGGTAGAGTAAACAACCTGATGGGTGAAGTTGCAACGATTGAAGTAATAAATGTCGAATTATTTAATCTCGGTATACCTAGATTGACTATTTGGAGTCTGCATATGAAAACAAGTCATTTGATAAGGATTGAGTGTGATACTGAGAAGAAGTGTTGGCAAAATGTGTTGAAAATTCTAGAAAGAGTATGGAAAAAGAGAAAGAGAAGGATGCAGGAAAATGAGTTTTGAAATAATGGCCTATGAGCAAGATCTCATGATCTTTTGTGCCCTAGGAGTTTGATGCAGGGGCATCACTCTCCATCTAATTTTGTTTTTGAATTTTTGTTTGGTTTTGGGTTTTCTGTTGTGTTTTAGTGGTTTGAGTGTGCAGGTGTATCTTCCTATCGCATTGCAATCTATCTTCTTGTCACATTTGGGGCAGGAACTTTATGTGTTGTGGAAAATGATTGTTGAGTCAAATTTAGTTTTAGACACTGTGTCATCTTGTGGTGTCGATGAAAATGATTGCCCATCATTAAATTGAATGCTTTGGAGAAGAGTTTTGGTTGTATTAACGACAGTTATGAATTGGGAAACCATTCCTCCTAGAGTTATGCAGCAAAGCAGCCGAATGTGGAGAATTCAAAGGTTGGGAAAATAGTCAAAGAGAAACGGCTATGAAGGAAGTTATGCAAGAGAAACCGTTAGATAATAAGGCAGGTTTCTGGCGCCACGAGAGAAGAAGAATAAATAGTAGTTGTTGAAAGGTCAGTATAAGAGTCTAGCTGAGCGACGGGTACTCATTCGAAGTGAATCTTTTAGCTGGCAAACCATTATTATAACCAACAAATAGAGGAATCAAGAGGTCGTGGGGTAGTGAACAGTCATAAGACAGATGGAAGGAACGAATCATAGATATAGACATCGAGGGAGAGAGGATCGATTGGGAGGAAGCCGTGTGGAATGAGCGAAGGCCAAAGAAATGGTTGATGTAATGTTTGGGGTTGTCTGTGCATAAGGAGAAGGATGACGGTTACAAAGAGAAAGGAGGTCGAACGTGTAGAGGAGGCCATGTATAAACGAGGAGAAAGGCCGAAAAGAAAAAGGAGAGGCCACAGGCCGAAACAACGCTAAGACATTTGAGAGCAGACCAAGTGTGGAAGAGGCCGATGGTGGGAATGTGCAGGAAGTAAGATAGAAGGATGGGAGGAGAAAACTGTAGTAGTGAGTCATTGTTTTCAGTTTGTAGAAGGTTGATTGTTGTTGGCCAATGGTTTAGATGTATGGTCATGTTTGGATAGTTGAATAGATCAGTGTGATGTTGTGTTGTCATTCTATACTTGTGATTTCAACATTAATAAGAAGTTGAATATCATCACTTCCATTCATTTGGGTATTTGATTATGAGGAATACATCTTAGCTCTTTTCATTGTTTTGAATCTCTGATGATGTTTGATTACACTCGGAATATTTAGTTCCTGTCATGTTTGTATTTGAATATTGTGAGAAGATTATCTTGAATTCCTGTCATTATTTTGCATGTCTCTTAGATTGAGTTTCCTGTAAGTGGATTTGGGAGTTGTGACTGGAAGGATTTCCATTAACAGATTCAAAGCATGTGCATGAAATTTTGGAGGCCATGCCATCAGATTGGTATCAAAGCATGATTTCCAAATTCGTGCTATCACTTCTATAGAGGGAGAGAATCATCCAAGTGATTTACCTCCAACCACATACCGGTAGTCCCCTGTACACCTTCCTTCCTAGAAGTGGCCCTACCCTTCACGAAGAGTATAGACATATGGATCTAACAAATTACCATCTGAGTCCTAGTGTTGTGTCCTACATAACTCAATCAAACATACAAATCTAGACAATCTTCTAGCCAATTACGATCATTCTGACCAGTTAAGTCATCTAGACACTATGAACCGACTAATGCATGCAGAGAAAAATGCGTCACTTTGGCCAAAGTTTCTATATATATAAGTGTTTGGAATACACATAGTCGTGTGTTCACACACCTCTAACTCAACTTGATTACTATCTCATCCTATAGTTTGACTTGTTTGGCTAGGAACATTAGTCATAATTGTCTGAACTATACTCAATTATTAGTCCATCTGACTTAGAAATATTCCTTATCTAGGATATACACACAATATGCAAGTTTAGATAATTTCATTTATTTCAAGAGTCCCTTATTGCATATCCACAATTTATCAAGGTTTATGACTTTCTGTCATTTTACTCTCTACTCAATAACAAGCATGCTTGGTTTATATAACTAGTATTGACTTTCTAACAACAAATTGCTTCTTAGTCTCTTAATGTTGTCTTGATCTATGGTTTCTCAGACTTTTATCCGTCAACCAAAGTACACAATAGACTAATTCAAATCATTATTGACTTAAGAGTTAAATATTTCTAAACTCTTCGGGGTAAAATCTAGGGCTCTTAACTTCCCTACTCCAATCCTTTGCAATATCAAAAATACCCCCAAAAACTAATAAATTATATCCATAATATGGCGTGAATAAGATAACCACTCGTCAAATCTTGACTACTTGGTCATTGATTGAATTCGCCATTTCTTAGAAACATAATACACAAGGTTTATCCTCCTCTATGTCAAGTCTTAATAAATACTAACAAAAGCATAAGAATTCTTGACTAAGTTCAATCTTTTAATCTGATAAAGGATATAAGTCTAGATAGATAATAAAGTAATGATGTCTTTGACCTAATGGTCACCTTTCGTTCACTGATATAGAACGATTAAGAACAATAGATCATCAACTTTGCATAATGGAAATACATAATCTAGTTGAATAAACATATATGCTAAAATATAAATATATAACATAGATTCAAGTGCTTCTAATGATATCTAAATCATTTCTATACACTTTTAGAATAAGAGAAACCCTTTCTCAAAGTCTTGGATTGAAGAACAATAAAACTAAAAATAGATAAAATAAAAGAAATATCTTTATCAAAAATTCTAATCTCAACTTCTAAGACTCAATACAAAGATCTCGAGAGGCTCAGTGATTTCGAGGGGCTCAGATTGACATCTAAAGATAGATTCAACAAGTTTTAAGAGAAATAAAACATCATTTGTATCCTTCACTATTCTAGGTGCAAGATAACTAAAGGCAACCAGATTACTCGAGTATTTCTAAGTATAATCATTGTCTGGTTACTACACAGACTCTGTCTACAAGTTTAAACATGATAGGGATACTTCAATCTTAGCATAAAAACATTTTAATACTTATTACAAACTATCTTCTCAACTATTAAAGTTAACTGACTACACCTAGCAAATACTTACTATGGTCATTAGCCTTTCGCATGCATAGGGAATGTTTCAACATCCTATCAGCCTACACATATTTGCTATATTTATAAGGTAAATATGTAACACAAAGAGTTCTCTTTCTCTAAACATAAGTTGAAAGAGTTTAAGCTCTACTAGTTCCATCATGTAAGACCATTCAGCCTCAAACATCTCACATAATAGTTGAAGATAGACTATCTGGTTTACACAGAGTTACACAAGTTTAAAGACTTCACACAAAAACACAGTGGTATGTATGCTATCGGCATCTCAATGCATAGAATTATGCAACTAGTTTCTTCTAACACAGAGGTAACTAAGTTCTTCAACTACAAGAACACAAAGATATATTAAAATATCATCTTTACAAATCACAAAGATATATTAAGCTCTCGACTTTTCCATAAATAGAGCTATACTAAGCTCTTTCGATTTCTACAAACACAATGATAATATAATGTTGTCGACTTCACTAAACATGGTCAATAATAAAATGTTGTTGACTATACAAAACACAACAATATATGTATACATCTTGGCTTTACAAACATAATAATAGATACATACTATCGATTGCTCAAACACAAAAGATATGTTATGCTATCTTCTACTCTAAACACAAATAAATATATATACAAGGCCGACAATAACAAAGAATTCTCATCTCAAATAATGTTTACATAAAAAGAGAAGAACCTATGAGATCAACTTGCAAACAAGGCTCCTCTGATGTCGTTCTTCCTCAGTCATCTTCCAACGAAGTTCTCTCTCAGTGGTATCTGTGTGTCTCCACAGAGAACTCCTCCACGGTGATAAATAGAGAATGACTCTCTAACGACGTTCCATCACTCTAATAATAATACCAGTCATAATTATCCACGATGACATGCAAATAATGGAGATGATGGTCATTAATGACCACTCAAAACTTAGTCAAAGGCTACTCCACTCTCGCTAATCAGTTGAGAGTAGAAAGGGTCAAACAACCACGTAACAAAGCAACTTGCATAACATAAAATCTTAACCTCTTTCATAAAGAAGTTATTGACCTTAACACAAAAGGCCTCATTTAAATATCTAAATTAATATATATATACGAATATATATATATATTGTAAAGAAGGCATACACAATGTATACTTACGTTGTTTGATTAAATGCTTGTCAAGCTTGTGAGAATGGGGTCGAGGTATTCTCCCCCTTCTCTGTCTCGCGTATATAGCAAAATAGTCAAACTTAATTAACCTGATAGGATACCATAAAGGAATTTCAATTGGAAAATAACAAAAATGAGATAGTTAACCACTATCATAAATATATAATATATTCACATCATATAAATAAAAATGACTATCAACTACATCTTGTTGATGGTTGTACCATCCCTTCTTGGTTTTACGACAAACCTGTGCTAAAGGAGTTTGATGTCAAATCGACTATTGTCGAATCGAAATCCAACTTAAACCAATAAAGTCAAACTCAACTTACCAAACTCGATGGGATTGACAAAATTGAACAAACACAAGACTTAGATGGCAACAAACTGTTCTTTCCATACGTCTATTCACTTCTCTCCAATGATGCTCTCCCTCTCTTGCTTGGAGGGTGGAAAACTTGTTTTCCTAGTTACACTTACAATCAACTAAACTGGGATTAGTGTATCATTAGTCACTTCATATTTCTTATGAATAAAATAATCATGACATCATATAATCACATGTCTAATTCTAAACATATAAATTCAAACTCATGAGATCATTTGATTTATCCTGACATTTTCACATAACGTCAAATCATTAAATCATGCAAAAATTATCTACTAATTACATACAAGTAAAAAGTAAAACATAGTTAAAATTAGGGATGTGACAATACCAACAAAACAATCAACAATTCCATCCACCATATTTTTACTTACCAAGGTTTTAAACCTTTTTCACTCAAGTGACCCATCCTGAGATACCACAACCACCTTGATTCAAATGTAGTTATATTAGCACACCTAAATAATGTTGATGCATCTAGCCTATACAAAATATCATTTTGAACTCCCTTAGCAAGCACCAAGTTGCCTCTTGCTAACTTGCAACCTTTACCATCAAAAGTAACATGTATCCTCAAGTAGTCATTTTTGATACAAACATAAAGTTCTTAGACAGACATATAATATGTGAATATCTAAGAGTGTCCTTACTCTTCCATCCATGAAGGCAACCTTTACCTTTCCTCAGCCATCTTCAAAGAGTTGTTATCATCAAGAAAAAATTACGATCGCCACTTTTTGTATTCAAAGTACCACTTCTTATGAGATGTCATATGATAAAATGTATCTAAGTCAATGAACTAAAATTCATCACCAATAACATTAGTAGAGATAAAATCATCATTGTCAGAAAATTTATCAAAAGAATCACCCCTCTTGGATTTGCAATCCTTCCTAAAGTGACATTTCTTGCCACAATTCCAACATTTTATTTTAGATTTAAATCGATCCTTACCCTTGGACTTCTTATCCACATTCTTCTTCTTACATTTCTTCTTCTTAGCCCTACCTCTAATAACTAGGGCATTAGGATAAGCTCCATCCATGGACTTCTTTGTAATTTCCTCACTTAACAAAATGCATAAACAATTTTTAGTTTCAGTGACACAACATTACTGCTAATAGACATTATCAATTTTTTCTATGAATCGAGTAGAGAACAAAGTAATACAATGCACTTATCCTCTTCATCCATCTTGACTCTTATTGAGACAAGTTGACTTAACATTAGATTGAAATTCTTAACAGTGAATTTGTAGCCTTTTCTTTGGACACATTTATTAACATAGAATCTGACAAACATAATTGGATAGTACTTCTAGATTTCTTATCCAATTTTACCTACTCTTCTTTCGACATACATGAGGGTTTAGTCAACTAAGATACCAAAACCCACTAATCTATTTCCACCAAAAGGTCTTCCATCTTCAACTTTCATAGTTGGAAGTTTCGATTGTTGAACCATTCAATCTTGAACCTCGATGTGCTAGCCATAGATTTAATAATATTATGTTTTCTTACAAATATTCCAAAGTTCCCATTTGTGGCTAGTTATACATGAACTACAATAAACTAACTCTTGTTGTGTTTACCACTCCACACACTAGGGTTTGGACTCCCAATGACGTAGTAACTTCCCAAACAACTACCTACTCTCTGATACTAAATGTTTGGGATTTTGTACTCTTCGTGCAAATGATTGATAGATCGAGATTAATAAAACTTAAAATTATGTACACCAAAAATAGTGAACAGTATTTACAAAATCTATCTAATAGCATTCACAGAAGTAAATGGAACAATAAGCATACACAAGATTACACAAGACTCAGATTTACGTGCTAAACACTTGTGGGTGAAAACTCAATACAAAAAGAGATTCACAATATATTATTCAAAAATAGAGATTCAATACAAGGAGACATTTTAGAGAGTCTCAATTTATAGCATACTTGTACAATCAATCTAATGTATCACACTAATAATGTTTAATCCAACACTAATCTTTCTAGCTATACTACCATCCAACATTGGCAACTTCACATGAGATGATACATATAGATGTGCATATGAGAATTCTAACTGTCTAACTATCTAACCAACACATGGAATACCAAGAGTCATGGAACTATATTTTGACCAAATTATGATGTCAAGATACTGCACATATAACCAAAAATTATGTCTCTACATGGATAATCACATTGTGTATGTAGTCATTGCCACACACTATGAATCAATAGTTACACCCTTAACATTGTCGATGAGTTCATGTTTTCCTATATAGATGCCACTACCAACTCCATGCCTATAGTAAAAAATACAAACATAACATCATATCTAACTACTTGTGGTACCTTGCGCCATCTTTCAAAAAATTATCCTACTCTCTAATTGTGCCACATGAACTCCACCTCTGTCATAAGTGCTTCTGCATTGCCATTCATGCTTCCAACAACACCATTTTCCATACGCAGTTGTGAGTTTTTCTTCAAATGACTTGTAGTTGTTGTCCCATTACCACCACATGTAAACTAACATACATATACTACAACATCTGAAACTCATCGCATCTTACCACATTGCATTGTGTAGACAAACTCTTCCTACAATGCATTATGTAGACAAACTCTTCCTAAAAGAACTCTCTACAAGTGAATATCACCTAAGTTCCAACATTACTGAGAATTGGAGAGAAGTGTTGTAAAATAGATAATGAAGTTCACTAAAAGGTAATTAAGGTAGAAAAAAAACAATATTTGTTGGTATAAGTAAATTTGGAAAGATACAAAAGAATGAGTACACATTGGCCGAGGAATGCATGTTACATTAAGGTCAAAAGGAGGAAATGATGGAACGACACTTGGAAAAGATGGGTAAGAGAGGTTAGGTTTTAAAGGTAATATAGGATTAAGGTATTAGATGTAATTCAAATTCAAGTTGACATAATGGAACACAAAATATAGGTGGTATAACATATAAATAAACATATGTAGATACTGATAGAAATGGTAGAAGTACAAAATCAGGTACAAGTGTCAATACAAGAAAAGTGCATAAGTGAAGATATTTGATGCAAATGGCTAGTGGGTGTCCCTAATTCTTAATTTTAGATCTAACAAAGGTGAAAGGAGGAGTATAGATTTGATTCTGGAAGCCTATTCATGTATTGAGGATACATTGAGGTTGAAGGTACAACCAAAAATAGGTTTGCCATCCCATATTATGAGCATTAGTTCACAAATTACTTGACTAAGGTTTCTAATGTAGGAGCATCCCAAGCCTACTAGAAATCTTGCATTAACCAAAAAGATCAATCATCTATGTTAATTTGTCTTTTGCAAAGTTTAAGTAGTTCTTTAGCAATCATTTTGGTTTACCTCAATTAGATTTTCTAGATATAGTGATGAAGGGGGTAAATCATAAAATACACAACAACAAAAATTGCACACAGAAAATAGAACTTTATTTATTGATTGGCACAACTTATTACATTATAGAAGCTCAAATACAATCAGAGGAATCAATCCTCCACAGGTTGCAACACATTACAGCTTCCTCTCACAAGACTCTGGAATCATCTGCCATCTGTAACCCCAAATCTACTAGGGTTTTTGTTTTCCCACCTATTCTTGACTCTACATTTTCCCCCTTAACTCTACTACTACCCAGGGTTCCTAAAAATGGTTATTAATAGTCTTTTTGGCGGCCAACAACCTAATTTCAAAATTTGCATCTCCCTCCAAAAATAGGTCAACTTTCGGGAGCCATAACTTTTGATCCGGGTGTCCGATTGACGAACTGTTTTATGCGTTGGAAATCTCGCAGAGTGCTCTATGCGCTAAGAACCACTTTACTGATTTCATCCATTTTCGGGACCGTACCGGGCTGTTTAGTGCCTCAAACCTAAGTTTGAATAATTTTCAGACATTTTTTCAGAAACAAAAACTTTAAGATCTTTCAGCTCGCAAATGATCTTTGCGTGATTCCTTCACCAAAGGTCTTATTTTTCAGTTACAAAGCTTTCTATAAATTTTCACTTCAATCCGTGCCCAAATGCAAACTTTCCTAAAATAGCAGGTTATTATTTTTAGCAGTTTGGAAAAACTGAAAGTTCTACATCATTATTCAAGCGATTATGGAACCAGAACCACAAATTTTGAAAATAAATGGAAAGAACATCAACAATTTTGAAACACATCTTTTTTTGGGTGATGCAAGATTGCCCTTACACCACTAGATGCTCCTGCATCAGACACCCAGGGTAATTTGAGAAGTGACCCTGTCACGTCTCAGGTGTTTGTGTGAGGAAAACCCAAACAGTCAACCTCTGCCTTAGACAACCAAGAATAATCTTCAACAAGCTTTCCTTTCCATTTCACCAGATATTCTTCATATTGCCTGTTCTGAGTACTTCTTCCCACATGGCTACCCAAGATCTCTTATGGCTCCTCTGTTGAAGTAGATGCCGGAATACTCCACTATTCTTCTATTGGTCCATCCTATGTTCCACCTTCATAATATTCTGATAAATCAGCAATGTTGAAAACAAGGGAAATGTTGATCCCACTCGGCAACTCCACCTCATATGCATTTCCTGAATCATGTTTCTTTAAAATTCTGCATGGTCCAAATTTCTTCATTTTCAGTTTATTGTATGTTCCAATTGGGAACCTTTCTTTTCTCAAGTGAACCATGACTTTATCTCCTACCTAAAATTCCTTATATCTCCTCTTCTGAGCCGCCTTAGCCTTGTACTGAATATTCATCTTATTAATGTGCTTTTTCACCTCTTCATGCAAATTCTTCATGTGTTTTGCAAAGTTTTCAGCCTCGACACTTGTCTTTTCTCCTTTGTCCAGATTCCTTAACTTTGAAGCATTTCTTAGACTATTCCCATATACAATCTAGAATGGTGATTTACCAGTACTCCTATTGACAGAATTGTTGTAAGCAAATTCTGCCTGTGGTAAAGTCAAATCCCATCCCTTGGGATTATCTCCTACTAAGCATCGTAGCAGGTTACCCAAACTCCTATTCACCACTTCGGTCTGTCCATCGGTCTGTGGATGGTGCGCAGAACTGAACTTCAAATCTATCTTCAATTTCTTCCATAATGTCCTCCAGAAATAACCAACAAACTTGGTATCTCGATCTGAAACTATGCTCTTTGGTGTTGTTATATGGAGCTTAATCAGACTCAGAGACCTGTTAAATTTACCCCACTTTTATCAGCGCGGTTTCCCCCCAAATTCCTATGGGGTCAAGGGGCAGCGCCCCTTACGGGGGTTTGGGGGCAACGCCCCCAAGACAGAGTCAAGGGGCAGCGCCCCCAAAACTTCACATGGTCTTTTATTATTTTATTAAGGCATCGGGAGTTATTTTTTTCATTGACCGACATAAAAAAACCCTATTTTGTCACCGACAAAAGTCGTGATAAAAATGGCTAAGGGTTAGTGTTTTCGTTGATATTGTATTGTAGCATTTGCAACAGTATTGAGTTGCAGGGATTGCTGGTTGTAATTGGTTTGATTTACTGGATAATAATATTGGACTCTCTGTTGGTGGATATAGCCCAAGCTTGGGTGAACCACGTTAAAAATTGTCTCTCGTTGTTATTATTTCTGTGTATTTTCATTCCTCTGTTTAATCTTTATTTGCATTTAATTGATATCTTCTACCAACTAACCCTAACAAGTGGTATCAAAGCGTGTTGTGTTTGATTATCATCTGCAAGAAGGTCTCACAGTTGAGTGGGAGTCTCACGGTTAAGTGGGAGCAATGGCGGACGAGGGTAAATTGAAGGTAGATAAATTAAATGGGTAGAACTATCAATTATGGAAGATGTAGATGGAGGATTATCTCTATCAGAAGGATTTATGGGGACCATTGGAAGAAGTATCCAAGAAACTGGCAGGAAGGACTGATGAGGATTGGAAACTTCTGGACAAAAAGGCATTGGGAACCATTCGATTGTGCCTTGCACCATCTGAGGCATTCAATATAACAGAAGCAAAGACAACAAGTGAAGTGATGAAAGCTTTGGCTAAATTGTATGAAAAATCCTCAGCCTCAAATAAGGTATTTCTCATGAAGCGTTTGTTTAATCTGAAAATGATTGAAGGTGGATCTGTGACAGATCATTTAAATGAGTTTAATACGATTGTCAGTCAGTTAACTTCTGTAAAAGTGAAATTTGATGAAGAGGTGAGGGCTCTCTTAGTTTTATGTTCTTTTCCAGAAAGATGGAATAGCTTGGTAATGGTTGTAAGTAACTCTGTCTCTGGTTCAAACACCTTGAAATTTGATGATGCTGTTGGTGTTATCCTTAGCAAGGAAATGTGACGAAAAAGCTCATGAGGGTCCACATCAGGTAGTGTTTTGAATGTAGAAAGTAGGGGTAGATCAAAGAAGAGAGGAAAAAGTTCTAGAGGTCATGGGAAGTCATGAGGAAAATCAAAGGACAAGAGATCCCAATCCAGAGGACAAAAGGATTGCTGGCACTGTGGGAAACTAGCTCATCTGAAGAAAGATTGTTGGTCTCGAAAGAACAAAGAAGGAGACAAACAAGAAGGCAATAAGGAGGCAAATGTGGTAAGTAATAAATCGGAAGATAATGCTTTGATTATTTCCCTAGATAATGTTGATGATTCATGGGTTTTAAATTAAGGGGCCTCATTTCATGCTACGCCCCATAGAAGTTATTTTCTTGATTATGTCTAAAGGGATTTTGGGCTAGTTTATTTGGGAGATAATGAACCCTGTCAGATTGTTGGAAAGGGAAGAATCAAGATTAAGTTGCAGAATGGGAATCATTGGCTACTACAAGAGGTAAGGCACATTCCAAAGATGAGTAGGAATTTAATTTCAGCAGGGCAGCTAGTTGATGAAGGTTGCATTGTTACATTTACTGATAAAATTTGGAAGGTTACAAGAGGTGCCTTAGTAGTAGCAAAAGGTGTGAAAGTAGGCACCTTATATCTTTGTACAGGTCATACTGTTCCTTCTATTGTAGCTATTGCAGAGAAAAACTAAACAGGTTCAGGAATAGTTGTTGCAAGTTCACAGGAAGAGACTGAAACAGTTGCTGCAGGTTCTGAGACAACACTGTGGCATAACAGATTTGGGCATATGAGTGAAAAAGGTATGAAGGTACTTCATTCTAAGAAAATTTTACCAAGTCTAAAATGTATTAATATGGATTTCTGTAAAAGTTGTGTATATGGAAAACAAAAGAGAGTCAGTTTTCTCAAGGATGGGAACAAAAGAAAGATGAAAAGTTGGAGCTTGTGCATACTCAGGTATCTTCTCTCGGTGGCTCTCGGTATTATGTTACATTCATACATGATGCAACTAGGAAGGTTTGGATTTATTTCCTCAAGCAGAAATCTGATGTATTTGAAACATTTAAGAAATGGAGAAGCTTGGTTGAGAATGAGACGTGTAAAAGATTAAAATGTCTCAAATCTGATAATGGTGGTGACTATTGCAGCAAAGAATTTAAGGATTATTGTTCCTTTAATAGAATTCGTAGGCAGAAAACGGTTGCAGGGACTACAGGAAAATGGAGTGGCTGAACGCATGAATAGGATAATAATGGAGCGTGCAAGGACCATGCGATTACATGTTTGGTAGCCTTTAAACATGTGGGCAGAGACTATCAATATCATTGTATATTTAATTAATAGAGGTCCTTCAATTCCTTTGGGCTGTGGTATTCCAGAGGAAGCACAGACAAGTAAGAAGGTGAGTTATTCTTTTCTCAAAACCTTCAGATGTGAAGCATTTGCACATGTAGATTCTGAAAATAGAACCAAGCTGGATGCAAAATCAAAAAAATGTACCTTCGTTAGATAGGGCATTGATGAATTTGGTTATAGGCTTTGGGATTTTAAAAATTAGAAAATTGTGAGAAGCAAGGATGTTGTATTCAATGAGAAGGTGTTGTACAAAGATCAATTGTAGCAGCATGAGAAGAAAGAAAAAGATTATGTGGTACTGAATGATACTCCAAATAGTGATGTTCCAGTGGTTCCTCATGCTCCGCAACAGCAACAAGAAATACCACAAACTCTAGTGAATGTTAGACAGTCAACAAGGTTAAGTAGACCTCCTAAAAGGTTTTCTCCCTCTTTGTATTCTATTTTGTTAACAGATGCTGGTGAACTAGAAGGGTATGATGAAGCTATGCGGGTGGATACAAAGGTTCGGTGGGAGCTTGCAATGAAAGAAGAAATGGACTCCTTACTAAAAAATAAAACTTAGGAATTATGTAAGTTGCCTACAAGTAAAAAGGCTTTACCAAACAAATGGGTTTATAGGATGAAAGAGGAAGATGGAGGTAAGAAAAGATTTAAATCCGGGTTAGTTGTAAAAGGATTTGCACAGAAAAAGGGCATTGATTTTGACGATATTTTTTCTCCGGTTGTTAAGATGACTTCTATTCGTACTGTTTTAAGTATTATGGCTACTGAAGGTTTGCATTTGGAACAACTAAATGTGAAAACTACCTTTCTCCATGGTGATTTGGAGGAGGAGATATATATGGAACAACCCGAAGGATTTGAGGTCAAAGGTAAGGAGAAACTGATGTGCAATTTGAAGAAGAGTTTATATGGCTTGAAACAAGCACCTCGGCAATGGTATTTGAAATTTGATAGTTTTATGGCTGAGCAAGGCTACAGCTGGTGTAATTTTGACCATTGTGTTTATTTTAAGAGGTTGGATAATGACAGCTACATTATTTTATGTTTATATGTTGATGACATGCTTGTAGCAGGGTCTAACATGGATCGCATAAGAGAGTTAAAACAGCAATTAGCACAATCATCTGCTATGAAGGGTTTGGGGGCAGCAAAACAAATCCTTGGTTGAAAATTTGCAGAGATAGGAAGAACAAAAAATTGACTCTATCTCAGGCTAATTATGTTGAAAAGGTGTTGCAGAGATTTCATATGGAGAATGCAAAATCTATCAGCACACCTTTGCTGTAGGAAGTTTAATGTACGCCATGGTATGCATGAGAATGTTGTAGAAGTTGTAAGCAGGTATATGAGTCATCCCAGATTGGAGCATTGGAATGCAGTAAAATAGATTCTCAGATATTTGAGAGGTATATCCAATAAACATTTATGTTTTGGAGGCTCTAATACTAATTTAGCAGGTTATGTAGACTCAGATTTGGCAGGGGGTATTGATACTAGGTGGAGTACTATAGGTTATGTCTTTACTGTAGGTGGGACAGCAATGAGTTGGATCTCACAGTTGCAAAAGGTAGTTGCTTTATCTACCACAGAGGTAGAATATGTAACTGCAACAGAGGCAAGCAAGGAGATGATATGGTTGCAATCTTTCATGGAAGAAATGGGCAAACAATAGGTTAACAGTTATTTGTTTACAGATAGCCAGAGTGCTATACATCTTGCAAAGAATTTTGTCTTGCATTCAAAGACCAAACACATACAGTTGAGGTATCACTTTATTTAGTCGGTGTTGGATGATAGACAGTTACAGCTAGAAAAGATACATACAGATGAAAATCTAGTGGATATGTTTACAAAGGCAGTGACAAGGGAGAAGCTGAGCTCCTCTTCAGCTTCGGTTGGTCTTTTAGAATGAAAACAACAAAAATAGAATAGCAGAGTCCAGGATACTTATTTCCAATGGGAGCTATAGGGTCAGCGGCATTATGATCAGTCTCCAAGTGGGAGATGATTTGGTGTGGAGTTTGATCAGTCTCCAAGTGGGAGATTGTTGTTATATGGAGCCTAATCAGACTCGGAGGTTAAATTTACCCCACTTTTCTCAGTGCGGTTTCCCCCCAAATTCCTACGAGGTCAAGGGGTAGTGACCCTTGCGGGGGTTTGGGGGCAGCGCCCCCAAGATGGGGTCGAGGGGCAACACCCTCGCGGGGGCTTGGAGGCTACGCCCCTGAAACCTCACATGGTTTTTTATTATTTTATTAAGGCGTCGGGAGTTATTTTTTTCATTGGACGACATAAAAAAACCTTACTTTGTAACTGACAAAAGTCATGATAAAAATGGCTAAGGGTTAGTGTTTCCGTTGATATTGTATTGTAGCATTTGCAGCGGTATTGAGTTGCAAGGATTGTTGGTTGTAATTGGTTTGATTTACTGGGTAATAATATTGGACTCTCTGTTAGTGGATGTAGCCCAAGTTTGGGTGAACCACGTTAAAAATTGTCTCTCACTGTTATTATTTATGTGTATTTTCATTCCTCTCTTTAATCTTTATTTGTATTTAATTGATATCTTCTGTCGACTAACCCTAACATTTGGTAGACCGCGTAATCTCACCACCTCCCTAAAAAATAACTCTGCAATATGAACAGAATCATTAGTCTTCTTGCAAGGAATGAAATGTGCCATCTTTGAGAATCTATCCACCACCACAAAAATAGAATCATGTCCTCTCTATGTCCTCGGTAAACCAAGAATAAAATCCATACTGATATCATCCCATTGCTTCTCTAGTACAGGTAGTGGCTGATATAGACCTATATGACTTGCTCCTTTCACCATCTAACATACTCTGCAACTCTACACAAATTTCCTCACATCCTGCTGCAACTGTGGCCAATAATAATTTTCACCAACAATAGCAATTGTCTTATCTCGACCAAAGTGTCTATCCAATCCTCCACTACGCTTCTCCTTAATCAGGTTCTCTCTCATGGAACTCCTTGGAATGCACAAATGGCTTGCTCTAAACAACATGCCATCTTGGATTATGAAATCCAACCATTTTGTCATGTCCAAAGTAACAAGTTCCAAACAAACTTTCCAGGCCTCTACAAAATCTAGATCTTTAGGATACAAACTTTTGAGCTCATCGAACCCAACAACCTCTATCTTCATTTCTATCAACAAATTTTGCCTTCTGCTCAAGGCATCTGCAACTCTGTTGGACTTCCCACTACTGTGCTTCAAAATAAAAGTATAGCTCTACAAAAACTCAACCCATTTTAAGTGCCTCTGGTTCAACTTTCCTTGACTATTAAGATACTACAAATCCTAATGATCAGTATATAAAACACACTCGTTTGGAAACAAATAATGTCTCCACATCTTCAAAGCCTGAACTATTGCATAAAACTCTTAATCATAAACAAAATACTTTTTCTTGGCATTATTAAGCTTCTCACTAAAATAGGCAATGGGTTTACCTTCTTGGCTCAAAATGGCTCATATAGCACTGTCACTAGCATCACAATCTACCTAAAATACCTTATTGAAATCTGGAAGTGCCAAAATAGGTTGCTCTGTGACTTTCTGCTTCAATGTATCAAAGCTTTTATCTACTTTAGTCCATCTAAACTCTTTTCTATCCCCTCTCATTGTCTCAGTTAGGGATGCACAAATGCTACTAAAATTTATGATAAACTTTCTATAAAAACTTGCCAAACCATGAAAATATCTTACCTCAGAAGCACTCCTTGGCATAGGCCATTCAATGATAGCCCTCACCTTCTCTGGGTCAATCTTAAGACCTTCCTCTGAGACTAAAAAATCCTAGGTATACCAACTCCTTTGCAAAACTACATTTCCTTAGATTGATCAACAACTTCTCCTCCCTCAACTTCTCAAAAACTCTTCTGATATGCATCATATGCTCATCCCAAGTCTTACTAAAAATTAAAATATCATCTAAATAAACAATAACAAAACTTCCCAAAAATTCTTTCAATACCTCGTTCATGAGCCGCATGAATGTGCTCGGTGCATTGGTTAGCCCAAATGGCATGACTAACCACTCATACAAACCTTCATTTGTCTTGAAGGCTATCTTCCACTCATCTCCTTCTTTGATACGGATCTGGTGATACCCACTCTTCAAGTCAACCTTTGTGAAGTACTTGGGTCCACTCAAACAGTCCATTATGTCATCCATTCTGGGCAATGGAAATTTGTACTTGATTGTGATCTTATTGATGGCTCGAGAGTCTATACACATTCTCCACTCTCCATCTTTCTTTGGTGCTAATACTGCAGGTACTGCACATGGACTTAGGCTCTCTCTTATCAATCCCTTCCTACACAACTCCTGAACTTGTTTGTTCAACTCTTCACTCTCTGCTGGAGTCATACTATGGGTTGCCTTATTCGGCAAACTGGCTCCCGATATCAAATCCATTTGATGACTTATCTTCCTCACTGGTGGTAAACCTTCTGGTACATTATCAAAGACAATATCTTGAAATTCTTCCAACATTTATGAGACTTATGTTGGTACATCTTCACATTTCTCTTAACTAATCTTAGGAATCAATGCAAAGCAATGATGCTCATGCTTCATACCCTCCAAAAAATTTCTACCATCTACCAAGCAAATTCTGGCAGTACTACATACCTTTTCTTCCACCTCCTTCAAGGGCTTCAACTTATGACGAACTCCATCCTTTATTAGGGAGTATGTGTTTGCATGGCCATCATGGACAGCACTCCTATCATACTACCACGGCCTCCCCAATAACATATGACATGCATACATCGGTATGATGTCACACAGCACCTCATCATGGTAGTCACCAATCTTGAACTTCACTAAACACTGCTCATTGACCAAAGCTCTATGGTCCTTCTGCAACCATGCAATCTGATATGGATGCGGATGATTTCTTCTTATCAACTTCAACTTCTCAATGATCTCCTCTGAAACAAGATTATTAGTGCTTCCACTGTCAATAATAATATCACAACACTTACCTTCACATTTGCACCTTGTGCGGAATAAACTCTTCCTCTGATTGGGTTATTTCTCCTCATTCAACAAAGTTCTTCTGACAACTAGGGTTTCTCCCCTTTTAGCATCTTCAGAGCGCTCAGATTGTGCATCTTCATCGACATGTGCAACTCGTGCATTACCTTTAGGTCTTCTATTTGTCCTTCCTTGATGTTGTGGACACTCGTATGATTGATGTATTTCTTCTCCACATTAGAAACAAGTTCCTCTGAAACCTTCTCTTCTAGGTCCTTGCCCAAGTCTGTCTCTTCCTCTTCCTCTTTTCTCACCGTTGTTCTGGTCACGAGGGCAGTAGGTATTATCTCCTCTCTAATTTCGACTGGTGTCAGCTTCTTCACTTTTCTTTGAATCTTCATTTTGGCCCTCATAGGGTCTTCCACTAGTCCTTCCGCCATGACCTCTTCCCCTTTGCTTGTTGTCAAATCTTTTATTCAGCTTCTCTTCCACCTTCAGGGAAAACTGGTATGCATTTTCTATGGTGGTCATTCTAACCAAGCTCAACTCCTCTTGAATACTTAGCCTCAACCCATTAATGTAATGGGATACCTTCTCCTTCTCATAGTCCACAAGAATAAACTGCTTCTTTAGTTTCTCCACCATCCAATCCCATCTGGTGATCTTTCATTTTTCTCTTCTATTCCTCTCTAACTGGACCTCCTTCCACCAAATACTGGCATGGCCCTTCAATTTTGTTTTTGCAAACTTGACCCGATCTGAGTCTTCCACATCTTCATACTCAAAATATTCCTCCATGTCATTGATCTAATCAATAAGCTATTCTGGATTCAAATCTCTAGAATATGTAGAAACTTCAATCCTGGGCCTCTTTCCAATCTTAGTGATGGCCCTCAACAGCCTAACTTCTGCAGAATCTCCTGCAGCTTCTTGTTCTTCCTCAAATAGCTCATCTTCTGCTTCATCCTTGCTTTCTTCTCTTGTTCTTGGCTCAAACCCTATTCGCAGCTCCTCTTGCAATGCATCGATTTGTCTTTGCAGGGCTCTAAAACCCTCTTTCATCAAAGCATTCCTCCCAATACGATTTATTCATGGAGGTATCTTGATCTTCGCGGCAAACCCACAACCTCAAGTCCTGGTGCAAACTGCCTCACGGTCGGCGATCTGTCTACACACTCAGGAACCCTTGCTCTGATACCACTTGATGAAGGGGGTAAATCATAAAACATACAACAACAAAAATTGTACATAGAAAATAGAACTTTCTTTATTGATTTGGACAACTTATTACATTATAGAAGCTCAAATACAATCAGAGGAATCAACCCTCCACAGGCTGTAACACATTACAACTTCTTGTCACAAGACTCTTGAATCATTTGTCATCTGGAACCCCAAATCTGTTAGGGTTTCTATTTTTCCACCTATTCTTGACTCTACACTTTACCCCTTAACTCTACTACTGCCCAAGGTTCCCAAAAATGGTTATTAATAGCCTTTTTGGCGGCCAACATCCTAATTTTAAAATTTGCATCTCCCTCCAAAAATAGGTCAAATTTCAGGAGCCATAACTTTTGATATGGGGGTCCGATTGACGATCTGTTTTATGCGTCAGAAAGCTCACAGAGTGTTCTACACACTAAGAACTTGCTCTACCAGTTTTAGCCATTTTTGGGCCCGTACGGGGCCGTTTAGTGCCTCACACCTGAGTTTGAATAATTTTTAGGTATTTTTTGAGAAACAGAAACTTTAATATCTTTCATCTGGCAAATGATCTTTGCCTGATTCCTTCGCCAAAGGTCTTATTTTTCAGTTACAAAGCTTCCTATAAATTTTCACTTCAATCCATGCCCAAATGCAAACTTTCCTAAAATAGCAAGTTGCTATTTTTAGCAATTTGGAAAAACTGAAAGTTCTACATCATTATTCAAGCGATTATTGAACTAGAACCACAAATTTTGAAAAGAAATGGAAAGAACAACAATTTTGAAACACATATTTTTTTGGGTGATGCAAGATTGCCTTTACACCACTGGATGTTCTTGCATCAGACACCTAGGGTAATTTGAGAAGTGACCCTGTCACGTCTCAGGTGTTTGTGTGAGGAAAACCTAAACGATCAACCTCTGCCTTAGACAACCAAGAAGAATCTTCAACAGGCCTTCCTTTCCATTTCACTAGATATTCTTCATATTGCCTATTCTGAGTACTTCTTCCCACATGGCTACCCAAGATCTCTTCTATCTCCTCTGTTGAAGTAGATGCCAGAATACTCCACTGTTCTTCTGTTGGTCCATCCTCTGTTCCACCTTCATGATATTCTAATAAATCAGCAATGTTGAAAATAGGGGAAATGTTGATCCCACTCGGCAACTCCACCTTATATGCATTTCCTGAATCATGTTTCTTCAAAATTCTGCATGGTCCAAATTTCTTCATTTTCAGCTTATTGTATGTTCCAATTGGGAACCTTTCTTTTCTCAAGTGAACCATGACTTCATCTCCTACCTCGAATTCCTTATATCTCCTCTTCTGATCCGCGTTAGCCTTGTACTGAATATTCATCTTATTAATGTGCTTTTTCACCTCTTCATGCAAATTCTTCATGTGTTTTGCAAAGTCTTCAGCCTCGGCACTTGTCTTTTCTCCTTTGTCCAGATTCCTTAACTCTGAAGCATTTCTTGGACTATTCCCATATACAATCTAGAATGGTGATTTACTAGTACTCCTATTGACAGAATTGTTGTAAGTAAATTATGTCTATGGTAAAATCAAATCCCATCCCTTGGGCTTATCTCCTACTAAGCATCGTAGCATGTTACCCAAACTCCTATTCACCACTTTGGTCTGTCCATCAGTCTATGGATGGTGCGTAGAATTGAACTTCAAATCTATCTTCAACTTCTTCCACATTGTCCTCCAGAAATAACCAACAAACTTGGTATCTCGATCTAAAACTATGCTCTTTGGTAGACCATGTAATCTCACCCCCTCCCTGAAAAATAACTCTGCAATATGAACAGCATCATTAGTCTTCTTGTAAGGAATGAAATGTGCCATCTTCGAGAATCTATCCACCACCACAAAAATGGAATCATGTCCTCTCTATGTTCTTGGTAAACCAAAAACAAAATCCATATTGATATCATCCCATGGCTTCTCTAGTACAAGTAGTGGTTGATATAGACCTGTATTCTGACTTGCTCCTTTCACCATCTGACATACTCTACAACTCTGCACAAATTTTCTCACATCCTGTTGCAACTGTGGCCAATAATAATTTTCACCAACAATAGCAATGGTCTTATCTCGACCAAAGTGTCCAGCCAATCCTCCACTATGCTTCTCCTTAATCAGGTTCTCTATCATGGAACTCCTTAGAATGCACAACTGGCTTCCTCTAAACAACATGCCATCTTGGATTATGAAATCCAACCATTTTGTCTTGTCCAAAGTAATAGGTTCCAAACAAGCTTTCCAGGCCTCTGCAAAATCTAGATCTTCAGGATACAAACTTTTGAGCTCATCAAACCTAACAACATCTATCTTCATTTATGTCAACAAATTTTTCCTTCTGCTCAAGGCATCTACAACTCTGTTGGAATTCCCACTCCTGTGCTTCAAAACAAAAGTATAGCTTTGTAAAAACTCAACCCATTTAAATTCCTCTGGTTCAACTTTCCTTGACTATTAAGATACTGCAAAGCCTGATGATCAGTATATAAAACAAAATCCTTTGGCAACAAATAATGTCTCTATTTCTTCAAAGCCTGAACTATTGCATAAAACTCCTGATCATAAACAGAATATTTTTTCTTGGCATCATTAAGCTTCTCACTAAAATAGGCAATGGGCTTACCTTCTTGGCTCAAAACAGCTCCTATAGCACTGCCACTAGCATCACAATCTACCTGAAATACCTTATTGAAATCTGGAAGTGCCAAAACAGGTTGCTCTGTGACTTTCTGCTTCAATGTATCAAAGCTTTTATCTGCTCCTTTAGTCCATCTAAACTCTTTTCTATCCCCTCTCATTGTCTCAGATAGGGGTGCACAAATGCTGCTAAAATTCCTGATAAACTTTCTATAAAAACTTGTCAAACCATGAAAAGATCTTACCTTGGAAGCACTCCTTGGTGTAGGCCATTCAATGATAGCCCTCACCTTCTCTGGGTCCATCTTAAGACCTTCCTTTGAGACAACAAATCCTAGGTATACCAACTCCTTTGCAAAACTACATTTCTTCAAATTGATCAACGACTTCTTCTCCCTCAGCTTCTCAAAAACTCTTCTGATATGCATCATATGCTCATCCCAAGTCTTACTGAAAATCAAAATATCATCAAATAAACAATAACAAAACTTCTAAAAAATTATTTCAATACCTCGTTCATGAGCCGCATGAATGTGCTTGGTGCATTGGTTATCCCAAATGGCATGACTAACCACTCATACAAACCTTCCTTTGTCTTGAAGGTTGTCTTCCACTCGTCTCCTCTGATACGGATCTAGTGATACCCACTCTTCAAGTCAACCTTTGTAAAGTACTTGGCTCCACTCAAACAGTCCATTATGTCATCCATTCTGGGCAATGGAAATCTGTACATGATTGTGATCTTATTGATGGCTCGAGAGTCTGTACACATTCTCCACTCTCCATCTTTCTTTGGTGCTAGTACTGCAGGTACCGCACATGGACTTAGACTCTCTCTTATCAATCCCTTCCTCAACAACTCTTGAACTTGTCTGTTCAACTCTTCATTCTCTGCTAGAGTCATTCTATGGGCTGCCTTATTCGGCAAACTAGCTCCTGGTATCAAATCCATTTGATGACTTATCTTTCTCACTGGTGGTAAACTTTTTGGTATATTATCAAAGACAATATCTTGAAATTCTTCCAACATTTCTAAGACTTATGCTGATACATCTTCACATTTCTCTTGACTAATCTTAGGAATCAATGCAAAGCAATGACGCTCATGCTTCATACCCTCCAAAAATTTTCTACCATCTACCAAGCAAATTCTGGCAGTACTACATACCTTTTCCTCCACCTCCTTCAAGGGCTTTAACTTACGATGAACTCCATCCTTTGTTAGGGAGTATGTGTTTGCACGGCCATCATGGATAGTGCTCCTATCATACTGTCATGGCCTCCCCAATAACATATGACATGCATACATCGGTATGATGTCACACAACACCTCATCATGGTAGTCACCAATCTTGAACTTCTCTAAACACTACTCATTGACCAAATCTCTATGGTCCTTCTGCAACCATGCAATCTGATATGGATGCAGATGCTTTCTTCTTGTCAACTTCAACTTCTCAACCATCTCCTCTGAAACAAGATTATCAGTGCTTCCACTGTCAATAATAATATCACAACACTTACCTTCACATTTGCACCTTGTGCGGAATAAACTCTTCCTCTGATTGGGTTCTTTCTCCTTGTTCAACAAAGTTCTTCTGACAACTAGGGTTTCTCCCCTTTCAGCATCTTCAAAGTGCTCAGATTGTGCATCTTCATCGACATATGCAACTCGTGCATTACCTTCAGGTCTTCTATTTGTCCTTCCTTAACGTTGTCAACACTCGTATGATCGATGTCCTTCTTCTCCACATTGGAAACAGGTTCCTCTGAAACCTCCTCTTCCAAGTCCTTGCCCAAGTCTGCCTCTTCCTCTTTGCTCACCATTGTTCTGGTCACGAGGGCGGTAGGTATTATCTCCTCTCTGATTTTGACTAGTGCCAACTTCTTCACTTTTCTTTGAATCTTCATTTCGGCCCCCATAGGATCTTCCACTAGTCCTTTTACCTTGACTTGTTCCCCTTTGCTTGTTGTTAGACTTTTATTTAGCTTCTCTTCCACCTTCAAGGAAAACTGGTATGCATCTTCTATGGTGGTCATTCTGACCAGGTTCAGCTCCTCTTGAATACTTGGCCTCAACCCATTAATGTAATGGGCTACCTTCTCCTTTTTGGCCTCTACATGACCGGTTCTGATAGTAATCTTATAAAACTCTTCTCTATACTCCTTAATAGACTTGTTGCCTTGCTTCAATCATTGCAGGTTCTTCAACAACTCCATCTCATAGTCCATAGGAATGAACTGCTTCTTCAGTTTCTCCACCATCTGATCCCATTTGGTGATCTTTTCTTTTCCTCTTCTATTCCTCTCTAACTGGACCTCCTTCCACCAAATACTAGCATGGCCCTTCAATTTTGTTTTGCAAACTTGACCCGATCTGGGTCTTCCACATCTTCATACTCAAAATATTCCTCCATGTCATTGATCCAATCAATAAGCTGTTTTGGATTCAAATCTCCAGAATATGTAGAAACTTCAATTTTGGGCCTCTTTCCAATCTTAGAAATGGCCCTCAACAACCTAACTTCTGCAGGATCTCCTGCAGCTTCTTGTTCTTCCTCAGATAGCTCCTCTTCCGCTTCATCCTCGCTTTCTTCTCTTGTTCTTGGCTCAAACCCTCTTCGCAGCTCCTCTTGCAATGCATCAATTTGTCTTTGGAGGGCTCTAAAATCCTCTTCCGTCAAAGCATTCCTCCCAATACAATTTCTTCGTGGAGGCATCTTGATCTCCGCAACAAACCCACAACCTCAAGTCTTGGTGCAAACTGCCTCACAATCGGTGAGCTGTTTACACACTTAGGAACCCTTGCTCTGATACCACTTGATGAAGGGGATAAATCATAAAACACACAACAATAGAAATTACACACAGAAAATAGAACTTTCTTCAAGCTCAAATACAATCAAAGGAATCAACCCTCCACAGGTTGCAACACATTACAGCTTCCTCTCACAAGACTCTGGAACAATCTGCCATCTGTAACCCCAAATCTGCTAGGGTTTCTATTTTCCCACCTATTCTTGACTCTACACTTTCCCCCTTAACTCTACTACTGCCCATGGTTCCCAAAAATGGTTATTAATAGCCTTTTTGGCGGCCGACAACCTAATTTCAAAATTTGCATCTCCCTCCAAAAATAGGTCAACTTCCAAGAGCCATAACTTTTGATCTGGGTGTCCAATTGATGAATTGTTTTATGCGTCGGAAATCTTGCAAAGTGCTCTACGAGCTAAGAACCCACTTTGTTGGTTGCAGCGATTTTCGGGCCCGTACGGGGCCATTTAGTGCCTCAAACTTGAGTTTGAATAATTTTCAAGCATTCTTCAGGAAACGGAAACTTTAATATCTTTCAGCTCGCAAATGATCTTTGCGTGATTCCTTCACCAAAGGTCTTATTTTTTAGTTACGAAGCTTCCTATAAATTTTCACTTCAATCCGTGCCCAAATGTAAACTTTCCTAAAATAGCAGGTTGTTATTTTTAGCAGTTTAGAAAAACTGAAAGTTCTACATCATTATTCAAGCGATTATGAACCCAGAACCATAAATTTTGAAAAGAAATAGAAAGAACATCAACAATTTTGAAACACATCTTTTTTTGGGTGATGCAAGATTGCCCTTACACCACTGGATGCTCCTGCATCATATAGTTATTAATTTCAACATTCAGAGCTCTGAAGCAAATCAGTTGTGTGATAACTCATATGTATTAATTTCTCATGAGATTTTATTTAGAGAATCAACAAAACATGTAGAGCATGTCCACGTGTCCATTATGTATTTGATATTATTTTGAATGAGGTGGCTTGCCAAATTAGTTATTGAAGGTATATGAGTTGTGCATCATGTTTTTGGGCTTTGTGCTAAAGGTTAATGTCATCAACGACATCTTTGGTCCTAAGGTTGTTCATTTTTAGAGTTGCATCGAATTTAGAGTCATAATTTGCTACATAAGAAAAGAAGACCATTAGCACATTTCAAAGATGTGTGTCCAATTATAAGGAAAATTTTATGGAGAGATTATTTAATATCGATCCCGTGATGCTTATCCTAAGTGCATGGAGGGTTATACTACATTTTTATCAGTGCCAACCTAATACATCAATCTTCACTATAAAAGGGTAGCAATTTTGTTGAAAGAAGTAAGCCGGTGGGAAAGGGAGATAACAAAGTTGAGGTCCAATAGTTGAGCACAAAGCTATTGAAGCCAAATCAACTTGAGGAGTTTGATATTTGTAGTCACACTCTTGTTTAGTGCTTATTTTGTAAACTAGAATCTAAGGCTGAGGTCTAGATCTATTATAAGCCCTATACGCAAATTTTTTTAATGTAATACAAGATTGTAGAGATTAATATATTGAGAAATTTGTTTTTATATTGTTTTTACAATAGTTGAGTTTTGTTGTGCATGATGATGAGTGTTGTGTGGTTTAGTAGTCTTTCATTAGACCCCCTTACCTTGACTGCATCAATCACTGTGACTAGACAAATCATTATCACATGACATGCCACCATCCAATATTCCTAGTCATCCCATGACCACCAAGTGAGGCAAAGTATTACCCATTTATGTACAAGTAGAATCTCTCTAACCCGATGTCTCTCAAATTACCCTACTTATATGATGACATTCACCGAGATCCCAAAGGTATCCTTTTATGTTTGAATTTATTTTAAATGCATATTTGTGAATGCTACATACTTTGAGATACATAATCATTTTAGGATTCACATGCATCTCAAAGTGGGGCAAAATGTAATGGAAATTTATGCACACCTATGTTAATTCCAATTTAGTTTTGTTTGCATTTTGAGAGAATGGCTCGATATATTTACATATCAACAAATAGCACAATCTTGTGTGAAGTCAAGATCCTTCTCTGATGCAGAGGAAAAGAACAAGAGAACTCAACTCCTTAGTAACTTCAATTTACAAACAAACAAACCATTACAAAGGTTGCCCATTCATTCCTTCATGACTGTTCTCAATGTGCAACTATGGCACTCAAACTACAACCAACATAAATTTGTCAAATACATAACCAATCACATGGTCTCTAACCCAACAACTATAACCTGTACCTTCAAGGACAAAGACAGCAACTTACAGTTTGACTGCACTTTGACAGTGCTATGACAGGCTTGTTTCCTTGTAGCCTTGTCCTTAAGGACTGTCAAGCATAACTCTTACCTTAGGCCCCTTCTCAAGACTGTAATGCATGTTTTGAATACCCTTTAACAAGTTTTAAATCATCTCAAGAAATCACCATATGTTGCTTTATCAAGAACTGTCCAAAAATGGACTGTCAACATGCATATTAGGCCTATTAGGCATTGTCACCAACAAGGGCTTATTGTTTCTCCTATCTCCAAGCTCTAGCTCTCATAAACAACACTTGGAACAGTGTTAAATGGACATACTCATGCTTATAAAACCATCCAAAGTCCCAAATTGCTAAACAATTTATCAGACCTTAAGTCCTTACCTCTTGACTGTCCATAAACTCTGTCTTCCTGGACTGTCACAGAAAAACAGTCATAAAAACTTGGATTTTCTCCCATCAATCTAAGATATTTGGTCAGAGACCTTAGGGACTCGAAGGCACATATCACCACAGTCCTTTTCCACCAACATGCAATACATAAATCAGGAGAAACACAAACTTTCATACCACTGTTTACCCTAATCAAGGTTTAACTGTTAACTTTACAGTTTTCACCAAAAATTCAAAATCTAACTCAAAACACAACCAATCTGTATGCAACCAAATGGAAAGGGAAGGTGATAGAGGGATCTAACACTTACAAACAATTATACATCCATGCATGTTCATACAGGGTCGTACACAGCAAGGAAACAGCAAATTTCTGTAGAATACACAGAAAACAGTGTCTTTTGCTATTCCATTATCAAATCTCCAATCACCTCCCAGGTTACAAAGATAAATAAGGCCTTTTTAAAGGCATTACAAATGACTTTTCAGTTTCCCACTGTCTTGGAACGAACCAAGAGCCACATGACTCTTTAACTTCCAAGGTTGCATCTTTTTTCCAAATTTTACATTGAACCTTTACATGATTTGCAATATTTTGCATTTTTGAAACTCCTAATGACCTAAACACATAAAAAATGACTTGATGGACCTCAATACAATATTGAATCATTACAAATTTAATCAAAGTCAGAGATTTGTTTAGGCAACATTGATTTGCCAAGGTGCTCCTGCACCATTCTCTCATGTCATTACTTACCCATTTAAACGCATTCCTACACATTTACCCTCATTATCCATATACACACACATTCCAATATATTCACCCAAATTATGTGTTTATTACGCCTATCCATGCACCCATTCCCATACATTTATTATGTGCCTTGATTTTACCATTTATGTGTCCCAAGTCATTTCCACAAGTCCGAGATTGGTTCCACACACACAAATCCAACCCCCAAAATCTCAAAATTCAAATTCAAATTTTGGTTGACTCCCACCCATTCATTTCTTGCCTAGACCCTACTAAACACATGTTTGCACAATATTGCTATGCTCTTGTATTTAAAGGCATTCAATTGCATTCATTTGATCATCATGTAATCATTCAAATATTATTCACATTTATGATAGGTGCATGCTAGGAGTACTTACATTAGAGCACCTAAAATGAATCTTGTTGTCTTCAAACATGCAAACGATCGAAGACAACAAGCTTGTTTGAAGCTTGTTGTCTTCAATCATTCACATGACCATTAGGTCAATTCTTTCCAAGGGTTAACCTAAGAGAACACATACTCTAACAATTCAACTACCCTCTAAAGGTATTCTAAAATAGTACCAATCATCAAAGGAGAGCACACAACAACAAATTTTGTGAATTAGCAATGTGCACTATACCAGATCAAATCCCCAACCTAAGATCATACTCGCATTTGCTGAAGTGACCCAATCATGTGGGTTGATCCTTCACAAAGTTAATAGACTGCTCTAGATTTGAGGTAAAATACAGACAGAGAAGGCTAGTTTTCAATCCCAAGACATCTAATTGCAATGTCTACAATAGATTTATGCATCATGTTCATACCTAGAGCTAAGTATTTGTCATCCATTGCATTTAATTTTCCTAGATTAGCATTTAATGTTTCAATTTCTTGATATCTATGCCCCCAATCATATTTTAATTAATGACGCCGAGAGGTGTTCCTACATTCATAACATGGGTGAAGGAGAAGAGCTGAAAGATTTAGATTCCCCATAAACAAAATTCTAAAAATTCCAGATTCTATGTAATTTTATAAGATTCCAAAAAACTAGCAAATAAGATTTCAAAATTAAAAAATAGCAAATAAAAACTAAATATGGCATGAGTGGTAGTGGAATATTTAAAACAAAATAAGATTCCAATATAAAATCTTTATAAAAAAATTAATAATTATGGAAGACACCTCAATGCCACTCTCTTTATTATGTATATAGGAAAAAATATTTATTGTTTTTTGGGAATTACATTGTTGGCAGCAGTTACAAGATAGATTCCATATCTTTAAACTTTTCTTTGTTCTATTATTGCTATTTTGACTCTGTGTGAAGATAATATTATAATATTATACTAGTCGACTTATATTTAAAAAATATATCTAAAGTGTGCTGAGAGATATCCTTCTCCAGGCCTATTCTATCTATGTGTGGTAAATTGATTAAAAAATAGGTGCCTCACAAGGATATCTCTTGGCGTACTTTAGATATATTTTTTAAATATATGTGTACTAGTTTAGGTTAATTTATGCTGAGTTTTATGCATCTTATTGAATTTGCCTATATTAAACTTAAGGAAAGTTTATTTTCCTTTACAATATTATGAGCTATCACCACAACACAACAATAAATTTGAGAGGCTAGTAGTGGGTCACATGGCGACTACATGCCTTAAATTTGAGTAATTTCAGTAAGCACTTTCCCCAATAGGAAATAATCATAAAGCATGCCAAGCATAAACATTGCATTGTTAATTCCTTCGCCTCCTTGTTTCATGGTTTTATCCATAAACTCATGTTGATGCATCAATACTAACACTACATTGTCAAGGAAATCCTTCTTTGTCACTAATGATCATTGTGAAATGTATTAAGTTGTGAGCACAGAAAAGGAACATTAACTGTATTGTTCAACATACTTTCAATGTTTCCTAGATCTCCCATTTTCACAACTTGCTTTTTACTAATTTGTTATATGTTTATTTGACAGTGTATAGCACAAAAGTTTAGCTGACAATCAACCACCATTCAAGGGAAGGCTTGTACTGAAGACCAAGGCCATAGGAAGAGCCAATGCAAAGGCAAAAGAAGACTACTTTGTTGATTGTCAAAGTAGTTGATGCAAGGTATAATTACTGCTCAAGTGAAATCAAACCAAATCTTGCTTCGCCAAGTCAGACAACTACACAAGATTGATGCAATCTTCTAAGGTTTTACAAAATATTTAAATCACTTATGCTCATGAAACATTCAACAAACATAGAGATCAAATTTAAGCTCAATTTTGTTCAGGCTAACCATTCACTGCAATTTGCAAGCCACAAACTACAAATGGTGTGAACATAAAGATTTCACCACAAACAGTTATAAAGCCTTCCACCAACTAACATATACTTAAAGAAAACTTAATCTAATTTGATATTCGCTTGAAAAAATCTAAACCATGCAACACTTAAAAACATATATAAAGAATCACCAAAACAATGAGTCTTATATTATTCCAGAGAGCTCTTGCAACAATTTTTAGAGTCTTCAATCGTACAAATGAGAGCAAAAGGAGCCCTTTTATAGACCTCAAAATGCATGAAAGGTCAAGATCGATCGGCCAAGCCAATGGACTAGATCATGCCACATCAGAAGTAGTTATAACAAACTCCTATCTTTTTTAAATGAAAGAGGCTATCTTTAATAAATGAAAGAGGCTATGAAGGCACGCTTTCCAAGAAGCTAAGGATAACACATCATTAGCCTATGAGGAGTCTCCATGCGAATATCCATCACTAGAAGCTTGACATTCAATGAATCTAGACACTATCTGCTTGACATCATCCAAAGGTACACTTGGCAAGTTTTGAGTGGTTCCTTCAGCTTCAAGTACATCATCTGCATAAAGGCCAAGTGTCTTCTCCCAATCAGTCATCCTCGCCTTGTTGGCGCCAAGGTGGACAGCAAGTGAGAATATACTAGCAAGTTTCTCATCAAAAACATCATCTTCTTGGAAGTAGAAAGCTTGAACTTGTTCTTTCATGTTATCAAGAGTCACTTCTCCAAATGGATTACATATCTTCATCAAGGATGCATGTATTCCATCTTGAATTCTTTGAAGTACACTCCTTACTCTTGACATGTCTGTTTCTATCTTATCTAGCAACTGTCTTTTAATGCGAAAGCCATAATACCAAGAAGAGAAGTCATATGTTCTACCTTCTTCAATCACTTCAGCATGTATCAAATCATCAACTGATGTCTCCATCAAGCTCTTCAGATGTGGCAGATATTGTTCCTTGATAGCCTTGAATTCAACACAAACTGTCAACAATGCAAGTACCCTTTCTTTAAGGTCATTGATCTTATCATACACTTGCATGATATCTTCCAGGTGTTTATATGTAGCTTCATTTGATCTTTTCATCCAATCCCTCATCCTGTAAGATGAAGACTTCAACTCCTCAAGATGTACAACTATTTCTGGAGGAAGAAGAGATGGAGGTGTAGACACCCTGTCCTGTTGACAAATAGGATGAACCAAGTGCTAAATATACTGCTCTAAGGCTTGACACCTTTGCTCTACTTTAATTCTACCTTCTGTTTCTTGCCTTATGATAACTCGAGCATTATCAATTGAATCTTGAAGTTCTTCTTCTACTTGCATCCCAGTCAATGGACCCAAACTAATTGTATTGATGTCATAATCATCGGGTGTTATATCTTCTACATTCTTCTCAAGCCTTGGAACTACTACATGAACTTTCCTTACACCTGTTTCATCTTTAGTGATCTTTGAAAGAATAGTGGCTTTCTTCTTTGGTTTTTCATTAGACATGTCTAGAAGTAACTCATCAACTAGAAGAGGAGGACATTTCTCAACTTCGTAATTCTCCCTGATCCTATCCTATAGCCACTCCGAAAATGATGAAAGATCTTGTAACTGTTGTATTTGTTTTCTCTGTGCAAGCAATGACTCTTCTTCAACTTCATCCTTGTCTTTAGTGTTAGCTTCATCAATGATCTCAGTATCATGTGGACTCGAAGGTACTTCTTCAACTGGAGTTTCTGGAACTGCATTATCAACATGTACCACTATGTCTTGATTCAGTGGAGTATCACCTGGCTGTCTGGAAGAAGCAATTTCAATACTTATCCTTTTCTTTTTCTTGCTTGATTCTCCTTGTGCGGATTCAAGTTGTTTTCTTTTCTTTGCTTGACCTGAATCTCTTTCATTGTCCTTGTTATGTGAACTTCTACCAGATGCACTGTGTTGTTCCTGATGATCAACTTCTCCCATTTTAGTATAAGTGAGTTTCTTACCCTCATCAAGCAACGCTTGTACTTGCTCCTTTATTTGCTCTTCAGTGATAACGATGATAGGCTCTATCAATCCTTCATCATGAACTCTTTCTCTATCAGCCCAGTTGATATCATAAGGCAGGTTCCGAATCTTATTGTACTCACTACCTAAAAGAGTTCTTTCATTATCTAATTGATCAGGAATCCTTAATATCTTAGTAGCTCTTACTAAATCCCATTTTAATCTTGAACACTTTTGCATTCTGACATCATCATCATCAATAGCATTAGCCCAATGATCTTCTAGCTGCTCAACATGTTTGTAAGAAGAATATGACTGCTTAATGGCTCCACGTGGATCAAAGTTCTCCCTCCTTGAATCATGAGGATGTAAATGATACGCTTGAAGCTCAACCTCTGAATGCTTAGCTGCTTGAAGTGATGGACAGGAGTAAAATCTGCCAAGCTGGAGAGGAAACTGAACTCCGGCTTTCTTTCTTACCCTTTGCAACTTATGAAATTCTAACAACCGTCTTGAAACTTCTAGCAACACCATCCTATTGGTAGGATATCTAGGCAATCTGTATGGAAAGGATGTGAAACCCTGAATCCTGATATAAGTAAACTTGTCATACTGGATGTAGTACCTTCCATATTGTTCAATGAATTTCCTAGCAGCACCTGTTAGTCTTTTATGCAGTTCGCCTTGCAACTTTCTCACTATGAACATGGCGAAGGCATCATTGAACCTCTTGTAATGATTGATGTTCTTCAAGTGGAGCTGAGGGTAACACTGATGTGATAAGATCTATCCAGACTTTGTACCTACCTCTCCTTTAGCTGTTAATCCCTTATAAACCATATTTCTTGCTAGGATGTAAACAAGATAGGAAGTCATGAAGAATGATTTTGTTTCATCAAACCTCTCAAACTGCTCATCAAGACAATGGCTTATAAGGCCAGCCCAGTCAACTATCTTATTCTTTGTAAACACATGATCAAAGTAAGTATACATCCATCCCTCGAAAGTAGATGATTGAGGCCTACCTATTACTCGATTTAAGAACATGATGAAGTAACTTATCTCTTGTTTGAAGTCTGCCTTGTGAAACTTGGGATCTTTGGAGTTATATATCTTGATTGATGGATCAGTCATCCACTTCTTTCTCACTTCCTGCATGTAGTGCTTAGGATCGCCTTCAAAAGTACATTGAGCAATTGTAGGACAGATGAACACTCCTTTTCGGCTTGGGATGTTGAAGATCTCCTGGATGGCCTCTCTTTGCAGATAGGCGAGAACAGTCCCATCTTTGGCTATAATTTCTCTTTTGTTTGTCATAATGCTGAACACATTCCAACACTAAATCAGTGCTAGTCAAGGTCGGTGAGAAGCATGCTGCTTGTACAATTCCACTCTTCGCAATGGCCTTGATGTCTTCATTCCTTGTAATGGCGAGCAAGAGGTCCTTCACCTCATCCAAGTTGACGTGTCCCATGTTGGTGTCTCCCACGTTCTTCCACTGAGTTTCAAGCTTGGAGTCAGGTATGTTGGACTTGGCATCCATCTTGATCATCACTTGTCTCTCCTTTGCCGTCATGCCCATTTATCTACAAACAAGACTCGACTAAGTAACTTTGAAATGATAGATTTTTACCTTCATAAACCTAATTTTTAGATAATAAAATCATGAAGTTCTGCAAAATTAAATACATTAGAAAGCAATTATATGAAGAAAAAAGTGATTTAGAACATACCTTGTATCAATTTCTGATCTAGAAGAAGGCAGATTTCTGGATTTAATGATGAAAATCAATTAAAAATGGCAGAAATCAGAAGTAACATGTTAGAATTAGTCCTCCAAAAGGCAGGTCTACCTTGAAAAACTAACTCTTTCCTTAGGAAAATTTGCTCCTCTTGAAGAAATTCACTGCCCTTCCTAGGAAATTCGCTGCTCCTTCAACTTGTAATGTGAATTGTGAGTGAATGAAGGAGAGCTCTCATTCATATATAGTGGTTTTAAGTGCATTCAATGCTGGTTAGCCAGCTAGAAGATCGGCCCAAGGTAAACATTTAATGCATTTAATAAAATTTTCTACAATTTTCAAAATTCGAAGCCTACTTGGGCACCAATATGGAGTTCTTTGGAGGGTGCCAAAACTACTTCTTGAAACATTTACCTCCTAGGTGCCAACTCTTTAACCCTTCATACACCAAGGCGCTCAAAGGTAGTGGTAGTGAGTAAAATTGGCGCCCTGGCCACTTTGGTCCTTAAATCTTGCTATCTTGATGATCTCAAACAATCGAACATGCCTTATAAGGCTTCCATCATTCAAGTGCCCATTCGGAGATGTCTTGGAAATGAACTTTCAATCTAGGCGCTAAGATTGGATGAGAGGGATGAGGATATGAGCCCACACCAACTTAACTTAGTATTTATAACTATGGTGATTCCAAACCTTTTGGGAGTTTTAAGAATGTTCCTCTTCCTTCAAAATGCATACTTATTGACTTCAATCATGATTTTCTTCAAAGGTGCCACCTGGAGGTCTGCTGAGAGGCAAAGTGCGCCTAAGGTTCAAGACAGGGTTTATGCACCTTGTAGTATGAATTTGCACCTAAGTTCATACAAATATTTGCTTCACTTCTTATGGATTCAAGTTATCAAACAAGCTTAAGGAAGTGTTCAAGACACCTCAAGTTTCCCACAATGATAGATTAAACATGCTCTTTGTCTAGGCGCACTATATGGTGGTTTTGAGTTGAATTTGGCACCTAGATGAAGTGAAGACTCCTTTCACCCACCTTATCGTTCAAAAAGTCACTACCAAAATGTACGTTAACTCCTCTCGAAAGCGCCAAAACTAGACAATCTTGAAGGCAAAAGGCGCCCTGAGTTCAATAAAGGCCTATTAAGACTAAAACTCCTTCGAATTGTTTGATGAATGTCTCTTTGAGTTTTAGGCGCTCAAAGGTAGTTTCATATGCCAAATTTCCTTGCTTCCTTCATGTGAGGCGCTGAAATGGATACTCTAAGTAAGAGATGGCACCTAAATGAAGTTGAAATAATTTTTTGCTAAGTTTGAACCTCCAGAATGTTTCCAAGCACATACTATATGTCTCCAAGCGTAATTTTATCAATAAAAATGATGATCTATAAGATTCTCACCATAGGCGCTTATGTAGAGTTGTCTAAGTGATAAGATGGATGAAGGCGCTAAAAGGAGGTAATTCAAACAAGGATTAGCACCCAAGGTCTTAAGACTTATTTCCTTATTCCTCTATGCGCCATTTGATGATCCTTCCAACTTAGGGCGGCCTTTTGAGACTTTATGAGTTGCAAATTGCTTCCTAACTCACTTTGCTTGTTGCTGACCTTCTAGGCGCATCTTCAAGGTTCCACAAGTTGATATTTATGATACTCAAGACCTTCTATGTAAGGCGCCAAAAATTGGTGATTGTATGCATGGGGAGTGCCTAAAACTCATATGGGGCTTAGATTGACATATTTAAGGCTCTTCAACACTTGTTATACCCTTGTGAGATTACTTTATCCTTAGGCGCTATCATTCATTGATTTAAACCTTATCCCACATCAAGGCACCCTAATATGGTGGTCATAGATGCAGAATGCGCCTAGACTTGAGTTGTTTTATTTCTGTCAAATTTCCAATGTTTAAGGTCATTTGGCCACTTTTCAATCAAGGCACCCGTTGTTTGAAGTGTTTGAAACTTATTCTCCTCTAGGCGCATGTTTGAGTTCTTACCTTAGGCGCCCATTTGGATTGGCAGAGGTAGAAAAATGCGCCCAAGATCCTAGAGCAAATTCGCGCCTAGACTTGAGCCCCAGTGAGTAAGGTATATTGAAAAATATATTTAAGTATAAGTTTACTTTAAATATTTTTCAATATACCTTTCAAGATGTTTGAGATAGGTCTCAGATCCACCGGATTTAACATGCAAATTATAGAATTTGGAGGATCCACCAGATTTCAGACTTAGCCAATTTTCAAGATTTTCAGGATCAGAATACTAGACTTAGTCATTTTCAGGATCTCAAACATCAGGATCAAGGCATCAGGATCAAGGCATCAGAATGAAAGCACATGCCACTTGGATTAGAACTAGACAGAGAACTCCAAACAAACCACTGACTCTATCACTCAGTCAACCTAAGGCATCATACAAGACTCGAGAAAACACTAGAATCAAAAAAGAACAGGGGGTCCCCATCTGCACTGGGGCGATGTGTGATTTGGTCACAACACTTACCTGTCCTTAAAAGTTCCAAGTTGGTAAAGCAAGGAGAGTGCAGAATAAGATTGACAACAAGCTTATATAGTTTATGCTGCTTGTATTTGATTTATTATAATTTTGAATAACTTTGAAGTTTAAATTAGCGGTGAGAACAAAATGAAAGTGAGTAACTATAGTAATCTTAATTAGACTTTTTATAAAATGGATAATGTATATGCCTCGACAGCCTTGACCTGTGCCATTAGTTTATTAGTATTTTTGCGATTTGAAAGAGTAATTTAGAGTAGGTCAGGGTGTTTGGTTTCTTACTTATTAAAAAATATAATGCAAATGCAGAAGTCCCAGAAAAGGGATCAAATGAACTTTGAAATACAAAATTAAAATTTTGAATTTGAAAGCTTGCATTAAGGAAGTTGCTACAGAAATATTAAGTCAAACATTTTTATGAAACAAATAATGTATACCTGGACGGCCCAAGACTTTCTGTCTGTAAACTTCATGTCCTTGTTTGACTTATCAATCTCAGGTAAACTGGTTATTATTTGAAAGTGTAATGAGAAATGAAATTCGCAGGGATTGAATCCAATGACTTTTGCATTACAACTTTTTGATGAAGTTTAAATTTTAAATTTGGTGGCAAGGACTTAAAGAAACAGTACAATTAGAGAAGTCTTATTCAACATTTTTTGGGGAACATGTGATGTGTACCTTGATGGCCTATACCTGTGATATTTATGTCCTTTCTGAAATATCAATTTAGGGCACGTTAGGGATTTTCAGATTGAAAGTTAATTAAAAATAAATGTCTCGGGGATTGGATTGGATGGCCTTTACTCTGCAAATGTTTACATCAGCATTTTTTTAGATGGGTTTGAGAAATTGTCTACTGTGAGGTTGCATTATGATGATTAATGCATATATTTGCTTCATTTCCTTTGGAATTGAAATATACTCTACTTGGAAGAACAATTTGAAAGTTCTTGTGTTTACTAAGGTGCCATTAATTGGCAACTTCAGGTAGAGAATATAGATATCTTGCATGTATTGTGTTTTTGCTGTATTTGTTTCCTCCAATAGTTTTTCTGTGAATTGTGTTATCATGCCACATAATACTTGTTTATTTTGTGAAACGCATATAAGTAGAACAAAAATTGCTACGGTGCTGTATAAAAGAACTACATTTTTTGTCACAAGTCAAATACTCTTTTTTATTTTGTTTATGGAATCAATTGAGTTGGAGAGCTGTAAATCAAGAAATTTTTATATAAGGGAAACTGTGATACTCATCCTACCATCTACCATCTACACAGGGTAATGCACTATCAAGCTTATAACACCTTTGACTTAGAAGCAATGCTTCAACCCAAGTCATCATAATGGTAAGTTCAATTCCTTGCCACTAGAACATGGCCCATTTGACCCCATTTGACACCACACATCTAGAAAGTGGCTAACAAAAAAATGCATAATCGTTCCACTTTATTGACCATGATTTGGATGAATTGATAATGTTTTGAAATTGCAATGTCATTTCATTCAAAATCATCAATTTATGAGTGAATGTCTGAATCTGAGGGCAACTTATTTATCTTGGCCCTCCAAATTTCATGACTGCATCTATCTCTTTTAGTTGTCACGTGCAGGCTGAGCGTAAAGGATTGCCAACAAAAGTCAATAATTTTGTTGTGGAAAGCATGTCTCTTAGATCTGAGCTAAACTGCATGGCAGACAACTGTAAATTTAATAAGCTAACTGCAGAAAATGCATCCATAATGGTATTGCCTTGCATCCTAATTATTGTTTCAATAGTTAAGTTTGTTTAGCATTGGGGTTTTCTGGAATGGTCTTCTTTCCTAGAGCAACTATTATGCTTGTTGAAACCAGTATTATGTGATGCAGTAACAACTGGACAAAGTGCATGGAGAAGATATAGCACCTGCTTCTGGGGCGACAGGTTTCACTAGGATGGAGCTATAGTTAGTAAAATCTGGAGGCAATGCACATCTCCATGATATAACTCAGGGACTGAATTCAAATTCTAGTGACAGAAACAAAAAGAATGCATATAATGCTACACATTGTAGCCAGCCATCTGTAAATCCTAGTTATCTTTGTTTAGCACTGGGGTTCTTGGAATGAAGGTCCTGTTTCCTAGTGCAACAATTTATGCTTATTGAAATCCGTATTATGTGATGCAGGAGCAACTGAACAAAGTGCATGGAGAAGACACAACTGCTTCCGAGGAGAAGGGTTCCACTAAGATACGGTTATAGTTAGTATTAGCTGGAGGCAATGGACATTTCCATGATATAACTTCAAGACTGAAATCGAATTCTTGTGAAAGAAATAAACAAATACATATAATTCTATGCATTGCAGCAAGCCCTCTGTAAATCCTTCTTGTCTTTGCTTAGCAATGGGGTTGGAATGAAGGTCTTGTGTAATATCCTGAATGGAATATTTTAATATATATCAAACCCTAGTTCATAATTTTAATAATTTCGCACAATTAAACATAAATATGAAATCCTCATTTTATACTTAATGAGATTAATTCAGAAATTATTGTTAATAGTTTATTGTGTAAATCAGATTTAATGCTCAGAATAACTGAATTAAACCCTTTCTAGCGGCTGGAAATCAGTCCCAATTTTGCAGTGACTTGTTCCTCAATGAAGCACCTTTTTCTGCCTTTAAATCTCCCTTTCAAATGTCTCCCAATCTGCCCGAATCATGGGTTTTTGTCCACTAATTCAGCAATAGAAATTAGGGGGTTGTCATCCTCTAATTTCAAACCTTGAGGGATTTCCTCCTCAGGTTGTTTGAACCACAGTCCACGCTCCACAAAGAGTAATAATCAGATGATAAAATGTATTCTTAATGATGTCTTCTTCCCCTCACTTGATCTCTCATATATAGGATCTTCCACCAACACTCACAACTCTCCCAATGCCCTTTGGAAATAAACTTTTAATTATAATTTCATAATATTAATTAATCATTTCTTTGGCGCCCACAATTCCCTTTTATTCTTCTTTGGCGGCTTCTTCTTATCTGCGGACTGCCTATGCAAATCACTGCATCTTTAATTACCTTCCAGCATTTTCTTGGGCAGCAGATTATTATACCTTTGGCAGGGAATCACGTTTACTATTTGTAGAAGCGTCCATAGAAAACTAATTAACCCATCAACCACAAGCTGATAGAAACAGCACTTCCAATACAGAAGTAATATGAACAGAAATATGTGACGGTTTGGAGGCAACAGGGAGACTCTTGCAGCCCATCACTATGAACCTCATAATTGACTGCTCTTTAATGTCCCCCTTAAGACTAATAATCCGTTTTCTTCCTTCTCATGGAGTTAAATCTGTTTCAGATCATTATCAATTTGGATCAAATCCCATTCCCTAAATGCTAAATTCCCAAGACCTATGGGAAAAGATGGGTGCTAGATTTAAGTTTTAAGAAGGGGCATTACATCTTGTTTCGTAGTGCAACAATTTATGCTTTGTTGAAATCAGTACTATATGATGCAGGAGCAACTGAACAAAGTGCATGGAGAAGACACAGCAACTGCTTCTGAGGAGAATGGTTCCACTAAGATAGTATTATATTTAGCATAAGCTGGAGGCAATGATTGTTTCCATGATATAACTTGGGGACTGAAATCGAATTATCTGTAAAAGAAACAAACAAATGCATATAATCTTATGCACTGCAGCAAGCGCTCTGTAGAAGTCTAAAAGAAGACCCAATCTCTTCATCATGACCTCTTCTATAACCGGGTGTGACTAGATGTGAAATTCTATGGCCATGTCCATATGTATGTGGATTATGAAGCATCTAAAGATACTTAATGTCCTATGCATTGCAGCAAGCCCTCTGTAAAAGAAGATCCAAACTCTTCATCGTGACCTCTCCTATAACCAGGTGTGACTAGATGTGACATTCTACGGCCATGCCCATATGTATGTGAATTATTAAGCACCTAGAGATACTTAGTGATCAAGACTAAGGCAGGAAATACAGCAGTTGACAGGACCAAATGAGATTCTAGTAAAATGGGGTCCTTTAAAGACTGAAACTTCCCAATACCATCGAAAAGCTCCATTCTCTAGTAAAAGCATTACCCCAAGCCCTCTTTTTAGATTCTAACAGTCCAGAATATGCATTTTATTTTTTCAATTGTCATGACAAAAAGTATGTTTTTAGACCATGAGATCAAGGTCAAAAGTAAAAAATCAATTGAAGTACCTACATGCTGTGCACAAGAAATTTCAGCTCGTATATTCCCCACTATGCAAATGCCCTAACCCTCTAGCCTTTTATGTCAATTAAAGACTGAAGTAGCTACCAATGTTGTGTAATAAAAATTTTAGTCCATTTGGTGTAACCATTTAATTTTAAATTTAAACTCCTCATGCTATTGTGAGACTAGTTTATTTAGTAATAATATTCGAATCATAATTTGCAATGCATGGCAGGTTGTTTGCAACAATTCTTGTTGGCAAGAGACACTATATGGGTTCATGATTGTTGTCATTGATGGCAACAAAGTTCATCCCACACATCCGCAGGACATGGTGTGTCTCTACCGGAAGTCAGAATGAAGATTGTTGAGGTCCGGTAAACAAGAACAAAGCTTGTGGCAAGGTCCAACAGACAGGTCCGGATCTCTCAAAAGAAGCATCTTGGTGAAGTGCGGATTTGGGGAAGTAAAGAGTACTACCTTGAGTGATAGATTCCAAGGTTTTAGCCTCCGGTGATAGATGAGGTAAAAGATATGAATAGTTGAGTACCGGATTCCTGAGTGACAGTGTGAACAGAGGAAGAACTGACTGACAGAACATCAGACTACTTTCCGGATGTGTTACTGATGGTGTTAAAGGTTATGAAAGCATGAATCATGTTTGGCCGACATGATTAATGATTTCTACAAGCATATACTTGATCCGCATTACTTGATGTGCAAGGATTCAGCCGACAGAACAGAGTTTGTGAAAAGATTAACTGTTCCGGGTGCCGACTAGGAAAAGAATGAAATCACTTATGCGGATATATATAGGATGGATTTGGTTGTGAGATGTGTTGTGGTGATATGTGATATGCGAATAAAAATAGAGCAGAGCAGAAGCAATGAGGAAGGTCTGGTATGTGAAAGGAAAGCAGCATAAAAAAAGAGGAAAGATGAAGTGCAGCAGATCAGTGTACTGAGCCTAACCGGAACTGAACTCCAGCATATGTGGATGCTTCCAATCAGTTCAAGTATTGTATAACATTCTTTTGTAGACAGTGTGTCTCCTTGTAGGCAGTGTGCCTCCTTTGTGAGCAGTGTGCTCGGGCAGTGAGCCCTAATTGGCAAGTTCCATTTTATAATTCCTTATTCTTCTAACAGAGAATAATCTTTGGGTTAATCACCCCGTGGTTTTCTCCCTTAACAGGGTTTCCACGTCAAAAATACTGTGTCATGAGTTTCTCCATTTCATGGTAATATTTGCTTGTTTGAATTAATGCTGCATTGATTAATAAAAAAGTTTAGAAGAAGAAATAATTAGGATAACTGATTCACCCCCCCCTCTCAGTTATCAACAATTGGTATCAGAGCTAAGTTCCTCCTAACAGAGTCTAACAGCTCGAGGAAGATCTGGGAATCCAAATGGATGCATATGGTTTAAAGGAGCAACTCAAGACTGCCCTTGAGGATCTTGAACAGTCAAACTCTGAAGTCAATGAATTAAAGGAAAGACTCAAGCAGGCTGATGATTTCATGAGAGAACTAAAAGACAAATTAAGTCTCTCTATGAAAAAGAGAAAGGAGCTACTTCAGCAATTGGCAAGACAAGGTGAAGCTAATGATGCAAATGAAGAGCTGACTGAAAAAACCAAGTTATGTGAAAAGTTATCAAAAGAAGTCATCATGGTAAGACATGAAATGGAATCAGGAGTTATAAAGTTTACCCAAGAGATTAAAGAGAAAAGAAAAACTGAAGACAATCTAAGACAATCTCTCAAGGAGAAATCAGAAGATTGCCACCAGATGGATAGAATTATCAAACATCTTGAATCTGATCTTGAAGATGCTAAAGATAATGAAAAAAAACTTGAGGATCAAATTGTCTCTCTCAAAAGGGATCTTCAAACAGCAAATGAATATAAAAAGAAATTCAAGATAAGTTCTGCTCAACTTGAAGTTCTTCTTGGAAGTCAAAAGAGGGCAGATGACAAGTGTGGTTTGGGATATGAGAAAGGAGAAAGCTCCGGATCCGATCAGAAGAATTTTGAATCAAAAAATCCAAGGAACAGGCCTAGAAGACCTCCGGTAAGACAGCCCAATGCTCAAAGATATCCATCCTTCAATGGATACTGCCGTAGCTGTAATCACTTTGGTCACAAAGCTAATCAATGCAGAAAGAGAATGAATCAGACTAATTCATCCTTCTCCGGACAATGTTTTAACTGCAAAAGGTATGGTCACAAGTCTCATGAATGCAGAAATATACAAATGAACAAATCATTCAATGGTAGATGCTTTGCATGCAATAGAGTAGGTCATATGGCTAATCAATGCAGATCAAGAGGACATCAATCAAATATGCAAAGAAATGTCATTTGCCAAATCTGCAATAGGTCCGGTCATAGTGCAAAATTCTGTAGGAGCAAGAATCATGACAAAAGAGGTCCGGTATATCATAATCAGAATCAAGATAAGGGTAAACAAAAGGTGAATGCGGATGAAGTTAAAAGTGAGATGAGCAAGATTTGGGTGAAGAAAAGTACTGAGAATGCAGAGATTGGATCCGCACCAGACTCTGGTGCTGATATTCCTTCCGGAAATTAAAAGTGAGCTCTGGCTCAGGGGGAGACACAAAGAAAACCTTGTTCCCCCAGCCAGTCAAGTGGTGCCAAAACTGGCACAAGAAAGGTTGCGGATTCAAGGGTTCGTAAGGGAAACATCTAAACAAACTATGGTTAAGATTTGGAAGATCCGCATGATGTTTAAAGATCATGACAGATCCGGTTCTTCAAGTCATCCGAATAAGACAAACCGGAATAATGTAGGTCGAGCATTTATTGCAATCTGATATTAGGGTTTGCGGAGCAATATAAGAGTTTTCTCATTAATCACTTGTTCATTCTGCACTCAAGAAGAAACGAAAAGTGGAGCTCTGCAACAAAATTCCTCAAGTTCATCGAAGATCACTTGCAGAAGTCATTGCTTCCAGAGATCAATCCAACCAACTCCGTGAAACCGAAAGGCGCAAAAGGTATTCTCCGTTTTCAAATATCTCACTGCAAAATTCTTGATAATGGGTACTCCAAATATTGTAAAGATTTCTGATAGACCTCACCCTACATTTAAGAAACATCCATACAAATCCTTGGAGGTAGATCCCCTAGGTGCATTTTCCAGTGTTCCACATGGTGTTCTGCACACCGAAGACATTAGGGTTTACATACATGCCAATATTGAAGAGTTTGGGGAATTCAAACTAAGAGACATCTATCACAAACAATTGATAGATGATGCTTTTGAGCTTAAACCAGAATATAAGGGCATCTAGGAAAAGCATTTTGATCAGTTCATTCATTTCCCCTGCTTTGAAGAAGATGAATGGGTCCGGTATGTTTTAAGTAGGGTGCATGATAACTTCCTATGGCTGAATAGACCTTGCAAGATCACCAAGGAAGCAATTAGGGCAGTAACTGGTTTACATTCCTCCGGAGGAATTCCTGTCCTCAAGTCTGTCAAAAAGAACATTGTCACAGAGGCCACTGGATCAAAATTTGATAAGAGGGCAATGACCATTGAAGATATTACTGACCCGGATATCAAGTATGCATCTATGATAATAGGATACAAGATATATCATTCCAGTAGGGAGAATTCAGTATCCGGAACTGCAGTATACACGGCCTATGAGATGCTGAGAAAGAATGCAAATTATGATCTCTGTGAACTCCTCTTGAGCCAATTAATGGAAAACATACAGAAGATCAAGAAGGACAAAAAGCACTCCTTTAAATATGGAGGACTGATACTATGTTTGTTCTTCTACTTCATGAATGAGCTTCCCGGATCAAATGGATGGGTATGGGAAAATGACAAATCGGTAACTATCCAGATCAGAGATTACTTGCATGAACTTGGAGATGCAAAGGGAAGAAAAACAGCTCTATGGGGATACTTTAAGAACTTTCAGAACATGATGCAAACAAGAGAAAGGATTCCCCAGTCTCTTGTTGAGAAATACAAAGACACAGTCTGCTTTATGGTAGATACTGATCAGTGCCTAATGGAGGCAGTAGAACCAAGGACAGTCTGGATCATGCCCATGGGGTATGAAGTGGATGAACAGATTGTGGAGCTGCATGTTCAACATATGCTGAGTCAGCCTAAAGATCCAAAGGCAGAAAGGTTTGGAACCTTTGAGGAGCTGAGTGTAAAGATCCAGGTGGAACTCAGAGAACCAGAGATGAAAAAGAAGGTGAGAAAAGAAGTAGAACATATTGCACAAGGCCTTGGGATCTCAAAGGAGGCACTTGATGCCAACCGGGAAAAGAGACAAAAAGCTGATGAAGAGAAGAAAGAGGCAGAAAAAGGAAGCAAGAAAAGTGCTCCGGTAGAAACTTCCACCCGGACCAGATCTTCAAAAAGACCAGCACCTGTCCCTGCTAAAAGCTCAAAACCGGAAGTCCAAGCATCCGGCAAAGGAGAGAAAAGGTCAAACACAAAAGCCACAAGGGCTTATGCAAGTCAAAAAGATGAAGAAGAAACCGAATCAGATGAGGGGGTAAAGGAAATAAAGAAGTAGAAGAAGAAGAAAGGATCCGGTAAGCCCTCCACAGGCCAAGACAAGGAAGAAATGGCAGAGGAATTTGTTGAAAAGCCCACCCTGTCTCTAGAAAGTGTAATCAAATCAGTCACTGTGGATGGAAACCTTCAACCAATGGCCGAATTCTATGATGATTACAATGAGGCCGACCAAAAGATCCTACAGGAAGCTACAATCAGGTATCTGAACATTTACAATAAAGCTTTTATTGAAATTATCTCTCTAATTCCTAAGAGTCTAGAGAAAGAATTGGAAATTAGAAAGACCAATGCCATGGCAAAAGACCTTGAGATCAAGGAACAAATAGCTATTCAGCTATACCTTCAATTGATCCTAAGACAATGAACATGGTATTCAAAGACTGCAAGGATGAATTCAGGAGCAAAGCAAGGATGAATCAGCTTATGCTTGGTGAGACCGACAAGGTAGCCAAGGACACTGAAGAGATTCTCCGAAAAACCTTCAAAAGATTTAATCTTCCTATCATAGAGGACTTGGGTACTGACCCCTCCACTATAAATGTTGCAGAAGAAACTCCTGAGAAAATGTCAGAAGAGGTGGGCCCCGAACAGACTAACATTTCTCCTCTGGTTTCCCCTACAGTCTCCGGATCTAAAGGAGAAGAAAAATCACCGGAGAAAGAAGCAGGGGTGAAGGAAAAAGATGACAGTGCTAAAGTTGTAGGAGAGAAGACTTCAGCAGAGAAAACCACAACTGCTAGTGGTGAAGGAGAGAAAACTCCTAAGGACAGCTCCAAGACTGCAGAAGAGAAGAAACATCTGTCTCCGACAAGAGACACTGCACAAACTGTCCAAGAATTCCTGAACAAAAGCCACTATAGAAATTGATGAACCGGACCTACTAAAAGGACCATTAGATTTTGACTCTTTGTCACCGGTGCAAACAATGAAAATAGCCTCATTTGCAAATGAGAAAGTCAAAGAGAAACTACTGAAATCTCACATGGAAGACTGTGAGCTTATGGAGGTAGCATCCGGAGTGCTGAAAAAGATCATGCCATCTTTTCAGAAGGATCCCACAGCCTCCTCTTCCGGTAATCTCAAAACCTTAGTCAGCAGTGTTAGTACACATTTTGATTCTCTAGAAAAATCAGCTGAAGAAAAGGTCCAGAAGGAGTTTTTGGATAAAAGGTTCTCCGAGGTACAGGGTTTGATCATTAATGATAGGAGAAACATGAACATTGGGATAAAGAGCTTCGAAAATGCTCTTAAGGATGGCGGTGAAATATACAAATTTTTTATCTCTTGGTCCAAGGTAACAGTGGATATTGAGAAGAAAATAAAAGAGCAAGAGGACACACTACTAAGCTTGTCTCAAAGTTTTGATCCTCTTTCTTCCTCTATAACAAATCAAGAATGTCAGACTATTGCAGTCTTGAGTGAAATCAAGAAATTGGAGAAGAAAAGGAAAAATAGAATAAGCAGGTTGAGTGAGCTCAGGGGGTTAATTGTCCCTAAGCTAGAGGCCATGCATGAGGCCATAACAGATGCTCAAATCACAGCCTAGACAAATGATCCAACAGATCTAAAAAGGGCAGATGCGTTTGCATTCCTGTTGAGTGGGCATATCTCAATTTTGGACAGGATGAAGCAGAGTTGGGCGACAGAAGTTGTACAGTTGAAGACAACTTTTGCAAACATACTTAAGTATATGTAAGTATGCCATATGTATATACTTATGCGGCTAAGTATAGTAAAATTTTTGAAAATTTTGGTGTACGGACCCTACCCTTTGCCATTGATGTCAAAGGGGGAGTGAGGAGCAGTGAAAAATGAGGAATCCAACTAAGGGGGAGCTCCGGAAAATGTATATAAAGACAGAGCATCAGCCAAGGGAGAGCATAGTGTAAACACTTAGTCATTTTTCACTAAGTGTTGCCATCAATGCCAAAGGGGGAGATTGTTGGCAAGAGACACTATATGGGTTCATGATTGTTGTCATTGATGGCAACAAAGTTCATCCCACACATCCGCAGGACATGGTGTGTCTCTACCGGAAGTCAAAATGAAGATTGTTGAGGTCCGGTAAACAAGAACAGAGCTTGTGGCAAGGTCCGACAGACAGGTCCGGATCTCTCAGAAAAAGCATCTTGGTGAAGTGCGGATTTGGGGAAGTAAAGAGTACTACCTTGAGTGATAGATTCCAAGGTTTTAGCCTCCGGTGATAGATGAGGTAAAAGATATGAATAGTTGAGTACCGGATTCCTGAGTGACAGTGTGAACAGAGGAAGAACTGACTAACAGAACATCAGACTACTTTCCGGATGTGTTACTGATGGTATTAAAGGTTATGAAAGCATGAATCATGTTTGGCCAACATGATTAATGATTTCTACAAGCATATACTTGATCCGCATTACTTGATGTGCAAGGATTCAGCCGACAGAACAGAGTTTGTGAAAAGATTAACTGTTCCGGGTGCCGACTAGGAAAAGAATGAAATCACTTATGCGGATATATATAGGATGGATTTGGTTGTGAGATGTGTTGTGGTGATATGTGATATGCGAATAAAAATAGAGCAGAGCAGAAGCAATGAGGAAGGTCTGGTATGTGAAAGGAAAGCAGCATAAAAAAAGAGGAAAGATGAAGTGCAGCAGATCAGTGTACTGAGCCTAACCGGAACTGAACTCCAGCATATGTGGATGCTTCCAATCAGTTCAAATATTGTATAACATTCTTTTGTAGACAGTGTGTCTCCTTGTAGGCAGTGTGCCTCCTTTGTGAGCAGTGTGCTCGGGCAGTGAGCCCTAATTGGCAAATGCCATTTTATAATTCCTTATTCTTCTAACAGAGAATAATCTTTGGGTTAATCACCCCGTGGTTTTCTCCCTTAACAGGGTTTCCACGTCAAAAATACTGTGTCATGTGTTTCTCCATTTCATGGTAATGTTTGCTTGTTTGAATTAATGTTGCATTGATTAATAAGAAAGTTCAGAAGAAGAAATAATTAGGATAACTGATTCACCCCCCCCCCCCCCCTCAGTTATCAACAATTCTATGGTGGCCATCATCTACATGTGAAGCATGGATGTGAATCCTTGTGAAACTAAACCAAATGGAAAGAGTTAGATTTGGCAATACCTCAGCAAAGGAAAGAGTGAATCAACTTGCAACTTGTGAATTCTAGAGAATACTTGGAAGAATGAAAAACATATAAAATACACAAAATTTCACTGGCAATGAGAAACAGCCTCGATCAAGAAATGGAAAACATGAAGCTTGGGTCATATTTCTTCCAGATAGGCTTGCAGTTTCATGCTTCTGAATTGAATAAAGCTTAAATTTTTAGAAAAATAATGTCCAATTTTGCAACAAATGAGGAAAAGAGGATAAACTGGCATGCATTAATGCATCTCTTCCATAACAAATCTTGTTGGTCGAATAGTATAAATGAATGTAGAGTAAACTGTCCACCTATATGTAAGTCGTCATAAAATGAATGTCTTTAAGGTGTTATGCTCTAGGTCAAAGGAAATTAAAAGTACGATAAGTTACAATCTTCGTGATCAATTCCGATAAAATCCATCCTAGAGATGGACCTTCAATTCAAATGTCTCAGGACCTTGAGCACGATCAAGCTCTATTCCTTTATCAATCTGCTTTTGCATTTGCTGCTCATTGTGATATGACAATTTTTCCTGGTTGAAGGGCTGTTTTTCAATAGAAAAAGTGCTGCAGATCGAAACAGGGGTGCAGTGTGTAACTGTCTGGGTGCAACACGGTGTTGCATGCCCTGTCTCTACCCTATATAGATGTTGTGGTTTGCATGTTGTTCACAACAATATAACGGATGGTGGTGATAGCAGTGTGGGCTCTGTGCGGGATGGTGATACAGGCACTGCTCAGCCCTGTTCTGATGTTTTTCAAAGTTTGTTTTATGTGTCAGATGGATTTTAAATGGCCAGGACAGTCAATAATGGACATGCATGTGTTTTCAAGGAGATGTTGATCGGAAATGTGGGAGCTGTATGTAATGTCCCCTTTTTGGGATATTCCTGATTTCTTGACCTGCAAGCAATCATAATCACTAGAAATGATATTAAATATATTAAAGATCAATAAATAAAGATAATATTCAGTTCATAACATCATAGTATCATTAATATTCATATGAATACATCATAACCTAATTAATAATGAGATCAAGACACCATAACATAAACAATATTTGATTCAATCCATCATAACGCAATCCCTCAAGTCAATCCCATAATGAATTCCTTAGGAATACTTGCAGCTACTCGTCCACCATGCTTGTTATATGTCATATGCTAATGGATTATATTTTTACTTGCTTGTTATATCACTTAGAGGAGATTTTTTCAAATCATTGAGACGAGTGTTGATCTTTTGTAACTCACTCATGATGGTGGCCAAATGGTCGGGTGGTGTAGCAGTGGTCAATGGAGAAGTGGAAGATGCTAAGGCTATTCCAACCAACTTTTTTGGTGGCTCAAAGCATGCATCTAATAGTTCTTACATACTAGACAGTCAAAAATTGAGGCTAAACAATGGTAGAAATGAGGCTTTTAATTTTATATAGAGACACTTTAAGCACTCTCTCTTGACCTATTATACTACACTTTATTTTCAGTCTTATTATTCTTTGTGTCCATATTTGTAGATATTAATAATTTCAATTTCAGTAACACCCACATTATACAATAATATGAAACCATACATTAACATATAAATCTATCTAATTAAGCATAATCAATTGTCACATGCATTACATACCATTCAGATAATTATTCTAATTAACTATCATCCAAAATAATAATACTACAAAGTCAATTCCCACAGTTAAATTACAATGGGAGAAGGTTAATTAATCTAAATATTAAAATAATAATTTAAGGTCATGGCGAATGCCTTTTAACAGCACTTCCTGTATAGTCTCAAGTCTGTTGAACTATCTTAGCACTTGTTAGATTTGTTGAGCAAGCTGTTTGTTAGACTGAAAAGTAACCAGCAGAAAACTGTACAAAAATTTGCCATTTGAACTATGCTCCCTACTCCCAGGAAATCTCATTTACAAAACGATTATAAAAGTAAAATAAAATGCAAATAACAAAAACCCATTTTAGCGGCACCTGCAATTCAGTTGGATGTGAAGCTGTATCTTGAACAGGCTGCACTGAGGTTGGCTGTGGAGATGAATCTTAAACGGACTGCACCAAGAAAAGTTCAACCACTTCACGAAATTTTTGATATCTGATCTCCATATATTTAGTACGATATTTATTGGGATAATAGGCCAGCCAGATCTCAAGCTCCACAAACCACTTCAAGGTTTTCCCCTCTAACTCTCTGTGGAGACACCATGTCATGGGTGTCCCGTACATATCTCCGCCAAATATAACACCTCCATCTTGTGTGAAGGGTCTATCCGACCCCACTCCATCTGCAAAAGCTTTAAAAGCTTTGTAATGGTTGTCGTTGATGGAGCATGGCGTATAGCTAAACACAGGCATTCCGTAAGAATTGTCATGCAGAGTCCAATCCAGCCTTCCTTGTGTAGCTTTGGGCATGGCTGCTTCAAAGCGCCAGTTTTTCATCATATGGGTAGAGCTAGTTGTACGGTCATCACTTACCCCCAAATTCAACGAGGGCATCCCTGAACCCGCTTCTACTTGCCTGCCCATCTCATTAGTCTTGGCTTTGGAAACCCTTGTAGAAGGGTTTGGCGATGACAACCCCAGAAAATGGTAATAAACTCGAGATGTACACTCTGGCCCCATTGTTAAACTGATCTTTGCTGGAAAATACCATTCATTTTCCAGATTACTTGCCCTGTAGGAATCCAGTTGTAATGCTTTGCAGTGCAGATTACCGATTTTGAGCTCTACTTTTATGCAAGGCTCCTGAATGTTCACAACATGGTCTAAGTGAAGCATGCACCGCAGTAGCTGATGACTCAAAGCGTCTTCAAGATGTTTGTCCGCCTCCTCATATTGAATCGTCCTCTCCATTTCCAAACGCGGGCAGTAGCAGCGGATTATCCAAGACTTGCCAAGGCTTAAGCTGGATGAAAATTTCAACTTATCCATGCTTCCACCTTGGTATTCTGAGAGAATTCGATTGTACTTAGAAACCAGAGATTTCATCAGACTTTCTGTAGCCTCTGGTCCAATTATTTGGAGTGTTTTAGCAGCAAATTCCTTCAGTTCAGCTTTGTGATATTCAATTTCATTATCTTGCTTAATGCCATGGATGAGACAAGAATAACATGCAGCATAGAAGATATTGTTAAATGCTCGCTTGTATACCCGTGCTTCAATCGTACCTGGCTCGATCTCGAATTGCAGAAACTCCTCAATATCTTCTTTGCTCATCTTTTTCTTCGATCCTCGTCTCTTCAAGTCCACAATATCTTTGTGGGTAACTCCGAGGAATGCATAAATGCAGAGCCTTGATAACAAGGGAAGCAAATTCTGCCGCATCTTCTTTTTACTGCATTCTTCAATAAGACATGTTCCTAATTCACCAAGGGCCACATAATCTCCAGAGTCCTTAGAGTCCAGCCACAGATCCAGAGAGATTTGTTTCCCAATGGATACGGCGTAGAGGACAATCATCCTTCCTGAGCGAAGCTTATCTAGATCAAGCCATGCAGTTGGGCCATTACTAAATTCAGTTTTGAGGCCACATATCCAGCCATAAACATTCTCCATACAGGTGCTAGATTCATCTAAACTCATATTAGAGGACAAACACAGTGCATGAAGTACGGTATCAGAAGTGAAATCTCGGACACTGGTCCTCGGTTTTATTATACACACTAAATTCTCAAAATCGGTTTTAACCCTACTATCTATGGTATCCTATCTAATGCAGCGCCGGGAAAAGTCGGTATGGAAGAACTGCTGAAATAAGCGGGAAATCCTTCTCTATACAAGTTCCAATTGAAATTCAAAACGCTTTAGATCATAAATATTTGGAGAGGACCCAATACTATTAAAAATTTAACATAACAGTGTTAAATTTATAGTATGTGTTTTGTAGTTGAAATTAGGTTCTTAATTAAATATTTGTTTAATATTGAAGAGGAAATGATTTATTAGTAAATAGTAAGTTTCAATTGAAATTCAAAACTCTTTAGATCATAAAAGAGGACCCAATACTACTAAAAATTTAACAAGTGTTAAATAGTAATCTTGTAGTGTTGTAATAATAGTATGTGTTTTGAAATTAGTTTTTTAGATTAAATATTTGTTTAATATTGACGAGGAAATGATTTATTAGAAAATAGTCTTCATAAATAGATTAGTCGCTACAATGGAGTGAATAGTGAGTGGTTATGAAGGAGAGAGAGTAAGGGAGGGGTTGCTCTTATGGATATAGGATTGTTGTTCTTTGAAGCATTTATAGAGATAGAAGAGAGTTTCATGACACTTGTATAGTTGTCTTATGGACATATGAACAAATAAAATAATGGTAAAGTTACCAAGGAGGGGTTGGTAGAAATACCATCTCATTATCATATACAAATTTGACACATCGGTGGATATTTGAGGGGATTTCTTGGGTTTGTGTGAGCCAAGGGTATCCTAAATTAACTCCAAAGTGGTTAGAGGTGGTAGTAATATGAGATAAAGTGAGTACTTCTTACAACTTAATTTGAATGGGGAGAAAAATGCAACTTATTTTGTAAATAAGAGGGACATTAAAACATTTAAGTGCAACACCTAAAGTAACATAATAATTATATTAGAATAGTGGTTGAATGCAAATATTGAATAAGACTTTAGTTTGAGATGTTGAATCTCATCATGAAGAATTAAGAAGTTGATAATGCATTGTAGTGAGAGGGACTAAAAATGTTAAACAAAATTATTGACCCATTCAACCTACCCTTGCTTGCATTGGACAAGGTCAGAAAATATAAATTTTAATCTAATATTGCCAACTCTTGAGTCTCTTTTTCATTTATTATAATATTTTATTACTTTCTATTATTGCTCTAGACATAGAATGGTTCGTGATTATAACATCTATTATACTAGGAAGGGATTCAAAACATGAAACATGACAGTTGAATGTATGTGCAAATTGTAGCATGTATAGACCAACATATATAAGTGTTAATTTAATTGAATATAAAGTTAAATAATATGGCTAATTATTTAGAATAAATAGTAAAGAAAATTTTAAGTTTAATTTTATTCCATAGTGGGAATTAAAATAAATTTTTTTTATAAAGTGATAAATAATCAAGTGATTAAAATAATAATAAATAATTTAATAATAATAGTAAAGGAAATTTTAAATTAAATCCTATGGTAAAATTAAATTAAAATAAACTAATTATATAGTTTGAAAATAATCAAATTCTATTTTTTAATAAATAGATATTTAAATAATAATGAAATAAATAAATATATGCTAGTAATAATGGAATTAATAGTTAAGTTGTTTAAATATTATTTAACTAAAATATTATATTAATTTTAAACTTTAATGGTAAAGGAACATTAAACTTTAATTCTATTGTTTAGTAACATTTAATAAATGCATTATAAAACAAAAAGCGGGATGTCGCAACCTTGGCATCAGAGGGGTTTTGTAGGTTCTGGGATGAATCTGCAGGTCCGTCCTCTCTTTGCAGAGCGTTGATCCCCCCTTTTATTGATAGGAGTCAATACTATTCCATTGGGTTTTCGAAGAAAAGCTACGAGTCCAGATTTCGGGTGTTTACAGTGGGTGAACAAAGGAAAAGTGAAAGTTTGGCAACCAGTGAGACAAGGGCGCTTAGATCTGGATCAAGCGCTTGTCAACCAAAAGATTCGAGGCAGTAAGATTTTCTCGCTCCCGGCTGAGACCTTTACTCCTAGGATGATTTGGCTACAGGATAGAGCCCTTCTAGCTAAATGGTGTGGGGAGGAAGGGTCTCTGCAAGAGGAGATTGACTGGTGGCATAATACTTTTGAGAATAAGGTTAGTGTAAGACCTCTCCCTAACTCCTTTCTTCTGATAGAATGCATAGATCAGGGTTTGAAACATGAAATATTGTATGGAAACCCCATTTTGTTCAATGGATCCAATTTTTATTACTTAAACTGGAAACCAAACTTTGATCCATGGAAATATGAAATCAAGAAGATACCCACATGGTTGACATTAGATGGGCTTCCTTTGGAATATTGGATTGTAGAGGCTTTGTTCAAAATAGGGGATGCTTTGGGCCCTTGCCTGGGGATTGATGAGGACTTTATGAATGGAAGGGTTGTGTCAAATCCAAATGTACTGATTGAGATAGACTCATTTGTTGGGTCTTATGGGGAATTGGAGATTCTTTCTTCTTTGGGGATGGAAGCGGAGAGTTTCAAGAGGCTCAGGGAAAAAATCCAGAAATGTATTTTTCGGAAAGCAATAGGCGTTGGAGGTTCAAGGTTAAGTGACTTGGAGAAAGTTAATGTCTTTTCTCAACAACAAGATCAGAGCAAGGACTTCAGGATGGCTTTGACAGCCTCAGGGCCTTCTAGGAATTCAGGGTCAAGAGGCTATGGGTGTCGATCAAGCTTCTGAAGTGGATTTAGAGCTGGTAGTCAATACCGATATTGTTAATCATTGCCCTATAGAGGAGCATGCATCCCCTACACAAATTTTAGATGACCTCAGACAACTATTACAAGAAACGAAGCTTCTCCACCAAGATATCAATACAGAACTGGAGGGTTTAGGGCCCCAGACTTCAGCAGTCAATAAGGATGGCCCTGTTGAGTTGGCCTTCTTAGACGAGGGTCGACTTCAGGGAGCTAAAGATAAATCGCCAGACAAGGAATTTACAACTTTTTTGGAGGGGGCGGAGTTATCCAAAGAGGGTATCATGAGTGAGATTTTGGAACTCTTCGACAATTCCTTTGGCTCTGAGATGCAGGGGTCAGCTTTCAATTCAGGACTAGAAATCAATAGACAAACACTTTCACAGGAGTTGCTGGAGGAAGGTGAAATTGAGAGCAAAGAAAATGAAGCCCTATTTGTTTTGGGTGATGAGCAAACAAACACAATCAAGTTGGGTCTCCAGCAAATTGCTTCTAATAAATCAAAACTAGACTTTGGGAGCTGCTCTAACAAAAAAGTTGGTAGGAAGTCCCTCATTGAGTTGAGGTGCTTAGATGGTGATGCGGAGGGTCAGATGAAATTAACATCGTCGATGGATTCAGGGAAGGGAATACCCCTTCCCAAAGGGTCATGAGGACAATATCATGGAATGTTAGGGGTCTAAACGCCCCTAACAAGAAGCACTTAGTTAAGCAAAGGATTCGCTTATCTAAGCCAGAAATTATTCTTCTCCAAGAGACTAAATTGAACACCAAATAATTGGAACTTTTTTGTAGCAAGGATGAGAAACTAGAACCAAGCCTCAGTGCAAGCGGTCGGGGCTTCTAGGGGTCTAGCTATTTTATGGAATCCGACAGAAGTGTCTTTTGAGCTTCTTGGTTTTGGCAAACACCGGATGGGAGGCAAGCTTAGTATTTTATCCTCTTCTTCAAACTGCCTATTAATCAATGTGTATGGGCCTTCTTCTTGTATAAATAAGAGAGAATTATGGACAGCCCTAGACAACTTTGTGGGTGGTAATCCCTTTCCATTTTCAATCTTTGGAGGTGACTTTAATGCTACTTTACATAGTTGGGACAAAAAGGGTGGCATATGTCAGGTTGGTCAATCTCAAAAGGACTTTAGTGATTGGGTTCACAGAAATAATTTGTTAGAAATTGACTCAGGGCAAGGAGCTTTTACTTGGAATAACAGGAGAACTGGATTTTGCAACATTGCAGAGAAATTGGATCGATTCTTCTTCGGGGATGACTTATCCTCCTTTCCTCATGTTCTCAAAGCATCCATCCTCCCTTGTTCAGGCTCAGATCATTTCCCCATAATGTTAAGCCTTGCAGAGGATAGGAAGCCTTTGAAGTCTCCCTTTAAATTTGAGAACATGTGGACAAAGGATGAAAACTTTCTTCCCTTGGTGCAACTTTGGTGGGAGGAGGAAGTCTTTGAGGGTTCTAAATTGTTTTGCTTCCTATCCAAATTAAAACATGTCAAGCATCACCTCCTTGAATGGAATAGGCAACATTTCAAGAATATTTTTTAGTCTAAAGAATTGGTAGAAGGCAATCTTTCTAAATTGAATGAAGAGGTTATTAACGTTGGGATGTCGCAGGCCAGTTTTTTTAGAGAAAAGGAGTTATTGGCTGATTATGAGGATATTTTGGCTAAGGAAGAAATTTTCTGGAAGCAAAAATCTAGAGAAATGTGGTTAGAGGCGGGAGGTAAGAATACAAAATTCTTCCATAATATAACCAAACAGCGTAGGGCGGTCAACAGGATTCACAGTTTGGAAAAGGGAGACGGCTTTGTTATTGAAGGTGATCAAGAAATCAAGTCTTATATTGTGGAATACTTCAGTTCTTTATTGAACCCTTGCAAGAGTTCTAGTCTAGCAACTCAGAAAGATTTAGTGCAGCATATCCCAAAAATCTTAAACCATCATAACAACAAGGCCCTTAATGCTAAGTTTTCCCTGGAAGAGGTCGAAAGGGCTCTTAAGCAACTTCATCCAGATAAAGCCCTAGGTCCAGATGGGTTTCCAGCTAGCTTTTTTTAAATTTTTTGGAAAATAGTTGGTCAAGAGCTTACAGAGGCTCTAGAAGTGGCCAGAAACTCAGGTTATCTTTTAAAGGAAATCAACAATACTTTTATTGTTCTTGTGCCTAAAAAAGAAAAAGTGTCTAAGTTGGATGATTTCAGACCCATTTCCTTATGCAATACCTTGTATAAATTAATGACAAAAGTCATTGTTAACCAGTTAAAACTTCTTCTTCCTAGGATTATCTCAGAAGAGCAAACAGGCTTTATCCCAGGCAGATCTATTTTGGATGGAGTTATTATTGCATAGGAAGTGATCCATACTCTTTAGATTACCAAAGCCCCTGGCATGCTTATCAAACTAGATATTAGGAAAGCCTATGACAAAGTGGATTGGAGATTCTTGTGTAAGGTCTTGGAGGCTTTTGGTTTCAGTAGGCAATGGGTTAATTGGATCTTTGAATGCATTGTCGGTCCTAGGTTTTCAGTTCTTATCAATGGTTCGCCTAAAGGATTTTTCGAGGCTTCCAGAGGGCTAAGGTAGGGTGACCCAATCTCACCTTTTCTATATATCATTATGGTTGAAGCTATGGGGAGGGCTCTTAGCAACTTACAAAGGCTGAATCAGGTTTCAAGCATTACTGTGGCAAGGAATATTTAGGTTTCTCATCAACAGTTCGCAGATGATACCATGTTGTTTGGTATAGCTAAGAAGTTGGAGGCTCGTGCCTTTCTCTGAACGTTGGATTCGTATGCTTTAGCATCTAGGCAAGAAGTCAATCACTCCAAGTCAGAAGTCTTTTTCTTGTCAACCCCTCCAAGGAAGGAAGTAGCTATTTTGCAAATCTTAAAATTTAAGAAGGGGTCTTTGACTTGTGCATATTTAGGATTACCATTGGATAAGGGCCTTCAAAACTCCAATCTTTGGGATCCTCTCAAGGACAAGTTGGGGAAAAGAATTAATTCTTGGAAAGGTAGGTGGCTTTCTTGGGTAGATAAACTACTACTATTGAAATCAGTCCTTTCTTCTATTCTCATCTACCTTTTGTCATACTTGGCTATCACTGTGGGGGCTAACAATGATTTGATTGGAAAAATGAGATGTTTTTTTTTTGGCAAGGGACAATGAAGAAAGACAAGTTGGCTTTAATTGCCTAGGACAAAGTCTACAGGCCCAAAGACAAAGGTGGCTCCAGTCTTAGAAACTTGATTCATCAAAATAAGGCCTTAGGGGCGAAGTTGGTTTGGAAGATGGTTCAGAGTCCTGAGTTGAAGTGGGTGCAAATTTTGCAAGCCAAGTACCTAAATAGCAATGGCACTCTTGATATTGTTAAGATTGCTCACCCCCCCAAAGGCTCTAGAGTTTGGAACTTTATCCTAAAGTGTAGAGAGATTATTTCAGATTTGGTAACTTGGGATGTTCAAGATGGTAGCTCTGCTCTGTTCTGGGAAGACTCTTGGGGGGGCTTCCCTAGCTTAGATAATGTGATAGATGTGGCTCATGCCAAAGGGAATCTCAAAAGCCTTTGGGGGGTCAGGGTTAAGGATTATGTGATTTTCTTGTAAGATGATCCAGCTATTCGGTGGAAATGGAAAGATTTTTCTCTATTGGCTATTCTGACTAATGAAGTCAACCTATTAAAAAGAGAACTGGCCCATAGGAAATTGATCTTTAGAAGAGGGGCAAATAGAATTATTTGGACAGGCTCGGCAAGTGGTTCTTTTTCTGCCAAGGATGGGTATAGAGTGGCAACTGGCATTGCTTATATGGCTTCTTCTAACTTGCCCATTTCATTATGCTGGAATAAGCATTGTGTCCCGAGAGTTGGCATCTTTGTCTGGGAAACCCTTCAAAAAAGAATTTTGACAGCTAAAAAATTCTAAAGAATGGGTTTTGAGGGCCCTTCTCGATGTGTTTTATGTAAGGGTGCAGAGGAATCAGTTGATCATCTTTTTCTAGGTTGTCCCTTTTCCTAGGAGTGTTGGTGTTGGCTTTGTGCCAAGTTAGGTTGGATCTCTGCTTTGCCTAATGACATTTTGAGCTTGTTTCTCTCCCGGCCCTCTAGGCTAAAGGTTGGCCTGGTAAGCAGCCTCTGGATCACAAGTCCCTCATTGTTAATGTGGGAAATCTAGAAAGAACGTAACCATCGGATCTTTGATGACAAGGAAATGCCTATAGTTTCCTTTAAAAATAAAGTTGAAGTAGCTATACTGGAGGTGGTTAACTGCTAGTCAGCTAAGAGTTTGGGGCAATCTAGCTCCTTCTCTGAATGGGATGGTCAGATGAGGTTTAGGTGGCATGGCCTAAAGGTTCCTGCACATGTTGGTCCTGGGGAAAAAGCCTCAGTGGTGGCTAGAAGGTAGCTAAGTGGTATGCTCCGGCTAGGGGTTGGTTTAAACTAAATTTTGATGGGGCTTCGAGAGGCAATCCAGGTCCTTCGGGAGCAGGATGTGTTGTTAGAAGTTGGTCCAGGGAGCTTGTCAGAAAATTGGCTATTCCTTTAGAGGAGGATACAAACAATGTTTCAGAATTTCAAGCTCTAACTTATGGTCTGTTATTCTATAAGGATTTGGCTATTAGTAAGTTGGCAGTTGAAGGAGATTCTTCCCTAGTCATCAATGCTTTAAGGTCGGGTCAAATTTTTAATTGGAAGTTGAGAGCTTTGTTGGAGCAGGCTTTGGAACTTTTAATTTTTTTTTATGAGGTCACACTAAATCATGTTTTCAGGGAGGCTAACCTAGACGTGGATGACATGGCCAATTGGGGAGCTGATGGTGTCAAGTTTAATTGTCTCAATCAATCAGATGCCTCTTGACCCCTTCAAAACCTTTGGCCACATCCTTAACAAGATGGTGGGCCGTCGGCTTGCCACGAGGTGGGATAAGTGTAGTGCAGGTTGTTTTATTTCTCTCGCATGTGTCTTTGGTTGGTAGATGGTTGGTACTATGCCATCCCTCATTGGCAATTTTCATCATTCTTTTGCTTAACAATTCTTTCCTTTCTAGGGTATGAAGGATGTTTCACACTTGTGGGAAGTGGAGCGAAGGCCGAAGCTGCAATCTTCCAATTATTTCACTTGCCTTCAGCATTTAGTACTCTACCACAGGGGTCTATTTAATCGATGGAGTGGCTGGTGTTTTCTCATAGTTTTGAAAAGTTTGGAGGTAATGGATACTCCAATTTGCCTCAAGAGCTCTCGCAGACAAGCAACCTTTCTTGGCAACATTTCAGATCTTTGTTTGAAATACATTTGCAAAATCAAGCATAAGTTCTTTTTGGAGGCTGCGAAGATGATATTGGGCAAAGATTTTATGGTCTCAGTGGACAGGTATCGGGTGAACACTGATATTTCATCCCATTTTCTTGCGTCTCTCTTGGATCTGGGCACGCCCAAACTTGATGCTTGGGTTTGTCTCAGACAGACATTTAAAGACTCTATTTTAGAAGGGGATGTTGAAATTGTAGTGTTTGCAAATTTGGCCGTTGGTATCTCGCGGGCTGGTGACCTTGCAAAGCTTCTGGATCCTGAGACAAATGTGGAGCGTCTTCCTTTCCTTCTCAACCTAGTTGGGCAAAAGCTTTGGCATCATCGTATTTGGGTGTTGCAAGGGCGTGACTTTGTTCAACATGCTATTGGCATGGTGGTGGCAGAGTCGCAGGACTGGCTGGAAGGCTTTGCGGCCATGGTAGCGACTGATGATTTTTATCAGGATGGTTAATTTGTGCTTCCGTGGATCTCTTTTTGTTAGCATATCTCAATATGTAATAGCAAATCGTATGGTTTTTTGTAGAACTCTTTTGTAGATGGGACTGTGTGCTCAAGGTTTTATGAGATTCTCAGCCAGATTGTATCTTTTGTAAATTTTATATGATAAATCTATACAATCGCGCCTCTGGTACTTTACCGACCAAAAAAATAAATAAATGCATTATAAAACTAGTATATTTATATTTAAAAAATATATCTATAGTATGCCCAGAGATATTTGTGGTGCTTTTTGTGATTCCCATAGCTTTTATTTATATTTAGAAAAGCATTTTCCATAGGTTTTGTGAATTTCTCCACTTTCTTTTCCTTCAACCATTTCCAATTTCTTTTTTTTTTTTATTTTTCCAGGGTTTTTGTGATTTTCTCCACTTTTTTCCAATTTCTTCTTTAGTTCCATAGTTGTTTGATTTTCTCCACTTTTTTTTCCTTCAACATTTTCATTTTTTTTGTTTTTATTTTTTTAATTTTTTTTGCTATATATTTACACGGAAAATGAGTGCTCTCATCTCCACCCCACTATACTGCAGACTCCTCTCGGCGTAAACCTTCTTCGGGCAAATCTTTAGTTTTGAGGCCACATATCCAGCCATAAACATCCTCTAGGCAGGTGCTAGATTCATCTAAACCCATATTAGAGGACAAACACAGGGGATGAAATACAGTATCAGACAGTGAAACCTTAGACACTGGACAGTGATACAATCTTCCTAAAATTTTAATTGCATTTTACAGCTAAAATAACTAAATACGGTCATACGACCATCAACTTTAGGCCATGCGTCCAATGTCCGTATGTTCATTCATTTTTAAAATATCTTATATATGTGTGATTCTGCCTTTTATTTGGAATTTGGAACCATGCTTTCAAAATAAGCTGAAGTTTCAAACCCAATCAATTCCAACAAAGTCCAAAGAGAACAAAATCTTATCGAATTTCAACTAAATATTGTACCTATAATTGAATGCTCAAGTATTATAAGTCACTCCAAGAATACTTTGGTTTTGCATTGGAGGAGAATCGCATTTTCATATTACATGTCAGTAATTGAAAAGAAAATAAGGAAGTGACTAAAACCGTAGCCCAGGGGTGTGACTAGAGGTAAGATTGTGCCATGCATGTTTTTCTTATTCTTTTATTGGTTCCGTATTTTATATACCTTGACTATTGCTTCCACATTTTACATGCATATCTATTGTTGGATGTGAAACATTCCAGTCTTATGCATCTATCTTTTTAATGTAATTTATTTCATTAAAATTATGATTTATGATTTAGATGATAGGAGAATGTGTAAATTTAAATATTAAATATTTTATTTATGGTTCAATTTTATAAACTTGTTGAAGTTGTAAAAGCCAACCTCACAGAACCCAGTGATCACCTGCAAGCAAAATAACCTGTCACATAGAGGAGATTTGAACAACACAAATATATTGCTCTGCAAGCCAAGAGAGTAAAATTGCATAAACAAGAATGAATAATTACGAAGAGATCAATCCTTAAGAAAGGAGATCAAAAGCCTAAAGTGAACCCTAGGATTTAATAAAAGAATTATTAACTAATAAAAGTGCCTAAGTTTAGCTTAAGTGAAAAATAAAGTAAAGGTGACTTAATTAATTAATCAATATGATTAAATTAATTAAGTAATTAACCTATTACTCTAACACCCCTCCTTAAGATGAACTTAGGGAGAAGCTAAAAACTAAGGACAAATGCATGAAAGCAAAGATGGGTCCTGGCAACTAGGCCTAATGAGGTACCCAAATACAACCAAATCTCTGTAAAGTGGAGTAAAGGAGAAAAGCCAATGCGAAAAAATTCATCTCCAAAAAGAGATGAAAGCATGTAAAAAAAATATGAAGGAAGGAAGACCTCATGAAGACCCCCCAAGGATAACTTCCTTCACCCCAAGCATAGATCGCAACTGAAGATAGCGAGGTGATGCCAAAGGTTTCATGAATATGTCTGCAACCTGCTCCTCTATAGGAATGTACTCCAAGATCAGAGAACCATCTTGAATCAACTTCCTAATGAAGTGCATGTGGATCTCAATGTGCTTAGTCCACTGATGCTCCACTGGGTTGCGTGAAATGTGAATATCACTCTGATTGTCACATCAAAGAAGAGTGGGACTATCAGGAGGAAAACCAAACTCAGTCATCAATTGTCGAATCCATAAAACCTCCTGGCTAGCTAACATTGCATCTTGGTACTTGGCCTCTGTAGATGATAATGCAATAGCAGATTGCTTCTTGCAAGACCATGTAATAGGACTAGAACCAAGACAAAAAAAAGTGAGAAGTAGACTTCCGATCATTGACATCACCAGCCCAAGCTGAGTCAGTGAACCCAACAATGTGAGGGGCTCCTGATGTGTAGTGAATGCCATAATGTGTGGTGCCCTAAATGTACCTCAAGATATGTTTGGCATCTTACCAATGGCTCTCATGTGGATCATGTGGGAACTGAGAGACAAGGCCAACTGCAAAGGAAAGATCAGGATAGGAATGTTTCAGGTACAACAAACTGCCAACCAACTGCCTGTATAATGTAGAATCTACTAAAGGAGTAGAGCAAGTGGAAGACAAGACAACACCTGACTAAAATGGTGTGGGGGCAGGCTTGCAATCAAGCATGCCAAATCTCTGGAGCATATCAAGAGCATACTTCTGTTGAAATATGGAAATCCCATCCGAAGACTGAAGAACCTATAGACCAAGAAAATAGTGCAGAAGACCAAGATCTGTCATCTCAAATTGCTCCATCAAAGCTCTCTAAACACTCTGAATCATGGAGGATGAGCTACCTGTAAGAATGAGATCATCAAGATATAGGACAAGGATCAAAAGATCACCCTCTTAACACTGAATGTACACTGTTGGATTAGAATGACAATGGGTGAAGTGAGAGGAAAGAAGAAAAGAGTCCATCTTCTCATACCAAGCCCGAGGGGCTTGTTCGAGACCATACAATGAACGTTGAAGTCTACAAACCAAAGAATTGTCCTGCACAAATTCCTGAGGCTGCTCCATATATATCTCCTCATGTAGGTCTCCATGCAAGAAAGCACTCTTCACATCCATCTGAAAAACTATCCATCCCTGTGAAGCGTGAAAGTACAAAGTGAATATAATTCATCTTGGAAACAGGAGAAAAGGTCTCAGAGTAATCAATACCCTCAACATGAGAAAACCTCTTCGCAACAAGATGTGTCTTGTACTTATCAATCGAACCATCTGCAACAAACTTGGTACGGTACACCCACTTACACCAAACCAACTTTCTTTCCTCAAGAAGATGAACAAGATCCCAAGTATTATTTTTCATCAAAGAAGAATACTCCTCCTCCATAGCTCTATCCCACTCAGGAGTACCTGTTGCCTTTGAATAGTTCTGAGGATCATTTGAAATGGCATGACTCAAAAGACTAGCACCTGATGTCTGTGCACAGGTATGACAGGAATCTGAAGGACCACCTACAAAGATCCAGCTGCCTCAATAGCAAATCAGGCCCACTTGGGCAAAGGATGAGTATCTGGTGGTGGTGGGGAAGGTGGAGCATCATCAACATCATCCTCAATAGATGAAGTGGGAGGAGTAGGAAGTGAGGGAGAAGCTGGTGATGGAGGTTCCATCCAAGGAAAACACTCATCAAACTGGACATCTCATTGAAAGAAGACCTCTCTGGAATCAGGATCAAACAACATGTATGTCTTAACATCCTCACAGTAGCCAACAAATATGAGTGGTCGGCTTTTCCTCTCCAGGGCTTTCCGCTGAGCATAAAAAATGTATGCCCAAGCCTCATTACCAAAAACTCAGAATGTAGAAACATCAGGCTTGACATGGGTCCAAGCCTCCTTAAGAGTCATATGTCATAATGCCTTATGAGGCATTTGATTCTGAATGTAATTGGCACAATTCACTGCCTCAGCCTAGAATGAAGAATCCATATCATGTGACTGAATCATACAATTGGCCATCTCCCATAAAGTTCTGTTCTTTCTCTCAGCAACACCATTCTACTGAGGGGTGTAAGGAACTGTAAATTGATGTTGCAAACCATGCTCAGTGCAAAAATTCTTAAAATGCTTCTCCACAAATGTCTTAAATTTTTTGAAAGAATCAAAGACATCAGACTTGTACTTAAGAAAGTACACCCATGTATGCCTAAAGAAGTCATCAATGAATGTGAGCACAAATTTGGCCCTTGAAAAATAAAGAAGTCAGAAAGCACATGAGGTCACTATGTACGAACTCCAAGGGTACCTTAGTACGTGTGGCTCTACCCATAGGAAAAGAATCCTAGTGATGTTTGCCAAGTACACATCCTGGACAAACACCATTGGTACAAGAAATATGAGGGAGCCCAAACACAAGTGCCTATGTACTCATTTGCTGTAGATATTTGTAACTGACATGGCCAAAATGTTCATGCAAAATCCTGCTCACTATGTCTGCATGTGCTATAAGTGATGAACCATAACCATCTGAGCTCTCAAAGCCATCAAATCTATATAAGCGGGATGCAAGATCAACACTCCCAATAGACACAACTAAATCAGTCCTATCATGGAGGTCTCAAATAACCACATCATGTGGGGAGAACTCAACAATCTTATCAGTGCCAGAGTGACAAATCTAGTAAATAGAAAGGAGGTTTGTTGAAATGGAAGGAACAACAAGAACATCCTAAAGACAACCACTGTGCAATGGAACAGGACCTGAACCCATAACTGAAAGCTGTGTAGAATCACCAACTACAATCTGTGAAGTGCCACAATGAGCAAGTGTGGTAACAAACTCCTGAGTATGTGTCTTGTGGTGAGAAGCACCAAAATCTAGAATCCATGTGGATGCTAAAGGTAAGGCCCATGCAGAAAGAGCATGACCTTTCCTTGTGTGTGGGGAAGAAGAATGAGGTGAAGAGATATGATGCTACTACATGGCCTCCTCTAAAGCCTCTAATCTCTTCCAACACTTGGTAACTAGATGACCTTCCTTGCCACATAAACTGCAAGGATCACCTGATTTCTTCTTTGTCTTGGAGGAAGACTCAACAGACTTAGAAGACTTACCCTACTTAGGATTTGAGTGTGGTTTGGAATTTGACTTAGGAGGTGGCTTGGAGGAACTCTCACTTCCTGCTAAATCTAACTTGGGCTTCAGTTTTAGCTTCTGCTTCCTCTTAGATGTCTGAGCTACCAAGGCTTGGTTCTTTGATCCTATGAGAGCATCCAACTATGATACCTTGGCCTTCTCACAAGTCAACCGATTGCAGAAAACCTCAAAGGTAGGCATGGTAAATCATGGACCCAAAGCATCCATGGTGGAATAGAAAGTAGAAGAGAATATCTGAAATGTGCCTCGAAGCTTAGAGATAATCAAGTATATACACTCGGTATTAGTTTTGGTTTTGCCACAACCCTGCAAAAGTGATCTGAGTGATTTAAATGTCATCAATAAATCCTCAATAGATGGAAAGGAATCAGGTACTAAGGAAGTTAATTCTGCCTCAAGCTGAAGTGCTTTGAACTGATTGATGGTGCCAAAGAGATCACTGAACTTGGTCCACATTTCCTGAGGAGTTGTGCAACTCTCAAGGTGAAATAAAAAACTATCTGAAACATGCAATGATATCAAACCCATGGCCTCATCCATTTTGCTTCTATGCTGCAGAATAGCAAACTAACGTTACAATTGAGGCTGAATCTCATCCAAACAGGACCATAACCCCTTAGACATGAGAAGTCTTGTCATATGTACTTTCCAGGTATGATAATTGTGTGGGGAAAGACATTCAACTAATGAGGTGTCTACCATGATGTTTATGGTTTTGAAATGTGTTTAATGATAGAGGTTTTTGATTTCTGATGTGTATATATAGAAAGCAAAATAAAACCCCCATAACCCAAAAAACCAAACCCCAGTACAATTTTGAAAGCTGGAAAGCGTGAAAAAGCAAAAGTCACTTCAGACAATTCTCTGTGTACCTAGTAAAGTTTCTGATTAAATAAACTATAGATTTGAAAAAGAGCACTCAAACACCTTTCTGACGCCTATTCGTTTTCAAAAAATGGAGTCCGGATGCAAAAGTTACGTCCCCAGGAGTGCAAAAAACAAGTTCTGAATTTGACTGGCAATAAATGTAGCAAAACAGAAAAATTAGGAAATAAAACCTGCACCACTGTGTCGTGCCTGGACTCAAATTTCCAATGATATCTCGTTTTCCTAATTTCTACACCGTATTATCAAGATATCACAAAAAATCCCAGACTTGTCAAAAAGGACTCTAAATGGTGCTAGTTAGCCATAGTGGTGGTGATTGGGCAACACCAGTCCCTGGGCAGCATTTGAGCGGTGACTGGGCTGTGACTAGGCCACAAATGTGCAGTGGGTGGGCGACGGTCTATTCAAGTCAGCGGCAGCCTGACGGTTGTTGTTTGGAGGTCGACATCGTTCAAGGTGAAGGTTGGCGGTTTGAAGGTGACTGTCGATTGAAGACTGGTAGTTTTAAAACCACTTCAGCCCTTTGGCCATTTAAATTTTCTTCTTCTTCTGCATTTTTTTTAAACCTTGCGATTTTCACAAAGCCGTATGGTACGGCCTGTACGGCGTCGTAGGTTCATAAACCAAAAAAAATTGCCCTAGAGGTCACGGAGGCTAAATTCGACAAACTTATAGTCGATTTATAGGTTTTGGGATGCTCCAGATGCAACTATGAGGTCCGTCTGGACTGAAAATGATTCAAAAATGTAGGTACCCTCTGGATCTGAGAAAAAAACACCCTCAGTAACCCTTTGCAGATTTGAGCCCGTGAGTCCAAAATTGATGAAACAAAGGCTAATCTTGACTATTTCTAGCACTTTGAATGCAATGGTGGGATAAAAAATGACTCAAGATGCACTCAAATTCTCTTTCAAGGCTTGAATCCCTCAAAAGATGAACAGGGAGCTATAGATCTGAAGCTCTGATACCATGTTGAAGTTGTAAAAGCCAACCTCACAGAACCCAATGATCACCTACAAGCAAAATAACCTATCACATAGAGGAGATTCAAACAACACAAAGATATTGTTCTGCAAGCCAAGAGAGTAAAATTGCATAAACAAGAATGAATAATTACAAAGAGATCAATCCTTAAGAAAGGAGATCAAAACCCTAAAGTGAACCCTAGGATTTAATAAAAGAATTATTAAAGAATAAAAGTGCCTAAGTTTAGCTTAAGTGAAAAATAAAGTAAAGGTGACTTAATTAATTAATCAATATGATTAAATTGATTAAGTAATTAACCTATTACTCTAACAAAACTTACATGAATTTGAACAAAATATTTAAATCTTTCATATTTTTTAAATATGTAGGGACTACAATTTGAAAATATCTCACATAAAAAAATCAACCTTCTATCAAGCATTGTTTTCCATGGTCAAGTACGTCTCAAGGTTTAGCACCAAATGAAGATCATAATTTTGATTTAAATGAAGACTTAGATATTCTGGGGCACACTGAAGAGTGTACTGATGAATATTAAACAAGCAAAAAAATACATAGAACAAAAGAAAACTTGAAGTAAAATGAGAATTTCATGAGGAATGGAAGGTTAAGTTTAAGTGGTTGAGATGTACAATATATGAAGGAAAAATGTTATGAAATGCATATATTGTGAAACATATAATGTAGCTGGATCATGGAGAGTAGGTAATTGTTGCACTAATTTACAACATGACTCATTAGTTATTCATGTCAATTCAAACATCTATAAGATTTCACTAGCTAAATGGACATGTGGAAATGAAAAGAAAGAAAAACCTATTACATAACATATAGAAAATTTTGGCCTGAACAAAGTGAATGGAGAGTAATAACCTTCCGGGTGGGGGGGAGATACATTTACAAGGAAAGAGTCATCACAACTATGAAATTAGTTTTTTGGATAGTTCAAGAGGATTTACTCCTCTTAAAATATGAATCACTTTGCTCTCTTGAAATGACATTACAGTTACCAAACATGTCAAGGAATAAGGACTACAATTCATACACAAATCAGATGGCTGCAAATCAATTTCTTCTTGCTATATCTAAGTATCTTGAAGAGGTACAAATTGCTACAATGTTGGATAGTCTTTTTGTCTCATTGATGTTGGATGAAAGTACATATCACAGTTTAGAAAAGCATCTTATGGTCTATGCAATTTTTTTAGACTCAAAAGGGTTGGGGCAGCCAACTTCACAATTTTTAAAGCTCATAAATGTTTGTGATGGAAAAGGGAAAACAATATATGATCCAATCAATGTTTTAAAGGAAGAAAGGGGGCTTTCAAATAAGCACGTAATAGTTGTTTCCACATATGGTGCTTCATCCATGGTTGGTAGTTAAAATGGGTTTATATTTTTTATGAAAAAAGATGTACCTAATCTTGTAGGTGTTCATTGTGTTGCTCATCGTGAAGCTCTAGCTGCATCAGATGTTTCTAAAAAATTCCTGAATTGTTATTTGTTGAGAAATTAGTAAATAAGGTATATTCTTGGGTACAAAATTCTACAAAAAGAAAAAAGGAACTTATTTCTTTACAAGAAGTCGTGCAACTTGAAACTCTTCAAGCTTTTCAAATTCATGGAGTTAAATGGCTTTCAAGAGGACAAGTTATTGAAAGGCGTGCTGTATTGATGCCTCCTATATTGACTTTATGGAAAAATGAAAAAGAGAGTCATGGTATGATAAGACAAGAATATTTTCAGTTCAATTTTGTTTACACATGCTTGCAGATATAATGCCTATGTTGAACAAGTTGAATAAAAAAATTCAAGAAGAGTATGTTGATGTTACATCATTAGGGGCATTTATTGATATTACTATAAACACTTTAAGCAGGTGGTTTATGAGAAGTGATACATTTGCAGATGGCACATGTTACTTATCTAAATTCTTGGATGCCTCTAAATCTAGTTATTTAGAGATTACTGATAAAGAGGGCATTGTTCATAGGCATGAATTGTGGTTTGTGGTAATTTCACATGCACATGGTGATTATGTTGATGCACAAAAACAATCACTAAAACGTTGCATTGATGGTTCATTAGAGAGTTGTAAATAGCTTGCAAAAGAATATGTTCAAGCACTTATAGATTGATTTCCCGATCTTGTGTTTTTCAACTCTATAAAGTTGTTTAGTCCCTGCCATTATTTAAAGGATGCTTAGAGAAGATAATTCAAAGCATTGGATTGATAATCTTTTTCAACATATGCAATATACTTTATGTGAGGGAGAAGAAAATAAAACATTATTTAAGGTTGAATGTTGTAAACAAGAGTTGCATATATTTGTTGATACTCTTCATCTTAGTTGTGATGGATTATCAATGAAGGAAGCTTGGAGGGTTTTGTGTGTCACAGACTCACATACAAGTTTTCCAAACATGACAAAGCTATGGAAAACAATCCTTACTATTCTAGCAAGTATAGTGGCATGTGAAAGAGGATTTTCAAGGCAAAACATAATAAAAGATATCCAACGAACAACTCTAACTTTAGATATATTGGATGCTTTGATGAGAGTGCCTCTAAAAACACTTGATGTATCAACAATAGAATGGAGAAAATTGTATGAAATTTGGAAAGATGCCAAGAAAAGAAGAATTTAAAATGTTTTAGAAGTTATTTTTGTTCATATTTGTAATGGTTATGTATCCCATTTGAGGTAGAACACACCAATACATCATTTGTTTTTTGCTAAAATATTTTGTCAAATCATTTGATATCAATTGAAAAACTTGTCATCTAGAATATCACACTCAAACCAATTCAAGTGGTTAGATGATAGAATTTGATGATATAGTCGTATGCAACAGGCACAGTAAGTGCCCTAGGTAACAACCAAAATGTTTATAAAACTACACCTAGAAACATGGATTCACAGAAATAAAATTCTCCTCAGTTGCCTATTAGATGCAGATATGATAAGAGAAGGCACTCCATGGAACCTTTTTTCCTTGTATTATGCTTATCATTGTAGCTAGTATTTTCAAATTGTCAAGGTCAAATGGAAAGCTACATAACTCTCATGAAGGGGGAAGTTGTGGAGGTTTGGGTTTTGAATATTCCAAATTTTTTTGTTGTGTTGATTTATCTGAGGGAATTTTTCTTTTCTTCCTTTGCCTCATATGCCCCTTCTACTAGATGGCTGAAATAATTTCAATCTCTTAATTGAAGTCTGAATTTCAAATAAAGTACATTTTGTTCTAAAAAAAACCAAAAATGTTTATAAAACTACAAGAAATGATGTATGTCAGGGTGACATGTTAAGGCAATATAATTTTCATATTACATGTGTATTGAAACACATTACAAGCAGGAAGATTGATCTTGTCTCAACCTTCCATAGACAATTAGTCCCTAAAATAATATAGCTATGGTCTCCTGTGAATTAGAGTTTCTCTGAGCCTTGGACAATAAGAAAGGAACAAATTAATTGAAGTTAATGAGTAATAGTGAAGTCCAATCTAGCATCCCAATTAGTACAAAATTCAACAGTAGAATGCTAACAAGGAAAAAGTTGTTGGTGTTATATGTAGAAAGAGAGATGATGGACTGTGTGAATACGCTAGATCAAACCCTCCTTTCACTATAACATTCAAGGACAAAACCAAGCTTAAGTCACTACAAGATGGAAGAGGACTCAGCTACTGATTTTGTGCTCTTGTTTGTCAAGGAAAGATGAGATTCAACTAAGATTTTTATCAAACCCTAGGTTAAGTATGAGTGAAACCCTAGTTATGAGATAATCGGCTTGAAATAGATGATTTACAACATAAATCTAGAAACCAAAAGTACAAAGATGATCAGTAAGATGTCAAAACCTATCTCCCAAAAGTAGAGGTGTCAGAGGACAAATTCGGTAACCTCCCAAGTCTAGAAGTGAGATTCTATCAGAGGTCAAAACTGAGAAGATGTTGCAAATTATGCTTAGAAATTAGATCTAGAAGCTGGAATCCCTCTAGACTAGGGTGCCAACCACCCAAGTCTCTTCAGAGAGATAATCTGGAACTATTTTCGGATCTCAAAACTATAATTCCTACACCGCCTTCATGTAGCTCCACTTTTCTCGAAACTTGTAGCTATAACATGCACATAAGATGACAAGAGAGGGGTTTGGGGGTTGTGGTGTTTAGGGATTTTCCTCAATCAAATCCCAAGTTAGAATTTAAGCTTTCCCAACATCGTTATTAATGAGAAAGCATGTCCTTACAGGAGAGGCTAAAGATAATCCAAATGATGAAATGATTCAAATAGAACTGATGTCACCTTGGAGGTGAAGTCCTTAGGAGGATGAAAGCTCTTCAACTCATAAGGAGATGGATGATGATGCCATATCTGCAACAAACACACAAATACAAACATGAATCTGCAAAAAATAACATAATGAATACCTTGAATGCTCTTTGCTCCAATATCATAAGTTCGTGTTATCCATCTGGATTTAAAATGAAGTCATAAACTCACTTATATATGCTTTCCCGCTAGCATTTATGAATTTAAATCACAAAAACTGACAAGGAGGAACATTTTGGAAGGGTCCAAGTTGACATGCCATTAATTAGCCCCGACCAATCAGGGGAGACTTGGGCAGTTGGCGCCCAAGTCTAGGGGCCCAAATTAGGTCAAGGGTAAGTTAAAGGAGGTCCCAAGGGTCCAAAATGTCATGGGTGTCGGGCAATTTCCTTCAGGATGATCAATTAGAATGTATAATGAAGAAAATAGGACCTAGGAGCTAAACTAGGAGGTAAAAAGGCACGTGTCTACTTTTTACTCCATAACATTTAGCCCCCACTTTAATGTGTGTATGATCTTACGATCCATATATGCATTAAAGTATGGTCAAAGCACATTAGACACACCAAACACTCCCTAAGTTTGAAGACTATCACTAGCCCCCAAGCTTAGGCAAACATAAGTAGACACTTAACAGTCACATAAGACACAATGAGTACAATAAGGAAGCATGCAATACATGGAGAAGATAGTGAAAGCATGCAATACGCGGAGAAGACATGAAGAGAAGACATAATTTAAGCAATTACATATCTATGTATATATAATGCTAACTAAAGTAAACAAAACACACATGCGAAGACACACAAAACACATACAGCGTGGGGAGGGACTCATCACCACACAACTTTAGACCATGCCACAAACATGCAAGACATGCAAAGAAGACACATAAAACACATGAAATACATGAGCACCACATAGTATGCCATAGACACAATATACATCATATACACGACACACATGAGTGAAAGGGAGGAGCTCATCACTACTCCACTATCTAAAACACACCAAACACACCTGACGGTTGAGCTACGCTACTGCAACTACCAAAGACACACTTAAGGGTGAATGACTCGAGATCCAACCCTGCCTCACGATGAGGACTTTGTATAAAAGGATGTGCACTAGCTCAAGAGATACACCATTCTGCCTCATGATGAGGGGTTTGTATAAAAGGATATGCACTAGCTCAAGAGATCTACGTCATATCACCTCATGATGAGAGATTTTTTCTTTAAAAGGATGTGCGCTAGCTTAAGAGATACACCATCCCACCTCACGACGAGGGCTTTCAAACATGCTTTATCAGTGTCAAAAGTAATCAAGAAGATACCATTATGTATGCCCCCACCTTAAGGTGGTTGATCCCACTTGTCGGTATCAAGCACATTAAGGTAGAGTGAAAACATGCAAAGGAACAAGATATTTCACAAAGCCCATGCCCCGAAGTGACATGTGCCACGATCATCTAATGTTCCCACAAATACATCATTATGATTTGCTAAGATAATCAACAAGATATAAGATTTGGTTAGAAAATCTTACTTTGAGATAACAACCAAATTAATTCATGAAAGCTATGCATAAATCATATATAAGATCACATCAAAGACTAAGGCTACACTTGTAGGTTCAGAACCGATTATAGCCGTTGGGCTATATTGCAGGTGTCTCAGAACCAAGTGTAGCAACAAGGTGAGATACAAGACAATCCAAAGTGCATTCGAGCAGATTGAGAGTATTGCAAAGGTTTGTTACAAGAAATATCACAATATGAATCACAACACAAAGTGATTCTACTAGTCAAGTGTTAGATACATATATGAACCCCATCTTCATATATGGACTAGGTCCATTTTTGCTTTCTTGCTGAAGGGACACATGGTCATTATCATTATTTATTTGTTTTCATCATCCGTCGACTAGGTAGAGCCACTGAAGAATGTAAACAATAAAAATGAGAGAGGAGACAAGAGTGACTTGGGTTTACAACACAGGAAGATGCCCCCAAGACATCTTCCACAATGTTATGACCCTAAGGCACAACATAGGAAGATGCCCCCAAGACATCTTCCACAATGTTATGACCCTAAGGCACAACACACAACAATAAAATAGAGGAGAGGAAAATAGAAGAATGGAGAAACAAATAGAAGGATGGACACAATAGAGGTGATCTCCTTGTATCCTTGACCTTACAAGAGTATCAAAGGTCATCCAAAGAGACCTAAACAACATATAGCACAACACGGGGGAATACAACACATAAGAGGAGGTCAGGTAAGGGAGAAACTCAAATAGATGCTATGACAAAGGTGGCTAAGAAGGGTTAGAAATACTTGTTACACAACCGAACTAGCGGTTTTCATCGAGCAAATCATCTTCCTCCCAATCTTGAATGCAAGAGAAAATAGGTACATAAGGTACAATTGGCCAACCTGAATCATTGTCCTTTAACTCTTCAACCTTTAGCTCTTCCTTTGTTGATTCAATATTAGTTGGTGGAATGTTTTCTTGTTGAGGTGTTGCTTGTCAAGCTAAGGCTTGTCACTTCCTCCTTTCTCTTTCTTTCCTATTCCTTCTTTTTTTATTAGTGATGTTTGCAAAAGGATTTTCATGATTTTCCATAGTCTTCAACATCTCAGAGGAGGAAGCTAGTGATGAATTGCTTTGTTCTTTATGGGTGTCTCCTGCTCCTTGGAGGGATGGTGGAGGAGGAACCTCAGCAAAGACTCCCTTACCTCGTGGTCGAGGAGATTCTTTCAATTCAGGTTGTTTCCCACTTGTGATTTGTTCAATAGGAGGTCCAGTGAATTTTGTTATTAACTTTGCTTTGTATCTTTGGTATCCCAGGAAGAATTGATCTTCTCTTGGTTGAGGAGGCTCAATAGGTTGTGGCCAAAAGTAGTATAGGATGAAATTTCTGTGAGTAACCATAGGCTTCCATCTACTATGGTGGATAACATACACTCTCCCATGGTGAGGAAATTTTATACATTTATGAATTATAGAGGGGACCACTTTCATGGACTTGAGTCATGGATGACCTAGTTTCACTCAAAATAGGTCAGATGTAGGAATGATGTCAAATGTTTGTTCCAAGGATTTATCCACTACTTAAATCAATAATGTAATCTTCCCTAGAGCTGGGATGAAAGCTCTAGTATGTATCTTAATCATCATATGTGTAGGTTCATAAGATTCTTGTATCAAATCATGCACATAGAGGAACTCTTCAATAATCACATTCGTCATACAATTAGGATCAATAAGGACCCCTCTTGTAGGATTTCCACTTATATGTGTAGTGATGTAAGGAGGTCCCTCAATGTCTCCAAGCTCTATCATGTGGTTTAAATGTCATTTCAGGTTCAGGAGCCTTCCTCTTTCTATAAATTTGAGGAGGGACCATAGAATTAGTGTTGTGATGAGAAGCCATGTATGTGAGACTGTTTCACTCCAAAGCACTTGTTTGAGGAAATCAGGTTTTTAAAGAGAAAAACACACAAATTTCATGACAAACAAAGTATATAAGATGGAAATAGTGTTACACAACAAGGCAAGATGAATGCTTTTAAAGTTTGCTTAAATAATTGTGAAAAGAGTGTGTGATGTGTAATTACAAGAGTTTAAATTTCAATACAAGAATGCACAATGAAGCAACACTACAAATCAAAATCATATTTGAATGAGTGTCTAAAGGAGCAGCAAAATCTAAAATAAGGTTTTGACTACTAACCCTAGCTTCATGTGAAAACTAGGTTATATTAAAAGGCTAATTTTTAACAAAACCCTATCAAATGAGATATGCAAATGCAAGGTATGAGATTATGAAATGATTAATTGATGTCATTCATTTCAGATCTGAAGTAAAAATCAGAAAATTAAGTGCTTCCAATGAAATGCAAGGAAATAATGCAAAACTATGCCTTTATGCAAGCCTAGAATGCTTATTTTTTCAATTTTTTCCAAACGTATGCAAGATTTTCTAATGTATAATGATAAGTATGATATGAATTAATGCAAAGACTAATTTCAACACTCAGGAAGATGCCAATGTTTGTTGCTTCAGGTTCACCAAAATGTTATATATAAAAAGAGAGATGATGGAATATGTGAATACACTAGATCAAACCCTCCTTTCATTATAACATTCAAGGACAAAATAGAGCTTAAGTCACTACAAGATGGTAGATGACTTAGCTATAGATTTTGTGCTCTTGTTTGTTAAGCAAAGATAAGATTCAACCAAGCTTTTTATCAAACCCTAGGTTAAGTATGAGTGAAACCCTAGTTATGAGATAATTAGCTTGAAATAGATGATCGACAACAGAAATCCACAAACCAAAAGTACAGAGATGATCAGTAAGATGTTAGAACCTGTATCCCAAAAGCAGAGGTGTCAGAGGATAAATTTAGCAATTGCCCAAGTCTAGAAGTGAGATTCTACCAGAGGTCAAAACTAAGAAGATGTTGCAAATGATGCTTAGAAACTAGATCTAGAAGCTGGAAGCCCTATGGACTAGGGAACCAACCACCCAAGTCTCTTTGGTGAGATAATTCAGAACTATTTATGGATCCTAAAACTATAATTCCTGCACTGTCTTCTTGTAGCTCCACTTTTCCTAAAACTTGGCCCTGTAACTTGCACACAAGATGACAAGAGAGGTGTTTGGGGGTTATGGTGTTTAGGGATTTGCCTCAATCAAATTAAGGTTAGCATTCAAGCTTTCCCAACAATGTTGTTAATGAGAGAGCGTGTCCTTTCAAGACAGAGGCTAAAGATAATCCAAATGATGAAATGATTCAAATAACAATGATGTCACCTTGGGGGTGAAGTCCTTAGGAGGATGAAATCTATTCAAATCATAAGGAGATGGATGATGATGCCATGTCTGCAACAAACACACAAATACAAACAAAAATCTGCAACAATAACATAATGAATTCCTTGAATGCTCTTTGCTCCAATATCATAAGTTCATGTTATCCATCTGGGTTTAAAATAAAATCATAAACTCACTTATATATGCTTTCCCGCTAACATTTACGAATTTAAATAAGAAAAGCCAACAAGGAGGAACATTTTGGAAGGGCCCAAGTTGACATGCCATTAATTAGCCCCAACCAATCTGTAATATCCCACCCAGGTGGAATATAGCCAAACACAAATTTTCTGCCCTTGTTTATTGATTTTCAAATTGCTTTGATACCACTGTATATCCCTTGCTAATTCTGACCTTAACTTGCTGATTGTAGGCTCAAGGAATATTGTCAAACACTTTGTATGCAAAGTATGTTCTTGTTGTTTCTAAGTTTTAGTTTGCTTTGCTTGATGAAATTGGAACATAAGATGATGCAAAAGCCTTGAAATAAATGCTAAATGACTAGACTACAAGTATAGCATGAAATGCAAGTGTCTTTGTATTTTCCAAATGCAATAGATGACTAATGCAAGTGTAAATCAACTCCTATAGCCAATTGACATTTTGTCAAACAATTGGCATGCAAACTACTATGCTGATTATGTATGCTATAAGATGGACATTTCATCAAACATATCGTATGCAACATATATCTCCTTAATTGAGTGCAATCTAAAGTACAATGATGCTATGTATTTGCCAAGACTCTTGGCTTACAATGATATATACAACAATGCCAAATCTAATATAAAATGACCATCTACAGTAGCACCTTATGCAAATTGATATGACAATGAAAAATACATCAAAGAACCTGATTATGAAGTCTAGAATGATCAGCAGATGCAATGATATCTATCTCTGATTTTTATTCAATTTTATTGAGCCTCCTTGCATGAAATTGCACCTCCTAGAAGTAGCCGCCCTTGTCCTTGCCTAGAAATCTTAACTAAAAATTAATGTAACAATAAAACTCCACTTTATGGTACCTGAAATGATTGGTAAGATCAAAGGATCAAAATGCAACAATGCCCAGAACCATAGGATGCTTCAATGATGAGATATGAACAAAAATGTCTTACCAATGGCACCTTTGCTGTAGTATATCAGTCCTCAGAATTAATTAACTGAAGCCTTGAAACACCTCTAGACTGGTATAGAAATGATCGTCTTCACAAGAAGAATTGATCCCTCAAATATCTAGAATGAAATGGTGTCTAGATAAGCCTCCAACAATGGAAATCTAAAAACTCCATGGCTGGTTACTGTAGCGGTTACTGTAGCGCGACACTATTCACGCCACTATTCATGTCAATGTAGCATTTCACTATTCACGGGTATTGTAGCACGACACTGTTCACGGCACTGTTCATGTCATCAACAATTTATATTCTGCAAATGATTAACCTTTGGAACCCTTGTGAAACTTAATGTATTCTCCAATTTAAGCATAGATTGGACTCTTAGATGAAGCCCACAATGAAGCAATAATTCAGCTAATATTTCACAACCTCAAAATTGCATAACCAATGAGAGTTTTCGTTCCCAATGGCTGGCAATGGCAGAAACCCTAGCTGGCTTCCTCACCAAACAACAACATCAAACAAATATCAATTCCTGGATGATATGAAGCTTGGCTTGATCTTCTTTTATACTTTTTCAATCCATCTCCAAGAAGCTTCTAGAAAAATAATAGTATTATTTTATTATAGTGACTTTATGTTATAATATTTTATTTAAGTCACTTTATTAAATTAATTAAATATAAGGTCACTTTATAATATTTATTTATTTAATAACCTTACAAATAATTAATTTAATTATTATCTCCCTTAATTTTCCAATCCAATTGAATACTGGAATCGACACTGTCCACATGTCATAATTAGGTGCCCTGCTATAAATAGTAAACCCGTCTAAGTGACTTACTATAAATAGTAAGTATGAGAAACTAAGTTCTAAAACCTCTACAAAAGCCAAGCCTAAACCTGGAGAAGAAACCACATTGATATCTGCCCAACAGGGCCCTCTAACCACCTGCGTTAGCCTATGAGGGCCAGGAATAGGCTAAACCACCCAAAAACCACAACTGCCTAAAATGGGGACATTACAGTCTACCCTCCCTGAAATTGCTTGTCCCCAAGCAATCTCTATTGCCAGAAGAAACCCTTCGAAAGTTCACTCTACCTAGATCCCAAATCTAGAAAGGAAGTCTGCCATGTCTGATAACCTCTGACTTCCTCTGCGCAACTCTAATCTCATCTTCACCATGCCAGAAGTGATGAATATTTCCACTGGGACCCGTCCAATACACAGTGCCACACCTGTCACCCCCTGGATCCCAAATACTGCAATTATCACCCAGCTTCGAACTAGTGTTAGGAGGGAGATCAATGTCTAACTCAAAGAGAGGATTATCATCATGAATGGCATCTACTCCTTGGAAAGAAGTTGAATCGACATCATCATCCCATGTGCAAGTCCTAGAGGAAATCATCTCCTCCTGATGAGGTTGTCCAATGACAATCTCTATAGTGTCGATGTAGAGTCTAATGCTCGAATTACCCATGACATATGTATCTTGAGTGTGAATGCTCATGCTACTATCATCAACAAGTGTCCTGGCTACCCTAGATGAATAAGTCTCTGTTGTACATGATGTGCATCTAGCCAAACTCAATTCTGAGCAAAGCTCATCAACATATCTCTGGAAATCCTAAAGTTCCAAAGGGGTACTCACCAAAGAATCCCTAGCGACCTCACATCCATCTGTCATGAAGTGATACGAATATATGAAAGTATCCGCAACACAACATCTCTCTCTATCCTCTACCCAATTCCTATGGACGTGCTGACGAACCAAGCCATCATACCTACTTCCCCCATAATCATCCTGTAACCATGTATCCGTATGAAATCTCTGTGACATACAAGTAGCAATCCCTAGCAGATTCGTATCAGCATGATGGATAGCTGACTATTATCCCTGCAAGTAATTCCCCATACACAACTGAGTCAGGTACTTGCAGGCTCTAGTTCCATCTTCCATAGATGGCAACTCTTCATCCCACAATGGATGGTATAAGCCACCCATCAATCCACATCGATGCATCAACCAATCATCTGCATGTGGACTAAAAGAAAGGTGATGAATTCTCCTCACTATGTAGTCATGGTAAAAAGCACCAACCTTGTCAATAGTTGACCATTATAGTCCTACTTTGTATCACCTGACATGGAACTAACCTTAGGGGAATCAAGTGTATTTTCAGATTCATCCCTCATTTGAATGAGGAGTCTCCTAATGTGATCTATCCTATTTTGCCTTGCCATGTTGGAGAGATTGACCCTTCCTTTTATGTTTTGAAGATGTTGTCTCGCATTAGCAGCCACTAATCTAGCCTCCTTGGCTCTTTGTGACCACATATCGCATAAATTTTGTGTCCTTTCCACATCCTTCCAAGTCTGATATAAAAAATCAAATGCTCATGACTTGTATTCATCCCATAAATCCCATTTTTAACTCCCCATTCTGATGTTCCATCTATAAACAATTCCATGGTCTTATCATTCTCATGTTGAAGAAGTGTTTTATCATGAAGTAACGAAATGTGGCTGCTGTCATTAGTATACCTGTCATATTCTTCAAGCTTCACAAGTGCATTTTTATTGAAATTTTCAAGCCCATCACTTACACTTTGTGAACCAACACTTGTAGACTCATCTTCACCAGTTCTTCCATGTGTAAGAGTAGCAATCTCATAAGAATGAGGAAGAATATCACTGTCCCAATTCAGATCTTTGGAATCTTCTTTTACATTGTAGTCATCAAACACCACCATTTGAACTTGCAAATCTTCCCAAACCAAAGGCTTTTGTTCCAATTGTCCTTAGCTGCCATAGTCTGATTTTTCATGATTGTCCAATGAGTCCATTCCATTGCTATCCATATCATTAGCATGCTCTATGCTAGCGTCCAATGTAGAAGTGTCAAGTGAAGCTTCTTTCAAAGATGATGTAGACAACTCATTCCCCATGGCTTCCCTCATTTCTTCTTGAGTCAAATCAACATGTTTAACAAAGTCATCATATAGATTTCTGCATATATGTGAAGTATCTTTATCCTTATGTTGTTCAACCAATCTCCTTAACAACTCATGTGCCATGGGTGACACATCTTGCTCACCTTTCCAAATAGCCCATAAGTCATTTGTCATAGCATCATCCTCATACAAAATTGAAGACATGATGGATTGCATTGAAGTAATCATGGTGCTAGGATGAACCTCATCAATAACACTCCAAAATATATGAAACATCTTGCAAATGACATCTACACAATCCATGGATAACATAATGTTTTCAAATCCGAACGTTGCAAATATTTCAAGTAGTTTTACCCTCTTAGAAAAATAAGGGTTCTTGATGTCATCCAAACCTTTGAAGCTTGCCACCATGATTTGAAGTACTTCTTTCATAATATGGTTGTTATAAGGATCATTAGGAGCTGTTATCCTCATAATTTCACTAATGCAAGAGATAGTTGCAAGTTTTATCACCTCATCATGATGTCTCATAAGTTGTGGCTTAACCAAAGAACTTACCAATGGACTTAGAGCAAGTTGCATTGTTTGAGATGGATCTTGTTCAACTTTGCATAAACAAGCCTCTGCCTCCTCCAAAGTACTTAGAAGAACCTCCTTTTGCTAAGATGGATGTTCTAATTTCTTCCTTGCCCTGTAAATTCTTTCTTCCAAATCTCTTTCACTTGTTGAAGCCATTCTTGTATCTGAAACTCAAGTTTTGAATGACCCAATCAGGCTGGCAGGAAATTGCTCTAATACCACTGTAATATCCCACCCAGGTGGAATATAGCCAAACACAAATTTTCTGCCCTTGTTTATTGATTTTCAAATTGCTTTGATACCACTGTAATATCCCTTGACAATTCAGACCTTAATTTGCTGATTAGAGGCTCAAGGAATATCGTCAAACACTTTGCACACAACCACTTAATTTGTTGTCTCTGTATTTTTAAGTTTGCTTGCTTGCTTGGAATGGTTTCAATTGAAGTTTAATTGCTTGCAAATTAAAGCTACAATGTCTAGGCAATGTTCTAAGATGAAAATGCAATTCTTTTTGACCTTTTTAAAACAAATACTTGAACTCTATATGAAGAATGTGTACCTACAGCTAAGTAGCATTTTTACGAACACTTGGCATGCAATCTTCAAGACTCCAAGTGACTGAAAATGAAATGCATGTACAACTACAACCATATGACATTATATCAAACAATTGACATGCGAACTCCCAACTCTATTATGACTGAAACAAGAAGAATTTGAGCATGTGCCTCTATAGCTTGAGGCCACTGTAAATGCTATAGCACAACATGATGCTTTGAAACAAGTTACAGATCTCTATGATAAGATGCCTCCTGATGACAAAGCTACAATTGAGGAATCAATAATTAGGTACATGATGGCCTTTAATGTGGCCCTAATTGAGATCATTGACCAACTTCCTGCAAGCCTTGCAGACCTACTCACCAACAAGAGAAATGAAGCCATGGCAAAAGAGGCTGAGATGAGAAAACATACAGTTGAAAAGGTTGGTTCATCAATCACTGATGAAGAAAAGATCAATATATCTTAAAAGCAAGCAAAGGAATTTAGAACAAAAAGAAGAATAAATATTATTATGGGAAAGGAGAAGGAATAAATAGAAATATTGGAGAAGGAAACATTATAGACAACTACCAAAATACTTGAAGAGATGAAGAATATTGAGGTAATTATTGAAGATACATCTGATGATGTAGATTTGTTAGCATTTGAAGACAATGTAGATAGTGGTGACATGACTGAGAAAGATAAGGAGACTGCTCCTCTAGAAAATACTGAAGTACAAAATATAGAGGGTTAAGATAAAGTAAGTACACCCCCTCCAAATAACACAAATCAAGGTACAAACTTGACAATCCTCCTCTAGAGAATACAGGGAAAGATGAGCAAAGGAAAGAGGATAACCTTGAGGAGAAGCAAGAAGAGAAAGTTCTAGAGAAGTGTGAGGAGAAACTAGATGAAAAAGATTAGGGTGAAACAAAGAATAAGCAAGATGAGAAAGTTGAAGATATAGGTCAGAGTTCTTCAGAGTTATACTCATTCAAAGACCTATTAGATTTATAGATGTTGTTTCAACCAGTGATTACACCTCAACTTCTACAAATCCCTACTCATGAAGGGCAAGTAGATTTGTAAAACATTTCACCCCTTCACAAACTCCAACTTGGTGATATATTACATGCTTCAGCAAGAAAAATAATTCATGCAAGAGAACTTGAAGAAGACCAGCTTAGTTGAAGATACAGTTAAGTTGATTTAGGAAGGTCTATCAAAAGTAAGTATTGATCCCTCTCTACCTTCAAAACAAAAGCTAAATTTTTTGATGGATTCTTTTAAGGATCATTCTTCTCACTTTGAGCAAAAATAAGAATAAGAGCCATTAAGGAAAATAATTAATAGAAATAATTAATAAAAGGTTGTCTGAGATGTCTGACAAATGTGCCAATGTACACAACAAACTACAAGAAAATTTGAAGATATTTAAGGGGTGCATTGATGAAGCCACTACATTATACCTATTCTTCTTAAAATAGCCAAGTTCTACCAAGAACATCAAAACTCAAATTGACTCTATTGAGTCACAAGTCACTCAAATGGACGAATTGTATGATTTTTCAAAGGACAAAGATAAAGCAACAAGGGCTCAATTGGAAAATTGGCATGCACAACTGCCACAACTTCAAGACCAAAGAGAACAAATAAAGAAACAATTTGGTCAGCTAAGGGAAGGAGTCAATTTGAGACTTGCTTCGTTGTTAGGATTGCTAGGTGAGGCTGAAAAGATTGAGCAGAAGATGAAGACACCAAGCAACATATATGAGGTTGAGGACTTATGTATGAAATTTGAATGTCAAAATCACATTCTTGCCTTAGAGAAAGCATACTAGGTATCCACTCTTACACAACTCAACCTAATCTACAAATCCATTCTACCTTCTAAGTGAGTTGCAAGAGTATTGTAAATAAGAAAAATTTGGATGTATATAGACTCACAGAGGCTAGTAGTGTCATACTATGTACATAGAATCAATTTTTGAGGTATTTCCATCTCAGGGGGAGTATTGTTTGTAGAAATCATATAATAAGGGGGAGTTTATACAATTTTGGGATGGTAAAAGATGTTAGGCCCTTTGTCCTTGATGTCAAAGGGGGAGTGTTTGTACACATTTTGTTTTGGTGTTGCCATCAATGACAAAGGGGAGATTGTTGGCAATATGTGATGTCAGTGATGTCAACTCTATATGTGTCAACCTGAGGTCAGAGATAAAGCTAATAGACAATGGAAGATTTGAGAGAGATGATTTGACACAAGGTTAACATGATTAAGGCAAGTCAGTCCAGAAGTTCTAGTAGATGGAGAAAAGTTATCTAAGTGTGATGTGGTGATCAGTCTGGTGTCTAAGTATGATGCAGAGGAAGGTACACCTATTATAATATGTTTTCTATATGTCCACATTGATATCCTATCAATTTAAGGTACCACACTTAAAGAAAAGTTGCAGAAGTTTGGCTAAGGTACTCATAGTGTATACCCTAAGGCAGAGTTACAATATTTTGGTTTGCATTCCTCCGCAGTACAAGATTTAGTATTGCGGTTTTGAAGATAAGTTGATTGGTATATGAAGGTATTTTATCCAAGATTTTATCTCATTGCACCTTCAACAGAGAAAGTTATCAGTGATAGAGTTTCGGTTAGTGCTCAGACAAAGTAAAGCAATGATGGAGACCTGTTGGAATGCTCTGCATTCCTCTGGAAGATAAGTTGTGCCCATGTAGTCTTGAGAAAATGATTAGAGATGATGAGTAATACATGCTTCCTTTCAATATCAAGTGTCTTAATAGTCTGCAAGCTCAATTTTGAAATGATTGAAGTGATACTGACAGTTCCAGATGCCTAAGTTGTTCCCAGTGCACATGGTTGAGTACTTGTGGAAGATGGGGAGTATATAGATTGATAATATGAGTGTATACAGAGACCCTACATATCCCAATACATCTCTGGTTTGAAGCACAAGTAATTTCTTCTTGTTCCCAGTACTGCACAAGGTGTTTGAGTCACCTTAAGTTTTATATATATATATATATGAATGCTAATTATAGTGCAATTGAGTTAAATGTCTCTGCATTCCTCCATAAATGATAGATATGGTTGTGTGGTTCTAAGGATATGTTTATAATTATGAATGAGTTCATTCATAAGAATTTCAGTTGACATGGTGGTCCGCAATGCAATATCCTAAGTTTTGATGTGTCACAATCAGTCTGGAATGCCCTATTTTCATCAATTCAATATATTTCATGTCTTGTAGACGCATAGAATGATCAAATACTTCAGGTGAAGGGTGTATGGATAGTGTTAACAAGGTACATTTCTCATATCTTGGTCCACATCATGTTTTTGGTGTCTCCTCGGTGGTGCAAAGATGGACAGTTAGTAGTGATAGTGTTGTTTGGGCCGACAGTCTGGTTTCTTCATGTGCGGTGGATCCTGATCATTTGGTTTGGCATTGAAAGATTTGTTGTGACATGTTTTGGGTCCTATTGTGATGTGTTGAGATCTTCAACCTATTCTCTTTTCATAAGGTATATGTTTGAATCTAAGCCATGGAGAATTACATGTTTCATATAAAAGTCTTTTTGATGTCAACCTAATTCATGTTTTGAGATGTTGTAGAGGATATTTATAGAAGAACAAAGTCATTTATGGAAGAAAGTGAGAGTAATAGAACATAATAAGTAGGATGAAGTGTACGAAGTCAGTATTGTAGAGTAATTGTGCAGAAAAAAGGGGACTGCAACATCAGCATAAGTCAGATGCTTCTTTCACAATAGTTCATGTTTATGTTATCATTGTAATCTTTTATAGCAGAGAGCTTTCTTCAGGGAGTAGTAGCTTCCTTGGGTTGTAGCCCTATTTAACAATGTTGTAAACTTTTATAGAAGTGAGCATTATATATTGTGAGCTAAGACTCACCATGGTTTTTCCCAATTTTGGGTTTTCCACGTAAAATTTGTGGTGTCATTGTGTTGATTATTGTGTTGCATGCTTTACTTTCTATTTTCTAAGTAATTTAATTTGATCAACAAATAATGTAGTTAAGTTTTAGTATATGCTGATTCACCCCCTCTCAACATCTCAGTGTTTTCAACAAAAGTGATCAAATAAGTGACTGAATAACAAAGGTCAAAATAAATTTGAAATTTAGTAGAAATAAATAGGTAGACCAAGTCAACAAATAGAATGAAGGAAGTTCAAGGCAAGTAGGAAGAAATTGGTATAAGTAAAGGATGAATAATATGAACCAAGTTCACTGTATTCTCTAGAATTATTCCTTTAGTCTAATTTTTAGAGAATCCTTGACAACATACAGAGCAAGGGATAATCAATATAAGGATATTGAAATCCCAAAGGAGAGGAGTGTTGAAGAAAAATGTTAGCAATATAGCTTGAAGGAAATAAATACTATAGTTTATGCAAAATATGGAAGCATGTACAAGGCACATGAATTGTTTTAAAAAATGCCTCAAGAGAAGTGCGGTCTCATGACACCATGATCACAGTCTACAAAGTATTCACAACAAAATAGATACATTAAAAAGGCTTTAGAAATAGAGTCTAATTCCTTGACCTCTACCAATATTTTTTCCCATGCAAACAATATCAGGGACTAATATACAGATTCAAAGATTGTCTTCAGAAGCTCAAAGAGCCAGGCTGCAACAGGGGCTAAGCCATTTAATCAATTTCTTATACAAAATTGTACCAAGTAAAGAATAACAACAAAAGACCACATCTAAAAGACAATTGTACATGCTTGCAAACCCATAAATTAAAAAATTTATGCATATGTAATAAATCTAAGAATTTTGACAACGTATATGGTACAAATATGCCATTAAACAATGTGTTGATGCAATGATGGTTCTATTTCCATATTTCTAGATTTCCTACACTATTTACATGTTGTTCAAGCTCCATGACACTAGCCTGATATATAAAATTTGACTTGCATTAAAAAAATTAATTGTCATGTGAAAGGCAATAATGAAGACTAAATTGTAGGAAAAAAATTCCTTGACAAGCAAGGTGGACTGTCAAATTTAGGCCTTGCCTCCAATTAAATATATGAAAATAATACTACTAAAAATTTAACAAGTGCTATATAGTGACTCTATAGTGTTTTGTAGTTGAAATTAGTTTCTTAGATTAAATATTTGTTTAATATTGATGAGGAAATGATTTATTAGTAAATAGTCTTCATAAAATGATTAGTTGATTCGACAATGGAGTGAATAGTGAGTGGCTATGGAGGAGGGAGAGTAAGGGAGGGGTTGCTCTTATGAATATAGGATTATTGTTCTTTGAAGCATTTATAGAGATAGAAGAGAGTTTCATGACATTTGTATGATTTTCTTGTGGACATATGAAAAAATAAATTAAGGGGAAGTTACCAAGCTTAGGGAGGGGTTGGTAGTCATGATGAATAATAATTACCATCTCATTATCATTTACAAATTTGACACATTGGTGGATACTTGAGGCAATTTCTTGGGTTTGTGTGAGCCAAAGGTATCCTAGATGAACTCCAAAGTGGTTAGAGGTGGGAGTAATATGACATAAAGTGAGTAGTTCTTACAACCTAATTAGAATGGGGAGAAAAATGCAACTTATTTTGTAAGTAAAAGTGACATTAAAACATTTAAGTGTGTTTTATAGGAAAAAGAGGGGATGGGGTTGAATGTTATGAATGTGGTTGATTTGGTTTAGATCCTCCCTTCTCACCAAACATTCAAGGGCATATCAACCGAGTTGAATCTTTACTAAGCGAGAGCATTCACCTAATAGGTTGGGCTGCCACTTGGAATGATGCGGAAGCTCAGATGTATCAAACAATATCTCAATTTAATGCTTTAAATGCTCTTAAAACCCTAAATAAGTAAAACAGTAAGCAAATTGATGAATTAAGACAAACCCTTTCAGACTAAGGTGAAGGACAAAGATTATTAACTCATTGTTTTTCAAAGTTCAGAATATAGAATAGTCAAGGATACTGGCACTAGCTCCCCTGTCTAAGGTACTATTTTCTACACAGAATCTGGATCTCCTTCCGACATTGATATTCACTGTATATTCCATTTCTGCCCTGGAAAAGGTGGAGGACACTGGCACTAGCGCCCGTGTCCTGAAATGTTGAACTTTGTCCTCTTTCTTTTAGATCCCGAATCCTTGTTGTTTGCAACCTCCTTCTGCAACTCCACTCTGTGAAACTTGATACCTGTAACCTGCAATCACAAAGGAGTGTGGGATGGGATTGTGGTGTTTAGCGACTTGCCTCGGTCAAGCCCCAAAGAGACATTCAAGTCTTTTGAACACCATTGTTAGATGAGAGTGCATATCTTGGTGGGACAAAGACAAAAATCCAAATGATAAATGATTGAAAACACCATAAATATCACCTTGTAGTGTAGATCTCATGGAAGGAAGATGTTCTTCATGCCATGAGGATATGGAGTCAAATCTACAATCAAAAACACAATAACAATAAAATACTGCTCTACAACACAATGAATGCCTTGAATCACTTTAGCATAAAGTCACAAGTTCATAATGTCCATCTAGTTTGCAAATGAAGTCCTAAACATGCTTATATATGCAACTACAAAGATTCTCGCTAAGAATTTTGTAATTCAAACTTGAGGTGTCGGCATAGGACCCAAATAACAGTCATAAAACTAACATTAAAATTTAGGGCAAACCCAAAATAGGGTAGGACTAGGGCGCTAGCACCCAAGTCCACCCTCCCATTTTTGTTCAAGGATCATCAAAATAGCACTCCCTAGGTCCTATTTTCCATAAGACTTTAGGGTTTTCTCATTGGGATTCAAAATTATCATGCAAGATGCTCTAAATGCATTCTAAGGACCCAGGAGCTAAACCTTAAGAGGGAAAGGCCCCTAAGGGGACATTTTTCAACATAACATTTAGCCCTTGAACTTTAATGTATGTATAAATGCAAGGCCAATACTTGCATTAAAGTATAGTCAACAAACACAACAAACATGCCAAGCACGGTGAAGACATGCTAAACACATTGAAAATAGTAATAGACATGCAAAACACAAAGAAGATAGTTATAGTCATGCAAAACATGGAGAAGACAACATTGAAGACACGCAAAACATAGTGAATGCAGTGATAATTTTTCTTTTTCATTTTCTCATATATGAAATGCAAATGCAAGTACAAGGAAAGTAAACACAACCCAAATGTAAGAGGAGCTCATCACCACTAGTCTTGAAACTACATAATGGGCAATAGACACGTCAAACAAATCTTAAAGTGTAGGAGGAACTCATCACCACCAGTCTTGAAACTACACTTGAGAACAAACATGCCATACAAATCCCAAAGCATAGGAGGAGCTCATCGCCACCGGTCTTGAAACTATGCTTGGGAACAAACATGCCATACACACACACATGGAAGACATGGAGAAAACACAACAAACAAGCAATGGAAGAAATCTATTGCTAGGTTCACAGTCATCTTAGGCACATTACAGGCATACACCGACGATTGCACTTTGCCACAACAATCACCGAAGACACACTTTAGGGTTAGAATAGTCTCAAATCTGCCCCGCCTACTCGGAGGACTTTTTGAAAATGATAGGATGTGAAATCTCCTTGAGAAATACACCATCCCCACCTACACAGAGGGCTTAAGATAAAAAGGATATGCACGATATCTCACCTCTGTAGAGGGCTTAAATGATTGCAATATAGAAAGAAAGATGTGCACTCACTCAGAGATACAACATCCCACCTCCGTAGAGGGCTTAGAATTAGCATGCTTTGTTAGTACCAAAATCATTAAACAACTTACCTTTTATATGTCCCCACCTTAAGGTGGTTGATATCATGTAACGATATCAAACACGTTAAGGTAGGAAGAAAACACACAAGGGAACACAAGCTCTCGCAAAGCCCATGCCCCCAGAGGTGACATGTACTTTATGATCATCAAATGTTCCCACAAACACACAATTTCCTGCAAGAAAAGGTGTTAGCATCCATATAATCATGATAAATAACAATGTATGTAATCATTCACATAGAGAGTTGAGGAAAGCAAGATCCAAGATAGACTAAGGGCATGGAGTAGCATTATTGTTATGTTTTGTAAGTGTGATAAGACAGCATCAAGATAGCACATGAAGTGATTCTACTAGCCAAGCGTCAGATAATATATATGTCAACCCCGTCGTCATGTATGGACTAGGTCCATTTTTTGATTTATCGCTGAAGGGACACTAGGTCCATATCAATAAAATATGTTTTTCATCATCCGCCAACTAGATAGAACCATTGGAAGAATGTAAACAATAAATCAAGAGGTGAAAAACAAGTGCCTTAGGGACAGTCACGTAGGAGGGTGCCCCCAAGTCACCAACCGCAACACTATGTCCATAAGACACAAAACATAATAATGAAAATAGAGGAGAAGCAATATAGAAGAATGATGATACAAATAGAAGAAGGGTTACAATAGAGGTGGTCTCCTAGTATCCTTTACCTTACAAGATAATCAATGGTCATCCTAGGAGGCCTAAGGAACACATAACACATCACGGGGGAAACACAACACAGAGGTAACGAGTTAGAAATAATTACCTGTAGGGACAACTGAACTAAGGGTTGTCGATGAGCAAATCATCCTCTTCCCAATCTCAAATGCTAGAGGAAAGAGGTAAGGTACCATAGCCCAATTTTTGTTCTTATCTTCAAACTGGTCAGTATTTAGTTCATCTAAGTTTGATTCAATGTTAGGTTGAATGTTTTCTTGTTGAGTTGCATTTCATTGCGAAAAATCTTGTCTTCTCTTCCTCCTTTCTCTTGCTTGTATATTTCTTCTCATCTTACTACTTATCTCTTCAAAGGCATTGTTATGTTTTTCCTTTCCATAGGAGTTTGCACATTAGAGGGGGAAGCACCATGTTCAAATTTCATTGCTCTTGATGGAATGTTTTGTTGTCAATGAAAATCTCCCAATCCTTGTAAGGATGATGGGGGAGGAACCTCAACAAAGATACCATCTCTTTGTGGATGAGGTGAGTTATGAAACTTTCACTTGTCTACTTCTATCATGCTGATTATTTCATCATAGTCATAATAGTCTTGTGTTATTCTCTCTTCATTTTGTCATTTTCCTTTTGCTCTAAGAGGATCTTCAAATGCATGTTGTTCTTCTCTTATTGTTTGGAAAGGAGGCCTGGCCACTCTAGCTAGTTGTTTTGCTTTGTATCATATATAGTCTTGGAAATATTGGTCTCTTCATGGCTCAGGGTCTCTATCAGGTTGTGGCCAAAAGTAATCAAGGGTGAAATTCTTGTCCTTAGCCAGAGGTCGATATGAATTATGACAGATGGTACGTATCTCTCCATGCAAAGGGAATTTTAAGCATTTGTGAATAGTTGAGGGGATGACATTCATAGCCTTAAGCAATGGATGTCCTGGTTTTACATGGAAGAGGTCGGATAAGGGGATAACATCAAATAATTGATCCACAGATTTATCATAAACCGAGACCAATAAGGTTATCTTTCCAAATGTATTCATTAAAGCTTCATTATGTGTTTTAATTCTCAAATCCGACAGTTGGTAATAATCTTGTGCCAAACCATGTTTAAGAAGAAACTCTTCCTTAACCATATTAGTCATGCAATTATGGTCTATAAGTGTTCCAACCATAGGTCTTTACATTATTTTTACTGTAATGTAAAGAGGCCCTTTAGTATCTACCATTTCTTTGTCATGAGGTGTAAATGTTATTTCAAGTTCAGGGGCTCTTCTTTTCAAATAAGGTCTAAGAGGAAGCATAGCATTATTGTTATAATGAGAATCCATATGTATGTTTTCAAATGAATTCCAAATCAGATTTAAAGGTTTTCAATACTTATGCAAGAAACAAATGCAAAAGTGTGTATGAATATTACCTAAAATGCTAGATTTTTCAACTTTTTTCAATGCAAATGAGTGAAAGCAGAGGTGTTGTAAGGAATTTAAAGAGGGATAGAAAATAATATGCCTAAGAACATCCCAATGATGCAACAATATCCTTCACAACAAGCATTTGATGCAAGTCTAGAGTGATGACAAGTCAAAACCTGCTGAAAATACACCTAAAATATGCAAATTTTCATCAATTTTCAATGTAAATGCCTAATAGAAAGGGCATTGTATGGAATTTGAGGAGGGATAGAAGATAATAACCCTAATATCAGTCAAATGATTCAGTAAAATCCCTCACAACACACTTGTAATGCAATTCTAGAGAGATGATAAGGCCAAATCTAGTGAAAATGCAAGGTTTTCAAACCCTAGGCATGAAATTTTGCAAGAAAGACACTATGATGCAACACTACAATTATAATTCAGTCCTAATGAGTGTTTGAAAAGGGTAGTAAAATCTGAAACAAGATTTTAACTACAAACCCTAGCTAATGCAAAACTAGGTTTTTATGAAAAATGCACAATTTCAAGCAATTTTTAACAATTCAAGCATGAAAATGCAATGCAAGTGGATACTAAATGATGTATTTATGTAATTTAAATCAGATCTAATGAAAATATCATAAATTTGATGAAATTAAATGCCAATTAATTCAAATTATGGTAAAATGCAAGCCTAATATGCCAATTTTTTCAAACTTTCCAAACTTTTCAATTTTTTTGTAATTTTTCGAATGCAATAAAATGAATGAATGCAAATCTATCACACAACACTCAACAAGGTGCAAAAATTCAAAAACCAAGGTTCACCAAAATGTTTTATAGTAAAAAGGGGGGATGGGGTTGAATGTTATGAATGTGGTTGATTTGGTTTAGATCCTCCCTTCTTACCAAACATTCAAGGGCATATCAACCGAGTTGAATCTCTACTAAGCGAGAACATTCACGTAACAGGTTGGGCTGCCAATTGGAACGATGTAGAAGCTTAGATGTATCAAACAATATCTCAATTTAATTCTTTAAATGCTCTTAAAACCCTAAATAAGCAAAACAGTAAGTAAATTGATGAATTACGACAAACCCTTTTAGACTAAGGTGAAGGACAGAGATTATTAACTCATTATTTTTCAAAGTTCAGAATACAGAATAGTTGAGGAAACTGGCACTAGCACCCCTATCCAAGGTACTATTTTCTACACAGAATTTGGATCTCCTTTTGACATTGATATTCACTGTATCTTCCATTTCTGCCCCAGAAAAGGTGGAGGACACTGGCACTAGCGCCCATGTCCCAAAATGTTGAACTTTGTCCTCTTTCTTTTAGATCTTGAATCCTTGTTGTCTGTAACCTCCTTCTGCAACTCCACTCCGTGAAACTCGGTACCTATAAGTTACAATCACAAATGAGTGTGGAAGGGGTTGTGGTGTTTAGAGGCTTGCCTCGGTCAAGCCCCAGAGAGACATTAAAGTCTTCCGAACACCATTGTTAGATGAGAGTGTGTATCCCGACTGGATAGAGGAAAAAATCCAAATGATAAATGATTGAAAACACCATAAATATCACCTTGTAGTGTAGATCTCATGGAAGGAAGATGCTCTTCATGCCATGAGGAGATGGAGTCAAATCTGCAATCACAAACACAATAGCAACAAAATATTGCTCTATAACACAATGAATGCCTTGAATCACTTTAGCATAAAGTCACAAGTTCACAATGTCCATCTAATTTTCAAATGAAGTCCTAAACATGCTTATATATGCAACTACAAAGATTCCCACTAATAATTTCATAATTCAAACTTGAGATGTCGGCATACGACCCAAATAACAGTCAGAACTGACATTAAAATTTAGGGCAGACCCAAAATAGGGTAAGACTGGGGCGCTAGCGCCCAAGTCCACCCTCCCATTTTTGTTCAGGGATCATCAAAATAGCACCCCCTAGGTCCTATTTGCCATAAGACTTCAGGGTTTTCTCATCAGGATTCAAAATTATCATGCAAGATGCTTTAAATGCATTAGCTAAACCTTAAGAGGGAAAATCCCCCAAGGGGACATTTTCTGACATAACAAAATGCAACACTTAAAGTAACATAATAATTTTATTATAGATAGTGATTGAAGATTAATTCTTCAATGTAAATATTGGATAAGAAGTTGGGTTCATAAGGATTTAGTTTGAGATGTTGAATCTCATCATTAAGAAGGTGATAATGCATTTTGGTGAGCAGGGACTAAAAATGTTAAAAAAAAACATTGACCCATTCGACCTACCCTTGCTTGTATTTGACATAGAATGGTTCTTGATTATAACATTTATTATACTATGAAGGGATCCAAAACATGAAACATGACATTTGATTGTATGTGCAAGTTGTAGCATGTATAGACCAACATATATAAGTGTTAATTTAATTGAACATAAAGTTAAATAATATGACTAATTATTAGGAATAAATAGTAAAGAAAAGTTTAATTTAAATTCTATTCCATAGTGGAAATTGAAATAATTTTTTTTATAGAGTAATAAATAAGCAAGTGATTAAAATAAGAATAAGTAATTTAATAATAATAGTAAGGGAAATTTTAAATTAAATTCTATGGTAAAGTTAAAGGAAAATTTAGGGGAGACCCCGTGGTGAAATAGTGGGGCTTCTTGCTTGTATTTCCAACAACCTAGGTTCAAACCTCGCGGGGTTGCCCTCTACCACGTCACCAATTGAGGGACCTTACCTAGGGGAGATCTTGTGGTGAAATGGTGGGGCTTCTTGCTTGTAGTGCCAACAACCCAGGTTCAAACCTCGCGGGGTTGCCCTCTATCATGTCAACAATTAAGGGACCTTACCTCCAATTTTTGCCCTTAGTGGGCAGATGGGTGGGCACCACCTTACACACAGGTGAGGTGGCCAAATCAGCAGGGGGACATGGGTAGGTAGCCCGATCAATAGGTGACGTTAGTAATTTTAATAACGATGAGAAAGGTTTATCAAATAATGATTTGTTTGCACAATAGGGGTGGCCTGTGGCAGAAGGACAAGAAAGCCCACACGTCGGAAGGGTCTCGGCTCTTGGGTAAGTATAATAGTTTTAATCATGATTTGATAAATAGCCGATGTCCTCACTTCTTGGGACAGTCAAGTAGTTATGTTATGAGCTAGCAGAGGTAGAGCATTGCATAGAGCACGTCCTTCGACATCATCAAAAGGCAGCTTTCCTCTACTTTTTCTCAAGGTTCATTGGCAAGTTTCTGCAGTCTGGTTAATGGCTAATGATCCTCCCCTGATTATCATTTTTCATCTCCTGGCCGATCATCTGAAGTGTGGAGGCATGGAGTCGCCTATCTTCCTAACTAGTAGGGTTAGGTAGATGGCGTTCAAAGGCAAGATTATAGACCAAAGGTTTCAGAGGGTGCTACGCCAAGACGATGCCTTTGCCATTGGAGCAATGAAACTCATTCTAGGAAAAGCTTTTGTCAGTGATAGAGAGTGTTATCGGGTGGATTTTGATATACCCTCACGGGTGGTGGTGTTGCTTCTTGCTGTGTTGACAACCAAGGAAGAAGTTAGGGTGCTGGTGACGCGGATGTTTAAATAGAACCTACTGGAGGGGCTCGACAGGGTGTTGGATGTTGTTGAAAGAGGCGTAGGGCTCCCTAGACCGAAGGACATGGCCAAGGTCAACCAACTAGGTGAAGTGATTAAGTATTTTCCTTTCATTTTAGACATCAAAGGCGAATATTTGATTGCCCATTGGGCTAGGGTTCGCAGAGGCAGGGACTTCCTCAAGAAAATGCTCAACCTTTCTTCAGCTAAAGGATTCACGTTGTTTGACGAATTTAGAGACTACATCTTCATGGAAAGGGAGATATGATGGGTTTTGGGTAGATATTCTACTGTCGTGGGGTCTATTATTTTATCTGTTTATAGTCTGTTTCTAGTCTGTTCAAAGTCTTTGGTTTTAATGCTGGTTTGTATGGGCTCAGGGTATACTTAGTATGGTGTTATGTTAGTTGTAGCTCAGCTTAGTTGCCTATTTTTTGACTTGGGGTGGTCATTTTGGGGTAAATTTTGTAAAGCTCTGAAGGCATGGCTTGTTAGTTTACAACTCATGGATCTCAAACAATGTACTAAGTTCTTTTTGATATCTTAATATAAACTAAATCTTACCTAGCAAAAAAAAAGTTAAAGGAAAATTTAAATTAAATTATATGGTAAAGTTAAATTAAAATAAGCAAATTCTATTTTTTAATAAATAGATAATTAAATAATAATGATAGTAATAATAGTAAAATAATAATATTACCAATAATAAAATAAGAAATAAATAAACATATGCTAGTAATAATGGAATTTTGTTTTTGATCAGTAAATTAAGGGGCCTGCTCTAGTAATAATGGAATTAATAGTTAAGTTATTTAAATATTATTTAATTAAAATACTATATTAATTTTAATTACTATATTAAATTTTAATACTATTTTATTTTATGAAAAATGGTAAAGGAATATTTAATTCTATTGTTTAGTAACATTTAATAAATGCATTATAAAATTATTTGATAAGTGAACAAATTCTATATATAAGTATATTTGTGTTTATAGAAATAGTTTAAAAGTGAAATTGTCATAATGGAAGTGAATATTGAAATGGAGATAAGATGGTGCATTTGAACATTATCTACAAAAAATAGGAATTTGTTTAAATTAATTGTGGAACTAATTAAAAATCACTTCATTAAAATAATAATAACAAGTGCCATGTAACTAATTTTTTTTTGAGTGGAGTCTCCCACTCCTCTTCCTACCCATGCTTCTGGTCTACAGGTTTCTTCTATTGCTGGATCATTAGTAGGGATTTCCTCTACTGCTGGCGTGGCTACAATTGTTGGTGAGCCGTTTGTAAGCCGTTTGGGCTTAGCTACTAAAGATATGACCGTGGCTGGGGCTGTTATGGTGGGGGGCTTGTAGGGTCTTCCTAATTCTGTTGTTGTTAGAGTGTCACCCGTGACTAAGGCTACTACTGTTGCTGTTGCCTCTTATGCAAATGTAGTTGGTAAGGGTTTTCCTCAAAGGCATGAGGAGTCTTTTAATGCTGCTGCTACTCTGGTTTCTAAGAGATTTGTTTCTTAGTCTGACTTGTCTCCCCCTGTAGTGGTCTTAGGGGATGAGGTTTTAAAAAAATGTGGACTATTTTTCTAGGCAGGGTTTGATCTGCAGATTTGACTAATTGTGGCCTAGGCTTGGAGATTTAAACCTCTAGATTTCTGAGCATTGGTGCCCTATCATGGAGGGGAAAATAGAAATATACCCTTGTGCCAAGGATTTCTTTGTAGTCATTTTTGATTTAGTTTCTGATTGGAATGTTGTTTTAGATACTCATGCTTGGTTCTGGGGCCAACATGCCCTCCTTCTCAAGCCTTGGGTTCCCTCTTTTAACCCTTTGACTGAATCCTTCAGTAGAATGCCTTTTTGGATTCGTCTCCTGAATCTTCTGGTGCATCTTTAGTGTAATTTCTGTTATATGGGTATTGTTAATTCATTGGGTACTTTTATTATGGTAGATCAAGCGACTACCTTGTTCTCTCATACTACTTATGCTCATGTTCTTGTAGATCTAGATATCTCTAAGCCTCTCCCTGTGGAGATTGTGTTGCAGGTTGTTGATAGTTCTTGGAGGCAAGTTTTAGACTATGAAGGTATACCCTTCCGGCGTCATAGGTGCTTTGCTACTGGCCATCTAGCTTATGGGTGTCCTCATTTAAAGCTCCCTCATCCTTCCTCATGGTGGAAGAATGCTTCACATGATCTTTTCATAGTTGATGCTACTGGGGATATTCTTGGTTCTATGGAGGCTGATTCTTCCTTTGATGATGATGGGTCTTCTCTTGATACTGAGGTGGTTCTTGATTTGTCGGTCATTTTGGGTTCTGTTGCGGGAACTACTGCTATGACTTCTTTTGTTGTTCCTGCTTCGGCAGTCCATTTTGGGGCTATGGCTATTGCTGTAACTTCTTCTGCTATTCCTGCTTCGGTAGTCCATTCTGGGGCCGTGGCTGTTGCTAATGGTTCTGTTGCTGTGACTTCTACTATTGTTGGGGCTCCGTCTGTTGTTGGGGTTGCTGTTGTGTTGGTAGGGACCTCTCCTAATGCTATTGTCGATGGGACTGCTGCATGGATCTCCCCTGCTATTGTTGGTACTTCTGGGTTTGCTGCAGGGACCTCCCCTACTGTTGTTGTTGCTACTGGGACTACTACAGGGGTCTTGCCTAGTGATCCTGTTGTGTCTCAGACTGCTGCTATAGGTGTATAGTTTGATGTGGGGGCTGGTGTTGTTGTGCCCATGCTCCGCCCCCTTCTGAGGATTTAGTGAGAATTTCACCTCCTTCATCTCCTATTTCTACGGATGGAGATAATGACATTTTTTAGACTATTGTCCAAAGGAGGAAGAGAGGTCTTCCCAAGTTTATTTCATAGACACACTCACAAGCCACGGGTGTTTGACTTGCTAGGTCAGGTTTTGCTATTGTTTAGGTTGTTGTTCTGTAGCTTAGCCTTTTGGGCTTTGCTGTCCGTCTGCTATTAATGCGTTGTTTATGGCCTGTGTGTGACCATTGCTTTGCCCTCTGGGTTATTTTGTAAAGGGACCTGCACTCTAGTTTGCAGCTTACCATTATCAAAAACAAGTGCCACGTAGTGGCGAGTACCTACCTTGTAGTGTTGTAATTGTAGTATATGTTTTAGTTGTAATCTATTTGTTAGATTAAATTTTTGTTGTATAGAGAAATGGCAATCCAAAAACCGTAAATTAATTAGTTGAATACAATATCTTGGAAAGTTAGAAATTAAGTAGTTGAATACAACGTTAAATGTGTTGTTATGGGGAAGTCGCAAGATTAATAATAATATTAATTATATTATTAATATTTATTATAACACTTGTTGATATATTATATTAATTGATATTATAACAATATAATAATAAACATAAATATAATATAATAATAATTATATGGCCATTGCTCTTTCAGAATTCTGTGTATGGGGGTCTTTGGAGCATTTGCCCCTCAATACTTCTATGGGAGATCTGGAAGGAGAGGAACAAGAGAATTTTTCAGGACAAGGAGAGACTCTTTCCATCTTTTTTAAACAAACTCGAGGCCAACATCGTAGAAGTGCTAAATGCAAGATTAGAAGAAGGAGGACGGGCAAATAAAAAATTCTCCAGCTGGGATGCAAAAATAGGTAAGCTTTGGAAGGGTTTGAAGATTCCTGCTTTAATAGCTCAAAAGTCTTCAAAGGAAGATAGGCATCTTGTGAAATGGAGTCCTCCAGAGAGTGGATGGCTTAAGTTCAACTTTATGGGGCCTCATGAGGGAACCCAGGAGCCTCAGGGGCAGGGTACATTATTCATGATTGGGAAGGCAAGACAATAGGGAGGTTGGAAAAAAAGTTGCTGGATGGAACCAATAATGCAACAGAAATGAAAGCTTTAATTTTGGGATTGAGCTTCTGCCAAGAGCTCAGAATTAAAAACCTAGAAATAGAGGGAGATTCTCTACTTATAATTAATGGGTTGAGAACCAGAAGGCTAGAAAATTGGAGGTTGAATGTGCTTCTGGAGCAAGCATTGCTTCTAACTGATACCTTTGATCTAACACAGTTCAAACACATTCTTAGGGAAGGAAATATGGAAGCAGATGCCCTGTCAAACTTGGCAGTAGATGGAAGAGAATGCAGAGAAGTGGTAGAAACAGGGAGAACTTGAGAGTGAGACTCAGAAGTGGGCGGATGGGCGGGAGTCCTTCCACATCAGAGATGTGGAAGGACTGGGGTTTCCTTAGATGTGAAGGGTTCATTTTTGCCATGATAAGCAAGGTGACAGCCAACGGGTGGCAGAAGCGGGGACATGTGGATCAGAGGTAGTGCAAAGGAATTCCCTCTCAGTTGCTTGGCAGGTGGAGTGATGACTAATCTCTTGAACATGTCATGAGGTTTCAGATAGACTAGCAATCATTATTCCAATCCCCCTAGTCTGTTATCAATTAAATATTGAATAGAAGGACAAGGCTCTCATGAATGGGCAGCGGAATGAAGTTCTTGACAGGGTGTTCGATAGGTGGATTAGACAGTTGCTATAATTATATGGCATGCCAGAAGCACAGGTAGTCTCCTTTTATTTCTATTTTCTCTGTTTGGTGGGTGACAAATGAAATGTTTGCTAAACTGAAGGTGCTGCTCTTATCAGCTGATTGGATTAGGAGTGGCGGGATGGACACTCCAGTTCGGCTAGTGAGTGCAAAATGATAGATGGCTTTCCTGGGTGGCATCTCTGACCTGCGCATCAAGCGTATTCTAAAGTGTCAAGATGCTCTAGTTATAGGGGTAGTGAAGATGGTTCTAGGGAAGGAGTTTGTGGAGAATGGCGAGAGATATCGGGTAGACTCTGATATAAGCTCACAGTTCATGGCCACTTTGCTAGACCTGAAGGTGGCTAAGGCTTGGGTGGACGCGGTGGCACACAAACTATTCATTCCCAGTGTGTTAGAAGGTTTAGCAGAGGTTTTGGAAGTGGCCTCTTTCAGCGCAGGCATGCCGCAACCAAGGGATTTGCCTCTTCTCCAGCAGCCAGATAGTGTTGTCAAGTTCTTTCCCTTTATTCTGCATCTAAGGAGAGGGGGACCTGGTCTGGTTCAGGCAAAATGCAAGGGTTGGTGTGAATTTCCTGCTGAAGTTTTTCAACATCTTGGAGGCTAAGGATGCTCAGGGCAGCGACTGGATCGACGATTTCAACTGGAAATTGCATAAATATGAATAGGAGGCTTGAGTCAGTTAGGGTTTAATGGGGTGTTCGGTTATGAATATGGGGGTTTATATGTTTAGTCTATTTTAGTTACTTCCTTCTGTTTAAACAGTATGCTTTGCCTTGCGTGGCATAATGTAGCAGTATGATAAACAATATAGAAGTGGTGCCTGGGACAACCTTTAGGCTGGGTTTTGGTCATGGTTCTAAACTAGAAACTGAAGTTATGTATTTTTTGATGATATCAATATAGTAGAAATCCTATTACATAGCAAAAAAAAAGTAATATAATAATAAACATAAATATAGGAAAAAAAATGGTAAATATAGGAAAAAATGAAGGAATAACTAATCATAAAAACTCTTAGGTTTAGTTTATTTTATGTCATTTTTAATGGTTCATAAGGAAAATACTAAAAATAAATCTAGGTGGTCAACATGTATTTTGTTTTCATTTAGTATGGTTTAAATTATTTTAAAATAATTTTTAGTTAATTTATTATTATAAGAAAAGTTTTTAAAAATAATTATGTAAAATTAAATTATAATGTTAGTTAAAATATATTATTATAATGTTATATTTTATAAATTTAAATACTAATATTAATATTAATATTAGGTCCTTTTAAAAAAACTACTTAATAAAAAAAAATTAATTTTAAAATAATTTAATAAAAAGTAAGATATAAATAAAATGGTATGTTTATATGTTAAATATTTATAGATTGCATTACTAAGTTAAAAAAATTATTATGTACATAATGTGAATGAATTTAATAAAAATATTTTTTAAGTTATATAAATATTTTCAAAGAATATATCAATTTAAAATTGTATACACCTAAAATTGGCTCAGGTCGAATTAAGTAAATATTCTAATATTTATCTTAATTCATATTTCCTTCTGTCAATTAAATAAATATCCAAAATTTATTTGATTGTTTCATTATCCCATAATTAAATAAAATTAATTTATTTAATTAAATTCGCTAAATTCTTCTAATGTCTCACATAATTAAATAATCCTACATTATTTAATTAATAAAAAATTCCTCTATCATAAGTCCTAAATTCCATAAATCCACCTCACCAATCCACCTCATCAATCCACCTCATCTCTTCCACCTCACCATGTTGCACATATAATTAAATATTCTTAATATTTAATTAGCTAATATCCTCCATTTTCCAAAATAAATCTTAAAATCAATTATCCTCCACCAAATTGAATATTTAATTCAATGTTCCCCACTAGCCTTCACAAATTGAATATTTAATTCAAATGTTCCCCACTGTCCTCCACTATTGAATATTTAATTCAATGTTCCCCGCTAGCCTTCACCAATTGAATATTTAATTCAATTGTCATAACCCATTGTCCTCCACTATTGAATATTTAATTCAATGTTCCCCACTAGCCTTCACCAATTGAATATTTAATTCAATTGTCATAATCCACTATGAATAAAATATTCACTTTTATTCCTAACCATTGATCTCATCTGTTGATCCTCACCCTCCATTCCTTTTTCAAGAAATCTATAAATAGAACCCTCTTCTAATCCATTACGGAGGCACTTCATTTGGCAAGATAACTATACTCAAATTTCTCTCCTTCTCTCATTCATTCTATTCCAAGTGTCCTCCATTGTCATGTGTTGAAGCTCACATTCAACACAAATAGGTACTACAACCATTCTTCATTTGTCATCTTTAACAAGCAAGCAAGCAAGGAAAGCTTCTGAGGGCTTCGCAATCAAGATCAAAGAAAGATAGGTAAACAATAGAAAACAATAGGTAAAGGAGTTGGTAAGTATTCTTACTCATGTTGGTTTTAATCTTCTTTGCTTTCAACTTCTATTGGTGTTTGGGTTTTATGTTTTCATGTATTTCACCAACACACCTTTCCCCCCATCACATTTTGGCACCCACCGTGGGGCCCTTGCCCCTTTACTAATAAAAAAAATGAGTATTTTCTAGTTGCAGGTCCGTGCAGGTGAAGAACAGGTTAAAAACAACAGACTTGCGCATTCAACTCCCACAACTGCGCATTTACCTCCCAGATTTACGCATATGACAGTTTTGCACATTTGACCTCCAATGTTGCGCATTTGACCTCCACAGTTGCGCATATGAATGTATTGTGCATTTGACCTCTGCAGTTGCACATTCATTATCCTAAGTTAAGCATTTGATTTTGATTGAGGCCCTTGAGTGCAGTTTTGCGCATATACTCTGTAATTGCGTGTACGTCTGAGTTGCGCATTTACCCTGTATCGTTGCGCATATGTTCTGTAAAATTGCGCATATGCTGTTATTGCGCCTGTGCCTCAGATTATTGCGCATTTGCTTAAAAGTTGCATACACTCCCTATTTCTGTGCATTCAGGCTGCAGTGTTGCGCATCTGTATTCTGCTTTGGTTGTACAGTTTTTGTGGACTTTGCATGTTGAGCTAACATCTGTTTTGCAGGGGTAATGGCTGGAATTAGGTCATTTAGGTGATTTGTCTAGTCCATTTAGACTAAACTAGGGGTGAAAGTAACAAGTGCATATCATACAATACTTCACATAGTTTTCTAAACTAGGAAGGAAGTAATTGAACCTGATAGTTATCTATGCATTGTCGAATCTATTTTCCTAAAAGTAGGCCGTTGCTATCTTTACAAACAGAAAATGAACAATGCTATGTCTTAATCACTTTTAAAGTTAACAAACGGGAATGAACAATGCTATGATCTAAACACTTCCAAGTTAACAATCGTGTGAGTGCGCAAGTAGCTTAACTCATAGTTTTTCTACTTTTAACTAGGTTGGATTAACAAGTGTTTTCTGTGATTGCGAATGACAATAGGCTTATGCTCTCCCCTTAACTGGGTGATCAAAGTGCCAGACTTGTCATTATATTTGTCAAACCTTTAGGGGGGCCTGCCCTTGGATGCACGCTTGTCCAAGTGGGAACGACCCTGAGTGGTAATAGGCTAAAGCCAAGCCCTACCAAGCCACTTAAAATAAATTGTGCTTGGGGTGAAAACCTCAAGAAACGAGTGCTACTGTGTTACACTGATGGCTAACCTCCCCATAAACCCTCATAGGCGCAACCCTGTGAGGCTGGGAGACTCCATAATGGAGAGTAGTGCCACTGCATGTGTAACCACTCGAACAGTTGCCCTAAGTAAGAACCAATTGTGTTGAAATCCAAAAACCCCTATTTGTTGATGCAAAGGGCAGAGCCCTTGAAGAGACCTCGATTCAAGTGACTCTTAGTAGAGGTAGCAGGGACAATCCTAAGGTTTGGTGTGGGTACGAGCCTAAGGAAACCCGAATTTGGTATGCGTGAGAAGTGAGTGCTGTGGAGGGGAGCCGGTGCTACCAGATTCTGGAGCTACACGCTTTAAGTGGCATAGCTAGAGGATTCAACAAATATTGTCACATCTAGCCTAGGTTGTACTTGTCTTTGAGTCAAAATAGTCCAAAAAAACATAAAAAAATATATATAAAAGATAAAAATCATGGAAAACTTCTACTTGTTTGCTGTGCTTTTGCCATAATTGAATATCAACCTCACAAGAAACATCAAGTTGTTCAAACCAAAAACACTGAAAATCTTGAAAAAGATCCAAAATTTCCAAAATCCAGATAAAACAAGCAAAATAGCCAGAATTGCGCATCTGTACCGACTTTTTGTGCATTTAAATCGACATTTTTTGCATCTGCTAATATTGCGCATCTGAACCCTAGTTTGGTGCATTTGAAAATTCACCAGTATTGCGCATGTGCATCGACTTGTTGCGCATATACCTTCTGTTGTTGCACATTTAAAACCAGAGAGCAAAAACCATACCTTCCAAAGAGCAAAATTTGTCAATATTTTTCAAAAACCAGTTCAAACCTGCTCTAGTTTTCAAAATCCGGTTAAAGACCTTACAAAATCAACCATTTCTCCTTATCTGCACCATAGCTGCTTGTTCTTCCAAAATTTTGCCAAATCTTTTTCCCAAAGTTTCCAACAAGGCTATAGTCAAATTTTTCTTGATCAAAATCAAATCTCATAACAAGACCTAGTGAGCCTCCAAGTATCAAGGATTACTTATCCTTCTCTATCGGAACTCCACTAGTGGATTGTGCAAAGGCTAGTCAACGTCAAGTAAATAGATTCCTAACATCCTAACTTTTGACTATTGCTTTTGTATACCCACCTTGTTTGACACCATCTAGATCTAAGAGGAACCTTGCTAAAACCTTGTTTCATCCTAGCACCTTGCTTAAAATCTTCCAATCTCACCTCATCCCATCTCTCTACTACCTTGCATGGTCTTGACAAGATTACAAAGACAAAAATAGTTAGAAATGGCAGAGAAAAATATTTTTTACCGTCACGACAGCGACGAAGAACCCTCCATAGAAGAGATCCTCAAAATGCAACATGATACCAAATTTCAACACCTATTAGATGGAGTACTTGCACAAGACCCTACAAAATTCTTCTTACACCTAGCAAGCCTAGGAGTAAAACTTCCCAAAGATTATGATGTAGAGGCTCTAAGGGAAACTGACGAAGAGAGAATCCCCGAAGGGAGTAGATAAGATGAAGTACCCACAAATAAGAGCAAAGCAACAATTGACTCTTTGGATGCCTTAAGTCTGATGAACCAGAAAGTTGAAACTCTCCAACAACGATTGTCAGACATGGAAACGAGAACATCGACTAAAAATTACACCCTAGAGGATATTTCACCATATCCTTTTGATAGGTCCTTAATCATGATTCCCTTCCCCTCAAGATTTGAAATGCCTAAATTCGATAAATATCGAGGGAAGGGCGATCCAAGAGATCATATTAGGGAGTTCAATGCTGCTTGCCTAGAGGTCACACATAACGACACTTACCTTATGCGACTATTTCCATGGAGTTTGGGAGGACAAGCCATGGATTGGTTCTCTAGACTGCCACCTGGTATCAAAACATTCAATGAACTTGTCAACAAATTTGTCATCCACTTCTCATACAATATAGAGCACGACATCTCAATATTGGACCTCTGTAACACCAAATAGAAAGGGGGAGAATCTTTTGCCACCTTCTTACAGAGATGGAGACAACTGGCCAGCAAATGCCCTCACCAAATGCCGGAGAGACAAATGCTAGAAATGTTTGTTCACAACCTACAAACGGACCTAAGCTACCAAGTTCAAATCCAATGTCCTACTTCGTTTGGCAAGGTCATTGAGGTGGGCCTCATCATAGAGAAAGCCCTGCTCACAAAGGGTCAGATCAAACACTATAAGGACATGCCTAAACAACCAATTTTTAACCTATCAACACCCCAAAATAACCCCACACAAAACAAACCACAAAACACTCAATCTAGGTTCACCAACTTTCGGCCTAAAAGAATGTTCACGCCTTTGGATGAATCACTAGAAATTGCTCTACAGAAGGTGATCACCAGCAATCTCATAACACTTCCCTTAGTGTGGGAGTATGAGCCAAAGGTCAAACCCCACTGGTGGAATGATAATGATTTTTGCGAATACCATCGAAACAGGGGGCACAAGACAAATGATTGTATTGCACTCAAACATACAATCCAAGACTTAATAGATCAAAACAAGATATCTGTTAAAGGACATACCTCAAACAGCGATCATCAAGCATTCAAGGATCCTCTTCCTAACTACGAGCAAGGAGGTCCTTCAAACAAAAACAACCGTGGCTCTAACAACGCAAATTACATGAACATCGGATATGACTATGTTGTTAACCATATCTATGAAAGTAGCTCACACATTAATGTGATCACTATCAACAAGGATCCAGACTGCAATGTTACTACCCATAGTAACAGAGTCACCCTTAGAGGAGCTTCCGCTCCTCCATCTAGTCAATACAGTACGTGGATCAACTCCACAAAACACCTACACACATCTCCATGTTAGAACTTCTGCATCTGTCTCCTTCTCATAGGTCCATACTTGACCAAGCCTTAGCAGAAGCCTCCGTTCCCACGAACCTAGCTGAAGAGCAATTCCAAACTATGGTCAGTCACATCACCTCACTGCATTCCCTAGCATTCACTGAGAAGGATGATATGTCTATCACTCAACCCCATAACGCCTCCCTTCACATTGAAGCCTTCATACACAAGCACAAGATCAAAAGAGTCCTAATCGATGGAGGGGCTGGTTTGAATATCTGTACATTGAAGCTAATCCTTACATTGGGATTTTCAGAGAAGGCTATAGATCCGAAGAGAAAAATCACCACAAAAGCCTATGATGAGGAAGAAATAACGTCTAAAAGAATTGTTACCCTACCAATCAGAGCAGGCCCCATAGTGAAAGATGTGGCTTGTCAAGTCCTTGACATGGAGTTAGAATACAACATTCTTCTAGGACGACCATGGATACACGCTTTGAAAGCAGTACCTTCTACATACCATCAATGCATCAAGTTCCCACATGAAGGACAAGAGATCACCATCCAAGGTGATCCTAACCCCTATCAATACTGCAACTCCATTCAGCCCAAACCAGACGTTGTGATCCCCAATAATCGTGCCTCTGCTTCTTCCTCCTCTCATGTTGACCCAGCTACACTTGCTTCTTCTTCAGGGACACCTCCACCTAAACTCCAACTCGAAGATAAAGGCCTGGGTGAGTACACGATATCTTAGTCCCTCTGCTTGGCACAACTGCCTCTATCTCCTCGATCCTATGGGAGACCTATCTTAAAAACACCTACAGTAGAGAGGCTAACCAAAGGACCATTTGTGAAATGGGGAAGCCTAGAAGATGAAAGTGATGAAAAAGATGTCCTATAGTGGCTATATAAAGATGAAGCTAGCTCCTCAATGCAACATAAACATCTCACTATACCAACAGAACAGTATGGGCAAGGCTACCAAATACTACAGAGAATGGGATATGAAGGACACGGTCCACTTGGATCAAGAAAGGATGGCATCACTAAACCCATTCAAGCTCATACCTTAACAGCCTGAGACACTACAGGGCTAGGGTACGCGGGAGTATCAAAAGACACCAGAACCAACAACAGCAAGGGCCAACAAGCGGAAGCATCTACTAGCAATCTGATTGAACAAATTCAAAAAATGCAGATGGGGAGCGAAACTGATTCTAACGAGTATGAATGGGATAGCCTCTCTGAGATGTCTTGTGACGAGAAGGATATTGACATTGTCCATGAGTATGACTCAACCCATGCCAACGAGAGGCAAGGTCCAAGGGCTAGGCCATTAGACTCTGATCCGCATAACAACAATAGTGAAAATCGCGAGGAAGGAATGTTTCCCCCCTTGACGGACCCACTAATAAAGAGTACCATCGCCGACTTTGTCTGCTCCTTCAATAACTCCATCCTAACCATCAATGCCATTAAACTAGACCAACCTAATGGTCTCTTACCATTAGTGCACCCTAAACTTATCGACTGGGACCTTGAAGGTACCACCCCTAAACTAGACACCTTCGAAAACGATGACGCGATCATCGATTACCTTGAGCTTAGAAATCACATACTTGCAGGAGACCACAAAGTTGGCTATGCTTTAGAACTCAACGCGCAATCCTATTTTGGGGAGAGTGCCAAGCCTTTCAGTCATAAGAATGTCAAAATAAAAGAAGGGTCTAACGGTGAAAACCGCTCCGCGGCAGTGTTAGACCATCAAAATAGTAAAAACAAAGATGCATCTAATGGTGAAAACCTCTTTGAGGCACCGAAAGACGGAAGGCTTGACCCTCTCCCCAATCTTACACATCAGGAAATATCGTTGATCTTGATAGAACCGGCGGAAGCAGTCAATGTCAACACAGGTGATAATCCCATAATGGTCCACATGGCAAAGGCTCTAACAGAGCATGAAAAACCAACATTCATAGATTTCTTCAAAAGAAGACAGATCAACTTTGCATGGACATATGCTGACATGCCAGGGCTTGATCCAAATCTCATCATGCATCACTTGTCTTTAGCTCCAAGAGCTAAGCCTGTTAAACAAAAGCTCAGAAAGATGCATCTGCACATGGCCTTCATGGTGAAGGAAGAACTGAAGAAACTGCTAGATGTCAGGTTTATCAAGCCCATAGATTATCGTGAATGGGTTTCAAATATCGTACCAGTGGCTAAACCAGATGGGAGGGTCAGAATCTGAGTGACTTCAGGGATCTAAACAAAGCTTGTTCGAAGGATGACTTCCCCTTGCCCAACATCGACATGATTGTAGATCTCATGGCAGGTCATACTATGTTGTCACTCATGGACAGTTTCTCAGGATATAACTAGATAAAGATTGCACCAGAAGACCAGCACAAGACTGTATTTACATGTCCTTGGGGCACCTACTGTTGGTACGTAATGCCATTCGGTCTGAAAAATGCTGGGGCAACATATCAGAGAGCCATGACAATGATCTTCCACGATATGATGCATACTATAATGGAAGACTATGTCGATGACATTCTAGCAAAGTCTCACAAGAGAAGGGCATCTAGCAGTACTAGACAAGATCTTTAATAGACTGGAACAGTTCAATGTGTGACTTAATCCAAAAAAGTGTGTGTTCGGGGTTACATCAAGAAAACTACTGGGCTACATAGTATCTACAAATGGTGTCGAAGTTGATCCCGCTAAGGTGAAGGCCATAATGGAGATGCCACCTCCTAAAAATTTGACTCAATTAAGATCCCTACAGGGCAAACTACAGTCTATTAGACGGTTCATTTCCCAACTAGCAGATAAGTGCCACCCATTCTCTCATCTGCTACACAAAAATGTATCCTTCAAATGGAACGAGTCATGCGAGCAGGCTTTTCAACAGCTAAAGGAATACCTAATGAAGCCACTAGTATTGATGCCACCGATTCAGGGCAAGCCTCTATTACTATATATCTCAGCTACACCAACAGCTCTGGGAGCTCTCCTTGCTCAACAGAACTATGATGGAAAAGTGCAGGCTATCTACTACATTAGTCGAACAATCGTCAGATACGAGTTGCAATACACACCAATAGAAAGAGCATGTCTAGATGTTGTATTTGCCTCACAAAAATGGAGACATTACATGCTGTCACACTCTGTTAAACTGGTGGCAAAGATTGACCCACTGAAATACTTACTCAACAAGGTGGCCTTAACAAGTAGATTATCAAAATGGGTCATGCTTCTTAGTGAGTTTGACATAGAATATGTGGATAGAAAAGCGATAAAAGGACAAGTGCTTGCAGATCAACTAGCAGAGGCACCTTTAATGGATGACAACCCCCTGAGCTTTGAATTTCTAGATGAGTCTATCTTCCACGTCAACATAGCAAACTGGAAAATGTACTTTGATGGCTCCTACACTCAGCATGGATCGGGGGCAGGTATCTTGTTGATCACACCTAATGGCGACACTACTCCAAAGTCATACAGATTAATGTTCCCTTGCACTAACAATGTAGCCGAATATGAGGCCCTGGTCATTGGTATCAAGCTAGCAGTTGAGTGGAACATCAAGGAACTTCAAGTCTATGGTGACTCACAACTGGTCATCAACCAAGTCAATGACGACTACCAAACGAAGGATGAGAAACTGATTCTTTATAAATGCATGGTAGATGACTTCAAGGAGTATTTCATCAAGATATCATTTGAACAGATACCAAGGATCAAGAATAAAGTTGCAGATGCCATGGCTACAATTGCATCTCTCCTCGACATTCCAGGCAATCAAACACGATATGAGTTCTTAGTAGAGCCAGTCTCTTGTCCTACTTATGACACTCCAAATTCCCATATCATATGCCACATCGTATGAACTGATTCCCCTCTCTATGGTAAAATATTTGCCTATCTAAAAGAGAATACACTTCCACCTAACCTCTCCCATAACCAGAAAAGAACCTTCATCCGACAGGCATCCCGGTATGCCATTGTCGCTAACACCCTGTATCACCGAGGTCTCGATGGTACTCTCCTTAGGTGTCTAGATAGAGAGGAATATCAAACTGCTCTAAGCGAAATACATGATGGAATATGCGGAGCTCACTCTAGTGGCCCTACCCTAGCCAAGAAACTCATACGCATGGGATACAATTAGCCAACAATGGAACAAGACTCCTATCAGTTTGTAAAGAAATGCACAAAGTGCCAAATCCATGGGAACCTGATACATGCGCCAGTGCAAGAGCTACAGCCATTGACGACTCCTTGGCCTTTTTGTCAGTGGGGACTTGACTTAGTGGGCAAGATCTATCCTCCTTCCTCAAGCGGCCATAAATTCATTATCACTGCCACAGAGTACTTCACGAAGTGGATTAAAGCTGTGCCTCTAGCCAACATCACAGGCAAACAGATTGCATCATTTATCTTGAACTATATCATTTGTCGTTATGGTGTCCCTTTGTCCATTATCACAGATAATGGATGACCCTTCAAGAACCAAGATATCAGGGAACTATGCGACAAATTTCATATCCAGCACCGCTTCTCAACTCCTTACTACCCACAAGGTAACGACCAAGCTGAGGCATCAAATAAAACCATTCTAAAAATCCTAAAAAGGACTACCAATGATGCTGGCCGTGACTGGCATGTCCAACTGAATCCTGCATTGTGGACCTACCGCACAAGCATCCGCACACCCACAGGTGCAACCCCATACTCCCTAGTCTATGGATCTGAAGCTATCTTGCCCATTGAAGTCAAGATCCCATCATTGCGAGTCTCATTAAAAGGCCTCATATTAGATGAAGAGTACAGAGTAACCAGACTCCAAGAATTAGAGCGCTTGAAGAGCAAAGGCAATAGGCCTTTAATCACCTAAAAGCATATCAGCAACACATGTCCAGAAGCTACAATCACAAAGTAAAGCCTCGGATATTCCAAGTCGGTGACCTAGTCCTAAGAGAAAATCCTAGAAATCAGCAAGACAGAGAAAAGAAAGGAAAGTTTAAACCTAACTGGCTGGGTCCCTATGTCATCATCAAAGCTTATGGATCAGGGGCATATCAATTGGCTACCTCTGAGGGTGAACTATTCGATGATCCTATCAACAGCATGCACCTTCACAAGTTCTATACCTGAAAACCCCAATGTAAGGGAGTCTTGAAAAAATCCAAAAAAATCAAAAAAACGATCAAAAATAGAACACAAACATCAAAAAATTTGAGAAAATAACAAAAAAAATTCATCCTACGGTGAAAACCTGGCAAACAGACACCTAGGATAGGTACCATGGTGAAAACCTGGCAAATAGGCGTCATGTGTACTTTTAGCTTCTCATGCAAATAAAAAGCAAGTGGTGAAAACCTGGTACATAGGCGCTATCTGCGACAAACCACTTCCTCCATCTGTTCTGACTTCATATCTCTTATGTCCTTCATATCACTCATGGTCCAAGTCCCGAACTATGTCGCCTCTAAGCTATCATGTAGGCAAGGCCATTATCAATGCGCCCCCGAGGCTCCGCTGTCCCGTCAGTCCCATATCTGGGCTTTCTATCCAAGTCCATACCACTTCTACAGATCCACCTGTTGGCAAGAGACACTATATGGATTCATGGTTGTTGTCATTGATGGCAACAAAGGTCATCCCACATATTCGCAAGTCATGGTGTGTCTCTACCGGAAGTCAGAATGAAGATTATTGTGGTCCAGTGAACAAGAACAGAGCATGTGGCAAGGTCCGACAGACTGGTCCGGATCTCTCAGAGGAAGTATCTTGGTGCAGTGCGGATTTGGGGAAGTCAAAAGGACTACCTTGAGTGGTATATCCCAAGGATTTAGCCTCCGGTGATGGACAAGGAAAAAGATATGAATAGTTGAGTACCGGATTCCTGAGTGACAGTGAGAACAGAGGAAGAATTGACTGACAGAACATCAGACTGCTTTCCGGATGTGTTACTGTTGATGGTAAAGGTTGTGAAGGCATGAATCATGTTTGACCAACATGATTAATGATATCTACAAGTATATGCTTGATCCGCATTACTTGATGAGCAAGGATTCAGCCGACAGAACAGAGTTTGTGAGAAAATAGACTGTTCCGGATGCCGACTAGAAAGGTGATGAAATTACTTGTGCGGATATATATGCACGATGGATTTAGTTGTGGGTTGAGTTGTTGGGAGTTGTTGATGTGCGAATAAGTGCAGAGCAAAGCAGAAACAGCTAGAGAGATCCAGTATGTGAAAGGAAAGCAGAATAAAAAGAAGAGGAAAGATGAAGTGCAGCAGATCAGTGTACTAAGCCTAACTGGAACTAAACTCCAGCATATGTGGATGCTTCCAATCAGTTCAAGTATTGTATAACATTCTTTTGTAGATAGTGTGTCTCCTTGTAGGCAGTGTGCCTCTTTGTGAGCAGTGTGCTCGGGCAGTGAGCCCTAATTGGCAAGTGCCATTTTGTAATTCCTTATTCTTCTAACAGAGAATAATCTTTGGTTAATCACCCCGTGGTTTTCTCCCTTAACAGGGTTTCCACGTCAAAAATACTGTGTCATGTGTTTCTCATTTCATGATAATGTTTGATTCAATGCTGCATTGATTAATAAGAAAGTTCTAAAGAAGAAATAATTAGGATAACTGATTCACCCCCCCTCTCAGTTATCAACAATTGGTATAAGAGCCAAGCTCCTCCAAATAGAGCCTAACAGCTTGAGGAAGATCTGGGAGTTCAAATGGATGCATATGGTTTAAGGGAGCAACTCAAGACTACCCTTGAGGATCTTGAACAGTCAAACTCTGAAGTCAATGAATTAAAGGAAAGACTCAAACAGGCTGATGAATTCATGAGAGAACTAAAGGACAAATTAAGTTTCTCTATGAAAAAGAGAAAGGAGCTGCTCCAACAATTGGCAAGACAAAGTGAAGAAAGTAATACAAATGAAGAATTGACTGAGAAAACCAAGTTATGTGAAAAGTTATCAAAAGAAGTCATTATGGTAAGACATGAAATGGAATCAGGAGTTATAAAGTTTACTCAAGAATTTGAAGAGAAAAGAAAAACTGAAGACAATCTAAGACAATCTCTTAAAGAGAAATCAGAAGATTGCCACTAGATGGACAGGATTATCAGACATCTTGAATCTGATCTTGAAGATGCCAAAGATAATGAAGAAAAACTTGAGGATCAAATTGTCTCTCTCAAAAGAGATCTTCAAACAACAAACGAATATAAAGAGAAATTCAAGATAAGTTCTGCTCAACTTGAAGTTCTTCTTGGAAGTCAAAAGAGGGCAGATGACAAGTATGGTTTGGGATATGAGAAAGGAGAAAGCTCCGGATCTGGTCAAAAGACTTTTGGATCATAAAATCCAAAGAATAGGCCTAGGAGACCTCCGGTAAGACAGCCCAATGCTTAAAGATATCCATCCTTCAATGGATACTGCCACAGCTGCAATCACTTTGGTCACAAAGCTAATCAGTGTAGAAAAAGAATGAACTAGACTAATTCATCCTTCTCCGGACAGTGCTTTAACTGCCAAAGGTATGGACACAAGTCTCATGAATGCAGAAATATGCAAATAAACAAATCATTCAATGGAAGATGCTTTGCATGCAATAGAGTAGGTCATATGGCTAATCAATGCAGATCAAGAGGTTATCAGTCAAATATGCAAGGAAATGTTATTTGCCAAATCTATAATAGGTCCGGTCATAATGCATAAGTCTGTAGAAGCAAGAATCAGGACAAAAAAGGTCCGGTGTATAATCAGAATCAAGACAAGGGTAAACAAAAGATGAATGCAGATGAAGTTAGGAATCAAATGAACAAGATTTGGGTGAAGAAAAATTTAGAGAATGTAGAGGTTGGATCCGCACCAGACTCTGGTGCTGATATCCCCTCCAGAAATTAAAACGTGATCTCTGGCTCAGGGGGAGACTCAAAGAAAATCCTATTCCCCCAGCTAATCAAGTGGTGCCGGATGTGGCACAAGATGCGGAGTAAAGGGTTTGTAGATATAAGTTTTGAGATGATCCAAATAAGATTTAAGAGGTCCGTATGAAGATGTGAAGAAGTTGTGATCGATCAAGTAAGATCTATTCCGGGAGATGCTTCGGAATGACAGAGGATTACAAAAAGGTCCGGAGAGATCCGCAAGTGCATTGTCTTATTCTGCGGATTGGACAGAATGTTTGGGATGTCCTTATGATGTGTCATCTTGATTAATTCATGGTTGGAAGATCCGCATGATGTTCATAAATCATGACTGATCCGGTTCTTCAAGTCATTCGAATAAGGCAAACCAGAAGAATGTAGGTCGAGCATTTATTGCAAGCAGATATTAGGATTTGCGAAACATTATAAGGGATTTCTCTTAAATCACTTGTTCATTCTACACTCAAAAAGAGGCAAAAAGTGGAGCTCTGCAACAAAATTCATCAAGCTCACCAAAGATCACCTGCAGAAGTTATTACATACAGAAATCAATCCAACCACTCCGTATAACTAAAGGCGCATAAGGTATTTTTCGTTTTCGATAGCTTGTTACAAATCTTTCAAGAAATGGCTACTCCAAATATAGTTAAGATCTCTGATAGACCTCGCCCCACATTCAAGAAACATCCATACAAATCTTTGGAGGTAGATCCCCTAGGAGCCTTCTCTAGTATTCCGCATGGTGTATTGCATACGGAGGACATTAGGGTTTACATACATGCAAACTTTGAAGATTTTGGTGAATCAAAATTGATGGACATCTATCACAAACAGTTGATAGATGACTCCTTTGAGATTAAACCTCAGTACAAAGCCATCCGGGATAAGCACTTTGCACAGTGCATTCATTTCCCCTGTTTTGAAGAAGATGAATGGGTCCGGTATGTACTAAGTAGAGTGCATGACAATTTCCTATGGTTGAACAAGCCCTTCAAGATCACCAAAGATGCAATTAGGGCTGTAACCGGTCTGCACTCATCCGGTGGATTACCTGTTCTCAAGTCTGTCAAAAATCAGACAGTTAGTGATGCAACCAGATCTAAATTTGACAAGAGAGCTATGACAATTGAAGGCATCACTGAACCGGATGTCAAATTTGCATCTATGATAATTGGTTACAAAATCTATCACTCCAGTAGGAAAAATTCAGTACCGGGAACTACAATTTACACAGCATATCAAATGCTAAAGGAAAATGCAGACTATGACTTGTGTGAGCTTCTTCTAAACCAACTTTTGGAAAATCTGTAGAAGATCAAGAAGGACAAGAAAAACTCCTTCAAGTATGGCAATCTGATCCTTTGTCTCTTCTTTTATTACATGAATGAGCTTCCCAGATCTAGTGGATGGATATGGCAGAATGACAGACCAGTTGCCATCCAAATCAGAGATTATTTGCATGGACTTGGGGATGCTAAAGCAAGAAAAATAGCTCTGTGGGGATATTTCAAGAACTTCCAGAGCATGATGCATGCAAGAGAAAGAATACCCCAGTCTCTTGTTGAAAAGTACAAAGACACAGTATGCTTTATGGTAGAAACAGATCAGTGCCTAATGGAGGCAGTAGAACCAAGAACTGTGTGGATCATGCCCATGGGGTATGAAGTGGATGAACAAATTGTGGAGTTGCATGTTCAACACATGCTAAGTCAGCCTAAAGATCCAAAGGCAGAAAGGTTCGGAACATTTGAGGAATTGAGTATAAAAATTCATGTTGAACTCAGAGAACCGAAGATCAAGAGGAAGGTTAGAAAAGAAGTAGAACACATAGCACAAGGCCTTGGGATCTCCATGGAAGCACTTGATGCTCATCAGAAGAAGAAGGAAGGGGATGAGAAAGAGAAGAAGAGGGCAGAAAAGAAAAGTGAAGAAAGTATTCCAGTTGAAACCTCCACCCGGACCAGATCATCAAAAAGATCTGCACCTCCCACAACCAAAAGCTCAAAACCGGAAGTCCAGGCACCCGGCAAAAGATCCAAGATGAAAGCCACAAGGGCTTATGAGAGTCAAAGAAATGAAGAGGATACTGAATCAGATGAGGGAGTAAAGGAATTAAAGAAGCAGAAGAAGAAGGGATTCGGTAAACCCTCCACAGGCCAAGACAAGGAAGAAATGGCAGAAAAGTTTGTTGAAAAGCCCACCCTGTCTCTAGACAGTGTAATCAAATCAGTCACTATGGATGGGAACCTTCAACCAGTGGCCGAATTTTATGATGACTACAATGAGGCAGACCAAAAGATCCTGCAGGAAGCTACAATCAGGTACCTGAACATTTACAATAAAGCCTTTATTGAGATTATCTCTGAAATTCCCAAGAGTCTAGAGAAGGAATTAGAAATAAGAAAAAATAATGCCCAGGCAAAAGATCTTGAGATCCGGGAGTAGATAGCTATTCAGCTATATCCTCAAATTGATCCCAAAATAATGAACATAATATTTAAAGACTGCAAAGATGAGTTCAGAAGTAAAGCAAGGATGAATAAACTCATGCTTGGTGAGACTGACAAGGTAGCCATGGATACAGAAGAGATCCTCCGGAAGGCTTTCAAAAGGTTTAATCTTCCTGTTGTAGAGGACTTAGGTGCAGAAATAGCTGTGGACTTGGAATCATCTGCTCTGGAAGAAATGGCCCTTGAACAGACTAACATCTCTCCTCCGGTTTCCCCTACAGTCTCCGGATCCCAAGAAGAAGAGAAACTACTGGAGAAAGAAGCAGCGGTAAAAGAAAAAGAAGCTGACAGTACCAAGGGTGCAGAGAAAGAGAAGACTTCAACAGAGAAAACCACAACTGATAGTGGTAAGAATGTGGAGAAAGAGAAAATTCCAAAGGATAGCTCCAAGACTGTAGAAGAGAAGAAACATCTGTCTCTGGCAAGAGACACTGCACAAACTGTCCAAAGATTTCTGAGCAAAGAAGCAATAGAGATTGATGAACCAGAGCTGCTACAAGGCCCATTCAACTTTGATTCCCTCTCTTCGGTGCAGACAATGAAGATAGCTTCATTTGCTAATGCTAAGGCAAATGAAAAACTCCTAAAGTCTCATATGGAAGACTATGAGTTGATAGAGGCTGCTTCTGGAGTGCTTGAAAAGATTATGCCATCTATCTAGATAGATCCGATAGCCTCCTCTTCCGGTAATCTCAAAACCTTAGTCAGCAGTGTTGATACACATTTTGATTCTCTAGAAAAATCAGCTGAAGAAAAGGTCCGGAAGGAATTTTTGGATAAAAGATTTTCAGAAGTACTAGGATTAATCTCTAATGATAGGAGAAATATGAGTATTGGAATAAAGAGCTTAGAAAATGCTCTTAAGGATGGCGGTGACATCTACAAATTTTGTATCTCCTGGTCAAAAGCAATAGTAGAAATTGAGAAGAAAATAAAAGAGGAACAGGACAAACTACTGAGTTTGTCTCAAAGTTTTGATCCTCTCTCTTCCTTTATAGTAACTCAAGAATGTCAAACTATTGCAATCACAAATGCAATAAAGAACTTCGAGAAGGAAAGGAAGAATATAATTAACCGGATGGGAGAACTTAGAAGGATTATAATCCCTAAGTTAGAAACTATGCATGAGGCCATAAGTGATGCTCAGACTACCCCCAAACCAATGATCCGACAGATCTTGAGAGGGCAGAAGCTTTTGCATTTTTGTTGAGTGGTCACATTTCAATTTTGGATAGAATGAAGCAAAGTTGGGCTACAGAATTGGTCCAATTGAAGACATCCTTTGCAGACATTCTTCAGTTTTTGTGAATATGTAATACACAGCTAAGTATAGTAAATTTTTTTGAAAATTTTGGTGTGCGGACCCTACCCTTTGCCATTGATGTCAAAGGGGGAGTGAGGAGCAGTGAAAAATGAGGAATCCAGCTAAGGGGGAGTTTCAAAAATTGTATATAAAGATAGAGCATCAGCCAAGGGGGAGCATAGTGTAAACACTTAGTCATTTTTCACTAAGTGTTGCCATCAATGCCAAAGGGGGAGATTGTTGGCAAGAGACACTATATGGATTCATGGTTGTTGTCATTGATGGCAACAAAGGTCATCCCACATATCCGCAAGTCATGGTGTGTCTCTACCGGAAGTCAGAATAAAAATTATTGTGGTCCGGTGAACAAGAACAGAGCATGTGGCAAGGTCCGACAGACTGGTCCGGATCTCTCAGAGGAAGTATCTTGGTGCAGTGCGGATTTGGGGAAGTCAAAAGGACTACCTTGAGTGGTATATCCCAAGGATTTAGCCTCTAGTGATGGACAAGGAAAAAGATATGAATAGTTGAGTACCGGATTCCTGAGTGACAGTGAGAACAGAGGAAGAACTGACTGATAGAACATCAGACTGCTTTCCGGATGTGTTACTATTGATGGTAAAGGTTGTGAAGGCATGAATCATGTTTAGCCAACATGATTAATGATATCTACAAGTATATGCTTGATCCGCATTACTTGATGAGCAAGGATTCAGCCGACAGAACAGAGTTTGTGAGAAAATAGACTGTTCCGGATGCCGACTAGAAATGTGATGAAATTACTTGTGCGGATATATATGCACGATGGATTTAGTTGTGGGTTGAGTTGTTGGGAGTTGTTGATGTGCGAATAAGTGCAGAGCAAAGTAGAAACAACTAGAGAGATCCGGTATGTGAAAGGAAAGCAGAATAAAAAGAAGAGGAAAGATGAAGTGCAGCAGATCAGTGTACTAAGCCTAACTGAAACTGAACTCCAGCATATGTGGATGCTTCCAATCAGTTCAAGTATTGTATAACATTCTTTTGTAGACAGTGTGTCTCCTTGTAGGCAGTGTGCCTCTTTGTGAGCAGTGTGCTTGGGCAGTGAGCCCTAATTGGCAAGTGCCATTTTGTAATTCCTTATTCTTCTAACAGAGAATAATCTTTGGGTTAATCACCCTATGGTTTTCTCCCTTAACAGGGTTTCCACGTCAAAAATACTGTGTCATGTGTTTCTCATTTCATGATAATATTTGATTCAATGCTGCATTGATTAATAAGAAAGTTCTAAAGAAGAAATAATTAGGATAACTGATTCACCCCCCCTCTCAGTTATCAACACCACCATCACCTAGGTCTTAGGTCCATCAGGGTTCACCCCGAACTATGTTGCCTCTGCGTTGTCACATAGGTAAGGCCATTTAGTAATGAGCCCCCGAGGCACTAGGTCAGTCCCTTAGGGTCTATCTCTCCACATCTGTTGTCATCTCACCCATAATAAGTTGATCCTGGTCTAAACTGGGGGCAACTCCTTGCCCTAGTCACGGATTTGGGTTCTTGAATGCCATCGTTTTGAAAAGAGATACCAATAACGGATTGCAACACCTTTCACTTGGCAAACAAACAAGAGCAGTAAAGCAAGCTACCCAACAATAAAAGCCCTTGCCTCAAAAAAAAAAAAAAAAAAAAAAAAACATCAAACCTGTCTTAAACAAAGCACAACACCATATCAAAACACTCAAAATGATTCTATATCAATTATGGCAAAAGACACATCTAATGCAAGAATGTTTTGTCAACAGGTTAACTTACAAGGTCTTGAATTTTTGTCAATTATGTCTTCCTATGCTACTCAAGGATGCCAACAGCTAGAGATGCTATGATGGGGACATAATTTTTCTTTGTCTGCTGCTTGTGGATTCAACTTTAGTAATGCGACGACTTATGTCTAACGACGTGATCAGCAAAAGATCATCGAGGACTCTAAGGTCTAAACACGAAAAGGGGCAATCCTTGTTTGTTAAAATGCAAGAAGTACTCAGGACATCTAGATTCAAGTTTGACTAGATGCTTGTATCAACTTGCTACATCAAAATCCATGTAAGACATACTTAGGTCATCTCGGTCTAATTATACCTAGATGCTTGTATTTTCTTACAACATTTCAAAAAAGAAAAAAATACCAAAAAAAAAGTGCCCGATAATGAAAGCAAAAGACTTGCAAAGATGACAAATCCATATCCGCATCTGTCTCATCTCCAGCAACTCCATATCATACACACAATAATGCAAACCCTGCAGCATATCCAAATGAACGTCAGTATTTCTCCATGTCTTCTTCTATTCCACTCGTCTATATCATCTCTGTGTCGATTGAGTACATCTAGACATATCAAACACATAGCATATAAGTTGCATATCACATCACATGAGATAGTCATTCGCATGATTACATCATTTGCATACATAATAAATCCATGAGATTAAATTTCCATACATTTTAGATCATCCAATACATTGTGCATCCATACATCATATCAAAAGAAAACTAAAAACATAGGTCACATATATATCGAACTGCATAACCATATCCATACATATTGGCATTTGCATAACTCAAAAGCATTCTAAACATCCATCTAGTATGCATAACATATACAAACACATCATCAAATCAAATTGCATCCATAGCATATAAAATGTAAGAACACATACATATAGACCATCAAATAGGTAGATCATCATATAAACATCCAACGCATGTCCAAATGTACAATATATCACAAACTCTATCCAAAATCCTAAAGTCAGGTCATAAGTGTATACAAAAAATGGTGATACATGTCTCAAAATAAAAATACATCTATCAGCTATCTTAGCCATCATAAAAAATGTGCCCTAATACATGTGTCTGGCTTTGACTAACTTTGCTGTCGAGGAACACTGCTCTCGGCACTAGGCTCTCCTCTATCCACCCCTGACGGTGGTGGACCCCTCACCGAGCCCACAAACCGAGACCCACCTGCTCTTTGCGCCGCCTTTGACTGGCTCCGGAAGCTCGAGGCTCTCTGACTAGCTGGCACAACACCGTGATATAAGCCTTGGTAATACTGAGTTTGTGCCTGAGATCTAGTAAGATCACTCTATAACTGTGCTACCTGGGCCTGTGACTGCTGTACCTGTGCCACCAAGAAACTAGAGGTCCCATCGGTGCCCATGGCCATCATGGCTGCATCCCGCTCTGCCCTCATAGCCCACATACTAGCTAAGGCTGCATCTCTCTCTCAGCTCAACTCTGATATCCGAGTCGCATCGACTCTCTGCATGACTCTGCTGCTCTCAGATGAGCCTTCAGCTGCCTAAGCTGGGTCTGTAAAGAAACCAGAACCTGCTACTGCATATCAGGCTGTGGAGCCTGCTCAGCCTGTGCCACCTGTTGCACTGGCACCTATCCCTGTACCGGCTGTGCCACCTGCTGAGGTAGTGGCATCTGTCTCTATGCTATCCCTGGCTGCACTGGCACCTGGACCTGTGCCTGTCCCACTGCCTACTGCCCCAGGAGCCCCTCTCTGACTCTCTGCCTCTGTCTCTGCCTCCCCTCATCTTCCTGATCTCTCCTCCTCCTCCGCCATCCACCCCTCCCCCTACCAACTCCACCCCCTCCATCTGAATCACCCTCATCTATATGAGGAGCTACCTCGCCAGGACCTGAGTAGGAGGAAACGGATGTGCTGCAAACCACTCCTCATAGTCTGGCGTCATGCCAACATCTACTATGTCTCTTCGCAACGGCCAGGCTGCATAGGGAATCTACTAAAAATTAGCCAATGCCTCCTCATAAGATGCCACAGGACCCCACCTATACCGCTCGGTGTATGTCCTAGCAAAGCGTGCCTCGCCCTGCGGTCTGCCCTGAACATGGCCGAACTGTCTCTGCACTCGGCTGACAATCTGTCGCTCCAAAATGTACCGAGTCCGTCCAATCAACCGCCTCGTTTGAAAATAATAAGGGAGCTCATCTACCTCATCATCCCATACCTCATAGTCAATGTATGGCCGCCAGACCACTGCATCTACCCCATCAAAGGCATGCCTCCAGTACTCAAGCCTCCCCAGCCTGTGCTGGGAAATCACACCTGCATAACCGTAACTATAGGGCTCACCCCTCTGCTTATGAAATACGCAGATCGACTGTGTGATGGCAATGTGCTCCCACAACTAAAATTGTAGAGAGACCCGCCTGTGGCTAAACCAGAGCCTCGGTGGTACACTGCCTGATGCATATCTCTGTATAGGTGCGCAAGCACGCACACACCCCATGCATACTGGGTCCCGTCGGTGATCATCCTCTCCAGCACCCATCCCCAGCTAATGGGGAAGCCGTGCACTCTCCTATCAGGGCATACTACGCCACCAATCAGCCCAGCCACTATGCTGGGGAAGTAGTCATAACAGTCATGCATATCCTGCCACGAGATCTCCTCCCCTGCCAACTTGGGATCATCAAAAACCCGCCTGCACTCCTCCAGCCCAGCGCCACGCTGTGACTCGTACTCAACCAACTCTCCCTGAATAGGGAGGTGCAGAATCCAATAAACATCCTCCAGAGTAATGGTCATCTCTCCCGTCAGAAAATGGAAAGTCCTATCCTCACTATGGAATCACTCTACGGTGGCAGTCACCACCGCCCGGTTCATGCGAACCTCAGGCATAAAAAGGACATGATACAAACCCATAGCACCTAGAGCCTCCTGCTCCATCTCGGTCAGCATATACCACTGTAACAACGGCAACGGGAACAACTCTCGTGATGTCAGAACATCCTGAATATCCTCCTACAACCACAAAATGCATACCGTCAGTGAAATCCAAATCCATATCGAAAACCTACAAGCAATCAAGCTATCCTATCATTGGGTCAACATATCAAATTAATCAAAACAATATATCATCTCTCGACTAGATTCTCGGCAATCTCGGAGATCGCTAACTCAATTGACGCATCAATCAAGATGCCAATTGGGTTGATTTTGTTAAGACAACTGATTTGCCTATAGGTGGCAAATACACCATTTCCCTATCATTGGCTCAACATATCAAATTAATCAAAACAACATATCATCTCTTGACTAGATTCTCAGCAATCTCAGAGATCTCTAATCAATTGATGCATCGATCAAGATGCCAATTGGGTTAATTTTGTTAAGTCAACTAATTTACCTAAAAAGGCAAATGCGCCAATCCAGGTGGCAAATGCTCCATTTCATACCAAAAGTGCAACGTCACCATGAATGCGCCACTTCCTGACGCGTATGTGCCATTCTGGCACATGCGCAACCTATTATCACAAATGCGCAACTTCCTGACATATGCGCCATTTCATAGAACACATGCGCAACACGAACATATGCATAGATTCACCGCACATATGCGCAACTTAAGAATGAATGCGCACATTCATGACTCAGATGTGCAAATTAAACAAATGCGCTATTTCGCAGGGTAAATGCGCAACAGAATCAAATGCGCCATTTGACGGCGCAAATGCGCAATTTAGCAACATATGCGCCATTTCAGCGCGCATATGTGCAAAACTAGAGTTGTTGCGCATTTGCCCTAGATGGTTTTCCTAGCCATTAATGCGCACAAAAATTGACTTTCGACAAGTTTTGAAGAACTACATACCAGGGGTCCTACCTCTGCTGGCCGATCGAACCATCGAATCTGCTCAAACCGATGCTCCTCGTGCAGAATATCCATCTCTCTGGCTGCCATGCTCTCCTAAGCTCTCCAAAGGACAAATCAACTATGGACAAGTGTACAAATGAACAATACTTGTGGACCCAACTCCTATATATAGCAAGTGGCACATATATGACTGTATGACCCTATGACGGCTTCCCATGTCTGTTTCTCCGAACCATAGCCCATTTTTCTCCAGCCTAACCCGTCTTCACCTTCCTCTTCATGAGATTGTCCGTCTCACACCTTCTACCTTCTTCACATCCAATCTCCTGAGGGGGCATCCCATCACCATAACCTATACCAGGGGCAAATTGGGTCATGTATCAACATTAGACTATTCCTATTCTTTGAAACAACGTGATAAAACACATTGCTTCAAAGAGGGGCAAAATGTATACACCTAAAATTGGCTTGGGTCGAATTAAGTAAATATTCTAATATTTATCTTAATTCATATTTCCTTCTGTCAATTAAATAAATATCCAAAATTTATTTGATTGTTTCATTATCCCATAATTAAATAAAATCAATTTATTTAATTAAATTCTCTAAATTCTTCTAATGTCTCACATAATTAAATAATCCTACATTATTTAATTAATAAAAAATTCCTCTATCCTAAGTCCTAAATTCCATAAATCCACCTCACCAATCCACCTCATCTCTTCCACCTCACCATGTTGCACATATAATTAAATATTCTTAATATTTAATTAGCTAATATCCTCTATTTTCCAAAATAAATCTTAAAATCAATTATCCTCCACCAAATTAAATATTTAATTCAATGTTCCCCACTAGCCTTCACAAATTGAATATTTAATTCAAATGTTCCCCACTGTCCTCCACTATTGAATATTTAATTCAATGTTCCCCACTAGCTTTCACCAATTGAATATTTAATTCAATTGTCATAACCCACTGTCCTCCACTATTGAATATTTAATTCAATGTTCCCCACTAACCTTCACCAATTGAATATTTAATTCAATTGTCATAACCCACTGTCCTCCACTATTGAATATTTAAATCAATGTTCCCCACTAGCTTTCACCAATTGAATATTTAATTCAATTGTCATAATCCACTATGAATAAAAGATTCACTTTTATTTCTAGCCATTGATCTCATCTGTTGATCCTCACCCTCCATTCTTTTTTCAAGAAATCTATAAATAGAACCCTCTTCTAAGCCATTAGGGAGGCACTTCATTTGGCAAGATAACGATACTCAAATTTCTCTTCTTCTCTCATTCATTCTATTCCAAGTGTCCTCCATTGTCATGTGTTAAAGCTCACATTCAACACAAACAGGTACTACAACCATTCTTCATTTGTCATCTTCAACAAGCAAGCAAGCAAGGAAAGCTTCTGAGGGCTTCACAATCAAGATCAAAGAAAGATAGGCAAACAATGGAAAATGATAGGTAAAGGAGTTGGTAAGTATTCTTACTCGTGTTGGTTTTAATCTTCTTTGCTTTCAACTTCTATTGGTGTTTGGGTTTTATGTTTTCATGTATTTGACTAACACACCTTTCCCCCCATCACAAAAATAATGATTAGTCAAATGGTAATTGTATATAAAAACTAAAACATAATGATATCTTTTTTGAATGATACTATAAAATAGTTCATATACTAGAACTTGCATCTTTAAGAGATGCAAGGGTTTCAAAGATAGGAAAATAATGATATTAGTAACTTAAGATTTGATTTTTCACAATAATAATATTAGTAACTTAAGATTTGATTTGTCCCAATAATGATATTTGTAACTTAGATGCATTAATATGATTTCATATATTTAGAAGGCAAAGATCTGATTTGTGGGAAGATTTGATTTTTCACATTATTGATTTGATTTGTTGGAAGATGACAAATTTTTGGCCCCAAAAGCCTATCAAAATTCTTTGAATTTTTTGATCGTATTTTTATTTCATATTTTTGACACTGGTGTGAGAATATTTAATATGTAAAATACAAAAAATTATAAAACATTTATTGAGACTATTTTTAATTGAGAATCAATTCAATGCAAATGTTGTAGATTGCAATCAATCATCAAATATGGCTTAGTAATGAATTGGTAATTCCAAACAAAGATAGGGTTTGAAACTTTTAAATGCAATAAGTATTAAGAATGTAATAGGATAGTAAGATTCCAAATAGTTTTTGAAATTGCTTTTTCAATTTTAAAGTGAAAAATACCAATTTATTTATGGATTCTTCTAATTTCTACAAATTTATAAATTTTAGTAAATTAGATGAAATTTTACTTTAAATAAATGTGATCATTGTAAAAAGCTATATATTTTCATAACATTATCATAAATGATTATCTCATAAACATAATACGGCAAAAAAAAATTCAATAACAATAATATAAACACTATAAGTTAATGATTATTACAACTAAAATTGTAAATAGAGTTGTAGCTTTAATCCCTATATAAACCTTAAATAAGAATTAACAATCTTTTAAGCTTAACTCTGAGTGTTTGATCATCCACCCCATATGAAAGGCCTATAACACAACCAAAATCAAACTATCACAAACTTTTTAAAACATTGGTATTACAAAAAAAATTAAAACCTTAGTTTTTCTGAAGGACCCTAGTTTTTCAGAGGGAAAAACTCCTAAACTGCTGAAACAAAATTGACAATTCAAATAACTGCCAAATCAAAGCTAAATATCACTCAGAAAACACTATCAAATAAACATAAGGATTGAAGTGTCTTGTTCATTATTATATGAATTACATCATCAGAACTCAAAATCAGACTCAATATCCACCATTGGTGCTGCTATCACCAGCATCAAATCTACCACCTCCACCACCATAGTCCTCTCCACCATAACCCCTCCTACTCCACCAAATCTGCCACCACCACCACCAAAAGTTCGTTCTTGTGCCAAGTTAACTTGTATCATACGCCCATGAAGCTCCTAGAAACCAGAAAGAGCATTAGCATTTTAGAAGTTTTGGCAGAGCAAATCAAACAATTAAAATTCTTTTAACCACATTTTGAATTCAATGTCAGATTGAGATTAAGTCAGCGAAGATTTAGATGAGGCACAATAAAATAGGCACGAGCCATTTCAAAGGCTCGGTCTCTGAGATTCAAAGGTGAGGCATAGATGAAGGTGTTAGCCACTTCAAGCAAAGCTTAGGCATACACATAGATAATCAAGGCACAACTTAAAATCTCACCGGCAACACTTGTAATTATCACAACCATCCATATATAAACAAAAGTGCCACCTTTCAAAGAAAGGCACGGGGCCTATATGGTCCAAAGAAGCACAATCAAAATGAAGCACATTACCTATCCAAATATAGGTATAGTCCAAAAGATTAATGCCCAACAGATAAAAATGATGGAGCAACCTCTATATGGAGTCTCAACCACTACAAATAGATTCACAACATCAACAATGAAAATGAGGCGATGTCTGAAATAGAGAAGTTCACAGGCCACTTCAATAATGGCACACTCTAGGAAAGGGAAATAGAGTATGGTGTAGATATGAAACTCCAACACAACATAAGTATTATGGAAGCTCAGCCTCTGAGACACATAGTGCAAGCCCATAAAGGCAATGCATGACCTGAGTCATAGGTGCAACCATTTAGAATGGAGGAACACTATAAAAGAAAGCACACTGCCTACTAAACATGGCACAAGCTATATAACAAGTTACTCCCATTAAAAATTCAAGGCATCAGCCTATGTTAGATGTGGTGTAAATAATATGAGTGGAGTGCAAGTGTTAAAAGATTGTGCAGGCCTTAAGACCAAAGGTGAAGAATACAATAGAGGTTCAACTCAAAGAACAAGTCAAAATATTCCATGCAAAGCACAGTCTCATATATAAATGAGGACAACTTGGGTATCCAAAGTATGGTATGGTATATCAAATGAAGGCGCTACTATTCCAAATGGTACGCACATTATATCAAATGAAGGTGTGTGTTCAACGCTGCCAATATCAAAACAAAGCGCCATCTCCAAATATGGCGCATCCTTTGAAACAAGATGCACACGGCATGAGAAGTGATCAATATCCAAACATAGCATGCAACATTAGTCAAGGAAATCCATACAAACAGAGGTGCAAACATCCAATGAAAGTTACAAACTAAGCATTAAACATAGCTCTCAGATGCCACATCCTCTTCACAAATAAATGAAGCCACAAAAGAAAGTATACTTTTCCATCCATTGCCTCTATAGCGGCATTGACCTCCTCCTCAGAACTAACACTGACAAAGCCAAAGCCTCTTTGCCTTCCAGTCTCTCGATCATTGATGATCCTTACTCCAAACATCATTATCTCATAAAATAATATGTAATGCAACCAATAACCCACATCCAAAAGCACAGTTCAAACATTGAATAGAAGAATAAAAGGATTAACACACATACATACCATCTATAACTTCCCCAAAAGTAGAAGAGGAATCTTTGAGTGTCTAATCATCCACCCCATATGAAAGGCCTGTAACACAACCAAAATCAAACTATCACAAACTTTTTAAGTTATGATCTCTTAAAACCCACCTGCTTAACAACCATGAAAGAATGTAAGACCAAAAGCCGTAAAGCATAAACATAACCATCGATGCTGATCTTGATCAGAGACAAACCATTAAACCCACACACTAAACCATGAACCCCAAGCCACTTAAATCCCTAAATGGGAATCCACTTCAGAGTTCACCCATAAACTTCCTTGCATCAAACCTAATGTTTCAATTCGTAGCCCCAAATTGCAAATGAATATCATATACAAAATATATAGCAATATTTCATTTTTAGTATAATATAACATAAATATAAATACAATAATCATAATTCTATTTATATGTATAATCAATAATTTGATATAAATATTATTGTTAATATTAATATATTATTATTATTATTATTATTAACTATACTGTTCTATTCAATACAAATTAAACAAGAGCTGCAGAGTAGCGAAGTTTCTGCCAAAATGTTCATGAATAGTCGTGTTTTAATTTGTTGCATTTGCTTAATTTTAGCAACAATGTTGATAATATAATAACTCTATAATAATCTTGAAATTTGTCAATTTTTTGGGTTTAAGTTAGAGTTGACAGTGTTGTAATATTTGCACTAAATGCTGAAAATTGAGGAACTTTGAGATTCTACATTTAATGTTAGATTTCTGCCTAGTACATTTTATCACATTTAATGTCATGGCCTAAAATGGAAATCCATTTTATTACAAAATTCAGAGATTCATTTCAACAAAGTCAAAGGTGTTTGGAACATAGTTACCAGAAACGCAACGGCAACACCTCGTTTCGCGTTGAAACGGGCGAAACTCTGTTTTCGTTTCTTAATGGCGTTTCGGTGACGGTTTTGTTTTCTCTAGCATTGCATTCATTAAAAAATATAGATATCGCTATTTTTTTTTGGCTTTAACATTTGCAGTTCTTTTATTTCTTAGATTTTTATAAAAGCTTTTTTTTAATTTTATAAAGTATGGTTGTTGGTGAATGTTTTTTTAAGTTGTTTATTATTAGTATTTTTAAATTGTGTAAAATAGTATTTTAAATTGAGTATATAATTTATTTAATAATATATTTTTAATTGTAAATTTAATTTAATATAATTTTTATAATATCAATAATATATAAATTAATATAAATAATTATATATAAAACTTATATAAATTAATATAAATAATTATATATAAAATTTATATTATATTTTGAAAAATATATTTAATATATACATCACGTTTCTTATATGCAACCATTTCAAATTTTGTTTTTCATTGTGTTGTTGTCGTTGTCGTCACGTTTCTCGTTTCTTGTTTCTGGTAACATAGGTCTGGAACCACCAGACCTTCTGGAATCTCTACATTCTCTGCTTGCAGGACCTCATATATCTCCTTTGCCAATCTCTACACGAAATCCATTTCAGTTTTCATCGTGAGAAAAACTAGGCAAAATAAAATCACCATATAATAAAGTTTTAGGGCTCAATTCAAATAGACACCCAAATTCAGTTTTCATAGTGGACAAACCAACCAGAACAAAAAACATCTCTATAAAAATACTGCTCATGTAATCAAAACTAAAGATATCTATCCAATAAACACCCAAATTCATTTTTTCATTCTAAACAAACCAGCCAAAGTAAGACCATCTACAAAGAAACAGAGGCCGAACATATAATAAAAATTACAGACCTCAATCTGATATATAACCAAATTTAGTTTCCCATTATAAACAAAGCAACCAAAGTAAAACCACTAACATAGAAACAGAAACCTGGCTATATAAATATAAACTACAAAGCTCAACCAATGAACACCCAATTTTTGTTCCCAATATAAACAAACCAGCCAAAGTAAAATCATCGACATAGAAACATAAACCAACCATATTATTAGAACTGGAGAGCACAAACTAATAAATTCCTGATTTCAATACTTTTTTTCTTGGTTTTATCCTCTATAACTCCACCTTGCCTGAGTAAACTTAAACCCCCTAGAGGAGGACAGATGGGCCCAATTTCAATTTTCATTAAAGATGAACAAGTAAATATAAATCCATCTATATAGAAATTAAAACCACCCATGTAATTAAAACTATAGGGCTCTGACCAACATACATACAATGTCAGTTCCCACTCTGAATAAACCAGCCAAAGTAAAACAAACTACACAGAGAGAAATATCTCTATAACTAAATCATACAGAGTTCAATCTAATAACAATATCAGTTTCCACTACGAGATTTAAACAAATTAGCCAAAATAAACCGCCCACCCAGAAACATAGGCCACCCGTTAAAACTATAACTACAGTTTTTGATCCAATAAACACCCACTTACAACACAAATCCCATCCATTAAAACTATAGAGCCACAACAATAGAGTTCAACTCAGACGAGATCATGGGGCCACACCCAAGGAGTATTGGTAACAGAGATTGTGTCTATTTTGTAATACCTGGTGGTAGAATCAAAATTAGACTTCATCATGCATTGCTCTGAGCCAACTAAGTCCCCACCTTAGGGTTAATTCCATGCCTGCATTCTTTGAAGAGGCAATACTTACAAAAACAAGGGAGTTTGCAATCAAAATTAGTAACAAAAAGTTTACCCTCTAAAAGGAAGCTACCCGACAGGGAATTTGAACTTGTTGCTCGTGTTTCACTCTTTGTAGTTTTTACAATTAAACCCTATATCACAACATAGCTTAGGCTTTGGGGTCCATAGACTATTTGGTTTCCTGAACTCTAATGAAATCATATCATAAAGTATTCCTGAGTACATGTATACAATGCAATTCCATAGCCATGAATACACACTACAAACCAACCAAATAAACAACCACCCATATAATTAAAACTACAAAGGTCAATCCCATTGACAACCAAATTCAGTTTTGACGATAAACAAAGTAGACAAACTAAACAACCCACAAAGAAATAGAACCCAACCTTACAATTGAAAGCGACTAAGTAACATCGAATTTCAGTTCCTATATTACGAACAAACCAACCAAATTAAAGCCAGGCACATAGAAAAAAAACACAGCTAAAGTAAAACTACCTACATAGAAACAAAAACAACCCCTATAATTTCAGTTATAGATATATAGAATGTAAATCCCACACGCTACAAACAAACCAAATAAATACCAATGTTGTTAAAACTCATAGGAGCTTTGTTAGTCCTTCCCAAGAGACCAGGTCCCAACTTCTTCCCAATGCACACTGCACAATCACAGTCCAAAAACCCAGCAGGTCACAGATTCAAATCCCAAATGAAAAATTCCCATCAGAAGACAAAAATTCCCCAAAAGAAAAACAAGTCAGTAAGGCTCTCACCAAGAGAAGTATAGTCATTCCCCCCATCTAAACTAGCAAGAGCAGTCAGAATAACACACAAAGCACAACAAAAATATCAAAACCAACACAAAATATAGGACATTCCTGTATTTAACATGGCACACTACTCCCTTCCCCTTCATGAAACCCCAAAATCCATTGGTGATATAAATTCTAATGTGTTTCAAGCTGGGAGATATGTGAATTTGCATTGTACAACTCTTAATGGCACAAAAAACATCTCTATAAAAAATACCAACAAGAACAAAAAAGATCTCTATAAAAAATACCACTCATGTAATCAAAACTAAAGATAGATATCCAATAAACACCCAATTTTAATTTTTCATTCTAAACAAACCAGCCAAAGTAAGACCATCTACAAAGGAACAGAGGCCGAACATATAATAAAAATTACATACCTCAGTTTGATATATAACCAAATTTAGTTTCCCATTATACACAAAGCAACCAAAGTAAAACACTAACATAGAAACAGAAACCTGGCTATATAATTAATAAACTACAAAGCTCAGCCAATGAACACCCAATTTCTATTCCCAATATAAAGAAACCAACCAAAGTAAAATCATCGACATAGAAACAGAAACCAACCATATTATTAGAACTGGAGAGCACAAACTAATAAATTCCTGATTTCAATACTTTTTTTCTTGGTTTTATCCTCTATAACTCCACCTTGCTTGAGTAAACTTAAACCCCCTAGAGGAGGACAAATGGGCCCAATTTCAATTTTCATTAAAGATGAACAAGTAAATATAAATCCATCTATATGGAAATTAAAACCACCCATGTAATTAAAACTATAGGGCTCTGACCAACATACATACAATGTCAGTTCCCACTTTGAATAAACCAACCAAAGCAAAATAGACTACACAGAGAGAAATATCTCTATAACTAAAGCATACAGAGTTCAATCTAATAACCACCCAATATCAATTTCCACTACGAGATTTAAACAAATCAGCCAAAATAAACCACCCACACAGAAACATAGGCCACCTGTTAAAACTATAACTACAGTTTTTGATCCAATAAACACCCACTTACAACACAAATCCAATCCATTAAAACTATAGAGCCACAACAATAGAGCTCAACTCAGATGAGATCATGGGGCCACACCCAAGGAGTATTGGTAATAGAGATTGTGTTTGTTTTGTGATACTTGGTGGTAGAATCAGAATTAGACTTCATCATGCATTGCTCTGAGCCAACTAAGTCCCCACCTTAGGGTTAATTCCATGCCTGCATTCTTTGAAGAGGCAATACTTACAAAAATAAGGGAGTTTGCAATCAAAATTAGTAACAAAAAGTTTACCCTCTAAAAGGAAGCTGCCCAACAGGGAATTTGAACTTGCTGCTCGTGTTTCACTCTTTGTAGTTTTTACAATTAAACCCTATATCACAACATAGCTTAGGCTTTGGGGTCCATAGACTACTTGGTTTCCTGAACGCTAATGAAATCATATCATAAAGCATTCCTGAGTACATGTAAACAATGCAATTCCATGGCCATGAATACACACTACAAACCAACCAAATAAACAACCACCCATATAATTAAAACTACAAAGGTCAATCCCATTGACAACCAAATTCAATTTCAACGATAAACAAAGTAGACAAACTAAACAACCCACAAAGAAATAGAACCCAACCTTACAATTGAAAGCGACTGAGTAACATCGAATTTTAGTTCCTATATTATGAACAAACCAACCAAATTAAAGCCAGCCACATAGAAAAAAACATAGCCAAAGTAAAACTACCTACATAGAAACAAAAACAACCCTTGTAATTTCAGTTATAGATATAAAGAATGTAAATCCCACATGCTACAAACAAACCAAATAAATACTAATGTTGTTAAAACTCACAAGAGCTTTGTTAGTCCTTCCCAAGAGACCGGTTCCCAACTTCTTCCCAATGCACACTACACAATCATAGTCCAAAAACCTAGTAGGTCACAAGTTCAAATCCCAAATGAAAAATTCCCATCAGAAGACAAAAATTCCCCAAAAGAAAAGTAAGTCAGTCAGGCTCTCACCAAGAGAAGTACAGTCATTCCCCCCATCTAAACTGGCAAGAGCAGTCAAAATAAACACAAAGCACAGCAAAAATATCAAAACCAATACAAAATACAGGACATTCCTGTATTTAACATGGCGCACTACGCCCTTCCCCTTCATGAAACCCCAAAATCTATTGGTGATATAAATGCTAATGTGTTTCAAGTTGGGACATATGTGAAGTTGCATTGTGCAACTCTTAATGGCACAAAAAACATCTCTATAAAAAATACCAACCAGAACAAAAAACATCTCTATAAAAAATACCACTCATGTAATCAAAACTAAAGATATATATCCAATAAACACCCAATTTCAATTTTCCATTCTAAACAAACTAGCCAAAGTAAGATCATCTACAGAGAAATAGAGGCCGAACATATAATAAAAATTACAGACCTCAATTTGATATATAACCAAATTCAGTTTCACATTATAAACAAAGTAACCAAAGTAAAACCACTAACATAGAAACAGAAACCTGGCTATATAATTAATAAACTACAAAGCTCAGCCAATGAACCCCCAATTTCTGTTCCCAATATAAACAAACCAGCCAAAGTAAAACCATCGACATAGAAACAGAAACCAACCATATTATTAGAACTGGAGAGTACAAACTAATAAATTCCTGATTTCAATACTTTTTTTCTTGGTTTTATCATCTATAACTCTACCTTGCCTGAGTAAACTTAAACCTCCTAGAGGACAAATGGGCCCAATTTCAATTTTCATTAAAGATGAACAAGTAAATATAAATCCATCTATATAGAAATTAAAACCACCCATGTAATTAAAACTACAGGGCTCTAACCAACATACATACAATGTCAGTTCCCACTCTGAATAAACTAGCCAAAGCAAAACAGACTACACAGAGAGAAATATCTCTATAACTAAAGCATACATAGTTCAATCTAATAACCACCCAATATCAGTTTCCACTACGAGATTTAAACAAAGCAGCCAAAATAAACCACCCACACTGAAACATAGGCCACCTGTTAAAACTATAACTACAATTTTTGATCCAATAAACACCCAATTACAACACAAATCCCATCCATTAAAACTACAGAGCCAAAATAGTAGAGCTCAACTCAGACGAGATCATGGGGCCACACCCAAGGAGTATTGGTGATAGAGATTGTGTCTGTTTTGTGATACCTAGTGGTAGAATCAGAATTAGACTTCATCATGCATTGCTCTGAGCCAACTAAGTCCCCACCTTAGGGTTAATTCCATGTCTGCATTCTTTGAAGAGGCAATACTTACAAAAACAAGGGAGTTTGCAATCAAAATTAGTAACAAAAAGTTTACCCTCTAAAAGGAAGCTGCTCGACAGGGAATTTGAACTTGTTGCTCGTGTTTCACTCTTTGTAGTTTTTACAATTAAACCCTATATCACAACATAGCTTAGGCTTTGGGGTCCATAGACTATTTGGTTTCCTGAACGCTAATGAAATCATATCATGAAGCATTCTTGAGTACATGTATACAATGCAATTCCATGGCCATGAATACACACTACAAACCAACCAAATAAACAACCACCCATATAATTAAAACTACAAAGGTCAATCCCATTGACAACCAAATTCAGTTTCGATGATAAAAAAAGTATCCAAACTAAACAACCCACAAAGAAATAGAACCCAACCTTACAATTGAAAGCGACTGAGTAACATCGAATTTCAGTTCCTATATTATGAACAAACCAACCAAATCAAAGCTAGGCACATAGAAAAAAACATAGCTAAAGTAAAACTACCTACATAGAAACAAAAACAACCCCTATAATTTCAGTTATAGATATAAAGAATGTAAATCCCACATGCTATAAACAAGCCAAATACATACTAATGTTGTTAAAACTCACAGGAGCTTTGTTAGTCCTTCCCAAGAGACCGGGTCCCAACTTCTTCCCAATGCACACCGCACAAGCACAGTCCAAAAACCCAGCAAGTCACAGATTCAAATCCCAAATGAAAAATTCCCATCAGAAGACAAAAGTTCCCCAAAAGAAAAACAAGTCAGTCGGGCTCTCACCAAGAGAAGTACAATCATTCTCGCCATGTAAACTAGCAAGAGTAGTCAGAATAAACACAAAGCGCAACAAAATATCGAAACCAATACAAAATACAGGACATTCCTATATTTAACATGGCGCACTACTCCCTTCCCCTTCATGAAACCCCAAAATCCATTGGTGATATAAATGCTAATGTGTTTCAAGCTGGGAGATATGTGAAGTTGCATTGTACAACTCTTAATGGCACAAAAAACATCTCTATAAAAAATACCAACCAGAACAAAAAACATCTCTATAAAAAATACCACTCATGTAATCAAAACTAAAGATATCTATCCAATAAACACCCAATTTTAGTTTTTGATTCTAAACAAACTAGCCAAAGTAAGACCATCTATAGAGAAACAGAGGCCGAACATATAATAAAAATTACAGACCTCAATTTGATATATAACCAAATTTAGTTTCCCATTATAAACAAAGCAACCAAAGTAAAACCACTAACATAGAAACAGAAACCTGGCTATATAATTAATAAACTACAAAGCTCAACCAATGAACACCCAATTTCTGTTCCCAATATAAGCAAACCAGCCAAAGTAAAATCATCGACATAGAAACAGAAACCAACCATATTATTAGAACTGGAGAGCACAAACTAATAAATTCCCGATTTCAATACTTTTTTTCTTGGTTTTATCCTCTATAACTCCACCTTACCTGAGTAAACTTAAACCCCCTAGAGGAGGACAAATGGGCCCAATTTTAATTTTCATTAAAGATGAACAATTAAATGTAAATCCATCTATATAGAAATATAAATTCCTGATTTCAATATTTTTTTTCTTGGTTTTATCCTCTATAACTCCACCTTGCTTGAGTAAACTTAAACCCCCTAGAGGAGGACAAATGGGCCCAATTTCAATTTTCTTTAAAGATGAACAAGTAAATGTAAGTCCATCTATATAGAAATTAAAACCACCCATGTAATTAAAACTACAGGGCTCTGACCAACATACATACAATGTCAGTTCCCACTCTGAATAAACCAGCCAAAGCAAAACAGACTACACAGAGAGAAATATCTCTATAACTAAATCATACAGAGTTCAATCTAATAACCACCCAATATTAGTTTCCACATTGTTAAGTAAGCAAGGTGGGGGTGGTAGTGAAAAGCAAGGAAGGAGGAGGAATTGCAAATTTTGTTGGTAGTTGTCAAGTCCCCTAACTGATGAAGAAAGGGAGCGATTCTATGAATACCAAACACATTAGAAGTTGCAGGTAAATTAATTCTGTCACTCCCTTTCCATAAGCGAATATTACCGCCATTATTGTAATGGATGTGCATTAATCACCGTTATCCCGTAAAAGTTTTCTGCCAATTAGATTAAAGGAAAATTAATTTTCAAATATGTTTTGTTATAATATTTGCATCTATACAATAGCAATAGCTAAATATTTTTTAAAAAGAAAAACTATTTCAGTTCTCATTGGTTGCAAAAAAAATTATTAATAACTAAAAAGAATTATTAATAACTAGTTAAGAACATGCCTAGCCTATAGTTTCCTTGGCATAAACTAACAATTATATTAATATGAATATAAATATAATATAATTTTACACAATATAATAATAACAAGAGCTCCAAAGTTTCTGCCAAAATGTTCATGAATAGTCGTGTTTTAATTTGTTGTGTTTTCTTATTTTAGCTGATAATAATAACTTTATAATAATCTTAAAGATTTAAGTTAGAGTTGACTATTTAAACAAGAGCTGCAAAGCAGCCAAGTTTCTGCCAAAATGTTCATGAATAGTCTTGTTTTGTTTTAATTTGTTGTGTTTCTTTAGTTTTAGCAACAATGTTGATAATATAATAACTTTATAATAATATTGAAATTTGTGAATTTTTTGGTTTAAGTTAGAGTTGAGAACCCATGTTTAGCCCTTCTCTTTACTATATTAGTATATTATTGTTGGATGCATATGCTTTGTAAGTCATCCCGTGAGTATATGGTATTATCCCACATTCATGGGGAGTAATGGTTGTTTAGTTAGACTTAGTATATAAGTATGTGTTTAGGCCTATGAAGGCACCCACGAATTTATTGTATTGAGCTTGCTCAAAGGAGGTTGCCCCCTCGAAGTGGCCTATGATCAATAAATTCTTCTGTGTTCTGCTATTTCTGCTATATTATTGTATTTTCATTATATTGTTGCAGGAGATTCCTCTCATCTGGTATCAGAGCGCTTTCTTGGGCTCACTGGGTGGAAATTCTGCCAATTTTTTTTCGCAGTAGCCTCCAGGCACTGTATTTCTTGGGCTCACTAGGTGGACATTCTGCCAAATTTTTTTTTCAGTAGCCTCCAAGTGCTGTGCTTCTTGCAGTAGTCATTTTTCTTTGCATTTGTATCTATCTTGTTCATTTTAATTGCAAGTTCGGATCAGGGAATAATCCCTATCCGCTTAACTGTGGGAAGTGCTTGGGCATAGCCCTAAAACTCATTGTGAGGAGTACCATAGGAACCCCGAAGTAGCTGGCCCATTGAGAGGACCTGCTAGCAAAAAGGGCAACGACCCCTACCTAATTGACTAGTTTCCATTCGTGAGGTAAACCAAGAGCTGTCATTTGTGGCAAAGCGGTTATCAGTTTAACCTGAGCCGTGGAGTGAGGGGTACTGCCCCAATACACAAGCTGTTAGACAACATTGGTATCCGAGTGAATCCCCTGAACCTTTAGGAAGCTGAACATACTTGGGGTCCATAACCAGCTGTTAAATCACCGGTTGAATCTATCCAGCGTTGTTGCAGATCCAGAAAACCATTCTATTTTTTTGCCATATCTTCCTTGTTTTCACCCCATTTCCTCTAAAAATTCACTGGAACCCCTAAAATTCCATTCTGCATATTTCCTTCCTTGAGGACCATATCCCAAATTCCCCTTATCGAAGCCCAAAATCCCAAATTTGTCTATTTTTAGGGTTTGTCATAACTTCTTCAATTTTCACCCAAACACCTTCAAATTTGGCCACAGTGTTCATTTCCCATTTCTGCTCCCTTGTCCCTCTTCGACAGATTTTCTCATTCTTTCACCTCGCTTCTGATATCCCAATTTTTCTGCTTCCCTATCCCTCAGAAAGTGCCCAAACCCTAGTCAAACCCCCATTACCCATCTGAGTTTTTCCCAAATCCAAATTTTCCCTTACTAAAAAAGTTTTTGTTTCTATTTTTCTACCCATTCCCAAAAAAAAAAAAAAAAAATACCTGGTTATGTTTGTCACCCACACAGGAGAAAAAAACATGGAGAATGAACTTGCAGCCCTCAAGGCCAAACTCCAAGATCTGGATGAAAAAATTCTTGGTCTCAATCTTCAGCATTCAGCCATGAACACTAGGCAGCCACCAGAGTCTTCTGTAGACATTGGGTCCTCTTCTTCCAGCAATTTTCGTGGGCCACGGCTTGATTTTCCTCGCTTCAATGGTGATGATCCGACTAGATGGATCTACCGGGCCGAACAATATTTCAGCCTACATACTACTTTTGATGTCAACAAAGTTCCACTTGCATCCTTTCATTTGGAACATGACGCCCTTCAATGGTTCCGTTGGTACATCAAGGCTCATGAAGAGCCAACATGGACAGATTTTTGCAAACTCATTTTGCAACGATTTGGCCCTAGTGCTTTTGATGACTTCATAGGCGCACTCACTAAACTTCGCCAAACTAGTACTGTGAGAGAATATCAGACCGAATTTGAGAAACTGGCCAATCACACCGAAGGATTGTCTGATGAATTTTTTTGGAGTTGTTTTGTCAGCGGTCTGAAGGATGCAATCTGATCTGAGGTTAAAATGTTCCGTCCTAGCACAATGATGGAAGCCCTAGGGTTGGCTAAGTTGGCAGAGGACAAGATCACAGCTCAACAACGCTCCAAATCCACTTTTGTTCCATTCAGAAATATGGGTTCCCAAAGACCTCCAATCACGCTAGCTCCTAGAACAACGCCTATCAAGCATTTGTCTGAAGCTGAGATGAGGGCACGTAGAGAAAAAGGGCTTTGTTATAATTGTGATGAGAAATTCACTCAGGGACATAGATGTGTGTTGGTTAACAGATTTGTCCTTATTCTGAAAATAATTTATTCTGACTCTATACCCCTCTTTTGAAGAACAAATGAGTTAAGCAACAAATGGGTGAACCTTTTAAATTAGTTCCCCTCTGAATTTAGGTACAGCTCCCTTAAGATTTTCAATGAATTTAATTAATTTAACTATCCAAACACATTTTTAACCAGAAAATGCTTAAGGCAGACTAACATTCATACATAACCATGTCATGAACGCGATAAATTTATACAGTAACAATAAGCAATAGAATGCACCGATTCTATTTTTGGGACATTCAGATATATAAATACATTCACACGAACTGCTGAACCAATAAATAATAAAACATATATGACGAGTTGTCCAAATAAAGAACAATTACTAGATGAAAGGAGATTTCACATAGAAAATCTAATTCCACACATTCAGATGCACAGATCCAAATAAGCAGTAAATATTTCTTCTTCTCATTCACAGATGAAAATTACTCAGACAATTATCACATAATGTAAAACTATCAATAGTTTAGCCAGAAATTTCCTTCTCCTTTTCTTTCCTAAACTTCTATATATATCCAAGATTTTTAAAAACCTATAAATACCAATGTCTTAATCATGTCCATGAGTAAATCAAACCCAGAGTTAACATAACTCTGACCCGTACGGGATTTAGTTTTTTAACAACTGATTTTTAAAAATCAAGATTGCTGAAAATAAGATAACAGAGGAAGTGGAATAAAGAAAACGGGCCAATGAAGTCATGACTGGGACGATGGGTTTGTATCTCCAGATTTGTTGTCGGTGGCCTGGGAAGCACGTTGGGTCTTCCATTCCTGAAAAGCAGCAATGAATTCCTGAATCTTCAGGAAGTTGGGAATGCCTATATGCTTCATTCTTGATTTCCAAACCTCCTTTTCCCTTCGCATTTTATCAAATTTTTGTTTGTATTCTGGAAGTGCGTCGATGCAGAGGTAAAGTAATGATTCAACTTTAGAAATCCTGGAGAAGTCCTCAATTAAAATATTATCATTTTCTCTTACAAAGCTGATCTTATCTTTGAAAGATTGGACCACTACATCGACGTCTTCCGCTAGTTTTCCATCATCATTAATGTATTTAATATCAATACATTGCAAGTCATGTTGCAACGATTGAGTGAATTCTGTTATTTCCTTAATTAACTTTGAAAGTTCAAACCGACCTTGCCGAGATATGGAGTTCCTCCATTCAATATTCCTTTTGTTCACATACAATAAATCCTCATCCAAACCAGTCATGCTTTTCTCTGTCAAAAACTTAGCCAGCCCATATTTTTGAAATTCATCTATTTGATTTATCACATTCATCCACTTACCTTCGTCTTTCGTCTAGACAACAACCTGTGCTTTAATATCCTTGATTGTGGTAGCAGTTAGATCGTATATGCTCTTGAGCTCATGAATGTACTCAGTCCCTTTTTGTTCAATGTTATTCAACCAGTTGTCAAACGTTTTTGTCACCATTTTGCTTCTATGAACCTGATCTAACATCCTTTGGTTGACAAGTGATGTTGGGTCAAAAGACAGGGGAAGTTGTGAGATTGGCTGTGGGTTAGGATTGTTAATAGCTTCAATGTACTCTGCCATTGACCGCAGAGTTTGTTTCAACTCCCTCTTGTCCTTTTCATCCTTCATTGTTCGACTGACCATCCTCTTCGTAGAAGCTTCAAGGTGGTGGACATCTGCAGCTCTGGAGGCAGCGCCGAGATCCACTCTCTCCACAGTGAAATCATGCACTGTTGGATTCTGCGCCTCTTCTTCAGTCACTGGCTTAACAATTTCAGCACTCCAATTACCAGTGTTTGGGTCAATATCTATTCTGGAGGTCGTCTTGAGTCTCTTGGACTTGGGGGTTTTTCCCAAACATTTACTTACCATGTCCTCTAAAGGGACAACAAAAGGAATCACCTTTTTCTTATCAGAGATAGAACTCTCTAGCCACTTTGGTGCAGGGGCTAAGGTTGTCTTTTCGGGGTTCACTACATCAGAGGATACATTTGAAATCATTAATATTTCAGGGCTCTCCAGAACGGTCCCTGACTGTGACCCAGTGTCAACCTCCTCTGTTCTCTGTGGGCTCAGCTCCTTATCACCCATAGGTTCTTCTGGTTCTTCCTTTGAATTTAAATCAACAATTATTGTCTCAGAAACCTGTTTCTTTCTTTTCCCTTTAGTCCTTAACCTGGTAACACGAGATGGCAGAATATCTGTGAGGACACTTCTGGATCTCTTAGTGGCAGGGCTTCTCTTAGTTGATGGCTTGGAAGCACCTGTACCACAGATAGCAATAGGTTGATTAGAAGAGTCTATGGGAGGTGATGATTCAACCATTGAAGAGAATTGTTGAACATTTTTATCTTGTAGCCCTTCCTGTCTCTTTTCTCTCAACCATTTTTCAGTTCTTCTTATTACTGGAAGAGTTTTAACTTCAATTCTATCCTCTTCCTTTTTGCTCCAGTCCACCTCTGGAATGGGTAAGTGTTCTGCTCTTTCAAATTGTGGGTCAACCAATTGTTCCCCATCATCAGAAATACCAGAAATATCCATGTTTAAATTGAGTGTAATTATTTGCCCCAAAGAAAACCTACACCACAGCCTTCTTCTGACCTCAAATTCATCTGGACAGTCTTCCCAGTAATCCTCCAGTTTAGGAAGGTGTGAATGCCTTGTTCCAGAATCTAGGTTCTCTCTGACAAATCTTTTATTGTCAAATTGAGACCTAGCAGCAAAGGACTGAAAATTGAACCTTTTGAGGTTCACCTCCAAATTTAAGGCATCAGATTTTGAATGGCATGAATAATGCCCAAGTTCAACAGGAAAAGAAATACCACAACCCCTTTTTGATGGAAATTTCTTATCAACATGTGCCAGTTGCCTACATACCTCCATCAGCACGAAACGATCAAACACATATCTAGGTAACTTCACAAGTTCACCATCAAATCCTCCAACTCTGATGTAAGTGAACTCAGAAAATTGGATGAAGAAGCTACCATAGATACTGATTAGTTGCATTGCTTCACTGGACATTCTCTTACTTGGGTTCCCTGCCAATTCATAAGTCATTTTCCCAGTGAAGACATCATTAACCCTTTTGTAATTTTCATAGCAATTCTTTCTTTGCAACTGTGAATAATATTCATAGACTTTACTATTCTCAGACAAGGGTGCATGAGGTAGGTCAAACCAATCTCTTGTAGAAGCTAGACAATAGAACAGGTAAGAAGACATATAGAAATCTTTGTCACCCAGACAATTACTTAAACCCTGATGTAGACAGTCAGCTATTATTTCAGCCGAATCCAAATATTGTTCCTCTTGAAGGATGACTTGTATGAAAAAGTACATCCAGTCCTCCCAATAATAGGCATGCTGGCTACCCTTCAGTCTATGTAGCAATACCACAATATCCCTTACTTCTATTATAAAATGATCTCTGGTAAGTGGCCTGGGTAACCTTGAACCACCCTTCTGGAATTTCAGCAGCCAATTCCTCGCTATCACACTTTTATAAGTCAATTTCTTTTCTGAGAAATACCCATAGGAGGCAGTAATGTCAAGGCTGGAATACGCCTCCTTAGGGGGTATCTTCATCACAGACATGAGGGTTTGTTTGTTGACATAAAATAACACATCCCCGTTTACATTTCTGACACATCTGGCCTGGGGGTTGTACCTGTTTATACACTCTTGAACCAATTCTGGGCACAGTATAGCCTGAGGAAAAGCTGTGGCCTCAACTAAGCCGCTTTCCACAATTTTCTTCATTGTAGGGGTTTGAACAGGGTTTCTAACTCTTTCTTTGAATTCCTCTAAATCATATTGAACCAATGCAGTATCTCCAAATTCTGAGTGAGAATAAGTAAGGCTAGGACCATGTTCATCCCCCAAACACATAGATTTCAAAGACATAGTTGGAGGATTACAATAAAACACTTGGAATTTTGAAAACAATAGAAATTCTAGAGATTCTTCTTTCCAGCATAAGAACTAGGAATAGCATATGGGAAACAGAACTCACCTTCAGGATATCTGAATTCACTATGAAAACTGGAATAAAAAGAGCCTTACACTTCCGACGCTATCCTCCTCCGCATTGCATAGTATGTTTACTTGCTAAACTTGGCTTGTTCTTGGTTAATAATGGCACTAACTAGAATGAATAATTATTGCTCGGAACAAAACATGCCAAAAATATTTGAAAAGACGTGAACTCTGATTTCTTCATTAATAGCAAGTAGTATTCACGCGTCATCATGAAGTATAATGATTATTCGTAGCCTCCGCTAAATTAGAGCTCTCGGTCTCATAATGAGTTTCTGACATAATTTCCTCTAACTTTCCTGCTAAGTTTGACTTAGAAAGCCGCGGGAACAAACGGGACCAAATTCACCAAATCTTTGAACTATTGAACCATTGAACCTTTTAGGACGTGGTTCAATGCGTTGGTTCAATATGGTGGTTCAAACATGCCAATTGGACCATATGGGTAAGCAAAGGATTGACTTACTGAAATAGGGACTTAACTCATGAACCATTGAACTTGTAAAGACATGGTTCAATACGAAGGTTCAAAGATGCAAGGGTCCAACAAAAAGTTACGCGGCTTTGGTAAAGGCTTTTGACTATGAAACAGCGAACTGTTGAACCTTGAACCAATGAACCCTGAACCTTGAACCCCACTATAGAGTACGAGCGGAAGGTTCAAGTTCAATAATTACACAAGGTAACTGTGTGACCCGACTTATAAGAAGACAGTGAGTGTCGCACTTTAAGACCGTTGAACCTTGAACCTTGAACCCGGCTACTGAGTACAAGCGGAAGGTTCAAGTTCAACCCGAAAGTTCAAAGACGCATAAGACATAGAAAACGACAGCTCACTTTATGAGACACTTTAGACATATTGAACCATTTGAACTTTGAACTTTGAGAATGGTTCAGGTTCAAAGGTTCAAACCTTAAGTAACCTTGTCTATAAAGACAACAAGCGGATAAAAATTGAAGGACCAAGAGTCGATTTACAAAACAAAGGCATGACTAAAAATATAACACGGTAAACCGGCTCTTGTTCAGGAAACATTACCAATGAATGAATAAATAAGGGCGACTCAAAAGGTAACAATGTGTTCAGCAAAAGCTCTGTCTCTTGGATGTGGATTCCCCACCTGCACCTGAAGTTTATGAAGATGCTCAGGATACAGTAGATGATCAAGTCGACATTCAGCAACCGCATGTTGACTCTCCTTCTCAAGAAGACCACCCAGAGATATCTCTCCAGGCTTTAGCAATAGTCACCACCCCACAAACCATGCGGGTCAAGGGTTACTTCAAGAAGCTCCCTCTGACAATACTCATTGATTCTGGTAGCACTCATAACTTCATTGACCCTTGGATCGCCACACAGGCTGATTGTTTTATCCATCCTTGCTCCAGCTTCGAAGTCATGATTGCCAATGGGGGCACATTACCTTGCAAAGGGAAGTGTTGCAATGTACGTCTCTCCATTGGAGATTATAACCTACGCTCTGACATGTTTGCCTTGCCCTTAGGTAGATGTGGTGTCATTTTGGGCGCTCAATGGTTACGCACACTTGGCCCCATCTTATGGGATTTGCTAAACTTTGGATGCAGTTTTCTGACAATGGGCAACAACACACATTGAAAGGCTTACAACCAGGGTCTCTCAGCATCATCAGTTCACATCGCATGGAAAAGCTCCTTAAGAAGAATTCACATGGGGTCATCGCTCAACTCCACTCCATTCAGATGCAACCATCAGCGGTCTCCACTAGTCCTTTGGATCTACAACAACTTTTGGATAGATATGCCTATGTTTTTGTGGAACTAGTGGGATTGCCACCTTCACGTCTAGAGGACCATCATATTCAGCTCCTTCTTGGAAGCGTTCCTCCCAACATCAGGCCCTATCGCTACCCATTTCACCAAAATACAAAGATTGAGATGCTCGTTCGGGACTTACTGAAGCAGGGTATTATTCACCCTAGTACCAGTTCTTTTTCTTCACCAGTTCTCCTTGTCCAAAAAAAAGATGGGTTATGGCGCCTCTGCATTGACTTCTGAGCACTTAATCACATTACAATCAAAGATAAGTTTCCAATTCCTATTGTTGATGAGCTTCTTGATGAGCTTCATGGTGCCCATTTTTTCTCCAAGTTGGATCTTCGTTCTGGGTATCACCAAATTCGAGTTCATGAGGATGATATCCCTAAAATGGCTTTCCGTACGCATGATGGCCACTATGAGTTTTTGGTCATGCCCTTTGGCCTCACTAATGCTCCTTCCACATTTCAGGCATTGATGAATAAAATATTCTGGCCCTACTTGCGGAAATTCATTTGGTTTTCTTTGATGATATCCTCATCTATAGTACAACATGGGCTGAGCATCTCCAGCATTTGGATCTTGTACTGCAACTTCTCTCTGCTCATCATCTCTGTGCAAACCAGTCTAAATGTGTTTTTGGATAGGCAGTAGTGGAGTATCTTGGGCATATTGTTTCCGCCCAAGGGGTTCGAGTGGATCCTACCAAAATAGACGCCATGACAAATTGGCTGCATCCTCATACACTCAAGAGCCTCCATGGTTTTTTGGGACTGACTGGCTACTACCACAAGTTTGTCAAGGATTATGGGAAGATTGCCGCTCCATTAACAGCTCTATTGAAAAAGGATGCTTTTCAATGGATGCATGCTGCTGAGTGTACATTTGAAAAATTAAAACAAGCCATGTGTACTACACCTGTTCTAGCTATGCCAGATTTTTCCAAGACCTTTACTATTGAGAGTGATGCTTGCGGTAATGGACTTGGTGCTGTTCCTCTTCAAGATGAACATCCCATTACGTTCACTAGCAAAGCCCTTTCAGGTAAGAATTTAGTCCTCTCTACATATGAGAAGGAAATGATGGCTATTTTGCATGCAGTACAGAAGTGGCAGCCATACCTATTAGGGAATCATTTCTGCATCAAGACTAATCACCAGAGTCTAAAATATTTCCTTGAACAATGGGTCTCCTCCCCAGCACAACAGAAATGGGTTAGCAAACTCATGGGTTATGACTATGAAATCACTTACAAGAAAGGCAAGGACAATATTGTGGTGGATGCTCTTTCTCGCACATTTGATGACCAAGCTTCTATTTCAGCTATTTCTATGCTTGTTTCGAATTGGCTGGAATATGTCCAGCAAGGCTATGTCAATGACTCTTCATTATCTCAACTCATCCAATAGTTGACCCATAACCCTTCTACTGTACCACATTACTCTTGGGATGGTGCTTCTCTGAGATACAAGGGTTGTCTGGTGCTTCCCCAGACCATGGATCTTCAACAGGCTGTCTTCTATGAACTCCATGCTTCACCATCAGCAGAGCACTCTGAGTGCCTCAAAACTTATGAGCGGGCATGGCGTAACTTCTTTTGGAAGGGAATGAAAGGGCAATTCAATAGATGGTGGCTGAATGTGATACCTGCCAGCGCCACAAGGGTGAAACGACACTCCTTCTTGGATTGCTCGAACCCTTGCCCATCCCTACACGGATTTGGACAGATATTTATATGGATTTCATTGAGGGGCTCCCTAAATCTAGAGGGAAGACAGTGATCTTGGTTGTGGTTGATCGCCTCTCCAAATATAGTCATTTTTGTGCCATCAGCCATCCCTATACTGCCTCCTCCGTCGCACAGATTTTCTTGGACCAGATCTTCCGTCTTCATGGAATCCCTTCTTCCATTGTCTCAGATCATGATGCCACTTTCACCAGTCATTTTTGGACCGAACTCTTTCGCCACACTGGCACCACACTGAAGATGAGTTCTAGGTATCACCCACAAACAGATGGTTAGACTGAAGTTATCAACAAATGTTTGGAAACTTATCTTCATTGTTTCACCTCAGAACAATAGCATTAGTGGGAAAAGTGGCTCCCTCTCGCCGAATGGTGGTACAATACCTCCTACCACACTGCATCTAAAATGACTCCATATGAAGCGGTCTATGGTCAGGCACCGCCAATGCTCCTTCCATACCACCCCAACAGTTCACCAGTTCAGGCCGTTGACACGGTTCTCCGAACTTGAGCTCAGATCCTTCGCATTTTGCAGGACAACCTTCACCTGGCAAGAAATTACATGAAACAACAAGCCGATCAGCACTGTTCTGAGTGCACTTTTCAAGTAGGTGATATGGTTTTTCTACGTCTACAACCCTACAAGAAATCCTCCCTGAAACTCAAAGGGTGTCAAAAGCTGGCTCCAAAGTTCTATGGGTCATATACGGTTCTTCAGAAGATTGGGTCCGTTGCTTATAAATTGGAGCTTCCTCCTTCCCGCGTTCATCTAGTCTTTCATGTCTCTTGTCTCAAGCAAGTTCTTGGCACCAACATTAGAGCACAAACTATTTTACTAGAACTGGATAACGAAGGATCCATCATTTTGGAATTGGAGGCAATCCTCAACAGGCGCACCTGTCAGCTTCGTTCTCGATCCATCACCGAGGTATTAATCCAGTGGTATGGCATGCAACCAGAGGATGCTACCTGGGAACCACTCCTTTAGATTCAGCATCAATTTCCACATCTTAAGCTTTGAGGACAAATCTTTTCTATGAGGGAGGGGATGTTAAGAACTCTTGTTTAGCCCTTCTCTTTACTATATTAGTATATTATTGTTGGACGCATATGCTTTGTAAGTCGTCCCGTGAGTATATGGTATTATCCCACATTCATGGGGAGTAATGGTTGTTTAGTTAGACTTAGTATATAAGTATGTGTTTAGGCCTATGAAGGCACCCATGAATTTATTGTATTGAGCTTGCTCAAAGGAGGTTGCCCCCTCGAAGTGGCCTACGATCAATAAATTCTTCTGTGTTATGCTATTTCTGCTATATTGTTGTATTTTCATTATATTGTTGTAGGAGGTTCCTCTCAGTTTTGTTTTAATTTGTTGTGTTTCTTTAGTTTTAGCAACAATGTTGATAACATAATAACTTTATAATAATATTGAAATTTGTGAATTTTTTGGTTTAAGTTAGAGTTGACAGTTTTGTAATATTTACAATGAATGTTGAAAATTGAAGAACTTTAAGATTCTACATTTAATAATTAGATTGCATAAAATGGAAGTTGCAAAGTACGTGATTTTTTATTATACCTGAAGATTTATGATTATACTTCAAGATTTATGGTGAACTTGACAAAATGGATTATTTGATTGATACAGCCTCCTAAGGCTAGAAATGGGCACCCTGGAAATTAAAACTTGGTTCTTAACGGTCTGACAAGAGGCAAATATAGAAGGTGATAAATGCACTAGCCTTCAACAGTTTGTACTTAAGCTACAATACAAAAAGTTGTTAGTGCTATAAAAATCACTTAACATCATGAATACAAAGAGTTGTTAGTGCTATAAAAATCACTTAACATCATTATTTTAAAGATTTGAAGTTATAGCTTATAGTGAGGGACAAGTGAAACCCTAAAATTAGTTCTACCATATAACTAGCACTTGCACCAATAAGAGGATCATGGAATACCTTGTTTGGAATAGCAAACGAGTTTAGAAGATCTTCGAGCGTGAATGTTGTTTACAACATGAAATTCAGGGAATACGCTGATAGGAACCAAACAGTTTAGAAAATTTCCCACACGTTCCAAGACAATGCACAGCCATGTCATTCACATATTAAATGATGAGACTACAAAATACAAATAGTTTTCTGCAACTCAAAATATGAAGATGACTCTGCAAAGAAAATATTAGAATGTGATAGTTGATAGCACGCGGCAAAAGCAATATCTTCCTCAGTTTCAGATCAGAGCCAATGACAGAAATAACAACTACTGCAAGAACCCAAATCAATTGAAGCCCGTGAACTAAAAAATAATTAAATTTTTTCTACTCTTGCAATAGATATCTCCAGAAATGTACCAAAAGTTGCATAACTCGGTAGATTGTCCTATCATAAATTTGATTTAGGAAATGTAGGGTATTTATAAAATTTTGGCATAAAAACGGTTTGGGTAGTTGAACTGTAATAGTTAGGTGAACTACACGGGAAAATATAGGTTTTGATTTAGATTAGGGATTAAGGGAAATTTAATTAATTAATTAAATTTCATGTGAAGGGAGGACTTATGGAATTGATCACTGGTCAATTTTTCCTATCTATGCATTAATATATATTTTAAAATTTTGATGTATTAGTATATTATTATCATAGATTAAGGATATTATCTATGTAAATGATATATTATTATTATTATTATTAATTATTAAAGGCATATATAAATTTGGGATAAACTTATAAATTATATTTGTATTTAAATTCCGATTAGTATTAATATTGATTAGTAATAGGAATCTTATATAGTTATATAAGATTCCTATTACTAATCAATATTAATATTAATAGGAATTTAAATACAAGTTTCTTAATATTTTTATTTTTATTTTAGTTATAATATATTTAAATCGGTTAATAGGTGAGATGCTAAAAAAATTTACCTTGATGATCCACAGTAATCGCCCTTATCGGGTGAAAGTTTTCTGCTAATTAGATTGAAGAAAAATTATTTTTCAAATATGTTTTGTTAAAATATTTGCATCTATACTAGTTAACAATAGGCCTCGCCTATAGTTTTCTTGGCAGAAACTAAAAATTATAATAAGTTTTTTTCTATGGGAATTAATTCTTTGTAAAAAATATAACAAGTTTTTGGTATCATTTAGATTAAATTATTGAAAATATTTCATTAAAAACTAATTATTAGAGCTAACAATTAATGGCGTGAGTGTGTTAACAAAACCTATTAAAGAGCCCACATATAAAAATAATTACACTAATATTAATAAATAGTTAGTTTAATGACCTTTGTTTTAGATTTTTACTATGGGAATTAATTTTGCAAAAAAATATAATAAATTTTTTGTATCATTTAGATTAAATTATTGAAAATATTTCACTAAAAACTAATTATTAGAGCTAACAATTAATTAGCAAAGAAAAACTTTATTTTAGTTTAATGAAAGTAAACAAATATGCAACTACACATGATTGATATGCAAATATAAAGGTACTAGTTCCCCATTATTTCTAAATTAAAAAAATCATTGATTAAATGATACATTATGGCCGTCTCTTTCAAAACATATAGAAGTGCAAGGTTTAAACAAAGACACAATTTTAAACAAGTGCTACATTTCCTGCCTCGTAGTGTTGTAATTAGACTATGTGTTTTTAGTTGTAATTATAGTTGTGATTTAGTTTTAATTCATTAGGTAAACTTCAAATTTACTTGTTTTTTGTCAAATCAACAAAATAGTTATTATTTATAGTTATAATATTAATTATAACACTTAGATATATTATTTTAATTGATATTATAGTATTATAATATAGTATAATATTAATTGATAATATTTGACTTAAGTTTTAATTCATTAGGTAAACTTCAAATTTACTTTTTTTTGTCAAATCAACAAAATAGTTATTATTTATAGTTATAATATTAATTATATTATTAATATTTATTATAACACTTAGATATATTATTTTAATTGATATTATAGTATTATAATATAGTATAATATTAATTGATAATATTTGACTTAATTTTCTTCTTAGAATAAATATTTGTTGTATAGACAAATTGGATTCAAATAATGTTAAACAAATATATATTTTTTAAGCCAATATAAATATTATAACAAAATTGCAATATTTATAGTATACTTTATAAATATTTTAGTTTAAATATTAATGAAATAGTATAATTAATTATTGATTGATAATAAAGAATGTTTATATTATAAACACGATAATAATATATTTATATTATTATATTATTCTAATATTCTAATATTTTTATATAGTATTATTTTTGTTTTTATATAGTATTATATTATATTTTTAAAAATATGAGCCGATGACAAGATTGATGATTGATTTTCAATAAGATTTGTTAAAATATTTACATAGACTTAGAAAAAAATTAATATTTGTTTAATGTTTAAAAAAATATTACTCTCTTGTCATTGGTTTATTCAACAAATATTTGCATATAGATTTAAGAAAAATTTAATATTTTTTAATGTTTAGTTTAATGACCTTTGTATTAGATTTTTACTATGGGAATTAATTACTTTAAAAAATTATAATAAGTTAATCTAAAAAATAATCTAATTTGGTAAAAATAAAATAGGACTAAAATATTTCCTTAACTATAAAACTAAACTTTACAAAGCCTATTAAATAACACAAATATTTCCTTAAAATGTAATAATACTAATACTTTTATAATTTAAAATGCTAAAGAATAAAATAAAAAATTAATAACATGGGGAAATATTTTTCGTGAAACTGTAGATTTTTAACTTTTGACTAAATAAAATTGAAATCCTAGATTTTTAACTCTTGAGTAAATAAAATTGAAATCCCAAAAATAATCTAATTTCATAAAATAAAATGTGTAGAACCTAACCCTAGTTGGGTGTGGAGAGATTTGAAATGTTTGCCTAAAATATTAAATATTATTACAATTTAAAATGCATTAAAATATTGTAAGTTTGAAGAATAATTACACAATATAATAACAATAACATATTCATATTTAGATCACTCCATATTTTATCTTAGTCACATAATTTTTTGTTTAAGTAATAATAGTAAGTACTTTTTAGAGAACATGATTTTAATTATGTGAGCTTGTTTTGAAATGTCTTGGGTAAATAAAATTAAGGAAAAATTTAAATAAAATTAAGGAAAAAATTATGTGAGCTCTCGGAAACGGGTTGGGTAAATAAAATTGAAATCTTAAAAATAATTTAATTTGGTAAAAATAAAATAGCATTAAAATATTTACTTAGCTATAAAACTAAACTTTACAAAGCCTGCATATTTGTATTATATGGAGAGCCCAGACCCTAGTTGAGTGTATAGAGATTTGAAATGTTTGCTTAAGATATTAAAATATAATAATATTAATACTATGATAATCTAGTATAGAGATTTGAAATTATTGCTTAAGATATTAAAATGTAATAATATTAATACTATGATAATTTAAAATGCATTAATTTAACTTTTTAATCCCAAAAATAATCTATTAATATTATAACTTTGTGCCTTTGACAAAAAGTAATTTTTACTAGCTAATGAAGCAAAAAATTAAATTCATAAAAATTGATGATTATTCCCCTCAAACCAAAATTCTCTCCGCATTTAGCTTTTTGTTGCACTCTCCGACAATCTGCAGAGAAGAGGTATTTTTTTCACCACTGACAATATAGATAAATCATTTTTCAATATTTTTTAAAAAAAATTATCATGTTGACATAGGAAAAGAACAAATTTAAATCAAATTTGCCCCACAAGAAAAATAATCCTATCTTTTGATTGGTTTACAATCAATAGATAAGTGCGAGGCAGGGACTAGTAATTCTTTTTGCAACCAATGAGAAGTGAGTATTTTTTTAAATGTTGAACAAATATTAAATTTTTCCTAAGTCTATATGCAAATAAGAAAAATAATCCTATCTTTTGATTGGTTTACAATCAATAGATAAGTGCAACGTTAAACAAATATTAAATTTTTCCTAAGTCTATATGCAAATATTTTAACAAATATTATTTAAAAATCAATCATCAATCTTGTCATTGGCTCAGATTTTTAAAAATATAATATAATACTATATAAAAACAAAAATATAATATAATACTATATAAAAATATTAAAATATTAGAATAATGTAATAATATAAATATATTATTATCATATTTATAATATAAACATTTTTCTTATCAATCAATAATTAATTATACTATTTAATTAATATTCAAACTAAACAAATTTATAAACTATACTATAAAATTACAATTTTGTTATAATATTTATATTGGCTTAAAAAAATTATTTGTTTAACATTATTTGAATCCAATTTGTCTATACAACAAATATTTATTCTAGCAAGAAAATTAAGTCAAATATTATCAATTAATATTATACTATATTATAATACTGTAATATCAATTAAAATAATATATCTAAGTGTTATAAAAAATATTAATAATATAATTAATAATTTTTTTTAAAAGGGGGGTAAAAACTTTATTAATCAAAGATTACAGTACAAAGCCAAGAATCACATTGTAATCCAAACAAGAAATCAAAAACTATTCATACAACATCGCATATCCTCAGCAATCAACTCCTCTAATTCTTGGGCAAGGTCCCCAGGTAATCTGACCCAATCATCCACCAACCAGGTCTCATTCTTATCAGAGGCCCATTTGGCCAAGCCATCAGCCACCTTATTCCATTCCTAAGGGATATGAGAAAAGGTAATATAATCAAGGATCTCTCCTAGACTGATGATCTACCTAACTATCGCCACAAGCTGCCAACTCACATCATCAAAGTGTCGCCTATTTATTAAATCAATCACTACCTAAGAATCTGACTCACATATAATCCTAGTCCAGCCAAGGGCATAAGCCCTTTTCAAATCCAAAAGAATAGCCAAAGCCTCCATAAGGTTATTGGATTGTTGCCCCTTGTATTTAGAAAAGAAGAAGACCACCACCCTCGAACTATCTCTGTCCACCCCCCAACACCAGCATGCCCAGGATTGCCCCTAGCAGATCCATCTGTGTTGATTTTCAAAACTCCACTGGGAGGAAGCAGCCAATGTCCCTCCCTATTGATCTTCCCTCTAGAACACTCCCCGCCCATTCTTAGGTCTTCCAGTACCACCAACAACAATTCCTAGAATGCTGACCACCCCTGCATCCCCAGGATCCACAAGGATCGACAAATCACTCTTGGCATATAAAGTCTCCTGAACCGTCCCAAGGATACGGGCCCAAATTTGGCCCTCCAACAGTCTCCTATCGAGAAAGATCCTGCAATTGCGCTCTAACTAGATGTGCCAAATAATCAGGCTAGGACCAATAAGCCAAGCCGTATGCAAAAAAGTAGTCTTCACTGGGTAGGACCTAATATTCTGCCAAAACTCAACAAGAGAGGAGGGATGCTAGCACTACACATTCCAGGCCCTCCACCACAGATGCAAAATATTCCTAGCAAAAGAGCACTAAAAGAAGAGATGAGAAATAGTCTCAGCCTCCTTTAGACATAAGAAGCACATTGATGGACCTTGGAACCCCCTCTTACAAAGGTTATCCCAGGTCAAGCACCTGCCATAAACCACAAGCCAAGAAAAAAATTTACATTTAGGCCAAGAGAATTTGTTCCAAACACTTTACCACCAAGGGACTTCAGAGCTACCCAAAGCCTGTCGATCCAAGGCATGGTACCCTGAAGCAACAGAGTACTTCCCTTTTGGGTCCAGGCCCTAGGCCAACACATCACATCTCAGAAGAGAACAATAGATTCTATCAGCCAAAATGAATGCCAACTCCCTCTTGTCCTCCCAAGACCCCCCAAAGGCCATTCCTGCATATCCCTCCACTTGTACACAATTGTCTAACTAAAAACCTATGGAGCTTTGAAGTCCATCACTCTTCTCTAGCCAGCCTGAACAAAGATCCTACTTAAATCCCCCAAGTGCGGATGCGAGGAGAGGATAGGTGGGAAGCCATCCCAAGAGTCATACCAGAAATGAGCATCAGACCCATTATGGCAAATCCATAACAGGCCTACATTAACCAACTGGCCCCCCCTCTTGAGAGTGTCCCAAATCATAGAACCTTTTCCAGTTAGGCTATAACAAGGAACCTCTGCTCCATCCACATCCCCTAGGTACTTAGAGGTAAGGATCCTGGCCCAAAGATGATGCTGATGAGAGCACCATCTCCAATACATCTTGGTAGCCAAAGTCTACCCATTCCAATAAACCCTACGAAGTCCCAAACCACCTTCCGTCTTTGGCCGACAAACCACTTCTCACTTAATCAAGCTCCACTTCCTCGAAAGGAGATTACTCGACCAAAGGAACTATCTACAGAGGCCTTCAAACTCACTAATAATGTAAGAAGGAGCAATCAACACAAAGCATCTATATACAGGAAGGGCCAGCACAACCAACTTTAATAGAGTAACTCTACCTGCCGCAGTTAACCGCTGATGGGTCCAGTGGCTAGCCAGAACACGGAACTTATCAATCACATCCTACCACAAACACCTGGGAATTGGTCGCACATCTAGAGGGATACCCAAATACAAGAAGGACAATTGCCCCACCTGGAACCTTAAGATCCTGGAAATGCATTGCTAAATATGCACAGGGGTACTAAAGAAATAAATACACGACTTACTTTCATTAATGTGTTGCCCAGAGGCAGCCAAGTAGCCATCCAAAGTCTATCTAAAAGTCATCGCCTCCAGCATCTTGGCAACTCCCATCAAAGCAAAATCGTCCATAAACTAAAGATGAGTTTGCGCAGGCAAATTGTTGCTCCATTTCCATCCTTGAATGAGCCCCGCCATAGCGCGAGTCTCAATGAACCTCCCCAAACCTTCAACCATCAAAATAAATAGATAAGGAGACAAGGGATCCCCTTGTCAAAGACCACAAGAAGTGTAACGCCCCGTCATGCAACCCTAGAGTGTTAGTTTAACCAGAGCGAAAAATAGAACTATTTTTTTTTTTCCTTAAAAGCAATAAAGTACAAAACAGGATCCAAAGATATTATAAACACATAAAAAGGAAAGTACACTTGTAACCACTCTAGGGTAACATAACTGCATTAGGAAATTAAGTAAAACCATAAGAGTGAAGATCATTAATCTACAGAGGTAACTAATCCAATAACTTTTACAACAACAATATAGTTTGATTACATAGTCTCAGATCCAAAATACATGATTACAAGATTACAAGGTTACCAAAATACAAGATTGCAAGAATACAGGATTGCAAGAATACAAGATTTCAAGATCGATCTCGTCGATTTACAAAATAGTACATAAGATGGTATACAAAACTGTTGTAGAATGAAAGCCACCAGAAATTGGAACATCTCAGCACAAGGCTCAAACTAAATCTCCAAGAAAACCAATGGATAGCTCTACCTCCCAACCATGTGGAACCCTGAGGTCCACCCCACCGAGCTAGGAGATAACAAGAGGATTACCACTAGGTCAAGGTTGCAGTCAAGAACACAATATCAATACCAGACTCCATGAAGACAAACATGATGAAAGTACTGCACAGACCTGACAGAAACTCAACCAGATAGTTCAAAACATCAGACTCGGTCAATCATGAAGACAAGACCACACTCCAGAAGTACCAATGAGGATGAAGAGAAAATAACTGGACCGCGTAAGGAGAGTGTCATCGCATGGCCCTAGCATGGGTTACCCAGGCTATCTCTCACCAGAACCCGGCCCCCATCTATGGTTACCCTAGCAGCCTCTCTCTAGGTGCTAGCCCCATAGGGTGACACATGCGGAGCCGACATGTCCTCTCATAAAGACGAGGAGGTCGGCCTTGCCAACCAGGCCTTCTCATCCCTCCCTTAGCCTATGAAAGCACTCAAGGTGTGGGTGAGGTCACATTACTTATCTTGTTAAGTGTGTTACTACCCAACCCTCCTAAATTCATTATTAGGTTTCCACTTGCTTACAACTTCCATGGGGTTACCCAGGCGACCTCTCACTAGGCACCGGCCCCACCATGGAAGCCACTCCCTTAGCGCTCTCTGACCAGTCAGTCAAACCACATCATGCAAGGATAAAAGAGCACAAAAAGGATACCATTCCAAAACATATGTCATTCACTTGACCTCAAAAATAAGCCCTTGATTCCCTTCAAGAAAAATTAAAACAACACCATCTAGAAACCAACTGACACAAGCACAAGCCACTGTGAAGCCTCTAGAGTAAAAGAAAAAAAGATGTTCTTTACTAGGTCACCACCGTACCTTTTTTGACATGGATAATAGGTTACAACCATCAGGTCATAATTGGAAAATGACCAAGGATCAAGAGAATGAGAAACACAATGCAAGACGACTTGGCCACTCGACTACACTAGCTCCCAAGGTGACCGGTCTCTGGAGTTACACAAAACTATCCTGACACAAAGTCAACTTACCAATGTACCACACACCCATCTAATCCCCTGAGGAACTCATAGGCACACCATTGCACTAAGAAGAAAAGGTACATTCACAAAACTTACCGCCAAAGAGCACAATGAGTCAAAAGTATCACTAGAATGCTTTGGTCCTGGGACACAATACTAACAGAGAGTAAATTACAACATGACTAGCAAGGTATGCCAACCGCCCAATCTTAAAATCCAGTAATCAAATTTCTCTCTCTCTCTAGAAAATAGTATATTAGATTCGAACAAGAAGTTCATAGAATCCTACTCATACAAGAGTCACAATACAAGCCTCTGGATAAGTCAATGAAACCCATGAACCAAAAGATTAATTACCTCATATCCTGACAACAAGAAAATCATAATTAAGTAAATTAAATATATAAGACATTAACAAGAATAAAATATACTAACTATACTACCTCCTAAGACTTTTCGATTATTCCAACTAGGTTGTATAAAAGAATTATCCTAATAGAACTTGAGTACATTCAAGACACTAGACTAGTAAAATATTGTGAAAAGATAATATTCCAAACTAAAACAAAGTATAATTACTTCACGTGCCTTTCTTCAAAATCTAAAACAATTTTAAAAGATACAACATTAATGTTCGTATTGACAATAATGGCACAACTAAATTTCCAAACTAAAGAAAATAGGTTATCTAGCTTACACTAAAAGGTTATACATTTGAAATTCAATTGCCTTACTAAAATATTTGCAATACCTTCTTGAAAGGAGTGACAGAACTATACTCTTTACTCTATCTTTATCACTACTATAATTAAGAACCCAAAATTTCCTTAAGAAGCCTAAATAATTAATATTCTAAATTCCCAACTCCTTACTAAAATTCGTTAATTTAGATCATGAAACTTCAAGAAGATATTATCCTTTCTTAAGACAAGACATCCGAGATAAAAAATTTATATAACATCATTACAGAATAAAATGGAAATGTGTATAACTTACGACCTTCTAAAGAGAGGGACTAGAAATACTAAATTAGTGTATTTACCAACTAAATCATGAAAATGCCTATTACTATTATTCCCATACTTGCTTACATCCTGCTGTTATAACTTCCACTTTCTAACGACAGAGATTTACCCAAGACTATACCTACTTTTCTTTAAAGAGGAACTACTTAATTTCTGCCAGTGACTTCTAGAAATCTAACATACTACGAGTTAGGATTCTCTCCTAAGAGATGCTAGAAAGAATCTAATGACCACTCTAGTTAATTCTAATCGACTCATAGAATCGCCACTACACAGAATTTTCTTTTTCCTATTATAAGCAGATTTAACACCTCCACAAAATCCGTTTCAAATCTGAGTTATGAGGATACACAAGGAGATTCGTATAGAACTTTCTAAAGCCACTAAACACTAACTTTTAGTTTAAAACCCATCAGTATTTTTTAAGAAACCATGGGCAGGAAAGTGATGTTATTTCATTTTCTGCAGAAGACGAAAGTTCGCCTAGAGCCGTCGAGGAGAAAGGAAAGCAGGAACTCTTGGCATAATCATTCTGGGAGAGAGAGAGAGGGAGAGCGGTCCTACAGGTAAGGTTTCAGGACACATTTGAGCAATCAACGTACAGGGGGCAGCGGCAGAGGTAAGCCAACAAAATTTGAAGGGGAGGTAACCTGTTTTACATCCCTCCTCTAGAGAAATTGAGTTTTAATCCTTAGACAACGCTGAGACACTATCCAGGTGGTCGAGATACTAACAAAACAAGAAGGATAATGCAGGGCTGACACTAGTAGAACACACTCCACATGCACTACACAAAATAGGCGAGGCACATAGGTTTCTTGATGGAAAGCTTCAAAGAGATGTCATGGACAACGAAGATCTCAGGGTAAGAACAAAATGGATTTGTTGAACAAGCAATACAACTGGTAGGGTAAATTCCATTTCAACTACCTTTGCTGCCGTCCTTCCCGCGAGTGCTAGAATGGGAGTTTTGGGATAGAAATGGGCATCCATCACGCAAAGAAAAAAATAGCTAGGGACGTTTTGACAGATATTAGAGTGGCACTAGCCTGGAAAACCTAAGCTTAATGGAGCAGCATCGATAGGGAATGTGCACTAATTGCCCCTTATCCAACATAGAAGCTGGCTCTCTACCCAATCTAGCCTACGAGTGATGGTAGTTGGTTATACCAACAAATACTTCAAATGTTTTCTTCTGCCGCTGCCGCACTAGTGTTTTCATTTGAAATGACATGCTTCTGTGATCAACGAGGAAAGATCAACCTAAAGAAAAGGGGGAAAAACAATCCTATAGACAGAACAATGATCTAATGGAGGAGTTAAGAATTTTAAGCGAGGGTTGATGGTGCACAAGGTAAGAAGGTTTAACTTCAAATCTGTTACAAGAAAAAAAAGGTATGGGGTCAATTTATTTTATTTAAATGAAGGTGCAAAAGATTTGGCCACACTGTGGTCTCCTCCAACAGTTGCATTGGTTTCTGAATGAGGTCGAATAAGCTTCCTCATAGAGGTTGTATTCCTCACAAAGATTAGTTGGCTACTACAGAAGATTACAAGCAGGATACAGGAAGTGATAAAACTTGAGGACAAGGTCAAAGCAAATGAGGAAAGGTTCTAGTTATTCTACAGACAAAAATCATAGAGCAACCACACAAAAAAAATGAGTTTACAGGTCAGAGTGACCATCTACAAGAATTCAACAAGAACTCTAATACATCAGAGCAACAAAATGAGAAATGCAGAAGTTTACAAGACATACCCATACCAAACGCTCCAGAATTTTAATCTTCTTTTCAAATTTCCTTCTCTTTCTTCACAAAAGAATTTCTCTGTGACCTGTCTCCTCTTCCAGAACAAAATCCCCCCAAAAATCCCAAAATCACAGACATAAAAACCCCCCTTCATGCCAAACTTCTTGAGAACCAAAATAGGCAATCCATAATTTCCAATAACTCCCCATTAACTGCACAATCCCACTCCATAAAGAAAATTTGAAATTTTTCTGAACATAGAGATTCTCAAATCCCTAATTATATCTGGCATAAACAAACATTAAATTAATCACCTAACAGGAATATTTTAACACAACTATGCACTAAATATCTTCATAAAAGTTTACAACATTACAATAACTAATTTTTGTCAATAAAAGGCTTAACACAAACAATATTCCTATTTTACGACTATACCAATACTGTAAGGTCATAAAAAAATACAAAGAATACATAAACAGGTATAACAACTTAACAACACTCCACAACCCGCGACGACCAACCACAAGAACCAAGGGACAACGTCGCATCACAACACAAGACTATGGCAAGGACTGAAATTGACCTAGTAGTAGAGACCTCATATTATCTCCATCACCTTATCCATGGTGTAGGGCCCGCTCCGACCTGCTAAATTAGGTGGAGTCGAGGCCCGGTACCTGCAACCTGCATGAAAACCAATGGGTTATATATGATCAATTGTAAATATATATATCACACACACCGAGACAGAGAATCGCGGCGTAGTAGGGTGGTCGATCCAAGCAGTACTACACCGTCCCCGCTCCAACACAAGACTATAATCATAAGTATAAACATGATATTTTCTAACCATCACTAAGCATATCCATCTCAACATAACTGAAGTAATCATAATGTCATCAAAACTCATAACACATGTCTGAATACATCCATCAAACATCGTCCATCAAGATTAAGGAGAGCATAGACCAATACATACTAGTCCAAATGTCTCAAAACTGTAATTATGCAATATAAAACTATCAACTGTTCCAGAACTGACAGAAAGCAATATGAAAATAACATCTATCACAAGCCAAAAAGCAAGGGCATTACATCCTCCCCCCTAGATCTAGGCTTACTCCTGGAAGCCTGCAAATAAGTGAGGATATAACTCCCTCATCCTGGTAGCATCTTTCCAAGTAGCAGAGGTCTCATCATTAGGGTCCCACTGGACCCTGACCTGCTCCACGTCTCTGCCCCTGAGAGCAAGTCTCCTGTGCTGAAGAATGCCTACGGGCTCCAAAGCCAGCTGCCCATCCTCTACCTGTAAAGCAGTCCAATCAAGAACATGAGCAATATCTGGAAAGTAAGGTCTAAGTACTGAAACATGAAACCCATCATGGACACGTGAAAGGCTAGGCGGCAAAGCAAGGTGATAAGCAACAGGACCGATCCTCTCCAACAACTCAAAAGGTCCTACAAAGCATGGCGCTAGCTTAGAACCCTTTCCATAGCGGATTGGACTCTTTTGCGGTCGCACACGCAAGAACACCCAATCCCTAACCGAAAACTGATGATCGATCCTATGAGCATCTGCATACTTTTTCTGTCTATCCTGAGCTGCCACCAAATGCTCTCTAATCCTCTCAACCTGCTGCTCCAAATCTCTAAGCATATCAGGACCAAGAAGAACTCTATCCTCCAGATGATCCCAACTCAAAGGGGTCCTACAAGGACGACCATACAAGGCCTGAAATGGAGACATGCCGATAGAACTGTGATATCCATTATTATAGGCAAACTCCACCAGGTATAGGTAATCCTCCCAATGGCTCTGCCGATCCATCACATACATCCTCAACATATCCTCGAGAACCTGATTAACCCTCTCGGTCTGACCATCAGTCTCAGGGTGATAAGCTGAACTAAAGTTTAGCTGTGTCCCCAAAGCATGTTGTAAGGAAGTCCAAAGGGCGGAAGTGAACACCGGATCCATGTCAGAGATAATCCTACAAGGAATCCTGTGAAGTCTGACAATGTCCTCCATGAACACTCTGGCCACCGTAGAAGCATTGTAAGAAGCACGGACAGGAGAGAAGTGAGCTACCTTCGTCAACCTATCCACAGTGACCATAATAGCATCGTGTCGTCGAGCGGACATCGGCAAACTAACAATGAAGTCTATCGATATGATATCCCACTTCCACTCTGGAATCAAATGAGGCTGCAAAAGACCTGCAGGGTGCTGGTGCTCCGCCTTCACCCTCTGATACTCAAGACATCTCGACACAAAATCAACAATATCCCATTTCATGTCACCCCAAAAGTACAGCTGACGCAGATCTGCATACATCTTCTTGACACCCGGATGAGCAGAATAGGGTGCCTGATGCGCCTCAGACAAAACTAGAGTACGAAGACCCTCAGAACTAGGAACATAGATACGACCCAAATGTCGCAAAAGACCATCTGACTCAAATGAGTAACTGGAGAATCTACCCTCTAAAGGTCTACCAGACTCAATCTCGGATCTCACCTCCTGGCACCAACTGTCCGCTGGAAGAGCAGCAAGAATCTGACCTTTCAAATCAACTGTAAGAGAAACTACTGAAATCTCGTACCTCCAACGACTAAGAGCATCTGCTACCACATTCTCCTTGCCCTGAATATATCTGACCTCGAAGTCATACTCGCACAGGAACTCCATCCAACGCCTCTGTCTCGCATTCAAGTTTGGCTGCGTGAAGATATACTGCAAACTACGATGATCACTGTGCAGCTCAAACTGATGCCCTAACAGAAAATGCCTCCATCTCACTAAGGCATGCACAACTGCTGCTAATTCCAGGTCATGAGTGGGATAGTTCAATTCATGATCCTTGAGTTTGCGAGACTCATAGGCAATCACGCAACCATCCTGCATCAGAACTGCCCCCAAACTCTCTAAGGAAGCATTGGTACAAATAACAAAGTCTCCATCAGGATCAAGAACTGCTAAAATCGGTGCACTAGTCAACTGCTCCTTAAGAGTATGAAAAGCTGCTTGACACTACTCTGTCCAAACAAACTTCTTCCCTTTCCTGTGAAGAGAAGTTATAGGATGGGCAATCCTTGAAAACCCCATAACAAAACGATGATAGTAACCTGCCAGTCCCATAAAGCTACGGGCCTCAGAAACATTAGTGGGTGCAGGCTAGTCCATAATAGCTTGGATCTTCGAGGGATCCACCGCAATACCCTCTCCAGAGATGACATGACCCAAATACCTAACCTCTGACTGAAAGAACTAACATTTTGATAAATTGGCATAAAGCTGATTTTCTCTCAGACACTGCAATACCTGACGTAGATGCTCCTCATGCTCCTCCATAGTCCTTGAATAAATTAGTATATCATCAAGAAACACAAGGACAAACCGGTCAAGATAAGTATGGAAAACACCATTCATCAAGCTCATGAAAACTGAAGGTGCATTCATCAACCCGAATGGTACCATAGTGAACTCATAATGTCCATAACGGGTACGAAATGCTGTTTTGTGAATATCTACCTCAAATATCTGTAACTGGTGATATCCCAACTTAAGGTTAATTTTAGAGAATACCTTTGCTCCTTTAATCTGATCAAACAAATCATCGATCCGAGGCAAGGGATACCTCTTTCTCATTGTTACCTTATTGAGCTGTCGATAATCGATACATAGCTGCAGAGATCCATCCTTCTTTTTGACAAAGATCATAGGTGCTCCCCAAGGAGAAACACTAGGTCATATGAACCCTTTGGCTAACAGCTCCTCCAACTGCAGTCGAAGCTCCTTGAGCTCCTGAGTGGTCATCCTGTATGGAGCTCGTGAGATAGGCTCTGCACCAGGAATTAGATCAACCCTGAAATCGATGTCACGCTTAGGTGGCATCCCCAGAATATCAGAAGGAAAAACATCTGCATACTCTCTCAAAAGTGGGTGATCATCAAGAGATGCCTCTCGACTCTCCTCCATCTCCAAATCACTCACAGCTACTGCAAAAAGCTGACATCCCTGATGCATGCATCTCTTGAGTTGCATAGCGGTGATCATATGTAGGGAAATGGGTCTCTGAACTCCTACAACCTCGACCTTAGCACCAGAATCATCCACACATCTAACAGACTTATATCAGCAATCTATCACTGCCTGGTGCGCCTCCAACCAATCCATCCCCAAAACTATGTCATATGAACCCAGGGGTAGAATGCGAAGGTCCACAGAAGTAGATAAAGAACCAATCAACAAATCACACCTAGAAACTAGAGACTCAACTGCTATCTTAGCCCCAGAAGCTAACTCAACCTACCACCTATCAACCTGCTTTGTTGCCACTAAGCCACAACACTCCACAAGAGAAGGAGATATAAATGAATCAGATGCACCAGAATCAAATAAAATAGAAAAATCAATACCTCGCATGCGCCCAGAAGTCTCCACCACAGTGCCCTAATGCTCTGCCTGTCAGTCATCTACCGCTGCAAAGACTCGGTGTGACATACCTGCATCACCAACCGTCGGCTCAGATGCCGCCGGTCGATGTCCAAATCCTGATGCACCCTTCTGCGGACACTGCCTAGCAATATGGCCCTGTTGGGCACAAGAGAAACACCCGATGCCTCTACCAAAACCTCTGTCACCCCTGAAAGCACTAGACTGCTGGAAGCTACCTTTGCTCACTGCAGACTGCGTACTCAGAGCTGGCTGATCAAAATGATTCCGCTTATTGCGCTGCCAAGACCGGTCTTTCATTTTTTGAAATCTATTACCTTGTTGATACTGAGAACTCTTCGGCTTAGCCTGTGAAAAATGCTGCCGACCACCCTTTGAGGGTGCATGGGAACTTGATGCCTGAGTGTGACCACCTCGAGAACCATATCCTGAAGATGGTGCACTGCCAATGTGCACTCCCGTATGCCCACCAAGAGCCATAGCCAGATTCTCCTCCACTAACCAGGCTTTCTCCAAGGCAACCTCCATGGTCTTAGGTTCGAATACACGAACCCCTCCACTAATCTGGGCATTCAAGCCCCTGATGAAATGCTGCACCAACATGGACTCATCATCCCTAATGCCTGCATACTGTTTGAGCTCATAAAATCTGCACTCATACTGCTCAACTGTCATGGTCAACTGTCTCAGCTCATGGAACTCATCTGCTCGACGCTGCCTCCAATGGTCAGAAAGAAAACGGGCTCTGAATCTCTCTAAGAATAACTCCCAAGACACAATGCTAATATCCAAATGCAGCTTCTGCTCCTCTAGCTGCCACCAAGTCAAAGCAAACCCTTAAAGATGCAGAATAGCACATCTGGCTTTGGTGTTGCTGCCATACGGATGCATGGTGAAATACCTACCTAAGTCCAAAAGCCAAGTCTCTGCCTCAAGTCCACTACCCACTCCATCAAAGATGGGAGGGCGTGCTCTCAGTAAATCCCTCATATGGCTGGCTAGAGTGGCCTCCTGCTCAGCTGTCAACTCTCTAGGTCTAGGAGACCTCTCTCTCTCTCTAGGACCTCGTTGGTCTACCTCCTGCTCTCCTCGGGTCTGCTTGCCCTCCTGTCTAGGGCCTAAATGGGCAAGGGCCTCCTCAAGAATCTATCTCAACTGAGCTCCATCAGGCTGATCTTGACCCCCTATGTTCTGACCCCCACCTTCATGGGCACTCGACTGAGGAGAACTGGGAGGAGGTGTACCGCCACCACCTCTCTCATGGCCCCTACCTCTAGGCATCTAGCTACAACACCAAAGGCATTTATTACATTAAAAATTCACAATAGGGATAAAATTATTCTACAGAGTTCAAACACAAGGTTACATAATGGGCTCAAATATAACCAGGGTACCCAGTGTTTAACTTGGCTCTGATACCAAATGTAACGCCCTGTCATGCAACCCTAGAGTGTTAGTTTAACCAGAGCGGAAAATAGAACTATTTTTATTTTTATTTTTTTCTTAAAAGCAATAAAGTACAAAATAGGATCCAAAGATATTATAAACACATAAAAAGGAAAGTACACTTCTAACCACTCTAGGGTAACATAACTGCATTAGGAAATTAAGTAAAACCATAAGAGTGAAGATCATTAATCTGCAGAGGTAACTAATCCAATAACTTTTACAACAATAATATAGTTTGATTACATAGTCTCAGATCCAAAATACATGATTACAAGATTATAAGGTTACCAGAATACAGGATTGCAAGAATACAAGATTTCAAGATCGATCTCGTCAATTTACAAAATAGTACATAAGATGGTATACAACACTGTTGTAGAATGAAAGCCACCAAAAATTGGAACATCTCAGCACAAGGCTCAAACTAAATCTCCAAGAAAACCAATGGATAGCTCTACCTCCCAACCATGTGGAACCCTGAGGTCCACCCCACCGAGCTAGGAGATAACAAGAGGATTACCACTAGGTCAAGGTTGCAGTCAAGAACACAATATCAATACCAGACTCCATGAAGACAAACATGATGAAAGTACTGCACAAACCTTACAGAAACTCAACCAGACAGATCAAAACATCAGACTAGGTCAATCATGAAGACAAGACCACACTCTAGAGGTACCAACAAGGATGAAGAGAAAATAATTGGACTGCGTAAGGAGAGTGTCATCGCATGGCCCTAGCATGGGTTACCCAGGCTATCTCTCACCAGAAGCTGGCCCCCATCTATGGTTACCCTGGTAGCCTCTCTCTAGGTGCCAGCCCCATAGGGTGACACATGCGGAGCCGACATGTCCTCTCATGAAGACGAGGAGGTCGGCCTTGCCAACCAGGCCTTCTCATCCCTCCCTTAGCCTATGAAAGCACTCAAGGTGTGGGTGAGGTCACATTACTTATCTTGTTAAGTGTGTTACTACCCAACCCTCCTAAATTCATTATTAGGTTTCCACTTGCTTACAACTTCCATGGGGATACCCAGGCGACCTCTCACTAGGCGCCGACCCCACCATGGAAGCCACTCCCTTAGCGCTCTCTGACCAGTCAGTCAAACCACATCATGCAAGGATAAAAGGGCACAAAAAGGATACCATTCCAAAACATATGTCATTCACTTGACCTCAAAAATAAGCCCTTGATTCCCTTCAAGAAAAAATAAAACAACACCATCTAGAAACCAACTGACACAAGCACAAGCCACTGTGAAGCCTCTGGAGTAAAAGAAAAAAAGAAGATGTTCTTTACTAGGTCACCACTGTACCTTTTTCGACATGGATAATAGGTTACAACCATCATGGTCATAATTGGAAAATGACCAAGGATCAAGAGAATGAGAAACACAACGCAAGATGACTTGGCCACTTGACTACACTAGCTCCCAAGGTGACCGATCTCTGGAGTTACATAAAACTATCCTGACACAAAGTCAACTTACCAACATACCACACACCCATCTAATCCCCTGAGGAACTCATAGGCACACCATTGCACTAAGAAGAAAAGGTACATTCACAAAACTTACCGCCAAAGAGCACAATGAGTCAAAAGTATCACTAGAATGCTTTGGTCCTGGGACACAGTACTAACGGAGAGTAAATTACAACATGACTAGCAAGGTATGCCAACCGCCCAATCTTAAAATCCAGTAATCAAATTTCTCTCTCTCTCTAGAAAACAATATATTAGATTCGAACAAGAAGTTCATAGAATCCTACTCATACAAGAGTCACAATACAAGCCTCCGGATAAGTCAATGAAACCCATGAACCAAATGATTAATTACCTCATATCCCGACAACAAGAAAATCATAATTAAGTAAATTAAATATATAAGACATTAACAAGAATAAAATATACTAACTATACTACCTCCTAAGACTTTTCGATTATTCCAACTAGGTTGTATAAAAGAATTATCCTAATAGAACTTGAGTACATTCAAGACACTAGACTAGTAAAATATTGTGAAAAGATAATATTCCAAACTAAAACAAAGTATAATTACTTCACGTGCCTTTCTTCAAAATCTAAAACAATTTTAAAAGATACAACATTAATGTTCGTATTGACAATAATGGCACAACTAAATTTCCAAACTAAATAAAATAGGTTATCTAGCTTACACTAAAAGGTTATACATTTGAAATTCAATTGCCTTACTAAAATATTTGCAATACCTTCTTGAAAGGAGTGACAGAACTATACTCTTTACTCTATCTTTATCACTACCATAATTAAGAACCCAAAATTTCCTTAAGAAGCCTAAATAATTAATATTCTAAATTCCCAACTCCTTACTAAAATTCGTTAATTTAGATCATGAAACTTCAAGAAGATATTATCCTTTCTTAAGACAAGACATCCGAGATAAAAAAATTTATATAACATCATTACAAAATAAAATGGAAATGTGTATAACTTACGACCTTCTAAAGAGAGGGACTAGAAATACTAAATTAGTGTATTTACCAACTAAATCATGAAAATGCCTATTACTATTATTCCCATACTTGCTTACATCCTGCTGTTATAACTTCCACTTTCTAACGACAGAGATTTACCCAAGACTATACCTACTTTTCTTTAAAGAGGAACTACTTAATTTCTGCCAGTGACTTCTAGAAATCTAACATACTACGAGTTAGGATTCTCTCCTAAGAGATGCTAGAAAGAATCTAATGACCACTCTAGTTAATTCCAATCGACTCATAGAATCGCCACTACACAGAATTTTCTTTTTCCTATTATAAGCAGATTTAACACCTCCACAAAATCTGTTTCAAATTTGAGTTATGAGGATACACAAGGAGATTCGTATAGAACTTTCTAAAGCCACTAAACACTAACTTTTAGTTTAAAACCCATCAGTATTTTTTAAGAAAGCAGGAAAGTGATCTTATTTCATTTTCTGCAAAAGATGAAAGTTTGCCTAGAGCCGTCGAGGAGAAAGGAAAGCAGGAACTCCTGGCATAATCGTTCTGGGAGAGAGAGAGAGAGGGAGAGTGGTCCTACAGGTAAGGTTTCAGGACAGATTTGAGCAATCAACGTACGGGGGGCAGCGACAGAGGTAAGCCAACAAAATTTGAAGGGGAGGTAACCTATTTTGCATCCCTCCTCTAGAGAAATTGAGTTTTAATCCTCAGACAACACTAAGACACTATCCAAGTGGTCGAGATACTAACAAAACAAGAAGGATAATGCAGGGCTGATGCCAGTAGAACACACTCCGCATGCACTACACAAAATAGGCGAGGCGCATAGGTTTCTTGACGGAAAGCTTCAAAGAGATGTCATGGACAGCGAAGATCTCAGGGTAAGAATGAAATGGATTTGTTGAGCAGGCAATACAACTGGTAGGGTAAATTCCATTTCAACTACCTTTGCTGCCGTCCTTCCCGCGAGTGCCAGAATGGGAGTTTTGGGATAGAAATGGGCATCCATCACACAAATAAAAAAATAGCTAGGGACGTTTTGACAGATACTGGAGTGGCACTAGCCTAGAAAACCTAAGCTTAATGGAGCAGCATCGATAGGGAATGTGCACTAATTGCCCCTAATCCAACATAGAAGCTGGCTCTCTACCCAATCTAGCCTACGAGTGATGGCAGCTGGTTATACCAACAAATACTTCAAATGTTTTCTTCTGCCGCTGCCGCACTAGTGTTTTCATTCGAAATGACATGCTTCTGTGATCAACGAGGAAAGATCAACCTAAAGAAAAGGGGGAAAAATAATCCTATAGACAGAACAATGATCTAATGGAGGAGTTAAGAATTTTAAGCGAGGGTTGATGGCGCACAAGGTAAGAAGGTTTAACTTCAAATCTGTTACAAGAAAAAAAAGGTATGGGGTCAATTTATTTTATTTAAATGAAGGTGCAAAAGATTTGGCCACACTGTGGTCTCCTCCAACAGTTGTATTGGTTTCTGAATGAGGTTGAATAAGCTTCCTCTAGAGGTTGTATGCCTCACAAAGATTAGTTGGCTACTACAGAAGATTACAAGCAGGATACAGGAAGTGATAAAACTTGAGGACAAGGTCAAAGCAAATGAGGAAAGGTTCCATTTATTCTACAAACAAAAATCACAGAGCAACCACACAAAAAAAAACAAGGAGTTTACAGGTCAGAGTTACCATCTACAAGAATTCAACAAGAACTCTAATACATCAGAGCAACAAAATAAGAAATGCAGAAGTTTACAAGACATACCCGTACCAAACGCTCTAGAATTTTAATCTTCTTTTCAAATTTCCTTCTCTTTCTTCACAAAAGAATTTCTCTGTGACCTGTCTCCTCTTCCAGAACAAAATCCCCCCAAAAATCCCAAAATCACAGACATAAAAACCCCCCTTTATGCCAAACTTCTTGAGACCAAAAATAGGCAATCCATAATTTCCAATAACTCCCCATTAACTGTACAATCCCACTCCATAAAGAAAATTTGAAATTTTTCTGAACATAGAGATTCTCAAATCCCTAATTATATCCGGCATAAACAAACATTAAATTAATCACCTAACAGGAATATTTTAACACAACTATGCACTAAATATCTTCATAAAAGTTTACAACATTACAATAACTAATTTTTGTCAATAAAAGGCTTAACACAAACAATATTCCTATTTTACGACTATACCAATACTGTAAGGTCATAAAAAAAATACAAAGAATACATAAACAGGTATAACAACTTAACAACACTCCACAACCCACGACGACCAACCACAAGAACCAAGGGACAACGTCGCATCACAACACAAGACTATGGCAAGGACTGAAATTGACCTAGCAGTAAAGACCTCATATTATCTCCATCACCTTATCCATGTTGTAGGGCCCACTTTGACCTACTAAATCAGGTGGAGTCGAGGCCTGGTACCTGCAACCTGCGTGAAAACCAATGGGTTATATATGATCAACTGTATATATATATATATATATATATATATATATATATCACACACACCGAGACAGAGAATTGCGACGTAGTAGGGTGCTCGATCCGAGCAGTACTACACCGTCCCCGCTCCAACACAAGACTATAATCATAAGTATAAACATGATATTATCTAACCATCACTAAGCATATCCATCTCAACATAACTGAAGTAATCATAATGTCATCAAAACTCATAACACATGTCTCAATACATCCATCGAACATCATCCATCAAGATTAAGGAGAGTAGAAACCAATACATACTAGTCCAAATGTCTCAAAACTGTAATTATGCAATATAAAACTATCAACTGTTCCAAAACTGGCAGAAAGCAATATGAAAATAACATCTATCACAAGCCAAAAAGCGAGGGCATTACAAGAAGCACCAAACAAAGCAAAAGACTCCCCATTGATGAGAACAGAAAAGGAGGGAGTCATCACATAGCTCTTGATCCAATTAATCGACTCTATACAAAATCCAAAGGCTCTGAGAATATTGAACAAAAAACCCCATTTAACCCTGTCATAAGCTTTGGCCATGTCTAGCTTTATAAACAAAGCCTTATCCTTTGAGGAGGCCATGGAATGAATAGTCTCTGCAGCAATAACCACTCCATCCAGAATCTGTCTCCCTGCAGCGAAGCCCCCTTGCTCCTCAGAAATCAACATATTCAACCAAGGCTTTAGACATTCTACAATTAACTTTGTGATGATTTTATACACCACATTGTACAGTGCAATTGGTCTAAAAAGATCCAAAGAATTAGTCCCCTCACGTTTTGGGATAAGGGCCATAAACGTGGCATTCATAGCACACAACATTTGCTTATTCTTTAGAGACTCCTAAACAGCCTCTAATAGATCCTAGTTGATCACCTCCCAAAATTCCTGAAAGAACTCAACTGGAAACCCATCTAGACCCGGGGCCTTCCCCTTTTTCAATTGAAACACCACTCCCTCCAACTCCTTCAATGTAATAGGCTTAATAAGAGAATCATTCATATCACTAGTCATCAGAGGAGGGATGCAATCCAAAATAGAAGCTGCATCCTCACTAGCAGGCCAAGAGTCTTTAGAAAAAAAGAGCTGAGAAAAAATGAACCGCCTCACTTATAATCTTAGGAGAGGAAAAAAGAATAGAACCCTCCGAAGATCAAAGAGAAGTCATGAAATTGCTATGTCTTCGCACCTTCACTAAGTTATGAAACAAAGTTGTGTTCCTATCTCCCTCCTGAAGCCAATCCACACGAGCCTTCTATTCCCAAAAAAATTCTTCACGGAGTTCCCATTCCTCAAGGTCTTTCTTCGCACCATCCTCCAACCTGCGTAGCCCCTCATCAAGACACTAATCACGAATTTGTCTGGTAATAGAATCCAAACATTCCTAGGCAATCCTCTTCCTTTGAAACACATTACCAAACTGATATTTATTCCATTGTTTCAACTTATATTTAACATATTGGAGTCTCTTCACAAAGGAGTACATAGCCATACCAAATGATGGTTGACCTTCAATCCACCATCTAGAAACTAAATTAGAAAGGCTCTCTTCCCTGAGCCACATAAGCTAAAATCTAAAAGTCTACTTCCTTGTACTGCTAGCCAGATGAGCAGAAAATATAATCGGCCAATGATCTGATCCCTACCAGTCAAGAATTTCTGAGCTTGACAACCACTTGTCACCAACCCAAAAACTAGAAACTAAAAATCTATCCAGCCTTTCCGAGATGGCTTCATCCCCAGGCCTTCTATTATTCCAAGTAAACATACCATTCAGGGGTTTAATGCCCACAATGCGAAGTCGAGCTAAATTGCCCCTTAGAAGATCCAAAGAGAGGTCTAAGAGAGACACACCTCCCCTTTTCTCCTCAAGAGAGGTAATTGCATTGAAATCACCTGCCAAAATCCAAGGAAGGAGATGCTCTAAAGATCTAATAAAATTAATGTGAGACCACAAGAAAGTCTTACCAAGGATATCCGATGGAGCATAAATGTTGGAAAGAAGAAGTCTGTCCCCCATCTCCAAGCTAATCCCAACAAGGGAAATAGAGGATCTACTAGAGAACCACCCAATCGAAAAAATCCACCTAGGATCCCAGAAGCAAGCAAGGCCTCCTGAGCTACCCTACGCACCCACACACTGGCATAAACCATGACTCCAAATCTTAGAAGAACATTGCATCATACTGTCCATCGATAACTTCGTCTCCTGGAGAAAGACCAAATCTGGGGAATGCATACGAATCAAATCACAAACAACTTTTTGTCTAGGGATGCTATTCATACCCCTTACATTCCATGACAACATAATCATTTAGAAGGGTGAGAGAAATGAGTATCCAAAGTCCTCACCGACCCAGATTCAACCAATATCTCACTAGCCAACTTAAGTTTCTCCTAATCTTTCTTCCTACCCACCTTCAAGGACTTTTCTAGAGCAGTCTTTTTTAGGGGCTTCTGCTAGAAGCCCAGGGTAGGAGAAGAGGTAGAAGGTCTAACCTTTGCAAAAACTCCAGAACCTGAGCCTCTAGCCGAGCAGGCACCAACATAAGTAATGACTAGAGAAGACTCATCCGGAACACAAGAGTCTCCAAGCTCAACCATAGGGGATGGATCAGCATTATCTTGTACCACTGTAGGAGCCACCATAGGGCCAGGAGCCAAAGATGTGACAACCATAGCCACCGGGGTTTGATCAGCAAATAGAGGGGCATCAACTTGCATGTTAGGGGATACCCCCTCCTTATGGATTAACTCATCCAGGGCCTCAAACCTATTACAAGTATCTTCTTCGTGGCAGTCCTTTAGAGTCCTCTTATGGCCTCAACTTTTGTTTCTCGCCCTGACAAGCACAAATCCATCTTTATTCGGGGCAACCCCTTGCATAGGTACTTTACCCTTCTCTTGCCTAGGGTTTGATGAGACCATGCCATTACTTGGAGTCTCTGCACCAAAGGCACTAGGGCACCTCCTATGCAGATGTCCGTACTCACGACATAATTGACACCTGAACAACAAGGTTTCGTAATCTAAGGGTTGGGTCCAAGAATTAGAACCCACTGTCAAGTCCACCGAATCTGAAGTGGCTGGCTCAGATCTATCTCCACACAAACTTGAGCATAAGAAAAAATACTCTTCTCCAAAGTTTTCCAAGAGGGGCCAATCGGTTTGCCTAATGACATTGCAATTGACTGCAAGATATCGCTTCTCCAACATTCAAGCGGCAGTTGAGGAAAGCGAACCCAGACTGGGACCTTGGATGGCAACTCTTCTGCTAAATTAAAACTAACATGCCATGGTTTAATAAATAGCACAACCTGATTATAAAAGTACGAGCCACCCTCAAAGGCTTTATTGCAATTTGAGATGCATGAGAAATCCACCAGAAAGAAATTATTTGCTGCTAATAGTACCTCGAAGTCACCTTCCAAGTTCTAACTCTTCCGAATCTAAGAGTCTAGGAAAGAAAGGGAAACCTACATCCCCATAAACTTGCAAATAAGCACATGCTTGGTGTAATATTCAAGATCCTCAACGACATCCTCCATTTGGATCACCACCACTGGGCAGATCTGAGCACGTTCCAAGTATCCATTAATCTTGTGTAGCTTAGGCACGCCAGAACGAGACATCTCCACCCCAGGAGGAGTCAAGACGGGGTCCTCATGACCAATATCACCCATAGCCACATCTCCCACTGCTGCATCCAAAGTCTCGCCTTTCACCATTACAAAAACTAGTAACTCTGGAAGCCCTCCAAGGCATGCCTCACCCCAACCAAGAGGATCCCACACCATGCCTCCGTCTACACGAAAATAGACCTCTGACACTTCCTTCTACTCACCCCACCACCCACACAAAGACACTGATCTACAAAAAGAAAGAAAAAATAACCAATGAAAGAGCACAACCACCAAAGGGTCGGTAGCTGCAAACGCCTCCAAAGGCTCCTCAACCCGTTACACAACAAACCTCAGCCAGATCATCCAACGCAGGAAAAACAAGAGGGGAATAGCACAGAGATTAAAGTCAGCAAGAATAAAATCCCCTGAAAGTAGATAAGACCCCCCCACACAAACCATCCTCCACACAGATCCCAAACACCAGACCAGAACACACATGCAATAAGAAAGAGCAGCATGCAACCCAGGCTTAGAAGCCCGGGGTCGCCCTGCGACAGAAACAGAGCCTATGCGCCATCCAAAATCCTTTTCATAATATAATTAATATTATAAGTATTAATAATAACCATTTTGTTGGCTTGACAAAAAATAAATTTGAAGTTTACCTAATCAATTAAAAAATTAAAACTAAAACACTTATTTTTTTGTCATAATGTATCATTTAATCAATGATTTTTTTATTTAGAAATAATGGGGAACTAGTACTTTTATATTTGCATATCAATCATGTGTAGTTGCATATTTGTTTACTTTCATTAAACTAAAATAAACTTTTTCTTTCCTAATTAATTGTTAGTTCTAAATTAATTAGCATAGTAAAAATCTAAAACAAAGGTCATTAAACTAAACGTCAAACAAATATTAAATTTTTCCTAAATCTATATGCAAATATTTTAACAAATATTATTGAAAAATCAACAATACTCTAAATATTACACTTTTGTTATAATATTTATACTGGTTTTAAAAAATATTATTTGTTTAACATTATTTGAATCCAATTTGTCTATAGAACAAATATTTATTCTAAGAAGAAAATTAAGTCAAATATTATCAATTAATATTATACTATATTATAATACTATAATATCAATTAAAATAATATATCTAAGTGTTATAATAAATATTAATAATATAATTAATATTATAACTATAAATAATAACTATTTTGTTGATTTGACAAAAAGTAAATTTGAAGTTTACCTAATGAATTAAAAAATTAAAACTAAAACACTTATTTTATTGGCCATAATGTATCATTTAATCAAGAAATAATGTTAAACAAATAGTAATATTATTGAAAAATCAATAATACTATAAATATTACAATTTTGTTATAATATTTATATTGGCTTTAAAAAATATTATTTGTTTAACATTATTTGAATCCAATTTGTCTATACAACAAATATTTATTCTAACAAAAAAATTAAGTCAAATATTATCAATTAATATTATACTATATTATAATACTATAATATCAATTAAAATAATATATCTAAGTGTTATAATAAATATTAATAATATAATTAATATTATAGTTCTATAAATAATAACTATTTTGTTGGTTTGACAAAAAGTAAATTTGAAGTTTACCTAATGAATTAAAAAATTAAAACTTAAACACTTATTTTATGGGCCATAATGTATCATTTAATCAAAGAAATAATAGGAACTAGTACTTTTCTATTTGCATATCAATCATGTGTAGTTGCATATTTGTTTACTTTATGTTTTTCTTTTGCTAATTAATTGTTAGTTCTAATAATTTGTTTTTAATGAAATATTTTCAATTATTTAAAAGAATTAATTCCCACAATAAAAAAACTTATTATAATTTTTTAAAGCAATTAATTCCCATAGTAAAAATTTAAAACAAAGGTCATTAAACTAAACGTTAAACAAATATTAAATTTTTCTAAGTTTATATGTAAATATTTTAACAAATGTTATTGAAAAATTAATCATCAATCTTGTCATTGGCTCATATTTTTAAAAATATAATATAATACTATATTATTATCATCAGGGCTTAAATTTGACAATCCACCTTGCCTGTCAAGGAATTTTTTTCCTACAGTTTAGTCTTCATTATTGCCTGTCACATGACAATTAATTTTTTTAAATGCAAGTCAAATTTTATATATCAAGCTGGACATATTAATAATTTAATATCACTATTTCCATTTTTTTCTATTTCAAAGCAAAAGTGTAGAAAGCTGTATTGAAAAAGCCTAGAATAAACAAGTGCCACATAGAACAAGTGCCACATAGTGGCCATACCTGCCTTGGAGTGTTGTTATTATAGTATTTGTTTATTGCATTCCAATAATTGAAAAATTAATTTTTGAAGAGTGTTGAAATGTCTTGGGTAAATAAAATTGAAATCTTAAAAAAATCTAAGTTGGTAAACATAAAATAGGACTAAAATATTTCCTAACTATAAAACTAAACTTTTACAAAGTCTATTAAATAACACAATTATTTCCTTACTAATATTTTTATAATTTAAAATGCATTAAAATATTGTAAGTTTGAAGAATAAATTAAAAAAATTAATAACATGGCGAAATATATAATCTAATTATATATTAAAATTAAATTACTTTTAGCTAATGAAGTAAAAAAGTAATCGCCATTGTGTTAATAATTATAGTTTTTTAGTACTTGCAATAGTACCAGCCGAAGGCAGGTACTAATAAAATATTTTATAAAAAAATAAATCTAAGGATTTTTTTTAAAATAATAGAAGTTCCTATTAAAAAATATAAAAATAAAAGGAATATATATATATATATATATATATATATATATATATATATATATATATATATATATATATATATATATATATATATATATATATATATATATATATATATATATATAAAGTTTAGAGTTGTGCTCAAAAAGCCTAGAAATTTGGAATTTTTTTTGAATGAATATATAATTATATTTATTAAAAAATAAATCTTAAATAATAGAAGTTCCTATTAAAACATTTAAAAATAAAAGGAAAAAACTAGAAATTTAGAATGAATATATAATTATATCCATCAAAAACAATTCTAAAAATTTAAAAAGAAAAAGACAAAATATATATTATATAATTTAGAATAAATATTAAAAAACAAATAATAACTCCTATTAAAAAATTTAAAAGTTAAAGGTATATATATATATACTTATACAGATATATACATATATGCATACAGTCATATTTTCATATTAATTTTTTTTTACAGTTTTTAAAATAAATTACATGTATATCAATACAGTCAAATATTTATTTTCATTGTATTTTATAGTTAAAATCTTCAAATACAGCTATACAACTGTCAAATTTAAGCCTTGATTATCATATTTATAATATATTTACTATTTAATTAATATAACTTATACGTTGCATAATTTAAGTTGAACTTTAAGTGCAATAATAATACACAATGCCTAATCTAACCTTCTATAAATAATAACAACATTGTATCACTTCATAATATATTTACTATTTAATTAATATAATTTATACGTTTCATAATTTAAGGTGCATTTTAAGTGCAATAATAATATGCAATTTATATGTCAGGCTTTTTAATAAGTTTGTTAACACACTCATGTAATTAATTGTTAGTTCTAATAATTAGTTTTTAATGAAATCTTTTCAATAATTTAATCTAAATGATACCAAAAACTTATTATAAATATTAATTAAATAGTAAATATATTATAAATATGATAATAATATAGTATTATATTATATTTTTGTTTTTATATAATATTATATTATATTTTTAAAAATAGGAGCCAATATTAAAATATTTGCATATAGACTTAGGAAAAATTTATAAAAAATACTCTCTTGTCATTGGTTTATTCAACAAATATTTGCATATAGATTTAGGAAAAATTTAATATTTGTTTAACGTTTAAAAAATACTCTCTTGTCATTAGTTTATTTTGGATAGAATAATTACTAGATAATAAAAACTCACCATTATTGTAATGGATGTAAAAGTTTTCTGCCAATTAGATTAAAGAAAAATAAATTTTCAAATATGTTTTATTATAAAATTTGCATCTATACAATAGCAATAGCTAAACATTTTTTAAATAGAAAAACTATTTCAGTTCTTATTGGTTGCTAAAAGAATTATTAATAAGTAGAATATTTTTTAAATAGAAAAACTATTTCAGTTCTCATTGGTTGTAAAAAGAATTATTAATAAGTAGTTAAGAACAGGCCTCCCCTATAGTTTCCTTGGTAGAAACTAATAACATATTCATATTTAGATCACTACAATATTTTATCTTAGACACTTGCATAATTTAATTAAACATATTAATTTGTTAGTATTGGGAGCACCTAGCTTTTGACTAACGTGGTTGTTTCTATTATTTGTACATACAAGAATAAAATAACTATTAAAAGTAAATTATATCAATATAAATATGACATTAAATTAAATTAAATTAAATTATTAGCATGGCCACCTCCTCCCTTCTAACCAGGATTAAAAACAGGATTAAAAATAGTATCTCCGACAATATAATTTCTCTAATTTTTTTTAAAAAATTTTTCTTTTCTCTAATTTTTTTAAAAATTTTTTTCTCATGTTCACATAGGAAAAGTTCAAATTTAAATTTAATTCAAATTTGCCCGACAAAAAAATGTATATTATGTATTAATCACTAGATAAGCCACATCTATTGCAATAGTACTCCTAAAGGCAGATACTAATAAACATGTAAATGGAAAATGCAAACTAACAAAAAATGGATAATTTTCCCATAAAATAGGGAATGATAGAGAGAATATAGGGGGGAGTAGAGGAGACATTTAAGGAAGATTATATAAAATATGATAAATTAAATAATTATATTAATATTAATAGCAAGATTATATTAAATAAAAAATTTATACAACATTCATAGTATCCTTTGAAGTAGAATTAAGTTACCCAAGATAGGAGGAAAATAAGTTTCAAAAATAGTTTTGCTTATTAATAGCCAAAATTTAATGCTTATATCTCTATAAACCGAATCCTCAGCAAAGGTAAGATTAATGTTGAATATATATTTATTTTTCATTAGTTTTTTTTGCCCTAAATTTGGGTGTTCCTTTCCTTAAAAATAGAAACATAATATCTAAAAAAAGTAAATTTGCAAAATCTACTCTTAAGAGCTCAAATTATGAGCCAATCACATCACTTATAAATGTTTTTTAGAATAATTTTGGTTAAAATTTTTGCATATAGACTTAGGAAAAATTAATATTTGTTCAACATTCAAAATAATACTCTCTTCTGATTGGTTGATTTTACATAGATTAATCACTACATAACAAAAATTGATTGCAATAGTACTACCAAGGTAGGTGAGCCAATGCATATGTATACATGTGTAATAATACGCTTCACATGTGACATCAAAGATACAACCAATCATATGGTGACACTTAAGGTAAGTATAAGGCAATCGGTAATAGGTGCCTTGGTGCACATGTTTTGGTCAAACATTTTTTGGGTGTTTTTGTACAACTCAATGAAGTTGTAGTTGATTAAGCTACATCATTGATACTCAGAACCCCAAACAATAACTTTAAATTTGGTATATCTTTTATGAACTTAATATGCGTGAAGTTAGGGTGGACGAGTACTGGGTCCTTTCCCCTAATTGCTTGTTGGTAAACATTCTCCTTTTGACTATACTACATAGATTTTTCATATTGAAGGAAGCTACCTATGATAATACTTAGTGTCTTGGAATACTCAATGACTTCAAGAAATTTCCTATCAAATAGAATGTAAAGTTCTTTGGAATGAATATGCACCTTACATGTTTGGAATGCACTCCAAACTCTCTACCTACTCCCACCATAAATTCTCTACGTGTTCCCACCATAAATTCTCTACGTGTTCCCACCATAAATTACCAGTGTGTTATAGTCAATCCCATTATTTCAAACTCTCTACCTATTCCCGTGTGTTATAGTCAAGCCCACCATTTCAAAATTTCTACCCGTTTCCACCATAAACACCTAGTGTGTTATACGGCCTGGCCTGTTGATGAAAAACTTGCCTGTTTCCACCATAAACTTTATTTTAGTTTAATGAAAGTAAACAAATATGCAACTACACATGATTGATATGCAAATATAAAAGTACTAGTTCCCCATTATTTCTAAATAAAAAAAATCATTGATTAAATGATACATTATGGCTGATAATAAGTCTCTTTCAAAACATATAGAAGTGCAGGGTTTAAACAAAGACACGATTTTAAACAAGTGCCACATGATTAAATGATGCATTATGGCCGATAATAAGTCTCTTTCAAATTTACTTTTTATGAAACCAACAAAATGGTTATTATTTATAGTTATAATATTAATTATATTATTACTATTTATTATAAAACTTAGATATATTATTTTAATTGATATTATAGTATTATAATATAGTATAATATTAATTGATAATATTTGACTTAATTTTCTTCTTAGAATAAATATTGGTTGTATAGACAAATTGGATTCAAATAATGTTAAACAAATAATTTTTTTGTAAAGCCAATATAAATATTATAACAAAATTGTAATATTTATAGTATACTTTATAAATTTTTTTAGTTTAAATATTAATGAAATAGTATAATTAATTATTGATTGATAATAAACAATGTTTATATTATAAATATGATAATAATATATTTATATTATTACATTATTCTAATATTATGATATTTTTATATAGTATTATATTATATTTTTGTTTTTATATAGTATTATATTATATTTTTAAAAATCTGAGTAATGACAAGATTGATGATTAATTTTTCAATAATATTTGTTAAAATATTTATAGACTTATGAAAATTTAATATTTGTTTAACGTTTAAAAAAATGCTCTTATAATGCCACACCATCCAACCCTAAAGATAAATTTAACTAAGCAATAAAAAGGGTGAAATATTTTTTTTCTACATAGAAGTAATGATAACAAAACATAACATAGTCTAATATCAACAAGTTAAACTAGCATCTCTAGGGATTACACAGCTGCATTATTGAAATTAAACAATAATCAACAACATACATAGTTTATTCAAATAACTCAAACTAACAACTTGATTACATCATCAGATACATACATCAACATCTTTGCAATAATGTTTACAAGTACAAAATAGTTTATCTTACAAGAGGAATTACATAATTTCTATGATACAAAAGCTCTTTCTTTCTAAATACATCAAATTACGTAATGAGTTCTACTGATACACAAATTTAGATGTGAATAGTACAAATATCTATCTTCAAATACATGTGCAAATCTAGAAGCATGAGAGATACAACTTCTTTACACATGAGCCACGGTGCCAGAAAACCAAAACAATACTAACAAAATAACTCAACTGTCAAACCATACTTGACTACTATGCAAGATTGAAAAGCAAGACCACCACAACAATGACTAACTATCATGACCAAACTGACAACACTGATAGGGTACACAACTGGATACTCATCCTCTTCAAGGATGATGACGAGGCTAGGGGACCATATGTTATCTCCATTCAACAACTTCCATTGGTATGAAGGCATGCTCAGACCTGCCAATTCAGGTGGAGTCGATACCTAGTACCTGCAACCTGCAGCAAACAAAAGTGTCAAATACATACATATAATCATCCAAGCAGGCACATATTGATAGGGAATCGCAGCATAGTAGGGTACTCATTATGAGTAATACTACACCGTCCCTTCATAAAACACATCACAAGTATCCACATTAAACAAATTCATTAGTAACTAAACAACCAAATAACACATAGATAGATAATCGCATTAATCATGTAGTAAAACTAATTTACATAATCAATTAACCTATAACTGATCACAACATAAGCATAATGTATTGATCATAAAGTATCAACAATGTCATCATAATAAACATCAATGAGTATCATCAACTATATCATAACAGTAAGCTTACCATCAACATGTCTATCATACCCTACATATTCCAAGTATTTTACCTTCTTCTTCATGCTCCTTAGTCTGACCACTTGCTCATCCAGGGTGAGAATGGAGGGGCACTACATCCTTCCCCCCTAAAACTTGACTTCCTCCTGGAAGTCACAGACTAGGGTGGAAACATAACATATTAGTATTGCAACTTTCTATTGCCTACATACGCATCCATATTAAGCAATTGTTCATAAAATAGGCACAATCATTCCATAACAATAAGAACATTAATTCTTTATGTTTAAGGCTTATCATGTGATCTACTTATATCTAACCACACATATTTTGAAAGTTTCATACGGTTTAGAGAATTGCATTCACATATACTCAAGGAAAAATACTTCTCATATCTTATTTCCACTATGCTTTCAACTATTTACTAACATACACAATGCAATTCTCTACGGAGTCCTCCCTTGAACATACTATCAGAGGTTCAAAATGAACATAATAGAAACAACACTTCACACAAAACAGGGCCAACAAAAACAAACGTTCGGAATAGCTACCATAGAGATTTAAAAATAAATGCAAACCCAAGTGGTAAAACAATCAAATCCAACTTTAAGTCACAAAGTGCTCGTAATTTCGACAATAAATCAAGTAAAAAGAAAAGAGTTTTGGTGACCACTCCTGTCATAAGAAATTTCAAAGAAAGAAAATTCACTGCTAACCCCCAACAACAAATGAAACAACCGTTAAAAATTTCAAAACAACTAAATTATACAACAAATTCACATCACGATGTGACTAATTTTAGCCACAAAAAGGGAGTATCTGCTACACAACACTCAAGGACACAAGGTCCAGAATGTATTAGAGAATATACACCAACACTCAAATGATTTAGTTAACTACATCCTCTTATCTAAGCAACTTTTATACAAGGATTTAAGGCAACACAGTCGCTACTTATATACAAACAACTTCTATCTTTAATATAGTACAATTTCTTTTTACTAAGCTATGAACATACGCAAGTACTTCCTTATGTAAGAAAATATAAAGGGAATGTATGATGTCACACAGAGGAATAATTCAAAGCTATAATTGACTTACAGTATCACATTCATGATCTTATGGGTCCAACGCAAGCTCCAATTTGATCCCTACACATGATTCTCACACATGCATACAAAATGATAACTTTCATAAATCACAACAATTCTACCATATGAGGTCATGACCAGCTAGGTGATAAATGTTAGGTTATCAACAACCACGTTAAGATACCCCACACATGACAACATCACATAACCACATGACTCACCAAAGATTAAGTCAGTCCAATACTTAATTACATGCACTAACAGTAACCATGCTTCTTTCTTATAATGCACTAGTGACCACAAGAGAAACTCAAAGCCTCAACAAAACAACAAGCACTAACATTCAAGGAAGACATATTTTCAAATATATCATCACATTATCAGAGAAGAGGAAGAGAGAACACATAGACACATAAGTAAAACAAGACATAATTAAAGGACAAGTCTATAAACTTATCAACCTTCTAATGTCATACTAATGCACACAGATGAAAGGTACCATTACCAACTCACCACAAAGAGAAAATCACTTAACCTAGAGCAACAACAACAATCCAGAGGTCTCAGTGTTGCAACCTAGGCTCTGATACCAAGTGTAATGCCATGCCATGCAACCCTAAAGATAAATTTAACTAAGCAATAAAAAGGGTGAAATGTTTTTTTCTACATAGAAGTAATGATAACAAAACATAACATAGTCTAATATCAACAAGTTAAACTAGCATCTCTAGGGATTACACAGCTACATTATTGAAATTAAACAATAATCAACAACATACATAGTTTATTCAAATAACTCAAACTAACAACTTGATTACATCATCAGATACATACATCAACATCTTTGTAATAATGTTTACAAGTGCAGAATAGTTTATCTTATAAGAGGAATTACATAATTTCTATGATACAAAAGCTCTTTCTTTCTGAATACATCAAATTACGTAATGAGTTCCACTAATACACAGATTTAGATGTGAATAGTACAAATATCTATCTTCAAATATATGTGCAAATCTGGAAGCATGAGAGATACAACTTCTTTACACACGAGCCACGGTGCCAGAAAACCAAAACAATACCAACAAAATAACCCAACTGTCAAACCATACTTGACTACTATGCGAGATCAGAAAGCAAGACCACCACAACAATGATTGACTATCATGACCAAATTGACAACACTGACAGGGTACACAACCGGATACTCATCCTCTTCAAGGATGATGGCTAGGCTAGGGGACCATATGTTATCTCCATTCAACAACTTCCATTGGTATGAAGGCATGCTCAGACCTGCCAATTCAGGTGGAGTCGATGCTTGGTACCTGCAACCTGCAGTAAACAAAAGTGTCGAATACATACATATAATCATCCAAGCAGGCACATAGTGATAGGGAATCATAGCATAGTAGGGTACTCATTATGAGTAATACTACACCGTCCCTTCACAAAACACATCACAAGTATCCACATTAAACAAATTAATTAGTAACTAAACAACTAGTTAACACATAGACAGATAATCGCATTAATCATGTAGTAAAACTAATTTATATAATCAATTAACCTATAACTGATCACAACATAAGCATAATGTATTAATCATAAAGTATCTACAATGTCATCATAATAAACACCAATGAGTGTCGTCAACTATATCATAACAGTAAGCTTACCATCAACATGTCTATCATACCCTACGTATTCTGAGTATTTTACCTTCTTCATGCTCCTTAGCCCGACCACCTACTCATCCAGGGTGAGAATGGAGGGGCACTACAGCTCTCTTGTCATTGGTTTATTCAACAAATATTTGCATATAGATTTAGGAAAAAATTAATATTTGTTTAACGTTTAGTTTAATGACCTTTGTTTTAGATTTTTACTATGAGAATTAATTGCTTTAAAAAATTATAATAAGTTTTTTTACAGTGGGAATTAATTCTTTTAATTCATTAGGTAAACTTCAAATTTACTTTTTGTCAAACCAACAAAATAGTTATTATTTATAGTTATAATATTAATTATATTATTAATATTTATTATAAGACTTAGATATATTATTTTAATTGATATTATAGTATTATAATATAGTATAATATTAATTGATAATATTTGACTTAATTTTCTTCTTAGAATAAATATTTGTTGTATAGTTAAACAAATAATATTTTTTTAAAGCCAATATAAATATTATAACAAAATTGTAATATTTATACTATTATTGATTTTTCAATAATATTTGTTAATATAGATTTAGGAAAAATTTAATATTTGTTTAACGTTTAGTTTAATGACCTTTGTTTTAGATTTTTACTATGCTAATTAATTCTTGTAAAAAAGTATAATACGTATCATTTAATTAAATTATTGAAAATATTTCATTAAAAACTAATTATTAGAACTAACAATTAATTAGGAAAGAAAAAGTTTATTTTAGTTTAATGAAAGTAAACAAATATGCAACTACACATGATTGATATGCAAATATAAAAGTACTAGTTCCCCATTAATTTTAAATAAAAAAATCATTGATTAAATGATATGAAAGAAAAAATAAGTGTTTTAGTTTTAATTTTTTAATTCATTAGGTAAACTTCAAATTTACTTTTTGTCAAACCAACAAAATAGTTATTATTAATACTTATAATATTAATTGTATTATTAATATTTATTATAACACTTAGATATATTATTTTAATTGATATTATAGCATTATAATATAGTATAATATTAATTGATAATATTTGACTTAATTTTCTTCTTAGAATAAATATTTGTTGTATAGACAAATTGGATTCAAATAATGTTAAACAAATAATTTTTTAAAGCCAATATAAATATTATAACAAAATTTTAATTTTATAGTATACTTTATAAATTTATTTACTTTGAATATTAATTAAATACTATAATTAATTATTGATTCATAAGAAAAATGTTTATATTATAAATATGATAATAATATATTTATATTATTACATTATTCTAATATTCTATTATTTTTATATAGTATTATATTATATTTTTGTTTATATATAGTATTATATTATATTTTTAAAAATCTGAGCCAATGACATGTGATGCCCGTCATGCAACCCTAGAGTGTTAAATAAACAAGTGCCAAATTTACAGATTTTTTTTTTTGAAGCAAGTAAATGCATTATACATTAAATAACAACATGAAGTGAATAGCTAACACCTCTAGGGAACATGACTGCATCAGATAAGATTATAACATTACAAGTGATAAGCATCATAATACAATAGAAGAGTATTACATTATACATTTTCAGAGATGAATAATTACAAAGGTTCAATACAAGATTACAAGACTGATTATATTGGCTCACAAAATAGTACAATTATGAATGTATACTACAACCTGAAGTTGTAGAACAAATCTGGAATTGGAACACCTTTGCACTAAACTCGAACCATAACATCCAAGAAGACCAATGGATAGCTCTGCCTCCCAACCATGTGGAACCATGAGGCCCACCCCTTCGAGCTAGGAGATAACAATGAGGTTCCACCAGGTCAATGAATACAACAACAAGATATAGACTCCATGTAGACAAAACATAATAACAAGACTGCACAGCCAAGACAATACTTGACAAAACATGACATTAAGACAAGTCTGCACTCCAGAGGTATCAACAAAAGATAAAGAGGAAGAAACTGGACTGCAGTTAGGAGAGTGTCATTGCATGGTCCTAGCATGGGTTACCCAGGCTACTCTCTCTAGAAGCCAGACCCCATCTATGGTTACACTATTTAGCAATATGGCCTTGTTGGCCATAAGAGAAGCACCCAGTGCCTCTACTAAAACCACCGCCACCCTGGAAAGAACTAGAGTACTGGAAACTACCCCTGCTCATTGCGGACTATGTACTCTGAGTTGGCTGATCAAAGCGGTTGCCCTTATTACGCTGCCAAGACTAGTCTTTCTTAGACTAAAATCTATTACCTTGCTATGATTGAGAATTCTTCAGTTTGGTCTGAGTGTGCTGCTGTCGTCCACCCTTTGAGGGTGCATGAGATCCTGATGCCTAAGTATGTCCACCATGTGAACCAAAACCTGAAGAAGGTGCACTGCCAATATGCACACCTATATGCCCACTAAGAGCCAAAGCCAAATTCTCCTCGACTAACTAGGCTTTCTCCACTGCCACCTCCATAGACTTAGGTTTGAATACATGAATGCCTCCGCTGATCTGGGCATTTAGGCCCTTGATAAAATGTTGCACTAGCATAGACTCGTCATCTCCGATACCTACATACTGCTTGAGCTCAAAGAATCTGTGCTCATACTGCTTAACTGACATGGCCATCTACCTCAGCTCATGGAACTCATCTGCGCGACGCTGCCTCCAATGATTAGATAGGAAACGGGCTCTGAATCTCTCTAAGAACAACTCCCAAAAGACAGTGCTAATGTCCAAGTGCAGCTTCTGCTCTTCTAACTGCGACCAAGTCGAAGCAAAACCTCAGAGATGCAAAATAGCACATCTGGCTTTGGTGTTGCTACCATAAGGATGCATGGCAAAACACCTACCTATATCCAATAACCAAGTCTCCACTCTTAGACCACTACCAACTCCATCAAAGGTGGGAGGGCGTGCCCTTAGTAGATCTCTCATATGGCTGGCTAGTGTGGCCTCTTGCTTAGCTGTTAACTCTCTCCACCTGCGCGATCTCTCTCTTTCCCTAGGTTTCGGATGATCTACCTCGTGACCTCCTCTAGGCTGCTCAACCTCCTGTCTAGGGCCTAAACGGGCAAGGGCCTCCTCAAGTAACTATCGTAACTAGACTCCCTCAGGCTGGTCCTGACCTTCCATATTCTGACCCCACCTTCATGGGCACTCTCCTGAGGAGAACTGGGAGGAGGTGTGCCGCCACCACCTCTCCCATGACCCCTACCTCTAGGCATCTACCTACAACACCAAAAGATGATTTATTACACACAGAAAGGAAAACAACAAGGATGGATTTAATCTACAAAGTTTAAGCGCTAGGTCACATAATGGGCTCAGTTAAAACCAGAGTACCCAATGTTTAAACTTGGCTCTGATACCAAATGTGATGCCCGTCATGCAACCCTAGAGTGTTAAACAAACAAGTGCCAAATTTATAGAAATAATTTTTTTTTGAAGCAAGTAAATGCATTATACATTAAATAACAACATGAAGTGAACAACTAACACCTCTAGGGAACATGACTGCATTAGATAAAATTATAACATTACAAGTGATAAGCATCATAATACAAGAGAAGAGTATTCATTATACATTTGCAGAGATGAATAATTACAAAGGTTCAATACAAGATTACAAGACTAATTATATCAGCTCACAAAATAGTACAATTATGAATGTATACTGCAACCTGAAGGTGTAGAACAAATCTAGAATTGGAACACCTTTGCATTGAACTCAAACCATAACATCCAAGAAGACCAATGGATAGCTCTGCCTCCCAACCATGTGGAACCCTGAGGTCCACCCCTCTGATCTAGGAGATAACAATGAGGTTCCACCAGGTCAATGAATACAACAACAAGATATAGAGTCCATGCAGACAAAATAGAATAACAAGACTGTACAACCAAGATAGTACTCAAAAAATAAGGACAAATCATTAAGACAAGTTTGCACTCCAAAGATAACAACAAAAGATAAAGAGGAAGAAACTAGACTGCAGTAAGGAGAGTGTCATTGCATGGTCCTAGCATGGGTTACCCAAGCTATCTCTCTCTAGAATCCGGCCCCCATCTATGGTTACCCTGGTAGCCTCTCTCTAGGCACTGGCCCCATAGGGTGACACATGCAGAGTCGACATATCCTCTCATGCAGACAAGGAGGTCAGCCTTGCCAACTAGGCCTTCTCATCCCATCCTTAGCCTGCGAGAGCACTCAAGGCATGGGTGAGGCATCTTACTTATCTTGTTATGTAATTTACTACCCCCACCCTCCTAAACAAATTATTAAGTTATCACTAGATTACAACTTCTATGGGGTTACCCAGGTAGCCACTTTGGGCACCGGCCCCACCATGAAAGCCACTCTCCTAGCAATCTCTAACCAACCATCCAAACCAATAACATGCAAGGACAAGGGTTACAAGAGATTCTGATCCATAACATAAGTCATTCAAACTTTGACCACAACAATAAAAGTTCCCATATCCCCTTCAAAACTTGAAACAATACGTCATTGGAACAAATTGACACAAATAACAAGTTGAAAACCAAAACCGTTAAGCCTCTAGAGTTGGTAATTTGAACATCCTTACCACTATACATAAGTTCATTCCCCAATATGAAAACAAGGGTTGAACGTCAAGGACATTCTTGTAGAATCAAAATGACACGAGACCAAAGAATAACATAATGAACCATTATATAACTCTTTCCCTCAAACTTCAAGGAAATCATTCATGGCCAAGGACACATTATACTAACCACATAAATAAATTAAAACACTTACCAAAAATGTATGAACTATAACTTTCTAGGCTCGGAATTACAACTTTACGATAAAACCTAGACTCTAGTCAAAACACAATTTAATTCACTAAAAGAAGAGACTATAGTTTAACAATATCTAATGTTCAAATTTAACGACCTTAATCCATTCGGCTAGACCCAATGTTCTATCAACTCAAGCTTTATGAGAAAATAACTATACTGACATTTAAATATATTAACTTTCATTTTCTAATAAACTAATATCGGTTTAACAACAAGCATTACTATCAAAACCACGTCACCTTCGAACTATTCTAACATGGGTTATAATGAAAGATTTCTATCTAGTTAAACCATAAACAACAATATTCTATTCAAAATTCAAGATCTATAATATTACTATTCAAAACCCTATTTATTCTATTCCAATAAAAGCTAAGTTAACTAACTATGCAAGGAAATTATCACATTTCTTACCCTAAATAAATTAGATACATTAGATTCATAATCCCTATACCAACCTTTTTCCTAGCAAAATATCAATTCATACAAGCTCTCTACCAACTTAACTTTGTTAATCAAAATAGCAAATGCATTATAATCAAAGAAAAACATAATTAATTTTCACAAATAACATTTTATTTCCTTAAGCATACATTTGAACTCTCTAAACTCCTTATACAACTCATCCAAGCTATGAAATATCTAATCAGACGTGACATTATTATTTACCATATCGAATCTAAACCAAAATCGACTACTATCCTTAACCATAAATTATTACCTAACCTCTAATCGATAATTCGTATCTATACGGAACGAAATGGACCTACTTCTACAATAATAACAAGGAAAATTCTATGATAAAGAGATGACCTAATCTATTAGCTATTGACTAGGTCGATTGCTTGCACATAATAACTATGACATAACTGGTCCACATTGCGCCATTATTACAGTGACCACCTTTCTAAGAGGAAGATAGAATTAGCATGATAAAAAAAGAATGTGATTTATGGCAGAGTTGTGGGCTTCAAACACAACGAGAGGTTGGAATGGGCGACAATCTGCTGTGATGTTTCTATAGGATAACATAGAAGTTTGACGCCTCACTGGTTAGCATGCAAACAAAAACCCATTGATGGCTCGCAGCACACAAAGCTTATTGTAATGATTGTTGAATACTATAGGTAGCAGAATTTGCTTAAGGATCATTACTATGCCAAGCATGAATGAGCAATGAGAATGGGTCGATTGCATTTTGCTAGAGCGCCGATGAATCTAAGCAGATGCAAAGCTATGCTTCAAATCTAAAGGATCACATCACTCAGGAAAAAACATTCAATTGGAGGTTCTATGGCATGTGAAAAGGCTACCAATCGATTCAATAGATAGGGCACAAAATATGATGAAAGGCATTCTGCTTACTGAGCACATGGCTCACAGTTAAACAAGCATCATCAGAAAAACACAATGGATTGGATGAGGAGTCACATCAATGATAAGATAGGGGTTTAAAAATCAATTCTGTCTAAGCTAAGATAATTCCAAGAAGTGACATGTTCAGTGTTAACTTGCTTCAATCAATTCAATAAGAAGGTTGTATGCAGAGGATAACCTAAAGAGAACCACAGACAACAAAAGGTACTACCTTTGAGGAAGAGAAGATGACTTTTCTCAGAGGCTTAGCATGGCTATGGAGAATAATTTCAGTCGAGATAAAGAATATGACATGCATTACATAATGATGCAAAAAAACCAATAATGATCGAAATGAAATTGATGCAAGAGTCTTGATTATGCGAGGGCTTGATAAGGTCACAATATTCAACCCCACACTCCACCACAGGGTCTGCGGAGCCAACAAATAATGGAATGAGTATAACTCAAAGTGCAAGGTTCAGGGTAACAGTTGAGTTGAGGAATTCATCTCAGAGAAGATATATTTCAATCTTGCAGAAGTTTGAGAACATGACATAAAGGAATTTCGGTAAGCAAAAGATCTCGAGAAGGGTTTGTCTTGATGTAGCATACAGAGAACGGCTTTTACTAACAAGGCACACAAGAAGAAACACATACATTCACTAAAACAACAAATCATGAGAACTGAGACAACAAAACATACCAGGATCAAACTTCTTCCCACTTTCTCTTCTTGTCTGCTCAATCCCAATTTCTTCGAATTGAAGAGACCTAGTGTCTTAAGTTATTGCTTGGAACCCCTTTGTAATGTCACAGCGACAGTAGAGCTCATACCGATGAATGGTGTGCTATCGGAATGACTTTCACTATCGGCAGAAGTGAGAAGTCTTTGGCTGATACTCTTATGTCTCTCCGATGAAGCATTGGCGTTGGTGTAACAATCTCCATTGGCCAAGATATGAGATGTCAATCTGAAGTCATGTGTCACCCCGATGGATGTATCCTATCGGCGTGAGTCTAATGATCGGAGAGACGTTGGAGGTTTTGTTCGATGGTTGATGTCTCAGCGATGACCTTTTCCTATCGGTGTGAGAGCTATTGTCAGCTAAGCTCTCTGATGTTACTCTGATGTATCCGTCATACCGATAATGTTTGGCATCGTTGTGAGAACTGCTATCGGTGGGAGTTCGAAGTCCTTGGTCGATGTATGATGTCTCACCGATGGAGTTGGGTGTCGGTGAGAGGACATCTATGGGTGTAGCTTAAAGTTCCCGAGCTGATGAACGGTGGCCTCTCCGATGAAGGTTTTCTGTAGGTGTCAGTGAGACAAGGTTCATCAGAATAAGTGTTGATTGCTTCACCGACAGTGTTGGTTACCCCGATGAGCCTTTAACTTGTTATCGTCGGCAACAAAATTGCCGACAATAGTTTATAGTTGGTTGGTGGTTATAAACTAAAGTGTCCTCTACAACTTGATACATGTGGGACTATTGGTCACACCAGAATGTGAACGGTTGTGACAGTTGGCTGAAATCAATGTTGGAGAAGTCAGATGAAACGGTTAGGATAGATGTTAATAAATGGTTCTGCACTTGCAAACAAAATATAGAGATCTGATAGAGTCGTCGTATGCTGAGAGCAATTGATGAGATTCGAATATATAGTTCATTCTAGAAATATATAGAAATGTAATGAACAGTGTATGGTTTTGAGAATTGAAATTAGAGCAAGAAGCTGGAGATCTTTATTGTAAATTGAGTTTACTGTAATAAAGATTGTTCTCTGTGGTGGTGGGTTTTTTACTCGAAAGAGTTTTCCCACGTAAATCTGGTGTCTTTCTCTATCTCTTGTTTGTGTATTCTATTTTTCTAGTGTATTCATCTATATTTTCAAATAGAAAGTTTCATGTCTGCATTATCCCCTTTAAATTAACACTAGGGAAGCTATATTCCGCACCTGTGCTTTCCTTACAAGTGGTATCAGAGCCTGGCCCGTTGTGTTATCCTTGTTGGTAGGTTGGGTTTTTTGTGTTAGTTCAGAAAGTGGGAGTTCTGTAGAGGTCTATTCTATTAAATAAGATGGCAAGTACATCAGGAAAAATAAACATTGAAAAGTTTAATGGCACAAACTTTGAGTTGTGGAAGATTAAGGCTAAAGATTTGCTGGTCGATAGAGATCTCTAGATTGCTGTGTCTGGCATTAAACCTACAAGCATGAAACAAGAAGATTGGGACCTAGCTGACAGAAAAGCCAAAGGACTGATAAGATTAAGTCTTGCAAATTCTGTTCTATTGAACATCCATGAAGAGAAGTCAGCCAAAGATCTGTGGAAGAAGTTGGGAGATATTTACCAGGGCAAGTCCTTGGTGAATAAACTGTTCCTCAGAAAGAAGTTATATTCTTTGAAGATGGATGAAGGTGCATCTGTAGCAGACCATCTGAACACATTTAATTTGATTGTTGCATAATTGACGTCTATAGGTGTAAAAATAGAAGAGGAAGACTGTTGTATGCTTCTATTGTGTTCCTTACCTAACTCATGGGATCAACTTGTGATGGCTATTGGAAGTACAACAACCACGTTTACAACTGAAGTGGTTGTTACCTTGTTGTTATCTGAAGAGATGCAGAGGAAATCTTCTGAGACAGCCAAAGAGGCTCTGTCTGTTTGAGGTAGATCAAAGGAAAGAGGCAAGAAGAAGGACAACTGGTCTAAGTCCAAACCAGAGGGGAAATCAAAATCTCCTGGTACAAAGTCCAAGGTGAAGTGCTAGAATTGTGGGCAGAAAGGTCACATCAGAAGAGACTGTAAAGAGGAGAAAAAGAAGAAGAAGAAGAACTCTTCTGACAATAATTCTTCTTAGAGTGATGTGGATGCCTTCATTGCTGCCCTGACAACGCCTGCATCTGAAGATGTGTGGTTGGTGGATTGAGGAGCATCTTTTCATATGACATCTCACAGAGAGTGGTTCACAAAGTATGAACCGTATGCTGGTGGGAAGGTGTTCCTAGCAAGTGATTCAACACTGGAAATTGTTGGCTGAGATAGAGTCAGAATCCAGTTCTTGGATGACAGAATAAAGGGAATGAATGGAGTGCTACACATACCAGGTTTGGCTCAAAATTTACTTTCTGTTAGTAAGCTTAATGATGTTGGAGTGCAAGTTACTTTTGTGAATGGTGGTTGTAAAATGACTAGAGGTTCTATAGTACTGGTAAAGGGTGAACGCATTGGAACTCTGTATAGATTAGATGCTAAACCAGTATGCTGTAATAGTGTCTCTGTAAAATTGGGAAAAGCTACTATTGTAACACATGATGCAAATTCTATGGAAGTTAAACTTCCTACAGAGAAAACAATGCTCTGGCATCACAGACTTGGTCACATAGGTGAAAAAGGTTTAAAAACCTTGAAAAATAAAAACCTGGTAGATGGGCTGACTGATTGTAATTTGGAGTTTGATTTATATGAACATTGTATATATGGAAAACAGAACCATGTTTCTTTTTACTCTAGTTCTCATAAATCTTCTGGTATTTTGGACTATATACATTCTAATGTTTTTGGTCCAGTCAATGTTCCTTCTATGTCTAAATCAAGATACTACGTATCATTTATTGATGATTATTCAAGGAGGGCATTTATATATTTTTTGAAGAATAAAGCAGAAGTGTTCAGTCGGTTTAAAGAATTTAAAACTCTTGTGGAAAATCAGACTGGTAGGAAAATAAAATGCTTGAGAACGGATAATGGTGGTGAATATTGCAATGCAGATTTTGATAAGTATTGTGTAGATCATGGAATTAAAAGGCATAAAACTACACCTTATACTCCACAGCAAAATGGAGTTGCTGAAAGGTTAAATCGTTCGTTGATGGAGAAAGCAAGAAGTATGTTGAGTTATGCTAGTCTTGAACAAAGGTTCTGGGCTGAGGCAGTTGCTACAGCTTGTTACTTGCTGAATCATTCTCCTACTTCGGCATTGGTTGATAAGATGCCTATGGAAGCATGGTCTGGTAAGAAGCCCTCTCTAAGACATCTTCGTGTCTTCGGCTGTGAGGCATATGCTCATATTCCTGAGGTAAAGAGATCTAAGTTGGATAACAAGGCAGTTAAATGTATCTTTATTGGCTATGGAGTCGGTGTTAAGGGGTACAAGCTTTGAAATCCTGAAACTAAAAAAGTAATTTACAGCAGGAATGTAATTTTCAGAGAGCTAAAACCTTTGGTTAGTAATTCTCAGCCGGAAAAGATAGAAGAGAAGAAAGAAAAGAGTGTTGTGAACATTCCTCTGACCCATGTAAAAGAGGAACAACAAACACCAAGTGTAGATGGTTTAGATGTGAGTTTGAGTAGCTCTGAAGATTCAGATCTAGAGCAATAACTTGAACCTGCACCTCAGCTTGTGAGGAGATCTACACGTGAAAGAAGACAACTAGATAGGTATGGATTTTCAATACTTGATTCAACTTGTGCCTATGCTTTACTTACTAATACTGATGAGCCTAGGACTGTGAAAGAAGCTATTAGTTTACCTGATTCAGATTCTTGGTTGGAAGCCATGGATAGTGAAATGACATCTTTGGAGAAGAATCGAACCTGGGATCTGGTGCCCTTGCCTGAAGGGAGAAAACCTGTAGGCTATAAGTGGGTATTTAAGAAGAAATATGGTCCAAATGGTAGTGTTGATAAGTACAAGGCAAGACTAGTTGCTAAGGGGTATTCCCAAGAGGAAGGTATTGATTATGGAGAAATCTTTTCTCCTGTAGCTAAGCTGACATCCATTAGATTTCTGTTGTCACTTGCAGCAACATATGATTTTGAAATTGAGCAGATGGATGTGACAACAACTTTTCTTCATGGGGACATTGAAGAAGAAATCTATATGTCCCAGCCAGAGCATTTTGTGGAAAAAGGTAAAGAACATCTCCCAGAATGTGGTATCAAAAATTTGATACGTATGTTTTATCCTTGGGGTATGTGAGATCTAAATCTGATCATTGTGTCTATTATAAAACTGATGGTGATCGAATTCTTATAATTGCATTGTATGTGGATGATATGTTGTTCATTGGCAATGGTAAGGGGATGATCTTAGAATTAAAATCTCAGTTGTCCTTGAAATTTGAAATGAAGAATCTGGGGGCAGCAAAGTACATTCTGGGAATGGAGATCAAAAGGGACAGATCTAAGAGAAAGCTTTGGCTCAGCCAAGGCAAGTATGTTACTAATGATCTTGATAATTTTCATATGTCTGATTTCAAAAAGTTAGTTGTTCCAGTTTTGCAGGGAATGAAATTATCTGTTGAAGATTGTCCAGAATCTTTGAATGAATTTGATGACATGAACAGAGTACCTTATGCAAGTGTTGTTGGCAGTTTAATGTATGCAATGGTCTGTACAAGACCAGACATTGCCCAAGCAGTGGGAGTTTTGAGCCAGTTTATGGCGAATCCAGGTAGATCACATTGGGATGCTGTGAAGAGAGTTATGAGGTATTTGAAGGGAACTTCTGACTATGCTATTTGTTATCATGGAAACTCAGATGGATCTAAAAGATCTATCAACATTCAGGGTTATGTTGATTCTGATTGGGCAGGGGACATTGACAGTAGAAGATCTACCAGTGGATATGTATTCACGTTAAATGGTGGTGCTATTAGTTGGATGAGCAAGCGGCAGGCTGTAGTCGCTTTGTCCACAACAGAGGCAAAGTACATGGTAGCTACTCGTGCATGCCAAGAAGCCGTTTGGTTGAAGAGGTTGTGTTTTGATTTTGGTTTTAATGCAGGACAGATACAATTACATTGTGACAGTAAAAGTGCTATCTGTTTGGCAAAGAATCCTACTTTCCATGCTAGGACAAAACATATTGACGTCCAATATCATTTTGTTCGTGATATGATGGAAGATAGGAAGGTGAAGATGGAAAAGGTTGACACTTTGGAAAATGTCGCTGATGCCTTAACTAAACCAGTGAGTACGGCCAAGTTTAAATGGTGTTTAGATGGAATGGGTCTTCGAGCCCATATTTCTCATTAATCCTTTAAAGATTAAGAGGTTAGCAATAATCTCTTCGACAAGTGGGAGATTGAAGAGACCTAGTGTCTCAAGTTATTGCTTGGAACCCCTTTGTAATGTCACACCGATAATAGAGCTCATACCGATGAATGGCGTGCTATCGGAATGACTTTCACTATTGGCAGAAGTGAGAAGTCTTTGGCCGATACTCTTGTGTCTCTCCGATGAAGCATTGGCATCGGTGTAACAATCTCCATTAGCCAAGCTATGAGATGTCAATCCGAAGTCATGTGTCACCCTGATGGATGTATCCTATTGGCGTGAGTTTGATGATCAGAGAGACGTTGGAGGTTTTTTTTGATGGTTGATGTCTCAGCGATGACTTTTTCCTATCGATGTGAGAGCTATTGTCGGCTAAGCTCTCTGATGTTACTCCGATGTATCTGTCATACCAATAATGTTTGGCATCATTGTGAGAACTGCTATCAGCGGGAGATCGAAGTCCTTGGCCGATGTATGATGTCTCACCGATGGAGTTGGGCGTCGGTGAGAGGACATCTATTGGCGTAGCTTAAAGTTCCCGGGCCGATGAACGGTGGTCTCTCCGATGAAGGTTTTCTGTAGGTGTCAGTGAGACAAGGTTCATCAGAATAAGTGTTGATTGCTTCGCCAACAGTGTTGGTTACCCCGATGAGCCTTTAACTTGTTATTGTCGGCAACAAAATTGCCATCAATAGTTTATAGTTGGTTGGGGGTTATAAACTGAAGTGTCCTCTGCGACTTGATACATGTGGGACTATTGGTCACACCAGAATGTGAACGGTTGCGATAGTTGGCTGAAATCGATGCTGGAGAAGTCAGATGAAACGGTTAGGACAGATGTTAATAAACGGTTCTGCACTTGCAAACAAAATATAGAGATCTGATAGAGTCGTCGTATGCTGAGAGCAATTGATGAGATTCAAATATATAGTTCATTCTGGAAATATACAAAAATGTAATGAATAGTGTATGGTTTTGAGAATCAAAATTAGAGCAAGAAGCTGGAGATCTTTATTGTAAATTGAGTTTATTGTAATAAAGATTGTTCTTTGTGGTGGTGGGTTTTTTACTCGAAAGAGTTTTCCCATGTAAATCTGGTGTCTTTCTCTGTCTCTTGTTTGTGTATTCTATTTTTCTGGTGTATTCATCTGTATTTTTGAATAGAAAGTTTCATGTCTGCATTATCCCCTTTAAATTAACATTAGGGAAGCTGTATTCTGCACCTGTGCTTTCCTTACACGAATGACCCTTCCCAAAATTCCTCCTCGAAACCAAATAGCCCAAGTCATAAATGCCCACTAACACCAAATTCGTTCCCTGAGAATCCTCTCCAATAGAAGGATTTTAAATTTTTACTAATCTCAGAGATTCCCCATTCTGGAATCATAAATGACAACTAACCGCCTTTTAATTACTCCTAGAATGATTCTATTCATAACTATATATATTAATGAATTAAAAAAGATATTTTGACCCACATATAAATTTTACATACATTAGAATAGTTACTTGATTCTGCATTAAAATTTGCTTAAAGAGTATTCCTTTACAAGCATTCCAATTTTACGACACAAAAAAAATACTATAATGTTTGACAATAATAATGTTACAATATCATTTATCATTTATGCGTACTAGGATACACATAGGCTAACCAAACAAGGACTCGACAATAAACCTACAAACCACAAGATGACCATCGAACTAAAAATTGAATTGACCTAGGGGATAAACCTCATGTTATCTCCATCAACGTTATCCATTGGTGTAAGGGCCCACTTAGACCTGCTAAGTCAGGTGGAGTCGAGGCCCGGTACCTACAATCTGCATAAGAACAATAGGTTGTATACGATTGACTGCATATATATCAAATACACATAGAGTCAAAGAATCATGGCATAGTAGGGTGCTCGAAATGAGTAGTACTACACCGTCCCTGTTCTGACACAAGATTATAAACATTTTTTTATTTAAAATCAGATATCAACAAACCGCATAACACATGATAATATTAAACCATTACTAATCATGTCAATCTCATCATGACTGGAATAACAATAATGTCATCATAAACTCATAACACATGTCAAAACTATATCAGTCAAACATAGTCTATCATGATCATAATAAGCATAAACCATAAGCCTAATAACTCAAATGTCTCAGAACTGTCTAAATGCAATGGAAGAACTAACAACTGTCTCAGAACTGACCAAGAGTAATGTGAAACTAGCAACTATCACAAGCCAAAAATGAGGGGGCATTACATGACAAGATTGATGATTGATTTTTCAATAATATTTATTAAAATATTTGCATATAGACTTAGGAAAAATTTAATATTTGTCTAACATTTAAAAAAATACTCTCTTGTCATTGGTTTATTCAACAAATATTTGCATATAGATTTAGGAAAAATTTAATATTTGTTTAACGTTTAAAAAATACTCTCTTGTCATTGGATTATTTTGGATAGAATAATTACTACATCATAAAAACTCATTGGTCAGTCTGCCACTACCTTTCCATAAGCCAATATTACCGCCATTATTGTAATGGATGGGCATTAATCCCCCTTATCATGTAAAAGTTTTCTCCAATTAGATTAAAGAAAAATAATTTTTCAAATATGTTTTTTTATAATATTTGCATCTATACAATAGCAATAGCTAAACATTTTTTAAATAGAAAAACTATTTCAGTTCTCATTGGTTGCAAAAAGAATTATTAATAAGTAGTTAAGAATAGGCCTCGCCTATAGTTTCCTAAAACTAATAACATATTCATATTTAGATCACTACAATATTTTATCTTAGACACTTGCATAATTTACTTAAACATATTAATTTGTTAGTATTGGGAGCACCTAGCTTTTGACTGAGAATAAAATAACTATTAAAAGTAAATTATATCAATATAAATATGAAATTAAATTAAATTAAATTATTAGCATGGCCACCTCCTCCCTTCTAACTAGGATTACCTCCTTAATTTTAAGTGTTTGTTGCACTAAAAATAGTATCTCCGACAATCAGCCGAGAAGAGATCATTTTTTTTAAGCCAATCACAATAGAGATAAATAATTTCTCTAATTTTTTTGTTAAAATTTTCTCATGTTCACATGGGAAAAGTTCAAATTTAAATTTAATTCAAATTTGCCCAACAAGAAAATTTATACTATGTTTTGATTTGTTTACTCTTGCTAGATTAATCACTAGATAAGCCACAATGATTGCAATAGTACTGCCGAAGGCAGGTACTAATAAACATGTAAATGGAAAATGCAAACTAATAAAAAATGGATAATTTTCCCATAAAATAGGGAATGATAGAGAGAATATAGGGGGAGTGGAGGAGACATTTAAGGAAGATGGGGGATAATAAGACCTTATATAAAATATGATAAATTAAATAATTATATTAATATTAATAGCAAGATTATATTAAATAAAAAATTTATACAACATTCATAGTATCCTTTGACGTAGAATTAATTTACCCAAGATAGGAGGAAAAGAAGTTTCAAAAATAGTTTTGCTTATTAATAGCCAAAATTTAATGATTATATCTCTATAAACTAAATCCTCAGCAAAGGTAAGATTAATGTTGAATATATTTTATTTTTTCATTAGTTTTTTCTGCCCTAAATTTAGGTGTTCCTTTCCTTAAAATGGAAACATAATATCTAAAAAAAGTAAATTTGCAAAATCTTCTCTTAAGAGCTCAAATTATGAGCCAATCACAACACTTATAAATGATTTTTAGAATAATTTTGGTTAAATTTGTGCATATCTAGACTTAGGAAAAATTAATATTTGTTCAACATTCAAAATAATACTCTCTTGTGATTGGTTGATTTTAAATAGATTAATCACTACATAACAAAAATTGATTGCAATAGTACTACCAAGGTAGGTGAGCCAATACATGTATATACATGTGTAATAATACACTTCACATGTGACATCAAAGATACAACCAATCATATGGTGACACTTAAGGTAAGTATAAGGCAATCGGTAATAGGTGCCTTGGTGCACATGTTTTGGTCCAACATATTTTGGGTGCTTTTGCACAACTCAATGAAGATGAAGTTGATTAAGCTACATCGTTGATACTTGGAACCCCAAACAATAACTTTAAGCTCTTAAGTCACATACGAAGAAACCCAAAAAAGTTTATCAAAATCTGGTGTATCATTTAGGAGCTTAATATGCGTTAAGTTAGGGTGGATGAGTACTGGGTCCTTTCCCCTAATTGCTTGTTGGTAGACATTCTCCTTTTGACTATACTACATAGATTTTTCATATCGAAGGAAGCTACTTGTGATAATACTTAGTGTCTTGGAATGCTCAATGACTTTAAGAAATTTCCTATCAAATAGAATGTAAAGTTCTCTGGAATGAATATCCACTTTATACGTTTGGAATGCACTCCAAACTCTCTACTTGCTTCCACCATAAATTCTCTACATGTTCCCACCATAAATTACCAGTGTGTTATAGTCAATCCCATGTTTTCAAACTCTCTACTTGTTCCCCTGTGTTATAGTCAAGCCCACCATTTCAAACTTTCTACCCATTTCCACCATAAACACCCAGTGCATTATACAACCTGAGTTGGCCTATTGGTGAAAAACTTGCCCTCTTTAAAGAGAGGTCACAAGTTCAAATCCTACAGGGGGTAGGGTATGTATGCCTCATATTGAAGCATAGTTAGGTGCCTCCTGCATTCTAGGAGTATGAGGTAGTCCCATATGTTATAAGCCACCTGTAGAGCCAAAAACAGGTACCCGACATCATGGACTATTAAAGGATCCATTTCCATTTCCATTTCCAAGCCCACCAACTTGGAAGGTACCCACTTAGGAATTTTTATATGGATTCTTCTCGTACTCTGAAACAAGTGTTCATTTCTTTCTTCTCAAATTTTCCACGATTCCATGTTTAATGACTTGCTCCCACTTTAATGAGTATGTAATTGTACCTTTTTAATGCACATGTACTATTTTGTAACCGAACAACTTTATAAATGTGATGAGTAATTTTTCATGGAGTCTTCCATTGATGTGATTTATTTGTTGGTAAACATTGTCCACTATAAATTTAGGAAATAACTTGGATCTTTGAAAGTAGCAATTTGTCCAATGAAAAGTGCTTTCCACATTTTCTTAATAGAATCCTAGAAGGCTCCAAATTCTCTAAGCTAGAGAGAAGGATGAGTAGAGTAGTCATGTACTCTAATTTTGTAATTTTTGAGTTTTTAAATGATAAATTAAATTAAAATTTCAGCATGCTTTTGCAGGTTAGTTAAGAGCTTAAAGATATTGTTTGGGATTTTGGGCATCAAGGTATAGCCACATTAGCTACGTCTTCATTGAGTTGTCTAAAAACACCCCAAAAAAAAATAGACTAAAACATGTGCATCAAAGCATGTATAACCAATCACCTTATGTGTCACTATATGATGGGTTGTTTCTTTAATATGACTTGTAAAAATAGATATTTTGTCCATTTTTTAAGTACAAACATAATGTTTACTATTGCTTAACTTTACAAGTAATGGGTTAAAGTAAAAATAAGGGTCCTTGTTGCACAACACCATATGAGCTATTAGTGTGTGGGCCGCTATTGGGCCCTCTCCCCTACTATTTTTAGAAAATTTAATTTATCTAAATAAATTAGGCAAAAAATACCGTACAATAAATTTTAATGTTGTAATGGTGAAATTTGCATACCTATGTTGATTCCCATTTAAGTTTTGGGCTTATTTTGAGAGAATGTCCTAATAAGATTACTTAGCCATATGTGACACTTTTTGTGTTAAGTTTAGCTCCTTGATCCCTATCCACCTTCACTCACTAACCTGCATACATTTTCATACCGATGACCTTATCCCTATTCTATCTACACTTATCCCCACATGTTCCCAACATTTATTTATCCTAGGTCATTTACACAATGTGTGGGAGCAATCCCACACACTATGAATCTACCCTGAAATTAAAAAAAATTAAAATTCAAGTTGCCAACTCCTACCCTTTCCTCATAGTTGTTGGGAGTAAACTTAGTACACATTTCTATGGTGGTTCATTATGTCTTGGTATTTAAAGACATTTGTTTGGACATTAATTCACGCCCATGAATATCTTAAAATATATGATCATCATTTGCATATCCTAAGCATCAAAGAGCATTTGATAGTGTTAGAACATAATGTTATTAGGGGTCATACCCTTATAACATTTACATATTGTTCTAATATAAGGTTACAAAACCTTAAGTTTATTATATGCTTATTATGAAGCATATGCCATTTAATAATTAATAATCTAATAACTATTAGATTATTAATTATTTACAAATGGTTGTTTTGAATAGGTATGACTAATACCCCTTCAGGTATTTTTCCACCTTTCTCTTATAATTAAGAAACTTCTCTCATTGAGAGGTAAGTTAATTTGGAGATTACATTGAATTCTATCAGTATGCATATGCGGTATAATTGGTCAAGTGGAATTGAGGAGAAGTGTATCCTCAAGTTCTGTTTATAATTTTATAGACAAGTTTGTACGTGTTTTATAATAAAATGATGCTTTATGTGGTTTTTCTTAAAGGGTTTTCTCCATGTATATCTTGTGTAGTGTGTTAAATCTATGCTTCTATAATTCTCTTTTTAATATTTATTTTATATTTTATTTATAATGATTAGTATCCTAAGATCCTAACTTCTAATATGGTACAAAGTATGTCAAGCTACACTAATCATTTTTACAAGTTACACCATTAAGTAACTTCAAAATACTTCTATTATTACGAGACACTATTTTTTATTACATAAGAAGGATGGTGAAGTGGCCAATCTATTTGGTACATATGGCTAAAGGGATGACCAAGATTTGAGTTGCTATAAAACCTTCACTATATTATAATATGATATTTTAAAAGATAAAACTCACTTAACACAAACACTTCTACACTGATACACTAAATTTAAAATGTGAGTTATACATTAAAAATGTCAAGTCCAAAATTTTTCCCTTCTAAGTATGGTTGCAAAAATTGAAGAGTTAAAAATGAAAAGATTCTAAATTTCATGCTCTCTAAAGATTAGGTCGACTTTTTTATGTTTCCAATAAGATAGCTTGGCATTAGATTTAAGGATGACATTCTTTTTTGCAAAAGAAAATTGCACCCAAGAAAAAGGGAGAGGCAAATGACAATCAACTTAACTTTTCCGTTTGCATTTTAATGGACCACTTTAACTCTTGTCAAGTCATTTATATCTTTATCGAAGTAATGAACTCCTTAATACATCTCGAATGGGCAAGTGCTAAGGGTTACCAAATTTTGTCCATCATCCTGTAGGAAGATAAGATAGAGAATATGAAGCTCTCCAACGATATTTTAACTAATTAGATTCTAATTTGGGATAAAATCAATCACCCACCACATTAGTTAAAATAAATATCTAGATAATTAAACTGGACTACCACTGTGTAAGGCAAGTTTAATACTTTAGCTGCTTCATTTTAGATGATAGTTGGAGTATCAAATGAGATGGAAATGAGCTTGCTAGAGATTTTTGCTTGCATTTGATAATAATTTTTGATGGAAAAGCATCTTGATACATATTTGTCAATTTTCTCTTTATCATAATCTTCCTCCACTAATATAAAAATGAGCACATGTCAATTAGTCACAAGAGAAACAATATGCTTGGTTCTTTCTTTCATTATGTTATATCTCCTATATGTGATGAACAACATTTAGACAGTAATGCGTAATGCCAATTTGCAAAACATCAAGGTATCCACACCACATGCAACATCCATGTTGTTTAGGTCATATGTTCCCTCTAAGGGAACTTTTGGTAAGGATATAAGCACAATACTTAAGTTTCTATCAAATGTGAAATTGGGCTAGAAATTTTGATTTCAATATGAATTAAATACCAATACCAATCATATTCTATCTATTTCTCTTCTAAATAGACAATCCTAGTAACATGCATACAACTGGTCTCTATTCTAAGAGAATAAATAGACCCCATGTTTAGACAACAAAATAACCGAATGATTAATTTTGATAGAGGAGATTGCTCGAAGCATTACAAAGGATTTAATCAATGGAAATACAAATGGTTCTGATGTAGTTTGATTTGATTTGGTTCCTTGGATGAAGTAATGGATTAGACTATATGTATGGTAGGTAAACATCCTTAATCATCCATACACAACTTGAAATCCCATAAAAGTGAAGTGAAGAGATATCATAGGTGACCCACATCACAACTATTTAAATAATTGATCACTTTCTAAGGTCCTGTAAACATATAAAGTAACTAATAACTAATTGATCTGATTACTACATTGATCGATTGTTCAGGGTCTAGTCTATCCTATTAACCATTTCAATGGCATACTTGAAGGTGGGTTGCTCCACTTTGATTTTGTGCACATGTTGCACATTATTCTCGAGATCATGATTTTTTTATTTCAAATATTCATCATCCTTTCTTTGAACTCTTTCCATTCTAAAATTCATGGAAAATTTGTTTGGAGAGAGTAGATTACAATCAGCAAAATTATTCCTTACAACATAGTCGACAAACTATAGGTCATGATCAATGGTCATTTCATCTATTTTTTTGAAGATGAGATATGTCTTCTAAGTTCAGGAAGGACCTTATGTATGCTAATATATTTGGTGGGGATTCAACGTCTTACAAATTAGATGTTGGTAACATCTATTTAATATAGTGTCTGGATTGATAATTGGATGCAAAATAAATATAATAGCATAATTTTATAAGTGCCCAACTTAGTATATTTTATCACGAGTTCTGTCTCTTTTATGTCCTTATACCTCTCAATAATTATCTTGGACCTTGAATGAATCAAGAAAGCCAATTTTTGTACAAATGGATGGGTCATGCGGGGAAGCACATGTATCTTTTGTATGGACCTCTTAACACTGGAAAATAAGCTTCACCGTTGCCATTTCTAACCGTGCACAATATAATTAGAAAATGATCTGATGGCCACTGTATCTCTACACTGACACATATGAAACTCCTTTTGTAGTTGTGTGATTTGTAGGATGCGCTAAGATCATATGGTAGTTGTGCCTCATATCACAATCTTTGTGAAAAGTGACTACCTTGTTGAAGTCAGGTCAAAGTTAAGAAACCTACTGTCACCATTTCTTGGTGTCTTTACCAATACGATTTACCCTATGATTTTTATGTAATTGCAATATATACTTGCTACACGCACTACTGCCTGGAATAAACTTAATTACACACATTCCTCTCATCCCACATTTCTTATTGCAACAAGGTGGTAAGTATATAAGTCATTACATGCACAAAAGGATCTATTTTTTCTTTTTTCTTTCACTTTGAGCTATTTTATTAATAAATGGCCAGACCAATATTATGTTGATTGGACCATTTTAAACTCTTTTATGGCCTTCTCTAATTTTGTCACTAGTATTATTCATGTCAAGTAGGGATTGCCCTCTTTAATCAACCTTTGACAATGGTCTGTTTTGATGAATTTGATGGTGTAATCCATTTTACAATGATTTATATGTCAATGAAATTTCCTTGATCTCTATAGGACTCAATTAATACAAAGTTTTAGAAACCATTTTTAATAGTTGATTATCAATTATTTCTATGTAGATTTCTAATGGTAGTTGTAATGACACTTGTTGAAAGTCATTCATAGTCAAGTGAAGACTAAAGAAATCATCATTGTCTATTGAAACAAAATCATATAAAAAGAGAAGTTATTTTTTGGGATTAAAAAAACTCTTTTGTTAATTATTTATGAATATCTTCAAATTTTTCTTCATTTCATTCCCCTCATTAAAATAGTCACTTTGGATGGGATTTGTTAGCCACCATGAAGGAGACTTTGTTAGATTATAGGCCATCCTTGAATAGGGGCATCATTGAATATCCTAATATGTACTTGGTTGTCTAATAATTCATCTATTGAACATGGGCATCGTCAAGCACCCTAGTTAGGATTTGGTAGTTGGAAGTTTATAAATACTAGGTATAATTAGTGAAATCAAATGGTATGATGATACAACACTGAAGGTAAGTATTTATATTTTCAACCTTCATTTAAAACTAACATTCTTTGGTTTATTCAATATCCTAGAAATTTAGTTTGTTTCTGGAACTCCAACAACTACTTATACACTAATAAGGTGTCCATGCATCTATTGTTGAATCCTTTTTGTGATTTTAATCATATTACCATGTAATTTCATAATTTGAATCATGTATTTTGCATACATGTATTTACATATGATCACTTTGCTCCTAGTGGTAGGGAATGCTCTGATAAGTCAAAGATTGTAAGGGTACATTAAAATTCTCCTAACTCTTAATATAATTAAAATTTAATCTCAAGTCATGACTTGCTTCTGGATTCTTGTTTTTCTAAAATATTCAATTTATTATTCAGTCAAATAGTTAACTATTAGGATTAAGGTTCCATCAACCTTGTAAATCCTAAGTATTTAATTACTCATATTATTTTGTAAATGCATTCATAGAGGATGTTAGATACATCGACTTGTTGGACATAGGACAGACAACTGAGAGGGGGGGTTGAATCAGTTGTCTCAAAACTTTGGAACTTACTGCAGTTAATTCTTACTTTTACCACTTAATAACAATTCAATGACTTAGCCATGAAAACAACAACCATAAGTGTAAGAGCAGCAACACAAAAACACATTTGACACCAAGATTTTTAATGTGGAAACCTGGTTAAGGGAAAAACCACAGTGGGGGTTAACCCACAAAAATTAATACCCTGTTAAAAGTATTTTAAAAATGGGAATGCACATGCATTCGGGCTCACTGCCTAGAGCTCACTGCTCAAATGGAGGCTCATTGCCTATAGAAAGATTACAAGAGAATAGCACATATTTTGAATTGATAAATAGCATCTACCCATGCAAGAGTTTCAGTTCCGATTAAGTGCAAAAATTGATCTTACACATTTCATCTTTGCTATTCTCTTCTTACTGCTCTACCTTCATTCACACCTTAGATTTCTTCTCTTCTCACATTTACACCTTATTCTCATACCACACACACAAAAGCATCTAATTCCATCAGCTATAGATATCCGCAACATGATCTACAATTATTTTACCAGTCGGCTTCAAGAACATTTAGAACTTTGTTGAGTACTCTGCTCTATCAGCTAGATCCATACATAATATGAGATGCGGACCAAAACTTGCACTCATAAATCATCAATCATGTTGGCTACCATCACTGATCATCACCAATTGCCTAATAAACAACTTCTATACATCTGGAATTAAGATCATTCACAAGGTCGGCTTCTTCTTCTACTGTCTGTTCTGTCAAACTGAAACCTGATACTCAGAAGATAATATCTTTTGAGTCCTTCATCACCGAAGGACAAAACTCTGGATTTAGAGTGTCTTGACAATGCTTAAAACTACCTTAGATCCATAGAAAACCATGCCTTTCCACCAAAGAGATCCGAACCAAGATACCGAACCCTGTCACCTGCTTTGTTCCTAACTGCCCGGACTTAGATAAATTCTGATTTTGACTTCCGGTGTGAACAAATTGTGTTATACGGATGATTGGGATGATCTTAGTTGCCATCAATGACAACACCTATCATTGTGAAGCAATGTCTCTTACCAAAAATCTCCCCCTTTGGCATTGATGGCAACACTTAGTGAAAAATGACTAAGTGTCAGAATAACTCCCCCTTTGCTTGTGCTCCATACTATTGTTAATAATCCTTTCCAATGCTCCCCCTTTGTTGGATTCCTCATTTTTCACTGCTCTTTACTCCCCCTTTGAAATCAATGGCAAAGGGTGGGGTCTGCAAGCCACAATTCTCCAAAAACTTTGTGTATAATGCCGCATATGTACAAGTAATCATTAAGTTCTATTTACATAAACTTGAGAATATCTACAAAGCTAGTTTTTATTTGCACAAGTTTGGATGCCCAAGTACTCTTCATTCCATCCAAAATTGATATGTGCCCACTCAACAAAAATGAATATACTTCTGCCTTTGATAGATCTAATGGATCACTAGTCTGAACCGCAGTCTGAGCTTCAGATAGGGCATTATACATTGTCTCTAACTTAGGGGCAATCAATCCCCGGAGCTCACACATTCTCTTCATAATTTTGCCTTTCTCTTTAACAAGTCTCTTAATCTCATCAGTCAAGCTAATTACTTGACATTCCTGACTTATGGGTGAAATAGTTAGAGGATCAAAATTATTGGATAGATTTGACAATTTCAGTTCTTGTCCCTTTATCTTCTTCTCAATATCCTCACTTACTTTGGGCCAGGATAGACAAAATTTATATATCACTTCCATCACTTAGAGAATTTTGAATACTCTTTATACTGATAGCAAGTATAGTCCTATCATACCCTATTAGACTCTTAATTTCACTCAATCTCTTATCCAAAAACTCATTTCTGACTTTTGTCTCTGCAGACTTCTCAGAGGACTCAAAATGAGTATTTACAAAACTTAAAAGATTTTTCAGATGTCCAGAGGGGGAATCAAATGGACTCTTCTGGTAGGAAGGCATTAACTTTTCCAAAATTTCGGTTGCAAGCCCCAGTAGCTCATTGTCCTCCATGTGGAATTTTAACATCTCTCTAGCCTTTACTTGGGTGAATGATGCTATTTTTCATCAATTGAATTGGAGAGAGCATTTGGATTGGTTAGACCTTGGAGTAGTTCAGGCTCATCAAGCTCAATCATTTCTTTTTCAAGAAGACTTTTAACTGCATCTATAGTGTATCTTGCAACATTTTCTGAACCATCCTTTTATTCATCAGATTTCTCAGTATCTGCTTTAGGTGCTTCAACATTTGCACCATCTTCTTCTACTTTATCTTTCTTTCCTTCTTCGTCCTCTTTCTCTACTTTACTTTTCTCTGTGTTTTCTGTAGAGTGATTCTTTCCTATTTGTTCACCACTTGCTACATGATCTAGAGGCTCTGTGTAGTAGCAATATCCTCTTCTTTTCCAGAATGATCAGGTGGAGGAGTTACTTCTGCATCAACTATTTTGTTTATCATTTCTATGTCCTCCTGATTGACTTGTTCCTCTTCCTGAACTTCTCCAACATGTAGATTTGATGAATCAAATCCAACCTTAGTCTCCTCATAGGTTAACTCTGGAGGATCTAAATTAATACCTTGGTCATCAATTCTTTTGTTAATCTGTTCTTCTAGAGCTTCATGTTCTGGAACTGGAGGATTGACTTCTTCTACTTGTTTCTCTGAAATAATATAACATTTATCTTTGTCTAAATCCTTTCTCAAATTTTCTTATGTTTCTTTTGCAATTTCCTCAGTTTCACCAAGCATTAGCTTGTTCATCTAGACCTTGCTTCTGAATTTTTCTTTAACTTCTCTGAGGATTTTATCTGCTTCTCTTCTAGTCATTACAGGACACAAAGTGGAGAGGACATACTCTGTAGTTCTAGGTCTCTAGCCTTGGTTGCTCCTTTCCTCATTTCCAGTACTTTCTTTAGACTTTTAGGAAGTTTTTGTAAAATTTCCAATAGGGCTCTATTAAATTTTTTCAAATATATGATAATGGCATCTTCCAAAATTTTCTTATTTGCTTGATCAAAATTATCATAGTAAACTTTGATAGGCTTTAAATTTCCATGAACAGTGATTGTTTTTACAATTTCATCAATAGTCATAGCGACCTTACTAGTTGCTTGCTTTTTATTGGCTTTATTGCTTCCGGAAGGCTGGTCTTTAGAAGTCTTTGAAGTTCTGGCTTTCTTGGATCTTATTTCTTTCACTTCTTCATCTGTCTCTGTCTCCTCGTCATCTTTTGTGTTCTTGTGGCCTTGGTTTTCTTTCTTTTCCCTCCTTCACCAGATGGAGTGGCTTCTGGTTTCTTGGTGGAAGTGGGCTTGGGTTGCTTAGCAAGAGTTGCAGAACTCCTTGTCTTCCTTGAGGAGCTTGGTGGGACTTCCAGAGCGACTGCTGGCTTACTTTCTACTTTTTCTTCTAAGGTCTACTTAATACTTTTCTTTTATCTTTTCAATCCTTTCTCGGTTCTCTCTCACTGCTTCTTTTGTAATCCTAATGCTTTCTACATACATCTCCACTTGCTTGTGCACTTTTCTTTTTTGTTTCCAATTGTCTAAGTTCCACATGCAACTTTAAGCTTAGTTCCTTGTATGTTCCAAACCTTTCAACAGAGGTGTCTTTAGGTTTGCTCAGAAGATGTTGAGCATACATGTCCAGAACTCTCTCATCCACCATATAACCCATTGGCATTATCCATATTGTTCTTGGTTCTATAGCTTCTATCAAACATTGATCTGTGTCGACCATAAAACATATCTCATTCTCATACTTTTCTACAACTGAATTAGGGATTCTTTCCCTTACATGCATCAGACTCTAAATTTTTTTGAAATACCCCTAGATTGCAGTCTTTTGTGCACCTGAATCTCCAAGGCTATATAAATGCTCTCTTATCTAGATTTTCACTGGCCTGTCATTTGTCCAGTGCACACCTTGCACTCCAGGCATTTCATTCATGAAATATAAAAAAAGGCATATGATCAAAGAACCATATTTGAAAGAGTTTTTCTTGTCCTTTTTATTTTGCTCAGATTCTCTACCAGTCAATTCTGTAGTAATTCACATAGATCATAGTCAGCGTTCTCCTTTAACATCTTATAAGTTGCATATATTACAGTCCCAAAAACTAAATTCTCCCTATTGGAGTGATAGATCTTATAGCCAATGATCATAGAAGCAAATTTGACATCCAATTTAATGATGTCATTTATTTTCATTGCTCTTTTGTCATACTTCTCTCTGGTTGCATCAATAACAGTTTGATTCTTCACAGCTTTCAAAGTAGGTAATTTACCAGTTGCATTCAACCCAGTCACAATTCTGATAACATCTTTAGTGATCTTAAATGGTTTTGGTAGCCAAATAAATTCATCATGCATCTGGATCAACACATACTGAACCCATTTGCTTTCATCAAAAGACAGAAATTCAATCATTTGCAGAAAATGTTTGCTTTCAAGGGTTTCAAATTCAGGTTTTAGTTGGTAATTGTCATCTTTTAGATGGCTCTTAAACAACTCCAGCAGTTTCAGATTCCCAAATTCTTCTATATTGAAATGAATGTGTGCCCTAGTGTCTTCAACATGTAAAACCCCATATGGAACACTCGAAAAGGCACCTAACGACTCGAATTCAACATATTTGTAGAGATGCTTCTTAAATTTAGGATAGGGCCTTTCAGTGATATCAATAAGTAAAGGTGTAGCCATTTGTAGAGATTGATAATTCAAGAGGTTTCATAGAAAATAGAAATACCTTGTTCCACAGATTAGGGTTTTTCTTGGAGATCCTCTTCACACTTCAATTCTTGAGAATTCTCTGATGGAGTCAGGTTGTCATTGATGTCAAAAAGGTGTCCTCAGTTTGTTTGATGTCATCAGGACTTGGATGATCAGGTTTGGCCTTCAATGTGTTTTCTTATGTTCTTTGGTAAGTGAAGTCACAAGGTGATTTAGGGTTGTCAAGTGTTGATAAATGTTCATCATTCATGTGTGCTCATCTATGTTTGGACAGAGTTTGCTTAGAAGTTGTGATTCATTTCATTCTTGATGAAGTGCATATCATGTTTGGTTATGCAGTGTAGAGATACATACTTGTTAAAGGATCAGGAGGAGCAAAGAGTTCACATCATCCTGTGTAGAGTTTATATCATCTTATATGTTATTGATTACATCATCTTGTGTGTTCTTTACAGATGACTTGTAGTGGTAGTGACTTGGTAATTTGATCTCAGGAGCCTTCATCATGTTGTCTGACTTTCTCTACAATAAGGATTGGTTTCATTTTGTGTGGCATACTCTATATCAAGGATTGATAGAAGTGATCACAGGAGTTGTCATACCATTGAGTTTACAGATGCAGATATCAGTTGGATTTCATGCAAGTTTCTTCAAGGTGATGTCATCAGGTACTATGTGCTCTGATATAAGTTATGATGTGAAAAAATCAAAGGTTTCTCAATTGGATCTCAGTTGAACAATATTTGATGTTATTTGATGTCATAATTATCAGTGATGTGTTGAGGATAGTCTTGTGCTTCAACAAGAGGATGATGACTTGCAAATGCATAGAAGGTAGCATTCATGGTAGATAAGTTTGCAGGACTAGATTGATCTATTGATATCTATCATGTCATTTTGGTGACAAAAGGTGTTGTGCATTGATCTAAGAAAGGTTTTCAAGATGGATTGGTGTTATTCTTTATTTGCATGGGTTCATGATATAAGATTGATGTCAAAAATCTATCAACAAGGTTTTATGATACAGGAAGGATTAGGTTCGTACAATGTTGAGAAATTCACAGTGTTATGGAATATGTCAATGATTTTTTTTAGTGTGCCACAACTGCAAAGATATCTAATTATATTTGTTAAGAATGATTTGTCTTTTAAGATATCTATGCTTATATGTTTTGGTAACCCCAAACTTACTTACAAAAGGGGTGCTTTTGTTCTAATTTGAAATTGACTGGTCGAGTAGGTAAAAGAACTTAAGTTATAATCTTAAGTCATTAAACTCCATAAGGAAACCGGCCCCTTTCCTCCTTATCACCAATGGAATCGGTTTATACCACTTGTGAATGGGTCAAAAATTCTACAAAAGGTTTATTTGTTTTGGAGAAAGCATGATTTAAATAGAAGACTTTCAAATCTTGAGGTGAGCTCCATTATCAATGGGCGGCAAACACAAATTAAATACCTTATGAGGTGAGCAGGAATATGACTTTCAATGTGTTTGAATTACCATCGCCAAAAGTCTAAGAGGGCAAGCCCGATGCATTAAGAAAATGCTATTTTTTCTACCTTGAAACTTTGTGAGGAGTTTAGAAACTTTAAATAGTTTCCTTTTTAAAACTTAAGTAATTTCCTTCTAAATCCTTTTGATCGGTCCTTTTTTAAGGAGTTTTTTTAATAAGGAGATTTTTATTATTTTTTATGAAGAGATTTTTAAGAGGATGAAGTTTTTAAAGACTAATTTTTTTAGGAGATTTTTTGTATGGAGATTGGAGATTGTTTTTGAAAGGATTATTTTGAGAATAAGGCAGATTGAGAAGATTATTTTTGAAGAAGAATTTGAAAAGGTTAATGAAGAATTTGTTTGAAGGAAAGATAATCAGATTGAAAGTTTTTTTTGTGTTTTGGAGAATATGAAACATCATTGTAGAAGATGAAGCATTTGACAGGAGCAAATTAATTTATTGTTTTTCTTGTAGATGAAAAAAAAAAAATTTTTGCAGATTGAAATGTCAATTGAGGAAGATCAACATTATGAGAAAGATTTTATTTTTCTCAAACAGAGAGATAAAGCAATCAAGTTTTGAAGATGGAAGATCAAAAGTTTGTTTTGGGGGTTTGATTTTATTTTTGAATAGGCACAGAGAAATATTTTCTTGCAGGTGAAATTATGAGGAGTATGAAGAGAAATAAAATAAAAGATAAATTAGTTGTAGGGTTATTGTGAAATGTTTTATACATAACAGATTGATTTTATTTTTGATAGAAGCAATATTGAAGATCTCTGAATTATCTTGTGCAGAATATGAAAGGTTTTTCATCTTGTATATATTGGCTTGGCAGATGGATTAAATAGTGTGTGGTGATGCAGATCAGGAGTGTTGTTGAGTTTATCCAGATGTAGGATTGATTTTGAATAGAATGGCCATTTGACAGACACATGAGAGAGAATAAATGTTCTGTATTGAAACAGAGAAACCCTCTGAATTTGTGTTTTCAGTTTGTTCTGTAATAGGGGTTGGTGCTCCTTGAAGCTGGTGCTTCTAAACAGTATGCCAGTGAGGCTTGTAGGTCAGTGAGACCTCAATAGTCAGTGAGACACAATATTCAGCCAGTGAGACATAATATTCAGCCAGTGAGGCTTTGTAAGATGTTTTCAAAGTTAAGCCAGTGAGGCACTTCATGAGTGGTTTTTCTACCCAGAGAGGGTTTTCCACTCTAGTAATTCTTGTGTTAATGATATGCTTCTATGTGTGTTTTTTCTTCTATGTTAAGATTTATCTCTATGTGGTCCTGCTCATAATTTTCACTATCAAAATTGTACATAGTTTATTGATGACTTTCTCTTTCTGAGTCTTGTAAATCAAAAGTTGCAAAAATCTACACAACACTGATTCACCCCCCCTCTTAGTGTTGTCCGAACTCCTACATTCTCATCTCTCAACTCATTCACTTCTCCTCTTCTTGCTTTCTTCTAATACAAAGTGATCTAAATGAGGAATGAATGACCTTTTTATGATTCACAACACCTAATTTGTAATAAATGCTCTGCCCTAATACATCTGGTTACTCTGTTTGTTGAACAGTTTCTCATAAATTACTCCACAATTTGCCATATCCACCTGTTTTCTTCTGAAAATCCTTCCAAATGATCTGAAACAATTCAAGATCTCTTTTTCTCACTATGCTAGATTTAGGCACTTACTGGCTAGGGGAATTTGATTTACAATGCTGCTCCCCTTGAGCCAAGGCTCACAAATCAATTCCTGGAGGAATTTTCAGCACCAGATTCTAGAGCAGATCCAATACTGTCATTTATAATTGTTTTCTTGACCCATGTTTTGTTTATTTCATTCTGAGTCTCATTCGCATTAATTTTTTCTTTGCCTTTGTCTTGTCTCTGCTCATCCAATTTTTTGTTTACCGGACCTCTTCTTCCATTATTCCTACTTTTGTAGAATCTTGCAATATGACCAGATTTTTTGTAATTAAAGCACACAACATTTCCTTTCATATAAATTTGATTTCCTCTTAATCTGCACTGATTAGCCATGTGTCCAAACCCATTGCAAGCAAAATAGTAACCATTGAAGGAATTGCCAATTCCTCTATTGTTAGCATTATTCATTATCATACTTCTACATTCATTTGATCTATGACCATACCTCTTACACTCGAAACATTGACTGGAGAAGGATGGACCATTTTGATTTACTCTGCTTCTGCACTGAGTAGCTCTATGACCAAATTTGTTGCAATTGAAACAATTTCCATTGAATGATGGATATCTTTGAGCATTAGGATGTCTTACCAGAGGTTTTCTAGTTTTGTTTCTCCCATTCCTAGGTTGAAAATTTCTCTGTCTAGATCTAGAGCTTTCACGTTTCTCATATCCAAGACCATGCTTGTCATCAGCCTTTTTCTGTCCTTCGAGCCGTTCTTCAAGTTTTGCTGAGCTTATCTTGAACTTCTCCTTATATTCATTTGCAACTTCTAGGTCATGTCTTAGAATGACAATTTGCCTTTCAAGTTCTCTCTCATTGTCTCTACTTTCTTGTAGATCAAACTCTAGATGGCCAGCTATTCTATCCAATTTGCAACATTCTTTAGTTTTTTCTTTTAGTTTTTGATTCAGATCTTCTTCAATTTTCTTCCTATCTTCACTTTCTTTGGTTTTCCTCATTACCTCAAATTCCATTTCAATTTTTAGAACAACAACTTCTTTTGACAGCTTCTCACATTCCTTTGTCTTTTCTTCCAAAGCTTCATTCATGCCATTTTCTTCAGGTAAACTGGATAGCTGCAGAAGTAGCTCCTTTTTCCTTTGTATAGATTTCTTTAATTTATCTTTTAACATTTCAATGGTATCATCAACATCTTTAAGTTCACCTCTTAGATTACTAATTTCTGTTTTAGACTGAACAAGCTCTTCTAGGGCCAATTGAAGTTGATCTTTGAGAAAACCCATTAAAACTTCTTCCAAGATCTTTTCCTCAAGCTATTAGGCTTCTCAAAGGAACCTCACTCTGATACCAATTGTTGGACATAGGACAGACAACTAAGGGGGGGGTGAATCAGTTGTCTCAAAAATTTGGAACTTACTACATTTAATTCTTACTTTTACCACTTAATAACAATTCAATGACTCAACCATGAAAACAACAATCATAAGTGTAAGAGCAGCAACACAAAAACACACTTGACACCAAGATTTTTAACGTGGAAACCTGGTTAAGGGAAAAACCACGGTGGGGGTTAACCCACAAAAATTAATACCTTGTTAAAAGTATTTTACAAATGGGAATGCACATGCATTCAGGCTCACTGCTCAAATGGAGGCTCACTGCCTACAAAAAGATTACAAGAGAATAGCACAAATTTTGAACTGATAAATAGCATCTACCCATGCAAGAGTTTTAGTTCCGGTTAAGTGCAAAAATTGATCTTACACATTTCATCTTTGCTCTACTTTTCTTACTATTCTGCCTTTATTCGTACCTTAGATTTCTACTCTTCTCACATTTACACCTTATTCACATACCACACACACAAAATCATCCAATTCCATTAGCTATATAGATCCACAACATGATCTATAATTATTTTACCAGTCGGCTTCAAGAACATTTAGAACTTTGTTGAGTTCTTTGCTCTGTCGGCTAGATCCATACATAATATGAGATGCGGACCAAAACTTGTACTCACAAATCATCAATCATGTCAGCTACCATCACTGATCATCACCAATTGCCCAATAAACAACTTCTATACATCCAGAATTAAGATCATTCACAAGGTTGACCTATTCTTCTACTGTCTGTTCTGTCAAACTGAAACCCGATACTCAGAAGCTAATATCTTTTAAGTCCTTCATCACCGGAGGACAAAACTCTAGATTTAGAGTGTCTTGACAATGCTTTCAACTACCTTAGATCCTTGTCAAACCATGCCTTTCCACTGGAGAGATCCGGACCAAGATACCGGACCCTATCACCTACTTTGTTCCTAATTGCCTGGACTTAGATAAATTTTGTTTCTGACTTCCGGTGTGAACAAATTGTGTTATGCGGATGATTGGGATGATCTTAGTTGCCATCAATGACAACACCTATCAATACGAAGTAGTGTCTCTTACCAACATGACTATGGTAATTTATTTTTATGGACCGTATAGTAATTAATTATTTACTAGCAACATACATTTACAAATTATTGGTTAGAGCATCTTTGGGAATGTAAATGAGGTGATAATGTCAAACTAGGCACCCATCTTGGAGTGGCTATTCTTAGGTTAGTTATGACATGCGTAAGAGAATATTTGCATAAGCTATTGATAGTTAATGATGCATGTAAGAGCATATCCTATTTTCTAGGGATTATATGACAAACTAGATGCCCAAATTGGAGAGATAATTATAGTTATTTATGACTACTTATAAGAGGGTTGTAAGAGGCTATGTTTAGCATGATGGTGAGGTTCCCAATGTAGGGTGTTGGATTTTTTCACAAGTTTGGATACCGCATTTCTTGATTCCCATTCCTATATACATTTTCTATATAACAGGTGCTTGAGGAGGTAGAAGTATGAGAGTTGTTTGTTTATAGGTACAAAGGTGCAGTTGGATTGGATGTATTTGTTGGGACCCTAGTTTTCCAACACAAACTTGTAAGAAAAATTGTAAAAAAATTATACGTCATGTGCTCAATTATTGTTTTACCCCTTCCCCATTCCTTGGACGTGTCATAGTGATGCCCAAAAATATAAAGAAAATTTATGTTTGGCCTTCCCTTAGTCATTTTTGGTCTTCTTGAGTTTTCAAGTTTTGCAAGGACAGAGGGATGTTCCAGGCATAGGGAATTTCCCTACCTAGGGCCCTTTTGTCCTCTGGTCCTTGGTTCCTCCCAAGTCTGATACCCCAGTGGCGTGCTCTTTCAGATTTCAAGTTTGCAGGTTCTCGAGGGTCCTTTGCACCTTGTAACCTTGTCCTTGTGTCCTCAAGATCCCTAGTTCCTTGAGCTTTCCTTTTGGTTCTAGAGTTCCAAGTTTCCCCAAAAATCTGCATTCATCGCTTTCCCCTTTGACTTGTTGGGTTTTTGAGTTTTCTTGAGACCTTGGAACTTTGTCCATGGGTTCTCTGGTTCCCTAAAACCCCAAAAGTTCAATATCCCTACCTTCCTCTTCCTTTTCAGGTTTTTGGGAACCTTGGGGTTCTTGGAACCTTTACACTTGGTTCCAAGATTCTTAAGTTCCCTGGTTCCCTAAAACTCTAGTTTCCCACTCCCTTTGTCCTTTGCTCCTGAAGTTCCAAGTTCTCTTGGTCCTTGAACCCTAATACTTGATCCCCATTCCTCCCTAGTCCCCAATCCCTAATCCTTCATGGACCCTAGATCCTAGTTTTCCTCGCACTCCCCATCCCCAATCCTTGTCTTCTTCTCAAACCCTTTCTTGTTCTCGACATCTTTCCTCTTCCTGATCCCATGTCCCTCTGGACCCCAAATCCTGGTGTTCCCCGCATCCTCTGATCCTAAGTTCTTGATCCCTCCTGACTCCCATTTTTCACTCCTTTACTTTCCCCCCTCTTTCCTTGCAGGTTTTTGGATTCCCTTGGGTCCTTTGCACTTGGTCCCTATGTCCCTTGGTTCCCTAGTCCCCCCAAAACCTGAACCCTCGATGGAGTTTAGAAAATGTGATGGGATTTTCCATTATTAGTCCAATCCAACCCCTGCAACTCCTAAAAGGCTAATTTCACATCCAAATGCAACCAATCTTCCCTGGACAAGATTCAACATGTAATTATCATGTCATGGTTGGTGAGGTTTCCTTAATCCTTGCATTCATGGTGGTGGGTAAATTTAAAGTTATGGATGCTCTTCAATTCTTGCCCATAGATTAGGGAACATGACTAGTAGGATATAAATATTAGTTCTTCTCTCATTGCATGAGTTGATCATTATTTCTTCCCAAATACCTGCAGGTGCAAAAAAAGATCTTTCTAGGGTTTTGCGGGTTGCAAATCTAGTTCTTTAGGTGAATAATGGGCTTGCAGCATGTATGAAGATTGAAAACATTGTAAAAATATCAATATATGGATGCCTCCATCATTGTGGGTGTATTTTTAGGGAAATATCAAAATCGTAGCTAGGGTTTCCTCTTGCCAAATTTAAGGGTATGATTGTAATATTGGATTTGATAAATGTGAACATTTTAAAACATTCCTATCCTTGTAATAGTCATTTCTGCACTACATATGGATTTATGTAGCATAATGTTGGATTGTTAAGCATGTTTAGATATCTAGTATATCATGGTTGATGCATTTATGCTCTTGACTCTGCTCTCATTTATTCCGCTTCATTATTTTCCTTCAATAAACTAGACTTTGTTACCCACTGGATAAACACCAATCTTGGAAGTGGTGATCAAATATATTTTTTAAGAACAAATCTTTCATTAATACTATAGGATTAGGTTCTAGCCTGTATGCATTATCAAGATTTTGCCTTATAAATAAGGAATTGTTAGATGGTGGAAATGAGAGAGAATGATAGCATGTATAAACCAAATCAAGCCTCTCTTTTCACATACACCCAACATTAGGAGATAGGAACCGAGCTTGTTCACTATGAAGGATCAACCTACTGATTTCTATTCTTTTTTATGTTGTCGTAAATGAATGGATGCTTCAATTAGGTTTTTACAAGCTTTAGACAACTTTATTACATGAAACCCTAATTGTAAAGTATGTGTAAATAGACTAATTTTCAAAACTACCAAAGCAAATTATAGAAATGCAAATTAGAAGCAACAGTGACTATGTACCTAAAAATTGGAAGCCTATAAGACTAGGGTGCCCATCCCAATGTCTGACAAGTTCTACAACTATCAAACTTTCTACACTAGGTATTAAAGTCTTTGTGAAGGGTTCCAAATCCATGATTTGAAGTCCTATTAGACTAGGGTGCCCGCCCTATAGTCCCGAAGATTTTTTGATGACAAAACTACAAGTTCTGTGAGGGCTGTACTTGCAATACCTATTCTTCCTCCACTCCTTTCTGTCAAATATTCCCTAATGTAACCTACACATACAAAAGAAGGAGAAGGATGGTTGTGGCTATATAAGAGTTTTCCTCAGTCAAACCCAATCTTTGGTATCTCTACCTCAACAATAGTCAATGATAAAGTATGCAGATGTGTGTGCTTATAAATCAAATGTGTAAGCATAAATGCAAGATTCTAAATGACTCAAGCATCGAGGATAGATCCACATAATATTTCACTCAAGGAACAACAACTTCACCTCAAGGAGATGATAGCGATGAAGACTTGTAGAACAAGAAGGTGATGCAGTTGTATCTGCAAAGGATTCCAAATTCAAGTTGGAGGCTTCAACCCTTCTCTCAATAGTATAAAGGGCTTGAAAAAACTCTAGGAAGAGCAAGATAGACTCAAGATCTTGATTCCTAATCTCCACCAAATATCTCCATGATGGAAAATATCAATATCTTCAAAGAGATTCAATGAAGTGTAGACCTTCAATAGCAATAGTAGTAGAATTTTGGCATAGTAAGCTTGCACGAGAGTTGTGTGTGATAATATGTTTTTTAATTCTCTTTAAATACCTAACCTTAGAAATGCAAGCAATTAAAATAATACATCGACATCGCGTGAAAAACCAAAATTTGAATTCAGAATCCTGAGGTGCACGGGGAAAACTGACACCAAGCCAAAAGATTTAGGGCTGGCCTAGGGTGCGGGTGCCCAAGTCTAGGCCCCAAATTTAACGTAAGGTTGGGCTTAAGTGTAACATCCATATCCGAAATGACAAGAAAAACTAGGTAATCAAATACAAAAGAACTTATCTACTACCAAGTAAACATTTTTTTCACTTTAACTTAAACATGATTTCATTTTTCATAAGACTAAAAGAAATGATATACAATAAACATTTTGTTCTCTAACAATTTGAAATTTTCCTTGAAACAATTAAAATATTGGAAACATACCATTCACATGCATCTCGATTGTCAACCCATCACATTCAAGACTCGGCAATCCTCAGTATTTGGAAGAGAAAGTATCTTCAAGGAGCTTAACCTCCAACCACAGACCATCGGTCTCCCACACTCCTTCCTAACTGGAAGTGGCCCTACCCTACTCAAGAGGATAGACTTAGGATAACCATCAGTGTTTGCCATCTGAGCTCTGGTGTTGTAACTTACGTGTCTTGTTATCGTGCAGATCCCTAGATACCCTCTAGTCATGCACGACTCTCCACAAGAAACGCCATCCAGTCACAGTGAACATTCGATGCATTTGAGGATCGTGCACCACCTTGGCCAAAGGATTTGTTTTTAATTAGCATTCTAAGAACGCATGAACTTAGTTCACCCACCCTACTCGACTTGAACTGATCAAAATCCTACGGTTTCCTATTTGTAAGGTTTAACAAATGTCGACCCTGATGACCTCAAGGTTTTAGGATTTTCTCCTGCAATAGCGCATGGCACAACATTTACTCTAATCCTGAATTTATGGTTTCATAATCCCATATTCATGTAAAAACATCGTTTAATAACGCCCACTCCTAAGTGGTTTCATACTTGTTTACTCGGTTCCCATGTTTGTACAACATATTCAAGTATCTAAAACAACTTCCTGTTATCCCAGAATTTAAGGGTTTTAGACTCATAAGGTCTACAAAATAAAACAATACTAGAACCATCGCATGCAACGTAATCTAGACTCGAAATGCGGGTTTTTCCACTCTACTAGTTGCTTTCAAAACCATGACGGTTTTCGACCAATACTAAAACTTTAACTTCCTACTCCCCTTTCCAAGTCAATTAGTTTCACATGGTTCATAGAGATAAGAGTCGTAAATAAGATAATAAAGGGTTTGGAATCTTTCTTATGACATTAGAGATGACCAACCACAGGGTCAACCTCTAACTAAAAATATAAAACAAAAAAGACACTAGTTGGTTACAACTACATCTTCGGCTATCAAACACACTAATGTTTACGTCAAAACATGCTTTAAATATGTGGTTTTAAACTCCTACACAACATGCACGTGGAGCAATGTGTTTTCTCGCTATGGAGCTATCATTTCAAGTGCATCAAGGGCAGTTTTAAATTGATAATACAGTCTTAAAGGAAACTCTTTGAACATACGTCAATGCCAATCGTCTGGAGAATGTAGTTTACATTTTGCATCATGTAGTGTTCATTCCTAGAAGTGTGCACATTAGAAAACTGTGTTCTATCATCATACAGTGTCATTTATGTCAAGCAATGATACGTTTTCTGAGTTCACGTATTCTAATAAACAGCATTGTTACTATTTATGAGGTTTCGAATATCAAAACACAGCAATGATTCCATTTTATGGATAAACCTCACACAGAAATCACAATAGAATTACATTATCATCCTATTCTATTCATTGTAAACGTATTTATCCTTGCATAGCAGAGACACACTTACTGGTCAAAACTGTGAAAAAGAAGAGAATGGGAAATGAACCTGTCGACAGAGTTGAAGATTGCTGTGGCAAGTTCCATGTTCTCCTTTGGCTAGTCGTGCCTCCTCAGGTTTTCAAAACTCTCTCTTATCTGTTAGTCGTGCACAATGAAACTGAACTTTCCAATGAATTCACTCTCCTCTCTGCCGTTTTTCTTCTTTCTACACAGCGTCAGTCTTCAACAACAACTCTCCTCTCTCTGCCGTTTTTCCTTCTTTTCAAAACAACGACAGCCCACTCAATAACTATCCTCCTCTTTGCCATTTTTCCTCCTTTCTAAAACCATGACCACCTCCTCAAAACTATCTCCTATCTCCTGCCCGACCACCACGAAGAAGATCCCCCCGGTTATCCCTCTACCATTTTTCTTTCAAAACAACGATAGACTCCTCATTAACTCCCCCTCTCCCTCGTCAATGGAATCTCCCCCTATAACTTCTTATCTCTCCCACTTCTAAAACTGCCACCTATTTCCCACGATGAAGGATTCCAACAACATTCATCTCACCGTTCACTAAATTCTCAACCACCTCACTCCCTATCGCGCTCAGCGCAGCAAAAGGCTCTCCACAACTGCGTTTTCCTTTGGTTTCTAAACCACAGCAACCCGATGCTTTGCACCACCCATGATGAAGGAGCATCTGCCATAATTAAACGGTTACACCCTACCACAACCACATAGCTATCTCCCTCTCACTCCACGGTGATGGAAGATAGTGCAATGAGACCAAAAACCGACACATGCCTATCCACAAGGGTCGGCATAACTATCTTTTTACCCGATTGCCCACTTATCATGACCACTAAAAAGATGGAGGCTCCAATGGTGATGTGGCTTGTAAGTGGATATAATAACTCCACCCTCACTCAAACATAAGGCATCTAATTCTCCAAGAGCAACTAAAAGCTAAATTGTGGGGTTAAGCTCGACAAGACGGCGGTTAAGAAATGTCAAGAGCATCTTTTTGGTCAAAAAAGAAAAGAGATAAAGACCAACTTAATAAGGAAACTCAAGGTTAGATTGATAATAACTTGCGGTCAAAGCTAGAAGACAAAGACTCATTCCCAACAATGACCAAAACAATTTATTACACGCTATGGCTTCAAAATCGACATTCGTCGATCTCCAAAAAAAAAAGAATAAATTCACAACACAAGTTCGACGCGTTTTACGACAATCACGATGGATTGAACGTAACGCAAACAAGTTTCCTTCATCGTTAGATGCACAAAGCCGACTTCTCGCATCTTTCGACTATGAGACGTGATTCATGAATCCGCCACAAGTAGGTTCATTTAATTACCTATAAACGAAATAATAATCGTCTATATAAGTCAACTCGCCTTGGTGGATTTACGACAACATCGTTGATTCCAAGATTCAATATGACGACTTATGAAAAGGATGTTACACCTTATCTTCAGACGTCGACATCTAGTCTTAAACTATCCCAGTCAAAAAATAAGACTAAATTGATGGTTCCAAGGTTTATCTACCTGTTTGGCGTTCTCAGTAACAAACACCCATGGTTAATTTCTAGAGTCTATACTCTCTCTCAAAGATACTTTCTCTTCCCGTCGAACATGGTCTACCTGTTCCTGCAATGACAGTCTCACATACAATTTTGTGGTCAAAGCACCTATGTTCCAAATCAAAACATAATATATATCCAAAACATCATTTCACTTAACAAAAAGGACATTTAGTCTACACTATCACATTGATCATAATCAATAGATTCTAAAATTTCATAGAACTAACTTTGTATAATAAATCATCAGTTTCCATGTCGTCCACAACATATTATATTTCTAAAATTTGCAAGAAAGTAAATAGCATAATCGATTCCAAAAAGAGGGATGTAACATTAAGGGTGTCCAAAATATCGAGAATCCAAGGGTTGTTTTCAGGTTTTGTCAGTTATTGCTTTGAAACGTGACATTTCCTCGATAGGGTTCACATCAATTAGGGTTTAGGTAGGTCAGAAACAAAAAGAGCAAAAGGACACCAAAGGAGAGGAGCTAAACTATGCGAAATTGTGCTAATTCATGCAAAGTACAATTTTTGACATAATATTTAGCCCCCACTTTAGTGGCCATATGACACTACATGCATATGCAACTAAAGGAAAGTAAATATATATATATTGAAAAATCAAATTTTATCGTGTTGCTGCAAAAAGAAATGTTCATTTTATCTTATTGTTACACTACTATTAATGGCTTAAATGAACTTATGGATTATTGAGCTTCTTGTTTCAAGATAATTGTTAATGAGATTATTTGTTATACAAAACTAGCAATATATTAAAAACCATTATTTGTGAAAGAAATGTATTGAAATAAACTGGTAGATTCTCCACATCTAGGATTAACATGTCAGGAAGTTGATATAAAATACAGAAAAATGGTAAACTTAGTCAAACTAGTGAAATCAATTGAATAAAGGAAACTATGATTGTTTTGTGAAATGGATAATTATGTTTATGGAAAATCAAACTTAGAAAACTATTCATTGCATGTATATGGGTAAAGTATTGAACTTTTGGGATAGGATGCCGAATGTGGGCTCCCATAGATGATAGTTTTACTTTTTCTAAAACTATCACTTTTGCTTTATTATGCTTGGCCAAGCTACTGTACTATTGAAATAGATGGAATTTAAAAAGCCTTGATTATGTTATTTATGTCTCTGCCACATCCTTCTTGCAAGAGTTGTGCCATCCTAGGTTAGGAATGCATACAGGCAACAAGCACATGTCGAGAGATTTTCTCCTGCTTACACCGTTCCAAGTTGCTAGGCTCTTTGTGCAGGGTCAGAGTTTTCTTCAAGTTGGAAGACACCCAAGGAAGTCCAGTGCTTTGTGGTTGGGTGGAAAAAGCACCTTAACCTCACTCTTGGTCTCAGCTAGCGAAAGATTGGAGGATCACAGCGGTCGAGGTCAGAGATTTCATTGATATATTTATTTCATTGTACTCATTGTATGGCTAGTATAGCCAAGTTGTATTTGTAACTTACATTCATGGATATGTTGATGTATTATCTCTATTGTAACATTGAAACATATGTTTTGGTAGCACCAGATTGGGTGTATGTAATTGAAATTGTAACACTCTCAAGTGTATGAAAACTTTTACTTCATTGATGGAATTCTTTCTATTTTATATTTTTTTATGAATATTTGGTATCATTAAAGGATTTATTTTCTATTTTTGGATTAAGCAATGTTTTTGAAATACTATGTTTAGTAAGTAATTTTTTGCACCTTACATTTGGTATCAGAGCCAGGTTTCAACTCTAGGACCTACGCCTAATTACGCTATAATGATTTTTTTTTAGAGTAATCTAGATGGATGCCAGATTTACTTACTAGCATGGAGGTGGATCTTCTGGTGATTTGAATGAGAGACTGGATCAGATTGTTTCTATGTTGAGTCGACAAGAGGCCAGGATGGATGGAATAGAACAGGAAATGAGAATGGGCTAACCAAGGGTGAATACATGATTAAATGAGGAGAATAGGGATGAGGCTCGTGAAGAAATTCCTGAGACTAAGAGAAACCCTAGTAAGCAGGAGAAGGTGGTTGAAGAGTTGTGGAAAGACCTCAAAAAGGTTGCCCCACCAAAATTTGATGGAAAAATAATTGGAGACGGAGTAGAAGCCTGGATAATTGAGATGGAGAAGTATTTCTCCCTGAGAAATTTATCTAGTGAGACTAATGCAATCTGGGGATCATACCAACTCACCTGTGAGGCTGCCACTTGGTGGGATAATGAGAAGGTTGAGAAGTAGCTATTGCCTGGTGAGGTAACATGGGAACTATTTTTGCAGATATTCAGAAAAAGGTGGCTACCACAGTTATATTTTGATAAGAAAATGACCAAATTTCATAATCTCATCTAGGATGGAATGACTGTAACTCAATATTGGGAGAAATTTTCCCACTTGCTTAAGTATGTGCCTCAGTATCAGCAGGATGAGAGGTTTCAGATTCTCAAATTCATCTTGGGGCTAAGGCCTCAAATTGGAGCAGATGTTGATATTCACGATGGATGAGGTTTTTGAAACAACCATTAAATAGGAGCAAAACTTGCAACAAGTAGCAAATTACAGGAAAAGCAGAGATACAAAATATGGCAATAGGAAATCTTAGGGAAACAACCAGAACAATTAGAATTAGAACAATTAGGGTAACAACAACAGGCAGATCAGGAATCTCAAGAGAGAATAATTCTTAAGACCATAATGAAGGAAATCATAATAACAACAAGAGGGCAAACTATAACAACAATAACAAAAGAGATACTTCAGACATACCCAGAGCATCCCGTGGTGGTTTCTACACATGCGGCGGTGAGCATTATGCCAATGTATGTCTACAGAGGGGAAACAATCAAAAGAACTAGAATCAATAGCACATTCATGTGGCGGTAGATAATTGCCAAGCTGATTTCCATGCCACACCAATTCAATTCTCGAGTAAGGTTTTTGGATATCCTATTTTAGTTTTGATTGATACTGGTGCTACAGAGTGCTTTGTAGATAAGAGTTATTTCTAAATTGTTTATTAGACCAAGATTCATGGATAATTCCTGGAAGGTCTAGTATGGTAACCGGATAGAGAAAATGGTGGAGCAATGCCTAACATGTAGTCAACTTGAACTTCCTAGTTTTTAGATAGAGGTCAACTTATATGTGGCACCCCTAGGATCATATGATGTTATTTTGGGGATAAAGTGGCTTATAGAACATAAGTCAATTGTAAATTGTGAGGAGAAGATAGTAAATTGCTTAGATGATATGGGTAACCAAGTGAAGATTCATGGGATAAGAAGACCATTGGAACTCAGGCAGATTTCTACCATGCAGTTGAAAAAGGCCAATAGGAAGGGATGAATTATTTATGCCGTAAAGGTTAGGGATCTTGAGGACTTAGAGTCATCAGTTATGGATCATCCTCTTTTGAAGGAATTCCAAGATGTGTTCCTTGATGAATTGATTGAGTTGCCTCCGAAGTGGGAATTTGATTTCTCAATTGAATTGTTACCTGGAGCTGAGCCTCTGTCAAAGGCACAATACATAATGATTACAACTGAATTGTATGAGCTGAAGGCATAGTTGCAAGAATTGCTTAACCAGGGTTTCATAAGGCCAAGTGTGTCTCCATGGGGAGCACTTGTCATTTTTGTAAAGAAGAAGAATGACACCTTGAGGTTATGTATTGACTACAAAATGATAAACAAGGCCACCATCAAAAATAAGTATCCACTCCCTAGAATTGATGAACTATTTGACCAACTGAAAGGAGCGAAGGTATTCTCAAAAATTGATTTGGGATCAAGATACCACCAGCTGAGAATAAAAGATGAAAATATTTCAAATACTGCCTTCAGGACCAGATACGGACACTACGAGTTCACGGTGTTACTGTTTGGGCTAATCAACACCCTAACAACTTTTATGAATTTGATGAACAACATCTTCATAGATTGCTTAGATGACTTTGTTTTAGTTTTTTTGGATGATATATTGATATACTCTGAGTCAGAGGAAGAGCATGACAAACATATGAGGATAGTATTGCAACATTTGCGGGATCATAAGCTTTATGGGAAGATGTAAAAATGTACTTTCACCTTAGTACACTATTTGGGCCATGTTATTTCAGCTGAGGGGATAGCAATGGACCCAGATAAGATTAAGGCAATTATGGAGTGGCCAGCTCCACAAAATGTGTTAGAATTTCGGAGCTTTATGGGGCTTGCTGGCTATTATAGAAAATTTGTCAAAGGGTTCTCAACAATTGTAGCACCCATCACTGCACTCCAGAGAAAGGGAAAGAAATTTGAATGGAATGATAGATGAGAGTAGGCATTTCAGTTGTTGAAAGAGAAACTTACTTCTGCATCCATCCTGATTGTGCTAGATCCAAATGGGCACTTTACAGTTATTACATATGCATCAGGGGAAGGTGTAGGGGCAATTATTATGTAGGAAGGTCAAGAAGTGGCTTACGAATCTTAGAAATTGAAGTAGCATGAACTGAATTATGTGCCACACAATTTGGAGTTGGCTGCCATAGTGCACACTCTTCAAATGTGGAGGCATTATCTTTTGGGGAAGCCTTTTGACCTGAAGACAGATCATTTGGGATTGCAGTACATATTTACCTAGCCTAATCTAAATGCTTGACATAGAAGATGGTTGGAGTTCTTGAGCGAATATGATTTTGGCATAGAATACATAAAAGAAAAAGAAAACAATGTAGCGGATGCCCTAAGTAGAAGGAGACATCTCACATCCATGGTAATAGTAAGGTCAACTTTCAGATAGAGGGTGATGCAGGCTTTGCCTGGTGATGAGTTTTATGATAGGGTGAAACAAACCCTAGAGAGGGATCCTTCAGATCATAGATATGATAGATACATGTTTGAGTCTGACGGACTCCTGAGATATCAGGGATGAATGTATGTTCCAAATGCTATAGGATTGAGAGAACTTGTGCTTGAGGAATTTCATAATGCTCCTTATTCAGGACACCTTGATGTAACAAAGATGATACAAGGACTCAAACCATTATAATTCTGGCTAGGACTTAGGAGGGATGTTACATCTTTTATAGCCTGATGCTTAGAATACTAGAGAGTCAAGGCTGAGCATGTCCATCTGACATGACTTCTTTACCCACTTAGGGTTTCAAAATACAAATGGCAGGTTATTACTATGGATTTCATTCAGGGGTTGCCTATGACCAGGAATAGACATGATGTCATCTTGGTTGTGGTGGATAAACTGACGAAGGTTGCCCATTTCATTCCTGGGAACCTTAAAGATGGCTCATTGGTTTTAGAGATGAAGTTTGTGCATGAGATTTTTTGGTTGCACAGTGTACCTGAGATGATCATCTCTAATCGTGATACACGGATGACCTCTAGATTTTGGACCACTTTGTATGCTTCTTTGGGAATAAAACTAAACTTTAGTTCAGCATATCATCCTCAGACTGATGGTCAGACTGAGAGGGTGAACCAAGTAGTAGAGGATCTCCTCGGAATGTACTGTATGGATTAGCAACATAAGTGGGAGGAGTACCTACCTCTAGTTGAAATTGCTTATAATAACTCTTTTCACGTCTCTCTAGGAATGACACCTTTTGAGGCTTTGTATGGTCGCAAATGTCAAACGCCTATTAGCTAGGATAGAGTGGAAGACATGATTGTTGTAGGACCAGAAATGTTGAGGGAGATGGAATATTAGATGAAGCTAATCAAGGAAAAGGTTAAGCAAGCTTCAGATCGACAGAATAGCTTTGCTGATAGGAACAGAACCTTCAGGCAATTTTCAGTAGGAGATAAAGTCTTCTTGAGGGTGCGACCTCAAGAGAGTTCTATCTCTTTTGGAAAGGGGTCTAAGCTTGCCCCTAGATATGTTGGATTGTTTGATGTCTTGGAGGTTAGTAATCTGGTTGCTTACAGGCTTGCTCTACCACCGGCTCTTTCCCAGATACATAATGTCTTCCATGTTTCAGTACTTAAGCCATATCATTCGGATGCATCTCATATTCTTGACTAGCATGCATTGCAGGTTCAAGATCCAGGGGTGGTGCTAGTGGAGCCCACCAAGATTCTAGAGAGGTGCAACATTAAGTTGTGGAACCGCAATGTGGTGCAATATAGGGTCCAGTGGGACCAATATTCGGTGGACAATGCCACCTGGGAAAATGCAGAGGACATTGATAGATTATTTCCTCATCTGAGATTCTAGTTCATTTTATTTATGCATATGATGACATTTATTATATTATTGATATTTGATGTATAAGACTCTTTATGTAGATGTTTTGTAATAAGACATCGAGATGATGTCTCTTCCAAGTGGGGAAGGATGTCATGTCTCAAACTTTGATGCTATCTATGTTTTCTTTATGTGGAAATAATACATGGACAATTATGTGTGGTTAGATGAATATTTTATCACTTTGAAAGATGAATGATTATTTTATTATGAAATAAATGAATTAAAATAAATGATATATTCATGTTATTAATTTTGATGCTTTAGCTATACTTCGGCTATTGGGTTACTAACCTATTAATAGAAATTTAAGTTTACCATGAGTTGCAGGTTGTCGAAGACAAGGGTGTGGTTAAGGCAAAGGAGGTGAGCAGCTTGGCAGGGTTAAGATGGAGGGAATTCTCTCTTTCTCTCACACACACCACTTAGTGTCATATAGATGCATTAGATTTCATATTAATTGATTATATTTTATAGTTTGGTTTATTTGTGTTTTAGTTAGTTTAATTAATTAATTGTTATTTAATATTATGTGTGCAAAGAAAATAGATTAATTGATTAATTATTTGCTTGATTTTAATTGAAGAATGAATTTATTTTATTATTTGTTTTATAGAAAATTGTGATAATCGTGCTAATTATTTAACATTATTTTAGATAAATAAGAGAATAAAATTAGAAATTAAAAACAAGATTTTTAAAATAAAACAAAGGAAAGAAAACAAGAGAAAAATAATAAAGAATTAGAAAGAAACTTCATTTAGAAAATAAAGCTCAAAAATAAAGCAAAAACACATGGAAGGAAGAAAAATAATAAAGAGGGAAATCAACTCATTTTTATACACAACACAGAGGGGAATTTCACAATCAATTTTTCTCAACTCAAAATCTAGAAAATAAGAATACATGATAGATTAGATACAAAGGAAGAGGGCTTTGGCAAAGGTTGAGGATCGGGGACAAAGGAAAGCTATTGGGAACAAAGGAATTGGAAGAATTCATCTATTGGGAGAGCAAAACCAGGTTTTTATTCCAAACAAATTATGTGTTTAAAATCTCTGTATTTTTCTTGTGGAATGATCTTGGAAAAATATTCTTTAAAAGTTGTTGCTGATCATTGTATTTAGAGAATATATATATATATATATATATATATATATATATATATATATATATATATATATATATATATAAAATCAGTGAAATACTTGAATCAACTGCATAAAATTTACAAGCTACTTGCATTTCATTTATAGTGAATTGACTGCATAAAATTTACAAGTTGCTTGCGTTTCATTTATAGTGTATCGACTGCATAAAATTTACAAACTGCTTGCGTTTCATTTATATTCCAATCGATAGGGAAAATGAGTTTAAAGAAACAAATGGTGAAAGGTATATAAAATTTATGTTTAAGCCAACGGATGGCTATGGCGCCACTGTATGGTGTCGCAATCCCCAAAGGGAAATGTGAACCCATACGGGGACGCCAACTCCTTTTCAATATTGATAACTTTAAAACTTGGAAATGAAACTTGTTCTGTCAATTAAATTCTATGTTGTGTTATCACTATGTTTTGGGCGCTCAACACAAGCTGACCAATCTGTGATTTCAATTTGATTTATTGGAAATATATATACTGACTGTAATATTTATTTTTCTGAGAATATAATGCATCCTGTATATATTTTGACATGTCTACCTTCGAATATAACAATGGATATTTTAAATTATATAAATATAAATATGTGTGTGTGTATTTATATCTGGTAGCTGGAAATGTATTTTGATTTATGCTCTGTCATCTCAGTGGAGTTTAATTTGTAAATTGATATATATATATATATATATATATATATATATATATATATATATATATATATATATATATATATATATCGTGTTGCTACAAAAAGAAATGTTCATTTTATCTTATTGTTACACTGCTACTAATGGCTTAAATGAACTTATGGATTATTGAGCTTCTTGTTTTAAGATAATTGTTAATGAGATTATTTGTTTTACAAAAATAGCAATATATCAAAACCCATTATTTGTGAAAGAAATGTATTGAAATAAATTGGTAGATTCTCCACATCTAGGATTAACATGTCAAGAAGTTGATATAAAATACAGAAAAATGGTAAACTTAGTCAAACTAGTGAAATCAACTGAATAATGGAAATTGTGATTGTTTTGTAAAATGGATAATTATGTTTATGGAAAATCAAACTTAGAAAACTATTCATTGCATGTATATGGGTAAAGTATTGAACTTTCGAGACAGGACGCCGAATGTGGGCTCCCAAAGACAATAGTTTTACTTTTTCTAAAACTATCATTTTTGTTTTATTATGCTTGGCCAGGCTACTGTACCATTGAAATAGATGGAATTTAAAAATCCTAGATTATGTTATTTATATCTTTGCCACATCATGCTTGCAAGAGTTATGTCATCCTAGGTTAGGAATGCATATAGGCAACGGGCACGCGTCGAGAGATTCTCTCCTACTTATACCATTCCAGGTTGCTAGGCTCCTTGTGCAGGGTCAGAGTTTTCTTCAAGTTGGAAGAAACCCAGGGAAGTCCAGTGCTTCATGGTTGGGTGGAAAAAACACCTTAACTGCACTCTTGGTCTCAGCTAGCGGAAGATCAGAGGATCACAATGGTTGAGTTTAGAGATTTCATGGATATTTATTTCATTATACTCATTGTATGGCTAGTATAGCCAAGTTGTATTTGTAACTTACATTCATGGATATGTTGATGTATCATCTCTATTGTAACATTGAAACAGATGTTTTGGTAACACCAGATTGGGTGTATGTAACTGAAATTGTAACACTCTCAAGTGTATGAAAAATTTTACTTTATTGATGAAATTTTTTCTATTTTATATTTTTTTATGGATATTTGGTATCATTAAATGATTTATTTTCCATTTTTGGATTAAGTAATGTTTTTGGAATACTATGTTTAGTAAGTAATTTTTCGCACCTTACACCCAAATAGCCTTAAAACTCTAATTATGCAAAATAGTAAGTAAAATGATGAATTACGACAAATGCTTGTAGACTAAGGTAGTAAACAAAGATTAATTACTAACCATTTTTCAAAGTTTGAGATGCCAAATACTCAAGGACAATGCCCTAGGTGCCCAAGTCCAAGGTACAATTTTCTTTAGGGAATACGAGGCTCCTTCCAGCATTGATAATCACTATTCTGTATGTTTTTGTCACAGGAGATGTAGAGGACACTGCCCTAGGTGCCCTAGTCCAAGGCAGGCTAATTTTTGGGATGTTAGAGCTTCTTCAGATGTAGATTGTCACTATCATGGAGATTCTTGTGTTTGTAACCTCTGAGGACATTGCCCTGTGTGCCCATGTCCCGAAAGTGCTCTGAACTGATTCTTTCTACTAGATCCAGAATCCTTATCTTCTACAACCTTCCTTTGCAACTTCACTTAGCGAAATCTGATACCTGTACCCTACAATCACAAGGAGTGTGGTTGGGGGTTGTGGTGTTTAGGAGCTTGCCTTAGTCAAGCCCCAGAAGGACATTCAAGTCTTCTGAACACCCTTGTGAGATAGAGGCAAAAACAAATTGATAAATGATTCAAACACAAATACATATCACCTTAGAAGTGTAGGTCTCACATAGATGAAAATTCCTCAACACATGAGAAGATGAAGCTAAATCTGCAATCACAAACACAATAACAATGCTCTGCTTTGCAACAATGAATATCTTGAATGCTCTAAAATCATAAGTTTGCCAAAAGTTCATAATCATCTTCTAGTTTACAATTAAAACCCTAAACATGCTTATGTATGCAACTAAACACATTCCCTCTAAGAATTTCGTAATTCAAACTTAAGATGTCGACATGGGACCTAATTAATGGTCACATAACTGACATTCAAATTTAGGACCTGCCTGAAATAGTGCAGGGCAAGGATGTGAGCGCTTGTGTCCACTGTAAATGGGAATATGAAATTGATCAATAATGATAAATAAACCCAAACATCAATGAAATATGCAAATAACAAGAATAAACAAATGAAGTACAAACTTACAAAACCTATTACCCTGCTGCTTCCATTGTTTGCCTATCTGTTCTCGACCTTGATGAAGAAGATTGGCCCTCAGTGAGCTTGCTTCCTTGCTTGTTGACGGTGACAAGAACGGAATGGCTGTGATATTTTGTTGTGTTGAAGATGAGCTTCAAACACAGGGGCAATGAATAGAGGATGTGGGATGGCTAGAATGATTTCTGCATTAGGATGGTATGAAGAAGGGAATTGAGAAGAATGTGGGCATTATGAGGATGCCAGAAGAAGATTTCTAGGAGAAGTTGGGCATAGTAAGGATGCCTGAATATCTGTCTCCTAATTGCTTAGAGAATGGTCTCATTTATAGATTTTCTAAAAAGGGAATGGAGGGTGAGGATCAAAAGATGAGATCAATGGATCTCATTTTTTGTGAATCTTTAATTCATAATGGATTAATAAAAAATTCTTTTTTTGAGAAGAGTGGGTTATGACAATTGAATTTTCAATTCAATAGTGGAGGACAATTAAATTTTTAATTCAGTGGTGGAGGACAATTGAATTTTCAATTCAATAGTGGAGGACAATTGAATTTTAAATTCAACTTAGTGGAGGACAAATTGAATTTTCAATTCAATAGTGGAGGACAATTGAATTTTCAATTCAATAGTGGAGGAGTGGAGGACAAAAATGAATTAAAGATTTATTTTTGGATTTTGGAGGATATTAGCTGATTACATATTAAAAATATTTAATTATATGTGCAACATGGTGAGGTGGAAGAGATGAGGTGGATGAAGTGGATTTTGTGAGGTGGATTTAAGACTTGAGACATTAGAAGAATTTAGGGAATTTAATTAAATAAAATGATTTTATTTAATTGTAGGATAATGAACCAATCAAATAAAATTATAATATTTATTTAATTGACAGAAGAAAATAAGAATTAAGATAAATATCAAAATATTTACTTAATTCTACCTGAGCCAATTTTAGGTGTATACATTTTGCCCCTCTTTGAAGCAATGTGTTTTATCAGGTTGTTTCAAAGAATAAGAAGTTTGATAATGATACATGCCCTAGTTTGCCCCTGGTACAGGTTATGATGATAGGATGCCCCTCAGGAGATTGGACGGGGAGAAGGCGGCAGGCGTGAGACGGATAATCTCATGATAAGATATGTTGACAGGAGATGAAATGGTTGAATGCACAAGAAAGAGATGAATGATATGGAATGCAAGATAAAAATGATAACACACACAAGCAAGTAAGCAAGTATGCACAAATGACACAAGCACAAACAAGCTATTGCCCCTGTTGAGTGGTAAACCAATGATATGGATCAATGATGTCTGGTTTTAGGAATGAAATATGTCATATAAGACTTTAGGTCTAGTTTCGACAATATAACATCATGTCTAAGACATTTGATATGATAGTGTTGTCATGGCGGGGAACAATATATCCCTAGACCAACATGGCAGGTGTGTTGTCATGGCGGGGAATGATGGATCCCTAGAGCAACACGAAGGATAGTGTTTGGTTTCAGGAAATGAAGCATGTCGTGTAAGATGCGTGTGTCGGTCTAATTTCGACAAATGCAACATCCTGTATAAGACAATTGATTGATTAATTGATTGAGTTGGTTTATGACCGGACAAGGATCAAGACCATTGATTGTGATTGGATCATTTGACAAGATTGATTTGACTTGATTGACATGGATTAAGGATAGACTTGCAATTGGATATGGTATGGATATGGATATGGATATGAGACGCAATTGGATATGGCATAGATATGGAAATGGATATGAACTATAGTTGGATACGGTATGGATATGGATATGGATATTTGTCATCTTGATATAGCAAGTATTTTGAAGCGCTTTCATCATTGGGCTTTTATTATGTTGTAAGAAAATACAAGCATCTAGGTATAATTAAACCGAGATGACCTGAGTATTACTTACATGGATTTTGATATAGCAAGTTAATACAAGCATCTAGCCAAAATTGAATCTAGATGACCTGAGCATTTCTTGCATTTTTCAACAGACAAGGATTGCCCCTTTTCATGTTTAGACCTCAGAGTCCTCGATGATCTTTTGTCGATCATGTCGTTAGACAAAAGTCATCACATTATTAAAGTGTGATCCACAAGCAATAGACAAAGAAAATAATCATGCCCCCATCATAGCATCTCTAGCTTTTGGCATCCTCGAGTAGCATAGAAAGGCATGATAACATAAATCAAGACTGTAAGTTAATCTAACCAACACAAAACATTCTTGCATTTAGATGTGTTTGTTTCTTTCCATAATTTGAGATAGAATTAGCTTGAGTGTTTTGATATGGTACTCTTGTTTTGTCTTGGATAGGTTGATGTTTTGCGTCAAGATTTTTGTTTTTTTGGTAGCTTGCTTTGCTGCTCTTTTTTATCTGGTGAGAAGATTGCACAATCCTTATTGGTGAGACGGACCTTAAGGGACTGACCTAGTGCCTCGGGGGCTCATTGCTAAATGGCCTTGCCTACGTGACGACGCAGAGGCAACGTAGTTCAGGGTAAACCCTAATGAACCATGGATGGACTAGAAGAGAGACAACAAGAAAGACGATAAGAAATGGGATGGATGGGACCGTGCGAGCCTCGGGGATGCATAGGAATATGGCCTTGCCTACGTGACAACGCAGAGGCAACGTAGTTCATGGACTTGGACCATGGAAAACCAACGAGAGACACTATGCTTAGGCGTGCGCAATAGATGCGGTATGGGACAAAACTTTGGTTGACAAGGCCAACAAAGAGATAGAGTATCAAGCCACGATAGGTAACTGTTAGGATTTTATTATGGGACAAATATGGGTCGAATGGGACACAAGGAAGAATGGACTCAAGGTGATTGGTTTCCCGAAGATGGAGAAGGCGGTTTATCACAAGTAATGCCTGTTTACCAGGTTTTCACCACTTGCTTTTATTGGCACGGAAGCTAGAAAGTATACATGATGCCTGCTTGCCAAGTTTTCATCATGATACCTATCCAAGGCACCTATTTGCCAGGTTTTCACCCTAGGACAATTTTTTTTTGTTCTTTTCTGATTTTTTGATATATTTTTTTTGTACTTTTTTCTAATTTTTTAATTTTTTTATATTTTATGCCTCCCTTACATTGGGGTTCTCCTAGGTATAAAACCAGTGAAGATGCATGTTGTTGATTGGATCATCGAACAGCTCGCCCTCGGATGTTGCCAACTGATATGCCCCCGATTCGTAAGCAGCTACAATCGCATAGGGCCCAAGCCAGTTAGGTTCAAACTTGCCTTTCTTTTCTCTGTCTTGTTAATTGCGAGGATTTTCTCTGAGGACAAGATCCCCAATCTTAAAGATTCTTGGGTGAACTCTGTGGTTATAGCTTCTTGACATCATCTGTTGATATGCTTTGAGATGGTCAAAGGCTTTCTATCGCCTTTCTTCTAGCAGCTCTAGTTCTTGCAACCTGGAGACTCTGTATTCTTCATCTGATATGAGACCTTTCAATGACACCCTGAGAGATGGTAGTTCGACCTCAATGGGGAGGATAGCTTCTGAGCCATAGACAAGGGCGTATGGTGTAGCACCTGTGGGAGTGTGTATACTGGTTCTGTAGGCCCACAGAGTAGGATTGAGTTGGATATGCCAATCACGGCCAGCATCATTGATAGTCTTCTTGAGGAGTTTCAAGATGGTCTTGTTGGATGCTTCAGCTTGACCATTGCCTTGGGGGTATTATGGTGTAGAGATGTGGTGTTGGATCTTGAATCATTCATAGAGTTCTTGGACATCCTGGTTTTTGAATGGTCTTCTGTTATCCATGATAATGGATGAAGGAATTCTGTATCTGCAGATGAGGTAATTCAGGATGAATGAAGAGATTTGCTTACCTATGATGGTGGTGAGGGGAACGGCTTCAATCCACTTTGTAAAATACTCCGTGGCAGTTATGATGAATTTATGGCCATTGGATGAGGGCGGATGGATCTTTCCCACAAGGTCAAGTCCCCATTGGCAAAAGGGCCAAGGTGTCATTAAAGGTCTCAATTCTTGTGCTAGTGCATGTATTAGGTTCCCATGTATTTGGCACTGCCTGCACTTTTTGACAAACTGATATGAATCCATTTCTATGTTCAGCCAGTAATAACCCAAGCGCATGAGTTTCTTGGCTAAGGAAGGACCACTAGAGTGTGTTCTGCAAATCCCTTCATGTACGTCTTGCAAGGTGGTTATGGATTCTTCTCATTCTAAACAACGGAGTAAAGTACCATCTAGACCATGTCGGTATAAGGTATCGGCAATGATGGTATAGTGAGAGGTTTGGCGTACGAAAGTTCATCTCTGGTTAGAAGAGAGGTCAGGTGGGAGAATGTTGTCCTTGAGGTAAGTGTAGGTCTTACTGTACCAAGGTGAATTAGATCCAATGAGAAGGCATATGGAATGGTTCTCAGGAAGATCATAAGCTGGTTGCCGGATAGTTTCCACTAAGAAGTCGTATCGTGACTCATTTTTAGGTATTTCAAGAAGGGAGGCAATGGTGGCCATTGCATCCGCTACTTTATTCTCAATCCTAGGTATTTGCTCAAAGGAGATGGTACTAAAGTGTTCTTTGAAGTCGTTGACCATCCTTTTGTACGGGATGAGCTTTTCATCTTTGGTTTGGTACTCATCGTTGACCTGATTGATTATAAGCTGAGAATCACCGTAGACATGCAGTTCTTGGATTTTCCATTCATTTGCCATTTTGAGACCAATTACTAAGGCTTCATATTCCACTATTTTGTTTGTGCATGGAAATACCAACCGGTAAGACTTCGGGATTGTGTCGCCTTGAGGAGTTATGAACAGGATGCCTACCCCCAATCCATGGTGAGTGTAAGATCTGTCGAATTATAGTTTCTAGGAAGATGTTGACACATTGAATAGGGATTCATCTGGGAACTCAAACTGCATTGGCATGGTGTCTTGCAATGGTGCCTCTCCTAGTTGATCAGCTATGATTTGTCCCTTGATGGCTTTTCTGTCTACATATTCGATGTCGTATTCACTGAGAAGCATTACCCATTTTGCTAGGCGACTTGTGAGAGCTACTTTTCTCAGGAGATACTTCAGTGGGTCTATTTTGGCAATGAGTTTAACTGGATGTGCAAGCATGTAATGTTGGAGTTTTTGTGAAGCAAAAACTACCGCGAGACATGATCTTTCTACTTGTGAGTATTGTAACTCATAGCCCACTAAGGTTCGGCTGATGTATGCAGATATAGCAATGGTTCAATTACTTTCTTCCTAGTTATGGACTACGCGATATTGGCATGTATGCATTTGTGCTTTCCTAATTAGAGTTAGATGCAAATTGTATGAACAATGGGTTACTCCTTCCTAATTAGAACTAGATGGGAATCTTATGTCAGGTGTATAATAATGCCTAAATTGATCTTGTTCAACATTTAGGAAAAATGATGGTTTTCAATGGACATTTTTGCACCAAACTGGATTAGCAGTCTCCTGATATCCACCTGTAGTCCACCAAAACAAAAGTTGAATCAAGAATTGTGTAAGTCAAAGGATTAGCTGCAAAACATATAATCTAAAAATTATGGCAAGAAACAAACACATCTAAATGCAAGAATATTTTGTGTTGGTTAGATTAACTTACAGTCTTGATTTATGTTATCATGCCTTTCTATGCTACTTGAGGATGCCAAAAGCTAGAGATGCTATGATGGGGGCATGATTATTTTCTTTGTCTGCTGCTTGTGGATCACACTTTAATAATGTGATGAATTTTGTCTAACGACATGATCGGCAAAAGATCATCGAGGACTCCGAGGTCTAAACATAAAAGGGGCAATCCTTGTCTATTGAAAAATGCAAGAAATACTCAGGTCATCTAGATTCAATTTTGACTAGATGCTTGTATTGACTTGCTAAATCAAAATTTGTGTAAGTAATACTCAGGTCATCTCAGTTTAATTATACCTAGATGCTTGTATTTTCTTACAACATAATAAAAACCCAATGATGAAAGCGCTTCAAAATACTTGCTATCTCAAGGTGACAAATATCCATATCCATATCCATACCGTATCCAACTACAGTTTATATCCATTTCCATATCTATACCATATCCAAATATCCATATCCATATCCATACCATATCCAATTGCAAGTCCATCCTTAATCCATGCCAATCAAGTCAAGTCAATCTTGTCAAATGATCCAATCACAATCAGTGGTCTTGATCCTTGTCCGGTCGTAAACCAACTCGATCAATTAATCAATCAATTATCTTATACAGGATGTTGCATTCTCGAAATCAGACCAACACACGCGTCTTACACAACATGCTTCATTTCTTGAAACCAGAAACTATCCTTCGTGTTGGTCTAGGGATATATTGTTCCCCGCCATGACAGCACTATCATATATCATTATCATATCAAATGTCTTAGACAGGATATTGCATTGTCGAAACCAAACCTGGAGTCTTATACGACATCTCATTCCTAAAACCAGACATCATCGACCTATATCGTTGGTTTACCACTTGACAGGGGCAATACTTTGTTTGTTCCTGTATCATTTGTGCATACTTGCTTCCTTGCTTGTATGTGTTATCATTTTATCTTGCATTCCATTTCATTCATCCCTTTCTTCTGTATCCAACCATTTCATCTCCTATCAACATATCTTATCGTGAGATTGTCCGTCTCACACTTGCCGCCTTCTCCCCGTCCAATCTCCCGAGAGGGCATCCTATCATCACAACTTATACCAGGGGCAAACTGGAGCATATATTATTATCAGACTATTTATTCTTTGAAACAACGTGATAAAACACATTGCTTCAAAGAGGGGCAAAATGTAGACACCTAAAATTGGCTCAAGTTGAATTAAGTAAATATTCTAATATTTATCTTAATTCATATTTTCTTCTATCAATTAAATAAATACTATAAGTTTATTTGATTGGTTCATTATCCTACAATTAAATAAAATCATTTTATTTAATTAAAATCCCTAAATTATTCTAATGTCTCAAATCCTAAATCCACCTCACAAAATCCACTTCATCAATCCACCTCATCTTTCCACCTCACCATGTTGCAGATATAATTAAATATTCTTAATATTTAATTAGCTAATATCCTCTATTATCCAAAATTGAATTCTTAATTCAATTGTCTCCCACTATTCTCCACTCATTAAATTCTTAATTCAATTGTTCCCCATTATTCTCCACTCATTGAATTCTTAATTCAATTGTTCCCCACTATACTCCACTCATTGAATTCTTAATTCAATTGTTCCCCACTATCCTCCACTATTGAATTCTTAATTCAATTGTCATAACTCACTATCTTCCACTATTGAATTCTTGATTCAATTGTCATAACCCACTCTTCTCAAAAAAAAAATTTTAATTCATCCATTATGAATTAAAGATTCACAAAAAATGAGAGCCATTGTTCTCATCTTTTGATCCTCACCCTCCATTCCCTTTTCAGAAAATCTATAAATGAGACCATTCTCTAAGCAATTAGAGGGACTTCATCTTGCACAATAACTATACCCAAATTTCTCTTCTTCTCTCTATTTCTAGTATCCTCCATTATCATGTGTTGGAATCTCACATTCAACACAAACAGGTATCAAAGACATTCTTCCTTTGTCATCTTCAACAAGAAAGCAAGCAAGGAAAGCTTCTGAGGGCTTCACAATCAAGATCAAAGAAAGATAGGCAAACAATGGAAGCCACAGGGTAACAGGTTTTGTAAGTTTGTACTTCATTCATTTATTCTTGCTATTTGCATATTTCATTGATGTTTGGGTTTATTTATCTTTATTGATCAATCTCATATTCCCATTTACATCCACATGTCCTTATTTCAGGGTAGGACTAAGTACAACAATGTCCCTCATGCCCCTTGTGACATGGGTTTCAGGCCATTTTCTTCCACGAGTCAAAATGAACATGTAACATGCAAAACAAGGGACCCGAGAGCTAAACCTAGGAGGGAAAAAGCCCAGGGAGACATTTTATGACATAACATTAAGCCTCCACTTTAATTTATGTATAAATGCAAGGTCCATACATGCATTAAAGTATAGTCAAAACACAACATGCCAGGCACTTGAAGCTAATGTATACACAAAGATTGGAGACTGTTTCTAGCCCCCAGTCTTAGGTAGACATTAGAGAAAACACATTACAGACACACCAATCACAGTGAAGATGGTAACATGCACACAAAACATGGAGATGATAGTTACATTCATGCAAAACACATATAAGATATCACTGAAGACACACAAAACACAGTGAATGCAGTGATTATTTATTTTTCATTTTTATATATATAAATGCAGATGCATGTATAGGAAAAGTAAACACACAACCCAAAATGTAGGAGGGACTCATCACCACACATCTTTAGACTACATATGGGGAAAAAAACATGTAGTACAAATCTTAGTGTAAGAGGGACTCATCGCCACACGTCTTTAGACTACACATGAGAACAAACACACCATACAAATCCCAAAGCATAGGAGGGACTAATTGCCACATGTATTTAGACTATGCTTGGGAACAAACACACCATACAAAACCCAAGTGGGGGTTAACCACACAAGGGGGGAAACTCACGAAAAACACACAAAAAACATGAGTGCCATATAGTATGCCAAAGACATACTATACGTCTAAAAAATCACAAACAAGTGATGGAAGGAGCCTATTGCTAGGTTCACCACCATCTCAAACACATTACAAGCACACCTGATGGTTGGGCTTATGCCACAACAATCACCAAAGATACGATTAAGGGAGGATACACCAACCCTGCCTACTTGGAGGACTTTTAGAATAAAGAGGATGTGCACTAGCTCAAGAGATACACCATCCCTACCTCTGTAGAGGGATTTCAAAATGTAACCCCAACTGCATCATGAAGATGCCTTATAGTGAAAAGGAAGCATGTGCTTAAAAGTATACAACCCCACCTGCATCACGAAGACGCCTTACAGTGCAAATGAGGTATACACAATAGATCAATGTATGCAAACACACTTTATCAATATCAAAATCATCAGACAATTTACCTTATATATGCCCCAACCTTAAGGTGGTTGATATCGTGTATCGATATCAAGCGCGTTATGGTAGGAAGAAAACACACAAGGGAACATGTACTTTATGATCGCCAAATGTTCCCACAAACACACAATTTCCTACAAGAAAAGAGGTTAGAAATCTTTATCTAAGATAATAACCACATCATATGATAAAAGAAATGCATGAAAACAATCACATCAAGAGCTGAGGTTAAACTACGGATTCAGAAACCAAGTATATCCATCGGGCCATACCACAGAGATCTCAAAACTGAGTGTAACAAAAGTGAGACCCAAGATAAATAAAGTGCATGAAGTAGCAATATTGTTGTGATTTGTTAGCAAATATAAGACATCATCAAAATATCACATGGAGTGATTCTACTAGCCAAGTGTCGGATAATATATATATCAACCCCGTCATCATGTATGGACTAGGTCCATTTTTTCTTACTCACTAAAGGGACACGTGGTCCGTATAAATCTTATTTGCTTTTCGTCATCTGCCAGCTAGATAGAACCACTAGAGGAAGGTAAACAATAAATCAAGAGAGAAGAACAAGTGCATTAGGGTCGTCACATAGGAAGGTGCCCCCAAGTCACCAACTGCAATGCTATGCCCCTAAGACACAACACACAACAATGAAAATAAAGGAGAGGAGCAATATAGAAGAATGATGATATAAATAGAAGAAGGGTCACAACAGAGGCAGTCTCCTGGTATCCTTGACCTTACAAGAGTATCAAGGGTCATCCAAGGAGGCCTAAACAACACATAACACATCACGGGGGAAACACAACACAGAGGTAAAGGATTAGAAATAATTACCTGTAGATACACCCATATTAGAATTTGTGACTTGTGAGCATCATAGAAAGATGCTCAATCAAGTTTCATGTGAAGCTTGAGTGGTTCATACTAGAGCGTTCTTTGTTGTTAGAAAGTCCATGCGGTGCTTGTTCATCAAATCTTTGTATATGTGAGATCTTTTGTTACTTATGAGGAGGAGAAACACTCTTATTTCCTTTTGATGATAATCATCTTACTCTTTTCCAATCTTTATCTCTCTTATTTTGTTGATTTTGTCTAACGTAGGGAGGACTATCTTGCACCGTGTCAATCTTTTCTTTTGTTATAATCTCTTACTTCGGTTGTTCTGTTTGTCTTTCCAATGCATTTTAGTTATCTCCTGATCCTTGAAGGGATAACAGAGGAGGAACTTTGGCATAAAAACCATTTCTTCATGGACAAGGTAATACTTCAGTATTTTCCTTATCCACTTCTATTGTAACAATTATCTCATCATAGTTCAGATAGTCATCTTCTACTTCTACTGTATTTTGTTCCATCATGTTATTATCAGTATGCTTGGGAAAGGGATTAGTAAAAATCTGTAAATTATGATTCAGAGGAGCAACCAACTTATTTCCATTGTCATTCACTCTAGATACCTGTATAACATTTGAGTCGATGAGGTCTTGTATTTCATGTTTAGGATGCATACATTGTTCAGTATCATGTCCTTGTTGCCGATGGAAATGACAAAAAGCACTAGCATCAAAATAAGGTCCTTGCATTCTAACAGGATCCAATGGTTTAATTGGGGGAAGCTTCAAGAGGTTATTACTCATAGCTTGATTCATGATAGGATGTAAGGAGTCAGATATCGGAGTTAATTGTCTTTGTTGTTGTCGATTCTGAAATGGTGTCCTCTTTAGATTAGTGATAGTGGACACTTGTGAAAATTTGTTTGAATTATGTTCATAAACCTTGATGAAAATCTTATTATTCCTCTTAAAGTTGTTTTGTGAAGGTCCACCTGTGGATTGACCAACATTAGCCGATGAGTTTTGGTTTTTATACTAACTAGACGAAAGTTGGAAATCACGAAGGGTGGTGCATAAATGTTGAAAAGAGTTATATTTCATCAAGATAATTTTATAATGGATGTTAGGTTGTAGATTTGTAATAAACACCTTCTGAACATCCTCATCCTTCATTTGATATTGAATTTGTGCATACAGAGCTTGATACCGACTAATTAACTCAGTTAACTTCTCTTTCAGACCTTGCTTGCAATGAACTAAACCAATCAAAGAGACTTGAGGTCCAATGTTACACCCCTAACTTTAACTATGTTTTACTTTTTACTTTTGAAATAATTAGTAGATGATTACGCATGATTCAATGATTTGACATTTAGTAAAAATGTCTAGAAAAATCAATGTTTTCATGAGTTATGTTTATTTGACTAAAATTGGCATGTGTTTAAGAGTTGTCAAGATGTGATGATTCCATAAGGATTATGAAATGATTATGGATACACTAATCTCAAGTTGGTGATTGCAAGTTGCATGCAGGGAATAGGTTTTTGCCCCTCCGAGAAAGGGAGGGAGAGCATCATTGGAGAGAAGGGAATAGATACAAGGAAAAGAGCAGTTTGTCACCATCTTAAGTCTTGTGTTGGTGCAAAATGGTGAACCTAGTTGAGTTGGGTAAGTGGTACTCAACCCATCTGGTCTAAGATATTTTCAACTCGACAGAACTGTCAATTTGTTGTCAGGATTTCTTAGTGTTGATTTTGTCGAGATTATGTTAGGAAATTTTGACCATTGAGATGGAAATGGTCAACAGTCATTAGTCCTTGTTTGATATGAATATAGTCATATTCAAGAAATAATAGTGTTACTATGGGTTAAATATTTCATATCGATACTTTTTGATAAAGTTTTCATTGATATCCTATCTTGTTTGTCATCAAATAATTTGAGAGAGGGGAGATACTCGACCCCATTCTCATATTTCACTATGTACTGAAAATAACATAAGTTGTCATTCTTTTAATGATATTTTGTTGATATAGATATATCTAAATATAGGATTTGTTGGTTAAACCCCTTTTGAGTTTGTCTTTATGATGAGGAAGTTTCTCTTGAATAATGGATGAAGGCACTTTATGAAGACCATCTTATAACAATGTGGGCATTTATTTCTTATCTCCATGGTTTGGAAAATTAGGGAGGATAATGTTTGAGTGGTCATTATGACGAACTACCCCAAAATGTCTGCATGCGAGAAAAAGTAAGAAAATAGGCAAAATTTATGGCAAAGACCCCGTGGGATGGTGAAGTAGTGGAATCTTTAAAATGACCATCACCTCCTTTTGTTGCATGCCTGGGTTGAGAGCATGGATAGGCTCGTTCATGGGTAGTTATGCCAGGGGGAATTTAATCCAAGAAACAACCCTTCATGTCGGGGGTTGTTGGAACGGCCAAATAGGAGGCCAGGTAGCTACAAAAGTATAAAACAATGTGGACTATGTACGAGGCAAAAGGCGGATACAGAGGCTTGATTCAGTTATACAAAACTATGGCATAACTTTAAAAGCCAATAAACTCTTATATGTGAGCATTATTATTCCGCTAGTAAAGTTTCTAAACTCATTGGTGGTTCCTATTAGCGTATTCCTTAAAACCTCAATAGGTGCAAGTTTGCGATATAGGATAAGCCTTAAAAGGCTATATAGTTGAAGTTAGGAAGAGAAGAAGAAAAAGAAAGACATAAGGAGATGTGCGGCAACATGCCACATCGATCTCAAAAGAAGGTTTCTATCATTGAATAAGAGAGACGACACTCATGGAGCCATGGCAAATATAAAACTAGTGTTGAATGATAGAGCTACGTCCTTGGACCTGCTCTATTTCACATGCCCAACTTCTGAATATAAATCACTACCATCATATATTCTAAATTATTGCCACTGGGTCTGGGAGAAAAAGAAGGTCGCGGCTCTATTTGTGGGGTTGAAGTAATTAAAGTTAGCTTGTAGGGCTACGCAAAAATGAAACCGCCAGGCGTATAGTATCAATGGCAAGGTTGTTGCATGCAAAATCTTTCACATCATAGTAAACAATAGAAAGACAAGGTTTACCCTTGGGTAGAAATAGAGCTCAGTGAGAGGTAAGAGATTATTCATCTAAAACTTTTGCTTCATTATTTCTCTGTAATATGTCCATTTTCCATATACTTGTGCAAAAGATAAAATTAACCCAAGTATGGGTATAATTTGTGTTTTGTGAAGTTGGTATGTTTATATATGTTTGAATCCCTTGTGTTTATGAAGACGATGGACTTCAGGGACTGTCATGATTATAACAATGCCACCAAACATAGGTTACCTTTGTGGGTATAAAGCCATCGAGTTGGATAATGCATTATTATTCTAAAGCCATTAGACTTGTTATTGTTACCCCTGTGTAAGATGCTTTCATGGTGTAGATAAGTTTTATTATCACTATATTAAGGCTTTATTATCTTTTTGTAGAATAAGAGGTCGATAGGCCAAGTATTTTTTAAAAAACATAGAGAACTCAAGGGTCAAGAACTGAGTTGCTTAAGTTGTTATAAAGGTAGTCTTGATCAGAAGTGGCACTTATAACTGTAACATTAGATATAGAATAACCATTTTCTTACTAATTCCTTTTGGTTGCTGAACCCTAAGGATATATGTTGTGAAGTCCGATAGGCTACAGGAATGTAAACTTAGGTATTCCAACTGGAAGCCCTTGTAGGCTGAAAGGCCAAGAGACTTTAATTTATTATGATATGATGTTAGATTAGTCAAGAACTTACTAAATCTTAGAATTGATTTTTGCCTTTTGAGAACAATTAGTAAAGTGATAAATGATATCATATAGGCAGTCTACATAAATAGTAGGTGACTTTTCATTATTGAAAAGTAATCCAAATCTATTCTTATGTGTAGAAAGTTCAAAATAGGTTTATGTATTCCAAAGAGATATTGGTATAAGTTTTATGCCTTGAAGTCAAAGATCTTGGAATAGTTACCTTCTTATATAAGAATGTTAAACAACAATACCGTTATCATTAAGAATAAATTCTATTTTGAGACACCCTATCTTTTACTCATTCAAACAACAATGAAAAGCTAGAGGAAGATAACCCATAATGTTGAACATTAGTTCTTATCTCTAGTTGGTAGAAGTTAGTTGACTAACCTAGAGATTGGAAATATTATATTGTTATCTTAGACTTAAATTGTATATGGTTTGTGTGATTAAATTTAGCCAAGATTATTTTATTAATAGTGTATTCGTAATCCTTGAGTAATGAGGATTTGTATAGCGCTTAAGAGGTTTAGAGAAAACTAGAGTGCACTATACTTATGTTGTAGTATCATATTATTGAACTCATATTCTAAGTTAGAAATGGAAACTAAGGAAAATGGAAATAGATCCATTAGTCAATGTTGAAGAATATGATAGTTCCATAGATGAAATGTTGCTAGTTATCTCAATGATCTTTTGGTGAGATAATATCATTATGACATGGAGGCAAGGAGGATGTAGCATAAATAAAGATTTCTTTGAATGAAATAGAATTCCTCTTGTCAATTTGTAATACATACACAAGATCAAAGTAGATCCAAGAATGAGGAAGCCTATATAGATTTTAATAGCATCTATTACGAATGTTATGTTATCTCAAGTGAGAGAGTAAACAAGGAAATGCAAGGATATTGACCTCATAGTTTTTTTTCCATAGAACTTATTCTAGTGCTAAGCGCACAGAAGACAAAGTTAGCCCAGGGATGGGCATCACTGGAAGTGATTTGTTCCAGGTTGGGCATGATGGGATATTTGTAACTCAACCCCACATGATTGTTGGACTATAGATGGTTGATACAAGTTTATTGTCATGTTTTGAAGAATGAATACTCATACGAGTCTATAACTTGTCGTAATAGAAAGTCAGTATACTTAAGTAGACCAAAATATTGGAATTATATTGTTATCTTTATGACTCAAATCTATTTGGGTTGATATAATGATTTGGGTCAAAATACTAGTTTTGAAAAGTGTAGGTAACCATCAAGATATTATATGGATGAGGATATACCTCGAATACTATGCTTATTCACATTACGTAAAATGTTAATTCTAGCAATGCCAAGAGGTCTAAAAAAGACTAGAGACATTTGTTCTCAAGATTTGTTATACTTATGATATTACCTTTGGAAAACAAGGATGATTGATATTTCTATGTTTTGGTTTAGAGAAGTTAAACCCTAGTATTAAAACCAGAAGGGTTTAAGAAACTTATAATCTTTTATGTCAAATATGACATTATTTATAAACATAATGGTCGACAGAGAAAGGTTGAAATAACCATTTTGGTCAACACTGAAAGGTCGAGAAAACCATAGAGCAAGATAGGAAGAGTCTTAATAGTACTTTTATCAAATGTAAGTGATTCTATGAAAGAGTTAAAACTTGATATAATACCCCAAAGATGCTTGATATTTGATTCAGAGAGTAGAATGACAGGAGGTCATAGACCCTAGGGCATTGCAAGTATGCAAGGAGGGACTCTTCGAAAGTTTAGAAATACCTAATTCTTTATAATGTATGTATATCCTAAGTTAAGGGTTTTTTTTTAAAAGTTAGATTGACTAGAATGAAATTATAGTACAGACAGGTTGTCTCTAGAGTTATTAAATAAAGAAAGTCAACTGTAGGATTCAGATGGCAAAACTTGTTGGTTCCTTATATCTATACCTTTTGTGAAGGGTAGGGCCACTTCCAGAAAGGAAGGTGTGTGGGGGACCGTCAGTCTGTGGTTGGAGGTAAAGCACTTGGATGATGCTCTCCCTTTGAAGCAGAAGACTAGCCAAGGCTCGTGATGACAGATATCAACATTCCAAATGCAGTGAACTCCATGTTATGGCTTATGACAGTTGAATTTATGAGGAAAAACTATTCTTTATGCCAAGTACATTTTATGTATTGCAAATGTAAAGTGAAAGGATTTCACTATGATTCTAGCTTTGATCATGTTATGACTTCAAGGTTGAAATTACATAGAAAGTTGTACTTTATTTCTTGTGATTATGTAATGTTATTCGATTAAAAAATTCTCTCATGTTTACCATCTTTATTTACTTACTTGTAAATTCTTGAGTTTATTCATGTTATATGAGAAGGGATGTTACATATGGTATTAGAGCGAACCAGGTTCAACACATGGACCTATGAGCTCATTATGAGAAAACTCATTAAAAATTCAGTAGATTGACTAAGGTTTAAAACTGTCAGGAAGACTATTTTTTCCAATACTTACGCAAGTCAGTGGTTAAGAAAAACCCAACTAAGGAGTTAAAACTCCAAAGCAAATTAACTTTGTTGAGGATATATAACAGAAAGATTCTGAGACTTAGACTAGAAAGGTAAAAACCTTGTCAATTGCTAATCAGTCTAAGAGCTTAGGTAGAGCTGTGACTATTTGAAATCAAGATCACTCTTATTTCTCAAGAACTTAGGGATGGGAAGATCCAAAAGTAATCAACAAGGTGCAGGAGCAACTGAGTGTTGAATATCCTAGACTTATATCAGAGATACGTAGATAAGATGGGTTCTAGTTTAACTCCTAGATGGCTTGGAATGAGCCAAGTGGAATAAAAGGATCATTAAAGGACAAGTAGAGATATATTGGCATGAAATGCTAAGAAAAATGGTACAGGACTTGGAAATGCTTCCGTTCACCAAGATTCATGAGAAAACCAATTGCCATATACAAAGAATTATGCATAAGTAAAGGTGAATAAGAGATCCTTAATACCTCGTGAAGTCTTTTGGAAAAAGGTGTTAATGTGTGGAAGAGGACGTAATTAAAGAGGATCCTCTTAGGCAATATTATGATGAATAAAGATTGGGATTAGAATCATTCTTTGAAACTTTTGTTAAGAATTTGCATGAAGTTTGCAAGATAATTCGTAATAGTTGTAAGGAGAAGATATTGGTTATTTTCATGGCATTTTGGCCAAATGGTTGAGAACCAAGTACTTGCCTCTTGGAAGCTCTAGGAAGTACAACTTCAATGGTGAATGTAATCAGCATCGAGACATTTAGTCAAGTTATCTATGTTTTGAACAAGTAACCTATTCTGTGAGGTAAGGAATAGAGGTTTGTAAAACAGATCGAAGGGAAGAAGTTTGTGTTCCAACTGTAGTCTTGGTGTGTTGTTAAAACACCATCTTATAATATCATCTAAGTGATGAATGATAGATACTCCAAGAAATATGAGTGAATGTGATATAACCTTTTTATTTGTAAAATTTTTGAGCATGATGAAAGTCTTGAGGAGGATTATTTATTTGTTGAGCTTGTAGTATGCTCTCTAATCCACTGTAAGTTTTTGGAAAACCTGAATGCAGTACATTAATCTACTCCCTTGTTAGTTACTTAGTTAGTCACGTAGTGCATAATAAGTGTTCCTCTAAATTTTGACACTTCTTTGGATTTTTGGTAAAATCCCTTTTAATATTTGTGAGGATTGTCATTGTTTTATTCCTTTATTTTGGAATGGTCTAGCCACCAAATTTTGAAGATTGTTTTATGACCAGTTGGTCAAAATTTGATTTATTGTTGCAAATGAGCTCATTCTTTTGATTCATTGTTGAAAATGAAATTGCTTATACTCTGTTATTGATTTAAATTATTGTGGTGGCTATACTAGAACATTGTGGTTGTTCACTATATTTTTCTATAATTTGTTTATCTCTATCATGTTTGGGATGGGCCTCTAATGGATTGCGTAAGGGAGTAAATTGTAGAAAATGCACTTGGTATGTCCCTAACTTTACAGAAGAAGAAACATGGTGTGGTAGTAAATTTGTTCCAAACCCTTTTAGGGTTATATAATTAATATGTAAGCTACCAGAAGGAGGTCTTACGCTATCATCACCTTTTGAACTTTATGTTATTATATGTGGGTGGGACAGGTGGTCTAGTAAACCCTAGGTCTGTAGTTCTCCAAGTCAAGCAGGGTGGTGAACCATGACTAAGTTCATTGCGAAACATCTATTTATATTAAAACTATGGCCATAGTGAGTGCCATTTCCACTACGTGCACTCGTCAATTCACCGTACTCCAGACACTTAGCTAACCAGAGTTGTCGTACTTAGTAGGAGGGTATCCTTAGTAGTGCAACAGAGTTGGTTAAGTGGGGGTACACACTAGAACTTAGATGGCAACTTAGAGGATAGGACCAATTCCAGTTAGGAAGTGTGTGGAGAACCGCTTAAGTCTATGGTTGATGATGCTTTACCGCTCATCAGTGGCATGTCGAGTTTTGGAGGATAGTTGAATCAGATAAGGAATTTTGATCCTTTCTCTTGTATCTACTTATCAACTTATTTAAATGATGCATGAAATGAATTAAATATGTACTTGATTAATAACCTTTTCAACAAGAAAAGTGAAAGTTGACATACTCTTTGAACCTTACATGATGAATAGCGGCACCTTACTTGCTCAATGATAACAATTTTTGGCAAAATTCTTAAGGTAAACCTTTGGTAGAAGTGGTTGGTTGCTTCACATAAAAAGGGTATCCACCTCTTATGGAGTTTGTTTATAAAAACTCCTATAATTCTACTATCAAGATAACTCTATTTGAAACATTGGATGGAAGAAGATGCTGAACTCCTATAAGTTGGGTAAGCTAGAAGATAGGATTAGTAGTAGGCTAGAAATGTTGCCAGAAATGGATGGACAGATCAAACTGATCAGAAAAGATTGGTAGAAGTTATGATAGGCAAAAGTTACACAAATGCCAACCGTGCACTAGGACAATTCTCAGTTAGAGAAGAAAAGTTCTTTTGAGGGTTAAACCCCATAAAAGTCTCATAAAGCAAGGAATGTATTCCAAACCAGCTCCTAGATATAAAGGACTCTTCAAAATTCTCAAAGTTAACAATTCAATTGATTACCGAATCATTCTATTATCAGCTATTACCAAGATGTATAATGCTTTTTATGATTTATATTTGAAAAGTATATAACGTATGATAATTATATTTTTAGAATGTTTTACAAGTACAGGACCCAGGAGTGGTCATGATTGAGCTTCTTAAATGCTTAAAGTTTGCAAGTTCTGCTTGCAATATATAGAGGTTATTCAATGCAAGGTCCAATGGGACCAATATCTAGAGGGTAATATGACATGGAAAGTATATCATGATTTTATAGAAAATATTTTCACAATTGCTTACGCTTTTGCAGGTTAAACAATTTTTTTTTATCTTATTAAGGTTTCAGATACGTTGGATCATCGAGGATGATGACTCTTACAGGGGGGGATATGTTACACCCCTAACTTTAACTATGTTTTACTTTTTACTTTTGAAGTAATTAGTAGATGACTACACATGATTCAATGATTTGATGTTTAGTAAAAATGTTTAGAAAAATCAATGTTTTCATTAGTTATGTTTATTTGACTAAAATTGACATGTGTTTAAGAGTTGTCAAGATGTCATGATTTCATAAGGATTATGAAATGATTATGGATACACTAATCTTGAGTTGGTGATTGCAAGTTGCATTCAGGGAACAAGTTTCTGCCCCTCCAAGAAAGGGAGGGAGTGCATCATTGGAGAGAAGGGAATAGATACAAGGAAAAGAACAGTTTGTCGCCATCTTAAGTCTTGTGTTGGTGCAAAATGGTGAACCTAGTTGAGTTGGGTAAATGGTACTCAACCCATCCAGTCTAAGATATTTTCGACTCGACAGAACTATCGATTTGTTGTCAGGATTTATTAGTGTTGATTTTGTCAAGATTATGTTAGGAAAGTTTGACCGTTGACACGAAAAAGGTTGACAGTCATTAGTCCTTGTTTGATATGAATATAGTCATATTCAAGAAATAATAGTGTTACTATGGGTTAACTATTTCATATCGATACTTTTCGATAAAGTTTTCATTGATATCTTATCTTATTTGTCATCAAACAATCTGAGAGGGGGGAGATACTCGACCCCATTCTCATATTTCACTATGTACTGAAAATAACATAAGTTGTCATTATTTTAATGATATTGTGTTGATATAGATATATCTAAATATAGGATTTGTTGGTTAAACCCCTTTTGAGTTTGTCTTTATGATGAGGAAGTTTCTCTTGTATATTGGATGAAGGCACTTTATGAAGACCATCTAATAGCAACGTGGGCATTTATTTCTTATCTCCATGGTTTGGAAAATTAGGGAGGATAATGTGAGAGTGGTCATTATGACCAACTACCCCAAAATGTCTACATGTGAGAAAAAGCAAGAAAATAGGCAAAATTTATGGCAAAGACCCCGCAGGATGGTGGAGTAGTGGAATCTTTAAAATGACAATCACCTCCTTTTGTTGCATGCCTAGGTTGAGAGCATGGATAGGCTCATTTATGGGTAGTTATGCCAAGGGAAGTTAATCCAAGAAACAACCCTTCATGTCAGGGGTTGTTGGAATGGCCAGATAAGAGGTCGAATAGCTAGAAAAGTATAAAATGGTGTGGGCTATATACGAGGAAAAAGGGGGATACAGAGGCTGTTGTTATATGGAGCCTAATCAGACTAAGAGGTTACATTTTCCCTGCTTTTATCAGCATGGTTTCCCCCCAAATTCCTACGGGGTCAAGGGGCAGTGCCCCTTGTGGAGTCCAGGGGTAGCGCCCCATGCGCATTCCCTGTTGCGATATAGGGCGGGGTTGAGGGGCAGCGCCCCCGAAACCTCACACGGTTTTTTATTATTTTATAAAGGCACCGGGAGTTAATTTTTCATTGACCGACATAAGAAAACCCTAGTTTTCTAACCGACAAAAAACTTGATAAAATTGGCTAAGGGTTAGGGTTTTGATATATTGTATTGTAGTATTTGCAATGGTATTGAGTTGCAGGGATTGCTGGTTGTAATCGGTTTGATTTACTGGATAATAATATTGGACTCTCTGTTGGTGGATGTAGCCCGAGTTTGGGTAAACCATGTTAAAACTTGTCTCTTGCTGTTATTATTTGTGTATTTTTTATTCATTTGTTTAATCTTTATTTGCATATAATTGATAACTTCTGCCGGCTAACCCTAACAAGTGGTATCAGAGCAGGTTGTGATTATCATCTGTAGGAAGGTCTCATGGTTGAGTGGGAGCAATGGTGGACGAGGGTAAATTGAAGGTCGATAAATTCAATGGGCAGAATTATCAGTTATGGAAGATACAGATGGAGGATTACCTCTATCAAAAGGATTTATGGATGTCGTTGGAAGGAGTAGCCAAGAAATTGGCAACAATGAGTGATGAGGATTGGAATCTTCTTGACATAAAGGCACTGGGAACCATTCGGTTGTGCCTGGCACCATCGGTGGCATTCAATATAATAGAAGCGAAGACAACAAATGGTCTGATGAAAGCTTTGGCTAAATTGTATGAAAAACCCTCAGCCTCAAATAAGGTATTTCTCATGAAGCATTTGTTTAATCTGAAAATGGTTGAAGGTGGATTTGTGACAGATCATTTAAATTAATTTAATACGATTGTCAGTCAATTGACTTCAGTAAATATAAAATTTGATGAAGAAGTTAGAGCTCTCTTGATATTATGTTCTTTGCCTGAAAGCTGGAATAGTTTGGTAGTGGCGGTTAGTAACTATGTTTCTGGTTCAAATACCCTGAAATTTGATGATGTTGTTGGTGTTATTCTGAGTGAGGAAATTTGTAGGAAAAGCTCAGGTGGATCCACATCAGGCAGTGTTTTGAATGCAGGAAGCAGGGGCAGATCAAAGGAGAGAGGAAAAGGTTCTGGAGGTCATGGGAAGTCACGAGGAAAATCAAAGGATAAGAGGTCCCAAACCAGAGGACAGAAGGATTGCTGGTACTGTGGGAAACCTAGTCATCTGAAGAAAGATTGCTGGTCTCGGAAGAATAAAGAAGGATACAAACAAGAAGGAAATAAGGAGGCAAATGTGGTAAGTAATAAATCTGAAGATGACGCTTTGATTCTTTCCCTAGATAATGCTGATGATTCATGGGTTTTAGATCCAGGGGCCTCATTTCATGCTACGCCCCATAGAAGTTATTTTCTTGATTATGTCCAAGGGGATTTTGGGCTGGTTTAATTGGGAGATAATGAACCCTGTCAGATTGTTGGAAAGGGAAGAATTAAAATTAAGTTGTAGAATGGAAATCATTGGCTACTAAAAGAGGTAAGGCATGTTCCAAGGCTCAGTAGGAATTTAAATTCAGCAGGGCAGCTAGCTGAAGAAGGTTGCATTTTACATTTACAGATAAAAATTGGAAGGTTTCAAAAGGTGCCTTAATAGTAGCAAAAGGTGTGAAAGTAGGCACCTTATATCTTTGTACAGGTCATACTGTTACTTCTACTTTAGCTATTACAGAGAAAACACAAACATGTTTAGGAATAGTTGCTACAAGTTTGTAGGAAGAGACTAAAACAGTTGCTGTAGGTTTTGAGACAACGTTGTGGCATAACAGACTTGGGCATATGAGTGAAAAAGGTATGAAGGTACTTCATTCTAAGAAAGTTTTACCAGGTCTGAAATGTATTAATATGGACTTATGTGAAAGTTGTGTTTATGGCAAACAAAAGAGAGTCAGTTTTCTCAAGGATGGGAAGCAAAAGACAAATAAAAAGTTGGAGCTTGTGCATACAGATGTATGGGGACCAGCTCAGGTATCTTCTCTCAGTGGCTCTCGATATTATGTTACATTCATAGATGATGCAACTAGGAAGGTATGGATTTATTTCCTTAGGTAGAAATCTGATGTATTTGAAACATTTAAGAAATGGAGAAGGTTGGTTGAGAATGAGACAGGTAAAAGATTAATATATCTTAGATCTAATAACGGTGGTGAGTATTGTAGCAAAGAATTTGAGGATTATTGTTCCTTTAATGGAATTCATAGGCAGAAAACGGTTCCAGGGACTCCACAGAAAAATGGAGTGGCTGAACACATGAATAGGACAATAATGGAGCGTGCAAGAACCATGAGATTGCATGTTGGGCTGCCTTTAAACATGTGGGTAGAGGCTGTCAACACTGTTGTATATTTAATTAATAGAGGTCCTTCAGTTCCTTTGGGTTGTGGTATTCCAGAGCAAGCATGGAAATATAAGAAGGTGAATTATTCTTTTCTCAAAATCTTCAGATGTGAAGCATTTGCACATGTAGATTTTGAAAATAGAACCAAGCTGGATGCAAAATTAAAAAAGTGTACCTTTGTTGGATATGGCATTGATGAATTTGGTTATAGGATTTGGGATTTTGAAAATGAAAAAATTGTGAGAAGCAGGGATGTTATATTCAATGAGAAGGTGTTGTACAAAGATCAGTTGTGGCAACATGAGAAGAAAGAAAAAGATTATGTGGTGCTGGATGATACTCCAAATAGTGATGTTCCAGTGGTTCCTCATGCTCTGCAACAGCAACCAGAAATACCACAAACTCCAGTGAATGTTAGATGGTCAACAAGGCTAAGTAGACCTCCTGAAAGGTTTTCTCCCTCTTTGTATTCTATTTTGTTAATAGATGCTGGTGAACTAGAAGGGTATGATGAAGCTATGTAGGTGGATACACAAGTTCAGTGGGAGCTTTCAATGAAAGAAGAAATGGACTCCTTGCTGAAAAATTAGACTTGGGAATTATGTAAGTTACTTGTAGGTAAAAAGGCTTTGCCAAACAAATAGGTTTATAGGCTGAAAGAGGAAGATGGAGGTAAGAAAATATTTAAATCTAGGTTAGTAGTAAAAGGATTTGCACAGAAATAGGGCATTGATTTTGATGAGATTTTTTCTCCGGTTGTTAAGATGACTTCTATTCGTACTGTTTTAAGTATTGTGGCTGCTAAAGATTTGCATTTGGAATAATTAGATGTGAAAATTGCCTTTATCCATGGTGATTTGGAGGAGGAGATATATATGGAACAACCCCAAGGATTTGAGGTCAAAGTTACGGAGAAACAGGTGTGAGATTGAAGAAGAGTTATATGGCCTAAAACAAGCACCTTAGCAATGGTATTTGAAATTTGATAGTTTTATGGCTGAGTAAGGCTACATCAGGTGTAATTTTGACCATTGTGTTTATTTTAAGAGGTTGGATAATGACAGCTACATTATTTTATGTTTATATGTTGATGACATGCTTGTAGCTGGGTTTAACATGGATCACATCAGAGAGTTAAAACATCAATTGGCACAGTCATTTGCTATGAAGGATTTGGGGGCAGCAAAACAAATCCTTGGTATGAAAATTTGTAGAGATAAGAAGAACAGAACATTGACTCTATTTCAGGCTGCTTATGTTGAAAAGGTGTTGCAGAGATTCCATATGGAGAATGCAAAAGTTGTTAGTACACCTTTGCTTAGTCATATGAAATTGACTAAGGAGATGTGTCCTAAGACATAAGAGGAGGAAGAGAAAATGTCCAAGGTACCATATGCTTCAGCTGTAGGAAGTTTAATGTATGCCATGGTATGCACAAGACCGGATATTGCACATGTTGTAGGAGTTGTTAGTAGGTATATGAGTCATCCTGGATTGGAGCATTGGAAAGCGGTAAAATGGATTCTCAAATATTTGAGAGGTACATCCAATACACATTTATGTTTTGGGGGCTCTAATATTGATTTAGCAGGCTATGTAGACTTAGATTTGGTAGGGGATATTGATACTAGGCGAAGTACTACAGGTTATGTCTTTACTGTAGGTGGAACAACGGTGAGTTGGATTTCCAGGTTGCAAAAGGTGGTTGCTTTATCCACCACAGAGGCAGAATATGTAGCTGCAACAGAGGCAAGCAAGGAGATGATCTGGCTGCAATCTTTTATGGAAGAATTGGGCAAACAATAGGTTAATAGTTATTTGTATACAGATAGTCAGAGTGCCATACATCTTGCAAAGAATTCTGCCTTGCATTCAAAGACCAAACACATACAGTTGAGGTATCACTTTATTCGATCAGTGTTGGATGATGGACACTTACAACTGGACAAGATACATACAGATGACAATCCAACAGATATGTTTACAAAGGCAGTGACAAGGGAGAAGTTGAGCTCCTCTTCAGCTTCGATTGGTCTTTTAGACTAAAAATAACAAAAATAGAACAGTAGAGTTTAGGGTGCTTATTTGCAGTGGGAGCTACAGGGTCAGTGGTGTTATGATCAGTCTCCAAGTGGGAGATGATATGGTGTGGAGTCTGATTAGTCTCCAAGTGGGAGATTGTTGTTATATGGAGCCTAATCAGACTCAGAGGTTTGGGGGTAGCGCCTCCAAGACGGGGTCCAGGGGCAGCGCCCCTGGCGTGTTCCCTGTCGCGATACAGGGCGAGGTCGAGGGGCAGCGCCCCCAAAACCTCACACGGTCTTTTATTATTTTATAAAGGCACCAGGAGTTAATTTTTCATTGACCGACATAAGAAAACCCTATTTTTGTAACTGACAAAAAACTTGATAAAAGCAGCTAAGGGTTAGGGTTTTGATATATTGTATTGTAGCATTCACAACGGTATTGAGTTGCAGGGATTGCTGGTTGTAATCAGTTTGATTTACTGGATAATAATATTGGACTCTCTGTTGGTGGATGTAGCTCAAGTTTGGGTGAACCACGTTAAAACTTGTCTCTTACTGTTATTATTTCTGTGTATTTTTCATTCCTTTGTTTAATCTTTATTTGCATATAATTAATATCTTCTGTCGGTTAACCCTAACAGAGGCTTGATTCAGTTATATAGAAGTATGACAACTTAAAAAGCTAATAAACTCTTATATGTGAGCATTATTATTCCACTAGTAAAGTTTCTAAACTCATTGGTGGTTCCTATTAGCGTATTCCTTAAAACCTTAACAGGTGCAAGTCTGCAATATAGGAGAAGCCTTAAAAGGCTATATAGTTGAAGTTAGGAAGAGAAGAAGAAAAAGAAAGACATAAGGAGATGTGCAACAACATGCCACATCGAGCTCAAAAGAAGGTTTCTATCATTGAATAAGAGAGACAACACTGGTGGAGCCATGGCGAATACAAAACTAGTGTTGAATGATAGAGCTATGTCCTTGGACCTACTCTCTTTCACATGCACAACTTCTGAATGTAAAACACTGCCGTCATATATTCTGAATTATTGCCACTGAGTTTGGGAGAAAAAGAAGGTGGCAGCTCTATTTGTGGGGTTGAAGTACTTGAAGTTAGCTTGTAGGGCTACGCAAAAATGAAACCGCTAGGCACATAGTACCAAAGGCATGGTTGTTGCATGTAAAATCTTTCACATCATAGTAAACAACATAAAGACAAGGTTGACCCTTGGGTAGAAATAGAGCTCAGTGAGAGGTAAAAGCTTATTCATCTAAAATGTTTGCTTCATTATTTCTCTGTAATATGTCCATTTTCCATATACTTGCGCGGAAGATAAATTAACCCAAGTATGGGTATAATTTGTGTTTTGTGAAGTTGGTATGTTTATATATGTTTGAATCCCTTGTGTTTATGAAGACGATGGACTTCAGTGATTGTCATGATTATAACAATGCCACCAAACATAGGTTACCTCTGTGTGTATAAAGCCATCAAGTTGGATAATGCATTATTATTCTAAAGCCATCAGACTTGCTATTGTTACCTCTGTGTAAGATGGTTTCACGGTGTATACAAGTTTTATTATCACCATATTAAGGCTCTGCTATCTTTTTGTAGAGTATGAGGTTGATAAGGCAAGTATTTTTTTTAAAAACATAGAGTACTCACGGGTCAAGAACTGAGTTGCTTAAGTTGTTCTAAAGGTCATCTTGATCAAAAGTGGCACTTATAACTATAACATTAGTTATAGAATAACCATTTTCTTACTAATTCCTTTTGGTTGCTGAACCCTAAGGATTTATGTTGTGAAGGTCGATAGGATAGATGAATGTAAACTTATGTATTCCAACTGGAAGCCCTTGTAGGCTGAAAGGCCAAGAGACTTTAATTTATTATGATATGATGTTAGATTAGTCAAGAACTTACTAAATCTTAGAATTGATTTTTGCCTTTTTGAGAACAATTAGTAAAGTGATATATGATATCATATAGGCAGTCTACAGAAATAGTAGGTGTCTTTTCATTATTGAAAAGTAATCCAAATCTATTCTTATGTGTAGAAAGTTCAAAATAGGGTTATGTATTCCAAAGATATATTGGTATAAGTTTTATGCCTTGAAGTCAAAGATCTTGGAATAGTTACTTTCTTATACAAGAATGTTAAACAATGATACCGTTATCATTAAGAATAAATTCTATTTTTAGACACCTTATCTTTTACTCATTCAAACAACAATGATAAGCTAGAGGAAGATAACCCATAATATTGAACATTAGTTCTTATCTCAATTTGGTAGAAGTTAGTTGACTAACCTAGAGATTGGAAGTATTATATTGTTATCTTAGACTAAAATTGTATATGGTTTGTGTGATTAAATTTAGCCAAGAGTGATTATTTTATTAATAGTGTATTCGTAATCCTTGAGTAACAAGGATTTGTATAGCGCCTAAGAGGTTTAGAGAAAACCAAAGTGCACTATACTTATGTTGTAGTATCATATTATTGAACTTGGATTATAACTTAGAAATGGAAACTAAGGAAAATGGAAATTAGTGCAGGGCACCTAGGAGCACCTTGATTCCAAGGTCATTTTTGATTGCATTTTTTTTGAAAGGTTGTGGTTTTTGTTTAATGTGCTCTATAATAAGGCTTTAGCCATGATTGTATGGTCATTTTTGTGTGGTCAAGATGATTGAGGTGACCATATAAACCTCTATCATACTTAGTCCATCTGGACCCTTGTTGAGCCACTTAGACCTAGTAAGTCTAATGTTGGTTTTTGAGTCTTTTGATTGATTCTAGTGTTTTAGCATGTTGTAGGAAGTAGGATGGTGGTTTTGGTTCCATTAGACAAGCAAACCCACTTGCCATCCTTGTGTAAAGGCAAAAATTCCATAGAGTAAAATGTTGCCAATAGTGTCAATGACACATTGGCGGGTTGCCACTTAGTTTTGACAGTTGAAAACCAATTGTAGAAGTTGTACACTGACATAGATCAGTTGATATGATGGTGGTCTCACTCCTGTACAGCAGAGAAGGTTTTGTATGGTGGTTTGAGCACAAAAATAAAGATTTTTAGACTATTCTCCCTATTTTTCTCCTGTTGTCTGGACGATACGGATTGGTAGAGCAGATCAATGTACTTTTTCTAAAAGTAGGTCGAGTCAGGGTTCAAATGCACTTGGTTTGAGGTTTTGAAGTGATTTGAGGAGGGAGATATTGCAATTTTAGTGCAGACTACCCTAAAACCTTGTTTTCTAGGGTTTATCATATAAATCCGGCCCTAGAATGCATTCCTATCGGTGAAAATTCATGAAAACTGGTGAAATGCAGGCTAGGGATGTGTATTATAGGAGTCCAAAAGCATTTCCTTGGGAGAGACAGTCTTCAAATTTTAAGTTGATGCCCTAGGTCAAGTATTTCCTTGTATTTGACTAAATTTATGCTATTTGAGGTTGTAGATGACAGAATCCTGATAGGGTGAGTGAATGAATGGTGGTTTTGTGTTTTTTAGACATGGTAGAAGTATTCCAAATTCCTTTCCTTGATCTATGCACCCAAAATGGACCACTTGCTTTGTAACCTAGCCCTAAACTGATCAATTAGGCCTAGAGACCTAGTAGGTGTTCTGGATTGCTGGAGTAGAGTTGAAATAGGAAACTTGGAAGTTTGTTAGAGTCCCATAGAGGGTACTCAAATCCACCATTGGTTTGTCTGATCATTTGGGATTTTGTCAAGTTTTGTAGTGAAACCCTGTTCTGGTGGGCTAGTAGCATCACTAGGCCTAGTCAAGGTTAGAGAGTTGAATGAAGTTGGTGATCAAACCAAGTGTTGGTAAGGTGTTTGCAGACCTACCTCAAGGTGTGGGAGAAGCCTTGAAGGCTGAATAGAAGTCTAGGCAACAAATCCATAATATACCCTTGAATGTGCCTTTGATTGGTTGGTTGAAGGCTAGGTGAGTGGGCTAAGGAGAACAAACTTATCCTGTGTTGTTGCTTCCCTTGTGCCACTCTACATCAGGTGGTATCAGAGCCATCAAAGAGATGGGAGATAGAGAAGAAGAGGAAGAAATTCCTTCAAAGGTGACAAATGCCAAATTGACAAAGATAGTGAGAGAGCAAGCAGCCAAGAACAAAAGGATGGAGGCTGAGATAGAAAAGTTGAAGAAAGACAAGGACAAGAAGAAGAAATCAGAGATCATCTTGGATTCATATGAAGAGGATCAAGATGAAGAAAAAGAAGTGCAAATGGAAGAGCCACAAGGAGGCATGTCAGAAAGGCAATTCCTAGATGCACTTGGAAAGTTGAGTAGGAAGGACACAAGGCAGACTTACCTATGTTTCCTGGTAAGATGAACCCAGAGGAGTGCCTTGATTGGATTGAGGCAATGGAGAACTATTTTGAATGTGAAGAAGTGGCAGAAAATTAGAAAGTGAGGATTGCCAAATCAAGAATGAAAGGGCCAGCCTTGAGTTGGTGGAACTTTATTCAAAATGAGAGGATAGAAGATGATAGGAATCCTATCTCTACATGGAGGAAGATGGTACTTGAAATCAAGAAGCAATTTGTCCCTGAGGATTATGAAGTCAACTTGAACAAGAAGTTGCACAACTTGAGACAGAAGGACATGGACGTGAGCACCTACACAGAGGAGTTTCACAAGATGGCATTGAAAGCCAAGATGCCTGAGAATGAAAAACAGAAGCTTGCAAGGTATCTCAATGGCTTCAAGTTCTCCATTCAAAATGAATTAACCCTCTTTAACCCAGAGACAGTCCATAAGTGCTTCCAAATGGCACTGAGGATTGAGGATAAGCAGAGGAGAAAAGGTGATTCAAATAGCAGCAGCAGAGGTAGAGGAAATCAGAACTTTAGGGGTAGACGCAGATTTCAAAATAGAGAGAATTTTTCAAGACCCCAAGGAGGCAGATTTCAAGAAGGCAGTCAAGGGGCTGCTGACAGAGACAATGCTGATAAGGGTCAGTTTAGAGGGAGAGGTAATGGTAGAGGAAGAAGTGAGGGTAGAGGTCCCAATGTGTTTACTGGAAGGTGTTTCTCTTGCAATCAGATTGGACATCAGTCCTTTAGATGCCCAGAGAAGATTGGAAACACTGCTGCAAATCAGAAAGAAAGAAGAGTACAACTCCTTCAAGAAGAGGATTGTCAAAGCACCACAAGTTATCAAACAGCCTCTTCCAAGTCTGCAGCACCTAAGAGTGGAGAGTGCATCATGTTTAACAGATCCCTCATCATGCCACCCACCAAGGAGCAGCCCCAAAGGAACAACTTGTTCAGAACCACTTGCAAGGTGAAAGGAAAAGTTTGCAAGGTAATAGTTGATTTAGGTTCTTCTATAAATTTGGCTTCTAATGAAATGGTGACTAAGTTAGGATTGGAAAGAATACCTCATCCTAACCCCTATAGAGTCTTTTGGCTAACCAAGGAACAACAAATTGTGCTGAAAGAGCAATGTTGGGTTGAATTCAAGATAGGTGAATATCATGATAGGATTCTTTATGAGATAGTAGATATGGATGCATGCCACCTTCTTCTTGGAAGGCCTTGGCAACATGACACAAATGCCCAACATGATGGTAAGAAAAATGCGATTCATTTGTCCAAGAATGGTGAAAATTTCACAATGACTCCTTTGATTGATGATTGCAAAGAGAAGATCATTTCTAGTTCAGTTATGTTGGTAGGTGAAAAAGAGTTTTTGGCTAACCTCAAGGAAGAGAAAGTTCCATGTTTTGCAGTAGTCCTCAAGCCCAAGGATGTAAATCCCAAGAAGGTCAAAGTACAGCAACCTCTTAGGAGGATTGGACCAAAGGAAGTGGAAGAACTATTGGAGAGGTTTCATGAAGTGATAGCCAATGAGAGTAAGGATGCCCTTCCACCAAAGAGGGAGATTAGTCATTGCATTGATCTCATCCCTGGATCCACCCTACCAAACCAAGCAGCCTACAAGTTGACTCCAGAGCAAAATGCTGAAGTGGCAAGACAAATCCAAGACTTGTTGGATAGAGGGCTTATCAGGAGGAGTATTAGTCCATGTACAGTACCTGTAGTACTTGCACCCAAGAACGAAGGAACATGGAGACTATGCACTGACTCCAGGGCCATCAACAAGATCACTATCAGGATAAGGGAGGGGGATGAGTGGAAAACCACCTTCAAAACCAATGAAGGACTATTTGAATGGGTTGTCATACCTTTTGGCTTGTCAAATGCACCAAGCACCTTCATGAGATTGATGAATGAGGTGCTAAAACCTTTCCTTAACAAGTTTATTGTTGTGTATTTGGATGATATATCAGTTTTTAGTGACAGCAAGGAAGACCACATAAGACATATCCATCAAGTGCTCAGGAGGCTTCAAGAGGAGAAGTTGAGAATCAATCTTGAGAAATGTGTCTTCCTACAAGAAGAGTTGTTTTTCTTAGGGTTTGTCATCTCTAAGGGCAGCCTAAAAATGGATCCAAGCAAGGTGGAAGCCATTCTTAATTGGCCAACACCTACAACAGCCTCTAAGGTAAGGAGTTTCCATGGTTTGTGTAGCTTTTATAGAAAGTTCATTAGAGGGTTTAGTGGTATTTGTGCTCCACTTGTTGACACCATAAAAGGGGGCAAGAAATGTGTATTTGTGTGGACAAATGAGGCCAATCAAGCCTTTGAACTATTAAAGAAGAAAATATTAGAAAAACCAGTCCTAGTGCTACCTAATTTTGACAAGGTCTTTGTGGTAGAGTGTGATGCAAGTAAGAGGGCTATTGGGGGAGTCCTAAGTCAAGATGGGAGGCCTGTAGCATTCTTTAGTGAGAAGTTAAATGAGGCAAAATAGAACTCCACCTATGATCTAGAGTTATATGCAATGGTTCAGTCATTAAGAAAATGGAGACACTACTTATTGCCAAAGGAATTTATAGTTTTTACTGATAACCATGCATTAAGCTTCTTGAACAGGCAGCAGAAGTTGAATCACAGACATGTCAAGTGGATGGAGTACATCCAAGCATACACCTTCTCAATAAAACACAAGAAAGGAGTGGCCAATAAGGTAGCCAATGCCTTAAGTAGGAGGAATCTTGTTGTGCAAACTATTCAGTTGGAAAGTACAGGTATTCATGCCATCAAAGATTAGTATGCAGCAAATGAAGATTTCAAAGAACCATACCAAGCTTGCAAGGCCATGACAAGAAGGTATAACACTGATTTTTCTGAATTTTTGTTACAAGATGGATATCTTTTCAAGGGTAGCATGTTGTGTATCCCAAGAGGGTTTGTTAGAGAGAATATTATCAAGGAAAAGCACTGTGGTAGCATGTCAGGCCACTTTGGCATTGATAAGACCCTAGAATTGGTTAGGAGATACTATTCTTGGCTAAAATTGCCAACCGATGTAAGGAAGTTTGTTGAAACTTCTCAAATTTGCCAAAGAGCAAAGGGGCATACATCAAATGCAGGTTTATACACTCCACTACCTATTCCTTCAAAGCCTTGGGATTCCATTAGCATGGACTTTGTACTTGGTTTGCCTAGGACCAAGAATGGACATGATAGCATCTTTGTGGTTGTTGATAGGTTCTCAAAAATGGCTCACTTCATCCCATGTAAAACCACACATGATGCCTCACACATAGCAGGTCTTTTCTTCAAGGAAATAGTCAGGTTACATGGTTTACCTTTGTCCATAATCTCTGACAGAGACCCCAAGTTCATAGGACACTTCTGGAGGATAGTTTGGAAAAGACTAGGTATAAATTTATCCTTATCATTTGCCTATCACCCTCAGTCTGATGGACAAACAGAGGTGATTAATAGGTCACTTAGCAACCTCCTAAGATGCCTAACAAAGGAGCAGGGTGCTAGTTGGCATTCAATTTTGGCACAGGCAGAGTTCTCATACAATGACACTGTCAACAGAAGCACCGGCCTGTCTCCTTTCCAAATTGTTTATGGCACTCACCCAAGGGGTATTTTGGAACTTAGGGAGGTTAAAGGACTGGAAAATAGTAGTGCCTTGGCTGAAGACTTTGTCCAAGTGATGAAAGATGTCCATGAGCAAGTAAAATAGAAATTGTTGTCCACTTCTCAGAAATATAAACAGTTTGCTGACATAAGGAGAAGGGATTTGCAGTTCAAAGAAGGGGATTTGGTAATGGTCCATCTGAAGAAGGAGAGGCTCCTTGCAGGTAAACACACTAAGCTACTCATGAAGAAAATTGGGCCTTGTGAAGTGCTCAAGAAATGTGGAGAAAATGCATATAAAATCAAACTTCTGGATGGCATTGCTTTGTCTCCAATTTTTAATGTTTCAGACCTTTATCCCTATAAAGGATCTGATTCTTAGACTATTGATGAAGAAGACCAAATTGATTAGACACTCCAAGAACTGATTCCTTCATCTCTTGATCAGATTGAGTGCATTTTGGATATGAGGATTGCAAAACAAACTAGGAGGCACACATACTATGAGTACTTGGTGAAGTGGCTCAATAAACCTTAGGAGGATGCCACTTGGATAAGTAGAGCAGGCATTGAGAAGGCAAGTTTCACATTTAATCACATTCCTAACTCAAGAGACTTGAGTTCTGTTTGACAGTGGGTGTATGGTGCAGGGCACCTAGGAGCACCTTGATTCCAAGATCATTTTTTATTGCATTTTTTTTAAAGGTTGTGGTTTTTGTTTAATGTGCTCTGTAATAAGGCTTTAGCCATGATTGTATGGTCCTTTTTGTGTGGTCAAGATGATTGAGGTGACCATATAAACCTCTATCATACTTAGTCCATCTGGACCTTTGTTGAGCCACTTAGGCCTAGTAGGTCTAATGTTGGTTTTTGAGTCTTTTGATTGATTCTAGTGTTTTAGCATGTTGTCAGAAGTAGGATGGTGGTTTTGATTCCATTGGACAAGCAAACCCAATCACCATCCTTGGGTAAAGGCAAAAACTCCATAGAGTAAAATGTTGCCAATAGTGTTAATGACACATTGGCGAGTTGCCACTTAGTTTTGACAGTTGAAAACTAATTGTAGAAGTTGTACACCAACCTGGATTGGTTGATATGATGGTGGTCTCACTCTTGTACAGTAGAGAAGGTTTTGTACAGTGGTTTGAGCATAGAAATAAATATTTTTAGACTGTTTTCCCTATTTTTCTCTTGTTGTATGGATGGTACGGATTGGTAGAGCAGATCAATGTACTTTTTCTGAAAGTAGGTCGAGTCAGGGTTCAAATGCACTTGGTTTGAGGTTTTGAAGTGATTTGAGGAGGGAGATATTACAATTTTAGTGTAGACTGCCCTAAAACCCTGTTTTCTAGGGTTTATCATATAAATCCAGCCCTAGAATGCATTCCCACTAGTGAAAATTCATGAAAACTAGTAAAATGCAGGCTAGGGGTGTGTATTATAGGATTCCAAAAGCATTTCCTGGGAGAGATAGTCTTCAAATTTTAAGTTGATGCCCTAGGTCAAGTATTTCCTTGTATTTGACCCAATTTATGCTATTTGAGGTTGTAGATGACAGAATCCTGATAGGGTGAGTGAATGAATGGTGGTTTTGTGTTGTTTAGACATGGTAGAAGTATTCCAAATTCCTATCCCTAATCTATGCACCCAAAATGGACCACTTGCTTTGTAACCTAGCCCTAAACTGATCAATTAGGCCTAGAGACCTAGTAGGTGTTCTGGATTGCTGGAGTAGAGTTGAAATAGGAAACTTGGAAGTATGTTAGAGTCCCATAGAGGGTACTCAAATCCACCATTGGTTTGTTTGATCATTTGGGATTTTGTCAAGTTTTGTAGTGAAACCCTGTTTTGGAGGGCTAGTAGCCTCACTAGGCCTAGTCAAGGTTAGAGAGTTGAATGAAGTAGGTGATCAAACCAATTGTTGGTAAGGTGTTTGCAGACCTACCTCAAGGTGTGGGAGAAGTCTTGAAGGAATAATAGAAGCCTAGGCAACAAATCCATAATATACCCTTGAATGTGCCTTTGATTGGTTGGTTGAAGGCTAGGTGAGTGGGTGAGTGGGCTAAGGAGAACAAACTTATCTTGTGTTGTTGCTTCCCTTGTGCCACTCTGTATCAGAAATAGATCCTTTAGTCGATGTTGAAGAATATGATAGTTCCATAGATGAAATCTTGCTAGTTATCTCAATGATCATTTGGTGAGATAATATCATTATTACATGGAGGCAAGGAGGATGTAGCATAAATAAAGATTGCTTTGAATGAAATAGAATTCCTCTTGTCAATTTATAATACATACGCAGGATAAAAGTAGATCCAAGAATGAGGAAGCCTAGATAGATTTTAATAGCATCTATTAAGAATGTTATGTTATCTCGAGTGAGAGAGTAAACAATGAAATGCAAGGATATTGACCTCATAGTTTTTGTTCCATAGAACTTATTCTAGTGCTAAGTGCACAGAAGACAACGTTAGCCTAAGGATGGGCATCACTTGAAGTGATTTGTTCTAGGTTGGGCATGATGGGAGATTTGTAACTCAACCCTACATGATTGTTGGACTATAGATGGTTGATATAAGTTTATTGTCATGTTTTGAAGAATGACTACAAGTTGTTGTAATAGAAAGTCGGTAGACTTAAGCAGACCAGAAGATTGGAATTATATTGTTATCTTTATGACTCAAATCTATTTGGGTTGATATAATGATTTGGATCAAAAGACTGGTTTCGAAAAGTGTAGGTAACCATCAAGATATTAAATGGAGGAGGATATACCTCGAATACTATGCTTATTCACGTTACATAAAATGTGAATTCTAGCAATGCCAAGAGGTCTAGGAATGACTAGAGACATTTGTTCTCAAGATTTGTTATACTTATGATATTACCTTTGGAAAACAAGGATGATTGATATTTCTATGTTTTAGGTTAGAGAAGTTAAACCCTAGTATTAAAACTAGAAGTGTTTAAGAAACTTATAATCTTTTATGTCAGATATGACATTATTTATAAACATAATGGTCAACAGTGAAAGGTCGAAATAACCATTTTGGTTGACACTGAAAGGTTGAGAAAACCATAGAGCAAGATAGCTTGAGTCTTAATAGTACTTTTATCAAATGTAAGTGATTCTATGAAAGAGTCAAAATTTGTTATAATGCCCCAAAGATGTTTGATATTTGATTCAAAGAGTAGAATGATGGGAGGTCATAGACCATAGGGCATTACAAGTATGCAAGGAGGGACTCTTTGAAAGTTTAGAAATACCTAATTCTTTAAAATGCATGTATATCCTAAGTTAAGGATTTTTTTTAAAGTCAAAGTGACTAGAATGAAATTATAGTACAGACAAGTTGTGTCTAGAATTATTAAATGAAGAAAGTCAACTATAGGACTTAGATGGAAAAACTTGTTGGTTCCTTATATATATACCCTTCATGAAGGGTAGGGCCACTTCCAGAAATGAAGGTGTGTGGGGGACCGCCGGTCTATGGTTAGAGGTAAAGCACCTGGATGATGCTCTCCCTCTGAAGCAGAAGACTAGCCAAGGCTCGTGATGACAAATATCAACATTCTAGATGTAGTGGACTCTATGTTATGGCTTATGATAGTCAAATTTATGAGGAAAAACTATTCTTTATGCCAAGTGCATTTTATGTATTGCAAATGTAAAGTGAAAGGATTTCACTATGATTCTAGCTTTGATCATGTTATGACTTCAAGGTTGAAATTACATAGAGAGTTGTACTTTATTTCTTGTGATTATGTAATGTTATCCAATTAAAAAAAAATTCTCTCATGTTTACCATCTTTATTTACTTCCTTGTAAATTTTTGAGTTTATTCGTGTTATCTCAGAAGGGATGTTACATCCAATGTTTGCTTGAAAATGTTGTAATAATTGATGAAGTAGCTGTGAAAAAGAGTGTATTGAATTGGGAGGTAAAGAGAAAAAACCATTCTAAAGCAATATCTTTAAGAGATCATGGGAAAAGTTTTGCTAACAAGAACTCTTCAAAGTAGAAATCATTACACAGCCGTGAATGCTTGCACACGAGCATTAGGATCACCTTTTCCACCATATTTTTCAAAGCGAGGAGTCTCAAACTTGTCAGACATAGGAGTTCTCAATATTGCATAAGATAAAGGATTACGGGCATGATAAGTTGGTATATTAGGTTGTGAAGAATTTGTCAAGCTTGTCACCTTTTATTGTAAAGAGGTCATGCCTTGCAAGAGTTGGTTTAAGAGGGCATCATTAGGAGATGCAGTTTGAGAATTAGAAGCCGTGTGCATGACATTTTGAGGGGATTGGTTGTGAGTGGAAACAAAAGGTGGTTGAGAGTAATTGTAGGTGGAAGGTGGTTGCAAATAGTTGTATGTAAGATCTGATTGATAATAAGTGGGATTGAGTGGTGGTTGAGAGTAAGTATTCATAAAAGAAGTCACCTTAGGTGCTAGGTTTTGATAGTTGAATCCCACAGCTTTATAATTTTGTGAATTAGTGCCATTAAATACTCCAATACTAGTGGTAGAATTACTACAAGCATTTGTATTAGTAGTTAAAATTGTTGATGTAAATGTAGACATTCCAGTAGTTGGTATAAGTGTCCATACTTGCATATGAGTCGGTGATGACATGTTATTAATAACATTCACACATTCAGTCACCGACATGACATTATTATGTACTATATGTGTTAAACCTCGAATTACATTAACACCATTTTGTCCTTCTTTTATCATCTCTCTTATGTTATGAATCGTAGGTATAGCTTCTTCCACTATCCTTTCATTTTCCATAAATGCTTGAAAATTAGCTAGCTCTTTATCAAGTTTGTTTATTTTCTCATTAGGAACATGTGTTACCACCTCAATAGTGTCCTCTACATCATGAAATATTTGATCTTCCATTTTAGTTGTAGGAGGTATAATGTCTTGCAAAATTTGTGTCTCTCCTTTTGTAAAGAATGTGTTCGATGGACTTTTAGAGGTAGGAATGCTTTGCTTTCAGGAGCACTAGATCCCATTAGTCTAATAATTATCCTCATAGGGATATTTATATTAGGGAAGTGGGTTATACAACTCATGAAAAATCATACAACACTTAATGCACAAACTAATAAAACAATCCCAAGCAACAAGATGTGTTTAAGATCTAAAATGCTTGATGTGTCACTTTTTTCACAATTTTTCAATGCAAATCACTAAAAGAAGAGGTGTTGTCAAGAATTTTAAGAGGGGAAGCAAATAATAAGCTCATTATCAATCCAATAATGTAGAAATATCCTTCACAACACACCTATAATGCAATTCTAGAGAGATGACAAGGCAAAATCTAGTGAAAATGCAAGGTTTTCAAACCCTAGACATGATTTTTTGCAAAAAGGACACTATGATGCAACACTACAATTAGAAATCAGTCCAAAATGAGTGCTTAAAAGAGTAGTACAATTTGAAACAAGATTTTAACTACAAACCCTAGCTAATGCAAAAACTAGGTTTTTATGAAAAATGCACAATTTCAAGCAATTTATGACAATTTGAGTAGGAGAATGCAATGTAAATAATTAATTAATGATGAATTTATGTAATTTAAATAAGATCTACTAAAAATATCAGAAATTAAATGAAATAAAATAAAATTAATGCAAATTATTTCAAAATGGAAGCCTAAAATGCCAATTTTTTGTCAAATTTTTCTTTTTTTTTTGGTATATTTTCTAATGCAATAAGATAAATGAATGCAAATCTAGAGTACAACACTCAGAAAGGTGCAAAATTCAAATAAACATGGGTTCACCAAAATATTTTATAGGAAAAGAGGGGAAAGTGATTCAAAGGTTAAATCCTCCTTTCACTACAAACATTCAAGGACATCCAACTGAGTTGAATCACAACTCTGGCAAGAGGATTCACCTATAGGTTGGTGTGTCACTTGGAACAATATGAAAATTTAGAAATTGTCAATTAATGTATTAATTTAATTCCCAGATACCCTTAAAACCCTAATTATGCAAAACACTAAGTAAACTGATGAATTACGACAAATGCTTGCAGACTAAGGTAGTAAACAGAGATTAATTACTAACTATTTTTCAAAGTTCAAGATGTGAAATACTCAGGGACAATGCCCTAGTCACCCAAGTCCAAGGTACAATTTTCTTTAGGGAATACGGGGCTCCTTCTAGCACTGATAATCATTGTTCTTTCTGTTTTTGTCGCGAGAGATGTAGAGGACACTGCCCTAGGCACCCTAGTCCAAGGCAGGTTGATTTTTGGGATGTTGGAGCTTCTTCAGATGTAGATTGTCATTGTCATGGAGATTCTTGTGTCTGCAACCTTGGAGGACATTTCCCTATGCACCCATGTTTTGAAAGTGCTTTGAACTGATTCTTTCTACCATATCCAAAATCCTTATCTTCTGCAACCTTCCTCTATAACTCCTCTCCATGAAATTTGATACCTCTAACCTACAATCACAAGGAGTGTGGTTGGGGGTTGTGTTTAAGAGCTTGCCTCAGTCAAGCCCCAGGACATTCAAGTCTTCCAAACACCGTTGTCAAATAAAGAGTGCGTATCCATGTGGGAGAGGCAAAAATAAATTGATAAATGATTCAAACACAAATAGATATCACCTCGGAAGTGTAGGTCTCACATAGATGAAGATTCTTCAACACATGAGAAGATGAAACTAAATCTGCAATCACAAACACAATAACAATGCTCCACTCTGTAACAATGCATATCTTGAATGTTCTAAAATCATAAGTTCACCAAAAGTTCATAATCATCTTCTAGTTTACAAATGAAACCCTAAACATGCTTATATATTCAACTAAACACATTCCCGCTAAGAATTTCATAATTTAAACTTAAGATGTCGGCATGGGACCTAATTAATGGTTACATAAGCAACATTCAAATTTGGGACCTACCTGAAATAGGATAGGACAAGGGCTCGAGTGCCCGTGTCCATAGGTCCTATTTTAGGGTAGGACTAAGTACAACAATGTCCCTCATGCCCCATGTGACATGGGTTTCAGGCCATTTTCTTCCGAGAGTCAAAATGAACATGTAAGATACAAAATAAGGGACCCAGGAGCTAAACTTAGGAGTGAAAAAGTATAGGGACACATTTTCTGACATAACATCTTCAAAAATCTTCAACAAAGTGTAGACCTTCAATAGAAACATTAGAAAATTTTTGGCATACTAAGCTTGCATGAGATTTGTGTGATAAAGTGTTTTTTAATCCTCTTTAAATACCTAACCTTAGAAATGCAAGCAATCAAAATAATACACCAACATCGCGTGAAAAAACAAAATTTGAATTCAGAATCCAGAGGTGCAAAGGGCAATTTGACACCGAGCCAAAAATTAGGACCTTGAGATTTAGGGTTGGCCTAGGGCATGGGTGCCCAAGTCTAGGCCCCAAATTTCACTTAAGGTCGGGCTTAAGAGTGTCCAAAATATCTAGAATCCAAGGTTTGTTTTTTGGGTTTTGTCGGTTATTGTTTCAAAATGCGACATTTCCTTGATAGGGTTCATGTCAATCAGGGTTCAAGTAGGTTAGAAACAAAAAGGGCAAGAGGACACCAAAGGAGAGGACCTAAGCTATACAAAATTGTGCTAATACATGCAGGAGTACAATTTTTGACATAACAAGAATATCATTAGTAAGCATTAAGGCATTCATCCTATTGAATATTAAGTGCATAGCTACATCTTGCCTTTATGCTAGGATTCTTTCCATCATCTCAACAAGAGGTTATCTAATGTAGTAGGTTAGTTTTGATCTAGTGACAACCTTAGGGGTTATAACTATAGTTTGGGTACTACTATTATGTTATCATTATATATATATTTTGTATTATAATTAATCCTTGTTGAGGGATACCTCTAGGAACACCCTCTTGAGTTTAGTTGAGCTTAAAGTGAAGAGAAGATTACTCACTCCTAATAATTAGCCCTTAATCATTCTCAACCTATTGATGAGCTCATTTTTCAGGTGTTTCCTTGATGACATCTCTGACCTAGAAGATTAGGAAACACTCTAGGGTTCTGGACATGCAATTTTAGGACCCAAGAACATGACTGAAGGAAATTAATGTATTGTAATCTCTTTGTAGATAATATAAATTTTCCTCTTTTCTTGGAATTTTTTACCTGAAAGGGTTTTCTTCACTTAAATCTCTATGTTATGTGTATGTCTCTTGAGTATTGCTGATTTCTTTGTTGTTAGTTTACATCTCCATTGATATTCTATAGTTTAAATTTTAAGTTTGCAAGTTTATTTTAGATTTCCATATTGGAGTGGTTTCCTTCATTTCTAACATTAACTACATGAACATTGCATATTGTTTGCACATAGAGAGAATTGTTGATCATGTTGTATAGTTAAAATTTCCCGTGCTGCATAATAGAATGTTTGAGTTGATTAGTAGTTGTAATTTTTTTGGCACATAAGAATTTTGTGATATTAAAGCCTTAACCAGTGTCACCCAATGTCATTTGGTAATGTCAAAAACTAGTAATTATAACAATGAAATGTAATAGATTTACAAAATCCCTTACATTTCTTAGGTATAAAGCACCTACTTATAATGGGTGGCTGTTGTCTTAAGAACCAAACTCATGTTTATGAAAATATCATATGATCTCCTTGATAAGATTGTAATATCATTATTCTTAAGTATTGTTACATCATGTTATATGTAGTTTACTTATTAAATTAATTATGGGTTTTATTATTCTTGCATTAAAAATAAAAATTTATTGAATATTGTGTTACTGACTATGTTGGTGATCCTATTGATAGGACGTATACCTCAAGCTATGTTTTCAAAATAATGGTGCAGATGTTATCACATGGATGGGGTAATACTTAAACAATCTACCTTCTATGGCTCTTTAATCAAAAGGTTGAATACAAAAGTAGCTCCAAAAGAATCAATGTGGCTTAGGAGATTATTGGACTAGTTTCATCTGGATACTAGTAAAAGTCTCACTTTATTATATAATAACCAAAGTTATTTACTCTTACCAAAGACTCATATTTTCAAAAATAAAATACATTGAAGATTCATGGACACTTCATTCAAATGAAATTTTTTTCATCATAAAATTACTTTCTATTTTTGCAAGATTGATTATCAAGTGGAAAATATACTATGATCAAGAAGAACTAAGCTAGGCTCCTAGTAATATCAAAAGAAAATTTTATATGCAACATAGCACCAAACCTTTGTGCAGTATCAAATTCTCCAAATTCAAATCAATGCTTGGCCATAAGGAGTGGTCATTGAGTGGGAGTATGCATGACAATGGTACCTCGAGATGTGAGACCTAAAAGGCATAAAATAAGACCTCTAAGCATTATATATAACCCTTCTATATGTAAGACCTAAAAGACATAAAATAAGACCTCTAGGCATTATATGTGGCTAAATCCTAGATGTAGGACCTAAAAAACATAAAATAAGACCTCTAGGCATTATATGTATAAGTCCTTTAGGGATATTGTAAATTCTTCTCTCTATAAATCTTCCACTTGTAAAAGCATTGTATTATATAGGACCTATGGACACTGTGTAATGAACCTGGGGGAGGTTGGTTTGAAGTGTATCCAGCTCTAATAAAAACATTATAATACTTTGTTTAAGCATCATTTTTAAAACAATGGAATTATATATTATGACAAGATGACTTTCATGTAGTCTGAAATATATGATCTTCATTTTGGCATATATTTGTGTCCTTGTTTATCACTGTCCAAGAAGACCTACATTATTGGGATACTTCATTTTTTCTTTTATATAAATTGATAGATGATGTGCTCTATAAACATTAAGGGGGAGTGTTCGAACATAATATTATTAGAGGTCATATGCTTATAACATTTATATATTGTTGAGCTTTTCCCCAGTGCAAGTGCGTTCTTCATAGCGACCTTTGCTTCCTCCGAGGAGTGAGACTTAGTGCTGGACAAGAGATGGATGTGGGGTGATCATTCATTTTCCATCAAGCCTTGGGCTCTCTCTTTCAATCCTCTTATGGAGCCGCTAAATACCAAACCAGTTTAGGTCTGTCTATCGAATCTTCCTCTCCAATTTTGGGAGGATTTCTGCTATGAAGCCATTGGGCATTTTTTGAAGGTGGACTCTATGACCTCGGATCTTGGGCATACTACGGTGGCTCATATTTTAGTGGATATGGACATCTGCAAACCACTCCATGGAGATGCTTTTTTGATGGTGGAGGACAGACCATGGACGTAGCTACTAGAATTTAAGGGTCTCCCTTTTTGGTGTAGGAGATGTTTCTCCATTGGTCACATAGCCTTTGGTTTCCCTCATGCTCATCATAAGGGTGTGAAAACTTGGTGGAAGAATGCACTCACTGACCATTTGACGGTATGCATTTCCTTGTCAGATGGTTCCTCTAGGGAGGACGAGCCTTCTTTTGGAGCCTAGAAAAATCAATCCTCAAAATGACCTGTTTTGCGCCAAAATCCATTTGAATCCCACTTTGTGCCCTCTTTGTTGAACCCAATAGTTATATCTAATCAGATATATCTTCCATGGATTTCCATTTGTTTGTGCCTTTTGGATGCATGGAAAAGCATCAAAAAAATGGTTAAGTCCTAGAAGATTTGAAGTTTTCCTTGTGTTTTTCCATCTTGTTAGAGTTTCAGAGTTTCAACTTCCTACCTTCTGTCATGCTTTGTTTATCAGCTCCAAACCCAGGCTCCAAAAATGTCTAAGTGTGGTAGATTTCAGAGTTTCTGGCTTCTGGTCTTCAGTCTTCTTCAAGGCAGGTGTCAGGGAGAAGGCCCGAGGGTCGAAGTCCGATGGTTCAATTTCTTCTAAATATGCAGTGTCTATTAGAGTTCAGAGGTTGGCCCTTCTTTCTTCCTTTTTGGAAGGCAAAACAGGGAAGGCCCGACAGCTAACCCCCAACAAGTTTTCCTAAGGCATCCCACCATTCCGCGGAGCCTGCGCCCTCTGGCTGGCTGGTGGAACAACAAAAAGTGGACACATGGCAGTTGCGGTGAAGGGAGAAGGTCCAACAGCTGCCTCCCTGGAGTTTTAAAAATTTTACTAAATATTTCGAAGGGCAGGAGTCAGGGCTTTGACTTTCTTTCTTCTTCAATGGATAGGTGCAAGGTGGAAGGCTGAAAGGCCAAAGTCTGCCTAAGGCTTGAGGAATATGCTAAGTGTTGTGGACTTCAGTGGGTCAGAATTTTGTGTTCTTTCTTCTTCCTTTTAGGAGGGGAAATAGCAAAGGCTCGAAGGTTAAAGTTTGATTGGATGATGTGAGGTAAAGTGGCTAAGGTAGAGAGAAACAAGGTAGAGGGATGCAGAGCGAAGGCCCGAGGTCCAAAACTTAGATTTTGCAGAGGTTGGCTTCCTGACCTTCCATACTCCTCCAATCACCTGGGAATGCTCTAACAACATCTGAGTACACCTTTAATGCGGAATGGGTGGCTGGATATAATGCTTTTAATGTAGTTGATGGGGTTGTAAAGGATTTTGGGGCCCAACATGTAGAGTGGTACAAACATAAGTCCAATGCCTCAAAATAGAGAAGGAGGACGATACATCGGGAATGTTGTCAACATTGGAAATGGTTAATTACCTGAATGCATACCATGATTGTAGGGATACATAAATGCAGATTTTGTACTCAACATTAATGGATTGCAGGCCAGGATTGTGCAGGTTGTTCAAATAGTAAAACTCTTTAATGCACATAGGACAAATCATATAAGTCAGCGGCTACAGGTGGGAAGGAGAGGATTAGAAGCTTCCCTCATTATTTCTCAGGGTACATTTGAAGTGCAAATAATCTTGACAAATTGATTGCAGAGGCTGCAAGACATGGGTCTCAATCCCAACGTGTAAATCAATTCACAGTTTGGGTTGGACTTCAATGCAATGTGGGTGTAGTCCTTTGTTGGGTATGGCACCTAGGGGACTACAGTCAACTTGAATTTAATTGCTATATATGCAGGGTTGAGATTGGTGTTAAGGGTTGGTCATTTTGGCAACTTCTCAGTAGGGTTGTGAGCTCTAGGAGGCAGATTAAGAAAGGATATTGTGCAGGCTATGTTTATATATGAATCAATCATGAAGTGTATGTAATACAATTCAAATATTTGTATCAGATTGTTGCTTTTCTCCACTACTGTAGATGTTTTCTGTTGGTCATGATGTTAGTCATAAACAAACATAGATAAAGAAATGCAAATCAAACCTTTATCATCTTGAAAGATATGATGAATTCACAAAATTCATGATCCCAAGTCTCTGTGGATTAGTTCATAATCATTTGATGTTACTCAGTAGTTTGATGTGCATTGTTGTTTTCTTTCCACGGGCCTTATGTTTCCATTTCCAAGAAATTTATTTTTGGATAATCTTTTATCACTTGCTTTCTATAAATTTCTTAGCAAACAAGGTTAAATCCTACTATCTTTAACCAGATGATGCAGACATCTTGTAAGTTTGATCAATTATTCTGTATATCAACTTATACTGACTGGATTTTACCTCTGCACTATAAATCTATTCAAATGATGTGCCTACAAGCATATATTTCTATGACTATTATTATTATTATTCATGTTTATTTGCATGATATTATCCTTTCAACATGCTATTTTGCTCAAATACGGTAAGGATGTTCAGTTATCTATGAGATATCAGCATATTTTATGTATTTGGTTAGGATTTGCTGTCTGTTTGCAATTTGTGATGATGATCAAATGAAATTATAGAAATTTGAATGAATGCTTTCTAAGTTTACTAAAATGAGTGAATCTTTAGCCATTGATCCATGTACATTCTTGATACTGTCATCAAGAGAAGGAAATCAAACCATATGTTCACTGGGATGTTCCACAACTAGATATGATTGATGCTAACTTCGATGGAAAGGAATGAAAGCAACATGCACAACAAGAAATGCACTCCAAGGGACATAGCAAATCAAAGTACATTTCTAGAATCCATCCACAGATTACTCAAAGTTTATGATTGTATGTAATCAGGGTACTTCATCTTCATTAAGTATGCAAAATAGTGTAGATTTACAATTAGCCTTGAGAATTAGTCCTGATGTTTCAGCAATCTAATCTAAATTAAGTTTCTAATGAATTACAATGTGCACTCCATCTCCATTTATAAGACAAGGGGAGGAGGCGGTTACAAAAGATCCTATGATTAGAATTTGCCTATTAAGATCAACGGTCCATGTTGCATTCTTTGACCAAGTCCACAAGCAGACACATGGCACAAGTTGCCAGTTGACAACCATCTGGTTGTGTACAGTTGTCCTTTTCAACATATCATGCATATGACCCTGTCGCACTATATCTTACTTATTCTTTTTCCTCCTCATTAGTAGATTAGTCATATTCTACCTGTACTCTGACAATCCCCCTAATGGGTTCATATGCTTGCACAATTCCTTCTATTGCTTCTCCATCCTGTAGCTTGGCCTTTGTAACTGCATGCCACTGTGATTGGAACTGGGCTTGTAATGCAGTCCACTTGGTCTTCCTATTAGTCAACCTTTCATTATATTTCTCCACTTTAGCCATCATCCTCATGGATTTATCTATTGTATCTTCAAATAGGTGGCTAAGTGGGTCTTTTGATGCAAGTTTGAAATTGTCCTGAAAAGCCTTGATTGCAAAATCAGTATCTTGATTCTCTATCTTTCCTTCAACCTTCTCCTCAAGGGCTTCTAGGATTTCCACCTCCTCGAACAAAAGCTTATGTAATTTGGCACTGATATTCTTGATCTTAACATTATACTTCTTTAGGACATCCACCTCAAACTTGGTAGCTTCATACCATATACCCAGCAATTGTGATGTCTGGTTGTTCAGGATATTATTGGATATTAAGGCATTCACATCTATCTGCTTCATTTCATAGAGAGGAGTCAAATGTTTCTCAATTTTTATTGACCTTTGTGCAATCTCCTTCTACAATTTATCCACCTTTCTTCTCAACGTGCTTAGCAAGGCCCAATTAGCAAGGGAGGTCTTTATTACTTTTTCTACTTCAATAATGAATTGGATAAACCATTTATCCATCACATGAGACTTATGCTTCATGATATCTAACCCCATCATCTCATCTTGAGATATTATGGTCAATGGGGTGGATGTGATTATAGGTATATTAGTAGGGGCCAGCAATCCCTTTATAAATGTTTGCATTTGAGCAATGTGCTCTTTATGCAGTTTATTTTTATTCTTCTCCTTTTCTATTGCTGCCAATAATGAATCTATATCTCCTTGGCTTCCTAGCCTTCTTGTTGCTCTGTGGCAAAGCCCAAATCCATAGTGGTTATTTGAAACTCATTGGCACTTATTTCTCCCTTGGCTTTGTCAACAACAGGTATAGCCACTTGAGTTGTTCTTTGGCCTGTAACCTAATCTCTCTTTATTATAGATGTGGCCCTAGCCCTCCTCTTTGGTTTAACTATATCAACCAAAAATAATGTGGATATATCAAAGTTTGAAGAAATACTTGGTGGAGAAGGATTTACCTCATGCTGTAGCCAATGTGGCACCTCAGCTTTGGACCCTTCTTGGTCTGTATGTTCAATGTGACCATCTAGTGATCCTATGCTATGTTCCGCCCTTTATGGTGACCATTCTTTCTCTTCCTCATTGTGAACCTCCTCATGTGTTACCTTTGCATTCTTGTCATGTTTGAGAGGAAGCAAGGTGTGCAGAAATTGCTTCCTACACTAATCTAATGAGGGGGGAGCTATACAAATTCAAATTAATCCTTACAATAACAATAATATGAAACATGTAAACAATATATTGCAGCAATACACATGAACTAGAAAGAAGACAGAAGAAGAGAGAAAGATATACGGTGGGGAAAACCCTTATCGGGTGAAAAACCCCACACTCAGAAACTTGCACAATGTATTATCAAAACTAAATAAGGTTTACAATACACTTGCAATGCAAGATTCAATTGTCTTTGACACTCATGTCTAGAGTCAATCCGGCATCATAACAGTACCTATAAATGTTGTTATATGGAGCCTAATCAGACTCGGAGGTTAAATTTTCCCCACTTTTATTAGGGCGGTTTCTCCCCAAATTCCTACAAGGTCAAGGGACAGCACCCCTTGCGGAGCTTTAGGGACAGCGCCCCCAAGACGAGAGTTGTTTTTCTATTGGCTGACATAAAAAAACCCTATTTTGTAACTAAAAAAAGTTTTGATAAAAATGGCTAAGGGTTAGGGTCTCTGTTGATATTGTATTGTAGCATTTGCAATGATATTGAGTTGCAGGGATTGCTGGTTGTAATCGGTTTGATTTATTGGATAATAATATTGGACTCTCTGTTGGTGGATGTAGCCTGAGTTTGGGTGAACCACGTTAAAATTGTCTCTCGCTATTATTATTTCTATATATTTTTCATTCCTCTATTTAATCCTTATTTGCATTTAATTGATATCTTCTGTCGGCTAACCCTAACAAGTGGTATCAGAGCGGGTTGTGTTCGATTATCGTCTACAGGAAGGTCTCACGATTGAGTGGGAGTCTTACGGTTGAGTGGGAGCAATGGCAGATGAGGGTAAATTGAAGGTCGATAAATTTAATGGGCAGAACTATCAGTTATGGAAGATGCAGATGGAGGATTACCTCTATCAGAAGGATTTATGGAGGCCATTGGAAGGAGTATCCAAGAAACTAACAGGAATGATGGATGAGGATTGGGAACTTTTGGACAGAGAGGCACTGGGAACCATTCAGTTGTTCTTGGCACCATCTGTGGCATTCAATTTAACAGAAGTGAGGACAACAAGTGAACTAATGAAAGCTTTGGGTAAATTGTATGAAAAACCCTTAGCCTCAAATAAGGTATTTCTCATGAAGCGTTTGTTTAATCTGAGAATGATTAAAGGTGGATCTGTGATAGATCATTTAAATGAGTTTAATACGATTGTTAGTCAGTTAACTTCTGTAAAAGTGAAATTTGATGAAGAGTTGAGGGCTCTCTTGGTTTTATGTTCTTTGCCAGAAAGCTGGAATAGCTTGGTAATGGTTGTAAGTAACTCTGTCTCTAGTTCAAAAACTTTGAAATTTGATGATGTTGTTAGTGTTATCCTTAGCGATGAAATGCAACAGAAAAGCTCAGGAGGGTCCACATCAGGTAGTGTTTTGAATGCAGAAAGTAGGGGCAGATCAAAGGAGAGAGGAAAAGGTTCTGGAGGTCATGGGAAGTCGTGAGAAAAATCAAAGGATAAGAGATCCCAATCTAAAGGATAGAAGAATTGTTGGTATTATGGGAAACCAGGTCATCTGAAGAAAGATTGCTGGTCTCAGAAGAATAAAGAAGGAGACAAATAAGAAAGCAATAAGGAGGCAAATGTGGTAAGTAATAAATCTGAAGATGATGCTTTGATTCTTTCCCTAGATAATGCTAATGATTCATGGGTTTTCGATTTAGGGGCCTCATTTCATGCTACGCCCCATAGAAGTTATTTTCTTGATTATGTTCAAGGGGATTTTGGGCTGGTTTATTTGGGAGATAACAAACCTTGTCAGATTGTTGGAAAGGGAAGAATCAAGATTAAGTTGCAGAATGGGAATCATTGGCTACTACAAGAGGTAAGGCATATTTCAAAGCTGAGTAGGAATTTAATTTCAGCGGGGCAGTTAGCTGATGAAGGTTACATTGTTACATTTACTGATAAAAATTGGAAGATTTCAAAGGGTGCCTTAATAGTAGCAAAAGGTGTGAAAGTAGGCACCTTATATCTTTGTACAGGTCATACTGTTCCTTCTACTTTAGCTGTTGTAGAGAAAAAATAAACAAGTTCAAGAACAGTTGTTGCAGGTTCGCAGGAAGAGACTGAAACAATTGCTATAGGTTCTGAGACAATGCTATAGCATAACAAACTTGGGCATATGAGTGAAAAAGGTATGAAGGTACTTCATTCTAAGAAAGTTTTACCAGGTCTGAAATGTATTAATATGGATTTCTGTGAAAGTTGTGTGTATGGCAAACAAAAGAGAGTTAGTTTTCTCAAGGATGGGAAGCAAAAGAAAGATGAAAAGTTGGAGCTTGTGCATATAGATGTATGGGGACCGGCTCAGGTATCTTCTCTTGGTGGCTCTCGGTATTATGTTACATTCATAGATGATGCAACTAGGAAGTTTTGGATTTATTTCCTCAGGCAGAAATCTGATGTATTTGAAACATTTAAGAAATGGAGAAGCTTGGTTGAGAATGAGACGGGTAAAAGATTAAAATGTCTCAGATCTGATAATGGTGGTGAGTATTGCAGCAAAGAATTTGAGGATTATTGTTCCTTTAATGGAATCCTTAGGTAGAAAATGATTCCAGGGACTCCACAGGAAAATGGAGTGGCTGAATGCATGAATAGGACAATAATGGAGCGTGCAAGGACCATGAGATTGCATACTGGGCTGCCTTTAAACATGTGGGCAGAGGCTGTCAACACTGCTATATATTTAATTAATAGAGGTCCTTCAGTTCCTTTGGGTTGTGGTATTCCAGAGGAAGCGTGGACAGGTAAGAAGGTGAGTTATTCTTTTATCAAAACCTTCAGATGTGAAACATTTGCACATGTAGATTATGAAAATAGAATTAAGCTAGATGCAAAATCAAAAAAATGTACCTTTGATGGATATGACATTGATGAATTTGGTTATAAGCTTTGGAATTTTGAAAATCAGAAAATTGTGAGAAGCAGGGATGTTATATTCATTGAGAAGGTGTTGTACAAAGATCAGTTGTAGCAGCATGAGAAGAAAGAAAAGAATTATGTAGTGCTGGATGATACTCCAAATAGTGATGTTCCAATGGTCCCTCATGCTCCACAATAGCAACAAGAAATACCATAAACTCCAGTGAATGTTAGACAATCAACAAGGCTAAGTAGACCTCTTGAAAGGTTTTCTCCCTCTTTGTATTCTATTTTGTTAACAGATGCTGGTGAACCAGAAGGGTATGATGAAGCTATACAGATGGATACACAAGTTCAGTGGGATCTTGCAATGAAAGAAGAAATGGACTCCTTGCTAAAAAATCAAACTTAGGAATTATGTAAGTTGCCTATAGGTAAAAAGGCTTTACCAAACAAGTGGGTTTATCGGCTGAAAGAGGAAGATGGAGGTAAGAAAAGATTTAAAGCCAGGTTAGTTGTAAAAGGATTTGCATAGAAAAAGGGCATTGATTTTGATGAGATATTTTCTCTGGTTGTCAAGATGACTTCTATTTGTATTGTTTTAAGTATTGTGGCCGCTAAAGATTTGCATTTGGAACAGCTAGATGTGAAAATTGCCTCTCTCCATGGTGATTTGGAGGAGATATACATGGAACAACCCCTAACACACCTTTGAAGTCATGGTGATTTGAGGTCAAAGGTAAGGAGAAACTGGTGTGCAGATTGCAGAAGAGTTTGTATGGCCTGAAACAAGCACCTCGACAATGGTATTTGAAATTTGATAGTTTTATGGCTAAGCAAGGCTACAGCCAGTGTAATTCTGACCATTGTGTTTATTTTAAGAGGTTGGATAATGATAGCTACATTATTTTATGTTTATATGTTAATGACATGCTTGTAGCGGGGTCTAACATGGATCACATAAGAGAGTTAAAACAACAGTTAGCATAGTCATTTGCTATGAAGGATTTGGGGACATCAAAACAAATCCTTGTTATGAAAATTTGCAGAGATAGGAAGAATAGAAAATTGACTCTATCTCAGGTTGATTATGTTGAAAAGGTGTTGCAGAGATTCCATATGGAGAATGCAAAAGTTGTTAGCACACCTTTGCCTAGTCATTTGAAATTGACTAAAGAGTTGTGTCCTAAGACACCAAAGGAGGAAGAAAAAATGTCCAAGGTACCATATGCTTCAGCTGTAGGAAGTTTAATGTATGCCATGTTATGCACGAGACCGGATATTGCACATGTTGTAGGAGTCGTAAACAGGTATATGAGTCATCCTGGATTGGAGCATTGGAATGCAGTAAAACAGATTCTCAGATATTTGAGAGGTACATCCAATAAACACTTATATTTTGGGGGCTCTAATACTGATTTAGCAGGTTATGTAGACTCAGATTTGGCAGGGGATATTGATACCAGGTAGAGTACTACATGTTGTCTTTACTGTAGGTGGGATAGCGATGAGTTGGATTTCTAGGTTGCAAAAGGTGGTTGCTTTATCCACCACAGAGGCAGAATATGTAGCTGCAACAGAGGCAAGCAAGGAGATGATATGGTTGTAGTCTTTCATTGAAGAATTGGGCAAACAATAGGCTAACAGTTATTTGTTTATGGACAGTCAGAGTGCCATACATCTTGCAAAGAATTCTACTTTCAAACACCAAACACATGCAGTTGAGGTATCACTTCATTCAGTCGGTGTTGGATGATGGATAGTTAAGGCTAGAAAAGATACATATAGATGAAAATCTAGAGGATATGTTTACAAAGGCAGTAACAAGGGAGAAGTTGAGCTCCTCTTCAGCTTTGGTTGGTCTTCAAGACTACAAACAAAATCAGAACAGCAGAGTCCAAGGTGCTTATTTCTAGTGGGAGCTACAGGGTCAGTGATGTTCTGATCAGTCTCCAAGTGGGAGATGATATGGTGTGGAGTTTGATCTATCTCCAAGTGAGAGATTGTTGTTATATGGAGCCTAATTAGACTCGGAGGTTAAATTTTCCCCAATTTTATAGGTGCGGTTTCCCCCCAAATTCCTATGGGGTCAAGGGGCAGCACCCCTTGCGGGGGTTTGGGGGCAGCGCCCCCAAAACCTCACACTATTTTTATTATTTTATTAAGGTGTCGAGAGTTATTTTTCTATTGGCCGACATAAAAAACCCTATTTTGTAACTGACAAAAGTCATGATAAAAATGGTTAAGGGTTAGGGTTTCCGTTGATATTGTATTGTAGCATTTGCAATGGTATTGAGTTGCAGGGATTGCTCGTTGTAATCAGTTTGATTTACTGGATAATAATATTGGACTCTCTATTGGTTGATGTAGCCCGAGTTTGGGTGAACCACGTTAAAATTATCTCTCGATGTTATTATTTCTGTATATTTTTCATTCCTCTGTTTAATCCTTATTTATATTTAATTGATATCTTCTACCGGCTAACCTTAACAGCAAAACTTGTAATGCATTTCCTCCTCCAAGCACCTATTTATATATAATATACAAGGCATAAAATGGTCCTATCTTGAGATGGGCATCCAACTTGGCCTCATAGCCCAAAACCCACGCCTAAGGACACTTGGTCAACATTGTAGAATGTGCCTGACACTTGTCCACATCTCCCATCCCAAAGAGGTCACATATTTTCAAAATGGGCTATGACAGATGCTCTTACAACACTTACGACTGTCATAGAATATGTCATAGCGGTTACAACTTACAGTTGTAAGAGAATCTGTCATACACAACCTATAAATAGAATATTCTCTTACAACATGTCATAGTCCACCTTGGGGTGCCCAAATATGTCTTTTTCAAAGATGCTTCATGACACATGTCTTCACCTATCTTACAACCTTCTATTTCTGACTCTTACATGTCATAACTTTGTCATAGGAATCCATCATAACCATTTCGATCAACATTCCCTTACACAACATACAAGATGCCGACACATGGCAAAAATCTCCTACCACTAAGTGGGACACCTATCTCCTCATGTGAGGACAAAATTATAAATTGTCATCTTCCATGTAGGATGACACATCACCGTGCCACATCCCACAACATGACAATATGGAATTTACAATTTATTTACAACATAGGCAATGAATTAATAAATACAAACATAAATAATGCAAGGAATTACCAAGGTTGAGACACCTTACTTCCCAACATTCTCCCACTTCTCGAACACCTTGTTAGAGCCAATAGAATGACAAGATTTAACTGCTATAGGCCGAGAGGCCCATAGACTTCGAACACCATCTGAACTTCTGTGTGCCCACTGGCTTCGTCAATGCATCTGCAACATTCTTCAAAGTATCTACCTTCTCCAAATTTATCTTCCCATCCTCGACCAATGAAGTGCAACTGAACATCAATATGCTTTGTTCTGGCATGGAAAGTTGGATTCATTGCAAGGCAAATTGCACTTTGACTATCACAACTGATTGTAAGCTGTCCTGCATCAACACCAATATCTAAACACAATCTCTTAAGCCAAATGGCTTCCTTACAAGCATGAGTTGCTGCCATATACTCAGCTTCTATCATGGACAAAGCAACCATAGGTTGTTGCTTACTCATCCAGCTAATAGCACCACCAAATAGTGTAAACACATAAGCACTGGTGCATCTCCTGCTATAAATGTCACCTGCCCAATCTGAATCCACAAATCCACAAATATCAATAGAATGCGGAGGTCTTGTAGCATTGCCATGATAGCAAATGGAATACTCAGAAGTACCCCTCAAATATCTAAACACTCGCTTAACTGCATCCCAATGAACTCGTCCAGGATTAGCCATAAATCGACTAAGGACTCCCACTACTTGGGCAATGTCTGGTCTTGTGCAGACCAAACATACATCAAATTGCCAACAACACTAGCATAAGGTACTCTTCTCATGTCCTCCACCTCACTAGGAAATTTTGGATAATCCTCAACAGACAGCTTTGTCCCCAAAGAAATAGAAACACACAATGGTCTACAATCTGCCATGTTGAACCTGTCCAACATGGTCTTCACATACTTACTCTGGCTTAACCAAAGTTTTCTATTAGTTCTCTCTCCTGATTTCCATTCCTAGAATGTACCTGGCTGCCCCTAAATCTTTCATTTCAAACTATGCTAACAACTAAGATTTAAAATCAGAAATCATATTCTTACCCTTCCCAATGAGCAACATATCATCAACATACAGTGCAACAATGAGAATACGATCACCATCAAACTTATAATAAACACAGTGATCTAATTTTGATCTCACAAATCTAATAGACAACACAAAGGCATCAAACTTCAAGTACCACCTCCTAGGAGACTGCTTCAAACAATACAAAGACTTCTTTAATTTGCAAACCAAATTTTCTTTACCTTTCACCATGTAATGCTCTGGCTGTGACATGTAGATTTATTCCTCCAAATCACCATGAAGGAAAGCTATCTTCACATCCATCTATTCTACCTCTAAGTCATAAGTTGTTGTAAGAGACAACAGGAATCAAATGGATGTCAGGTTTGTAATGGGAGAGAAGATCTCAGCATAATCTATACCCTCCACTTGTGAATACCCCTTCACAACCAATCTGGCCTTATACTTCTCAACACTGCCATCTACACCAAATTTCTTCTTGAACACCCATTTGCATCTAACGGGTTTCCATCCAAGAGGCAAAGGCACCAAGTCCCAAGTTTGATTCTTTTCCAAAGAAGCCATTTCATCCTCCATGGCCTCTTTCCAGGAACCTGCATCTTTCATGTCCTTAGCCTCTAATACAGTTCTAGGTTCATCACTGTTAGTAAGCAAAGCAAAAGCACAACTAGAATCAAGCAATGTAAAACCAAACCTTGCAGGTTGCTATCTTATCCATGTAGACCTCCTCAAGAGCTAAGGTTGAGGTTGAGCTTCTTCATCTGAGCTTTCAGAGCTACAAGAGCTCTCCTCATCATCAGGTCCAACATTGTCTTTCTGTTTAGTCTTCTCAGGGGTAGGAGGAAACTGAACAACATCCTCTTTCTTTTCTTTTTCTTCTAGTTGTAAAAGAGTGGAAGAAGGTGTTAGCTCTCTGAAGATGACACTTCTACTATACAACACTTTTTCAGCCATAGGGTCCCAAAGCTTGTATCCCTTCACACCAACACCATAGCCAATGAAGATACACTTAACAGCCTTGTTCTCCAATTTTGACCGCTTCTCCCTAGGCACATGTGCATATGCCTCACAACCAAAAACATGAAGATGCCTTATTGAAGGATTTCTACCAGACCACACCTCCATGGGTGTCTTTCCAACAAGAGTTGATGTAGGAGATCTATTTACCAAATAGGAAGCAATGGCAATAGCTTCAGCCCAAAACTTTTGTTCTAGGCCAGCTCCACTAAGCATACTCCTAGCCTTCTCCATCAGTGTCTTGTTCATCCTCTCTACAACTTGATTTTGTTGCGGGGTGTATGGAGTTGTCTTGTGTCTTTCAATCCCAAGTTCCTTGCAATATTTATCGAATTTTGTAGAACAGAACTCACCATCATTGTCAGTTCTCAAAGATTTAATCTTTCTACCAGTCTGATTTTCAGCAAAGGCCTTAAACTCCTTAAACTTACTATAGACTTCAGATTTGCTTCTAAGAAAATAAATCCATGTCCTTCTACTATAGTCATCTATAAAAGATACAAAATAGACAAATTTTGATAACGAAGGAATATTAATAGGACCAAATACATCAGAATGAACAAGATCCAACACATCGGAAGACTTATGAGAACTCGAATAAAACTGAACACGGTTTTGTTTCCCATATATGCAATGTTTGCAAAAGTTGAACTCAAGATTACAATCATCTAACCCCTTAATGAAGTTTTTATTTTTCAGGGTACTCAGACCCTTCTCACCAATGTGGCCAAATCTCTTATACCATAACATTGTCTTTTCAGCAGGAAACTTAACTTCCAATGCACATTTACAACCACTAGGACTAGATACAATAGATTTCTTCACTACTCGTTCAGATGGTGGGGATGAAGTGACTGCTACCCTCTTCCTTGAGTTAGAAGAACTATTGTATTGTGAAATGCATGCCTTCAACTGAAATAGAGTACCTCTCCTAGTACCCTTAGCAAGCACCATAGCTCCTCTAGTCATCTTGCATCCTTCTTTCGAAAAGACAACCTACACACCTACATCATTCAACATACTTACAGAAAGTAGGTTCTATGCTAAGCCTGGGATGTGCATAACCCTAGAGATCCCCTTCACTCATCCATCAGGGAATCGGATAGAGACTCTTCCATGACCAACAATCTTCAGATGAGAGTCATCACCCAGATACACCTTTCCACCATCGAACTCCTCATACTTGGTAAACCAGTCTCGATGCGAGGTCATGTGGAATGATGCACCAGATTCAATCAGCCACACATCATTAGATGCATGGGTTGCCAGGGCTACGATGAAAGCATCACCATCATCTTGTGAATTGTTAGAATTTGAATCTGGATTCTTCTTCTTCTTTTTCTTTTCCTCTTTGCATTCCTTTCGAAAATGCCTAGATTTACCACAATTCCAATAGATAGCCTTGGACTTTCCAGGAGATTTGGATCTCTCACAGGATTTGGATCTACCCTTCTCAGCTTTCTTGTCCTTCTTTTTCCCTTTCTCCTTGGGTCTTCCATGTACTGCAAGAGCCTCTCTGGCTATCTCAGAAGACTTTCTCCACATCTCTTCAAATAACAATGAAGATACCACTTCATCCATTTTGAATGTGGATGTGGTGCTTCCAATAGCCATGACAAGGTGATCCCACGAGTCCAGCAAAGAACAAAGCAAGGTCATACAAGGATCCTCCTCCTCCATCTTCACACCAACGGATGTCAATTGTTCAACCAGCATGTTGAAAGCATTCATATGTTTGGCAACGAATCTTCCATCCTCCATTCGAAGAGAATACAACTTCTTTCTTAGAAAATGTTTGTTAACTAGGGATTTGGCTTGATACACATCTCCCAACTTCTTCCAAAGCAAGTTTTTAATAGCTTCCTCAAGGACATTTAACAGAACATAATCAGCAAGACTATGTCTTATGAGACCCTTAGCTTTCCGATCCTTGAGATCCCAATCAACTTGTGACATTGCAGTTGGTTTAGTGTCACTGATAGTTTCCTAGAGGTCTCGGTCTACAAGCATGTCTTCCATCTTGAGCTTCCATAGCTCAAAATTAGTGCCATTGAATTTCTCCACCTCTATCCTTCCGAATGTGCTTGCCATCTCCTTGCTGCAATAAGATTCAGAATACTCTACACAAGCTCCCACTCAACTTAAGATCAGCTCAAAAAAACCCCTACCCAACAACTAGGACCAAAGATAATCAAGCTCTGATACCAACTGAAAGGAAGCAAGGTGTGCGGAAATCACTTCCTACACTAATCTAATGAGGGGAGAGCTATACAAATTCAAATTAATCCTTACAATAACAACAATATGAAACATGTAAACAAGATATTGCAGCAATACACATGAACCAAATAGAAGACAGAAGAAGAGAGACAAAGATATATGGTGGGGAAAACCCTTATCGGGTGAAAAACCCCACACTCAAAAACCTGCACAATGTATAATCCAACTTGGCCTCATGGCCCAAAACCCACACCTAAGGACACTTGGTCAACATTGTAGAATGTGCCTGACACTTGTCCATGGCTCCCATCCCAAAGAGGTCACCTATTTCCAAAATGGGCTATGACAAATGCTCTTACAACACTTACAATCGTCATAGAATCTGTCATAGTGGTTAAAACTTACAGCTATAAGAGAATCTATCATACACAGGCTATAAATAGTATATTCTCTTACAACATGTCATAATCCACCTTGGGGCACCCAAATATACCTTTTTCAAAGATGCTTCATGACACATGTCTTCACCTGTCTTAAAACCTTCTATTTTTGACTCTTACATGTCATAACTTTGTCATAGGAATCCGTCATAACCGTTTCGGTCAATATTCCCTTACACAACATCCAAGATGCCGACACATGGCAAAATTCTCCTACCACTAAGTGGGATGCCTATCTCCTCATGTGAGGACAAAATTACAAGTTGTCATCTTCCATGTAGGATGACACATCACCGTGCCACATCCCACAACATGACAATATGGAATTTACAATTTATTTACAACATAGGCAATGAATTAATAAATACAAACATAAATAATGCAAGGAATTATCAAGGTTGAGACACCTTAATTCCCAACAATGTTCATCCTAAGGTGATATGTTCACATTAGGGTTTTGGTGGCCTAGATCTTGTTCATCCTGATGGTCTCCCTAACTATCCTTATCAACATTTCTTTTTTTCTTGTTATCATGGTCTTCTTGTGGACCTTATTTCCTACCTTTTGGTATCCTAGCATCTAGAGGGTCTTGATATTCAACTGTCTCTTTCTATGTTCCTCTATCATGCACTTGCTCACTATCTTGAGCTTTGGGATGATCAGGTACTCCCTCATCTTCATACATGGGTGTATTGCCTTCCATTTCATCATGCCTTGGAGATGTGTCCTCATCTTTCTTTTCATCTTTATTGCCCTGATATGCTAGGAGAATAGTTGTCGAGCTAGTAACCTTATCAACTAGTCATGTCAGGCCTACTTTATGCACTATATTCTTAGGACTATCCTCTTCTTTCTCTTCTTCTTCCCTCTCTTGTTGCACAGTGGGAGTATTCTGGGGAGTCATTGTAGTATTTTTCATTAGTGTCTCCATAGGGCTGGTGGACACTTCCCTCACCACTTCATCATCAAAAAGTTCTACTATTTCATCTAGCGGGAGAGACTAATCACCCCCTCTTTTCTTCATCTCTTCTCTCTTTCCCTTAGCCATTTCAGTTTTGAATTGCACTATGGTGAGGATTGGCACATCATGTTGCATATTTCTCCTGATTCCCTCACCTCCTTTTTCTTTTAACACAATATTAGGGTTCACATCTAATGACCCTCTCATTGTTGGTGTTGGATTCTTCTTTTGTTGCACCTCTTGAGCTTTCTTTTTCTTCCTCCTTATGAGGAGATCATCTTCATCAGTGCTTTCCTCCAAGTCCTCATAGGTGATAACAGGTTTTGAGATGGGCTTCTACTATCCTGTAGGTGCTTGGGATGTTGTAGCAATAGATGTTGAAGTTGAAGGATGATTTTCATGCCTATATTCATACCTCCTTTCTTGGATTCCTTGGGTGTATCCCCTTGCTTCCTTTCTCCTTTGGATGCTCTCTTCTCCTTGAGGAAATCATCATATTCCTCATTTGTTAGGTCTTGCCTCTTTCTTTTTTTATCAATGGTGAGGGCTATTCCTTTGTTCTTAAGTGTAACAACCTCCCTATCCACCCATTCTTTGGTCAACTGCATAACCTTTTGAGTTATTATTTCTAATGATGTCTCCTCTGGTTGATTCTAGTCAGGGGATGAGATTGTGTCATTATATACTTTCTTGTCCTCATATTCTTGTGACATAACCATTCCATCATCTTCATGCAGTTGTGTTGGAACCGGTATGCAATCTAATGTGTGAATTTGTCTTAGAGTAAGCCTCTGGTAGCTTCTCTTCCTTACTTCTACCTCATCATCACAATCGGTCTAGTAGTCTTCAAGATGCACCTGATGCATAGGTTTATTGAGTAGTACATGCATTCTGTCATAGGGGTCATATAGCCTGGATATAGGGAAAGGCTACAAAGACATCAACTGTAGTCCCCTTAATGCTTCTTTGGCACTCTCCTTATCTAGACACATATACCACCCAATGATGAGTGGGAACAAAATATTGGGTATCTTGTTTTTCTCCACAAAAGCTTCAAATGAAGGCAATATCTGCCTAGCCATCTCCATCAGTATGAACTTATCTGTTGGGTATCTGTGCAACATGAGAGGTTTCCCAGTAAAACCTTCTATCGTTATATATGTGAATGTGGGGAATTGGATAAAACAAGCCCGTGCTTGTATACCACGGCTTGAGCTTCCATGCTTAGCTTATTTGCTCTATCTTCCTCCATGGTCCTTACCAAATGCATAATAAATGAATCATTCACTCTTCAGTAGTGCTAGAGAGATTCTCTCTATTTCAACTGTGGGTAATGGTCCCATATGTTCACATCCCCAGGGTTGTGACCAACTCCACCAATTGTTTGCAGACCATTGAATGTCCCCCTGAATGCACATGTGTAAACCACATAGGAGGTCATGTGAAACATGTTTTCTTTCCCCCAATTTCCTCATGCCTTCATCTAGGTTGTCACTAATAATCCTAGCCCACTGGGGTTTCTCATCGATAGTCTCTACCATTCGCATATGACCATACATCCAGTCTTCCAAATATTCTGCATTCGGCCTTCCCCTCATACAGATGAGTATAACCATCATTTACTGATACTCCGGGGCAAAGTCAAATTTATATAAATGTACTGGCAGTTTAGCTAAAGCTTTATCCATGCTATCACTAGCCCTCCATGAGAACATGATTTTTCTACAATCCTTCTGGGTGCCAATGTATTGTTTTTTTAACTCCCCCAAATCTACTTTGTAGACATGAGGTCCCTTTGGCAAATTGAAAGCTGAGGTGATGCCCTCAATTGAGAAGTCTGCATAAACCCGGCCATGTTTCTCTACCTTCCTATTGCGCACATTGTAATTCTGAGCACACTCAACTACCAACTCAATGGCCTCGGTTGCATAGGAAATCCTCCAGCATGCCACATGCCTGAATTATATATGTTGATCAGCAAGGGTTTCCCACTACCCTTTTCTAATTTTGTTATCCATTCATCTAGATCAATATTCCCTAGATGTGTATCATTTATTTGGCCATACTTGATGTCCCTTCAGGTTGTAGACCCATGGGCTTCAAGAATTATGTGTCTGACCTGTTATTATGGACCTCCATTATATCCTATGATAATCTTATGTACATCTTACCCTAACATGCCTTCATCCACATTCAGATTTAACACTTGCATGAATATCATGATGTTTTGATTTTTATACAGCATAATTCACACATCCTCATATTAATTTACTCTGGTAAAAATGACATTTACCTATTTATTTATCCATAAATGATAAAAGAGGGTTTCATCGTTACATACCTGATATTCGCTACCTTTTAACTATTTGATCTATATCTAGATATGCGTGTTCACTCTGTAGTTACCCTCTTCCATTTGTCATTTGAATATGCACCCCGTTCTGTTACGTTCACAGGTTATTGTATAGTTTCCTTAATCACATAGGAGCTCTGTAATTTCTCTTTGAATACATGATAAGCTTAAAATGAACTCCAATCCTTATTTTTAAGTAGTAACACTTGCAAATTAGGGTGTAATTAATGTTAATTTGTTCATATTCATGGATCTGCACCCTAATCTTTCGATATTTTAACAGGTGGTGTAATGTTATTTGAAATTTCGAATGTTCACCTACCATTAGAATAGAATTTAATACAAGATCATCACATTCTCTAATGTCAGGGATATTAAGAAATATGCATGCTCTCTTGAATATGCCTATGACACAAGTATGACTATGGTCATCCGTTGACCAACCATCGAAAGATCAGGTCACCTTACTTTTGTCTTACCATCATGATATTATAGTGTTATGACATGGATTGGTCAGTGTGCCACGTGGAAACATCTTATTGGTTCACAACGTGTTATGTATCCCAAGGGTGGATAAGGGGATATTAAGAAATATCAGGATGTTTAATTCTGCATAATATCCCCCCCTTTCTAAAGATGAGGATGACGTTAGCATTTTTACTGATATTCTGAATTGATCTAGGGGTGACGTCATGTCATATTGGTGAAGATCAGGGATCTTATTTAATATGTGAGATATTGAGATTTGCCTTTATATCGCATTGGGTTAGGATATTAGCAAATATCTGGGATATTAAGAAATATGCACCTTTCCTTATGTCAGGGATTGCGATGATGTCATAGTCGTATCAGGTCTTCTTCATAATAGAGCAAGATGATGTCATCGTCACATTAATGAAAACTAGGGATCTTAGCTAATGTGCCAGATATTAAGAAATGTGCCAATGTTTGGTATTTACATTATATTTGAGGTAATCCTACACATTAGCTAATATTAGGGATATTAAAAAATATGCACCTTCAGGGAATGTGCGCGAGTATGGAGAGGTAGACGTTTCTGGAGTTAAAATTTGACGTCTGCATATTGGTGAACATTTGGATATTGGGGTTTTCCTTGTTCAAACATATGTCTGGGATATTAACGAATGTCACGGTCCTTAGCAAATGTGATGACCCTCTCATGAGTGACTGGTTTGACCAAACTTAACTTCTTGTCTTTAACAAATTTTGGGGTTGATCCAAAAGGAAAACCTGCTTTAAATTTTGCATTATTTCATCTGATAAGGTTTGTGATTGAAAAATCTAACATTGGCACTCAACCCTTTTTATGAGGTCTTTGCATGCACAGGGTGATATCCTATCACTGCATCTGATACATAACTTTTACCATACCGCCCAAGGCAAGGGAGCAAAAACAAGCCAAAAAAAGGTTGGGTCCCTATTTTGTTGAGGCAAAATGGGGCGTGTTGTGTAACTACACAACAACTTGCCACCAAAGAAAACAACAAAATTCAAATAGTTCAAGAGGTGGGGACAAATTAAAACATAATGTTCCAACTCTTGTTAATCATAAGCATCTTAATCTTCCTAAATGATATCATTTTCATCAGTATAACAATGTATTGAGAAGGGATCAGGTGTGTGCATGTGATTAATATCCCTCATCTTGAAGATGAGTTGAACACACTAGTGACTAGTGTTAAGCTACATAGTTTGGTTCGTCCCTCATAGACAACCTGGATAGAGTCTTGCTATCAGTAGGTGTCTATAGCCCCGACAACATTATCATTACAATTCCCCTAAGTAGAGCCCAACTACTAGTCAGGAGTCTGTAGCCCCAGTAGAGTTACTTAGATGACCTAATTATCTCTTTTGGATATTTAATATATTTCTTTTTGTTTTTCTCTTTGATTCATAAGATGTCATCATGTAAGCACATTTTACAAGGTGTGATCACTTGCTATTTAGGCTAAGAATTGCAATGGTAGCAAGGGCAACCTTTTGATTTTTCACTTAACACTTACACTAGCATGTTCAACAAACCCAAGGATGTTAGGTGAATCATGTGAGGACCTCCTTAAACAAGAAAAGGTATCACTGGTGAACTGGACATCATAGACCTGATCAAGAATACTTCTTCTAACATGAGTTACAACCTATGTAAATTCTTGTGCTCAACTCTTGAATTCTGACAATTTTAGTGGTTTTCCTAAAGTGAAAAGGTGCATCATTTTGCCTAACCAAAACAAAGACTCAACAACGCAAAGCAAAAATAAACACACAAAGCAAACCATACAAACAACTATACAGAATACACATTACCTACATATGGTACATCACCATGATATGACTCTTCTGAGCCTGAAAATAATGTTTGAGGAATTGTCCATTGACTAGCAATGGAATATCCTCGACTATTAGGGTCTTGAGCCTGTAGGTGTTGTCACCTAGGATTTCTGATATCTGAAAAGGACCTACCCATAATTTGTCAAACCTCCCATAGTTACCCTTCTTTTCATGTGCTTTGTCCCATGATAAGACCAAGTATGAAATCCTAAAGGCTTTTACTTTAGCTCTCTTATCAAACCAATGTTTGATAGTAGCCTGATGTTTTGTGAATTGGTCAATTGCCCTATCTCTCTTTTCTTCCAAGTGCATGAGCTGAAGCAACCTGACTTCTTGTTTGTTATCTATACCTAAGTATTCTTGTGTGAATTGCAGGGTATAGGAATTTTGAGATTTATAGGGAGGATGGGATCCACCCCATAGACTAGCTAGTAAGGGGAATTCCCTAATGCAATTTTCATGCTAGTTCAATTCACCCACAAGGCATATTTAAGTAAGGCATTCCACTCCTTGGGGTTCTTGTCCATCAATTTCTTTATAATGTTCAATAAATTCTTATTGGTTGACTCTCCTAAGCCATTCCCTTGGGGATAATAGTTTGAAGAGGATTTCAAAATGATCCCATAATCAAAAGCCCAACTAGATAATTTTAAAGATGCAAAATTTGGTCCATTATCACACACTAGGGCATAAGGAACTCCATACCTGGTTATGATGTTGTTTTCTAAAAATTTGACCATATCCTCTGTAGTACAAATCTTTCTACTGACTGCTTCAGTCCACCTGGTGCAGTAATCTGTGATCGTCAACACATACATGTGGCCTGAAGATGATGGAGGATTGATATGACCAATGAAATCCATCCCCCATTGAGCAAATGGACACATCTCCATAACTGGTTGTAGGGCTTGAGCAGCATATCTTTCTCTATTGGCAGCAATCTGGCAGGTATGGCAGTATTTGATATGTTCAGCAATGTCCTTAAAGATTGTTGGCCAGTAGTATCTTGCTCTTAGGATAGCATGGGTAGTGGCTAGGTGAGATCCATGTGTTGTTCCAAATTTATCATGCAATTCTGTGAGAGCTTTATCAGCTTCTGGCTTGTCCAAACATCTAAGGTATATCCTCTCATAGTTCTTCTTGAAGAGGATCCCCCCTTTTACATGTACTTTTGTGATCTGATCTTTAAGACTCTCCTTTGAGAAGCTTGCATCTTTGGTGGGCATCTCCCAATGATCAAGATATATTTGACATCTGAGTACCAATCTTTATTTTCCTTGGTGTTCATAACATATTTTTGACTCACTAAGTTAGGATCAATTTCAGCAATCATCTGGCTCAAGGCTTGCCCTCTAACCAGCTTCATGGGGGTGATGTCTATGTCATATTCTTGGATCACTGTTATCCATTTCTCTCTCTTCTCTCAAGGCTCACTTTGCATCAGAAGCATTTTGATTGCTACATTAGGTACAACAACAATTATCTTGCTTCTTAGGATATAGTGTCTGAATTTCTTTACTGCTTTGACTAGAGCAAGAGCTTCTCTTTCAACATTCATGTATCTAAGCTCTGGATCCCTAAATGGATGACTCATGAAAGTGATGGATTTCTCTTCCTTATATTTATTCCTCTGTGTCAGGATTGTTGCAAAGGTATTCTCTAAGGAAAATGAATAAATTTAAAACTCCCTTGTATAATCTAGGCTAATCAAGACAGGTGCATCTGCTATGGCTTTCTTGATGTACTCAAATATAACCTTTTCCTTAGGTGTCCATTCAATTTTGGCATCTTCCTTAAGCATTGCATTGAGTGGCCTAACAATGATATCTGCAAACCCTGTGATGAACTTCCTCACAAAATTTATCTTACCAAAGTAAGACTTAAGTTCCTTTTTGCTTCCTGGAAGCTATAACTTCATTATGGATTCTACCCTAACAGGGTCAATGGTGATCCCATTTTCTCATATTACATGACCAAGTAACTTACCTGTGGTCACCTCAAATATGCATTTCTTTGGGTTTAATGAGATACCATACTGCTCACACTTCTTAAGCACCTTTTTGAGGTCTTCAATATGATCACCTCTATTCTTAGAAAATATGGTCAGGTAATCCATGTATATGACTATGCATTTGCCAACCAAGCCTCTAAATGCTATGTCCATTGCACATTGAAATGTGGCTCCAACATTGATCAAACCAAAAGGCATGCATCTATAAGAAAATATCCCCCACTTGGTGGTGAATGATGTCTTTAACCTATCTATTTTGTCTACCATCACCTGGTTGTATCCTGAGAAACCATCTAGGAAGGACATCATTTGAGCTCCATTCACTATCTGTAAAACTTCATCTAATGAGGATAGAAGATAGTTGTCCTTTTCTGATGCTCTATTCATATTTCTAAAGTCTACACAAAGGAATATATCTCCATTCTGTTTCCTAACTAGGACTAAGTTTTCCACCCAGGTTGTGTCTGACAGGAAATATGATCTTGACATTGAGTAATTTCTTAACTTCTTCAAAGATTATGGGTTCCAGCAATGCATTAACTGGCCTCTATTTTTTTCTAAATGGCTTGGCATTAGGCTTCAATGGGATAGTATGAGCAATGATTGATGTGTCATATGTCTTCATCTCATCATAGGTTCAGGCGATGACATGGATATAATCTTTCAATGCTTGATTTATCGCTACCTTCTCTTCTTCTATGCAGACTTTGCCAATCAAGACATTCTTGATGTCTTCACCTTGTCCTATATTGACTGGTGAATATTCTCCTCCATCTGTCTTGGGGAGATCCTTTTGCTTTATCATGTGGTCTAAATCAAATGCTCTTTCAAGTTCTATCATACCTTTGTGAATTTTGTTGCTCGGTGAGTCCATAATTTCTTCTTCTTCCCATACATGATCTTCTTTATTCTTCTCATCTAGGATCTATGCTTCAAATATATCCTTATTTGTTATGAAGTTCAGGATATGTTGAGCATCATCGAACACTTGGAAGTTAGTCACATTATCAGGTATGGAAGGTACCGATATCTGTTCTACTGAGAATCTCTTTAGTCCAGAGATAGACAAAGGCTCCAATGTGCTGGCAACATGTGCCAATGCATCAGCTTTGTGATTTTGTTCCCTAGGGACATGCATGATGTTGAATACATCAAATCCTTCTATTAAGTCCCAAACTCTATGCCTATAGTTTGACAGCTTCTTACAATTGCATGCATACACACTCCTGACTTATTTTATCAGTAATTCTGAGATTCCATAGATATGCAGAATCTTGACTTTCTTCTTGAGGGAAAACAATAATCCATGAATTAAGGCCTCATATTTAGCCACATTATTAGTGCATGAAAACTACATCCTATATGATGCTAGAAAGGACTTCCCTGATGGATCTATGAGGTCAATGCCTACACTAGCTCCTTGTTTGGACTTAGAACCATCAAACCTTAAAATGCATGGTGTATCTTCTGTTAATGGTTTATCAGGGCCTTCCCTTTTCTTTTTGGCTCTTACAGCTGCACCACTAGATATCTACTTCAACTTTTGAGATTCAATCTTTATCACCTTTGGTGATGTCTGTGGGCATGATATATCTTTCCTTTTCTTCACCCTGATATTATCACTTTCATCCTTTGGATATGCTGTAGTTTCTTCTTTTTCATCCTCAGGGATATCTTTGGTATCATGTGATTTACCCTTAGAGTGCAACTACTCTTCTTTGTGCAATATGTGTAAACATAAGGCACATGTTATATCTAAATGTGGTGCCTCATGTAATCTGCACCATCCTTTAGTCAATGCTTGTTGTGGAGAGACCCCTTGTAGAATACGTATCTGAATCTGTTTAGACAAAAACCTATCAAACTTGGTCAGGTGACTCCCCCTATCTTCATCTGATAGTTCATAGTCTGACTCAATTAAGCAATCAGTCCCTGGGGTGATAACATTTTCCTTTTCATGAGGGTCTTCATCACATATCAGGATTTCTTCTAAATGGTGTATGCAGACATTACCCTGATGTGCACCTTCCTCATGTTCTCCTACATCTAAAGAAAATAAATAAGGATTAGCATCATCATCACCGGATATTTCACTTACCTCAATTGAAGATGATCCTACTTCACTATAAGTTCTTTCCAACTCGATCATGTCCAGACATGCTTCACAGTCTTTTTTTGAATGAACTTCATCATGCAAGCTGCACTAACCAGGTATCAGGATATTCTCAATTGGTATGCCTAGTAACTGGCATCTCTGCATTTCTCTGGATAAGTATTGTTCAAACTCCTTAAAATGGTCTGTTTCTCCATTATTAGTTGAACTATAATCAGATTCTATGATCATTGTACCTTCTTGATTATTATTTCTATGTATGCATATTACACATCAATACTTCCTCAATCCTAACCATTTGAGGTCTTTTGGCGTAAACCCCTTGTTCAACATCTACATAGATTATCTCATTGGTATTGTTGTACTCAGTTATCATATGCTCCATCCTAGGTTCAGCTTCTATCCTTATCTGGTTAGGAATTCCTTTCCAGGGTAACCACATATGGCTAAAGTCAGTGGCCACATAACCATTAAGTGTCTTAGACCAATCTCTACTAAGCAACATTCCATAGGTGTCAGGGATATCTACCACCTGGATGTCAATGTAATATTGCACCCTTGGGTTGGATGCCAGTTGCATGTGGATATGAGTTAACTCTCCTACCACACTCACTTCTGTTTTATCAAGTTGTGTCACCTTCTTGAGGGACTTGGCTGGATGTAAACTTAGAGCATTACAAATGGATAGTGGCATCACATTTGTTGAAGCACTTGAATCTACTAGACAGTTATGTAAGTTCTTACCAAATATCCTCTATATAAGTAGGAATGGGGGATATTCAGACTTTTCCCTGTATAAATTCATGTGTGAAATTTCAGCAACTTGGATAGTAGCCTTTACTTTATGTTTAACAATATTTTCTTCGGGTGCAAGATCTCTAGTCAGGATGTGACTAGGATTATGACCATGATTTTCATCTCTCAGTGTGGATTCATCCAAAGACTTCAAGAAGGCTTTCTTGATGACTAGAGTTTTGAGGAATTTTGACAAGGATAAGTTAATTTTGATCTTTTTCATCTCTTCTGCCAAATATGTGACTAATTTATTAGACTCAGGCAGCTGGCTTATAGCTTTCGATACTGTATTTTGGGGTGTGAAATACTAAGTATTCACCCTGGGAAGACCAGGATTGTTATTGGATTTTGGATCTGGTGGAGTGTTGAAATTATTGGGAGGAACAAATGTGGTCAATGGACCAACTGGTCTGTTAGGATTACTCCTTAGGTTATAATTATGCCTACCCTAATATTGATGTTGGTAAGCATGAACCTCTTCTGGTTCTAGTTCAAGTTCATGTTCATCCTCAAAGAGGAACACATAATTTGACTCAAATGCTAAGCCAGACTCCTCACATGCTAACGTGTAATTCTCATGAGTTGAGGTCATTTGATGATGCTAATGACCAATAGAACTCTCTAGCATAAGGGCAGACTTATAACCCAGAGGAACAATTTCATTTTCTTAAGGACAAGGAAGATCTCCTACAGTATTGGACACCTCAGCCTAAAAAATACTAGCTGCTATCTTGAATTGAGGGCAATCTAGTTCAGCATGTGCATTGGTATTATTCATTCTACACCAATTTGTGAGTGCGACTTCTGTTAAATTCACCCTAGTTGTCTGTTTAGGTTCATTAGGAGGCTGATTGTCTAGTGGTGATGGCAATGAGCCATTATTTGGTTTGGTATTCCATGTTCTAGGTGGCCTAGGGGAAGAATTGTTATTATTAATGTTATTGAAATTCCTATCATTATTGTAGGTCCCTTATCAAGATATCCAGACCTGTCATTGTTATTTGCATATCCTCTATCAGGATATCCCCTGTTTTGATTTGGTTGGGAGTAAAAGTTTTGACTCCTCATATGTGTGATCTCAATAGTCAATTTTCTTAGTTGTGCTGATATTTCCTTAATGTCCTCTTTCTCTTCTTGATCTTTAGCTACTACATTTTCTTGCTGAGGTTTAAAGAAAGAGCTACCATTACTATTGTTTTCTGCTACATCCTGAGATACTTGTCCAGGATGGGGTATCATCTGGCCATTTCCGTTTGGAGCAGGCATGATACTAAGTGGAGGTACTTGCAGGGGACTAGGCATTATGTCTAGAGGTATCATAACTCCATTACCCTGTGGTTGTACAGGATATGCAGGATGTACAAAATTAGATGTAAATCTAGGAGTTAGCTATTGATTGACATTAATGGCTTCTTCAAAAGCACCTGCTAATGAAGTTATGGGGGGATGTGTTCTTTTGATGAACATGGATGTCAAGGGGTCTAAGGCTGAATAGTATATGGATCTAGCTGCATCATCACCTACGTTGTATGGGTCAAGTAGCTTGGAGTACATTTTCTGAAACCTGGCATTGAAGTTAGAAATCAGTTCTCCCTCGGCATTTTTTATTGTAGTAAACATATGATAAGCAGTAGCCGAATCTACTGGTCTTTTGAATCTTCCTAAGAAAGATTTCTCTAAGGTATCCCAGGTAGGGATGGTTGACTAGGAAAGATGGATATACCAGTTATAAGCTTCTTCTCCTAAAGAGTAGGGAAATAACCTGCACACCACATCTTCATGTTCTATTCTTGCTCTAAAGAAAGTCTCCTTGTAGGTTCTGATATGATCCTCTGCATCCTGGTAAGGATGATACTTTGGACATATTTTGTCTAGTTTTTTAGGTAAAGCATGATATGCTACAAACAGAAGTGGTGACTGAGTTGAAAAGAAAGCTATTGTATCCTGCACTTGAGGTATCTGAGGTATAGTTGGAGACCCTAGAGGTGTTACAGTAGGTATGGATGGAGATGTTGGTGAATTAGGACTAGGACTGTGATGAATATCAGTTGTATGAGGTCTAAGTCCACGAATTGGCAATTCTTTAAAAAGTCCAATGGATTTGGACCTAGTATTAGGTCTGTGAGCCAAAGCTTCACAACTTACGGTAGAATGTAGATATTTTAACTGGATCTTCACAAAGATCAAGATATCTACTCTTCTAAGGTGGATATTTATGATCAAAAACCTAAAATAACCAGATATTTGCATTATATTTTCACGAGATGTGAATATGAACAAGAATTTTAAAAGTTCAAACTTTTAACTATAAATATCAAGTCAACTGACCACAAGGATGGGATATTGGCAAGGTATTTGCAAGAATTGTAACTATTGACACTGATATATGGATTCTAGACAACTAACTGTAAATATCATGATATTCATGCACAAGATTAGGATATTTGTGATCAAATCCTTCAAATAACCCGTGATAAGTAAAAACTTTACACAAACACTCAAAATTTGAAGAATATCACCTCATGTCAGCACCAGTTTATGTTGCATTGAGGGGTATGTAGCTTGTATTGGATTTTCACAGGGATACAGTTGGTTCAGATTGAATAAGAACAAATTGCTTCTTCAGAAAATTTATGTGTTGAGGCCCTCCTTCTAGCGCCAATTTATGTTGGTCATGATGTTAGTCATAAACAAACATAGATAAAGAAATGCAAATCAAACCTTTATCATCTTGAAAGATAGGATGAATTTACAAAATTCATGATCCCAAGTCTCTGTGGATTAGTTCATAATCATCTGATGTTACTCAGTGGTTTGATATGCATTGCTTTTTTTCATTCAGGGGCCTTACATTTCTATTTCTAAGAAATTTATGTCTGGATAATCTTTTCTCACCTACTTTCTATAAATTCTTAGCAAACAAGGTTAAATCCTACTATATTTAACTAGATAATGCAGACATCTTGTAAGTTTGATCAATTCTTCTACATATCAACTTATACTGATTCAATTTTACCTCTGCACTGTGTTACCCCAAAATTTAAACCCAAAAGTTTCAAATTTTTAAGGATTGATACGATTATCACTTTACCCCAGTCTAGTCATTCTTCGTTCCAAAAAAATTTTGAAGTCTTGAAAACTTCTCTATAAGTCTCTGTCGTCGAGCAATTTTCAAATTCATGAATCTTTTGTTTACCCGACTTATGTTCTTAAGTTCTTGAAATGGCCAACCCCCTGACTTCTCCTTTGTGTTGAGGAAGTTCAAATCTTATGAACGTTGCTCTAATAGTTTGAAGGACTTCATTCTTTGTCAGGAACTTTCAAGTCTTGTGAACTACTTCTCTAAAAGTTCAAAGTTATGAATCAGCTCTGACTGCCGACTAGTCAGCATTTTCATGGTGCTCATTTTCTGAGGTATCTCCAACTCATCAGATTGCTCATGTGGTATGCAATGAGAATGTCTTTTTAGGAGCTGTGAAATGCAAGCTCAAATCTTGAGACCTGTTTCCCAAGATACAAAATTAGTGATGCATTAATGACAAGTGTAATGAAGCTCATTAAGATGGTGGCTCAGCATTAATAAGATTAAAAGACATCATTACCCACTGACATAATTAAGTAAAGGTGGCGGTGCTCTCTATGTTCAGTTTTCTTGCCAACCAAGCTATTTTCTAGAAAGGGACTTCCAGCAAACAATGAAATCTGGGATGATAAACCCATGCCTGTTCTACAACCTAATTTACAATGGCCTGAGGAGGAGTAGATCAATATCATCTCTCAGCTGCGCACGGTCTCTTGGAAGGAGAAAAACAGTTATGTTGAATACCGCAAGACAATTGACATTTTGGAAGAAGAAGAAGAGCATGTTGAACTGTGCCATCTTTTTATGGAAATATGCCTAGAATTGGGGGCAGATTAATGCCACTTGTCTTGCATATTTGAAGTCTTTTTGTAATTAGCGATGATTATTACAATTTTGATATGATGTAATTGTTTCCATTTTGAGAAGTCACTTTCTTGATTACGGTTACTCAAAAAGACCATTTTCGAACAGTTATAATTTTTAATTTTTGGGAAGTTATATAAGGGAAAGGGATTTCAAAGAAAAGGATCTTTTTTCGGTGTTGTCTGTGAATAGGGGAAGAAGAGCAAGTTTATTTTATTCTCTAGTTATATTTTCTTTTTAGCACAAGTTTATGTATTAAGAAGTTTTGCAAATACTTTAATTTTTGTTATGTTGAAGGAATGAAGAATTACTTATAGAACTTTGTGTCTCCAAGTATCTTCTATGATTGCAATTGTTCTTATGTCGATTAGTAATCTATCTTCAATATTACTTCTCTTATGTTGGTCTGTGTTAAGAAGGAATATAGTTGTATCTTCAAATCAATTTACCTATGTTTGTGAATGTGGGATAGATGGGTTGTGTATCATTTATCTGCATTCATTTCTTCTTAAATTGGTCATGCACATCTATTTCATGGTGATGGGTAGATGTTAATATGCCTTTTCTACTTTCTGGTTAAAAGCATACCCTATATCTTTATTCATTGTATATTTTAAGAGGGAGATGTACCTCTAAAATTTAGAGGAAAGTTGTCAACCCAATGATGACTTCTCCAATTGTTAGTGTTGTTTGTCCTTCTTCCTGGGCATCTTGAGTCATTTTCCGTATTTATTTCTGAAGGACAAATCTATTCACCAACAGATTTTTGGCGACTCTACTGGGGACCGAAATTGAAGATTGGTGCTCTTATGTTCCCAGAAATTTGAAGGTACCTCCCCAAAGACAGAGGTTGGCGACTCTGTAAGCTGAACGTACCCAGAAACATTTTGTTTGATGAAGACTAATGCTGATTTAACTTTCAGATTTACATTATGTCTTTGGTTTCTTCCCAGCCATGGGGAAATCATTTTGGGCCTCTTTCCTTGCTGGTATATTCATCATTGCCTGAAAGATCAAGAAAGCATTTCCCAAAGTTCAATGGAGAAGATTCTCGAGATGCTGAAGATCACATTCTTGCATTTACGGTTGCATGTGGGATATTGGGGGTAAGTAAAGAAGACATTTTTATTCAGTTGTTTATTGAATCTCTTATTGGGACTATAGCAAAATGGTTTAATCATTTAGAAGAAGGATGTATAACTAATTGGGATTCATTGAGAACTAAGTTCTTAGAGAGATTCAAGGGCCCTGTGGATGAAGCTGCTATATTGTGTCAATTCTTGCACATCTACAAGAAATAAGAAGAATCCATCAGAGACTTTGTGGATAGATTCAACCGACTACTCAAAAAGATCCCAACTCCTCTTCAGTTGGGTAAGCAACTCCAGCTATGTACTTTTATTTTTGCATTGCATCCAGATGTTCAATATGAGTTGAGGTAGAGTGGGATAAATGATGTTGAAATTGCACAACATGAGGTTGTAAAACTAGAAGATGATCTGATATTAAGTGGCTTATGGAAAGTAAATCAGATTGCAGAACCTATGAGGATGCCTATTGTAAATAAACAAAATTTCAAACCTATAGGTTTCCAATCTTCTTCTATTGAATGTTCTAATCTCTCTATTTTTTATTCCGAACATTTTGGTAGAAGTGAAGTAAGTGCTGTGGAAATTCAATCTCATGTGGATAAGAGAGTTGAAGCTTATTACTTGCATTATAAAGAAGACAATGATAAGTTTGTAGATGAGAAACCTGAAGCAATACGACATGAAGAGTACCTTTTATTTGATATGCATGCAAAGCTCAGGTGATGACTTTTTGTGTGGAATCATGGATGAAAACAATGATATTAATGAAGGCAAAGAAGACGCATGTCAAGGTAAAACTAAGGAATTTGATAGTCCCGTGGCAAAGCCTAGAGAAGGTATGGACGAATTGCATTATCAATCTGTTTATGCTCTCAGTGATGATTTTATTTTTACGACTGGTGAGAAAGTAGCAATGTCCAATCTACATGAAAATGATAAAGTATGTCATGAAGTTGTTGAACCAAACCTTGTAGAGGAAGATGAGGTGCTTCCAGTCGTGGGTGATTTTCAGTCCCATGAAAATATTGTTTGCAATTTAGATTTTCAAGATACATGCTTGGCTAATGGTTGTTTTCAAGAACGGGATATCGATTTACCTGCTAAGGGAAATGATCACATAAACATTGGGGTAACCAAAAAAGAGCTATCATCTTATGATTTATATGTGGGTTGTCCAATCTGGGGGCTAATTTTTCCATGCTTGCTAAATCAAATACCTTATGATAGTTCACATGAGGTCATACAGATAGGTGTTGGTAGTTATGTGTTGGACATTTTTGGTATGAGTCGTCCAATTAGAGACACATACAATGAAGAGTGGCTTTTTGAGCATTAAGATACATCCAAATAATTCCTATGTGAAGTCATCTTTATTAGCCTGATCATGATGGTCGCTAGTTGGCAGTTGGTTGCTTGTGGGCTACCCATTCATCCAACATTTTTTTGCACAGGATGCTATGTCTCCCAGCCGGTTAATAGATTTATATGATCATGCTGGAGCCATCTGAGGTAGGGTTTTCATGACCATGTACATATTAGGAGTTTTTGGTGTGCGGGAGTGTCATTTCTTTTCCTGGTGTGGCCCTATTTTTGGCTTGGTCTAGCTCTTTTCCTCTGTACTCTCTTGACTCTGTTGCCCAATGGATGAAACACTGGTCTATACTTATGATTTTGGGTTCCTTGCTTCATTCTTTGCAGTCCTCATCCCCAATTAGAGCCTGTTGTTGCCCCAACTTTTTCAAATTTTTAAAGATTGATACAATCATTGTTTTACCCCAGTCTAGTCATTTTTCATTCTAAAAAAATTTGAAGTCTTGAAAACTTCTCTATAAGTCTCTGTCGTCGAGCAATTTTCAAATTCATGAATCTTTTGTTTACCTGACTTATGTTGTTAAGTTCTTGAAATGGCCGACTCCCTGACTTCTCCTTTGTGTCAGGGAAGTTCAAAGCTTATGAATGTTGCTCTAATAGTTTGAAGGACCTCATTCTTTGTCAGGAACTTTCAAGTCTTGTGAACTCCTCTAAAAGTTCAAAGTTTTGAATCAGCTCCAACTGCTGACTAGTCAGCATTTTTGTGGTGCCCATTTTTTGAGGTATCACCAACTCATCAAATTGCTCATGTGGTATGCGATGAGAATGTCTTTTTAGTAGCTATGAAATGCGAGCTCAAATCTTGAGACCCATTTCCCAAGATAAAAAATTAGTGATGCATTAACAACAAGTGTAATGAAGCTCGTTAAGATGGTGGCGCAGCGTTAATAAGTTTAAAAGACATCATTACCCACTGACGTAATTAAGTAAAGTTGGTGGTGCTATCTGTGTTTAGTTTTCTTTCTAGCCAAGCTATTTTCCAGAATGGGACTTCCAGCAAATAATGAAATCTGGGATAATGAACCCATGCCTGTTCTGCAACCTAATTTATAATGGCATGAGGAGGAGTAGATTGATATCATCTCTCAGCTTGGCATGGTCGCATGGAAGGAGAAAACCAGTTATGTTGAATACCACAGGACAATTGACGTTCTAGAAGAAGAAGAGCATGCTGAACTATGCTAGCTTTTTATGGAAATACGCCTAGAATTGGGGGCAGATTAATGCCACTTGTCTTGCATATTTGAAGTCTTTTTGTAATTAGCGATGATTATTACAATTTTGATATGATGTAACCATTTCCATTTTGAGAAGTCACTTTCTTGATTACGGTTACTCAAAAAGACCATTTTTGAATAGTTATATTTTTTAATTTTTGGGAAGTTATATAAGGGGAAGGGATTTCAAAGAAAAGGATCTTTTTCCAGTGTTGTCTGTGAATAGGGGAAGAAGAGCAAGTTTGTTTTACTCTCCAGTTACATTTTCTTTTTAGCACAAGTTTATGTATTTAGAAGTTCTGCAAAAACTTTGAGTTTTGTTATGTTGAAGGAATGAAGAATTACTTACAGAACTTTGTGTCTTCAAGTATCTTCTATGATTGCAATTGTTCTTATGTCGATTAGTAATCTATCTTCAATATTACTTCTCTTATGTTGGTCTGTGTTAAGAAGGAATATAGTTGTATCTTCAAATTAATTTACCTATGTTTGTGAATGTGGGATAGATGGGTTGTGTATCATTTATCTGCATTCATTTCTTTCTTAAGTTGGCCATGCACATCTATTTCATGGTGATGGGTAGATGTTAATACGCATTTTCTACTTTTTGGTTAAAAGCATACCCTATATCTTTATTCATTGTACATTTTAAGAGGGAGTTGTACCTCTAAAATTCAGAGGAAAATTTTCAACCCAATGATGACTTCTCCAACTGTTAGTGTTGTTTGTCCTTCTTCCTGGGTGTCCTGAGTCATTTTCCATATTTATTTTTGAAGGACAAATCTGTTCACCAACACACTATAAATCTATTCAAATGATATGCCTACAAGCATATATTTCTATGATTATTGTTATTATTCATGTTCGTTTGCATGATATTTATCCTTTCAACATGCTATTTTGCTCAAATATGCTAAGAATGTTTAGTTATCTACGAGATATCCGCATATTTTCTATATTTTCTTTGGATTTTTTATCTATTTGCAATTTTGGATGATGATAAAATGAAATTAAAGAAATTTGAATGAATGCTTTCTAAGTTTACTAAAATGAGTGAATCTTTAGCCATTGATCTGCATGTACATTCTTGATACTGTCATGAAGAGAAAGAAATCAAACCATATGTTCATCAGGATGTTCCACAACTAGATATGATTTATGCTAACTTCGATGGAAAGGAATGAAAACAACATGCACAACATGAAATGCACTCCAAGGGACACATCAAATCAGAGCACATATCCAGAATCCATACACAGATTACTCAAAGTTTATGATTGTATGTAATCAGGGTACTTCATCTTCATTAAGTATGTAAAAGAGTGTAGATTTAAAATTAGCCTTAAGAATTAGTCCTGATGTTTCAACAATCTAATCTCAATTAAGTTTCAAATGAATTATAATGTGCACTCCATCTCCTTTTATAAGATAAGGGGAGGAGGTGGTTACAAAAGATCATGTGATTAGGATTTGTCTATTAAGATCAATGGTCCATGTTGCATTCTTTGACCAAGTCCACAAGCAGACACGTGGCACAGGTTGCCAGCTGGCAACCATCCGGTGACGTATAGGTGTCCTTTTCAACATATCACGCATATGACCCTGTCACAGTATATCTTATTCTTTTTCCTCCTCATCAGTAGATGAGTCATCTTTGACCTGTACTCTGATAATCCCCCTGATGGGTTCATATGCTTGCACAATTCCTTCTACTGCTCCTCCATCCTGAAGCTTGGCCTTTGTAACTGCATGCCCCTGTGATTGGAACTGGGCTTGTAATGCAGTCCACTTGGTCTTCCTTGTATTCAACCTTTCATTATATTTCTCCACTTTAGCCATCATCTTCATGGCTTTATCTATTATATCTTTAGATAGGTGGCTAAGTGGATCTTCTGATGCAAGTTTGAAATTGTCGTGAAAAGCCTTGATTGCAAAATCAGCATCTTGATTCTCTATCTTTCCTTCAACCTTCTCCTCAAGGGCTTCTAGGATTTCCACCTCCTCAAACAAAAGCTCATGTAGTTTGGCACTGTTATTCCTGAGCTTAGCATTACACTTCTTAAGGACATCCTCCTCAAACTTGGTATCTTCATACCATAGACCCAACAATTGTGATGTCTGGTTGTTCAGGATATTATTGGATATTAAGACATTCACATCTATGTGCTTCATTTCATAGAGGGCAGTCAAATGTTTCTCAATTTTTATCGACCTCTGTGCAATCTCCTGCAATTTATCCACCTTGCTTCTCAATGTGCTTAGCAAGGCCTAATTAGCAAGGGAGGTATTTATTACTTTTTCTGCTTCAGTAATGAATTGGATAAACCATTTATCCATCACATGAGACTTATGCTTCATGATATCTATCCTCGTCATCTCATCTGGAGATATTATGGTCAATGGGGTAGATGTGCTGATAGGAATATTAGTAGGGGCCATCAATCCCTTTATAAATGTTTACATTTGAACAATGTGCTCTTTATGCACTTTATTTTTATTCTTCTCCTTTTCTATTGATGCCAATAATGAATCTATTATGTCCTTGGCCTTCTGGCCTTCTTGCTGCTCTATGGAAAAGCTAAAATCCACAGTGGTTATCTGAAACTCACTGGCACTTATTTCTCCCTTGGTTTTGTCAACAATAGGTACAACCACTTGAGTTGTTCTTTGGCATATAACCTGATCTCTCTTTATTGTTGAGGTGGCCCTATCCCTCCTCTTTGGTTTGGCTATATCAACCAAAACTAATGTGAATATATCAAAATTTGAAGAAATACTTGGTCGAGGAGGATTTACCTCATGCTGCAGCTAATGCGGCACCTCAGCTCTAGACCCTTCTTGGTCTGTATTTTCAATGTGAACATCTAGTGATCCTGTGCTTTACTCTACCCTTTGTGGTGACCATTTTCTCTCTTCCTCATTGTGAACCTCCTCATGTGTTACCTTTGCATTTTTGTCATGTTCATCCTAAGGTGATATGTTCACATTAGAGTTTTGGTGGCTTGGATCTTGTTCATCCTGATGGTCTCCCTGGCTATCCTTAGCAATATTTTCTTTTGTCTTGTTATCATCATCTTCTTGTGGACCTTGTTTCCCACCTTTTGGTATCCCAGCATCTATAGGATCTCAAGATTTAACTGTCTCTGTCTCTCTCCCTCTATCATGTACTTGCTCACTATCTTGAGCTTTGGGCTGATCACGTACTCCCTCATCTTCATCCATGGGTGTATTGCCTTCCATTTCATCATGCCCCAGAGTTGTTTCCTCATCTTCATTGCCTTGATATGCTAGGTCAATAGCTGACAGGCTGGTAACCTTATCAACTAGTCATGTCAGGCCTATTTTTTGTGCTATATTCTTAGGACTATCCTCTTCTATCTCTTCTTCTTCCCTCTCCTATTGCACAGTGAGAGTATTCTAGGGAGTCATTGATGTATTTTTCATTGGTGTCTCCATAGGGCTGGTGGACACTTCCCTCACCACTTCATCATCAGAAAGTTCTATTGTTTCATCTAGTGGGAGAGACTAATCACCCCCTCTTTTCTTCATCTATTCTCTCTTTTCCTAAGCCATTTCATTTTTGAATTGCACTATGGTGGGGATTGGCACATCATGCTGCAGATTTCTCCTAATTCACTCACCTCTTTTTCCTTTTAACACAATATTAGGGTTCACATCTAATGACCCTCTCATTACTGGTGTGGATTCTTCTTTTGTTGCACCTCTTGAGTTTTCTTTTTCTTCCTCCTTATGAGGAGATCATCTTCATCAGTGCTTTCCTCCAAGTCCTCACAGGTGATAACAGGTTTTGAGATGGGCTTCTTCTACCCTATAGGTGCTTGGGATGTTGTAGCAGATGTTGAAGTTGGATCCTTGTAGGTGGAGGTTGACGAATGATGTTCACACCTATATTCTAACCTCCTTTCTTGGATCCCTTGGGTGTATCCCCCTGCTTCCTTTCTCCTTTGGATGATCTCTTCTCCTTGAGGAAATCATCATATTCCTCATTTGTTAGGTCTTGCCTCTTTCTCTTTTTGTCAATGGTGAGGGATATTCCTTTGTTCTTAAGTGCAGTAACCTCCCTATCCACCCATTCTTTGGTCAACTGCATAATCTTTTGAGTTATTATTTCTAATGAGGTCTCCTTTGGTTGATTCTAGTTAGGGGATGAGATTGTGTCATTATATACTTTCTTGTCCTCATATTCTTATGACATAACCATTCCATCATCTTCATGCAGTTGTGTTGGAACTGGTATGCAATCCAATGTGTGAATTTGTCTCAGAGTAAGCCTTTAGTAGCTTCTCTTCCTTACTTCTACCTCATCATCACAATTAGTCTAGTAGTCTTCAAGATGCACCTAATGCATAGGTTTCTTGAGTAGTGCCTGCATTCTATCATAGGGGTCATATAGCCTGGATATAGGGAAAGGATGCAAGGACATCAACTATAGTCCCCATGTTGCTTCGGTGGCACTCTCCTTATCTGGACACATATACCACCCAATGATGAGTGGGAACAAAATATTGGGTATCTTGTTTTTCTCCACAAATGATTCAAATGAAGGCAGTATCTGCCTGGCCATCTCCATTAGTATGACCTTATCTATTGGGTATTTTCCTAACATGAGAGGTTGCCCAATAAAACCTTCTATCCTTATATATGTGAATGTGGGGAATTGGATAAACCAAGCCCCATGGTTGTATACCACGGCTTGAGATTCCATGCTCAGCCTCTTTGCTCCATCTTCTTCCATGGTCATTAACAAATGCATAATAAATGAATCATTCAGTCTCCAGTAGTGCTGGAGAGATTCTCTTTGTTTCAACTATGGGTAATGGTCCCATATGTTCACATCCCTAGGGTTGCGACCAACTCTGCCAATTGTCTGCAGGCCATTGAATGTCCCCCCAAATGCACATGCATAAACCACATAGGAGGTCATGTGGAACATGTTTTCTTTTCCCCCCAAGTTCCTCATGACTTCATCTAGGCTATCTAATAATCTTGGCCCACTGGGGTTTCTCATTGGTAGTCTCTACCTTTCGCATAAGACCATACATCCAGTCTTCCAAATATCCTGCACTCGGCCTTCCCCTCATATGGCTGAGCATAACCATCATATACTGATACTCTGGGGCAAATTCAAATGTATATAAATGCACTGGTAGTTTAGCTGAAGCTTTATATGTGCTATCACTAGCCCTCCATGAGAAAATAATTTTTCTACAATCCTTCTAGGTGTTAATGTATTATTTTTCTAACTCCCCCAAATCTATTTTGCAGACGTGAGGTCCCTTTGGCAAATTGAAAGTTGAGGTGATGCCCTCAATTGAGATGTCTACATACACCCGGCCATGTTTCTCTACCTTCCTATTGTGCACATTATAATTCTGAGCACACTCAACTACTGGCTCAATGGCCTCGGCTACATAGGGAAATCCTACAGCATGCCACATGCTTGAATTGTATATGTTGATCAACAAGGGTTTCCCACTGCCCTTTTTTGATTTCATTGTCTATACATCCAGATCAGTATTCCCTGGATGTGTATCATTTATTTGGCCATACTTGAATGATGTCCCTTCGGGTTGCAGACCCATGGGCTTCAATAATTTTGTGTCTAACCTATTCTTATGAACCTCCATTATATCCTACAATAAACATATGTACATCTTACCCTAACATGCCTTCATTTGCATTCAGATTTAACACTTGCATGAATATCATGATGTTTTGATTTTTATACAACATAATTCACACATCATCATATTAATTTACTCTGGTAAAAATGACATTTACTTGTTCATTTATCCATAAATGAAAAAAGAGGGTTTCATTGTTACATACCTGATATTTGCTACCTTTTAACTATATGATCTATATCGGGATATGTGTGTTCACTCTACAGTTACCCTCCTTCATTTGTCGTTTGAATATGCACCCTGTTCTGGTATGTTCACAGGTTACTGTAATGGCACCTTAATCATATAGGAACTCTGTAATTTCTCTTTAAATACATGATAAGCTTAAAATAAACTCAAATCCTTTTTTTTAACCAGTAACACTTGCGAATTAGGGTGTAATTAATGTTAAGTTGTTCATATTCATGGATCTGCACTCTAATCTTTTGATATTTTAACAGGTGGCGCAATGTTATTTGAAATTTTGAATGTTCACCTACTGCTAGAATAGCATTTAATACGGGATCATCACATTCTCTAATGTCAGGGATATTAAGAAATATGCATGCTCTCTTGAATATGCCTATGACACAAGTATGACTATGGTCAACCGTTGACCAACCATCAAAAGATTGGGTCACCTTACTTTTGTTTTACCATCATGATATTATGGTGTGCTGACATGGATTGGTCAGTGTGCCACGTGGAAGCATCTTATTGGATCGCAAAAACCTACGTGTTATGTATCCCAAGGGTAGATAAGGGGATATTAAGAAATATCTGGATGTTTAATCCTGTGGAATATCCCCCCCTTTCTGAAGATGAGGATGACATCAGCATTTTTACTAATATTCTGAATCGGTCTAAGGGTGACATCATCGTCATATTGGCGAAGATCAGGGATCTTATTTAATATGCGGGATATTGAGATTTGTCTTTATATCGCATTGGGTCAGGACATTAGCAAATATCTGGGATATTAAGAAATATGCACCTTTCCTTATGTCAGCAATTGCGATGACGTCATAGTCATATCGGGTCTTCTTTGGAATGGAACAAGATGACGTCATCGTCACATTAACTAAAATTAGGGATCTTAGTTATTGTGCCGGATATTAAGAAATGTGCCAGTGTTTGATATTTACATTATATTTGAGGTAATCCCATAAATTAGTGAATATCAGGGATATTAAGAAATATGCACCTTGAGGGAATGTGCACGAGTATGGATGGGTAGATGTTTCCGGAGTCAAAATTTGACGTCTGCATTTTGGCGAATATGCAGATATTGGGGTTTTCCTTGTTAAAACCTATGTATGGGATATTAATGAATGTCAAGGTCCTTAGCAAATGTGATGACCCTCTCATGAGTAACTAGTTTGACCAAACTTAACTTCTTGTCTTTAAGGAATTTTGGGGGTGATCCAAAAGGCAAACCTGCGTAAAATTTTGCATTCTTTCATCTAATAAGGTTTGTGATTGCAAAATCTGGCATTGGCACTCAACCATTTTTATGAGGTCTTTGCATGCATAGGGTGATATCCTATCACTGCATCTGATACTTAACTTTTACCATACCGCCCAAGGCAAGGGAGCAAAAACAAACCAAAAAAGGTTGGGTCCCTATTTTGCTAAGGCAAAATGGGGCATGTTGTGTAACCACATAACATTTTCTTAGTAAATTGTAATAGCAGTTTCAGTTTGTTTTTACCACATTTTGTGGTATGATTGTAAGCTCTAATTTGATGAATGTGACAATTTTTAATTTATTCCTAAGCTTTGTGAATGATCATTTTAGTATTACATGGGGAAAAACGTGGTATGGTGTGTGATTGTTAAGTATTTTCTAGTAGTGATTTCTTTGCATTTTATATGTCAAGCAAGCAATTATACAGTTTTATATGATTGTTTTCCTCTATTTTACATTAGACTCTACAACCCAATGGACAGGCACTAGTCTGAGTAGCCTTAGATCACCCATATTCAAAACAAGAACTATACATCTTATTTTTTTAGAAGCAGGAGTACTCTTCATGCATCCTCATTGTGTATGATTGCATTTATTAGCTATCTAGGGGTCATACAACAACCGGATTTGCTTAGTTCAGTGATAGAATTAGGGCTAAGAGAGCAATCTGGGTTTGGTTGTTCATATTTTAAGTTGTTCATCTGGTTTGATTTTAATACCTACTCAGGTATAAAACCCCTTGGAATATCCCTCTAGAGTTTAAGCTGAGCACGAAGAGTAGAGGAGTTTACCCACTCCTGTTAGTTGGCCAAAATCCCCCAAACTTGTTGATAAACCTCTTCCTATCATTTTGACAATAGTCCCTGGCCTAGGTGATTTAGAATATTTTAGAGTTTTATGTTGCCGTTATTTTGGGTCCCAACAGATTGGCGTCATTCCTGAGGATAAATTTACTTTAGCCGTTACCAAGTTTTGGTAGCTAGAACATTTTTTAGACCTCTATAACAGTACGTTTGTAGTTGTGCAGTCTGTTGTTGTGGGTAAGTTTGACAGCCCATGAATTTATGACAACAAATTACCGTCATTGCTAGGGAGCAATTATTTGTGCAAATTCAAAATCCTTGGTAATGGTGAATTGTTTTAGTTCTGGTTATTGATATTGAAATATGGTTTTGTTCAAATTTTCTTCCTAGTAGGGGAGTACCGACTTTGTTTATTAACCTATAATTAATTTCAATGTGAAAGAAGTTTCAAAATGGATAGAGGAAGAAACTAGCAACCTTCTGGATGTGAGGAATCATCCAATAATGATGGATAGAAGGAATAAATATAGAAAAAAGAGACCCCATGTGGTACCTGCAAGGAATGCCTAAGACAATATATTTGTCAACCTCAAAAGCCAATACAACTATACTTCTGAGGATTCTTTGATAACATGCTAAGAAGAAACAGAAGATAATAGAAATGACTATGATGTTAGAAGAAATGAGAATGTTATTGGTAGAAGAGGTAGAGATGCTTCTCAAGGTCCACATTTGAGAACATATGGGATGCCTAGTGACAATGAAGAAGTTTATCAAGATGTCAGACATTTTGATTCTCCTATAAGGTCACTTGAAAGTCAGCACGATACCATTCCTAATGAGGAAAATTGGTAGCAACTTGATAATGATGAAGAAAGAGAAAGAAGGATCCAAGATGAGTTGGATCTTCTTGATCATCTCAGAAATATACAAAGAGAAGTGTAGGCCTTGCTTGATCAGCAGGAAGCTCAAATAGCCCAGTAAGGTTTGAATTAGAATGCACAGCAATAATGTGCACAATAACAACAATATCAGCAGCCACACAAACAATGTAATAACCAGAGATAACGACAATGTCATATGGGACAACAGGGTGTAAATCAATCCCCTTCTCACAACATCAACATGCAGCCACCACAGAATCAAGTTAACCAGCAACATGGCAACATTCAGCCTGTTGTCCATGCTCAACAAAGACAAGCATAGAGTTTTATTGCACAGAGGCAGTTACTAGGAGCTGAAAGATACAAACAACTCGATTTTATTGGTATTCCTAGTTTTTCGAATCCCATCTGAATTGAGATTAGAGGGAAAATTCTAAGATTTCAGGGCAACAATGCTATCACTGGTGAGGAATACCTAAGACATTTTATTAATGTCACTGATGAGTATGAGATTGAAGATGAAGATGTGATAATGAAGTTATTCATGGACTCATTGGAAGAAAGTGCAAAAGAGTGGTACAAGGCACTCCCTGACAATAACATTGATTCTTGGGAGTTCATGAGAGTTTTCAGGCTACAGTATGGGGATAGGATTGACCCCAAGTTTGTTATTCATGAGCTCACATCAATAAAAAAGTCGATCAATGAGACAGTAGCTGAGTTTAACAGCCACTTCATCATGACTATGAGAAAGGTACCTCCTCATATGAAACCTAATGAATCAATGTGTTTAGTTTTATATTGTGGTGCATTTGATTCAAATCTTGGTTATTGTTTGAGGGACAAGAACTCACAAACATTAAGAGAAGCTTATGCTATAGCAATAAATATTGAGAGAAATATGAGAGCTTCAGGCAAGCATATTAAAAGGGTTGATGTAAAATTATCCCATCTTGATAAAGTTGTTTTCAACAAACCCCTTACTATTGATGATAAGTTGGAAAAAATTATAGGGGTAGTGAAGGATCTAAGTTATAAGGTTGCCAGAAATGATAAAGAGTCACCACCTCAGGGTGATGCAACACATTTTAATGAAGGACAGAGGCTTCATAATAGGCCTTATAATACCGATCGGTCTACGAGACCACAACAGAATGATAGGCAGGGTGCTCCTAGGCATGTGAGTTTCAAGCAGCCTAAAAGGGACACCCCCAATCCTTTGAGAAAAGATCAAATTAATATCCAAGATGATTCTTTGTGGTGTCAAGCTTGTTTTCTACCCCATGATCCATCAAATTGTATAGTGGCTCATTCATTGAGCAGAGAACAAGAGTTCCCAAATAAAGAGGGTGCAGCTGAATACTATGAGGAAGAGATTAATCAATTTGATATTGAGGGATATGAACAAATTGATGGGGATGATGTTGATTGTTGTAATAATGAGGAAAATGATCATATTTTTCAATATGATTATGATGAAGGTCTGAAAAAATATTAGCTGCTAGCCCACGATTTTGGGCATCTAAAGGACCTTATGCAAAAAAATATCAGCAATCTAAAGCCTCAAAAGAGGATATAAAAGCATTGACTAATGCTTCCATATTGCAAGTCCAAGGTGGCTATTAGCTGAGGAACAAAAATGTCCCTATTCAGAACATCCCTGCCAAAGAGTGGAAACAATAGAGATTTGATGAGCATAAGGACAAAGGAAAAGGGAACGTGGACCAGGAGAAAAGTAGCGCTCCCAAGAGAAATGTCCATGAAAAGAAAAAGGTTCCAACACCATCTCCAGGAGTGAAGTACAACTATGTGCAAAAGAGTCCAGTGCCAGCCCAGCCTCCAGTTACCACACCTATTTTGGGGGTCCATTATCCAAAAGGAAATAACAAGCGGGATCAGCCCAAAACATCAAAGGAGCTAGAAAAGGAGAAGACAAATGCAGAAGGTAATGATGTTTCATCCAATCAAATTATACCTTACATTCCTTTAGCAAATGATATAACTATTTCAAGTGATACGCCCTTACCCAATTATATCCCTATTGAAATGGCGCAAGTTATTAGCCAAATTAGAATTTTCATGCCAATAGTGGAACTCCTTAGGATACCTGAGCATAGGAATAGAGCAGAATCTCTTATTTCTATTGTAGATGCACAAAAACAACCTAAAGTTGTTCCCAACAGTAATGATGAGGGTGTAGGAAATGAGGAAATAGTGGAGGTTATTTAGGGTCTTCCATGGTTAATAGAAAGATGGGTGTTGACTCATTTTACATCACTCTGATTATAAATGGATGGCTGTTACATAATTATATGCTCGATTCTAGGGCATCCAACAATGTCATGCTGCTGGAAATTATGAATGAGTTGGGACTGAAAGTGTCCAAATCTTTTGGCAAGTGTTTTGCCATGGATTCTAGGGAGGTCAATGTCATAGGTTTGGTCAAGGATGTTGAGGTCAAACCCGTTGCCTACCTAGACAAGTCTTTCCTCATGGACATAATTATTATAGACCACCCAACCAAGTGGGGCATGTTGTTATCTAGGAAGTGGGTTACTTCCATGGGTGGTAGTATCCAAATGGACCAGTCATATGCAACCATTCTTGTCCAGGGCATGGAAGTAAAATTACATAGGGAGAAGAAGGTAGAAGACCAACACATTGAAGACATATATAAAATAGAGGAGGATCATTTGAATTTCTTTGATACTGAAATTGATCATTTCATGGCATATTGCACTAATGATGATAATGATGTAAATGTTTCACCTTCTGGCCCTATTGTTGTTGTTCATGATACGTCTAATGTGTGGATGTTTCACTTTCATGGTGCATGCTCAAAAGATGGTTCTGATGCTAGGATTATTTTAGCATCCCCAGATGGTAAATAGTCATGCATGTCTTTCAGACTGGATTTTCATTGCACAAATAATGTGGCAAAATATGAAGCACTACTACTGGGCCTGAATGTGGCACACAAACATGGAATTCAATGTCTAAAAATTTATGGAGATTCAGAGCTTATTGTACAGTGGATTAGAATGATGTTTGTTGCCAAAGACAAGAGGCCGAAAACATACATAAATGTTGTATGGGATACCATAGAGTTTTTTTACGCCATTGGGATTGAGTACATTGACAGATCAAAAACTGAAGAAGCAGATGCCTTGGTTGTAGTTGCATCTAGGTATAATCCTCAATATGACTTTCTTCAAGACCATCAATCTCTTGAAGTACTTACAAGGCTGACCATTCTAGACAATATATACAATTGGCAAGTATTTAATGACAACAGACAAATTTTTAGTTTTTTAAATTGTATGGATGAATTTGAAAGTCAAGAAATTGACTGGCAACCAATGGTTGAAATGGAAAATGGCAAAGAAATGCTATTTGGCAGCAAAGTGGTACAGTTAAAGACCAATACCATTCCCAAGGGACTGGTAACATTGGAGAGGATGTTTGACAAGGCTGACTATTGGAAGAGCAATGGTAAACTAGTTCAAGAAGACAATTTAGAAGTTGTTGACCTCGAAACCAAAGAATCAACAAAGATGGTTTACATTGGCAAGAAACTCAAACCTTGTGAAAAGCAAATGATGATTGCTTTACTAAGGAAATTCAAAAAGTGTTTTGCATGGTCATATGATGATTTGAAAGCTTATAGGGAGGATTTTTTTCAACATACTATCCCCCTTCAACTTGATGCAAAACCATTTAGGTAAAAACAAAGGCCTATAAATCCCACAATAGCTCCCAAGATGCAAAAGGAACTACTAAAAATGAAAGAGGGAGATATCATCAAGCCTATTGGACACTCTGAATGGGTGTCTAATCTTGTCCTAGTCAGAAAGAAAAAATGGGGAGATTAGGCTATGTGTTGACTGTAGAAATCTGAACATTAAGTCCCTCAAGGATAACTATCCTCTTCCAAGCATGGATCATTTATTGCAGAGGGTAGTTGGTTCAGAACTAATGTCAATGATGGATGAATTTTTAGGTTATAACCAGGTGTTGGTCAAGGAGTCAAAATAGTACAAAATAATATTTACCACTCCTTGGGGTACATATGTGTATCTGAGAATGCCATTTGGTTTAAAAAATGCAGGATCTACATTTCAACGAGCAATGGATGTGGCCTTTGTTGGCCTTATTGATGAGATCATCATTGTTTACCAGGATGATCTGACTACATTTTCATAGGATAGAATGATCATTGAAAACATTTGCAATTGATTTCTGAAAGGTGTTTAGAGTATGGTATCTCTTTAAATCCCAAAAATGTCAGTTTGGAGTTGAAGAAGGAAAGCTGCTAGGGCACATTGTGTCAAAAGAGGGGATTAGAATTGATCCATATAGATTTAAGGCCATTGACCTTACTCCCCAGCCTAAAATAATCAAAGGTATTTAGTCTTTCCTTGGTCAAGTTAATTTTCTAAGGAGATTTGTTCCTAATTTTGCTAAAAAGACAAAAGCCATCTCCAAGATGCTCAAGAAGGGACAATCCGTCATATGGGATAAGGAATTAGCTGAAGCTTTTCTTGACATAAAGGAGGCTCTGAAAAATGCACCAGTGCTGGTAAGTCCAGACTATTCCAAGCCTTTCCAACTCTTTTCCTTCACTTCATTTTATACTGTTGTTGATGTGTTATTACAAAAGAATAAAGATGGATATGAGCAACCCATAGGGTTTTTTAGTAAATCTTTACAGGCTGCTGAGTTAAATTACTCCATTATGGAGGATGCCTATGCATTGGTCAAGGCTTCAAAAAAATTTAGGCCCTATTTCAGAGGGGCCAAGATTATTGCATATGTACCACACACAACAGTGAAAGATATATTCATGCATCAGGAGGCTTCAGGTAAGATGTGTAGATGGATCAATAGGATCTAGGATTATGATATGGACATACAAGTCACCAAATTGGTAAGAGGCCAAAGCTTAGCTAGTTGATGGCTAATTCTAACCTTGAGGCTACTGAAATAAATGAAACAAAGGTAAATACAACTCCTCATTGCTCATTGTCTGATAGTGCATGGTACAAAGACATTGTAGTTTATCTTGAAAACATAGACTGTCCATCAAGTATGGATGAAAGTTAGAAGATGACTCTAAAATTGAAAACTCAAAAGTATGTTCTGCTCCAGAATGAGCTTTTGTGGAGAAATCATGAAGGTATACTGCTCAAATGTTTGAATCAAGAGAAACATGAAGCTATGATGAATTAATGTCATCATGGCATTTGTGGGGGCATTTAAAAGATAAAACTACTACCCATAAAATCCTTAGGGTTGGGTCTTGGTGGCCCACCTTATTTAAAGATGTGGCTCAAAAAATCAGAAAATGTGATGCTTGCCAACGTTTTGCTGGCAAGATGAAATTTGTTGGGGCATTACCCCTTTTGCCCCTTGTTGTTGATGCACCTTTTCAACAGTGGGGAATTGATTTTATTGGGGAAATACAGGAGAAGTCTAGCAATGGTTTTAACTGGATTCTTATGGCCATTGACTACTTCACCAAGTGGGTGGAAGCAATACCCACTCATAATGCAACATCCAAAGTGGTAATTGACTTCATAACCGACAATATAATCACTAGATTTGGGGTGCCAACCTAGATTTTGGTTGATAATACCATGTGTTTTAGGTCTCAAGAGATGTTGGATATGTGTTCTAAGTTTGGCATAAATCTAGTGCATTCATCCCCTTATCATCCCCAAAGTAGTGGACAAGTTGAATCTAGTAATAAAATCCTGATGAAGATCATAAAGAGGACATTGGATCAGAATAAAAAGAGATGGGATGATAAACTGAAGTATGCTCTATGGGATGATAGGATAACCTTCAAAAGAGCTATTTGAAGGAGCCCATTTGAACTGGTGTATGGGACATAAGTGAAAATGGCAATTAACATAGAGCTACCAGTCCACCAGCTGTTGCATGATACAAAAGAGGACCAATTTGATGCAATGTCCCAGAGGATATTAGAATTGACTAAATTAGAAGAACAAAGGAGAAATACTCATGATAAGATGTTGAATCATAATCAGAAGATGAAGCTCTTATTTGATAAGAGTATTGTATCAAGATGCTTCCAAGTTGGTGATTTGGTTCTTCTTTGGGATGCCAAATCTGAAGATAAGGGGAAACATGGCAAATTTGACCTGTTATGGCTTTGGCCATATGATGAAGTAGTTGAGAAGTTAGAGCTAAATGTTTACCACTTGATGACTCTAGAAGGAATGCTTTTGGAGCTTCCCATTCATGGACAACATCTGAAGCATTATTTTTCATAGGTAACAACTCCCCTAAGTTTTGAATATAATCAATATTATTCTATGCTTTAAAGTTTATGACTATATTTTGCCTTGTATATAAGCCTTGTTTGTAAATACGTTTGTGTGGGTGTTTCCCTTGTGTGTTTTTTGTTATGTTTTGTGCCTTCTTGGTCAGCCTAAAGATCTGAATTCTCGCTGTGACACTGCTTGTCACATGTCCCCAACTAGAGCCACTGTTGGAGCCTAGAAATATCAGTCCTCAAAATAGCCCGTTTTGCCCCAAAATCTATTTGAATCCCACTTTGTGCCCTCTTTGTTGAACCCATCAGTTATATCTTATCAGAGACATCTTCCATGGGTTTCCATTTGTTTGTGCCTTTTGGATGCATGGAAAAACATAAAAAAATGGTTAAGTCCCAAAAGATTCAGAGTTTTCCTTGTGTTTTTCTATCTTGTCAGAGTTTCAGCTTCCTACCTTCTGTCATGATTTGTTTATCGGCTCTGAAACTAGGCTCCAAAATGTCTAAGTGTGGTGGACTTCAAATTTTCAGGCTTTTGGTCTTCGATCTTGTTCAAGGCAGGTGTCAGGGAGAAGGCCCGAGGGCCGAAGTCTGATTGTTCAATTTCTTCTAAGTATGCAGTATGCAACGAAGCTCAAAGGTTGGCCCTTCTTTCTTCCTTGTTGGAAGGAAAAATGGGGAAGGCTCGATACAAGTGTTCCTAAGGCATTCTGCCATTCTACGGAGCCTTTTGGTGGGCCCACTAGCTGGCTAGCAAAACAACAGAAAGTGGACACGTAGTTGCGGTGAAGGGAGAAGGTCTGACGGTCGCCTCCTGGATGTTCTCAAAATTTTACTAACTATTTCGAAGGGTGGGAGTTGGGGCTTTGGCTTTATTTTTTCTTCATTAGATAGGTGCAAGGTTGAAGGCTGAAAGGCCGAAGTCTGCCTAAGGCTTGAGGAATATGCTAAGTGTTACGGACTTCGGGGGGTCAAAGTTTTGTGTTCTTTCTTCTTCCTTTTGGAAGGGGAAACAACGAAGGCCTGAAGGCCGAATTTGATTGGACGATGGGAGGTAAAGTGGCTAAGGTAGAGAGAAACAAGGTAGAGGGATGAAGAGCGAAGGCCTAAGGTTTGAAACTCTAATTTTTTGGAGGTTGGCTTCCTGGCCTTCCACACTCCTCCAATCACTTGGGAATGCATTGACAATTGTTAGTGGAAAAATGTGAACAATAGAATTAAACAACTAATCATCCAATAACTCAATGGAAATTGATGTAAACACAAGTAAACCAAGATTATACCTTCGAAGACCATTTTACCTCTATGGTTCCATTGTTCGCCTATCTCCTCTTGATCTTGATGGTAATGGAGCTCTCATAAGTGTGCACTTACTTGTTTGAAGATGACAAGAACAGAATGGTTGTGATATCGAATGTGCAATGGAGACTAAACTACAATGCAACTATAATGGAGATGGATTGATGGAGACATGGTGATGATAATGGGTTGATAATGCAAATGTAATGAAGGTGATTTTTGCCAAAGGCACACTGTAATTCCTGCAGAGTAAGTTTATAAAAGCTTGGATACTTCAAATGGAGGAATAGGGGTTGTATTTATAGATTTGTGAGAAAGAAGATCAACGGTGTAGAATGAATAAGAAGATCAATGGTTGAGGAAACTTGAGAGGATGTGTGCGAATAGGGAGAGGACAAGTGTCCAAGATCCTTCATGCATTAGGGGAGTTAACAGAATAGATTGAGGAGTTAACTAAGATGATCGACCAGTTAATAGAATAGATTGGGGAGTTAACTGAATGGACTAATCAGTTAAGTGAAATGACCAATTAGTTAATTGATTTGATTGATGATTTAACTAATTTGATTGGAGGATAAATAGGACATGTGGGTGAGGGGATATTAGCTAATTAAATATTGAATTATTTAATTACATGTGCAACATGGTGAGGTGGAAAGGTGAGGTGGATTTATGGAATTAGGACTTAGGATAGAGGAATCTGGGATTAATTAAATAATGTGGAATTATTTAATTACGTGAGACATTAGAAGAATTAGGGGATTTAATTAAATGAATTGATTTTATTTAATTATTGGAGGGATGAACCAATCAAATAAATTAGAATATTTATTTAATTGATAGAAGAATGAGAATTTAGAATAAATATTAAAAATATTTATTTAGTTCGACATGAGCCAATTTTAGGTGTATACAACAATGTCCGAGTACACTTTTAATGTGAAATGGGTGGCTGAATTTAATGCTTTTAATACAGTTGATGGGGTTGTTAAGGATTTTGGCGCCCAACATATAGAGTGGTATAGACAAAAGTCAAATGCCTCAAAATGGAGGAGGATGATACACCGGGAATGCTGTCAATATTGGAAATGCTTAATTCCCTGAATGCATGCCATGATTGCAAGGATACATAAATGTAGATTTTGTACTCAACATTAATGGGTTGCAGGCCAGGATTGTGCAAGTCATTAAAATAGTGAAATTCTTTAATGCACAGAGGACAAATCATATAAGTCAGAGGCTGCAGGTGGGAAGGAGAGGATTAGAAGCTTCCCTCATTATTGCTCAGGGTACATTTGGAGTGCAAATAATCTTGATAGATTGATTCTAGAGGCTACAAGACATGGGTCTCGATCCCATTGTACAAATCAACTGACATATTGTAATTGGACTTCAATGCAACGTAGGTGCAATCCTTTGCTGGGTATGGCGCTTGGGGGATTGTAGTCAACTTGAATTTAATTGCTATATATGTAGGGTTGAGATTGGTGTTAAGGGTTGGTCATTTTGGCAACTTCTCAACAGGGTTGTGAGCTCCAAGAGGCAAATTAAGAAAGGATATTGTGCAGGCTATGTTTATACATGAATTAATCATGAAGTGTATGTAATACAATTCAAGTCTTTGTATCAGATTGTTATTTTTCTCCACTTTTGTAGGTATTTTTCATAGTAAACTGTAATAGTAGTTTTAGTTTTCTTTTACCACATTTCATGGTATGATTGTAAGCTCTAATTTGATGAATGTGATAGTTCTTAATTCATTTCCAAGCTTTGTGAATGATCATTTCAGTATTACATGGGAAAAAATGTGGTATGGTGTGTGATTCTTAAGTATTTTCAGTAATCTAGTAGTGATTTCTTTGCATTTGATACGCCAAGTAGGCAGTTATACACTTTTATATGATTGTTTTCCTCTGTTTTACATTAGACTCTGTAGCTCAATGGACAGGCGCCAATGAGTAGCCTTAGATCACCCATCTTCAAAACAAGAACTATACATCTTATTTTTTTAGAAGCAAAAGTAGGCTTCATGCATCCTCATTGTATAGGATTGCATTTATCAGCTATATAAGGGTCATACAACAACCATCTTTTCTTAGTTCAATGACATATTTGGGGCTAAGTGAACAATCTGGGTTTGGTTGTTCTTATTTTTAGTTGTTCATCTGGTTTGATTTTAATACCTACTCAGGTATAAAACCCCTTGGAATATCCCTCTAGAGTTTAAGTTGAACTCAAAGAGAAGAGGAGTTTACCCACTCCTATTAGTTGGCCAAAATCCCTCAAAACTTGTTGATAAACCTCTTCCTATCATCCTAACGATAGTCCCTAGCCTAGGTGATTTAGAATGTTTTAGAGTTTTGTGTTGTCGTTATTTTGGGTCCCAATAGATTGGCATCGTTGCCGAGGATAAAGTTACTTTAGCCATTGCCGGGTGATTTAGGAAAGTTTTATATTTTTCTATTGCCGTTATTTTGGGTCCCAACACCTTCCTTGGTTGATTCGTCCCAGGAGACTATGTCTCCCTAGGATTCTTTATTGCTTGCCCCTTCGGTGGAGCCATTGGTGCCTCGAAGTGCTGTCGTTGTTCAGGTCGAGCCTTCTCAACCCTCGATGATCACCTCTACTAGTCATTTGGCTACCCTTGACTCATCTTCAGCGTTGTCAGATTCTCTCTCAACACATGGTGGCTCCTTTCCTAAGGTGGCTATTGAAGATCCTCTCCTCTCGCCTTGCTCTGTGGACTTTGACTCATAGTCTTCTTGGTCGGTTGTGCAAAGAAAGAAGAAGGGACTCCCCAAATCTGTCGCTGCTTCGTGACCTCAGGTTAAGGGAGTCAGATTTATACCCTCAGGCTCTGGGATTGTTTAGATCCAGTATGTTGTTTGATAGTTGTTTATCCATTGTTTTTGTTATGTTTTTGTACTATGTGTGGCCTGCTTTGGTCTATTCTGTCAGGTCCTAGGGGCTCTTGTTTGTAAAGGGTTTAACCCCTTGTTAGTTGCTTACCATTATCAAAAACATTTATATATTGTTCTAATATTAAGTTATAAAACCTTATGTTTTATTATATGCTTTAGAAAGCACATACCATTTAATAATTAATAATCTAATAAATATTAGATTATTAATTATTTACAAATAGTTGTTTTGAATAGGTGTGACTAATACCCCTTTAGGTATTTTGCCACCTTTTCTCCTATATTTAAGGAGCTTTTCTCTCATTGAAATGTAAGTGAATTTGGAGATTTATACTGAATCCTATCATTGTGCACATGAAGTATTATTGGCCATGTGGAATTGAGTGTATCCTCAAGTTCAGTCTATAATTTTAAAGATAATTTTGTAAGTGCTTTATAATACAATGATGCTTTAGAGGATTTTTTACTCAAAAGGGGTTTCCCCATGTATATGTTGTGTAATGTGTTAAACCTATGATTCTATAATTCTCATTTTATTTACTTTAGATTTTATTTATAATGATTAGTATCCTAAGATCCTAATTTCTAACAAATAGTAACATTTGGGATTAGAACACTAAAAGGAACACTAAGTTTGCATTAGAATCTACATTTAGACCACTTGTACACTTGTTTGCCAATATTTGTCATGATCACGAAGCTAGTTCAATCAAGGGGTTCAACCTAGGAGAACATGGCCCTTGCAACCCAATGATTTTTCTAAGGTATTTTAAAATACTATTAGTCCTTAATTATTAGCAAACAATAAAGATTGAACAAAAAATCATATTATAGAAGACCACACTACGCCAAATCTAGAATGCACCTAAGAGATTGGATCAATATGGGATTGACCCAGGACCATAAATCTAACCAACATGGAACCAAAGGTTTGCACAAAATTTGATGCAATTAGCACATCGAAGACACCTATTTTTATAACATCCTTCATTCCAACACTCTTAGTGACTCAAATCATGCATTTGATAGTTCTTTACATAGTAGATAGAAAAAAAAGAGGATTTCAAACACTGGTGATAGGAAACATAAGGCATCAAAACCAAGGAGACGTACAACATACATGCTCTCATAGAAGAACTTGTATTATAAATTTCCTCAACATTTAACTTGGTATTGAGTTTTATTATTGGCTTTGGTTGCTTAGCTTTTTCCAAATATTTTTTTAGTTTTTTAATTTTGTTTATAGACACTTTAAGCACTTTCTTGACCTATTGTACTAGACTTTATCTTTAGCCCCATTATCATGTGTGTCTATATTTGTCGATATTAATAATTTCATATTCAATTTCAATAGAAACCACATCATTTAATAATATTAGAACAAATAACAACATAAAAATCTATCTAATTAAGCATAGTCATTTGTCACATGCATTCACACCATTGAATGATTATTCCAATTAACTATCATTCAAAATAATAATTATAAGTCAATTCCTATATTTAAATCATATTGGGACAAGGTTAATTCATCTAAATATTAAAATAATAATTTAAGATCATGGTAATGCCTTTGAACATTAGTTTCTGCATAATGTCGAGCTTGTTGATCTAATTTTACACTTCTAGATTTGTTAAGCAAGATGTTAGTAAAACTAAAAAGTAGTGAGCAAAATATTGTAGAATAATTTTTACATTTGTACTAGTAATTATGCTCCCTATGAAGGCATTTGAATTGTCTTGTCATCATTAAGCTCTTACAAGCTCCTGAATATTTAGACCGTATCAAAGATTTTTTAGGTGGAGAGTGAGGATTTTTTATAGAGATCTTAAGGTTCATAATCTTTCTCAAGATCTGACTATTGGGAAGAAGGATAGTTTTTAGAGGACTAGGTACTACTCTAATAACATGGGTGGAGAGAGGCTATGAATTGAACCCTCATACTATGATGGAATCAGGAAACCACCATCTAGCATATCTTAAGTAAGGGAAGGCTAACACATTTCATGGAAAGTATCAATGGCTACAAGTTGGTTCTATTGATGAAATTCACTAGATCTCGGAAGGGTAAGAAAGTTAATGTCAAAGGCATTAGCTTCGAGGTGATAGAGGAATGTATAACGAAGACCATAAGGTTGTTTGTGGAAGGTTTGAAGGCTTTCAAGGCTAAGAAAACCAAAAAGAAAGAAGAAATGGAAGCTTTTTTTAGAGGAAAGGAGAAGCTTATGAGATTTTGAGTGGACTATCTCAAAGAGTCTCTACCTAGACATTGGAATAAGGTGAGTATTCAACTAATAAAATATATTACTCTCAAAGGAAAATACAAATGCATTTTTTCCTACCATTTTACTTTGATTAACCATTTTAGATATAGGAGGTTAGTTAGCTTTCCACTTTACCTTCTCATCTCCTTGGAATTTTCTATAGTTGATGTTCCAACCTAAATAAGGTTGAAATGGCACTCCACCAAGGCTTAATTTTCCTACTTTATCAATTTGTTAAATCCAAAGTGGTGCCTAGGAAACCTTCCATGAAGGTTAAGATTGTGGAGTCCTCTTAGTATGATGATGGCCCCTTTGGACCCTCTTTGGGCAAGGAGGGCTTTGTCCCAAAATCTATCACTATTAAAATTCCCTGAAACAAGGAGGTGGATTTTGGGCCTATGGCTAGGGCTAGGAATGGAAAGGCTACATTTCTTTCAAAGGATAACAAGGATAAGGACACAGTTGGGGAGGATGGAGTTAAGGAGACATCTATGATGGTTGATGGGTAGACTAAAGGAATCAAAGGCAAGTAGATTGTTGGTGCCAACAATTACCAAAGGGAGGAGGTAATAGAGTCTATGAAGAGGAAGCACTTCAGTAAGAGTGAAAACTTAATACCCTGCAAGGAAGCCAACTTTGTTATGGAAAGGGATAACGTGGAGGATTGTGTTGCTAATATTGTAGGAGAGTTCTCCATAAGGAATTTAGTTAGAAAAGTGGATTCTTTGGAGAGGGGCTATAATCTCCAACATAATATCCTAAAATGATTTATGAACAAAAATGAGAAACTAAAAATTAGACTGAACCAATTGTATCAATAGGTTAAAAGAAGATCCAAAGTTTTCATTGTGACCTCTTCTATAACCAGGTGTGACTAGATGTGACATTCTACGGCCATGCCCATATGCATGTGAATTATTAAGCACCTATAGATAATTAGATCAAGACTAAGGCAGGAAATACGACAATTGACATGACCAAATGAGATTCTTGTAAAATGAAGTCCTTTAAAGACTGCAGCTTCCTAATACCATAAATAAGCTCCATTCTCTAGTAAAAGCATTACCCCAAGCCCCTCTTTTTAGATTCTAACAGTCCAGAATATACATTTTATTTGTTCAATTGTCATGATAAAAAGTAAGTTTTTAGACCATGAGATCAAGGTCAAAAGTAAAAAATCAATTAATGTACCTACATGTTGTGCATAAGAAATTTCAGCTCGTATATTCCTCACTATGCAAATGCCCTAACCCTCTAGCCTTATATGTCAATTAAAGACTGAAGTAGCTACCACTGTTGTGTAATAAAAATTTTAGTCCATTTGGTGTAACCATTAAATTTTAAATTTAAACAACTCATGCTATTGTGAGACTAATTTATTTAGTAATAATATTCGAATCATAATTTGCAATGCATGGAAGGTTGTTTGCAATAATTCTATGGTGGCTATCATCTACATGTGAAGCATGGATGCAAATCCTTATGAAACTAAACCAAATGGAAAGAGTGTTAGATTTGGCAATACCTCAAAAAGGAAAGAATGAAGCAACTTGCAACTAGTGAATTCTAGAGAATACTTAGAAGAGTGAAAAACATATAAAATATTTAAAATTTCACTGGCAATGAGAAACAGCCTCAATCAAGAAATGGAAAACATGAACCTTGAGTCATATTTCTTCCAGATAGGCTTACAGTTTCATGCTTCTGAATTGAATAAAGCTTAATTTTTTAGAAAAATAATGTCCAATTTTGCAACAAATGAGGAAAAGAGGATAAAATGGCATGCATTAATGCATTCTCTTTCATAACAAATCTTGTTGGTTGAGTAGTATAAATGAATGTAGAGTAAACTGTCCAACTATATGTAAGTAGTCATAAAATGAATGTCTTTAAGGGGTTATGCTCTAGGTTAAAGGAAATTAAAAGTACGACAAGTTGTTAGCTCTCAGATTTGCACCCTCGCCGAGTTGTGAAACTGGGCAATCTGGAGAAACATGGGATCTTTCCTAGGCCTGTGGGTGACCTGTGTTGGAAAGAACCTCCGGAGAAGGCCGGCTTCCTCTTGGTACTCCACCTAAGCTTTGTGGAAGTAAAAGGCCAAGGGTATAATTAGCTAAGGCATGTTGTTGGGAGATATAAGGTGGATAAATGTGAATGATGCATATAGGCCAAGATGTAGATTAGGAGTTATAAGGCGATGCTCATGGGTTAGTTATGAATTAAAATATGTGTGGGAGTTACAAGGTGGTTTAAAAGTGAAGTCATGGCAAGGTGATATAGAGGGGAAGTGGGTGAAGAACAATGCATGATTAGCTAGGAGTTTCATGGTGGGTTAAATAATGTATGTAAGACTTATGTATGTTAGGAGATATAAGGTGTGAGTGATGGGTAAAACGACACGTGATGGCATGGTAAGATGCATTTGGGAGTCATAAGGGATGTTTTTAAAACATATGCACTGAACCTTCATAGTAATAGAAATGTATGCAAAAAACGGAGATGGCTCAGGGTTATAAAACTTGTTGACATCGTCTTGAGATTAGGAACCAAGGTTTATTTTTGTCAATTTTGCATAATCCAGGAATAGATTAAAAATTTGTAAACAAACGACAAAGTAATGATTATAAATTACTTTATCGCTTGTCATAAAATGCAAAGAGACAATTAGGCAGATTATCACGAACAACAAAGTAAGTCTTGTCGATTACTTTGTCGTCTTTTTACAACATTTAATGAATCCCTAAATTATGCAAAATCAGGGATTTTTAAATTAAATGTCATTATTTTCTGCATAGGATTATTTAATTTTGAATTGTAAAACATTTACTAAGGTGGTGCAATTATAAGCCTCTTGGTGAAATGTTAAATATATGCAGAAAATAAGGTATTTTTGTCAGCCATGATATTGTGTCTAGGAGCCAAGGTCTAGTTTTGTCGATTTTTTGCATAATCTAGGAATAGATTTAAAAAATTGTAAACAAACGACAAAGCAATGATTATAAATTACTTTATCGCTTGTAATAAAATGCAAAGAGACAATTAGGCAGTTTATCACGAATGACAAAGTAAGTCTTGTTGATTACTTTGTCATCTTTTTACAACATTTAATTAGTCCCTAAATCATGCAAAAATCAGGGATTTCAAATTAAATGTCAAAAGATCATTATTTTCTGCATAGGTCTGTGTAAGGTATTTTATCATGCTGCAAGAGGATGATGACACAGATTTGAAGAACTAGAGAGCACTAAGAGGTATTTTATCATATTTTTAAGTGCCTTCATGATAGTGGATGACATGCCTCCACCATTTCTGCATTGGGACCCCTTTTTGGAGCATTTTAAGGGGATATTTTTTCACTGTTTCTGAGATACACGGGAATGGAGGTAGTGGGGTTGGTGGAGGTTGATCCTTGTTGAGTGGAGTTGGTGGATCTTTTTTGAGTGGAGCATGAGCTGTTTACAGCTATTGGAACTATATATATTCCTCTTCCTTGATTAGTTTTAGGAGGTTCTGGCTATTCACAGCTCTGCATATTGTAATTTTATGAGTTCTTTTGCAGAAGTGAAGAGTTTTGTAACCCATTTTCAGAGATATGCAGCATTGTAACACCTCTTTAGCAATAATAAGCAGTTTAGACCTTCCCATTTTCTCCTGATCTTGTGTATTTTCAGTGTTAGTACAAGCCTTTGTGATATTTTTATGTCCTTAGAGTTGTACTGCATGTTGATGCCTTTTTGGCAGGGTTACATTATTTTTGCAGGTTGTGAGCTGTGTAAGTGATAATAATCGGTTTTGGGTAGTGAGAAAATCTATTTCTCCTAAATAGGACTGTTGTTATTTAGCCTCCTCACAAAGTGATCATGCAAAGATTGTGATTTGTTGGGTTGTGTGAGTGATTTTGATTATTACTAGTTCTGTAGTGTGTCATTTTTCTGTGTATTTGTTGATGATCATTTGGTGTATCACCTTAGACAATAGGTTTCTTTTTATGCAAGCCTTCTTACCCTTTTCTCTGCAAAGTCTTAGTCTAGGTAGCTTAGGTGGAGTACCAAGAGGAAGCCAGCCTTCTCCGGAGGTTCTTTCCAACACAGGTCACCCACAGGCCTAGGAAAGATCCCATGTTTCTCCAGATTGCCCAGTTTCACAACTCGGCGAGGGTGCAAATCTGAGAGCTAACAGTTTTTGGCATGCCTGGTGGGACTGTGAAGTCCATTTTACACATTTTGTTACTGCTGTTTGGTGTGTACAACAGTAGTTGCAGCCTTTTAGAGGTGTTTTGTTTACACATCTAGCGACTCTGGTGACTCTAGCAAGATCATCTATTGGTTTCAGCAGTTCAAGTGCTGGCATGTTTCAAATTTTAGTCCAGAAAATATACTCTATTTTAATTTTTTCAGCTTTTTGAGTGATAGACATGTTTATGTTTCATGGGAATATGCTTTATCACCCTCCATTTCATGAGAATGATGCTTATGCCAATTATTATCAGCCATATCAAGCAAAATATGCTGTCGGTTTTGTCCCGAATAACCCACTAACGGTAGATTATCAACATAATCATCATGCTTACCACCCTCCCACCCCTGCTCAGCTTTCCTGGCAACCTATTCATGCCTATAGCCATTTGCAGGAAGCTCATTTTGCTTAAGACCAGTTTAACTACCCCCTAAATCAGCCTCAAAATGTTAACATTAGTACTAGGGAGATAGCTTTAAACTTGCAAAGGGAATTCGAGGCTATCACAGCAGAGCAGGAGTATAGTATGTAGTAGGAGGAGCTTGCTTATCAAGCTCATCAGAGAGAGGGGGAGGCACAAATGTATAAGGGGGAATGTTTGAGTAGGCAGATTGCTGCCAAGGAAGAGCAAATGAGGCAATTAATAGCTCAGGTTTGACAGCCTAAGATCCAAAGCCCTTCTCCTCTTCCTAAGCTTGTGCACATCCACGCTATAGGTCAAGTTGAGCCTACCAATGAACCTTCTTTAAAGTTTGAAATTCTGAGTTTCAAGTAGCCTTCTAAATTGAAGATTCCAAGTTGGAAAAATCCTCCACCAAACACCCAAACGAAACCATGCTCTAGCGTCTAGCTAGCAGAAGAAGAGCAAAAAAGTGTTTTGTTGGCTCCTTTTCAAAAGTTGGAAACTCCATCAGCTGTTTGTTTTCTGAATCTATTCTTTGAAGAAGAGGTTTCCGAGTTTAGAATACCAAGCTTCAAGCAAGGTGAGTCTCCTAAATCTCCTAAATTGGATGTTTCAAGTTTTAGAGGGTCTCATCCACTGAAAGAACCTAGAGAACAACATGTATGTCTACAAGAGACCAAGCCAATTCCTCGGTTTTCCTTGTCCGATCAGCCTTCCTATCCTACTATCCGTCTTTGTCTAGGTGGACCTATTGTCTATCAAGATAGTTGGTTTAGTGGACAAAAGAACGAGTTACCCAAGATAAAGCAAGAAGAAAAGGAACATGAACAGTCTAGGTAGCAAGTCGAGGAGCTTAAAAAAGGTATCAAAAGCAATGATTTCTTGTTCTTACTTGATGAGCTCCCTTCTTTTATCAAGTTGAATGAGCAGGAAGAGATTAGACAATCTGATGAGTTGCTGACAGAAGATAATCAAGTCTTGGAGTAGCTGAAAGATGAAAATGAACATGAGGAAAGGATGGTTCATGGGCAGAATGACAAAGCTCATCTAGATTTAATGCTAAATCATGAGTTAGATGAGGATATGTTTTCAGGGATCATTGACATTTTTTGCGCTAAAATTGATGATAGGCTAGTATCTGATGAACCAGTAGCATGCAATCAGCCTGTTCAGTCAGGCATTCCTCCATCTCATTCATGTGAACCAACTCTTTCAGATCAGATTGATTTTGAGATGGAAGGTGAAACAGTAGTTTGGGAGGAAGGAAATCTTACACTACAAACAAGGCATTCCAATCAGCAAGAGGAGAAATCAGCAATACGTAAGCTGAAGCCAGCAAAGAAAGAGTGGCATTTGTCAATTTGAACGAATGTCCTATCAGACATCTTGCTCAAGTCAGCCTTCACAAGGTGTTATCAGTCATGTTTGCACCTAAAGAGAAGATTGAAAACAAGGAGCAGCTTGTCCAATCTACCTATATGCCTCAGAACAGCAACAAGCATGATTAGAATTATGAGGTAGGTGGATTTGTTTTCCTTCTCCAAAGCTCATTTAAGCAGTTAGTAATACTTTTGTCAATTATTCACCTCATAGAGGTTGTTTCTGAGCATGTGAGAAATTATAAGTTGTTGATGATAGGTAGCTATTTCAAAGAACCAATGAATGGTCATGTTTGAGCAGCGCCTCTACTGGTTAGACATAAGATAGGTTAAGTTTTAGTCATTGAATAAGTGCTGCTGCACATTAGATTAGAGGCAGTTTTTGTTTCCCTAAGTGTGTTTCTACACAACTTGTTAGTTTTTCTGGGTCTAGTTGTGCAAAGTTTGAAACTACTGCAATTTATGACAGCTTTATGACGAAGACATCCATCATATGAAACAGTGAATACATTTACTCACTATTGCACATCATGCCTATCTCCGTCATAAAGCTGTCATAAATTGCAGTAGTTTGCTAAGGAGGTGTTCCGGTTGGTTATTCCCTCTAACTCATCAAGTAAATGCATATTCTTAGTAACAGTGTTTATTCACCATCACTGACCATACCCATGCACTTAATGACTTAGAAGAGTTGGCAGTTTTGAGGTTAGTTGCAGAAAGAAAGGAAGTATTTTCAAGTTTTTGTCAAGCATGTATGACTCTATGCCCAATGGATATGCTTCAGGCAACTGGTCTGATGTTTAGTAGGCAAACATATAGCAGATGTCGCCAAAGATGTTACCTAGATTTCACTACTAGCTCAATCAGGTAGAGCTTTTCCAGTTTTAAAAGAGAAAAAGGTACATTTTACTTCTGTTGTGTTAAACCCAAGCACATTTGATACAAATTGAGATGAAATTGTAGTATTGCATTTAGATGTATTTTCAGGACTTAAGAGATTGAACAAATCTTTTAAAAGATCAGCAATATGTATTAAAAAAATAAGTGTATAAGTTCTCACACAAGCCGTGAGACTAATTGGTTCAATGCAAACTGAAACGACAAACAATACATTTATAAACTAAAAAAATTGAATATACATAAGAGGTAGGATGACTCGTCATTGCCTGAATGACGAGCCTTCATGTTGTTGCCGTGTCTTGTGTCGTCCTATCTTGTTTGCATTGTCCCGCATCCAGTCATTGTCTCCTTGCTATCCCGTCATCTGCATAAAATGTTAGAAAACTGATGGTAGAGCAATGGCGAGGCGTCATACATCATATGCAATCATCTATAAACATATAATCTATGTTTTCAGATGCAGTAAACTAGTTAGCGTCACAAAAGCTTTTGAGAAGACCAATCAAGAATATCGACTGCAAGCATGCATTTATTTTCTAACAAGTTTGCTTCATGTGCAGATACAGATATAATTATGTTTCTGTTTGATTCATTAGTTATGTTATGAGTGGAGGAAATGTGGCTCCCACAAGGGTTGAGCCCAGCTCATAAACCTTTACAGAATATTTTAGAAGCAATGAACAACTGAATGCAAAAGGCACAACTCTAGGAGCACATTCAGAAGGCAAATACAGCTGTCAAGAGCTAGCATAACATGAGGAATATAGGAGCAAGTCCAGGTATGAACGGCATTGTGTATGTCTGTTTTATGTTTTGGACCTAGGAAGCTTCTGATGAAGGTTGTGACAGTCGAGTTATATATTTTTTGTATTCCATTTTGCCAAGAGCTAGGAATGATGTCTAAGGTCTAAAGACAAAAGGGAAGAACAGTCGTATGACTAAGTTGGACAGACAGCAGTCAATACAATGATTGCAGTATTGTCAAGGACAACAGTCAATAGCATGCATGGTTGAATGAATCAAGAATTTCAAAGTGACGCTCGTTTGGAGCCAGCTATGGCAGCAAAAAATACACAGTCTACAAATTCAGCAAACGCCAAGAAACAAAATTTTGACACAGTCATCAGACTCATAAATGCAGATGTCGGTAAAGGATACAGAAAAATGCATGAGTCTCGACTCATTTCAGAAAGAAAATGCAATTTTTGTTTTAATTTCTCATGCTCAATTTTCTTCTAATTTTCTACCACAGTGATGAAAAGAGGAAAACAGAAATTTGTTCAAGTTTAAATGCTACAGCCACCCAGAGAAACTACAAGTTTCAACAAGCAGCAAGGCAATATATCATCTTTTCCAAGTTTTTGTTAAGCTTGAAACTCGTTCATAGCCCAGAAAATGCAGCTTTAAGAGGAAAATACAAACTTTCAATACATTTTAAGAATTCATACTCAAAAAATATCCAATTTCTGGCAGCAGTTTTTACAGAAAAATGCATTTTTCTACAGCAAGTTTGAACGGCAAACAAGAAGATATAGAAGTTTTAACTCTATAAAATAGCATATTCTCAGCAAATGTCCGATAGTGTCTTCTGGCAGCAATTCAAATGGCAAGAGAAATGCAAATTGTTCAAGTTCAAATGCCACAAAACTCGCCGACAAAAGAAAATGGAGTTTTTTTTAAAACCTCAACGCAGAGAAAAAGTAGAAAAATGCAATTTTCTTTTCAGATTTCGAATAACAGCTAGGTAATGTGTCATTTTTTTTTCCAAGTTTGGTGTTAAAATGGAGCTCGTGAACAGCTGAAGGAATGCAAATAGCCAAAAATAATGTAATTTTCCAAGTTTGAATGCTACAGAAGCCATTCACAGGCAGCAACTTGGTTTTAAAAAGAAATAAAAGGCATAAGATATGCCATGATCCCTAAAACCATGCTAGGTTCGCATATATGGATGAAATGACTATTTAAAAAAAGTAAAAATACTCAAAAGTATGTCATTTGACCCCCTTAAAAACCTAAAAATCATTTCACTTGCATTTTGCTTCTGCACTATTCGAAGTGGCTGCTACCTGAGAGGGTTTGAAGGAAAAACGCCATGAAAATGGGTCGTTTTTCTGAGGTTTTGGTCGATTTTGGAGGCGAAATGTAAGGTAGGAGATCTTCTTTGAGGTTTGAACTCCATTTCATAGATTTCGGGCCTCCAAAATCATGATTTTCCTTTGCTTTGTTTGCGTTTTGACTGTGCATTGATACATTTTCTATTGTTTTTCTTGGCATTTCTCTGCTGCTGTATGGACGACCCTCGTATTGCATTGTGGATGCTTGGAAATCATTGTTGGAAACTGATATGAGGAAGAAAACATTTTTACTGCATGGTGAAAGGCAAAAAATATAGAGGTAACCCTCCATTTTCTGAGTTTTTCATTCATTTTCTAAGTTTCATTCTGCTGTATCTGGCTAACTGGGTCATGATTTGGACATTTTATTGATACATTTTTCTTTGCAATACCTTCATTTTCTCCTTCTGTTGCTGCCTGTGAATGGCTTCTATAGCATTTGAACTTGGAAAATTGTATTATTTTTGGCTATTTGCATTGCTTCAGCTGTTCATGAGCTCCATTTTAACACCAAACTTGGAAAAAAAATGACACACTACCTTGTTGTTATTTGAAATCTGAAAAGAAAACTACATTTTTCTACTTTTTCTCTGCGTTGAGGTTTTAAAAAAAACTCCATTTTCTTTTGTCGGCGAGTTCTGCGGCATTTGAACTTGAACAATTTGCATTTCTCTTGCCATTTGAATCGCTGCCAGAAGACACTATCGGACATTTTCTGAGTATATGCTATTTTATAAAGAGTTAAAACTTCTATATCTTCTTGTTTGCCGTTCAAACTTGCTGTAGAAAAATGCATTTTTCTGTAAAAACTGCTACCAGAAATTGGATATTTTCTGAGTATGAATTCTTAAAATGTATTGAAAGTTTGTATTTTCCTCTTAAAGCTGCATTTTCTGGGCTATGAACAAGTTTCAAGCTTAATAAAAACTTGGAAAAGATGACATATTGCCTTGCTGCTTGTTGAAACCTGTAGTTTCGCTGGGTGGTTGTAGCATTTAAACTTAAACAAATTTTTGTTTTCCTCTTTTCATCACTGTGGCAGAAAATTAGAAGAAAACTGAGCATGAGAAATTAAAACAAAAATTGCATTTTCTTTCTGAAATGAGTCAAGACTCATGCATTTTTCTGTATCCTTTACCGACATCTGCATTTATGAGTCTGATGACTGTGTCAAAATTTTGTTTCTTGGCGTCTGCTAAATTTGTAGACTATGTATTTTTTGCTGCCATAGCTGGCTCCAAATGAGCGTCACTTTGAAATTCTTGATTCATTCAACCATGCATGCTATTGACTGCTATCCTTGACAATACTACAATCATTGTATTGACTGTTGTCTGTCCAACTTAGTCATATGACTATTCTTCCCTTTTGTCTTTAGACCTTAGACATCATTCCTAGCTCTTGGCAAAATGGAATACAAAAAATATAGAACTCGACTGTCACAACCTTCATCAGAAGCTTCTTGGGTCCAAAACATAAAACAGACATACACAATGATGTTCATAACTGGACTTGCTCCTATATTCCTCATGTTATGCTAGCTCTTCACAACTGTATCTGCCTTCTGAATGTGCTCCTAGAGTTGTGCCTTTTGCATTCAGTTGTTCATTACTTCTAAAATATTCTGTAAAGGTTTATGAGCTGGGCTCAACCCTTGTGGGAGCCACATTTCCTCCACTCATAACATAACTGATGAATCAAATAGAAACATAATTATATCTGTGTCTACACATGAAGCAAACTTGTTAGAAAATAAATGCATGCTTGCAGTCGATATTCTTGATTGGTCTTCTCAAAAGCTTTTGTGATGCTAACTGGTTTACTGCATCTGAAAACACAGATTATATGTTTATAGATGATTGCATATGATGTATGATGCCTCGCCATTACTCTAACATCAGTTTTCCAACATTTTATGCAGATGACGGGATAGCAAGGAGACAACGGCTGGATGCAGGACAATGCAAACAAGATAGGATGACACAAGACGCGGCAACAGCATGAAGGCTGGTCATTCAGACAATGACAAGTCACCCTACCTCTTATGTGTATTTAGTTTTTTAGTTTATAGAAGTATTGTTTGTCGTTTTAGTTTGCATTGAACCAGTTAGTCTCACGGCTTGTGTGAGAACTTATACACTTTTTTTTTTAATACATATTGTTGATCTTTTAAAAAATTTGTTCAATCTCTTAAGTCTTGAAAATACATCTAAATGCAACACTACAATTTCATCTCAATTTGTATCAAATGTGCTTGCGTTTAACACAGCAGAAGTAAAATGTACCTTTTTCTCTTTTAAAACTGGAAAAGCTCTACCTGATTGAGCTAGTAGTGAAATCTAGGTAACATAAGTTACATTCTTCATGATCAAATTCTGATAGCATCCATTCTAGAGATGGACCTTCAATTCAAATGTTTCAGGGCCTTGAGCATGACCAAGCTCTATTCCTTTATCAATCTACTTTTGCATTTGTTGCTCATTGTGATATGACAATTTTTCCTAGTTGAATAGATGTTTTTCAATAGAAAAAGTGGTGCAGATCGAAACAAGGGTGCAGTGTGTAACTGTCTGGGTACAACACGATGTTGCTCTACCGGCTCTATCCTAAATCCATAATGTCTTCCATGTATCTTTGCTTAAGTCATATCATCCATGTGCTTCACATATTCTTGATTGGTGTGCACTGTAGGTTCAGGACCCTGGGGTGGTGCTAGTGGAGCCCACCCAAATTTTGGAGAGGCGCAACGTTAAGTTGCAAAATCAGGACGTTGTGCAGTATAAGGTCCAGTGGGACCAATATTCGGTGGATAATGCCACCTAGGAGAATGCTGATGGTATTGACAGAGCTTTTCCTCATTTGAAAAATTAGCATGAACTCTTTTAATTTTGCATAATTATGACTTGGTTGATACTTTGATATTAAGTTGTGTAAGACTTTTATATTTGATGTTGTGTAATAAGACATCGGGACGATGTCTATTCCAAGTGGAGAAGGATGTCACGTCTTAAACTATTATGCTTTCTGAACTATTTTATAGATAATTGTTTGTGGATTATTTGAATGATTGAAAATGATGAAATGTATAGTGCTTCGGCTATGGATTGGTCACTAATCTATTAATGGAGAATTGAGTTTAATGATGGCAGGTTGTCAAAGAAAAGAGTGTGGTTGAGATAGAGGTGATTAGCCACCTGGTAGGGATGGGATGGAGAGACTCTAGGTTGCACACACGAGCACTTAATTGCATCTCATTTGCATCTTATCATTTCATGATTGATCTTATTGCATGTGTTTAATTATCTCAGTTATGCTTGCTTTAGACTCATAGACAAATTTTTGGTTCATTAAATTAAATTGTCGCTTGAATAAAATAAAATAGATTTAGAAGGTTATATTTTTCTTTTATTAAATTAGATGAGAGAGAAAGTGATTTTTTTTGTTAAATAAATTACTTATTTATTTCTTTTGTAATAAATTACAAATGAGTGGTAAATTTGAATTGGTAAAATATATATTAGTCATAATATTTATAAAAATAGATTCTTTTATGGTATTAGATAATGATAAATCAAAAAAATAGAATAAAACAAAAAGAAGAGAAAGAAAACAAATAATAGAAAAAGAAAACCAAAATAGAAGAAAAACAAAGAGAGAGCCAAAATCAAGATAAGAAAAAGAAACTTACAACCAAAAAAAAAGAAAGAAGGAAAAATCTTTTAAAAGAGGGCACACTCTGCAGAAAGAAATTATTATTCTAGGGAGAAAAGGAGAAGAGGTATGCATGGAGGCAGGAATATTCAAGCAGACTTGAACGTATAACATCTGGGTCGCTCCTTTGATTTTGAAGAACTCACCATTAAACGAAGGTTGGACAACATTGCAGAAGACATCGTTACTTGTAAGTTTCTATGTTCCTTCCAATATTGCTTAAATCGCCTTGTATTGGTGTCATTGCCGGCCCACACCTCTTAGGTTTTTCTTATTTCCATTGAGTAGAATCTCTGTTATGATGATAAACTCTTATGCATGTATATATGTCTACCGCTCCATTTTGTATATGCCTAGCTATGTATATCGTGTATGCAATTTTCTTATGAATGGGCGCAGGCCAGCGATTAAGTGTATCAGGGTTTTATTCTATCCTTTTTCCAAGGAGTCGACTCCCTTTCTAAACTAATCGGCCAGCAGTCTTAGTATTTTGTCTTCCTGATCGATCTACAGATGGTCAATAGAATCAACATTATTATCATTGTCTTTTTTATATGAATCTGCCAACCGTGGTTGGAATGTATTGAAACTGTTTCCATTCGCAAATATTATCATTGGCCAGTGTCTTCTACGGGATTCTGTGGTTATAATTGAATAAAGTTTATTCCTTTAGTATGTTGTCATTGCCATAAATCGGTCGATCTTGTTTTTCATTTGCTACATATATTATTACAGTTTCCAAACCAACTGTAGCGTGATTCCTCCAATATAGGTTATCTATTGCCATACTTGCTATGTTTTGTTTGTTCTTTTGTCTATGGACTTTTCTTTATTCGGTGGCAGCCTTACTTTAGAGTTGTCTCAATGGTATTAATTGGTGATGTTTTATTTCTACCAGCGAACCTTCTTATCTCCACATTAGTCTATCTGTTGACCACCAACCATCTTGGAATGTCGGCCTTGTGGATAGGTCTATCTCTGCTTTTTATCTTTTGCCAGTTTCATCAAACATTTAGGTTAGAAATTGAAGCTTTTACCATAAAATAGATCGATCTTCGTTGATTGTTTATCTCTAAGCTTGCACCTTTGTATGGCATGAGAGGATGTTTTAAATCGGTGTAGCATATTACCTGTGTGCCGGTGTTAATCAACTCAGCGAACACCCTAATTTCAATCGCCTTTTCCTCTAAATCACCTGCCAGCTTCATCCTTATTTTAGTCTCTAAAGATTTTTTTGGATATAATAAGATGCAGCGACTTACCTGAAACTCGACTTGCTTGCTTAACGGCCTACGACACAGATTTGTATTTGCCATTTCCTTTTAGAATGATGAATTGAACCGTAGTATAGAGTAAAAGGATGACTATACTATGACAACTAATTGAACTTATTTAAAATAATACATAGATATCCCTGTTAGATATTATAAACTGTGATAATTAGATGTTTGATTTGTTTAAAAATGTTATTTTATTTTGCAGTGTTTTTATTGAATGTTATGAGGAAAATCCGAATGGGTAAGTTAAACAATATCTCACCAACACTTACTCATGGATGGAGATTCATTCCTAATTAGGTTACAAAAGATAACTTAGTGACTAAGCTAATCATCTCTAAGTAGGTGGTTTATCTTCTCTAGAAATTGGGCTTTAGGCAGAATAATATTATAAAGAGTAGAATTAATTGGCTTAAGATTAATAAATCAGCCTTGACCTTAGATTAAAATATATTCACACACTACCCAAATGAGGGCAATCCAATACTTAGGAAAAACATTTAATAAGGATATTGTAAGCACAACCATAGTTAATGAGAAGGTGTTTTCTTGAGAAGATGTATGTTATTTTCCAAATGTAAGTAAGTAGATATGAAAGAAGCTTATTTATGTAATTATTTCTCTTCTATCGTCACCATCATCATTGATCTTTTCTTGGTTGAATCAGAAACTTTGGTGGAACAAGTTGTGTCGCTATCTTTTGCATCCACGTAATGATAGATTTCATTTATTTTCCTGGATAGAGATTATGAATTGTATCACATTGTGTTTGAATAAAAGCAACCAAAAATGATCTTAGTCTATTGCTCATGGTGTTATGTCAATTTTGTACTAGCAGTAGTTAAATTGTCTTGTGAATTTGAGTTTACTTCTGGGACATGATGCCAAGTGTGGGTTCACAAAAACGGTAATTTTCTTTTTCAAAATTACCATTTCTGTTTATTGCTTTGGCCAAAGCTAGATGTACCATTGAAATAGATGGAAATAGAAGCCTAGTTGTATTTATTATTTTATCTCTGCCACATCCTGCATGCAAAAAATATGTTCATTCTAGTTTAGAGTGCATATAGGCATCAAGCTTGCATCAAGGGTTCCCTCCTGCCCATTCGTTCCAGGTTGCTAGACTTCTTGTGTAGGGTCAAGGATTCCTCAATCTTCAAGTTAGGAAGAAACCCGGGGAAGTGTAGTGCTTCATGGTTGGGTGGAAAAAGCACCTTAACCATGCTCTTGGCTTCGGCTTGCGGAAGACCGGTGGGTCATGGCGGCTAAAGACAGACTTCATATGTTATGTAATTCAAAATAGATATATATTTGTAATTGATCATTGTATGGCTTGTTTAGCCAAATATGTAACTGTACTTTTTGCTGATGTATTATCGGTGTATTATTGATGTATTTGGAACAATTGAAAATATGTAATATTACTTCCTTCTTGTGCTTTTAGATGCACTTTACTTATTATGAAAATTTGTAAAATGTTATACAATTATGGATAACCAGTTAATGAAATGATTCACTTTCTATTTTTGGATTGAGTTGCTTTTCGTTGGTTATTTCTAGTAAGTGATACTTTCAGACTTTACACGATTGAAATTGTATTGATATGTAATTGACATTCATTTGGATTTTGATTATCATTTAGAGTAAATATGTTGCATGGAATATGATTATAATTAGAATTTAATTCATGTTGCTTTGACTATATATGCTTATTGGACAAATTGCAATGTGCAATTGAGATGTGCAAGTACCTTCCATGACCAATGGAAAATTCGGAGGTCAACTAGAAACCCCTGTGAATTCCCTGTGATGCCTGACATTAGTCTATACGGGGACTAAAGTCTTTTGTAAATGTGTAATATGTAATGTGATTTATTTACTCAGATTATTTTAGTTTTAAAAATTGTGTGTAAATGTGAGTTGGCATGGGTGATGAGTTGGTTGCTTGTGTGTCTTATTTTGAATTTAAAATTTGGGGTCACTTTTAAGAAGGTTTGAGAGGTCTTTTCATGAGTATTTTATTTATTTTAAGTCCCTAGGTCATGTGCCTTGGGGTTGGGGGTCTCTTGGGCTTTGAAATATTGGAATTTGAGTAATTTAGACCACTCCCAAGTGCCTTGGAAAAAAAACGACGTGGGTAAGTTTGGGGAAGAAAGATGGTGGACTTGTCACCATCCCCTTCCAATCTCCTAGGTTTGGGGATGAGGATTTGACCAAGTACCACCTCATCCCAAGGTTCCACACATGTGGGAGCCAACCTAGGAAGATATTTGGAGAAGAGTGTACAAGTACACTCCTCTCCCCTAGGCCTCACATGTGTGAGAGCCATGAGGAGTCAAATCACTCCTTGGGGTTTGAAGATTGGTGGAGAGGGATGAGGTCGATTCCATGTGGCACCTTCTCATTTGGAGAGGAGGTGTGACATGTCATCCATTACTTATACCCTCTTTGCAAATGGAGAAAACACTTGGCAATTCAATTTCACTTGTGAAGTTGAGAGTTTGAGAGAGAATTGTGAGGTTGGAGAAGGCGGCTTGTGGGGCTCTTGGAAGGACTTCACCAAGAATTATTCTTCACCATTTTGAGATAGCTTTAGTGAGGTAGGCTTCTTTCCTTTATAGATTAATTTATGCTTTATGTATTTGAGTGTAAAATGAATTAGGATGTTCATGTGACGTTTTCTCTTCATTGATGTTTTCTCCTTATTGTTCAAGGGATTTATTAGTTGTGGTATTGGATTTGGGTGTATAATGTGTTTTGGGTTGGCTCCCCAATTGGTTGAGAGCAACCCATGTGAGGGGTTGAGGGAGGCAAGAATCCTCCTTGGGGACAAATTCACTCTCTTGAGAGAGATTTGGCATGAGTGCCATTTGGGGTTTTGGAGTTGCAATTTTGGTGGTGAGATGGCCATGGAAGATTTTGAGAGATTTGAAGAAGCATGACTATGTATATATGTGATATTTGACATGTTAGTTTTTATTTTCCCCATCCCCAAGGTAGAGTATTCTACTCTACTCTACTCTCCCTATGTTGGATTCTTCCTTTGGAATTCCTTGTGTTGTGTAAGCCTTGGGTTGGGAGTGTTGTGTTGGTTATGAAAAAAGAATGATGTAATATGCATGTTGTGCTCCTTAGGTTTCATATTTGGCCTGCTTACTTGGGGGTGGCTTGTGAGCAAGCCAATAGTTGGGAGGTGAGCATCTCCATTGCTTTTTTGGATTGGAGTTCTTGTTTTGTAGGTGATGACAAGTAGTGAAGGAAGGAGATAGACCTCCTCTTGTTTGAAGTTTAAAACTTTGCTCAAGAAAAAGTTATTTTGTAAAGAAGTGGAAGATGTAAATCTATTGTATTAGTTCCTCATGGAATGAGGAAAATATTATGTAAAAGTCCTTGTATGGTGTTTTGGAGTCTAAGAAAATTCTTGTGGAGTTTTTGGGTTGTACATGTGGTAATGGTTCAAAGTGATTCTTTTAAATGTATGAATGGTGACAACAAGGATACATTTTCTCTTCTTACCTAAGTTTAAAGTTGGAATATTTATTCATGAACATTTGAGTGCGTGGTAGATAGAAGGAAAAAAAACCTAACTTTATTCTTATTTTCCATGCAACAAATATATTTAGCATTCTAAGGAAGAAACAGAATTGTATTTTAGGCAAAAGGAGTAACTTTCTTCTTTTCTTAAGATTACAAGTGGGAATGTATTATAGTACTCTTGGAAATTTAAATTAAAAATAAATAGAATAAAAAGTACTCTGTATGCTATTCTCCCAATGTGTGCAATTAATATTTATTTCAATGCTTCGTACATGGTTAAAACTAAAAAAATATTTGTGGGTTCAAATAAAATATTTCTATATACATTTATAAATATATTAAATATATTAAAACCTTATATATATATATATATATATATATATATATATATATTAAAACCTTATATATATATATATAACTTGATTATTCTTATTTAATCTTTGTTTTAAATAGAGTATAATTAAATTCATTATAAAAAAATATTTATATAATAAAATATGTTATATAAAAATATTATAAAAGTAAATGTGTTTTAACAATAAAAGAATAAATAAAAATAAAAGAAAACAAATATATTTATTGTTAGTTAGCTTTTTTCGAAGCTTTTTAGGAGTTAGCATTTTTTAGTATTCAGTATCAAAGTTGGAGAAATCAATTGTACCCATGAAAGAACATCAATGAAAATGGCAATTCTCATGCCTTCATTATGCTGAAATTGTTAGTCACCTGGTGTTCAAGTTGTGATTTTGGTGTCTCATTCAAGAACATTCATTATGCATGTTTTTGCTAATGGATGTTGTTGCAATATGTTGTTGTCTATACTAGATATGTGAACTTTGCGTCATAGTGATGTCATTCGTGATCATATGTTCTTGTGTTATTTGTTCAATTTGTCCAATTCAATCTGTGTGTACTTGTCCTTCTCAATCTCTAAATTTAGTTGAATAGCGCAAAGCGCGTAGTAACAAGTTCTTATTTCAGCTAAAAAAGTACAAAATCTTTGCTTCGTTGTTGAATGTGCGTTTCTACATTCCCACGTGTTGCAAACCCAAAAAGATCACAAATTTTCCTTTCATTCAACATAAGTATGAAAAACTCCTGAAAAACACTATACATATTCTATAGTTTTAAGTTTGTTTTATTTTACAAGGAGCTTCCCCTTCAAATTCGAAGAGTGGTTCTACCGCACATCTGTCCATTTTGCTTTCGGATTGAAAGGTGCGAAATAAAACACTAACAAATCTTATTCACACCTTGTTAAATAAGTTTACTTAGGACATTTACTTTTTGCATATCAAGTCATATGATTATGACAAGTGTCCTATGTTGTTATATATCTCACCCTTGCCTGTATAAACAAGAGTCCTCATGTACATTATTCATCTTGTATGTATTGTACCATTATTGGCATATAGCATTTTTCATTGCTTTTCTCTTGTGTGGAAAGTTTTTTGGTGTTGTAGAGTGTTCCTACTAATATCAATCATTTTGGCAACTTTAACTTTTCATAATTATAGAGGAGAGTGATTGTGCTTTTTGAAGTAATGAAAGGTTTGAACAACTCTAAAGTTTGAAATATTTCATTGTTGTTCTCATGCTCTCTTGTCTCCTGATGATGGTTCACGGAGTGTGACCCGAAACGTTGAGGAAAAACAATCATACACAGTTAAATCCAGAAGCATTGCCTACAACATCGTGGATTGTGGAAAATTAATGACTACTATATTTCATTGTATAATGTACTTAAATGGCAAGGCCATCAAATTTTCACAATAGAAATTTAGGCTCAAATTCCCCAAAGCAACATCTCAACGCGTAAACACATGTTACAAGAGTATTCTTGTAGTTGAAATAATATCTCTGTAGTTAAAATTATAAAGTCTCATAGTAGACGTGTATTCCTTAATTAACAATTATATAAAATTTAAACCCCAATACCAAACCTCACTTAAAAACAAAAAATTATAACTAGCACTTGCACCCATAGGAGGTTCAAGGAATACATCAATAGGAACAACCCACAAGTTTAGAAAATTTCCCAGCATGAATTTGTTTTACGGCATGAGACAATTCGGAGCACTATAATGCTCACATCTAAAAGCCTATTGGCTAATTATAACTTTGAATGTCATAAATTATTTCCTAAAATTCATCATAGGTCTTTTGTCTTTAAATATCCCACAATATATTCCACCGTTACCATTGGAACAAAACATGCCTACATATAAAATCTCCAAAGACTAAACTAGCACTTGCACCCATAGGAGGTTCAAGGAATACGCCGATAGGAACAGCCAAGAGTTTCGAAAATTTGCCGGCATGAATTTTTTTTTACAGCATGAGACAATTCCGAGCACTATAATGCTCACATGTAAAAGCCTATCGGCTAATAACAAGAGAATAGAAAGCAGAGAAAAAGTCATTAAACCCTTAAAAAAGAGTGCAAATGCAAATGCATATTGTTGAGACATGGACCAGCTAGGACTCGAACCTAGGACCTTCCATTTGCTGCTGGAGTGCTCTACCACTGAGCTACTGGCCCCTCTTGGACCAATCCATCGTCGGTCCGGGTGTGGCTTATTTCCAACACCAACACCCCCCCTTAAGCCACACCTCTCGTGTGCTTGGGGCTCCTAGCCTGGGCCTGGCTTTGATACCATGTTGAGACATGGACCAGCTAGGACTCGAACCTAGGACCTTCCATTTGCTGCTGGAGTGCTCTACCACTGAGCTACTGGCCCCTCTTGGACCAGTCCATCGTCAGTCCGGGTGTGGCTTACACCAACACCCCCCCTTAAGCCACACCTCTCGTGTGCTTGGGGCTCTTAGCCTGGCCTGGCTCTGATACCATGTTGAGACATGGACCAGCTAGGACTCGAACCTAGGACCTTCCATACGCTGCTGGAGTGCTCTACCACTGAGCTACTGGCCCCTCTTGGACCAGTCCATCGTCGGTCCGGGTGTGGCTTACACCAACACCCCCCCTTAAGCCACACCTCTCATGTGCTTGGGGCTCTTAGCCTGCCCTGGCTCTGATACCATGTTGAGACATGGACCAGCTAGGACTCGAACCTAGGACCTTCCATACGCTGCTGGAGTGCTCTACCACTGAGCTACTGGCCCCTCTTGGACCAATCCATCGTCAGTCCGGGTGTGGCTTATTTCCAACACCAACACATATTACGTGAGAGATATTCTCTCGATCATGTTTTAATTTAAGTCTTCCAAAAGATACTAACTTTCTAACTTAGACTAAAAAAATTCATTCCCAACTTAAGACATTTGGCGGCTCCTTTGAAAGATCAAAAAGACAAAAGAAAAAAAAGGCAAGTTTTTCTAAAGTTAACAGTGTTATCAACAACAGTCTAATGAAATTATACATAATCTTTTACTATAATGTTATCTGCAAATTGTTTCTTATCCCAGATTTTTATAAACATTTTAATTTTTCCTTTTAAAATTGTTTCTTATCCTAGATTTTTATAAACACTTTTATTTTTTTAATTGAACTGCCAACAAATGGTTGTAAGAAGGGGCAATGGAATTGGAAATGGATTTTTTTATAGTCTAAACATATGAGACTACCTTATACTCCCAGTATGCAGGAAGCACGTAACTACACCTTAAATATGAGGCATACATACCCTACCCCCTACAGGATTTGAACTTGTAACCTCTCTTTCAAGAGGGCAAGATTTTTCACCAACAGGCCAACTCAGAGAGAAACCCCAATAAAACTAGAAAACAGTACAGAACACATCATGATAAGAACAGCAATCTCAGAGCAGGCACGGAATAAGACAACCGCTGTGAGAGCAAATCAAGACCTGACATAACCGCAGCTCCAAGGCAGGGGTAGCCAACAAGGGTAGAAAATATTTGACACTGAAAAACTCTACAATACCATGTCAAATACCAGCAGAGCCACTCCAATGTTCAACCAAATACTCACTTCAAGCGATGAAAAAGAAGAATTAGATGAGGATAGTGTTCCTTCATCCCCAGAAATCTGTCAAACTGACAGATTATAAGAAAGAGCCGCCACAGAGAACATAGACCAACAAGCATCAGAGCCGCCTGATGAAAGGAACAATATACACTGTCAAGGAACAGCACATCCATAATTCGTACTCAAGAAGTGTCGCCCATCCCAACCCAAGATGCGGCATAACTTGTACTCAGTTAATCCCATTTGCACTTTCAATGTGAAGAACTATGTTACCGGGTTCTTTGTCGGGAGGCACTGGTCCAGTACCGGTCGGGAGCGGGTGTAGCGTACCCACAGGGAACCTTGGGCGGCAGGGCCGCTCCCAGTGCTCCCAAGCCCTCCCAGTCAGGTTTCTAGGATTTTTTTTAATTATAAATTTTCTATTAAAATTTATATATATTATTATAAATATTAAATTATATATATATATATAGTACAGTCCAACAGTACCCAAATCAAAGAAAATCGCCCTATGGGGTACTAGAACCCTATTCCCTACCAGTTCCCGTAGGAGCAACTTAGGTGAAGAATAATTTTCTGACATATTAACTATTGAGGAATATGTGCCAAGAACTACACTGACAAGGCCATAATTTGTAAGAAACAAAGGCACAGCATGATAACAGCCTATCAAAAATCAAACAAATAAGCCAAAAAAAATCCATACTGCTAGATGATAAGTTTCATAAATTACAATCTCAGAAAGGGAATATATATACAAAGCAATAATATTTATGATTTTATTACACAAATAGGATGAAGACTTACCACCAACATACTAAGAACAGAACTAATCAATGCCATCATTAGGCCTGCAGCATACCACAAAAGTTTAATAAAAAAAAATGGATTAAATCGTAGAATAATGGAACTATATGTGTTCTATGGTATTTTCTAAGTTGTAATAACTTCAATTATTTGCTGTCACTTTTTGTACTGTTTACTCACTTGGCTGCTACTATATGTACTGTTTTACCTTAGTTGTTTACTAGTCTAGCTGTTCGTATAGAGCATTTTTTGTAATATCAAATCACCACTTATAGCAATGTTGGTTCGCACGACGTGCTGGTATTTTGTAAAATTTCACCCTTTTCAAGAGTAAATATATATGTGTGTGTCTCCATGCTAACGTCATTGGTAAAGCAGTGCTGAAATTCTTGACATTTTTTATATTCAACCCCCCTTTATTTTTTCTGTTATAGATGTCTTCATGGGACACATGGAGATGTTTGGATGTCTCCTATATGCCTTGCGAAAGGAATTTGCATCACAAGACAACTATCTTATCTTGCATGCTGCGTGGAATTCTGATGAGGCTGAGGATATAGATAGGAAGGACTAATAGAATTGCTCTTATAGGCAGGACACAGCCAGCAAAGGAATGTCATTTTTGTTCAAAATTTTCTGTCTTGATTTTTATTTTGTTAATTATGGTTTTCCATAGCCCATTTTTTGCCTTCCAAATCCAATGTATTGCAATCCAAATATGGTTCATTGGCCAATGCCCTTCCTTTTAGACCAAGATGATAAGTATTTTCTTTACCCTGCAATTTGGAACATCTTAGAAATTTGTACTTTTGTTGTCATTTATTTTCTGCTCATAAGCTTTCTATTACTGCTTAATTATTGCTTTTATTCTTTTTATTTTAGGAAGGCATAGAGTGGAGCACAAGCTATTGTCGTCTGCAAATTGGTACCCTGAGTAGCCAACTTCTCAATTTACTATTGCCAACCCAAACATCATCTTTTTCTTCTGGTGGAAGACTAGGAGTCCCAGGAATGTTTCTCCCATGATAATGAAGATGCAGGGGCTGAGAACTCCCTGCCTTGGCCCTTGGGAACATTTGAACCAATTGTCTTTTTAACCAATTATAGTGATGCAGAAAGAGGGGGTGTGCACATGCAGCTTCTCATCCAATCCATGAATTGTATGCAGTCTATTATTTTCCTTCCAAGGATGAAGACTAATTGTGTTTCTAATATCGGAGAAGAGGCTTTAGGCATCATATCATAAAGAGCCATTGATCTGTATTGCTCCATTTTTTATGCATATGCAATTTTTTTGTATTTTGGGGAGCCATGTGGTATTGACTTGAATGAGCAATTTTTTGTTCCCCTGCATTCTTCCACCACTTGGATCAAATCCTTATTGACTATTTGCCAAAGGGTTTGGTTAAAAAGATCCGAGACTCCAGCTGGTCCCAGAGCTTTATCAGGGTTGAATGAGAGAATTCAGAATAATTGTTCTCAGATCTTCCTCACTTACTGCATTTGAGGAGACAATCATTTTCCTCCTTTGAAATGAGACTAGGGATTTGTTGGAGTAGGATTTCCTGGGCTTGAGTTGATTCATGCTAGTTGCTATCAGTGGTCAAGGTTGACCTGAAATAGTTTGTTGCTGATTTATTATCTCTTGAGGATTTGTCCATTGTTAACGACTATTTATGTATGGGCATTGATATGGTGCCTATTCAGCACAGAACTACAGATATAAACCGTGTTGGCATCCCCTTTGAAGATCCAATCCTCTTTAGTCTGCTCAAATATACTGCCAAATTCATTTTTGTTCCATTCCTGAATTTTGAATCTCAAGTATCTAGTTTTTTGGTGAACTTGTATATAGCATGTCCTGTATTATGTGGTGCAAAAGTTCACCAATGGGCAATAAGCTCGTGGAATTTCGGGAGGGTTAACCACATTCTTTCAAAATTGGAATCTGACTTTTGGACGTGCTTTGGCATGATTGAGAGCATGACAGGCCAGTGGTAAAGAGAGAATGGTGTCCATCACTCTTGCTTCAGGACAGTTTCTTGGGTTGATCCACTTCTCACCTATCATCCAATTTTTGAGCTAAATGCTTGTTTCCTCTTCTCCTATTGGTCCATGTGAACAATCTATCAGTAGGCTCCCTCACTATCATACCTACTTTCTTGATAAGAAATGAAAGAACATCTGTTCTCTCAGTGTGTATTGACCACTTAGCTAAGGCAAAAGGTTACTCTTATGCTTATTTACACAACTACAGCTATGTTCAAACTAACTAATCACAAAATTAATTGGAAGGGAAATGCCCAATCTCAGATGAGGTTTCTGCATCTCATGTCTCAATCAGCTCCCAGTCTCATTACCTGGCATACATGAAGAGAGAGAAACTCATGCATTTTTTAGAATACCCCCCACAACACAGAGCAAACCTTTTTATCAATCAAGAACCGTATCAAATGGATAGTTCTAATTCTCCACAAGAAATTATCAAGAATTTTCTCCTTGTAAAATATGATGGACTGTCATTTTGACCTATGGAATGTTTTTTTTTCATTACTGACTATAGTTTTTCATAATCTTGTTACGCCTATGGTTTTTCACAATCTTGACCTTAGCATAACAGGATGCACTCGAACAGGGTTCCATAAATTAAATTTTGATGGAGCAACTAACATAACCTTGGAATTTATGCACTGGAGGTATCGTTCAACTCTCTGAAGGAAATATTTTCAGTTGCTAACAAGAAGTAGGGCTATGAACTAACAATTATGCATAATTTTTGCCCTTCTTATATGTTTCCAAAAAGGCCAATCAATATTGGTATTCCCCAAATATAACTACAAGGAAGCTCTGAAATGGTGATTTGTCCAATATGTCGAGAATAGGTCCATTTATAAGGCACGACAGCATGGCATTTCCCTTGGAAAGTGGAGAGTGTTGCCAAGCATGTTCTTTCAAATCTTTCTGGGCTACAATCAATTAGTTTTCATTATAAGCCATAACACTTACAATAAAATGGCCGACAAGTTGGGAAACCAATCCTTTTCGAGTAAAGAGCACTGCACCTGCCACATTGTCATTGGCATTGCTTGCCTTCATCCCCACATCCAATTGATGGTGGTATTAGAGCAATCAACCACCCAACACAAGTCAATTGGTTAAAATCCAAAACCCTTTTTGAAGAGAGACATATTTCAATGTCTAAGTGATCAATGACCCTCAAGCCTCTTTTTCACCCCTTATTCCCCCTAGAGATGGACCACATACACATCATCTATATCCATTACTTCTTCCTACCACCTTCTCACTTGCTGGCCTACATCTTCTCGCATCATTCACACACTATTTTCATGTTCTTACCACCTTTTTTGTTTACATTATTAATCTCATGAACAACGTATCCTACTAACATGCATATACAAGGAAAACCTATTTAAGTACAACACATACTACACACAAATACACACACAACCAAGATAAGACTCCGTGCATGTTCATACACAAACAAGCAGAAACACATAACCTAGAGCTCTCAATATTGCAACTTAGGCTCTGATAACAAATGTGGTGCCCCAAATTTTCACTAAATACATTAGTAGATAACAAAAGGATGAACAAATTTTGTGCAATACCCAAACTAACACATGTTGCTCACTATTCACACTTAAAAATTACAAAATTGTCAGAAGGATAACATTACAACCAATGCATAAGGTGACACCACCTAAATCCGAGACTCAATTAGGCTAACAACCAAGCCTAGACTGATATCAGCAGAAGACTTACACTACCATTGAAAGTGTTGGTGCTCAAAGTTGTGGATTTCCAAATCCCTAAAGATAAACCATACCTAAGTGTCAGGTGTGTCAAACCTAGGTTAGACAACTTACAACTTATGATCAAGCAAGGACAACAATGGACCACTTGATAAGGATAAGTGATTCCTTCTACTTCAAGTTCTGTTAGGCCTGGGGGTATTCCCTAAGGTGTTCTTAAAATAACTATAGAGAAATGGTAGGAGAATGGGCCCTGAGAAACTCCAATTCAGCAGTCATTAAGTTTATCCTAGTCTATCATAAACAAGGATTTCACACCTCTATAAGTAAATAAGTAAACCATGTAGAAATTAAAGATGTCTTCTTCTTAACCCCTTGAGATTTTCAACCTTAGATCTTACTTTATACATGGATGCAGTAAGAACAACAATGCACATATCATTGTAAATGATATTTGTGAGGCACAAAAGTGTTTTATACTTCTAAAACAATGAGATCATGCAATGTAAAAGATCAACTAACACTAAAATTATTAAGGACTAATGTTCTGTTGTTTTGAATGCGGTGGGATGACAGCCCTGGTTGAATACATAGGAGATGGGTGCCTTTATCTTGTATGGGCAATAGAGTATAGATTCTAAAATTGAAAGATGACACGAGTAACCCAACGACAAACACCTTAATGAAGATGGCAACAAGGACTATACTTCACAATCTTACACATAAGCTAGGCTCTATGCATACAAACTGCAAGCAGATCAAATTATAATATAACCAGTTGAACATATCTTAATAATTCATAAACAAACTCATAAACTTCCTATGTTGTTTTGATAAGATGCCTTGCAAAGGATTTGCAAGGAGTTTTACAGTTTTCTGGCTAACAAACTAGTCAAGAACAACATTCAATTTAACAAATATGATTAAGAAGATCAATAAGACCATTGAAAATTTACAAAATGTTCATGAAGACATTCTAATGGTTACAAACTACACATTGAATTCATTCCTTTAGGGAATACAATATCAATGAAGCACAAGGGGATTAAAAAACCAACATATACATTCAATATCCACTTCTAAATCTGTTATATGATCATTTAGATAAATATCTACATCATTTTCTTATCTATGTTCCACAACCACCAACCACCAACCTTCTATCACCTCAAAACTAAATATATATAGCTTTTTTCCATTAGGGTTCTTGGAAGGAGATTCAAATGTGTCTAATCATCATCAAGTCACGTACCCAATCTGTAGATAGTACCGGGTCAGGAGATCGATGCATTAAGGAAGAGAAATCCACATGGGATCACACAAAATCTGCATTACAAGGGTAAACAGGTCACACCCTCATAACTTTGAATGTGCAAGGACACTCGGCAACATGTGAAACTTTGAAACTACTTGGGAAACCACCAAGGACACAACTACCAATCAAATCCAATAGTTAATGTGGGACTAGGTCGAAGAACAAAATGAAATAGGAAAACCCCACCATAACCTCGCATACGGATCAAGACAAGCAGTCCAATCATACTCTACCATTGCAAATCCACACAACAGCCTTAGAGAGTTAGGAGCACAAGATCTTTTTCGGTAAGGCACAAATTAATAAACCTTTTGACATATGCATAAGGAATATTCTACAAACATGACAAACATGCATTTCAAACACTGGCTTAAATAATGCAAACAAAGCAAAATAAACACACAAAAAGGAACTACTCACTTCATAAGTTTATTCACAACATTTAAATTCTAGAATTGCCACCGATTCAGACCAAGGTTATACAAGAATTCACAAGACACATCTTACAACTCAAATTGAGTGATACAAGGGTTACATAAACATGTTTCACCCTAGATGACCATCCCTAATTAACCACCATTGGGGAAACCTATACCTACACACTCAAGTGAAACATCATGTGTACTTGCACATGTGATAATTGTATTTGCATACCCTTATCACACATTTGTCACTATTTTAGCCCATTTTCCCCTTTTGTGTGTTTTGTCATGTTTTTATCCTTTTTCCCTAGCCTATGTTGTCTCCTAGCCATTGTTTTCCAATTTCTCATGTTTTCTTACCTCTTGTTATGTTTTCTAAGTGGTGCTTTTAATTTAATTATTAGTCCCACCCCATGTCCTAACCTTTCCCTTTATGTTACCTAAATTGTTGACCCTTTCCCCTTGTTTCCCCCTTAGTTCGCCACTCCTAGGTAAGTTTCCCATGTGAACTCCACATCCCCCCCCCTAAAATATGTTGAAATAAGTGAATTTTCCACCAATGCAATTACTTTTAGATCTACATCTTGCAACTTGTGATTCCAATTTTCATAAAAATTGGCCTAAACCTTATTGGAGATCACCACCACCACATTGACTCCCACCAAGTCAACCTTGAATTTTCAAGATCTCAAGAAATCCTATGGATGGTATATCATTCAATTCCATACCTACCCATAACCAATGGGCCTCTCTCAAAATTCTTTGACGAATTTTATAAATAGCCCAACCTTTTGCCTCATTTTAACATAGAAAAGCAATTTTTGGCATAGGTCATCAAGGATTTTTATTTTTAGCATAAGCACAACTATTCCAATGTATTTAAAAACTTAGAAAGTGTGAGTTATCTTTAACCTACAACCATCATAATATTTTCATCATGCTCAAGTAGCTCACCCACTCAAGTTCTTTGTAGCTAGGTCCTGATTTTCCATGTCCCCAAGCCCTCTTTTCAGATTCTAACAGTCCAGAATATGCATTTTATGTGTTCAATTGTCATGACAAAAAGTATGTTTTTAGACCATGAGATCAAGGTCAAAAGTAAAAAATCAATTAAAGTACCTACATGCTGTGCACAAGAAATTTCAGCTCATATATTCCCCACTATGCAAATGCCCTAACACTCTCGCCTTTTATGTCAATTAAAGACTGAAGTAGCTACCACTGTTGTGTAATCAAAATTTTAGTCCATTTGGTGTAACCATTTAATTTTAAATTTAAACAACTCATGCTATTGTGAGACTAGTTTATTTAGTAATAATATTCAAATCATAATTTGCAATGCATGGCATGTTGTTTGCAGCAATTCTATGGTGGCCATCATCTACATGTGAAGCATGGATGCAAATCCTTGTGAAACTAAACCAAATGGAAAGAGTGTTAGATTTGGCAATACCTCAGCAAAGGAAAGAGTGAATCAACTTGCAACTAGTGAAATCTAGAGAATACTGGAAGAATGAAAAACATATAAAATATTCAAAACTTCACTGGCAATGAGAAACAGACTCGATCAAGAAATGGAAAACATGAACCTTGGGTCATATTTCTTCCAGATAGGCTTGCAGTTTCATGCTTCTGAATTGAACAAAGCTTAAATTTTTAGAAAAATAAAGTCCAATTTTGTAACGAGGAAAAGAGGATAAACTCTCATGCATTAATGCATGTTCTTCCATAACAAATCTTGTTGGTCGAGTAGTATAAATGAATGTAGAGTAAACTGTCCAGCTATATGTAAGTAGTCATAAAACGAATGTCTTTAAGGTGTTATGCTCTAGGTCAAAGGAAATTAAAAGTACGACAAGTTACATTCTTCATGATCAAATTCCAATAGCATCCATCCTAGAGATGGACCTTCAATTCAAATGTTTTAGGACCTTGAGCACGACCAAGCTCTGTTCCTTTATCAATCTGCTTTTGCATTAGCTGCTCATTGTGATATGACATTTTTTCCTGGTTGAATGGCTGTTTTTCAATAGAAAATGTGCTGCAGATCGAAACAGGGGTGCAGTGTGTAACTGTCTGGATGCAACACAGTGTTGCATGCCCTGTCTCTACCCTATATAGATGTTGTGGTTTGCATGTTGTTCACAACAATATAACAGATGGTGGTGATAGCAGTGTGGGCTCTGTGCGGGATGGTGATACAGGCACTGCTCAACCCCTGTTCTGATGTTTTTCGAAGTTTGTTTTCTGTGTCTGAGATGGATTTTAAATGGCCATGAGAGTCAATAATGGACGTGCTTGTGTTTTCAAGGAGATGTTGATCGGAAATGTGGGAGCTGTAAGTCCAATCTACCTTCTAAAATCCCTTGCAGTAATCTTGTCATTTAGCAACTACATAGTTTTTCCTCCTGTTAGAGTGTCTATTCTTTTTGCAAGAGCAAGTTTGGGTTTACCCTTTTGGCCTTTATATAAATCCAAAGGATAATTATATTATTGATACCTTCAACTAAGCAGCCTTTTTTTGCCTTTTCATATCAATCTTTAAACTGGACTTATTTGAGTGTTGTTATCATCTCATTGATGTCTCTCATCGGTTGCTTAGGTTTGGTAGGGCCATAGAAGGACATACGTATTACGCATACATTGCTGCCCTTGTGCATACAGCCATACACTTAAAGTCCCTACTGCACCATCTTTCTTCTACTCACGTTCTATCATAATTATTTTCTCTTCTGGCTGTCAATGCAAGCTTGAAATTTTATCCTCCTATAGATAACTTGCATTCTTCACCATCATGTCATGTTGTTTGATGCTGTTATAAATAATATAATATATTCATAAATAATGTAATATATTCACCTTGGAATTGTAGAGCTTCTTCTTCTAATTTGTTTTATGAGTATTATACTAATCTGTTTTTTCAAAAGTTGTGTTCAGACTTTTTTGATGATTTGGAAGGAAGAGTTTCTAAATCATAAATAACCATCATATGGTTCTAAAAAAATGGTAAGAGGAGTGGAGTTATTGTCAACTGATAGGATATTCTCATTTAGTGGAACATTTTTGGTGTGGCTAATTCTCCATAAATCATTTCCTGGCCCCTGTCATGGATGTGAGTATTGCAATGCAAACCCAACACACATGTAAAGATTTATGTACTCAAATTCAATGAAAGTATTTTAATGGGGGGTTTCTGAATTCATCTGGTTGAGATGCACATGCCCTTTCCTGAATCGACCTCCAGCTGCAGCATCTAAAGGAAAAACAGTCTCAATTTCATTCATATCACTGGCAGTAAAACTTATATACAAAGAGAATATATTAGCATCTAGGTTCTTAATCTTGATGATTCCTTGGTTCCCTGGTGCTGAACCCATGAAAGAGCAATCTGTCTTGCACTTATATGACCTGGCTCCTGGAACAGAGCTTGGTTGTGCTCAAGATTCTCAATTTGAAACCTTATATCCATGTGTCTGATGATAATCACATAAAGAATTAGCATTGAAGCACGGTGAGACATGTTTACATGTATCAACTGGTTTGATGGGAAGCAATGTGATAAGTTGATTTGGCAATAATTGTTGTAACACTGTGTGGAGGATCCACCAATGTAGTGAACTTTTTATACCTTTTGCTTTTAGTTGACTAACATTTGTATGATGACCATGGATTGGATTGACAATTTTGAATCCATCCTCATTGACTCCATTTTCAAATTTTGACTTTGATTGCAACTTATGGGAATGATAAGTATTGATAGAGATTGCATAGTGAATGAGATCATTTTCCAACAATAGAAGTTCACACTAACATACACTAGTACATAATTCAGAAAATGAACTATAATTAGTGAGAATCACTTTTCTCTGGATAATGTGTAAAAGACTATTGATAAATAATAGTTGGATCTCACTTTCCATAATTTGAAACTCATTTGTGCTAACATGGTTTGAAATCTTAGCACATAATCATTGATTGTCTCAATTTTTCCTTGCATCACAGGTTAATTTTTACACATCACTTTAGGCTCAATGTTTTATTGGAAATGGTTAATAAAGGTGTCAGCTAAATCTCCAAAGGAATTAATTGAAGCATGAGGTAAAGAATAAAACCAAGTAAGTGCGTAGTCTTTCGAGCTTCACAGAAATAGTTTCACAAGTATTCATCATAAATGTAGTCTAAAAATGTTGCATTAAAGGAACACATGTGAGCTAAAGGATCACCTTTACCATCATACATTGTAAAACTAGGCACTACAAATCCAATTGGTATAGGGTAAGCCAATATGTCATATGCTAATGGATTATGTTTTTACTTGCTTGTTATATCACTTGAGGAGATTTATATAAATCATTGAGACCAGTGTTGATCTTTTGCAACTCACTCATGATGATGACGAAAAGGTCAGGTGGTGTAGGAGTGGTCAATGGAGAAGTGGAAGATGCTAAGGCTATTGTTGGTGGGTCAAAAGTCTCACCAACAAAGGTGAGTACAAAACTCTTTTGAAAATGATACAAGATCAATCAAAACAATTAGACCCTAAATTAATATGAGTTGAAATCTTAGGCACATACATATATTTATAGAAATGATAAATGAAGGTGAAAGAGATTAGGGCTTACTTGGAAATTGTTTTGATGTCGATATTGATTGTTGTGATAGAGAGTTGGAGACTAAATTATGGAATTGGATTGATGATTAAAGACCAAAGACAAAAGAAAATTGAGTTTTTTGGGTGTGGGGACTCGATCACACCCACAATCTAGTCTACTTGATGCGATCATGTCCAACATATATTATTATGTCCAAAGCCTTTGTTGGTTGCAAGAACCTATTTGCTAGTGAGATTACCTCTGTCTGAAAAAAGGTTGTGCTAAGGAGCATCTTTGGTAGCCTACTATTTACAAAGGAAAGTATGGCACTTCCTTGATGATAGTCAGGCCCTTAGGTTGGTTCAACAAGATTAAAACAGAGAATGTTGGATGTTGATCATCCTAAATAAACTATGCACAATTCAAACTAAGACTAATACCAATTGATACTCAATATTTTATGGACTTATGTTCTAAATGTCTTCCCATACTCTACTCCTAAAGCTAGAATTTAAAGCGTTGGTGGGTGTCCTATGAATAAATGGTTTGATGAAGAATGTAAAAACCTTCACCACACTGAAGGACCTCCTTAGACATGACCTTGTTGCTGCTAAGAGTCTTCATAAAACTTATCACACTCTTCTATGATGTAAAAAGCGACAGTTCATTTTTACTCATTGTCATAACATGCTATCCACATTGCGCAATGACCCTAAACTCTTTTAACATGCCATCTTTCCTCATAGCAATATTTGCCACATCATAGACCCTTGTATTTGGTTTCAACACGCCTCTGGCTTATATGACATTCCTGGTGAACCTCCAATCACAATGACTTGCCTCTCATTTCATCATCTCCTTGTGACCTATATACTTACTACCAAGTGAAAAAGGCCATTTATAATTTGTAAATTAATAAAGCAATTGATGTTGATGGATTGCAATCCGAATTCCTAAAGTATGCAACTTCTGTACTTTGCTCTTCCATCGCTGATTTATTTAATGAAGTTGTTATCCATGGATTCCCTCCACCTTGATCTTCTCTTGATTCATCCTATCTACAAGTCCGGTGAACACCTTGACCTTAATAATAATTAGAGTATCATGATTGGCCATACATACCCCAAGCTTTATGCCATTATTCTAGATGCTCTCATTTCCTCCTTTGTAGATAACTTTAAGCTTCATACTCATGGTCAAGCTGGATTCAGATGTAATCATTAAACAATTGATCACATTTTCACTTTGCGAGAAGCACATCATAAACGTGAACCAGTTTATTGCCACTTTGTTGACTTTCAGAAAGCCTTTGATAGTGTTCCTAAGTAACTTCTCTTTGAAAGGCTTCTCTTTGAAAGGTTGAGAGCTTCGGGTCTGAGGGACATTGTTGTTCAAGTAGTTTTGAGACTTTATAAAACAGTCAAAGGTCATTTTCTTACAACACATGGCACTTCTTCAACCATCTAAGCAAGGTTGCCCACATTCCCCTACACTTTTTGGCATATGGAAATTTTTTCCCCTACACTTTTTGGTATATGGAAATTTTTCTTCTAGAGTAGCTCTTCCTGGATTCACTGAGTCATTGCAATAAATTAGAAAAAGGCTGTTTTCAACTTCAGTTCCAAGATACGTGTACCAAGATTAAAAACTTTATTCCTTCAAAGAATTATTCAATGTATAAACACAGTTCTTAAGTGTATTATATAAGCTGAATTTGATGCCCAGCAACTCCAGTTGGACAATATTTCCAGGATTATTTGTTATTTGCATAAACTATGAGATTTTGCAGATAGTCTAAAGGGTACTTGAGGTATTCTAGTATGCTTACTTATCCTCTTTGGAGCTCTTCAAACAGAGGAAAATGTTGGTTGATTAGTGTGAGCTCTCTTCTACAAACTATTGGTATTTTTGTTGATAATTTTCCACCATTTAGGTTTTCTTGGAGGCCCCCCAATATTAGAGTGGATAAGAAAGAGATGAACATGAATGCATTCAAGAGGACATTTATAGAATCTCCATCCAACATACTTTGAATTCTCCCCCTGGGCCATTTAGTCCAAAATTGAATCATTATGCATCTACATTTCTCCAAATTGTGATGAAGACATTATCCTTCCAAACTATATTTGAAAACATTGGTCTCATGGGCTTAGAGTTCCCCCTTGGCTAGATGTAGGTCAACTCCCATCAAATGAAAATTACAAATCACCACATTCTAAGAGGGGAACACGTGTCCACTTTACTTTCAGGAGTCGAAGATCGAGGATCATTTTATTTTCAAATGCACATGTTTTTATGAGATTTATGGAAGATTTTGGTCTCTTTAGGGACTCAAGGTAGTCTCTAGAAACTTTCTTTCGGTATCAAAATCAGAAGTGCTTGGCATTATATATTAGAGAAGCTTTGCATGTTTAGACGTCACTTGAGTGAGGGGTTCAAACAAAGGATGCTTTTGTTAACATCAGAACTATAACCTCCATTCCAACCAACTTTTTTAGTGGCTCAAAACATGCATCTAATAGTTCTTACATACTAGACATAGTTAAAAAATGAGGCTTTCAAACAATGGTAGAAATGAGGCTTTTAATTTTATATAGAGACACTTTACGCACTCTCTGTTGACCTATTATACTACACTTTATCTTCAGTCTCATTATCCTTTGTGTCCATATTTGTAGATATTAATAATTTCAATTTCAGTAACACCCACATTATACAATAATAGGAAAACACAACATAAAAATCTATTTAATTAAGCATAATCAATTGTCACATGCATTACATACCATTCAGATACTTATTCTAATTAACTATCATCCAAAATAATAATACTAAAAAGTGAATTCCCACAGTTAAATTACACTGGGAGAAGGTTAATTAATCAAAATATTAAAATAATAAAAATGTAAGGTCATGGTAAATGCCTTTTAACAGCACTTCCTGTATAGTCTCAAATTTGTTGATCTAACTTTACATTTGCTAGATTAGTTGAGCAAGCTGTTAGTTACACTGAAAAGTAGCCAGCAGAAAATTGTACAAAAAATTGCCATTTGAACTATGCTGCCTACTCCTAGGAAATCTCATTTAAAAAAATGATTATAAAAGTAAAATAAAATGCAAATAACAAGCACCCAATTTAGCGGCACCTGCAATTCGGCTGGATGTGAAGCTGTATCTTGATCAAGCTGCCCTGAGGTTGGTTGTGGAGATGAATCCTGAACGGACTGCACCAAGGAAAGTTCAACTAGTTCACGAAATTTTTGATATCTGATCTCCATATATTTAGTAGGATATTCATTGGCATAATAGGCCAGCCAGATCTCAACCTCCACAAACCACTTCAAGGTTTTTCCCCGTAAATCTTTGCTGAGACACCATGTCATGGGTGTCCCGTACATATCTCCTGCAAATATAACCCCTCCATCTAGTGTGAAGGGTCTATCCGACCCCACTCCTTCTGCAAAAGCTTTAAAAGCTTTGTCATGTTTGCTGCAGCCTGGCTTATGGTCAAACACTGGCCTTCCATCAGAATTGTCACACAGAATCCACTCCAGCCTTCCTTGTGTATCTTTGGGCACGGATGTAACAAAGTGCCAGTTTTTCATGATATGGGTAGAGCTAGTTGTACGGGCATCACTCACCTCCAAACTCAACGAGGGCATCCCTGAAGCCACTTCTACTTTCAAGCCCCTCTCATTAGTTTTGGCTTTGGAAACACTTGCAGAAGGGTTTGGCGATGACGCGCCCAGGGAAAGGTCATAGACCCCTGATGTACACTCTGGCCCCATTGCTAAACTGATCTTTGCTGGAAAATACCATTCATTTTCCAGTTCACTTCGAATTCCCTTGTAGGAATCCAGTTGTAATGCTCTGCAGCGCAGATTATCGATTTTAAGCTCTACTTTTATGCAAGCCTCCTGAATGTTCACAGAATGCTCTAGGCTAAGCATGCATTGCAGCAGCTGATGACTCAAAGCTTCTTCGAGATGTTTGTCGGCCTCCTTATAGTGGATCGTCCTCTCCATTTCCAGACGCGGGCAGTAGCAGCGGATTATCCAAGAGTTGCCAACGCTTGGGCTGAATGAAAATTTCAACTTATCCATGCTTCCACCTAAGTCATATTCTGAGAGAATTTGAGTGTACTTAGAAGCCAGAGATTTCATCAGACTTTCTGTAGCGTGCAGTCCAATTATTTTCAGTGTTTTAGCAGCTAATCTCTTCAATGTAGCTTCGGGATATTTGATTTCATTATCTTGCTTAATGCAATGAGAAAAACATGCAGCACGGAAGAGATTGTTAAACGCTCGCTTGTGTAGCAGTGCTTCAATCGTACCTGGCTCGATCGCCAATTGCAGCAACTCCTCAATACCTTTTTGGCTGATCTTCGTCTGCGATTCCCGTTTCTTCAAGAAATCTTTGTGGGTAACTCCGAGGAATCCGTAAACGCAGAGCCTTGATAATAAGGGAAGCAAATTCCGTTGCATCTCTTCTTTATTGCATTCTTCAATAATACATGTTCCTAATTCACCAATGTTCACAGATTCCCGACGGCCCACAGATTCCAGCCACAGACCGAGAGAGATATGTGTTCCAGTGGATTGGGCACAGAGAACAATCATCTCTCCTGAGCGAAGCACATCTAGCTCAAGCCGTGCAGTGTTCCCATCACTCAATTTTTTGAGACCACGTATCCAGTCATAAACGTTCTTCCAGGGGGGGAAAGATTCATCCAAACCCATTTTAGACGACAAACACAGTGGATGACGCACGGTATCAGACAATGAAATCTGGGACACTGGTCCTCGGTTTTATTAGACTCACACTAAATTCTCAAAACTGTTTAGACCATAAATACTAATTGCTTGCTGGTAGACATTCTCCTTTTGACTATACTACACAGATTCTCCATCTCTTAGGACCTTTGATAATACTTGAGTGTCTTGGAATGTTCGGTGACTTGGGAGAAATTTCCTATCAAATAGATATTTCAAGCTCTTCCGTGGTCACCCCTCTAACCCCACTTAGGAATTTTTATATGGATTTTTCTCGTACCCTGAAACAACTGTTCATTTCTTGATGACCTGCTCCCACTTTCATCAAGTCTTCCATGGATGTGATTTATTTGTATTATAATTTTAGGAAATAACTTGGATCTTTCAAAGTAGCAATTTGTGCAACGAAACGTGCTTTCCACGTTTTCTTAATAGGAGGCGGCTCCAACTTCTCTAATCTAGAGAGAAAAACGAGTAGAGTAGTCATGTACCTACTCTGATTTTGTATTTTTTGAGTTTTTAAATGATAAGTTCAATCAAAACTTCACCATGTTTTTTTAGGTCAGTTAAGAGCTTAATTATATTGTTTGGGATTTTGGGCATCAAGGTATAGCCATATTAGTTAAGTTTTCATTGAGTTGTGTGAAATCACCCCCCCAAAAAATAGACTGAAACATGTGCATCAAAGAATGTATAATCAATCACTTTATGTGTGACTATACGATGGGTTGTTTTTGACTTGTAAAAATAGATATTTTGTCCATTTTTAAGTACAAACATAATGGTTACTAGTGCTTAACTTTACAAGTAGGAGGAAAGAACCACCTGGCGAGCGCACGTGCAGAAACCCTAACAATTTTTGCTTTTAGTATCCCTAACCACTGCCTTTTGTATCCCCAGCCACAACGGCCAGATCTAAGGAGCCTCAGTTTTCCAAGCCTGCCTTTGTTGGGCCCCAGTCTTCACTGAATCCACGTGCTACGACAATGAAGAAAAAGGCCAAGGAAAAAGGAGCGATGGAAGACCCCGAGGCTACTCAGAAAGTGACTCCTACCATTGATCATTCTCACCTCAACCCTGCAGTTCAGTAACAAGACAATCCTGTTCAGATTTCTCCTGTTGTTGGGTCCCAGTCGCCTATCGTTATTCAGCATGCTAATCCCAACTTACCGGATACCAATAACATTTTGTCTTCCTCCGACCCATCAGGAGGTAAGACCATCTCATTCGAATTCCCAGATGATATAGTGGATGTCATTGAAGATTATAAACCAAGTTCTATTATCACGTTTTTCCTTAAAGGCGTCCCATCTGAACAAGATTTCTTCAAATAGACCCGTACAAAGTGGGAAAACAAGGGCTGGATCATAGAATCATTCAAGGGTTTAGGCAGGGGATATGTACCTTGCACTTTCATGGATCTAGAACACGCTAGAGCAGCCCTCCATTATGGATCATGGATAATATGTGGCCAGACATACTACCTACAAGCTTGGGATATTAACTTCCATCTAGAAGGGATCTCAAAGTCTAAATACCCTATGTGGGTGGAGTTGCCCCTCCTTAATCGAGCTTTCCATCCTTTTCTAAAATACATAGTAGCTCAACTGGGAAGGATCATTTGGTGCAAACCCATCACTGATAAATGGGCTAGTCTGAAAGTGCATCCTGTTGTGATGCTCACAACACACCCCATTTTACTTCTTAGCAAAATGAGGACACCTGTTGTGGCTGTGGCTTTTTGCTTAGGTGTGGGTCTGCTTGGTGGTAAAAGGGAAAAGGAAGTGAATGTTACAAACCTTGTTGAAAATAAAGAAAAAATAGCATTAAGTACCAGAGCTAAGTATAGGCGAATTCCTTGTCAAAAATGAGTAAGGGTTGCTTTTTGAACCATTTTAAAATTCCCAATATTTTGCAAGCTATGTGTGTTTTTGGTAAATGCACTATAGGAGGGTTTGTATGTTGCATATACAAAGTCATTTATATGTCAAGTCGTTGTATGAGTCACATAAAAGAGTTGTCAGGTTTATTGCACCATTGTACTTGTATGCATTTTGTAACGCTTTATCCTTACATACAAGTCGGACCCGACAGAGTTCAGAGTTAAAATGAATAATCGGTTAACGTCCGTCGGATGTATTTTAAGTTTGTATGTTTGGCAGAGGGAAACATACAAGGTGATATACAACAGTATATGCATATCGCGGAACCAAAAAGAATATGAAATGAGGCTTTATTGAGGTATGTTTCTTGCTTTGTATGTGTATGTTTCGGATACATACATTGCGATATACATACAATGCAGAACTCAAAGGAAGTTAAAGTTTGGTATAAATGATGCATCATACCTTAACGTATATCGAAAGATGCATTTCATTTTATATACATTTTGGAGTTGGAAAGTAAATGAACTACGGTTTATAAAAACAAGAAGTCCGAAAAGGAAGATACAAATGAGTTTGTATGTATCTAGACTTGTATCTAAAGGTTTGATACACGTATTGTTGTAGCATGGAAATACAAGTGAAGAATAAAGTGGGTCCCAACGCCTACATATTGGGCTTGTATAATAACAATGTATATCTTCGATATACAAGCCGATGTACAAGAAAAGATGCAAACAAGAGATACAAGCCGGACGCGAAAAGGAAGTTCAATATGGAAAAACCTTTGTATGTTTGGAGCATTTGTATGTTTATGATAGACATATTTGGGATACAAAGGAATAAAAGCATCGCGGAAGATAAAGAGTAAAAAAGAGGTTTGTATAAGGTTGTTTGTATATGCGCTTATACAAGATAACATACAAAGAGTGATATACAAGCAAAGATACAAGTACGAACAAAGGAAAAGGGAAATAGCGGGAGTCATGGTTGTTTGCATATATGTTTGTATGTTTAAAAAGATACAAAGGATAACATACAAAGAAAATGGGAGGTATGCATAAGTGAACTAATGGATAAAAGGTTCAAAACTCAAATACTGAAATAGATGGCCGAAACTTTTGGCGCATTAATTGTTGTAATTAATGCCGGTCTAACACTCAAAAAAGAGTAAAATTTAACGAGAGTTAGGGTAAATTTAACGTATTTTGCTTTCAGATATACATTGTTAAGAGTTAAAATTGCAGAAGAAAGCATGGTTACAGTAATTTGAACAGAACTCATCAGAGTGAAGGAATTACGGTAGCTGGACGAAAACAAAATTGTAAAAGTAAGTCAACGACTGAAGTCAAGTAGTCAAAGAAATACAGGTATTTATCTCAAAGCACCGTTACATTTCAAACGGTAAAAATGCGTGTAAATTTCAGTAATTTCGTTATAAAACGTAGGCATTTGTTAAATCATTGTTTTAGAGGTTAATTAACTAGGTAGAGTTTAACAAATTTAAAAGTCAAAATAGAAAGGACAAACTGGGTTAGGGTAAAATGGTAAAAAGCAGAAATTCATAGTAAAACCCTAGATAGGAAAGTAAAACAAAAGTTAAAAGCTGTATTTTCTACAGGATGGCCCCTAAACAGAAAAAGGTAGATACAGGGGGCGAGGTGAAAAAGGAGAGGAAACCACGAAAGGAGATAGACAAAGAAGAGTTACCCTTGCACAGAGGATATTAGACATTGATTAGCTACACTGGGGTGGGGACAGATACAAACATTAGAAATTATGATGTAGAAGATGTTTTACAGAAAATCATTATTGTAGATGCTACACAGGATATGAAATGTATATGGGAAAGTGGACTGTATAAGGCTGCGGGTTTTTCATTGGCTATGGAGGCCAGAGATTTGTGTTTAGATTGTGTAACTCTATATGATTTCTCAACCAGGAAGATAATGCTTTATGACAGACTTATTGTTGATTTATCCACAGAGGGGATTGCAAGGACATTTGGATTAGAAATCAATGAGAAAATGAGAGATATTGATATAGATCAATATAATGAAGATTTTCATACAAATGAAAGGGAGTGCAAAGGTAAAATATTCCACAGTTGGTATAGCCCAGAAAATAAACCCAAGGCTGTAGCCAGGGTACACAAGAATCTGATGAGAATATACTTCAAGGAAGAAATCTATTTGATGATCACAATGCTGAGTAGATTGGTAGGACTGAGAGAGGGCACCAAATGTGAACCATGGATGTTCACTGTTATTGAGTTCATGAGAGCAGGGGGAAATGAGCAGGAAAAGATTCACTGAGCCAAAACAATAAGTATAGCTATATGGAAACAGGGCATGCTAAGGAAGCAGAAATTACTTCCTTTCTATTTGTCTTCATATGTATTGTATTCATGTGCAGCAGAAATTAGACCTTTCATACATGAGATAGAAAGGGTTGGGACCTTAGGAAGTGGTCCAGGACAGAAATTGGTGTATGAACATTACCCAGATTTACAAGAAGAAAATGCAACGAAGAAGTATGGTTTGGTTAATGATGTGTTTTATACCTACATGGTTAGAATTCTAAGGGAAGAACCTGATAAAAGATTGTCTAAGGATGCAGAAGATGCAATTGGGTTGCACAGTTCATGGTATATTCAATTTCCACATTTTACTTGTATCAGGACTGAAGGATTTGAAGGAAAACCTTTTATGCTACCCCAGTATCCTTCTGATAAATTCATTGTGTTGGAGTTTTCAAGGCAAAATTTGAATGCCTTTAGAATGTATAAGAGGAAGTTTAGTAGAGGTACTCTAAAGTTGCCTTGGGCTATTGGTAGACACTCATGTTACAGTGAGGAGGTTGCTGGATGTTCAGAGCAAGAATTAAGATACTATGGATTTGAAGAATTTGATTTAGCTAGAAAGTTTGATCCTTTCCATAGGATCCAGAATACAGTTGACAAAAAGTATAAGCATCATATACATATTGAAGATTTCTGGTCTAATTGCAAGAATGATAAAGAAGTGAGGAAAAGGGCCCATAAAAGATTAACCATTAACCAAATGAAGTCCATGGGAGACATATATGTTCCCCCAGAGGTTCAGGAGGATGATAAATTGTTGCATCACAGTTATGCAGAGGCCAAGCTGGCTCCTATTATAGAGCCTGATTGGTCACAGCCTTGGAACAAATATCTAGACATATTGTCCAAGCCAGTTATATTGTTTTCAAAGACATGGTTAAAAGATAGAATTGAGGAACTCAAAGCTGAAGGAAAAGAAATCACCTATCCGAAGAAGGGGAGAAAGAGAGTAAGAGAACCTAGTGAGGATCTCCAATGCTTTTATGAGAAGAAAAGAAAGGTTGTAGAGGCTAAGATTGTTGAACAAGATAAGAATGCTACTCTAATGGATCCCTATGCATTGGGAATAACAGTAGCAGTGTCATCAGACATTTTTATAGATACAAAGTCACTAAGTCATGAGGTTAGTGCAGAGGAAGCACAGACTTCCAAAGAGGTAGAAGGACAACAAATTAGAAAGGCAATACCAATAAGTTTATCAAAAGGGGAGCCTTCTAAAACAAGTGAGGTAGTAGGAGCACAACAAGTAGGTGAAAAGTTGAGTAATATACCTAGTGCCTCCACTTCATGAGAAAAGAGGAAGGCATATGTCCAAGTAAAGACAGAGTTGGCTGAGGAAATGCTGCAAGAGTCACAAGCACATGAAGCCAAACAAACCACTGAGACTATCAATATTGAGAGTGATAGCAGTGAAGGTGAGGAAGGGAGAATGTATGCAGGAGGAGAGATTGAAATAGAAGAAGAATCTAGTGATTTCCTAAGTGAAGAGGAAGAACAAAGCACTCAGGCCGAAATGGAAATTGAACAAAACCCAGAGCATGAAGAAGAAAGGGTATAGGAAGAAGCAGGAGCAGTGTATCCATTTTGTACCCTAGTCCCTCCTAAAATCATTAAAGATGTGCAAGAAGAGGCACATAAAATTGAAGAAGCTGAGAAAGAAGAGGCACTGTTGATGATTGTTTTTAGACAAGTCAACAATTAGAGTGAAATACAAAGTATCTGACTCCCTCTTGAGCAAAGCCTCTCGAATGCTGAACGAAGTGATCAAACAAGATGACTCCAAGGTTCCTTTCTGATGATTTTGTAAGAGATAGCTCAGTGACTAAGTATGATTTTGCTGTTAAACACAAAGGGACTTACGCAATTCTTCCTCTTTCATTCGACTTATTCCTCCTTTGATGTGGATGATTTCTATACAAGGCTTCAATGATAAAGAAATGAAAAAAGGTAAAATTAAAGGAAACTATCTAAGGTCAATGAAGCAATGATGATGTATTGAACAGACAAACTCCTCGATTAACCTAACTTCACTTCGCCAAGGGTGCCTACAACTGCATGAAGTTGGTGCAATCTCCTAAGGTTACGCGAATGGTTTTCAAATCATGAAAGCTTATACAAGCACCCATTGAATGGCGCAGCTCAAACAAGCATCCACAATCGAAGTCAAGCAAATGATAAGGCTCAGACTAGCTTTACACAACAATTCACCAGCGATGAATGTTAAAAGCATGAGCTAGGAGTTGATCAAATATTCAATACAAACATACATAACAACAAAAAGCTTCTAATCTACTTCTAATCTATTTGAAACATCTCTCCATTTCATTAAGTACAAGAAACCATGCGATTCCACAAGATAACACTTAACACCAAATAATGAACTCCAATGTCTTTGCATTAACCTTGAGAAATATTTACAACAATTTTGAGTCCTCTCAGAGAATTTTGAGAGTCTCCTATTCTACTCCTAAAATATAATCTCTAGTCTACTACTAATGATCTACTGAATTACAAATGAGGCAACAAGGCCTTTATATAGTAGTCCAGGTTTACAATGAATGGCTTAGATCAATTTGATAGCCAAGGGTCTAGATCGTGCCACCTCAAAGGTAGTTACAACAAACTTGCTATTTTTAGCAAAAAAGAGAGAGGCAATAAAGGCACGTTTTCTAATGTGACAAGGTAAGGCAAAAGTATTTAAAATATTCCTCCACATAGGAATCCCTTTGGCTTCTTTCATTAAATGATACATTTAATGCATTTAAAATGATGTGTATTCGCCACATAGATGCTACTTCAACATACTTTGAAAATTGTATCATCTTTGTGTCATGTATTCAATGTGATTGCTTGAACTTGTATGTTTGGGAATACATCTTGTAGATCTTGCCTTGTTCATTCTTCTTGTAGACTGGATGTATGATACTTGTTGCTTCACTTGATTAACTTCATGATTCTTTCTTCTTCTTGTAGGCAGGTTGATGTGAATCTTCTTTGATGATGCTCTTGATGTAGAGTGAGTAATAGAGTAGATGATGATGCTTGCTTCATGAATCGGAGTATGGGATCTCTCTTGGACTTGAAGTTTACTGGAACTTGAAGTATGATAGATGAAGTATCTTTGCTTGATGTAGAAGTTGATGAAGTGATCCTTCATGATGGCCTTCGAAGTGACCCTCAAAAGGTGGGTAGCATGATCTCTTCCTTGAAGGTGATTCCAAGCTTCTCACTCAAAGGTGACTCCTTGTATAATTCCTTAGCTTTGTTAATGTTCCTACAAGACAAGGTAAACAATATATTAATCACTTCATAATATAGGAATAACTTGAAACATGTAATAAACCCCTTTCAAGCTTAGGCACTATTATAGGTGAAAAGGAGAGCAAAATAGCACCTAGTATCATTTCATCCCACATTCATAATTTCAAATGATTTTCTAGCAATTGTAATGTTTAAAAGAAGTCAATCCCCTATAAGGTTCACCCAAAAGGTATCTTTCAATGCAAACTCCTCCCTTAGGCGCCAAAATGATGTGCTTTTGGTGAAAGTGGCGCCCAACCCTTTGAAGCTTCATACTTGCAATTTTATACTTCTAAGTGATCAATCATGTCTTAGAATGATTTTATACTCCAAGCGCCCAACTTCATTGTCTTGATTGAGCAATTCCTTCAAGGCGCCTATTGAGTTGGCAGAGGTAAAAATGGGTGCCTAACACAATTTGGGTTCTATTTGTTACTTTTCAAGGCTTTGAATGACCAAGACTTGTTTTAAAGTGATCCTTTCTCTCTAGGCGCCCATTCAATGAGGTCATTTCATGAACTTTATTCCAAGGCGCTTACTTTAAGATGACTTCTCCTTTTAAGGTGCCAACTTGATGATGATTCTTCCAGGGCGCTAAAATGAGGTGGTATGGACTAAAGTGGGCGCCAATTCTAGTTAGTGCAAATAAGAATGAGCGCCTAGACTTAGATAGTTGATTTCTTTAAGATTTAGATCAATACAACACCAACTGACATGGTTAAGGCTTCCTTATGCCTAGGCGCTAAATCTCATACCTCCAAAGGTGGAAATTGCGCCTAGCCTATGATAATAAAATATGATAATAGGATGCGATGCGCCTATACTCTTTTAGTTGTATACTTATCATCCTTTGCAAGAGTTAAGGCGCATCAAGTGAGCACTCCAACCTAAGGCGCCAAATTCACAAAATTTCCAACAATTCACTTTCTAGGCATTCAAACTAAGGTGTCTTAAGCAGAATTAGGTGCCTAAACTCATGTTCTAGCTCTCTCTAAGGTGCTTACACAAAGTGGTTTCATTATCTCCTCTTTAGGCGCCAATTAATGATTGTATTGAATGTAATTTTTCTCTAGGCGCTTACTAAAGTTGTTTTGATGCAATTGGCGCCCAGGCTCTTAATTTTCTACCTTAGGTACTCCTTGGTGATTAGAACTCCCTTGGGTGTTAGGCGCAAATTTTGAGTGTTTTGATGATGCTCATCTCAAAATCCCTTAGGCGCTCCTGTGGGTTCATAACCTTTATCTCAAATCAAGGCACCGAAGTGAGTTTTTAGATGCAAAAATGAGGTTTTTTGATCCTTAGATGCAAATTCTCAAGATTCCTAACACCTTCTTTTCCAGGCGCCTGAATAGGCTAGTAAAGGAGTGAAAGGGCGCTTTGGATTAATGGCTTCATACTTGGCCCTTTTTCATGTTTTAGATAGTTGCGAAGGTCTTAAAAGACTTCTATCCTTCAAGGCACTCAAACTTGGATGTCATTGGATTCAACCTTAGTCTAGGCACTCACTCATGATTGATCTGGAGTGTATCCCTTTCTAAGTGCATCTTTGAGGTGGTACATGAGGAAAATAGCACCTAGCATTATAATGTTCAATTTGATGTGTTTAATCAACTTTAAGAGTCAAAATGAATCACCTCTCATAAGGCGCCCTTCATTATGCTTCAAAACATCCTTTCTAAGTGAAGGCGCTCATATGGTGTTACTTTAGTAAAAACTGGCGCCTAAACTACTTTGGCCTTAAATTTAATCATTTTGTTGATTTAAGTCAATTGGAAGTCTTTCCATCATCCAAGCGCCTATATTATGATGTCAATTGTTCCTTAGGCACTCCTTGGTGATGCTCTCAAAGTCTTAGGGCGCCAAAATAGGTTTCTCCACACCATGCACTCCAAGGTGCCATAATATCATCTCTCTAATCTTCTGGGTGTAGGGCGCTTCAAAGGGGGTTGTTAATAACAAGAAAGTGCACCTACTTCAATTCAAGGCACAAGTGGATGATCATTTGAACATAGAAAGGGCACCTAACTCACAATGTTGGTTATTTCATCAAATTTCCAATCCTTAAGGTATTTTGTCAACTTATCCATCAAGGAGCAATTGAATGAGGTGTTTGAAACTTGTCCTCCACCTAAGGCGCTAATTTGGATCTCTGCAAATGGGAAAATGCGCCTAAGCTTCTTTGAGTGAATTCACGCCTAAATTTGGAAGTCCAAGTGAGTAAGGTATATTGAAAAATATATTTAAGTATAACTTTAAATATTTTTCAATATACCTTTCAGGATGTTTGAGAGAGGTCCTAGATCCACCGGATTTAACATGCAGATTATAGAATTTGGAGGATCCACCAGATTTCAGACTTAGTCAATTTTTTAGTGTTTCAGGATATCAAGCTATCAGACTTAGTCATTTTCAGGATCTCAAACATACATCAGGATTGGAGTTAGTTTAAACATATCATGCTCTTTCTTGCTAAGGCACCAAAATGAAGTAGTCTGATGCATGAAGGGCACCTAGACTTATTTGCTCATTCTTGACATTTTTTAGGCTCTCCAACACTTGATTATACCCCTGTGAGACCACCTCATCCTTAGGTGCTTAGCTTGAGGTTGTTCATCCACACTATTGCCAAGGCACCTAAATGGCAAAAGCAACACTAAATGGCGCCTAAACTCATGACCTTCAACCTAAGGCGCAATTCTTATGATCATCTGAACATGCAATGGGCGCTTAGACCTAAATGCCTCTTCCTTGTCAAATTTGCAACGTTTCAAGCTTCCCAACATCAATTTCAATCAAGGCACTTTGTTTTTAAGCTCTCCTTGCCCAAGGTGCAATCTTGAGGTTGTCTAGATGGTGAAAGGTGCCCTAAGTTCTAGGTAGAGTTTTGAGGTGACCCTTGAGCAATTTCATGCCCAGAACTGATAGTACCCGAGGTAAGGTATATTGAAAAATATATTTAAGTATAAGAACTTATACTTTAAATATTTTTCAATATACCTTTCAGGATGTTTGAGATAGGTCTCAGATCCACTGGATTTAACATGCAGATTCTAGATTTTTTGAGGATCCACCAGATTTCAGACTTAGCCAATTTTTAGGATCTTCAGGATCAGGATACCAGACTTAGTCATTTTCAGGGTCTCAAACATCAGGATCAGGTCATCAAGGGGCTCTAAGACTCAAACACCACTGACTTCATCATGCAAAGGACATCATCCTGGACTTAGCAAAGCACTGGAATTCAAAAAAAAGGGGGTCCCCATTTGCAATGGGGCGATGTGTGATTTGGTCACAACAGGCACCTAAGGAGATAATCACAGAAAAGCATGCTCAAGCAGAAGAAGAAACAAAAGATGGCACTTCAGGTGTAGATGTCTTGAATATTTTGAATATGTATGATGAGCAAAGCGAAGAAGAGAAGAACACAGAAAACATGCAGGAACAAGGAAAAGAAGTAAAGGAAGATGATACAAAGGTAGGTTCACCTGTACATACAGAACAGGTATAAACAGAGGATACAAATAAAATAAAAGATGTAACCAAGAGGCCTGAAGAGGAAGCACAAATAGAAGCTATTGAAAAGGGTAAAACTGAAGAACTAGTAGAAGATATAAACAAGATAAGTGTAGAACAAACATACAAGGAAGAGGAAGATCAGGAAAAAGAAACATCAAAAGAGGAAGGTCCTGAAGAAGAGGATGAGGCTGGAGGGGACACATAAATAGAAGAAGAAGATGATGAAGGTGAGTCCAAACAATAGGATAATCCCATGGTTCAAGAAGAAGCACCTCAAGAATAGCAGCATCCACCTCAACAACAAATTCCACAACAACAACAACAACAACAACAAGAGCAAGGGGAAACAGAAGCACCTTAAGAAGAGGTAATAAATGAAGAAAAGGTTGCTGCAGAAACAAAAGAGATTCCTGCTTGGTTAGGAGTAGAAATAAGAAAGGAAAAGAAATAGGTACAATTGGTGCCAATTGACATTAAAAGCTTGTTAGGTAATACAACACCAAGAAAAGAAAAGAGAAAGCCTAGAACAATGTCATCTATCCAAAGAGGTCTAGATGGATCTCAGATGCTGAACCTAGCCATACCTCAAAAGGAGAAGGCGAAAGGTGAAATAACCTTAGAAGAGTATAAGATACTAAATTTTGACCTTGGGCATACTACACGGGAGCATCACATCTCTGAATGGGAAGATATGCACCAAGTGACAACAAAGATGTTGAGAAAAGACAAAGACAAGCAAGAATATGTGAAATGACACATTGTCCAGCTGTAACAATTTATTAAAGGGATATTTGATCCCAATACAATAGTCCCAGAACTGCCCAGTGACATAGTAGTTGTATCCAAAGAAGAAATAAGGGACATGGAAAGTAAAAAGCTCAAGGCTAATATTTTTTATGAATGGTTCAAAGATTTTAGACAAGAAGGTAAGCAGACAATAGAACAAGCAATGAAAAGTTGGGAAGTGGTTGCAAGAGAAAAGAACAAATGCATGATACTTGTACACAATTGCCAATTTAGAAAGGAAGAATGCAGATCTGAACTAAAACAATTGACAGAAATTGAGGAGAGAACAGAGGAGTTAATCAATGAAGGAGTAATTACCCCTTCACTGGCAAATCAAGTGCCACAGGTAAGATTGGAACTCAAATTCGAGGAGGATAATCTCAGAAAATGTATAACAGTTGCCCAGGATTCAGAAGAAAAAGCAAATGAAATGATTAGAATGCACAAGAAGATAATAGAAAGACTCTTAGAGCATGAATGCATGGACATACTAGCATATGAATTGGAAAGGACCTTAATAGAGTTTAATGCCATTTTTACACCATGCATAGGAAATCCTGAAGCGTACTTGAGCAAACAGATGATGGATTCATTAATGGAAGACAGTGCTAAAATGAAGAAGTACAAGAAAAGGAGTAAGGGTTCAGAAAATAGAGAAAAGAAACTAAAGGAAGGAGTTGCACTGCAAGAGTATATATGGACAAAGAGTCCAGGAGGGGACCGCATTTTTGTAGAAGGTGTGATCAATAATTTCAAAACATACTTAAAAGAATGAAAAGGTAAGGGAAGCAACAGTTTTGGAAAAGTCAAGCAAAGAATATCAACAAGGAGAAGTCAAAGAAAAGCAAAATCTTATTCTTTGAAAAGATTCCAATAGCATCCTTTGAGGAGAAAAAGATGTCATTCAGATATTTTGACAGATGGTTAGAGATGAACGTACACCATTGATCAATAATAGAAAGATCTTGACCGTAGATGAAGTTTGTAGCCATAGCAATGGAAAGTTCAAAATCTATATAAGGAACTTTGCTACTTGTACATTAATTACACAAGGATTTATGAAATAGAGCTGGCAATTGTAATTTGTTTGAGCATTTTGAATAGAAGAATATTTTAGTTTAGAGTAGAAGGAGGTCGCCTATGTCTGCACTAAGGAATGTGTGGTATGTCTAGCTTTCTTATTGTATCTGTAAGACGTTTGCAAGTTCTTTGTTGATTTGATTAATGAAACAAGCCGGTTATTCATACATTGTAAATCATACATAACTGTTTACTTCAAATACAAGTAAGATCGGGATTCTACATCTATTTTCTTAGTGTTTTCTGATTGTTGCTTATATTTGAATGTATTACTTCTTTTAAAGCTTGCAATCTTAAATGTGTGTTCATGAAAATACTCAGGGCTTCACATTTAATGATTTAGTCTGTTGATTTGATCAAGTGACATGTTCCTTACAGCGTAGATAACAGAACATTTAGATCCTACAGTAGAAAGATGTTCAATTTAGAATTATCTAACTTTTCCCCAAACCTTTGAAATAATTAGCCTCAACGCAAAGATTTAAAGGAAATTGTCTGACATTTGAAAGAGACATGAGCAATTGAGTTAGCATTTGACAATTTTCATAATATTTGAAAAGAAAAGCTTGTTTTACTATAAATCATACAAAGCTTTATAATACAGTAGTAAGTTTATGCAAAGGAAGGTATAATTTGATGATCTTTATAACAATTTGCATAATTCGAGTCCAGTGAGTCATAAGTCACCTTGAATCAAGTAAGGCCCCTTGCATATTACAGTTTCACATTAACCTACTGAATTGACCACAAGGTCAAGACCTGACCATACAGAAACTTGGGATTAAGTAATCTTAATTGATTTCTTCATATCTTTCAAGACAGTTAGGTTCATTTTGTGAATTTTAACTTTTGTTATGAATGTGTAAAAACAATCATCAACAATTTTTGGCACTAGAAGGAGGGCCTGATTGGAGTTAAGGTTGGATTTGAGTAAAGCTGGCTCATAACAGTGGTAGAGTGGCTAGGTCTAGATCTAGTTCAGAAGATATATTTGTGCAATTACCTGATAGGAGGCAAAGTAAAGGTCCTTTGATTTGGAATCCTAGAATATCAAATGCAGGAGGTTCATCTGGGATGCCTCCTAGATCACCTTTTAATATTCATAACATAGTGAGTCCTGACAGTTCTTCATTTAGATCTTTGAATCTTGGTTCAAGTCCTCCTAGAGGTCCAAGTCCCCCTAGAGGTCCAAGTATTCCCACAGGTCCAGGTCAGGCACAAGTACCTGTAATGGCTTATTTTAATGTCAACTCTCCTATAGCATTCCCTGATTATCATGAGATGCCAAAGAATCCTGAAAAGATATGTCCTAAATATCAATTGCATCAGGATCCAGAAGATCACATTAGGATATTCAAGGAGGCATGCTTTAGAGCCAGGTTAGAGTATGAAGATGTTGTGTGTAGGCTGTTCCCTTACACCTTTAATGAATAGGCTTCTAACTGGTATGTTAATTTTCCTAATGGATACATTTCTTCTTGGGTACTATGGAGGAGGCATTTTTGTCTAGGTTTAGAGGACCAATTGATCCTTCCACCTTATATCATAAATTGGCTGCAATTAAGAGAGGTGAAGGAGAGTTGATTGATAATTTTAATGATAGGTTTCAAAAGGCTTATTCTAGGTTAGTGGCTCCTTACACAGTAAATGCAGATGCATTATTAGCCATGTATTATGTCGCCCTTGATCCATTAATTGCTATGTTTGTCAAAAGAAAGGTTGGCATAGATACAATATCCAAAGCTTATAGGGAGGCAGCCTTAGTAAACCAGGAAATGAGACAAACAACTTATAATCCATTTCTTAATGGAGGAAACCCTGGGATACAAAGTCAAACACAATCATGGAATGGAGTTCCTACATTTAATACTCCATTATTGAATCCAATTCCTACATACACACCTGTGTATAATTGTTCCCTAATCTAGGCTATAGTCCCTTATACTGGTAACACTACCAATAATAATCAGAGTAATGGTCAGTCTTTCTTCCAGCCTCCTCAGGATACATTTGTGGCAAAGGCACAAGAGGATAGGGAAGAAATCAAAGAAATTACTACACACTTAAGAAGATTGACTACTAAAATGACACAACTGAGATATAAAAATTTCTATGGTAGAAATAATCAAGGATACAACCAGAATCATAAACAAAATCATAACCAGAATTATAATCAGGGTCAGGGTTCTAATCAAAGTCAGAATTATAGTCAAAACCAAAATCATAATCAGGGACAAACAATGCAATACAGAGGACCTGCTGTAGATAACAGAGCCTGGGGTAATAACAATAGAAATCAGAATCAGCCAAGGCCACCTAAGACATGGAATACAGGGCCAAATAATGGTACTCTAGCTTCTCCACTTGAGAATTTGGATAATCAGGAGACAAAACAACCAACTAGAATTCAAATGGCTAACGTAGCATTAAAAAATTGGTGTAGGATTCATAATACCAGTGCCCATGCTGAACTAGATTGTCCTTAGTTTCATCTGGCAACAAGTATTTTCAATGTAGATGTACAGGCTCCTACCTCTGAGTTCCTTATTCCCAAAGGTAATGAAATAGTGCCCTCAGGATATGAGACTGCTTTAGTCTTAGAGACTTTTACCTTTACAACTAGGGAGGAAGAAGATCAATTGTTAGAGGATGAACCTTACTTTTGTGAAAACGTATATCCTGAATCAGCCTTAGTATTGAATGCTTTTCAGTTTCCCTTTGAAACTGAAAATGAAGTGTTATATGAAACAGAAGAGGTACAAGCTTTTCAACAGTCAAACAAAAATCATACCTACAATTTGAGGAATAACACTAGGCCAGGAGGTCCTTTCACTACTTCCACTCCTAACAATTTTAATACTCCTCCTGATCAACATGCTAGCAATAATCCTGCTATACTAAAGGCCAATCATCATGTGAATAGTGGAACAGTAGCACAAAAGGTCCAAACAGGTAAAACAGAGACAATAGAAATAATGAGGTTAATGAGTTACTTGTTAGAAGAGATAAAGAAAATCAAGGTCAGTATACCTTTGTGTGAATTATTGAAAAGTCTAGGGGTCAGAAATGCTTTCATAAAATCCTTGGACACATCTGTGACAAGTGAAGTCTCTGTTGATGTGAATGTTCCTAGTAGGGATTCACAGCCTAAGGAAAAGAGTAAGAAAATTGAACAACCTTCCAATACTAATGTGGTCATGTATGCTGATAAGAAGGAAGCTCCTCCTTTCCTGTTAACTATTAGGATGTGTGGAAAGAACATACATAATTGCATGGTAGATTCTAGTGCATCAGCTAATGTAATGCCTTTAGGGATATGCAAAACTTTAGGGCTGACTCCCACTAAATCTGCTAAAGTTGTTACACAATTGGATAAAACTGAGGTTAATGTGATAGGAGAATTGATGCATATTCAAATGCAGTTAGCCTCAAATCCTAGGGAAGTTAGTTTATTGACATTCAGGTAGTAGATATACCTGAGAATTATGGGATGTTGTTGAGTAGAGACTGGTCCAAAACATTGAATGGATATATGGCCACTGATTTTTCACACGTGGTTACCTTGGAGAGCTGTTCCAAATCAAATCAGGATAGAAGCTGAACCCAGGATGAAACACATGATTACAGAATACAACAGAACTAATGAGATATTGTTTGCTTCTGTTGAACCTGGTATTTATAGAGTTACTAATAGGGGAGTACAAATTGAAGAAATCCTGATGCTCAATTTTAAAGAAAAACATGTCAATAAAGAAATAGTACTGTTCATTGAGTCTGATGAAAATTCTTCTGACGAAGAAGATAATGCCATAAATAAGTTTGGTCAGATCATTCGGCAGGAAATGGAAAGGTGCATGGAACAAAAGATTCATGTTCAATGCAAGTTGTACAAGAGCATGTGCAGAGTCCATAATAAGCCACACTCTAAAGAAAATTGTGGAATGTGCAGAGACATTATTAAATATCAATATATAAAGTGCACAAAGAAGATGGAACTGCAGGAGGGAAAGGTTAATCCTAATCAACCAAAGAAATACTTTCAGGATAGTATGGAGGTGCTAATTCTAGATTTAAGAAAAGAAACAAAGGACAAGAGTGTCTGTCATTCTGATTTACAAACTGAAAGTATAAATATGCAAGTAGGTCAAAATGAAGTGCACATGAAGAAACAAGATAGTACCTCACATGTAATAGAAAAGGCAAAACATGCTAAAATAAAAGGTCAAAAGAATAAAGAAGGCATGTGGACACTAAAATGTGATGGGTCTAAATCTAAACAAGGTGCAGGTGTAGGCGTGGAACTCATAGATCCTAAAGGTAAGTCATTTTTAGCAGCATATAGGCTACAATTTCCTTGCACTAATAATGTAGCAGAACATGAAGCTTTTATCTATGGACTAGTTATGGCTATCAAGAAAAAGGTGAAAGTGATCAAAGTGTTTTCAAATTCTAAGTTAGTGGTCAGACAGGTAAGAAAGTTGTATGCATGCAATTATAAGAAGATGGTTTGTTATAGGGTGTGGGATTTAATTGATTCATTTGATGCCTTTAACATAGAACATATTCCTAGGGAATTGAATCATAGGCCAGATGCATTAGCAGTTGCTGCTACCACTTTGGAACCCTTAACACTGTCAGGTTTGAAGCGATTTGTTGTTGAATTAGTAAATGTTCCTAGTATACCAGATAATGTTACTCATTTTTAGGTATTTAAGGGAGATCAGCAAATTGTTGATTTTCTAACTTGTAATGAGGTGTTTGAAGCTCAAATCATTGATGAATAGGAAAGGCCTAATGTGTCTTGGGATGAAGAAGACATAATCAACTTGAAAAGCAATTTCTTACCTAAGGGAGTAATTGAGTTAGAACAGATCTTTGACTTTGATGGGGTAGTAAGACAGAAAGACTTACCCAAAACTGAAGGGGGTAAATGTGATCCATATAACTTAGGAACAGAGCAAATTCCACAGAATGTATTGATTGGAAAGGCTTGCTCTGAGGAGTTAAGGAAAGAAATTGTGGATGTTCTGAAAGAATACAAACATGTCATAGCATGGACGTATGAAGATTTGAAAACATATGATATGCCCATCATAACTCATGTAATACCCTTGAAACTAGATGTTAAACCATTTAGGCAAAAACAAAGGCCTGTGAATGCTATTCTAGAGCCTTTAATCTTTGAAGAAGTTAAAAAATTGTTGTCTGCTAGGATAATCTTCCCAGTTAGACATTCAACCTGGGTAGCTAATTTAGTGCCTGTGAGAAAGAAAAGTGGAGACATTAGGTTATGTGTAGACTTTAGAAATTTGAACAAGGCCTTTGAAAAAAATAATTATCCCTTGCCTCCAATAGATGAAGTGCTGCAAGCAGTAAATGGGGCTAAGATGATGTCTTTTCTAGATGGATTTTCAGGATATAACCAAGTCTTAGTTGATAAAGAGGATAGGTTGAAGACTACTTTTACTTGCAAATGGAGAAATTATGCATATAGAAGGATGCCTTTTGGTCTAATCAATGCAGGTGCCACTTTTCAGAGAGCTATGGACATTGCATTTCGTGGATTATTAGGTAAGTGCATTGTGATTTATATGGATGATTTAACTATTTATTCTAAGGATGCATCCACTCATGCTGAAGATTTGAGAAGAGTACTTAAAAGATGTGAAAGGTACGGAATTTCTCTCAACCCAAAGAAACGTTCATTTGGTGTAACTGAAGGAAAACTGTTAGGACATGTCATTTCTGAAAATGGGATATCCATTGATCCTAATAGAGTAGAAGGAATAAACAAATTACAATTACCAAATAGTAAGAAATAATTAAAATCCTTTTTTGGTAAGATTAACTTTGTCAGGAAGTTTATTACAGGATTTGTAGAAATTGTGCAACCATTAAATGCCATGCTTAAAAAGGATGCAAAGATAGAATGGACACCAGTAGCCAAAGCTGCATTTGAGAATATTAAGGAAGCCATTTCTGATGCTCCTGTGTTAGCAAGTCCAGATTATACAAAGCCATTTTACATATATTCTTTTGCATCTTCACATTCAGTTGCAGTTGCTTTGACACAAAAAGGAGAAGATAATGAAGAAAAACCTATAGCTTTTATGAGTGCACCTCTGAAAGATGTGCAACTGAAATATCTTGATACAGAAAGACAGGCATTCACACTAGTAAGGGCAGTGAAAAAATTCAGACATTACATCTTAAGAAGTCAAGTTAAGGCCATAGTACCAGATGCAGCCGTGAAGATGTTGCTGATGCAAAATGAGCTTGGAGAGAAAAGAGCTAAATGGATTACAACATTGCAAGAGTTTGATATGGAGATTATTCTAATGAAGCTAGTTAGAGGACAAGCATTAGTGCAGACCATAGTAAACACAGATCCAAACTTGGTGAAACAACAGTATGTATTAAATTCTAATGAGGCATCAGCCTGCTTTGATGATTTGAACACTTTTCTGATATCAGGGAAATATCCAAGTAAGATGAAATCTTCTCAAAGGAGAGCTTTAAAGATTAAAGCACAGAAGTACATGGTACAAGGAGGTCTTCTATTCAAGAATAACCATGAAGGCATATATTTAAGATGTTTAAATAGAACTGAAGCAGATAAGGTATTGTCAGAGTTGCATGATAAGTATGGAACTGCTCATGGTTCTCATTTAGCTACCACACATAAGATATTGAGAGCAAGATACTATTGGCCTACAATGTTTAAAGATATAGAGAGTCACATTCAAAGTTGTCACATCTGTCAAACTACAGCAGACAAGGGAAGAAATCAGGCTAATCCATTACATCCAGTCATTGAGTCTAGGCCATTTGCATAGTGGGGCTTAGATTTCATTGGAGTTATAAATCCTCCATCATCTGCAAGACATAAGTTTATATTGATAGTAACTGATTATTGTACAAGGTGGACTGAGGACGCATGTTGCAAGTCTTCTACTACTGAGGTAGTTATCAAATTCCTTGAAGAAAACATCATAACAAGGTTTGGAGCTCCGTATTTATTGGTATGTGATAATGGCCCTGCATTTTCTTCTCTCAAATTTTCTAAATGGGCTTTTGAATATGGGATAGTTTTAAAGTTTTCTTCAAATTATTATCCTCAAGGGAATGGATTAGCTGAGTCTACAAATAAGATTTTATTAGATATAATCAAGAAGCTAATTGAAAAGAATCCTAGAGAATGGAATACATTGTTAAAGTATACGATGTGGGTAGATAGGACTAAGGTTAAGTCAGCCTTAGGCAATGCACTTTATCACTTAGTTTATGGGATTGATCCCATACTTCCAATGAATTTAAGAATACCTGTCTGGAAGTTTGCTAATGAATATTTAGGCTTTGATGATCACAGGGAAGCCAGAATAATCCAAATGTTACAATTAGATGAGAAAAGAGATCAAGCCATTGAGAAATTTGCTAAACATCAAGCAGTGGTTAAAAGATGGTTTGATAAAAGAGCTAGAGTCAAAACATTTAGAATATCAGACTTAGTGCTATGTTGGGATAAAGCACATGAAAAGAAAGGGAATCATGGAAAATTTGACAAATTATGGGTAGGTCCATTACAAGTCTCAGAGATAATAGGAGATAATACTTTTAGGCTCAAGACCTTGACTGGGGAAGATGTGCCATTACCTGTTAATGGCCAACATTTGAAACATTACTTTCAGGCTTGAGGTGAAAGTAGGTTGTATGTTCTGTATCATAGTGTAAATGGTGTATAGTTCTGTTTTGTTTGTTGTTGCCTTGTTTTGTTTTTTTGTTGTTTTGTTTTGTTGTGTTGGTTTGTGTGTTGTGTCTCCTTGGTAGGGATGTTTATTTTGTTTTAAAGTATGCAGGAGCAGATTAAAAACCACTGAAAACAATAGAAAATTTAGAACATTCAGGTTAATTATTTGAAATTTATGCATAACTTGTTGTGACTATCATGAATGTAGAAAATGGTTTAGCTTGTGAAATTTTGTATTCAATAATTGTGGGTTGAGTATTCAAGGGAAGTTTCTCACAATGACACACCTAAAATCCTTGGGTTTGTTGAACATACTAGTGTAGATATTAGGTGAAAAATCAGAGGTCACTCTTGCTACCATTACAATTCTCAGCTTAATTTCAGCAAGTGATCATTCCTTGCATCATGAAGTTATAAATGTGATATCTTATAAATCTTTATCATACACAAACTATAAAATAAATAAAGTGGATTTTACTGAAAATTCAGATTAAGCCATCTTAGTAACTCTACCGGGGCTATAGACACTTGCTGGCGGTGGGGCTCTACTTAGGAGAATTGTAACGATAACCTTGTCGAGGCTATGGACGCCTGCTGGCAGCAAGGCTCTATCCAGTTGGCTATGAGGGAATGACATCAACTATGTAGGTTAATATCAGTCACTAGTTTGTTCAACTAATTTTCAAGATGAGGATTATTAATCACGTGCACCCACTTAAACTAAAAAGGGAAAATTCATGCACCTTATTGAATACATTAGGTTTCAAGTTAAGTAATGATTTGGAAAAAAGATAGTTGGAAGTTATGAATTTATTTCATTTAGTTTTCTTTAATGGTTTTAATTTAATTGTTTTGTTTGGTTGCTAGTTGTTGTGATGCTCACAACACGCCCCATTTTAGTTCTTAGCAAAATGAGGACCCCTACTGTGGCTGTGGCTTTTTGCTTAGGTGCGGGTCTGTTTGGTGGTAAAAGGGAAAAGGAAGTGAATGTTACAAACCTTGTTGAAAATAAAGAAAAAATATCATTAAGTACCAGAGCTAAGTATAGGTGAATTCCTTGTCAAAAATGAGTAAAGGTTGCTTTTTGAACCATTTTAAAATTCCCAATATTTTGCAAGATATGTGTGTTTTTGGTAAATGCACTATAGGAGGGTTTGTATGTTGCATATACAAAGTCGTTTATATGTCAAGTCATTGTATGAGTCGCATAAAAGAGTTGTCGGGTTTATTGCACCATTGTACTTGTATGCATTTTTGTAACGCTTTATCCTTACATACAAGACAGACCCGACAGAGTTCAGAGTTAAAATGAATAATCGGTTAACGTTCGTCAGATGTATTTTAAGTTTGTATGTTTGGCAGAGGGAAACATACAAGGTGATATACAACATTATATGCATATCACGGAACCAAAAAGAATATGAAATGAGGCTTTATTGAGGTATGTTTTGTGCTTTGTATGTGTATGTTTCGGATACATACATTGCGATATACATACAACGCGAAACTCAAAGGAAGTTAAAGTTTGGTATAAATGATACATCATACCTTAACGTATATCAAAAGATGCATTTCATTTTATATACATTTTGGAGTTGGAAAGTAAATGAACCGCGGTTTATAAAAATGAGAAGTCCGAAAAGGAAGATACAAATGAGTTTGTATGTATCTAGGCTTGTATCTAAAGGTTTGATACAAGTATTGTTGTAGCATGGAAATAAAAGTGAAGAACAAAGTGGGTCCCAACGCCTGCATATCGAGCTTGTATAATAACAATGTATATCTTCGATATACAAGCCGATGTACAAGAAAAGATGCAAACAAGAGATACAAGCTGGATGCGAAAAGGAAGTTCAATACAGAAAAACCTTTGTATGTTTGGAGCGTTTGTATGTTTATGATAGACATATTCAGGATACAAAGGAATAAAAGCATCGCGGAAGATAAAGAGTAAAAAAGAGGTTTGTATAAGGTTGTTTGTATATGCGCTTATACAAGATAACATACAAAGAGCGATATACAAGCAAAGATACAAGTACGGACAAAGGAATAGGGAAATAGCGGGAGTCATGGTTGTTTGCATATATGTTTGTATGTTTAAAAAGATACAAAGGATAACATACAAAGAAACATACAAGGAAAATGAGAGGTATGTATAAGTGAACTAACGGATAAAAGGTTCAAAACTCAAATACTGAAATAGATGGCCGAAATTTTTGGCGCATTAATTGTTGTAGTTAATGTCAGTCTAACACTCAAAAAAGAGTAAAATTTAACAAGAGTTAGGGTAAATTTATACATTGTTAAGAGTTAAAATTGCAGAAGAAAGAATGGTTATAGTAATCTGAACAGAACTCATCAGAGCAAAGGAATTACAGTAGCTGGACGAAAAGAAAATGGTAAAAGTAAGTCAACGACTGAAGTTAAGTAGTCAAAGAAATACATGTATTTATCTCAAAGCGCCGTTACATTTCAAATGGTAAAAATGCGTGTAAATTTCAGTAATTTCGTTATAAAACGTAGGCATTTGTTAAATTACTATTTTAGAGGTTAATTAACTGGGTAGAGTTTAACAAATTTAAAAGTCAAAATAGAAAGGACAAACTGGGTTAGGGTAAAATGGTAAAAAGCAAAAATTCATAGTAAAACCCTAGATAGGAAAGTAAAACAAAAGTTAAAAGCTGCATTTTCTACAAGATGGCCCCTAAATAGAAAAAGGTAGATATATGGGGCAAGGTGAAAAAGGAGAGGAAACCAGGAAAGAAGATAGAAAAAGAAGAGTTACCCTTGCACAGAGGATATCAGACATTGATTAGCTACACTGGGGTGGGGACAGATACAAACATTGGAAATTATGATGTAGAAGATGTTTTACAGAAAATCATTGTTGTAGATGCTACACAGGATATGAAATGTATATGGGAAAGTGGACTGTATAAGGTTGCAGGTTTTCCATTGGCTATGGAGGCCAGACTTTTGTGTTTAGATTGTGTAACTCTATATGATTTATCAACCAGGAAGATAATGCTTTATGACAGACTTATTGTTGATTTATCCACGGAGGGGATTGCAAGGACATTTGGATTAGAAATCAATGAGAAAATGAGAGATATTGATATAGATCAATATAATGAAGATTTTCATACAAATGAAAGGGAGTGCAAAGGTAAAATATTCCATAGTTGGTATAGCCTAGAAAATAAACCCAAGGCTGTAGCCAGGGTACACAAGAATTTGATGAGAATATACTTCAAGGAAGAAATCTATTTGATGATCACAATGCTGAGTAGATTGGTAGGACTGAGAGAGGGTACCAAATGTGAACCAAGGATTTTCACTATTATTGAGTTCATGAGAGCAGGAGGAAAAGAGCAAGAAAAGATTCACTGGGCCAAAATAATAAGTACAGCTATATGGAAACAGCGCATGCCAAGGAAGCAGAAATTACTTCCTTTCTATTTGTCTTCATATGTATTATATTCATGTGCAGCAGCAATTAGACCTTTCATACATGAGATAGAAAGGGTTGGGACCTTAGGAAGTGGTCCAGGACAGAAATTGGTGTATGAACATTACCCAGATTTACAAGAAGAAAATGCAATGAAGAATTATGCTTTGGTTAATGATGTGTTTTATACCTACATGGTTAGAATTCTAAGGGAAGAACCTGATAAAAGATTGTCTAAGGATGCAGAAGATGCAATTGGGTTGCACAGTTCATGGTATATTCAATTTACACATTTTACTTGTATTAGGACTGAAGGATTTGAAGGAAAACCTTTTATGCTACCCTGGTATCCTTCTAATAAATTCATTGTGTTAGAGTTTTCAAGGCAAAATCTGAATGCCTTTAGAATGTATAAGCGGAAGTTTAGTAGAGGTAATCTAAAGTTGCCTTGGGCTATTCACAGGCACTCCTGTTACAGTGAGGAGGTTGCTAGATGTCCAGAGCAAGAATTAAGATACTATGGATTTGAAGAATTTGATTTAGCTAGAAAGTTTGATCCTTTCTATAGGATCCGGAATACAGTTGACAAAAAGTATAAGCATCAGATACATATTGAAGATTTCTGGTCTGATTGCAAGAATGATAAAGAAGTGAGAAAAAGGGCCCATAAAAGATTAACCATTGACCAAATGAAGTCCATGGGAGACATATATATTCCCCCAGACGTTCAGGAGGATGATAAATTACTGCATCACAATTATGCAGAGACCAGGCTGGCTCCTATTACAGAGCCTGATTGGTCACAGCCTTGGAACAAATCTATGAACATATTGTCCAAGACAGTTATATTGTTTTCAAAGACATGGTTAAAAGATAGAATTGAGGAACTCAAAGCTGAAGGAAAAGAAATCACCTAACCGAAGAAGGGGAGGAAAAGAGTAAGAGAACCTAGTGAGGATCTCCAATACTTTTATGAGAAGAAAAGAAAGGTTGTAGAGGCTAAGATTGTTGAACAAGATAAGAATGCTACTCTAATGGATCCCTATGCATTGGGAATAACAGTAGCAGTGTCATCAGACACTTTTGTAGATGCAAAGTCACTAAGTCATGAGGTTAGTGCAGAGGAAGCACAAACTTCCAAAGAGGTAGCAGGACAACAAATTAGAAAGGCAATACCAATAAGTTTATCAAAAGGGGAGCCTTCTAAAACAAGTGAGGTAGTAGGAGCACAACAAGTAGGTGAAAAGTTGAGTAATATACCTAGTGCCTCTACTTCATCAGACAAGAGGCAGGCATATGTCCAAGTAAAGACAGAGTTGGCTGGGGAAATGCTGCAAGAGTCACAAGAACATGAAGCCAAACAAACCACTGAGACTGTCAATATTGAGAGTGACAATAGTGAAGGCGAGGAAGGGAGAATGTATGCAGGAAGAGAGATTGAAATAGAAGAAGAATCTAGTGATTTCCTAAGTGAAGAGGAAGAACAAAGTACTCAGGCCGAAATGGAAATTGAACAAGGCCCAGAGCATGAAGAAGAAAGGGTACAGGAAGAAGCAGGAGCAGTGGATCCATTTGGTACACTAGCCCCTCCCGAAATCATTAAAAATGTGCAAGAAGAGGCACATAAAATTGAAGAAGCTGAGAAAGAAGAGGCACTTGAGGAGATAATCACAGAAAAGCATGCTCAAGCAGAAGAAGAAACAAAAGATGGCACTTCAGGTGTAGATGTCTTGAATATTTTGAATATGTATGATGAGCAAAGCGAAGAAGAGAAGAACACAGAAAACATGCAGGAACAAGGAAAAGAAGTAAAGGAAGATGATACAAAGGTAGGTTCACCTATACATACAGAATAGGTACAAACAGAGGATACAAATAAAACAAAAGATGTAACTAAGAGGCCTGAAGAGGAAGGACAAACAAAAGATGTTGAAAAGGGTAAAACTGAAGAACTAGCAGAAGATATAAATAAGATAAATGTAGAACAAACATACAAGGAAGAGGAAGATCAGGAAAAAGAAACATCAAAAGAGGAAGGTCTTGAAGAAGAGGATAAGGTTGGAGGGGACATAGAAATAGAACAAGAAGATGATGAAGGTGAGTCCAAACAATAGGATAATCCCATGGTTCAAGAAGAAGCACCTCAAGAACAGCAGCCACCACCTCAACAACAAATTTAACAACAACAACAACAGCAACAACAACAAGAGCAAGGGGAAACAGAAAGACCTCAAGAAGAGGTAATAAATGAAGAAAAGGTTGCTACATAAACAAAAGAGATTCCTGCTTGGTTAGGAGCAGAAATAAGAAAGGAAAAGAAAGAGGTACAATTGGTGCCAATTGACATTAAAAGCTTTTTAGTTAATACAACACCAGGAAAAGAAAAGAGAAAGGCTAGAACAATGTCATCTATCCAAAGAGGTCCATATGGATCTCGGATGCTGAACCTGGCCATACCTCAAAAGGAGAAGGCAAAAGGTGAAATAACCTTAGAAGAATATAAGATACTAAATTTTGACCTTGGGCATACTACATGGGAGCAACACATCTCTGAATGGGAAGATATGCACCAAGTGATAGCAGAGATGTTGAGAAAGGACAAAGACAAGCAAGAATATTTGAAAGGACACATTGTCCAGCTGCAGCAATTTATTAAAGGGATATTTGATCCCAATACAATAGTCCCAGAACTGCCCAGTGATGTAGCAGTTGTATCCAAAGAAGAAATAAGGGACATGGAAAGTTAAAATGTCAAGGCTAATATTTTTGATGAATGGTTCAAAGATTTTATACAAGAAGGTGAGCAGACAATAGAACAAGCAGTGAAAAGTTGGGAAGTGGTTGCAAGAGAAAAGAACAAATGCATGATACTTGTACACAATTGCCAATTTAGAAAGGAAGAATGGAGATCTGAACTGAAACAATTGACAGAAATTGAGGAGAGAACAGAGGAGTTAATCAATGAAGGAGTAATTACCCCTTCACTGGCAAATCAAGTGCCACAGGTAAGATTGAAACTCAAATTTGAGGAGGATAATCTCAGAAAATGTATAACAGTTGCCCAGGATTTAGAAGAAAAAGTAGATGAAACGATTAGAATGCACAAGAAGATAATAGAAAGACTCTTAGAGAATGAATGCATGGACATACCAGCATACGAATTGGAAAGGGCCTTAACATAGTTTAATGCCATTTTTACACCATGCATAGGAAATCCTGAGGTGTACTTGAGCAAACAGATGATGGATTCATTAATGGAAGACAGTACTAAAATGAAGAAGTACAAGAAAAGGAGTAAGGGTTCATAAAACAGAGAAAAGAAACTAAAGGAAGGAGTTGCACTGCAAGAGTATATATGGACAAAGAGTCCAGGAGGGGACCACACTTTTGTAGAAGGTGTGATCAATAATTTTAAAACATACTTAAAAGAATGAAAAGGGAAGGGAAGCAACAGTTTTGGAAAAGTCAAGCAAAGAAAATCAACGAGGAGAAGTCAAAGAAAAGCAGAATCTTATTCTTTGAAAAGATTCCAATAGCATCCTTTGAGGAGAAAAAGATGCCATTCAGATATTTTGACAGACGGTTAGAGATGAATGTACACCATTGATCAGTAATAGAAAGATCTCGACCGTAGATGAAGTTTGTAGCCATAGCAATGGAAAGTTCAAAATCTATATAAGGAACTTTGCTACTTGTACATTAATTACACAGGGATTTATGAAATAGAGCTGGCAATTGTAATTTGTTTGAGCATTTTGAATAGAAGAATATTTTAGTTTAGAGTAGAAGGAGGTCGCCTGTGTCTGCACTAAGGAATGTGTGGAATGTCTAGCTTTCTTATTGTATCTGTAAGACGTTTGTAAGTTCTTTATTGGTTTGATTAATGAAACAATTCATACATTGTAAATCATACATGACTGTTTACTTCAAATACAAGTAAGATCGAGATTCTGCATCTATTTTCTGAGTGTTTTCTGATTGTTGCTTATATTTGAATGTATTACTTCTTTTAAAGCTTGCCATCTTAAATGTGCGTTCATGAAAATACTCAGGGCTTCACATTTAATGATTTAGTCTATTGATTTGATCAAGTGACATGTTCCTTGCAGCGTAGATAACAGAACATTTAGATCCTACAGTAGAATGATGTTCAATTTAGAATTCTCTAACTTTTCCCCAAACCTTTGAAATAATTAGCCTCAACGCAAAGATTTAAAGGAAATTGTCTGACATTTGAAAGAGACATGAGCAATTGAGTTAGCATTTGACAATTTTCATAATATTTGAAAAGAAAAGCTTGTTTTACTATAAATCATACAAAGCTTTATAATACAGTAGTAAGTTTATGCAAAGGAAGGTATAATTTGATGATCTTTATAACAATTTGCATAATTCGAGTCCAGTGAGTCATAAGTCACCTTGAATCAAGTAAGGCCCCTTGCATATTACAGTTTCACATTAACCTACTGAATTGTCCACAAGGTCAAGGCCTGACCATACAGAAACTTGGGATTAAGTAATCTTTATTGATTTCTTCATATCTTTCAAGATAGTTAGGTTCATTTTGTGAATTTTAACTTTTGTTATGAATGTGTAAAAACAATTATCAACACATCCCTAGGTCTGCGTTGAAATGGACTTAACCCAACTGCTCCCTAAAACCATCAAGCTTCTAGGTCCTGGTTTTGAGTTCACCCAGTGGATTCTCTACCTTAATAAAACAAATGCATGTTTCTATTGTCGAAGGGAAGGCCACCTTATTAGGGATTGCCCATACCGTAAACCCCGTCCATCTCACATTCCCACATCTAATCACAACCTCACCATTCCCCCTTTAGTTGAGGCCTCTAGGAACCCTTCTCACTCACAGCCATCCCCCTCTACATTACCCTCTCAAACCATGACTCCTACCCCTCCCCCCTTTTCCCAGACAACGTATCCTTCAAAGAGGTCCTCCAATCTGAGAAACTGCTTCCTAAGAAAAGGAAAGAGTCAGCCCCTTCCCTCTCTTCTGCCCAGCACCCTTCTACACACTCTCAACCCCTTCTACCTTTGCAAATCATGACTGCTAGCCCTGTGAGATCATCTGCTCAGCGTGAAAACCCCATGAGATCTCCTCCTTCTAGTCTGACTAGACCACATTCTTGATTAGCTTCAAGGGAGAGACGTCCTATTGATAGATCTCTTGATCCCCAGGTGCTGATGTCATCAAATTAGTTTAATAGTCTCCTCACAGATGAGGAAATCCTTGAGTTACAATGAATTGCCGCATACAATCATGGAATGTGAGGGGATTGACAATCCCATCACGTAAATATCAAGTTAAACAGTCTATTATGAACAACCACATTGATGTTATTATGCTGCAAGAGGTTAAAGTTAGTCATACCCGTCTTGATGCATCACTTGCTACCATGTGGAATGAGGCCCATTTCTTCTGTACCAATCATCTTGAGGGTTGTGGGGGGGTGTGTTGGGACTTGCCCCATGGTTAGCTAAGTCAATTGTAGCTTTTGGAACTGATCCCAATAACTATTGTGTTTGGGCTACCATCCTCTTCCGTGACAATCTTCTTGGTTTTTGTTCCATTTACGCTCCCAACTCATCCCCCGAGAGAGCTACTTTGTGGGAATGGATGCGTTCTAATTTACCTACTACTGAGTGGGTATTAGGAGGAGACTTCAACATGGTGGAATACCCTGCCGATCAAAGTTGGGACAGCCACACCAGGCTTTCACACATTGAGTTTGATGCATGGACACTTGCTCATAACTCCTTAGGAGTGCATGATCCTATCATGGGAAAAATGGATTCTCAAAGGCCTCATCGGTTCACATGGAACAACTATTGTGGAGGATTTTTACGAAAGATGAGCTGCTTGGACATGTTTTATATCTCTCCCAACTTGCTTGTCATCCCCTCCTCCTCAGGTCATCTTGTCCATCTTGACTTGGCTGCCACTCTTTCAGACCACCTGCCCATATTCACTACCCTATCCCTTTCTAGCACTGTTGCTCTACCAAATGATCTCCCGTACAAACTGAACATCTCCCATCTTCAAAATCAGGAATGCATAGATGGACTGCTAGCTGTTTGGAATGCTGAACCTAAACCTCAGAATGACAGATGGATTAGCTAGTAGGAAAGAACAATCTCTCGCTGCACTTAATTCCTTCGTGATTTTGGAAGATGAGCTACAACTAAAAGTCACAGATTGGAGAAATCTCTTAAAGGGCAATAGAACAAGGTAGGAAATTGCTGGACAATAATCCCTACAACATTCCTTTTCAACAATCGGTTGCTTACACTGAAAGCCAAATCTGCAAAATGGCAGTTTATAAGGGCAAAGGCTCTCAAATAAGGGCTCGTTTGCAATGGATGAAAGATGGTGACAAGAGCACCAAGTTTTTCTTTCAATTCCTTCAACATAAACATAATAAGGAACACATTTCTGTTAAAAAATCAACTGATGGCTCAATGCAGACCAGCTGAGATATGATCACAAAAACCTTCTATGAGCACCATAAACAACTATTTATTGATGATTTAAGTTATGATCCCTTAATTCCTATTTTAGAAGACAACTTGGCCAGTTGCATTCCTCACAAAATTTAGCCTAAGTATAACAAGTTTCTTGACCACTATCTCTCTTTGGAGGAGATTGATGAGGCATTGAACATTTTGGCTTTGGAGAAGAGCCCAGGTTTGGACGGCCTCCCTGTTGAGTTTTACCTCTCACTTTGGCCTTACATAAGGGAGGATTTTTACAATGTGTATCTCGAGGGCATTGAAAATGTGTCTCTTGGAGCTACTAGTAACCAAGGACTTATAAAGCTTATTCCCAAAGACAAGAAGATACATTGAATGATTGGCGCCCCATAACACTGCTCAACATGTCATATAAGATTATTGCTAAAGCCCTAGCCAGATGAATCAAACCCATCACTCAAGAGATTGTTAGGCTCGAGCAAACTGGTTTCTTAGGAGGCAGATTTATTTTAGACAATTTGGTGCTAACATGGGAAACATCAGAATGGGCGCAATAAACAACTCAAGATGCTTTAATTCTCAAGCTAGATTTCGATAAGTCCTATGATCGTATAAGGTGGTCATTCATTCTTAAAATGCTACATTGGTTGGGATTTGGCCCTAACCTTTGTGCCCATGTTTGAATGTCGTTCATGGATGCTAATGCTAGATTGGTGATTAATGGAGCCCTCTCCCCACAATTCCCCCTCCAAAAATCTATTCGACAAGGCTACCCCCTTACCCCGTTCCTTTATGTCCTCACAGCCGATGCTCTTGGTTATCTCTTTTATCATGCCCAATCAAATGACCTCATTCATGGCATCTCTCTCCCTGGTAACAGTACTGCCCTTAACTTTCGCTTCGCTAATGACAGTATGATCTTTATTCATAATTTAGTCAAAGATGTCAACAACTTTCTTGATATTCTTGACTACTATTGTGTTGTGTCGGGGTCCAAGCTTGCTATGCATAAAACAAAATTTTGGATGACACGACCCAGTCCTCATTCACCATGGATTCCTAAAGAGTGGAAAGAGATTAAACATGGAGTTATATCTAGATACCTTGGCATTCCTTTTGGAATTGGAGTCTCCTTGAAAGATATGTGGAGGTGGTACATAAATAAATTCAAATCCAAACTGTTATCTTGGAGTCACCAATTTTTGTCTATGGCTAGGTGGATCCAAGTGGCAAATAAAAATCTATTTTGGCTAATCATGTTTACATCTCATCTTGCTGGCTGCCATCAAAAGCATGCTATAATCAACTAACTCAGCTCATTAGTAATTTTATCTGGGCTAAATGGGGAAACAAAAAAGGTATGCCAGTTACTTCTTGGTCTCACTGTATCCTCCCGAAGGATAAGGGCGGCTTGGGTATCATAGACCCTTTCCCACGAGGGGTCTATCTTTCAGCCAAATGGATTGGCAGAGCCTTGGAAGGAAATGCTCCTTGGAAATGTTTAATTCAATACCGTCTACAAACAACTACTGTAGGTAAAGCATGGAACACAGTTCATTGGAATGACAAGATACTTTTGGCTCCTTACTTCAGGTTCCGTGGATCAGCCCATCTTAATAGCATTTGGAAAGCTTGGCAGCTGGTTTCACACAATTTGTCTTGGTCTGATCAGTCATTTAGCCATGGCCTTAGCTTTGCAACCTCATCGATATGGTGGAACCATCTGGTCCAAATTAATAACACTCCACTTGCGAGGATTACTAGTTTCAAGGCTAAGCGTCTCTACAAGAAAGGCATCCAAGTGTTTAGGGATCTATGGGATATTTCAAGTTTTACTTGGAAACCATGGAGACAACTCAAGCTGTGTTTTGCTTAAGTTACAGAGACAAGGCTGTTGTGTTGGAAATTTAGAGAATGGTTCCTCATAACCTCACTATCCTCATGTCTTTTTGTAGCCACTCTTATTTTCTAAAGGATTGGAGGTGGCCTAATAGTTGTTGTTTCAGAACCTTTCCCCTCAAAGAGTTGTATAGACAAATTGTTCCTAATTTACCAATTACCCATAGGCTTAACGCTCTTTGGAGATGTAACCTCAGCCGAGCCAGATGGAATAAACTTAGCCTTCTTATGTGGAAATCTAAAGTCGATTCCCAATCTAAGCTAGTTGGTTGGAAGCCTCTTCACACCAAACTCCCAGTGGGTACCCACCTTAAATTCCTTCTCCTGCCCCCAGTTTGTCCTTTATGTGGTAAGACTGAGTCTTTAAAGCATTGTTTCTAGTTTTGTCCTCATGTTAAAAAGATATGGGCAGCGCTTAAGACTTCCTTACCTGCCCTCTTCCATTTTTCTTGGTCTTGGAAATCCACTCTTCTAGGATCCTCTGCCTCACACAACATGATTTCTAGTGTTTGTCTGCTTATAATAATCAAACACATATGGAAGTTTCGTTGCCTGGCTGCCTTGTCTCATTCTTATACTCCTCTATAGATCGAACTTCACTATATCTATTCCAGTCTTCTTATCCAAATGACAAACTTAGTTTCCTCTTTACATGAGCAGTGCACTACTAAAATTAGACAACGGGCCAAGAGCCTTCTTTCCCAGCTTCAAGTCAAGGATGATCCTGCTTTGCTGTGTCTCATTTTGGCTCCTCACATCCAAACTTAATTAATTAGAAACAATCAACTCTTAGCTTTGGATGGGTGATCTGTGACAGATATTTATGATGATGTCATGCTTTGGTGATCTCCAGAGGCTTCTACTGCGAGTTTCCTTCTACTAGTCCAAGTCTAGGATTCTTGACACTAGCTTCTGTTGCAAGGAGAATTGCTATAGTGAGTTTTCTTAAGACTATGAGTAAGTTGTAGTTGGAGCCTTTGCCGGAGACTACTGCTAATAGCTTCAATTGGAGGGTTGCATGATCGCCTGGATGTTGATTTCTTATTTGCATGTCATCTTCTAGCCATTTTCTATTGTTGCCCCTGTAGCTATGATAGCATCTTCTGTTCTTCTTGTTTGTAGCTGGATGTTTGTGCGGGGCTACTGAGTTTTCACAATAGTCTTTTTTTCTCTATCTCTGTAGCTATTTATACAGCTATTTTCTATAATTAATTTTTTTTATGCTTAATCCAATATTAAAAAAACTTTACAAGTAATGGGTAAAAGTAAAAATAAAGGTCCTTGTTGTGCAACACCATAGTAGCTATTAGTGTCTATGTTGCTATTGGACCCTCTCCCCTAATGTTTATAGAAAATTTAATTTATCTAATTAAATTAGGGAAAAAATATCGTATAATAAATTTTAATGTTGTAATGGTGAAATTTGCATACGTATGTTATTCCCATTTAATTTTTGGGCTTATTTTTAGAGATGTCCTAATAAGATTACTTAGCCATATGTGACACACTTTTTTTGTTAAGTTTGGCTCCTTTCTTGATCACTATCCATTTTCATTCACTAACTCACACACATCTCTATACCTATGACCTTATCCTCGCTCTATCTACACTTATCCCCACATGTTCCCAACATTTATTTATCCATATTTTCATAGACTTATTCCTAAGCCCAAGATCTGGTGTCACCTATCCTAGGTCATTTCCACAATGTGTGGGAGCAATCCCACACACTATGAATCCAACCTGAAATTTAAAATTTTAAAATTCTAGTTTCCAACTCTCGCCCTTTCCTCATAGTTGTTCGAAGCCAACTTAGAACACATTTCTATGGTGATTCATTATATCTTGGTATTTAAAAACATTCATTTGGACATTAATTCACATCCTTGAATATCTTAGAATATATGATCATCATTCGTATATCCTAAGCATCAAAGAGCATTCAATAGTGTTAAAACATAATGTTATTAAGGGTGAGGTATTATTGGCCATGTGGAAGTGAGGAGAAGTGTATCCTTAGGTTCTATCTATAATTTTATAGACAAGTTTGTAAGTGTTTTATAATAAAATGACATTTTATGGGGTTTTTTACTTGAAAGGGTTTTCCCCATGTATATTTAGTGTAATGTGTTAAACCTATGCTTCTATAATTCTCATTTCATTTATTTTACATTTTATTTATAATAATTAGTATCCTAAGATCTTAATTTCTAACATAATATCAGATCAAACTAACTAATCATTTTTACAGATTACACCATTAAATAACTTCAAATACTCTTATTATATGTTACATAAGGAAGATGGTAAAGTGGCCAATCCATATGGTATAGATGGCTAAAGAGATGACCAATATTTGGGGTGCTATAGAACCTTCACAATATTATAATAAAATATTTAAAAAAATAAAACTCACTTAACACACAAACACTTCTACACACTTTACACTAATATGCTAAATTTAAAATGTGAGGTATACATTGAAAAAAAATGTCAGGTCCAAAATTTTTCCCTTCTAAGTATGGTTGCAAAATGGGAAGAGTTAAAAATGCAAAGATATAAACAGCCTTGGCTATTAGTTTCCCCAAACAAGCTCATTATTTATTTAAAAAGGGAGTTCAACAATTTAGTGATATTTGGGACTTCTCTGCCCTTGACTAGTCTACTTGGCAGAATATCAAAGACAGGTTTAATCTTAATAACAAGTTGAAACACTTTTTAATTTTTCTGAAATCATTGGTACTTGTGGACTTAATGATGAAGCTATGCACTCCTATCCATTGTAACTTCTTCAAAGATTGGTTGTGGCTGGAAAAACATTCGTTTCTTTTCTTTCCATTGAAAAAGATTTGTCTAAGCCTTCTTCCGAGACTACCATTGAATCCAAGGCTTAATATAAAATGGAAATGCAAATTTCAAGAAAGAACTTGGTGAAAACTGAGTGCTCAGATCTCGAGGTCAAAAGCTTATACAAATGCTCAAATTTTGGCTTGGAAAATCTTACATAACAAGCTACCTGTTGGGGATAGATTGAGATGTATGATTATTCAGCTAGTAAAATGCCCCCATTGTAAGCAGAATGAAGACTTGAAACATATTTTTTGGGAGTGTCCATGGACAAGAAAAAAATGGAATGCTATTTTTTTGGCACTTACATGTTATTTTTTATCATTATTTGAGTTGGAAGGAAGCTTTATTCGGTCTGGGATTTCACAAAAAAAGTTATAGCTGATTCTATTATTTTAATGCACATTTGGAAAAATAGATGCCAGACAGTGTTTTCAAATCATAATATTCATCAAGAATCAGAAATGCTAAAGTTTTACGCTGATATCTTGTTTCATATTGTTTCTCTTTGTTTTCAGTTATAGGGGGCTTCTAAGAGGCATTCTCAGATCGGTAACCAGTTGGACGAGATTAAACTACAGTGCCTTCAACTCCATGAAGGTGATATCTTATGCTCAAGATGGCTTCAATCTCTTTTCAGTTTCAAAGTTTAAATTGGTGTACAAGGGTTTTGTTCCAGCTCTCCATTGCATGAAGGCTCTTGTTTTTAGCCATGCTATTTGCTGTTCTATTTTGGCCTATTATTCACGGCTTGAGGTTGGATGTTGGGCTCCTTGACAACATTCTCTCTACGTATGTTGGACAGTTTCAGGTTTTTGCTATTGTTTAATGGAGCTTCTTTGTGGCTGAACTTGGATGGCCTGGGTCTTTCATTATGACTGCTCAGACTTTTGATCAATGGTATGCCTTGATGTTAAGTTTTTGGTTGCAATAGGCTTCTCTATGGCTGTTGGGCAGCGTTATATGCTTATTTAATTCCTTGCAGCCATTCTTATTATCAAACTTTTGTACAGTGCTACTTGTATCTTGGTTCCCATACAGCCATACTTGTATTTGAGAGTGTAGTTTTGATGGTTGTATGGTTGTTTTGTTCTGCTATATGTTGTGTTGTTATTATAGTATTTGTTTAGTTGTAATTTTTTTTGTTGATTATCTATTGGTTGTATATAGTATTTGTTTAGTTGTAATTTTTTTGTTGATTAGGTATTGGTTGTATAGACAAATTACATTCCAATAATTGAAAAATTAATTTTTGAAGAGTGTTGAAATGTCTTGTTGAAATCTCAAAAATAATCTAAAAATAAAATAGACTAAAATATTTCCTTAACTATAAAACTAAACTTTACAAAGCCTATTAAATAACACAAATATTTCCTTAAAATGTAATAATACTAATACTTTTATAATTTAAAATACATTAAAATATTGTAAGTTTGAAGAATAAAATAAAAAATGTAATAACATGGCGAAATATTTTTTATGATACTTTAATAAATAAAATTGAAATCCTAGCTCTTGAGTAAAAAAAATTGAAATCCCAAAAATAATCTAATTTCATAAAATAAAATGTGTAGAACCCTAACCCTAGTTGGGTGTGGAGAGATTTGAAATGTCTGCCTCACATATTAAAATGTAATAATATTGAATACTATTACAATTTAAAATGCATTAAAATGTTGTAAGTTTGAAGAATAACAATAACATATTCATATTTAGATCACTATAGTATTTTATCTTAGTCACTTAATTTTTTGTTTAAGTAATCATAGTAAGTACTTTTAGAACACGATTTTAATTATTTTAATTAATGTAATATTGTTGTTTAGTAATATTTATTTCTAAACATAAAGAATTGTTTATCATTTCAAATTTCTAACTATTATATTTCCAGAACTAAATTTATAAGGAAAATTTTATGTAAATTCGTTTTGAAATGTCTTGGGTAAATAAAATTGAAATCTCAAAAATAATTTAATTTGATAAAAATAAAATAACACTAAAATATTTATTTAGCTATAAAACTAAACTTTACAAAGCTTATTAAATAACACAAATATTTCTTTAACTATAAAACTAAACTTTACAAACCCTACATATTTGTATTATGTGGAGAGCCTGGCCCTAATTGAGTGTATAGAGATTTGAAATGTCTACTTAAAATATTAAAATGTAATAATATTAATACTATGATAATTTAAAATGCATTAAATTTGAAGAATAAAATAAAAAATGTAATAACATGGCGAAATATTTTTCATGTTATTGAAATACTAGATTTTTAACTCTTGAGTAAATAAAATTGAAATCCCAAAAATAATCTAATTTCATAAAATAAAATGTTAATCTAATTTCATAAAATAAAATGTGTAGAGCCCTATATTTTTAATAGTATTATTAATATTATAACTTGGTTCCTTTGACAAAAAGTAAAAAAATTAAATTCATAAAAACTATGATTCTTTGCTCTCATAATTATCACCATCCATTTAGACATGACTTAACTAGTGGGAGACAAAATTTGTGTTCATAATTTGTTTACTTGCCACATCCTCCCCTCAAACCAAAATTCTCTCCTATAGCTTTTTGTTGCACTCTCCTACAAAGAAGAGGTCATGTTTTTTCAGACAATGACAATACAAATAAATCATTTTTCAATAATTTTTTGTTAAAAAATTATCATATTGACATAGGATTTGCAATCAATAGATTAATAACTAGATAAGTGTGAACTCATTGCTATACTACTGACCGAAGGCGGGTACTAAAAAATGAAAAGACTCTTAATGCTCTCCAAAGTTTAGGTCAACGAACTCATTGCAATACTACTGACCGAAGGTAGGTACTAAAAAATGAAAAGATTCTAATGCTCTCCAAAGTTCAGGTCAACTTTTCTTTACGTTTCCAATAAGATAGCTTGACATTACATTTAAGGATGACATTCTTTTTTGCAAAAGCAAATCGATTGTCAACTTACACTTTTCCATTTGCAAGACGCTTTTGGATTTTGCTTTGTGACTGTTTTCCGTCGTTTGTCCACAGTTTTCTCGCCAGTTTTTCAAATCCATTCACGTTGGCGGGGCGGGGCAATTTATAAATTCCAATGGCGTGTCACTGGTGACGCAGCCAAAATTAAAATATCGCCAACTTGCACTATCTTTTTAATGTATATATTTATATCGGTAAATATTTGTAATAGATAGAGATTAGGCCGAATATATAATCTAATACTTCAATACCTCAATTAAGGTAATGCCATATAGAAGGTACCAATATATCATGGGATACTTTAATACCAATATATCATGGGTACCAATATAGATTTAATTATTACCAATATTATATTAAATTTATACCTTGAATACATAAAATCACATAATACCATATTTTGATATTAATGGTTGTATATAAGACAATATGAGAGATATATTTGATAGTGTGAGATACCTATCAAGGTATGTATTAATCTATACGTAATAATAGATGGACATTACTAATATTTAATATTATTTATATACTAGCACTTGCACCTATAGGAGGTTCAAGGAATACGCCGATAGAAAAAAATTCGGTGTAATTTTTTTTAGGGCGTTAGACAATTCCGAGCACTATAATGCTCGCATATAAAAACTGAACCATCAATAAAATGCTTTCAAGCTTGGAAAGAACAACAACTGAACTTATATGATACAGAAAGAGTTACAGAATTTCACTAAAAAGAACAGAGGTTCCATGGCTCTTCCTCTGTTTCCCCTCTCTGAAAACTATTTGGAGATAATTTGAGGGTTTTGTCGAACTGCCCTTTGATTAGGGTTACCGGAAGTTGCCAGTTGTTTTTGTAGCACTTTAGTTAGATATTCGGAATGCTAGGAATATATTTACGTGTGGCAGAATATAATTGACAGAAGTTAACGTCGACTGTCTCAAAATAAACCGAATGGTTGTGGAAAAGAGCTTGGCCGATAAGAAGAACCGACGAGTTTAGAAAATTTCCTGGCGTGAGACAATTCCGAGCACTATAATACTCACATATAAAAGCCTATCGGCTAATTATATTAAATAGTCATATATATAAGGAAGAGATATATTATTACCTTACAGGGGTATATCTATAATGGTCATATATAATTAGCTCTATAGTTGTGTAACCCTTAATATATCTCTATATATAATATATGGATAATTATATTTATATTATATATTGGCCATGTGATCATATATTGCTAGGACCTTATTTATTACTATTTCACAATGTTAAAATTTTTAATAAATTTTAGATGTCCAAAGGTATATAATATTAAGATCTATACAATATTAAATATAAGTTATTAATATAACATGTATGATATTTACCACATCAATATATCTATCTCATAGTTAAATAAACTAGCAATCACACCTTAGTGTCCAATGGGTACACTGAAGAGTTGTGGAAGTTAATTTTTTGTCTTGAAGTGAATGATGATTGTCTTGTATTCTTGTAGCCCATGTCATTGTTTTTTTCTCAAGTGTTGTGTTAATTTGCATAGTCATAATGGATTTCAAGATTCTTGTGTTTTGGTTAGGAGCTACTTCAAATTTGTGAGCTTTTATGTTTGGTGTGTAGCCTCTATTTGCATGCATCTCCTTTCTAGATTCTTGGCCATGCATTGCACCGGGGTTTAGATGCATTCCGTTAGTTGTTACTTATGCATATTATTTGAAGCATGTATGTTTATCACAAACCTCATATTTTACATCTTGATAGCTACATTTAATAGGCATTCTCTTGCAAGTATGGTCACCAACTACATCATGTTTAGTTGTCATCTTGCCTACCATCATGCATCCTCCCATGGGACGTCACACAATACAAAGATCGATCAATTTAGTGACCCTCATTGTCTTTATAATTTCATACCTTTGCGTAATACATTTAATATATATTTTATATACAAAATAGATATAATAAAACAATAGATAAGTTATATTATATACTATATTTTATATAGTGTAAATTATTTACTATATACTTATTATTATTTACTATATTTGTTAGCAAGGAGGACTTTTGGATTGGCATTTTCCAACTATTGGTGCCTATAGGTGAATAACACCTATAGAAGCATTCATTGCCTATGTGAAGCGAAGTGGATGGTCTCTTTCTTCCTCCATTTCTTTCTCTCTTACTCTATATCTCTCTTTTCCCATCTCTTTCTCTCTCACTCTATATCTCTCTTTTCCCATCTCTCTTATAAAATTTTTATAAATTGTAAAAATATATATCTAATAGTAAAATGTAAGTCATCACAATTTAAATATGATATATAAATATATTAAATTCAAATAAATAATATATAATTAAAATTGCATATTATATGGAACTATAATATTAATACCTAAAAAAATCTACATAAAAATTATATATATATAATCAAACTATTCATTTATAAAATTAGAATATCAATATATATTCAAGAAAAAATAAAACAATAAAAAATATTTATTAAAAAATTATGATATAAGTGCCATCACTTTTAAAAGGGGGCATTTGAGGAATGTCCAGAGAGCAAATTTTATTTAAATTTTTTATTAAATTGACGAAAAGGTTTATAAATTTATTAATGTTTTGTTTGTTTCAAAATAGTATTTATTTAAGAATAGAAATGGTCATTTGAAAACTTTTTATTGTGCTTTCCACTTTGAAACCTTTGAAACTTATCTTATGCTCTCCATTTGGAGAAAGAAGTATAGTGCTCTTTCTTGAACTTAAAACCCTTAGAAGGGTGCAAAAATGTTATAGAGTACCTATTTAGCTTATTCAAATGCCAATGGAAAGATTAAAAATAAAACCCATCTTAAATTTAGTAATGTGCCTTGTCTTTTCCCCTCATTCAAGGGATTTCTAGGGATCACCCATCAGATGTCAAAGTAGAGGCAAGATGGTTGGCCCCTAACAGGGGTTGGCACAAGTTAAACTTTGACGGTACGTCAAGGGGAAATCCTAGGCCTTCCTCAATTGGGTGTGTAATTAGGGATGACAAACAATTTTGAAGCGCCTTGGGAGCATGTCAAACAATGAAGTAAAAATGTAGGCCTTTATTATTGGATTGCAATTGGGTCTCTCATTAGGGATTAGAAGGGTGCACATAGAAGGAGACTCTTAAATAATTATTAATGCAATATGGAATAAACAAACGCCAAATTAGAGATTAAATAATCTTCTCATAAGGAGATTGCCCCTTTTGGACATTTTTTTAGAATTTAAAGCCAATCATGTGTTTAGGGAATCTAATAGAGTGGCTGATAGATTGGTAAATGTGGCATTTGAACTAAGGGAAGAGATGGTGATTGGTCAAACCATAGATGTGTGGGAGATAGTGACCCCTGACTTAGACCGAGTACTTCAAACTAATAGTAGGAACCTATTGAAGGAGAACTTGGGTGTGCCACCATATGTCTAGGGGTGAGAGAGTTTGGTCTAGCTAACATAAAGAAGGAGTGGCGCGAGGTTTGATGATGAGGTGTGAGACAAATGGCTCACGATGAATGATGAACAGGTTGTTTGACATGAATTTCTATAGAGAAAATAGGAGTTGAGGTGGGAACAATGCAATTAGGAGTACTGAGAGGCGTGGGAGAGAGCCAAAGTGTGACGAGCAATAATGAAGGAGTAATTGCACCTTGTGTTGAAGGTTGATGTAGGGCCGTTAAATTCTGGGAAGGTGAAACCAAATGAATTATCTTTTGTTTGATACAATGGAGTTGACAATGTTGCTTACCGACTTGCAAAGGCAAATGGCCTTTCGAGGACCAAATATTACGAACAAGAGGCTCTAGGGGATTTTCAAATTGACTTCAACGATTGACTTCCACACAATTGGTATGATTATAGGGGAGGCTTTTCTGAATTTGAATGAAAATTACAGGGTGAACATAGACATGTCTAGTATATTTGGGTAAGTGCACAAAGATGAGGGACCAAAATGGGGTCTTAAGATGCCACTTTTTTTTTTTTTTTCTGAAATCAGGAAACATTGATGTTGGATGAGAAATTGATTTAGATGGAATAAAAACAAGAGTTGTAGTGCTCTGAATCTAGTTTCTAAACTACTATTTTTTTCCATAAATGGTTGACATTAAGGGGTTCAAAAAGTGGGAGCATACAAATTGGTCCTATTTTTCTCAAAAAAACATAACATAGCGTCTGGTGTGCTCGCCCTAAAATGTTAACTTTTTTTAGTATTTCAATAATCGCTCCAATGAGAAATTAGCTAACACCATGTAGTTTATCCCTAATTTTTCTGATAATTTTTCATAAATAATTGATTTTTTAGTAATTTTCAAAGTGGACACATCCTAAAAATTAGATTTTTGAGCATGCTCCCCCTAAAATTTTTGAAAACTAATCAAAAATCAATTTTTTTTTGAATATGTGTAGAATGGAGTCTAGTTTCTAAAAATGTAACTTATTTCAAATTTTGACGAATGGTTAAAAAGAAGTAAAAAATACTAGACACTGGTTTTTGACAAAAAATGGACACACTAAAAAAATAAATTAAAGATGAAACCCTTAACGTACTCAAAATGTAAAAAAAAAAAATGGTTAGATAGCTAATAGAGAGCTTAAGATTATGGTGGTATTTTTTTGAATTTTCATTGAAAAAAGTGCCATCCTAATGGGGAGCATGCTCTAGATTATCTCCAAATTTTGCTAAAAATGGGTAAAGACATGTCAAGGAAAGCTCAGCATAACGCGAGTGCGTTGTAACACACTCACGTTATGTGAAATCAATAACGCGAGCATTTTATAATGCGCTCGCATTATGTGAAATCAATAACGTGAGCGCGTTATAATGCGCTCGTGTTATGCTGAGCATGTTTGGCTAGACACATGCCAATTGCATTTGCTTGAAAGTTTCTGAAGCCTTTTCAACAAATCCATTTTTTGCATATATTGCAATCATTACATTCCATTACAGAACATCTCTTTGAGGTGTTACGTCATACAATTGACATGCCTTGTCTATGCTTCCACACTTTACATACATGTCTACAAGGGAAACTGCACTTCCTATCGTCTCTCTCACTCTTTACTTCCCTCCCCTCTCTACGTCCTACCATCTCTCTAAGTCTCTGCTTCCCTCCCCTCTCTACCTCCTATCTTCTCTCTCACTCTATTCTTCCCTCCCCTCTCTACCTTCTACCCTCTCTCTCACTCTCTACTTCACTCCCCTATCTACCTCGTACCCTCTTTCTGAGTCTCTGCTTCCCTTGCCTCTCTACCTCCTACCTTCTCTCTCACTCTCTTCTCCCCCCTCTCTACCCCTACCCTCTCTCTCGCTCTCTACTTCCCTCCCCTATCTACCTCCTACCCTTTCTCTCAGTCTCTTCTTCCCTCCCCTGTCTACCTCCTACCCTCTCTCTCTCTCTCTTCTCCTTCCCCTGTCTACCTCCTACCCACTCTCACTCTCTACTTCCCTTCTGTATCTACCTCCTACCCTCTCTCTCACTCTCTACTTCCCTCCCCTCTCTACATATCCTCATCATTCTTCCCATCCAATGAAATCTCATAAATTATCTTGTTTCCATTTCATCATCCCAATTTATATCCTTGTCTCTCTTTGCATGTCCTGGTTTTCTTGTTTCCATATTCTTTGTTGACATGGGAGAGGAGAGGGAGGAAGAGGGAGGATGGAGATGGAGGGGAGAGATAGGGTGATAAGGAGAGAGAGAGAGAGTCCTAGTTTTCTTGTTTTGGAGAGAGAGAGAGGGTTGGTTGGGTTTATGAGTTTAGGGTTTAGTGGAATTATTTAGGGTTTAGGGTTACTCAGATTTATGGTTTAGGGGTTAGGTTTTAGGGGCATTATTATGGTTTTGGAGTTTTGGGAGAGAGAGAGAGGTTTAGGGTTTCTTAGGTTTAGGGGTATATTTAGGGTTTATGAGTTTAGGGTTGCTTAGACCTTTAAGGGCATTATTTAGGGTTTATGAGTTTCTAGGGTTGCTCAAGTTTAGGGTTTAGGGGTTAGGGTTATAGGGGAATTATTTAATAATTTCCCTCCAATCCTCCTAATCCTAACGCATTAGTCCACCCATATCCTAATCCATTATTCCCTATCATCCATCCACCATATAACTCACCATCTAATCCACCATCAAACATTCTAATCTCTAATCCATCAACCCATGAACGCTTGAAATTTTTTCTCCAAAGCTCTTTACAAAATCCAAAAATAAAAGCAAAGATATGGAGCCATCCAAATCCACTGATCCAATTTCATCCCCCTCTAACATTCCCAATCCTAATCCATCCCCTCCTACATCCATTCACTCAATCCTAATCCTAACCTAACAACATCTTCCATCATTGTCCATCAACTATATGCATATCCTAGTCCATCAACCCATGCAGCCATGAAGGATGTGACCCAAAGACTATTAGAAAGGAATCTAAGAACATCATGTACTCAAATTCCTATCCTTGAGCCTAACAAAGAACCTCCTAATAACATGTCTACCACTCCAACACCATCATCCACTCCTATGTCTATCCATTTCATTGAAGAGTCTCCTACCATAAGTCCAAGTCAAACCCCATCATTTCTAGCCATGTTGTCAAACATCCAAAGATTATTGATTCCATCCAAGAACCCATCACCCATCTAAGAAACCCAATAGCTATGTTAAGAGCCTAGTCCAAAGCATGTGGAAACACCAACCACCCATCCTAATCAAAATCCAAACATCTCATCTAATCCCATCCCAGATCCCTTACCATCTCATGATCAACCCCTCTACATCGATCCCATCATTGATTCTCCAACATCTCCTAGTGAACCCCCATCACCACCTCTTAATCCCCAATCCAATGGATATCAATGCATCCCCACTTATCCTATCCATATCTAATATTGTGCTATCCATGCTTATCCTCCTTGTGATCAAGATATTATCTATGATCAAGATCTTATCCATGAGCAAGTAACCCACATCACTCCTATCCATCATCCCATTAGCCCTATCCATCATCCCACTAGTCCTATTCATTATCCATTAATATCCCATGATGAGACACTTGGTCCCCAAGAAAACATAGATAATCAAACAAATAACTCGGATCCTATCAAATCACATCCCAATGAGGATAATGATAATCAAGATCCAAGAATTCTACATCCATTTTCCATTGATCCTCCATCATCCCCTATCAAACTATATGTTTAGGGGTTTAGCTTGGTTGCTCGAGTTTAGGGTTTAGGGGTCAAGGGCATTATTTGAGGTTTACATGAGTTTAGGGTTGCTTGAAAGTAAATAGGGTTTAGGGTTTAGGGGTTTATGGTTTAGGGGCTAGGGGTTTAGGGTTTCTCGAGTTTAGGGGTTAGAGTTTAGGGTTTAGAGAGAGATAGAATGAGGGGACCAATAGAGATTGGGAGAGATAGGGAGATAGAGGTTTAGGGTTGCTTCTAGGGTTTATGGTTTAGGGGTTTAGGGTTGCTCATTTTTAGGGTTTAGGGGCTTTATTTAGGGTTTAGGGGTTAAGGTTTAGAGGTTTAGGTTAGGGTTTAGAGAGAGAGGACTAATAGGGAGATATAAAGGAGACCGAGCCTGGGAGAGATATCTCTGTCTCCTCTATCCCTCTCTAACTATATCTGTCTCTCTATCTCTCTCCCTATCTCTCTATCTTGCTCTCTCTTTCAATCCCCTCTCTCTAAATCTACCTTTCTATCTCTCCCTCCCTCACTATCTCACTCCCCCTCTCTATCACTCTCCCAATCCCTCTACCTCAAATATATCTTCCTATGTCTCTAGACATCTCTTGATCTCTTTCCCTATCTCTATCTCTCCACATATCCCTATCTCTCAATCTACCCCTCGCTCTCTCTCTCTCTCTCTCTCTCTCCCCATCCCTCTACCTTTTGAAATCTCTCCCCCTATGTCTTTGGACATCTCTCCATCTCCTTCTCTCTCTATCTCTCCCCATAACCCTATCTCTTAATATATCCCTCTCTACCTTTCTCTCTGTATTTCCCTATCTATCTCTCCCTCGCTAGATCTATCTCCCTATATCTCCCCTCTCTCTATATATCTATCTCTATCTCCCTCTTTATCTATCTCTCTCCCTCACATTCCAAGGGGTTGACAGAGAGAGGGAGATATATATATAGAGAGAGAGAGAGAGAGTCCCATGTAGATACAAGGTTACATTTGTCCCTCCTAGTATAGACAAGTTCTAATTCATGAACCACATGGATATTTGAGTTTAGGGATACTCTTGGACCGTCACTTGATTACCTATTTGATGCACTACATGCATAGTTACAATATATTTTATGTGAGAGCATGACATCCTAGACCATGATTTTGGCACCAACATTAAGAAGGTTATGATTTTTGCATGCATGAAGCTTAATGTTTTCATGCTTCCCAGAATGCGCTCACATTATGGGAAGCATGAAAAATGGGAAAAAAGCATGTGGGATCCGTGATTCAAACCCCACATGGTTGTTATTCATGCTTTTCATGTAGTATATCGGACAAGAAAACACTTTTCATGTTGTTTGACATATTGAGAATCATTTTTAGATCAATCCACCACCTTTTTTATTTTTTCAATGTAGAAGAATTGATTTTGCATGTTTTTGGAGAAAATTTGATTATTTAAACCTAAAGTTTCATGTTTCATGTGTGATATTGTTTCAAAGCTAATTACCATTGATAGATAGATTGAATTTGATGATATATGTTTGTTTTTTCCATAAATTTCACTAATCCTATTCTAGAGTTATATAAAATTCATAATCAAACTTGCAAAAAAGAAGAATTTGAGGATTTTGAAGCCATATTTTGGAGAATTGGTCAACTCCAATATCAAATTCTAAGGTATGTTCAAATTATGTCCATTTTAATTCACTTATATATGTTCTTATGTTCTTTATGTCTTTATGTTCTTTATGTTCTAAGATATGTTCTTTAAATATGTTTTCATACTTAGTCAAAAGTTGTTGACCAAAACACATGAACCGTGTATGTATGTCTTCATACATTGCAACCAAAATCAAACTATGGCTTGCAATAATAAAGACAAACTCGAACAATTACTTCTTATCACTTTGATACCTCAAAACATTCTCTAGAAAATATATACATGTTCTCAATTGTCACTACATGCACTCCAACACTGCCACATGTGCCCTTGCACTATCATACATGCTCTAGAAATTCACTTAGCTCATGATGCAATAGCGAGTTCTTCAACAAGCATCTTGCAATTGCTACCATAAAAACTATTGGTTGTAATAAATCTCCATGTCATAGCACAATGTCTAACCTATCTCATCATTATATTCTTCTTCCTTCTCATCTTATCATCATTATATTTTTCTTTAATAACCTATCTCACCATTTATCCTTCAATGGTCTTGTGATTGCCAGGTTGTAATGCACCAATTTACTTATGAAATTCCTAGGGTTTGATCATTCTTATTTTGGACTACTATTTGAACTACTGTTTGATCAATGCCACGTGATATTCCTAAGGTTACAATGATTGTCCTATACATTTATGATTCCTAGAAAACCCCTCATTTACACCTTGACAAGATATCAAATTATCTTCATACCTGGTTTGATGTTCCTATTGACTGTCATGATAGTCCTAGTAGTGTTGATAGTCCATTTAAGGTGCTTGACAATTCTAATCTGTATATAAGATCAGTCCTTTTCATCATGTTGTCATCTCTTACGTTGTGAATAGATGCCTTGACTACTGTTTAGAAGAAAAAGTCTATGGCATTGTCTCGAGATTCTAAAAACGTTCACAAACACAATTGATTCTAGAAGTTTGATACGACACCATAGACTTTTAGAAGTCTTTTTTGTGAAAGAAAACTACCAATCATGTCACATCATCATCTAATCTTATCATCCAAAACATAATTGTGATCTAGCATAAGGGAAAGAAATTGATCACAAAAATACACTTCCTAATTTTGGATGAGTTTTTGTAGCACTAGTTATCTCCTTAAGCTTATACACCTAGAGGATTTAAGAGTTTTGTGTTGTAGACAATATCTAAAACTTTTTGTTGGATGAAACAACATCACACAATTGATATTGCTTATTACCAACTATGGGAATGGTGTTGCAGTAGCTTCATGTCCACTCTCTTGCATCGTATATTTAAATGATACTTTCTCATTGGTATACACTTTAATGGAATCCTCATTTCCAATACTACAAATGATCAAGGGAATCATAATTCATGAACCAAAGTTGAATTTGTTCCTCAACATATTCCATAAAAAAACAAAGTTTATGCATAATTGGAAGGGGTTCTATAACATGTCATTATGAAATTAGTAGAACTATAAATTTACTCTTAAGTTTCTAGTCATGAAGATAATTAAGTCAATAGACAATCCTATAATGTCTTACTTGTGGAATCATAGATCACATACATGTGCGCTAGTATTGGTTTGCAATAAATGTGGTTAAAAATTAACAAAAAACATAATAATATTAACATTTGTGTTGTATGGTACTCAAATCTTCATGGGCAGGGTCTTGTGCATCTTAGGCTAATAATTTGTAAAACACAAATGAGAGTATGATTTTTCAATATTAAGGCATTTGTGGTTCACCACTAGAGTTCACATTTGCAACCACTTGTCATCATACTCTTCAAGCATAAAATACCAAACTCGTCATTGTTGATCTTGCAACCTCTCTTTCTCCACATGAGAACTCTCATTATGCTGTGACAATAATCTTCTATATTTATGATGTGACAGTCTATGTGGTTGTTTGTAATAGTCATATAGCGCAATTTGATAGTCTTTTCCCTCAATTTGATAGTAATGTTCACATATGGGATATACTCAAAATATTATAGTTTAAGACAACTTGTCATCATGAAACATAACTCTACCCTGAATTTCTGCACCTTGCTATTCCTAGAAAACCCCTCTTTTACACCTTGACAAGATATCAAATTATCTTCATACCTTGTTTGATGTTCCTATTGACTGTCATGATAGTCCTAGTTGTGTTGATAGTCCATTTAAGGTGCTTGACAATTCTAATCTGTATATAATCAGTCCAATCATGGCCTCCAAATATCCCTTCAAATCTCTTTGTCATAATCACACTACTTGCAATGTCCTTCCATAATCATGGTTGCTTATTGCCACCCTTTCTACTATTTTGCTGCCTTCATGTAGCCTCTTGATCTCCTTCTTAGATCTTCTGTACATCTCACAACCATGAAACCAACTTGTACCTTCATTACACAACTAATGCACTTAATATTCCTCTAGATGTCTTAACAATTCTCTGATGACCTTCATCCACCAATATCAATCATTTGGATATTCTTTAGTCCCAATTGACTGCTCTATCATGTGAGAATAGAGTACATTGTGATGGACAACAATCATTTTGTGCATGGGTTGGTAAGCATATGATTGTTATAATAGTCTTCTCTAACTATTAAAATACCCCTCGTAAGCAAAGACCATAATTACCCTCTTAATACCAACACCTTCCATATTCAATGATGAGGGTTTTATTCTCTATAAGTTAGCACAATTTCTCCTTTTGACAGCATGACAATCATATTCATAGGTCATGTGATAAAATCTTTTGGTAAAGGACAGCCTTAGGGTTGCTATAGCAATCATAGTACTCATGATTGTTCTTGCATCTCATGTGACACCATTTCAATGTTGTTCATGATAATCTTATAGCATAAAGACATACCCAATTGTTCTTATGACTGATATGATATGATATTGAGAGGACAATCATAATCTAGTCATTTTAACACAATTTTCAAAAGTTGCATGAAGGCTGATCAGTCGTTTATTACTTTTATATCATTGTTGATCAGTCATTTATGATTGTTATATCATTGTTGATTAGTCATTTATCAGTCATTTATGACTATTTTATCAATGTTGATCAGTCATTTATGACTGTTATATCATTGCTGATTAGTCAATTATGACTATTATATCAATGTTGATCAATCATTTATGACTGTTATATCATTGTTAATCAGTCATTTATGACTGTTATATCAATGCTGATCAGTGATTATAAAAGTTCTAATTATCATTATCTTATTCATCATGCTCATAGAAATCATCATCATGTTGAGGAAATGAGCAAAGAATCTAACACCAGAAGAGCGTGAAGCTGAGAATGAGAGGAAAAGAGAAAGAATGAAGTGAATTTGGGAAAGTAGGAAATTGCCAACCATACAAGAAGACATTCCACCATTACCAATTGAAGAGGAACATGATACATCTAATGAAGCTAAGAGAGATGGAATTGGTGGCAAAAAGGGAATGAATGCAAAACCCCCGTGCAATGAGGAAAGTGAAACCCCAAGTTAGAGGCACTCCATCTTCCACAGGTCAAGTTGAAGGAACACCATCATTATCTTCTCGAATTGGAGACACTCAATCATTCACAGGTGAAGTAGAAGGTACATCTTCATTTTCTTCTCAACTTGGTCGCATGGCATCATTCACACGTCAAGTTGAAGGTACACCATCTTCTCCATCTCAACTTGTAGCTTTTTCATCTTTTTCATCTCCAATTGAAGGTACGTCATCTATCCCATCTAAATTAAATATTAAAGAAATTCCTAATGTTGAGTCAACTTTACCAATTAAAACGCCTCCTAGAATTTTGCATAGGAAGCCTAAGTTTCTAATTGATATCGATGAGAATGTGTTGAAGCCCACGAAAGATAAGATTCCCAAGCACATTTGCCAGAGATATGTGAACAAGATATGGAAATCATTCTTTGAGAATTTAAACGAAATTGGAAGATGTCAACTATTTGTTGAATTAATGAGAAATCTAAAATTTAGGCCCACTATGAAGATTCTTGGCTTAAGAACATCGGATGCCTCAAGTGAAAAATCAATTGTCAAGAATCTAATGAGTGCATATGAGAGTGTGGGTTCCACCTCATGAACCAAGGATAGTAATGTCACACAACGTGTCATTACATCGATAATAGTAAGCCAACAAACAAAGAAAGCTTGTCTCATTAGAAAGACAAGTCAAGCATTGAAAATAAGTAGAAAAAATCTAACAAGAGCCATTGGAACACGTGAAAGAGTTGAGGATCCAAACACCAATGAATTGTGGGCATTCTCTGGGAGACTCCCACAGAAAGACAAAGTTATTGTTGAAGCCTTGAGATTCCTCATCGAAGAATTTTGGAAAAACACAAGGGTATCTCTTAATGCAAGAGATGTTGTGAGATGGAGAATTGGTTGTCGAAACCATGAGCCACATCCAAAGCATTTTTTGGATGTGACTTAAACACAATTTTTCAAGAAATTTCAAGAGATGTATCCTCAAGTTAAAATTTGTCAAAGATATTTTGAAATGCTAAAACCTTTCTATGTCAAAATAAATCACACACACACAACTTGTTGTAGATTACATATTAAAATTTCTAACCATTTTGATGTTTATCGGTCTATATGTTTATATTTGCATACTAACAATGTTTTGCAGGATTGTGACATACATGCCCCACCAACATCTTCAAGAGACTTCATATCAACAATTTTATGTGAAAGAGAGGAAGGTCAAATATTCTACAAGAAATTATGCTTGGATGGCACATGCCAGCATTGCGATGGCTTGCAACATATGCTAATACATGAACATATGGAAAGCACACATGTGGTTGGAAATGAACTAGTAGAGTTCAGAAAGTATAAAATAGTGGCCTACAATACAAAAGATGGTAAAGAAGCAAAGAGGTGCGATTTGGTTATTCAAAAGATTCCAGTGTATCAGTTTATGTCTACATTTCATGACAGTATAGTGTACAAGTATGCAAGGCACACCCATAGAGCTCAATGGTTGGACATGCAATTCAAGTTATGCAAGGACACATTTCCACTTGGTACCATCATTTTAGTTGTTGACTTTACAGAGAACTACACACTGTAGCCACAGAATGAGGTGCAATCACAGTATTACAACTCTACGCAGGTTGCTATATTTGTGTAAATAGCATTCATGCATGCAGAAGATAGTACAGAGGATGACATGAAGATCTTGAGGGAATCTCATTTTTATATTAGTGATGATCTCACACATTCTACGGAGTTTGTGCAGGTTGCTTTCAGATGTTCTACAGTTATTTGGCTAGCATGAGCATATCATTTTGTCAGCATATCATATGGTCAGATAATTATGCATCACAATTTAAGAATGTGCGGATGTTGTTATAGATGAGCAGGATGCATACGATGATTGGTGTTCAACATATGTGGAATTTTTGTGAGGCCAGGCATGGAAAGGGAGAGCATGATGGTGCAGGAGCATGTATCAAAAGAGCATTGGCATGAGAAGGGTTAAAGTACAAAGACAATGCAAAGTTGAGATATGTGAGATCTATTGTCGAATGATGTAACACTACAATGGGTCCATGTAATGAAGGTAAGTCTACAGTTCGTAGATAGTTTTGGTTGGTTGATGATACTAACATTGCAAAATATGAGGACTGTTGTACATTGACATGATCAAGTGAGCTACACTCTTTTAAAAGATCTAATGCAGGTTCATGGAGTATTCATATGCGTCATATGGCATGCTTTTGTTCTTCATGTACATATGAAGCTTGGTATGATTGTGAGTCAAAGCAGTGGGTTGATGAATGGTGTACAAGAGGCCTAAGCCCAGTTGACATGTATCGACTACCAACAACAGTACAAATGACAAAGATTGAAACATTGGTTGATTTTGACCATGTTTTAGATCTAGTACAACTAGGTATTATCAGCATTCAAATTTAATAAAATTCAATATGGCATCTTATTTTGTATTTTTTCTTGTATTGTTGAAGTTATATTCATCGAACTGAATGCACATATCAATGCAGGACATGTTTATGCAGTTATTGTAGTTGAAGACAATGACGAAGGAATGGATTATTATTTGTGTCATTGTGTTGAGGCAAGAAATAAATTAGATTCCCCTGTAATAGATGGAGGAAACATTGAGTACCCTATAGGATCAGTGTTTGTTACTAGAACATAGCTTAGAATGTACCCACTGAAGAAGTCTGATGTGTGGGTGTTCGAGGACTTTGTCATGCAGGGGCACCTAACACAAGGTGGCCTCCGTGAGGCATATAAGTTTATGTTTGTTTATTAAATCATGTTTGTGTTGTAATAAGGTCTATTTGACCAATGCACTTTGATTTCTGTTTGTAAGTCCCTAGTGATTTAGGTCACTTTTGTCAAGTTGTTAGTTTTAGACGGTTGGTCTCCCAGCCGCTTGGAATCATTCTCCCAGCCACTTGGAGTAGGGTTGGTGTTCCTTTGGCAAGCTTATAAAACCAGGGAAATGAACAAGATCAAGCATATATTGTAATCAGATCAAAGAGGAGATTGAATGTAACTGTGCATTGTGTTGAGGAGAAATAAAGACTATTCTATGTTGTCAATTTGTCTTCCGTTCTCTGTAATTACAAATTGCATAGTTGTAGATCTCTTTTCCTTTCTGTGTTTTCCCATTGTTGCATTATGTCGATGTAAAGCATTCCACTGATAAGATTTCTGTTGAAATCAGTGGAATGGCCTCATTATATAGTTATCCGCTTTCGTTTCCTATTTTGTTTTCCTGTTTGGCGGCGCAGAGGACCAAATTGGAGTGTGCATAGTATACAACCTAGCATCTCCATGTGCTAGGGTTTGGTTCGGAGGAGGTAGACTGTGCAACGGTTTATCAGCGTATCGGCGTAGCAAACCCAAGGGTGGCCGATAGTAAATGTTATGCTGACAAGTGAAGATCTGAAGTGGCATCGGGGTGATCAGATTATCGGTGGTTCTGGAGAAAGTTTGACCGATAGGGAAGGATACGCTGAAGGTAGATGCCATCGGACAAAGGTGCGACCTCGGCAGAAGAGTTGGAAGCATTCAGCGATGAGAAGAGTCTCACTGATAAGGTCACAGCTAACCACTGTGGGAACCGTCACGGTCGAGGCGTGGAGAACTTAACCATCATCGATGCATCAGCCAAGGTTCGTAAGTGTTCATCGATGATCTCAGTCTTGCCAACAACAAGAGTTAGGGGTATATGTGCTCCCCATCATATTGGTATCAGAGCTAGCGAAAGGTCTAGGCAGTTGTGTATTTGATTTCTGTCACTGAGAAGGCAGATGAAGAGTTGCTCGTGCCACCTAGTTGCAAGAAGGAATGGGATTCCTGTAGTGTGTGGGCAGACGATGAGGAGCTCTGTCAAGACCATTCACCAATAGAGATTTGGCTGGAAGAGGGTGCAGAGTGAGGCCACTGCGAGAGAGAGTGGTAGTGCATCTCTAGGATCTGTTGTTAGACGAGAGGAATGGGTCTGTGAAGCAGCGTGTAGGATGGGCATCTGATGGAGCATTGGGTTGTAGTCGAATTGAGGATTTGCAGAAGTGTTGGTGTTGTCTGTGAATGTTTATGTCAGACAGAGAAAGCGGAGAGGCTAGCGATATGCCTCCAAAGGGGATTACCACCGAAGTGGTCAAGAAATTTCAAGAGATGGAAGAGATGATCAAAACTGGAGTCAGGGAAGCACTCCAACCAGAATTGAAGGCAATGAAGATAGGTAAAAGGGTAGATGAAGATTCAGATGAAGAAGAAGAGAAAGAGGAACAAGAAGAGGCAAAGATACCGGCTGAACAAAAGCAATTCCTGGAAGCTATTAGGGCAATTAGCAAGGACTCTTCAGAGGCTCGGATAGATATTCCCATGTTCAATGGAAAGATGAATGCTGATGAAGTTATAGAGTGGATTGAGGCTCTGAACAACTACTTCAAATACAAGGAAGTTCCTGACAGTAAGAGAGTTAAGTTTGCAAAAACTAAACTCAAAAGTGCTGCCCTTACATGGTGGAATTACACCCAAGGAGAAAGGGTAAAGAATGGGAAGAGTATGATATCTTCGTGGAGTTGAATGCTGGAGAAGATCAAGTCCCAGTTCCTTCCATCTGACTACGAGGTACAGATTTACAGGAAAATGCAGAACCTTAAACAAAAAGATATGGATGTGGCTACTTACACCGAGGAGTTTCACAAATACACTCTTCGTTGTGGGTACATGGAGGATGAAAAAGCCAAAGTAGCAAGGTATTTAAATGGTCTGAGGATCAATATTCAAGATGAGATCAGTTTATTTACCCCTGAAATTGTGGAAAAATGCTTTCAAGTAGCATTAAGAGCTAAAGAGAAGCTGAAGAGGAAAGGTGAGCAACAGAGTAGAGGAAGGGGTGACAGAAATTTTAGAGGCAGTTTTGGAGGCAGAAGTCCTAACCAGAGGCCTAGTAGTGAGTCTAGCCAAGAAGAGCAAGTTGGAGACTCAAGTAGCAAAGGAAGCTACCGAGGAAGAAGACCAAATGAAATAGGTGGGACAAATGGATCAGATAGAGGATCCAAGTTCTCCAACATGAGATGCTATAATTGTAATCAGATAGGACATCCAGCATATAAGTGTCCAGAGAAGGCCTCAACTTCTCATGGCAATGAGAGAAGAACCACATTGACTCAAGAGGATGCAGGGGGTGTGACAACTCCTAAAGTGAATTTGGCATCAGAAGTGGGAGAAAATTTGACGATCAAGAGGACGTTGCTCAATGAACCAGTGAAGACTGAACCATCACAAAGGAGAGCTCTTTTCAGGATCAATTGCAAAAGCAAAGGTAAAATATGCAAGGTAGTCATAGATTCTGGTTCAACAGATAATATGGTATCTAGGGAAATGGTGGATAAATTAAACATAGAAAGGATTCCTCATCAAACTCCTTACAAGGCATCTTGGGTAAGTGACAGTCAATCACTTTTGGTAAGTGAACAAGCATATGTTGATTTTCAGATTGGAGAATATAAGGAGCAAATTTTATGTGACATTTTGCCCATGGAGTGTTGCCACCTACTTTTAGGTAGGCCATGGCAATTTGATAGGCAAGCATTAAATGATGGATATGCTAACACATACACCATCAAGAAGGATGGAAAGAGTTTTGTGATGACACCATTGTAGGAGGATACTGAAGCAAAGAAGGCAGCCAAGGTCATTTTGATGGGTAAGAAAGAGATTGTGAAGATGCATGAAGAAGAGACAAGGAAAGTTGAGGATACCTTAAGGAGTGAGGTTACCAAAGATCACAGTTTGAAGGTGATTTCAGTTTTGAATGGTGGAGATCAGATGGTAATGTTTGAGATGGATCAGCAGAAGGTAAAAGAGCAGGTCTGCAAGCAGCCACAAGTTGATTGGAAAGAAGAAGATGTTATCATAGTAGGGACCATTGTTTGTCCTCTAGAGCCAACAAGGGTTGCAAGGTAAAAATATTCTACCATAGCGGTAGTACAAGAAGCATCAAACAAGGTTTTGAATGTAGTTGTTGAGGCAGATATGACAGTAAGCAATCATGGCGTACAACATCCAAGTTTGGTTGCAAGCAGTCACTCATGGCAAGTTGTGAGTAGAGCCTATAATGCTAGGCATGAGTTTTTGATTCCATGGAAGCAAGTTGCAGTCCAGAGATCGTGGGGAAGGCATGATGCAATGAAGGATGACAGTGGTGCACGACACAGACTCAACTCATGGGACATGAGTTCTTTTCTAGGTGGGTGTATGGTGCGGGAGCACCTAACACAAGGTGTCCTCCATGAGGCATTTAAGTTTATGTTTGTTTAGTAAATCATGTTTGTGTTGTAATAAGGTCTATTTGACCAATGCACTTTGATTTCTGTTTGTAAGTCCCTAGTAATTTAGGTCACTTTTGTCAAGTTGTTAGTTTTAGACAGTTGGTCTCCCAGCCGCTTGGAATTAGTTAGTTTTTCTCCCAGCCGCTTGGAATTGTTCTCCCAGTCGCTTGGAGTAGGGTTGGTGTTCCTCTGGGAAGCTTATAAAACTAGGGAAATGAACAAGATCAAGCATATATTGTAATCAGATCGAAGAGGAGATTGAATGTAACCATGCATTGTGTTGAGGAGAAATAAAGACTATTCTGTGTCGTCAATTTGTCTTCCGTTCTCTATAATTACAAATTGCATAGTTGTAGATCTCTTTTCCTTTCTGTGTTTTCCCATTGTTGCATTATGTCGATGTGAAGCATTCCACTGATAAGATTTCTGTCGAAATTAGTGGAATGGCTTCATTGTACAGTTATCTGCTTTCGTTTCCTATTTTGTTTTCTTGTTCAGCAGCGCAAAGGACCAAATTGGAGTGTGCACAGTAGATTGCCTAGCATCTCCATGTGCTAGGGTTTGGTTCAGAGGAGGTAGACTGTGCAATGGTTTATCGGCGTATCGACGTAGCAAACCCGAGGGTGGCCGATAGTAAATGTTACGCCGACGAGTGAAGATCTAAAGTGGCATCAGGGTGATCAGATTATCGATGGTTCTGGAGAAAGTTCGACTGATAGGGAAGGATACACCGAAGGTAGAAGCCATCAGGTAGAGGTGTGACCTCAACAGAAGAGTTAGAAGCATTCAATGATGAGAAGAGTCTCACTGATAAGGTCATAGCTAACCGGTGTGGGAACCGTCATGGTCAAGGTGTGGAGAACTTAACCATCATCGGTGCATCGGCCAAGGTTCGTAAGTGTTCACCGATGATCTTAGTCTTGCCGACAACAAGAGTTGGGGGTATATGTGCTCCCCATCACTTTGTCACACATAGGAAGATTCTTCATTATTCTAACCTTGTTGTGGCTTCAAACGTTCATTTGATCAAATATGGGGGTAGACCATTGAACAAGACCTTGTGGAAGGTTCGTGAGTCTAATCAAGAGGCAATACTCGACATAATAAAGAGTAGAACAGACCCTGATGGTTTATTGGATTGAAGTAGTGGAATGACAGAAAGGTATGTTAGTTTTCTTTGCTATCCTCATTTCACCTTGTATATTTTAGCTACTCATTTGAGCTAAATAGTGCAATTGCATTTACATTCAGGATTTTAGTATGATGGAGGTAGGCATAATCCTTATGAAGTTACATTTGGATGGAAAGTAAGGTAGGTTTTCATGATTATTTCACGATGATGTGTCCTTTACTTTCTATTTCATATTGAGTTTTAATGATGTTACTATGAGTTCTAATTCATTTTAATGATATTACTATTTCATAATGAGTGTTAATGAGTTTTAATGACAAACAATTGATAGCAGTGGTAAGGGCAGCCTCAATTGATGCCCTACAAGACATTGGATCAAGTGAAAACACCTTTATAGTATTGAATTTCCAACCATCAGAAAGGAATTATGATTGAATTTTTAGGATAGTCATCTCCTGGGGCCAAACGAATGGCACCAACGCATCCAGGTGGGTAGGTAAATGCTAGGTGGATGTCTTTTCTATGGCAAGTCCTCATGGTTGTTCTTGTCTATATCGAACGCAGACAATCTCTCAAGAGCCCTAAGAAAAAAAGGTGACAAACTTTGGATCGACTATTCCATCAAATTGTGACACCTAGGAACATCTTCTTTGCATGTATAGGTGGTTGTTAGGTCCACCTACAAACACCTACCTTGATTTTGCAAGAACCAATTTCGTTTGCCTATGGTGGCAAGGAACACGCGCTTCCAAAATGCTTCAGTTTCATGCAGTGGAAAGGTGCTAGGAGTGACATTTTGCATTCCATAGGTCGTGGGGTTGAACAAACTTTACCAACGTGTTAGGGTGGGTGGGTAAATGCCAGGGGAGGTCTCGTTTCATGTGCCAAGTGCCCCAATCGTTCGAGGTAGTAGGCTACCGGCAAAGTCCCTTAAGATCCCTAAGACGAAAAAACTACCAAACTTTGACGGAGCAATTCTTAGAATTCGTGGTAGCTGGGAACGTTCTGTTTGGATCTACAGGTGCATGTGGGGTCCCTCCACAATAACCTCTCTCAGTTTCGATCAACTCTAGTCTGTTTGACCGTGCTGAAATCAAACGCATTCTTGCAAAATGCTTCAATTTCATGCAGTGGAAAGGTGCTAGGAGTGACATTTTGCATTCCATAGATTATGGGGCCAAACAAACTTCACCAACACATCGGGGTGGGCGGGTAAATGCCAGGGGAGGTCTCTTTTGTGCGCCAAACACCCCAGCCATTCGGCGTAGCAGGCTACCGACAAAGTCCCTTAAGATCCCTAAGATGCAAAAAATGCCAAACTTTGACAGAGCAGTTCTCAGAATTCATAGTAGATGGGAACATTCTGTTTGGACCTACAGGTGCACGTGGGGTCCGTCCACAATAACCTCTCTCGGTTTTAGTCAACTCCAGTCTGTTTTACCGTGCCGAAATCAAACACATTCTTGCAAAATGCTTCAGTTTCATGCAATGGAAAGGTGCTAGGAGTGGCATTTTGCATTCCATAGCTCGTGGGGCTGAACGGACTTCGCCAACACATCAGGGTGGGTGGGTAAATGCTAGGGGAGGTCTCGTTTCATGTGCCAAGCATCCCAGTCATTCTGGGTTGTAAGCTACCGACAAAGTAGAAAGTTGCTAACACTAAAATTTTGCATTCCATAGGCGTTGGGGAGAAATGACTACACTAACACGTCTGGGTGGGCGGGTAAATGCTAGGGGAGGTCTTGTTTCGTGCGCCAAGTGTCTCAGTCGTTTCGGGCTGCATGTTATCGGCAAAGTCGAAAGGTGCTAGGAGTGACATTTTTCATTCCATAGGTCGTGGGGTCGAACGGACTTTGCCAACATGTCGAAATGGGCCAATAAATGCTAGGGGAGGTCTCATTTCATGTGCAAAGTGCCCCAATCATTCGGGGCAGCAGGCTACCGGCAAAGTCCCTTAAGATCCTGAGAACAAAATCTGCCAAACTTTGATGAAGTAATTCTCAAAATTCGTGGTAGCTGGGAATGTTTTGTTTGGACCTACATGTGCATGTGGGGTCCATCAATAATAACCTCTCAGTTTTGGTCAACTCCAATCCGTTTGACCATGCAGAAATCAAATGCATTCTTGCAAAATGCTTTAGTTTCATGCAGTGGAAAGGTGCTAGGAGTGACATTTTGCATTCCATAGCTTGTGGGGCCGAACGGACTTCACCAATGCATTGGGGTGGGCAAGTAAATGCTAGGGGAGGTCTCATTTCATGTGCCAAGGGTCCCAATCATTCAGGGCAGCAGGCTACTAGCAAAGTCACTTAAGATCCTAAGACCAAAAACTGCCAAACTTTGACAAAGCGGTTCTCAGAATTCACGACAGATGGGAATGTTCCGTTTGGACCTATAGGTGCATGTGTGGTCCTTCCACAATAACCTCTCTTGGTTTTCATCAACTCAAATCCATTTGACCATGTCGAAATCAAATGCATTCTTATAAAATGAAACTGAAGCATTTTGCAAGAATGCATTTGATATCAGCACGGTCAAACAGACTGGAGTTGACCAAAATTGAGAGAGGTTATTGTGGACGGACCCCACATACACTTGTAGGTCCAAACAAAACGTTCCCAACTTCCATGAATTCTGAGAACTACTCCATCAAAGTTTGGTAGTTTTTGTGTCTTAGGGATCTTAAGGGACTTTGCCGGTAGCCTAGTGCCTCGAACGATTGGGGCACTTTGCACACTAAATGAGACCTCCTCTGGAATTTACCTGCTCACCTCGATGCATTAGTGAAGTCCATTCGGCCCCACGACCTATGGAATGCAAAATATCACTCCTAGCACCTTTCCACTGCATGAAACTGAAGCATTTTGCAAGAATGTGTTTGATATCAACACGGTCAAATGGACTGGAGTTGACCGAAACTAAGAGAGGTTATTATGGATGGACCCCATGTGCACCTGTAGGTCCAAACAGAATGTTCCATCTGCCATGGATTCTGAGAACTACTTCATCAAAATTTGGCAATTTTTTACATCTTAGGGATCTTAAGGGACTTTGTTGGTAGCCTGTTGAACGATTAGGGCACTTCGCACATGAAATGAGACCTCCCATGGCATTTACCTACCCACCCCAATGCATTGGTGAAGTTCGTTTGGCCCCACGACCTATGGAATGCAAAATATCACTCCTAGCACCTTTCCACTACATGAAACTGAAGCATTTTGCAAGAATGTGTTTGATATCAGCACGATCAAACAGACTGGAGTTGACCGAAACTGAGAGAGGTTATTTTGGACGGACCCCACATGCACTTGTATGTCCAAATAGAATGTTCCTAACTACCACGAATTTTGAGAACTACTCTGTCAAAGTTTGGCAGTTTTTGTGTCTTAGGGATCTTAAGGGACTTTGCCAGTAGCCTGCTGCCCTGAATGATTAGGGCACTCGTACATGAAATGAGACCTCCCCTAGCATTTACCTACCCACTCCAATGCGTTGGTAAAGTCCATTAAGCCCCACAACCTATGGAATGCAAAATATCACTCCTAGCACCTTTCCACTATATGAAACTGAAGCATTTTGCAAGAATACGTTTGATATCGACACGGTCAAACAGATTGGAGTTGACCGAAACTAAGAGAGGTTATTGTGGATGGACCCCACGTGCACCTATAGGTCCAAATAGAATGTTCCCAGCTGCTACAAATTTTGAGAACTGCTCCGTCAAAGTTTGGTAGTTTTTTTGTCATAGGGATCTTAAGGGACTTTGTCGGTAGCCTGCTGCCCCAAACGATTGGGGCACTTCACACATGAAATGAGACCTCTCCTAGTATTTACCTGCTCACCCCGATGTGTTGACGAAGTCCGTTAAGCCCCATGACCTATGGAATACAAAATATCACTCCTAGCACCTTTCCACTACATAAAACTGAAGCATTTTGCAAGAATGTGTTTGATATCGGCACGGTCAAACAGACTGGAGTTGACTGAAACCAAGAGAGGTTATTGTGGACAGACCCCACATGCACTTGTAGGTCCAAACAGAATGTTTCCAGCTACCACGAATTTCAAGAACTGCTGTGTCAAATTTTGGCAGTTTTTTCGTCTTAGGGATCTTAAGGGACTTTGCCAGTAGCCTACTGCCCCAAATGATTGGGGCACTTTGCACATGAAATGAGACCTCCCCTAGTATTTACCTGTCCACCCTGACGTGTTGCCAAAGTCCATTCGGCCCCCCACAACCTATGGAATGCAAAATGTCACTCATAGCCTTGAGGATTCAATCAAGTAGTCCTTAGGTTGATATGACCATTCTAAGCTTGACATATGACCGCTACCATTTGCATATACTTGTACATTTATAAAATGAGTGTTCTAAGATTTTTATAACAACCTTCTCTATTTTGCTTAGACAACACTATCCTAATATGTGTTGACAGTGCTAAAATGTGAATAATGGTATGATGATTAGTAAATATTCTTAGGACCTTGGTGACTGTCCTAGAAATCATATGACTATTTTTTTAATTACTAGATCCCCCCAAATGGAAGCTTTTCTCGTCAAATGGATATATGGGTGTCCATATATTGCATGCTAATTCATGATTGCATGCTTCTCCATAAGTGTACTATGTCATAGTTGGTTTATTGGCCTTACTAGGATTGTCATTATGTGGGAATGACATGATTGACCTGATGGGGCTGTCTTCCCTTCTTAATTTAGGATTTCTACTCTTTGATTACCAACACAACTGTCTCTTCATTATGACAGATCTCTTCTTTCTCTCTTCTACAATCCCTACTTGTAGACTTCACATTCATAACTCCAGAGTATAAGTATCCTCTAGGAAGACAATAATGCCTTTGATACATGATAGTCAACCTAGGGTTGTCTTTGATCTTTGTATGACGAACACCTAATTAATTCTAGCTACTTGTAGTACCTCTAAGCATCTCCTATAATATCACCAAGTTCATGACTAGTTTATGCATACATTGCCACCGGTGGAGGACATGTTTCAATGCCTAAAACCTTAATTTATGCCTACACATGTGTGAACAACATGCAAAGATGTATGTTATTCATTCTACCTAACTAGAGCCCATATTTCATAAGGTTTTCTAGGCAAAATACAAAGAGATAATGGACTTATCCATTGTTTTATTGACTGTGACAGCCATGATTAGAGATTAAAATACATTGCATTTACATCATGCTATTTACATGGTGATTAACCTATTTGTGTGATTAAACCTAGTGTCCATGATAGATCAATGATAGCCCAATGATAGATCAATAATAGATCAAATAGATAATGGTGAATAAGGGATAGATCAATGATAGCTTAGATAGATAAGAGAGGTAGCATGATGTCTCCCAATATGGACATAGGATCAAAGAATGATATAACCAATAAGGATCAGTACTAAACTCTCAAAATAAGATAAAAAAGTGTTGGATGATAACATGTATACTCTATAAAGTACATATTAAAAGATGAGATTATAAGACAACATATAGTAATATGAGATCACGATATTTAAGATATACCAATGTAATATCACAAGGCATGGTATATAAATATAAAAATGTAGGATCAATGATGTAAATTCTCTAAAATAGAAAAATATGTCAATATTTGATTGTAAATTTTAGAAATTTTTGATTTTCTCCCAATTCCACCATTCAAATCCTCTAAAACTTGGTGGACACCATATGCAGGTATATACATAGCTACAAAAAATATTTCATAGGTTGGTCACACATGCAAGTTCCATTTTGAGAAAGCCCTACTCTTTTTGGCCTAAAAAGACTCTATTTCAGTGTATTTTTGAGATCTCTTGTGTTGGGTGAGTGATATCTGAAAGGGGAGTGTTTAGACATGTTAGATATGTCCACTTATACCTTCCCTATCAATATTAGGGCATGATCAATCCATTTGGTCTCTATTGTTACAAAATAGTCCCTAAAATAGGCCTAATTTGACTGTAACAGTCCAAGTTTTATCTATTCCGTACAAAACAAGCCTACCTAAGTTTTACATATGTTTAATAAGGGCCAAAAGGGTATCCAAATAAAGTCTTAGATATCAATCATCAGGTTTATTAAGGTAGTTATCACATAAAAGGTCTTTGAGAAGGGCTACAAGCTCCTAGACCACTTACAAAGCAAGTACATGTTATACTGATCACAGAGCTCTACCCATCCATGGATAAGGTTGGTATAGTGAACTTAAGCATGTATGAGTGTTTTCAAACCATGGTGAATTTCTATAAGTCTTCCAATCAAGATTTGGTTTTGCTCTAGACCTAGAGTGAAGCTAGTGTGAGCTAGTGGGAGATTGAATTGCTTAGTTCATTACATGAACATATCAAGTTGAGATCATATATTCTATTGCATGATTCTAGACAAGATATATGTCATATTAAAGGACTATGAAGGTTATAATTCATGTGAATAATGAAGGCATGATATGTTGTAAGCAAGTGTTCAAGGTAAAGAGCCAAATTAATGTGAGTATGGTTGAGCTAGGATGGCATCAAAAGTGGTGCAGCCACGGTAGGAGGGTTCACAGAATGAACTATCTAGACCATGCAACAAGAGTAAAGACAACGGAAACAACACAAGAATATAGAACATATGCAGATTCAGTCATTTAGTATATCATAGAATTCAAAATAGAGATCCTCCAGCAACATGCGGGCTTACAAATTCAGCTCACAGGCCTGATTACATACATGCACAGGATAAGGCCTTGAAGCTTCTTCGTACAAATCCAAACTATCAGCTATCACTCTATTGTTAACTATCTTAGAATTGCTTTCCTAAGGATCTATTACATCATTATATATCATTTTCAGACCAATAGATTCCTTTGCGTTGGCTCCAGAAAATCACCAACTCCAATGAAGAGTTGTAATGTGTTCTTAGATAGGTCAGACCTAAATGCATAGAACACTCCCTCAAATGAATGGAACAACATGCAAACCTCCAGGAAGGGTTAGCCACGAACCAAGGATCATTAAATGATGTGTCATTAGGATCCGCAAGTCAAGGAGTGATCTGCAAGCCTTCTCCTTTAGCCGATTATCAGGAACTGTTAGAATGCTCTACTTTGAGAAAACAATTGATCTTCTGATAGCAATATCTTTCTGATAACTGATCTAAACACTCTGAATTCTTGATATGATGAAGGTGAATGAATGTAGATGCTAAGTTCAGATCCGCAAGATGTGAAATGCCAAAACCGAACCACAAGCTAAAATTGCTTCTGACTGAACTACCTAGACTAAACTGGAAACTGAAAGAACTGAAATGTAAACAAACTAAAATGTAAATGTTTTTGGTTGATGCAAGATTGCTCTTGAACTAGGGATGCTCCTGCATTAGACATCCAGGGTTATTGAAAAAGTGAGTCCCTCACTTTGCTGGGGCTAGGGGAGAACTAAGACGGTCCACCTCAGCCTGAGAAATCCATGATGAATCTTCTTCTGGTCTACCTTTCCACTTCACAAGATATTCTTTGTATTGTCTTCCTCTAGTACTGCGTCCAACTCTGCTATCCAAAATGTCTTCGATTTGTTCTGGTGCTTGTTGTGGTAACTGTTTCTTCAAATCTTCTTCCATGCTATCACTAAACTCTGTATCATGATAATGATACAGATCTGCAATGTTAAAAATAGGTGAAATACCCAATGTCTCCAGTAACTCCACTTCATATGCATTTCCTGAATCAAATTTCTTGAGTATCTTACAAGGTCCAAACTTCTTCATCTTCAACTTGTTATATGTCCCAACTAGAAATCTTTCTTTTCTCAGGTACACCATGACTTCATCTCCAACTTCAAATTCCTTATGTCTCCTCTTCTCATCAGCCTTTTCCTTATACTTATTGTTCATGTCTTCCAAATGCTTCTTCACTTGAGTATGCACTATCTTCATATGAGCTGCAAATTCCTCTGCTTCTGCACTCCTCTTTTCTTCTATGCTGATATCTCTTAATTCTACTACTCCTCTAGGATTCACTCCGGTAAAAATCTCAAAAGGTGTTCTTCCAGTACTCCTATTGACTAAATTGTTGTATGCAAACTCTGCTTGTGAAAGAATCAAATCCCAACTTCCTGTCTTCTCTCCAACCAAACATCTTAACAAGTTTCCCAAACTCCTGTTCACTACCTCTATCTGTCCATCAGTCTGTGGATGAAAAGTTGAACTAAACTTCAAATCTGACTTCATCTTCTTCCAAAAGTATCAAACAAACTTTGTATTTCTGTCTGAAACTATACTCCTAGGTAATCCATGCAATCTCACAATCTCCTTGAAAAATAGATCAGCCACATGCACTGCATCAGTTGTCTTCTTACAAGGTATGAAATGAGCCATCTTTGAAAATCTGTCAACCACTACAAATATCGAATCATGTCCTCTCTGTGTCTTAGGTAATCCCATAACAAAATCCATGCTTATGTCTTCCCAAGGTCTCTCCAGTACTGTCAAAGGTTTATACAATCCAGTGTTCTGACTACCTCTTTTTGCAACTTGACAAACTCTACAACTTTACACAAATCTCCGAACATCCTTATGTATTTGAGGTCAAAAGTAATTTTCGCTTACCAAAGCCACTATCTTGTCAATGCCAAAATGTCCTACCAATCCACCACTATGCTTCTCCTTGATCAAATTATCTCTCATTAAACTTCTAGGTATGCACAACTGACTTCCTTTGAACAACATATCTTCTTGAATGAAATAGTCCAACCATTTACTTCTATCTATCAGAATAGGTTCCTTATGTGCTTTCCATGGTTCTACAAAATCGGTGTGTCCCTCATACATATTATTTAATTCATCAAAGCCCAATACTCCAATTCTCATCTTTGTCAATAAGTTTCTTCTCCTACTCAATGCATCAACAACTTTGTTTGATTTACCACTCCTATGCTTCAACACAAAAGTATAACTCTGCATGAACTCTACCCATCTCATATGTCTCTGATTCAACTTACCTTGACTATTCAGGTATTGCAAAGCTTGATGATCTGTATACAACACAAACTCCTTAGGAAACAAATAATGTCTCCACTTCTTCAAGGCTTGAATTATGACATAGAACTCTTGATCATAAATTGAATATCTTCTCCTTGCATCATTCAACTTCTCACTGAAATATGCTACAGGTCTACCCTCTTGACTTAACACTGCTCCAATTACATTTCCACTTGCATCACAATCAACTTGAAATACCTTATTGAAATCTGGTAATTCCAAAATAGGTTGCTTTGTCACTTTCTACTTCAAAAATTCAAAACTTTTATTAGCTCCAGATGTCCACTTGAAATCTTTTCTGTCACCTCTCATTGTCTCTATCATAGGGTTACAAACGAAATTGAAATTTTTGATGAACTTCTAGTAGAAACTAGCCAATCCATGAAATGATCTAACCTCTCCAATGCTCTCTGGTGTAGGCCATTCAACTATTGCTTTCACTTTCTCAAGGTCCATCTTCAATCCTTCCGCAGAAATCAAAAATCCCAAATATATCAACTCTTCCTACATGAAACTACACTTCTTGATGTTAATCAACAATTTCTCTTCTCTCAGTCTTTGTAAAACTTATCTAATATGCCACAAATGTTCTTCTTTTGTCTTACTAAAAATTAGAATATCATCCAAGTATACAATCACAAACTTACCCAAGAATTTCTTTAGAACTTCATTCATCAACCTCATGAAAGTACTTGGTGCAATTGTCAATCCAAAAGGCATCACTAACCCCTCATACAATCCTTCTTTTGTCTTAAAAGAAGGCTTCCATTCATCACCTTCTCTAATTCTGATCTGATGGTATCCACTCTTCAAATCTATCTTTGTGAAATATCTTGCTCCATTCAAACAATCCATGATATCATCCATCCTAGGTAAAGGAAATCTATACTTAATTGTGATCTTGTTTATTGCTCTAGAATCAGTACACATTCTCCATTCTCCATCTTTCTTTGGTGCCAAAACTGTAGGTACTGCATAAGGACTTAGACTTTCTCTAATTAAACCTTTCCTCAGTAACTCTTGTATTTGTCTATTCAACTCTTCATTCTCTGCCGGTGAGATTCTACGTGCTGCTTTGTTAGGCAAACTTGCTCCCGGTATAAGATCCATGTGATGACTGATACTCCTTATAGGTGGTAATCCTTCAGGCACATTATCTGATATGATGTCTTCATACTTTGTTAGCAATTCTCTTATCTCCTCCGGTTCTTCTTCTTTAGTCTCTTTCTTCAATGCTTCAGGCTTCTTAGGGATCAAGGCATAACACATATTCTCATGTCTCAAACCATCCAGAAATTTCCTTCCATTTACCAAATAGATTCTAGCATTCCCACACACTTCACTCTTAGGATCATCCTCCAAAGGAATCAAAGTAATTCTCTTTCCATTTGCTATTATAGTATATGTATTCTTTCTCCCATCATGTATAGTTTTTCTATCATACTGCCAAGGTCTACCCAACAAGATATGACAAACATTCATAGGCATAATATCACACAAGACTTCATCATGATATGATCCAATATGAAATTTCACCAAACATTGTTCACTCACCAGTACCTTATGATCATCCTGAATCCATGCTATCTGATAGGGCTTAAGGTGTTTTAATCTTTCCAACTTCATCTTAGTCACCATCTCCTCCGAAACTAGGTGATCTGAACTATCAATCACAACTTTACAACACTTACCTCTTGATTTGCATCTAGTTCTGAACAGACTTTTCCTTTGTGATGGTTCCTCATTTGTCTCTGTTTGAAATAGTGCTCTCCTCATCACCAATGATTCTCCTTTCTCTGGATTGCCAATTGAATAAGGTGATTCAATAGGTTCTTCTTCAACATAGGCTGCTCTTCCACTATTTTCTGTCCTCTTGTTTGTACTGCTTTGATTACACTCAAATGCTCTATGTCCTTCACCTCCACACTTGAAACAAGTACCTCTGAATGTTCTCTTAGCAAATTCTTTTCCTTCTCTTCTGTACCCTTCATTCTGGTATGCACTAGGGTTTCCTCTCCAGTAAAATTTTTTGTCATCTCTTCGGTAAGCATTGTTATCTTTGTCATCCTTCTTCAACGAGCTGTCAAACTTGTTATGCTCCACAAATGATTTATCATATCTGGAAAATGTCCTTCCTCTTTGAAATTTACCTCCTCTACCTCTCTGTCTCTGATCATGCCTCTTATTCAGCTTCTCTTCAACTTTCAGTGCAAACTGATATGCTTCCTCCAAAGATGTCATCCTTACTAGGCTTAGCTCTTTTTGAATGTTCAATCTTAATCCATTGATGTATCTAGCCATTTTCTCCTTGCTTGCTTCACTATGTCCTGTTCTTATGATCATCTTATGAAATTCTTCAGTATACTCCTTCACATATCTCTCCTTTTGCCTTAGGTTTTGCAATCTTTTCAACAGCTCCAACTCATAGTTAGTAGGTATAAACTAATTCTTCAACTATGTCACCATCCGGTCCCACTTTGTAATCTTTTCTTTTCCTCTTCTATTCCTTTCCAACTAAACTTCTTTCCACCATATAGCAGCATGTCCTTTCAATTTTGTCTTTGCAAATTTCACCTTCTTTGGATCTTCAATTTCCTCATATTCAAAGTATTCTTCCATATCGTTTATCCAATCAATCAACTCTTCCGTATTCAAATTACCAGTATAGTTTGGCACATCAACTCTAGGTCTTTTTCCAATCTTTAAAATAGCTCACAACATCTTTACTTGATCTGATTCTTCTTCTTCATGACCTTCTAGGGTTTCGCCAATTTGTTTAGCAGATTGAAATTCTTCTTCATCATCACTTTCAACATTAGGTCTCGGTGTCAATCCTCTTCGCCTATCCTCTTCAACAGCATCCAATCGAATTCGCATTATTCTCATCAATTCCATCATCTCATCCATTCTATTAGCCATTATACCAATAGGAGGAAATCTTTGTGGCAGCATCTTCCTAGGATCAAGTGCAAACTGCCTTAGGTCGGTGATCAAGCTACAAGTGACAACTACCTCTCAATCAGCGATTGGTTGCACACAAGTAACATGCCTCGGATTGGCGATCTGCCCACAACAAGATCTTATGGAATCCCCTTCGCCAATTCACTCCAAAGAATTGAACCTTCGCTCTGATACCACTTGGTGCAGTCACGGCAGGAGGGTTCACTGAATGAACTATCTAGACCGTACAGCAAGAGTAAACACAACAGAAACAACACAAGAATATAGAACATATGCAGATTTAGTCATTCAGTATATCATAGAATTCAAAATAGAGATCCGCCAGCAACATGCGGGCTTACAAATTTAGCTCACAAGCTTGATTACATACATGCATAGGATAAGGCTCTGAAGCTCCTTTGCACAAATCCAAACTATCAGCTATCACTCTGTTGTTAATTATCTTAGAACTGCTTTCCTAAGGATCTATTATATCATTATATATCATTTCTGGACCAATAGATTCCTCCACGTCAGCTCAGGAAGATCACCAACTCCAATGAAGAGTTGTAACGTGTTCTTAGATAGGTTGGACCTAAATGCATAGAACACGCCCTCAAATGAATGGAACAATGTGTGGACCTCTAGGAAGGGTCGACCACGAACCAAGGATGATTGAATGATGTGTCATAGGATCCGCAAGCCTTCTCCTTTAGCTGATTATCAGGAACTGTTAGAATGCTCCACTATGAGAAAATAGTTGATCTTCTGATAGCGATATCTTTCTGGTAACTGATCCAAATGCTCTAAATTCTTGATATGATGAAGGTGAATGAATGTAGATGCTAAGTCTAGATCTGCAAGATGTGAAATGCCAAAACTGGACCACGAGCTAAAACTGCTTCTGACCGAACTACTTAGACTGAATTGGAAAATGAAAGAGCTGAAATGTAAACAAACTAAAATGCAAATGTTTTTGGTTGATGCAAGATTGCTCTTGAACTAGGGATGCTCCTACATCAAAAAGCATAAAGGATATAGCAATTTTGTCAAAAGTTGTAGTTGCAACTACCCTACGAGACATGTATGCAAAGTGTGGAAGCATAGACAAGGCACATGGATTGTTTGATACTTGACGCCACAAAGAGATGTCCTCTCATGGGATGCAATCATTGCAAGATATGCAAAAAATGGATTTGTTGAAAAGATTTTAGAAACTTTCAAGTAAATGGAATTGGCACGTGTAAAGCCAAATTCCACAACATTTGCTAGTATCCTCCCTATCTGTACACCAAAATATGATGTTTGGAACAACGTATGGACAACCATCAAAGCATAAAGGATATAGGAAATTTGTCACAAGCTATAATTGCAGCTGCCCTTGTAGACATGTATACAAAGTGTTGAAGCATAGACAAGACACGTGAACTGTTTGGCATGATGACCCAAAGAAATGTTGCCTCATGGAATGCAACGATTGCAAGATATGAACAAAATGGATTTTTTGATAAGGCTTTAGAAACTTTCAAGCAAATGCAATTGACAGGTGTAAAGCCAAATTCCAAAACCTTTGAAATGGTATCTTTGGAACACAGTATAGACATCCATCAAAGCATAAAGGATATAACAATTTTGTCAAAAGTTGTAGTTGCAACTACCCTGCGAGACATGTATGCAAAGTGTGGAAGCATAGACAAGGCATGTGGATTGTTTGATACTTGACACCACAAAGAGATCTCCTCTCATGGGATGCAATGATTGCAAGATATGCAAAAAATGGATTTGTTGAAAAGATTTTAGAAACTTTCAAGTAAATATAATTGGCATGTGTAAAGCCAAATTCCACAACATTTGCCAATATCCTTCCTATCTGTACACCAATAAATGATGTTTGGAACAACGTATGGACATCGATCAAAGCATAAAGGATATAGGAAATTTGTCACATGCTATAATTGCAGTTGCCCTTGTAGACATGTATGCAAAGTGTGGAAGCATAGACAAGACACGTGAAATGTTTGGCATGATGCCCCAAAGAAATGTCACCTCAAGGAATGCAATGATTGCAAGATATGAGCAAAATGGAATTTTTGATAAGGATTTAGAAACTTTCAAACAAATACAATTGATGGGTGTAAAGCCAAATTCCAAAACCTTCGAAATGGTATCTGTTGGTTGTTTCCCAGACTGGATGCTTATTCCCAGTTATCCCTACAAGGTAGCCATCAGTGATCAACATGATTCCCGGGCCAGGGGCCAACAGTATAGAAGATAGACTATAAATATCTCATCTTCTTCTTTAGGCTCTGCAGAACCAAGGGGGGTATTCCCTACTCAACATCCATGAAATATAACTGTGAAAAGACTAGGATGTTGACACAAAGCAGATTAATCCTCTATTATGTAGACCAAAACTGTGAGATAAGTACAAAGGGGCTAGCTTTGGGCTTATATTCAGTTGTAGACAGAGGATTTTGGTTCCTAAAACTACTTCTAAAGTCTTAATGGTTGTATATGAAGTTTGAGTTTGATTTTATGTTTGGATGCAAAACTAAGACTTTGGGTTGCAACCAAAAATACAAGACCAGATCGGTGCCTATCCAGGGCTTGGAGTCAATAGACATATGTATGTGAATGTTTATCACAGACCTAAAACAACAATCAAATTTCAAGGGGATTATGGAATGTCTACCTTACAGACAATACCCAAGATAAAGTATTTAGTTATTTCTGCTTACAAACATCCTTACTGCAATATGTTCTTCCCAACACTCAACCTAAAACATTTAACCTACCCCTTGAGCAGAAGTAAAAGATCAAGCATTTAATATAGTAATCCCATATTCTAGAACCCTAAACACCCCTTAGCTGTTTAAAATTTAGAGGAAGAACACATTCAGTCTGGAGACAAATAACAAAATACGTGCAATGAAGTATTACTCATTTAAATCAACATGAAATTGATGAATTCTGTATATAAGACATTCAACATACAACTCATAAACTCACAAAAATACCCAGAATAGAGCCACCAATGAGATTGTATCCGATTACAGCACCAAAAAAGTTGTCTAGTTTTCAACAACCAATGAATGATACAGTTTGCCCCTCATATAGAGAAACTGTACATCCAGCAAATTAATTACATCACAAGTCAAAAATCCCGCCAGGTACAACGCACTTCGGATTGGCGCTCAAGATATGAAGGCAGCCCAGGAAAACAGAGGAGAGGGCAGGTGAGCTCGGGATCTGCACCGCCGTTCAAAGACTTTCGTCATAAACTTGGTAGTTGGCCGTTCAACCATCAGCCCATGCTTCTCTATGTTGCCATTAATGGCACAACTACCCACAGCTCCCCTTGGAAATCACAGCAGCGCACCCATGGAGTTTTCCCGCTCAAAAATTAACTACAGACACAAGGAAAATTCATCGCCAGAGTATTAAAACCTGACCGTCGATTTAAACTCCATCGCTGAGATCAGACGGCCCAAAAACCTGTAGAAAAGCTAAGAACCAATGATCACGTGCCACGTAGGCGCTCCATGTTCCTATTGCTAACTTTTCGCCCTCTCCATTTTGCCATTTCGCCCTTGTATATGCAAGAAAGGATGCATATACAATTGCCACTATTCGTCTTTCAAAATCCCCTTTGTATATCGGCTTGTATATCAACATATACAAGCGCTTTATACAACCCATGGACCTTAAGTTATTATTTGCCGCATTTGATTCCTCCTCCGCGTCTGGGCTGTATATCCTTGTTTTGTATATCAAGTTGTATGCTGCATATACAAACCCAATATATATGCAATCCACGGATTCCAAACCTTTATGAAGCATATACAATCGTCTTTGAAATCCGGCTTGCATCTCCTTCTTTGCACATTTCCTTGTATGTCGCATTATACAAATGTGACATACATACAACACGGACCTCAAAGCATTATAAAACAAAATAAAGATTAAAATAGGCTTGGGTTGTATCCTTCTCTTCATTGTATATCCACGATATACAATGCATACAAACATGCAAGACGCGGACTTCAACCATTTATTTGCCACAATACAACTTTCACCTCACGTCCAGGTTGCATGTTAGGAATGTATATTTGCTTGTATATCAGCATATACAACCGCAAATATACAAGTGGTGGGCCCCAGCTTCACAACTTGCCTTGCATGTATCCTCTTGTATATCCCTGCTGATGCATCTGTCCAACATACAATTCACCTAGTCACACAAACAAAGAATCTTTTCTGGAATATTCCACCTTTGTATATTTTTCATTGTATCTTTCAAATGCATGTAGCCGATGTATAGTTGGATATACAACAAAACACATACAAGCAAACCTGATATACAATGGCAGCATATTCCTGGAATCTGCAATAGATTCCCCCAATGTACATGCATCCTTCTGAGCCCGATATGCATTTGGAAATGCATACAACTATAGAATATTCTTAAGAATCTATGAAAGATTCCCGCTTTGTATATGCTACCCGATATGCATCTAAAATGCATACAACTTAGTTTTTTCACCATTTTTGGAAGCCAATAGAGATTTCAGAAGCCCGATAACATACAATCTACACTTGCACATACAAAACTAAACATTTTTCTCATGTACGACAGGGAAAAGCGAAAAAACACTGCATGGGGGCCGAGGAAAACTTTAAACCAAGGCACTAAGGGTTTTAAGGAACCAAAACATAAACCTGTAGAAACAACTCAAAACCCAAACCCTAGGTGAACACCACCAGTATCTTTGGAACATAGTATAGACATCCATCAAAGCATAAAGGATATAGAAATTTTGTCAAAATTTGTAGTTGCAACTACAATGCGAGACATGTATGCAAAGTGTGGAAGCATAGACAAGGCACGTGGACTATTTGATAAAACACCACAAAGAGATGTCCTCTCATGGGATGAAATGATTGCAAGATATGCAAAAAATGGATTTGTTGAAAAGATTTTAGAAACTTTCAAGTAAATGCAATTGGCACGTGTAAAGCCAAATTCCACAACCTTTGCCAGTAGCCTCCCTATCTGTACACCAAAATAGGATGTTTGGAACAGCGTATGGACAGCCATCAAAGCTTAAAGGATATAGGAAATTTGTCACATGTTGTAATTGTAGCTGCCCATGTAAACATGTATGCAAAGTGTGGAAACATAGACAAGGCACGTGAACTCTTTGGCATGATGCCTTAAAGAAATGTCGCCTCATCGAATGCAATGATTGCAAGATATGAACAAAAAAGGATTTTTTTGACAAGGCTTTATAAACTTTCAAGAAAATACAATTGACGGGTGTAAAGCAAAATTCCACAACCTTAGCCAGTATCCTCCTTGTCTATGCCATAATGGACATCCATCAAAGGATAAAAGATATGGGAATTTTGTTAGATGTTGTAGTTGCATCTACCCTGAGAGACATGCATGCAAAGTGTGGAAGCATAGACAAGGCACGTGAACTGTTTGGCATGATGCCTCAAAGAAATGTCACCTCATCGAATGCAATGATTGCAAGATATGAAAAAAATGGATTTTTTGATAAGCCTTTAGAAAGTTTAAAGAAAATGCAATTGGAGAGTGTAAAGCCAAATTCCAAAACCTTGGAAATGGTATCTTTGGAACACGGTATAGGAATCCATCAAAGCATAAAGGATATAGGAATTTTGTCAAATGTTGTAGTTGTAAGTACTCTACAAGACATGTATGCAAAGTGTGGAAGCATATACAACGAACGTGAACTGTTTGACACGATGCCTCAAAGAAATGTTGTCTCATGGAATGCAATGATTGCAAGATATGCACGAAATGGATTTTTCATAAGGCTTTAAAAACTCTCAAGCAAATGCACAAAAGTAAATTTCAACAAAACACAAATTTTGGCATGTCTAAAACCAAATTGTACAACCTTATCCAACTTCCTCCTTGCCTATGCCAGAATGGGATTTAGGGAACATGGTGTGGACAACCATCAAAGCATAAATGATATAGAAATTTTGTCACATGTATTGTATTTGCAACTTCCCTTATAGACATGTATGGAAAGTGTGGAAGCATAGACAAGGCACGTGAACTATTTGAAATGATGCCTCAAAGAAATGCACAGTCCCACAGAATGCAATGATTGCAAGATATGCACAAAATGGATTATTTGAAAATGATTTATAAACTTTCAAGCAAATGCAATTGGCATGTGTAAAACCAAATTCTTGTTATGATAATTGATCATCATATTAAATATTTAATATAAACTATCATGTACATAATGTGATGAACATAACATCTAGTTTATATACAAAGCCATATAGGCATGTCCAAACAAAGCCATACAAGCATATATACAAAAATATACATCAGTAACATACAAAAGTATGTATACAAAGCCATCTAGGCATACAAAAATATCCCAAAAACTAGTTGCCTATGGACTTTTATGAAATAATCGGCGGATCTTCCTTGACCACGAAGATGGAGAGCCAATCCATGACTCATCCTCTCTCTGCCATCAAGTAGACCTCTTCGACAGAAGTTCATCCAGTTGCACTTGTTAATACAATCAAACAATATGCACATTAATATAGAAAATGTACATGAAATATATAACATCACCTATGTAATCTATCACTTATCGCCATCCGATCATCACTCTCCATCATCTTGTCTCGAGCTTCTTTGTCTGTAGTTGGACGAGTTGGAGTTGTGACCTCCTGTTCAAGAAGCATGAAGAAGCAAAATTGACTAAACATAAATATCATTTATGTACATCAAATGACATGAGATAAAACAAGAAATACAAAATTATGACATTTTCATGTTATTGGCTCATACCTCAATCAAAGGATTTGAAGACATCATGGATGCAGCAATGCCTACCTACGCTAACTCATGAAGATGAGGAGTATCCATATTCAGCATCTGAAAATCAAGTTCAATATTATTCGACCAAAATAAATACATAACATTATTTTAAAAATGCATAATAATTAGAAATGGTTAAATTTACCTCCGTATAAGTGGTGGATTTGTGTCCAGGGGACCAAGGAAACTGTGGAGGTGCCAGTGACTGTTGAAATCATCAAATTGTCACAAAATAATATTACCATTGACATATCTATAATAATTATGATCATGTGATAAATTACATACTTGCTAACTTGGCCTCCTCTCATAACTTGTCAATGGACAGCTAAAGGAGGCAGGGTGAAGACTCTGACCCTGGAATTTTATTACGCAGACAATTACATACATTATTTTTGAATTATAATATAGATAGTCATATAAAATTAATTACAAATTTCAAATAACAATATATTAAATCAAGATGAAACTTGTAAAAAATTACCTGAGAGTCAATACCAAATGTATGCTGTAAGAGATCGTCGGTGAGAACAATCTCATCCAATATGGATGTCTCCATCATTGGATGCTGCCCCTGCGTCACATCATCCTACCGATATTCCTGTCGTGCATCCTGCGTGCCATAATCACACAAGTTCCCACATGAATTGCACAAATGTGGGGACAAATAATGCCTACTTCTCTCACTCTCATTGGCCTAGGTAAGATCATCAGCATGCTGTGATAGAGACTGCGTGAGAGTAGTCAATGAATGTAATGTCTACACCTCAACACTCTCCTTCAAAGTCGAAGGGAGTGACCTACGTTCTGGCCTCAATAGGGGTCTAGGTACATGGTTTTCATCTCGCTGAGCCCCCTCTCTATCTTGGGCAGAGCCACCACCTTTACCCTGGAACTCATGAATGTCAAAATAATTTGGAATCTTCTTGAGGACGAACTCGCAATGGAGTTTCCTCAAGAAATAATGTGGCACCTCATCATTGTTGCATGGACGCTCATCAAAGACCATGTACCATCTATCCCAAAAGTTTTGTGATATTTCCTTATTCCTACACCAATGAATAGGGAACTATTTGCAAGTTTCTTCTAATCTTTGGCTAGTTTTGGGATTAATAAAGTGTGCACATAATTGATATTTTATAATTTTTTCATTCGTCACTTGTTCATATGACAATTTGTTAGCATAGTATTGCCGACACCTCTCCCTATAGTCTTGAAATTCAGTGATTTGTTTTGTCACTGAATCGGTGTGGGAAACAATCTCCTCTAGTGACTTTGCAAGCGTTCTCCTACAATCAGTGCTTGCACTTGGATTGTTTAACATTTGAATAATAGTTTGAAGATTTTTCTTGTTTTCTTCTATTATTCGTAGGTAGTTTTCTTGACTATCCCTTACATTGTGAGGACATGAAGGTGGGTTTTGAGGGTTTGGAGGGTTTTGGGGGTTGTTTTCACCCTCCTCAATTGGATTTGGGTTTTCTCTTGCCTCAATAACTATAAATGCAATATAAAAACTAATCAAACATTGCAAAAATAAAAAATTCTTCTCAAACTAACAAAAATCAGTCAAACCCTACCTTCTTCAGCTGCTAGACCCTCCAAATTTGCTTCATGACGTCTTTGGTGGTGAGGTGACATTGTGAATTTTTCATTTTATCTCTTGCTCTTGCTTAGAGAGACTTCCCTCAAATACGATCGCACTTTCAACACTATTTTTTTGCAGACTAACTCCTTTAGCCGCGGGTGAATGACAGGAAAATGAGGTTTTTTGAGTTATAAGGAAAGGAAAAATGTGAGCACGTTATAACGCGCTCATGTTTTTTTCTATTTTGTATCAAAAAGTCCCATGGTGGCGACTTCTTGGTACTCCATCTCTTTGCATACACCCATTTGTTGGAGTCCTCTTGGACTTGGGAGAATTGAGGGACATGGTAAGAGAGATGGGGAGGGTGCTCATTCATGCCAAATGGAGAGGAGGATTGGATAAAGTGTTGGAGCTTGTCATCCCTGGATTGGGTTTCATACTAGAGGGACGGTGCTACTGAGATACAATGGGTCATGGATCCTATTTGTGATACCTTTTGCTAGTCGACCAGAGGTGGAGAGAAGGAATGAGGCCCACTGGGGGCTAGCATTTCTAAAAACTATGGTTGGCCTTGCGGATGGAGTTGGAGTAGACTGGGCAAAGATGCAGCTTTTGGAGGACTTGGTGTTGCAAGTATATGCCTAATCGATGTTGTCATTGATGTCAACATATCTTTGTTGTCATTGGTGTCAACTGTGCCCTCATTTTGTTAATTGCTTATAGATGTTGAGGATATTGAGAAAATTAGCTCATCCGGTAGAAATAGTAAATTGTAGTAGAAGCAGTGCATTACATGCAGAAGAATAGTCCAGAAGAATGCTCAGCATTTCTTGTAGAATGAATATCTTTGCCTGTGGATTGGAAGTTATATAGAAGCTTGTCTGAAGATGTTATATTCCAAGTTTGAGCCTTCGAAATGAAGATTTGAGTAAGTTGTGTTTGATCCAGTGTGAAAATTGCTTTTTCTGTATGTTTGTTGGTGACAGGGAGAAAGTGTTTTACTCCGCATTCCTCCGGATTGAAGTATTTTGGTTTGCGGTTCTAGAATTAAGTCTGTGATGATGTTAAGTGCCTTCAAATGCAACAATTTGTGATTTGGTGGTTTGCAAACTATCTTTTACTCATGACAGTGGCTGATAGTGTTGTTCTTGTGCTCCAGTTTGAAGAATCTTACTGACAGATTGATTAGAGATTTTGCAGTTGTTCCTGGTGATTACAATGTGCTTGTGGAAGTCTCTTGATCATGTTTCTACCTTTCGATTGGTCTGCAAAGAGAAAATTAGATCGTGAATGAAGAATGTTCTTGCAGACCCAGTGTTATCATCAGTCTTGGCCGACCTGGTTGAATTCATTATTTGCAGAGATCTCTTGAAGATTGTAGAAGGGTGTCGTGGCGTGGAGGATTATGTTTGAGTCCTAGCTAAGACGTGGCGTGATCCACATACATCTTTACATCTTTTCCTTAGCTTAATTTGTATTAGGTCCAGACCTATTTTATATATGTTTGTAATGTCGACCTTGGAGATTGATCCAACGGTTGATGAATGTATTGCCGACCTTGATGTACATTCCAAGGTTGATGACTTGTATAAACACTTGTAATGAATTGTGAAAAGAAGTATGAGTGTGAAAATATGAGGAGATAAGTGTGAAGGTGTGAAAGAGCATAGCATAGAAGTTTTATTGTGATTCAAAGGAATTAAACCCAGGCATGGAGTAGATGCTACTTAATCAGTTCACCATTTTGGCAGTGAGCCAACCCTTGGCAGTGAGCCACCCCTTTGGCAGTGATCCATTCTTTGCAGTGAGCCTTTGTTTTTCGGTATTGATATAACTTATATATTTCTATGGGCTAACACACACCGTGGTTTTTCCCTTTTAGGGTTTTCCACGTAAAAGTCTGGTGTCTTATGTGTTGATTATGTTATTGTGTTGAGCTTCTCATTTTATGCTTTCATGGTTATATCAGAATATAAGGAATTGATAAGTTGATGTTCATAATTGGTTAAAAGTTTTAGGACAACTGATTCACCCTCCCTCTCAGTTGTCTGGTGTAGTTCAACACTTGAGTGATGCAGGGGCGTGAGACTTGAGGTGGCGATGGATATTATATAGTATAGTTTTATTTAGTATGACTGTAAATATTAGACATATTTCCAGTTTGCTTTTCTGTGTAGCAACCAATTTTGGAATGCAGTTCTGATACAATGTGACTTAAGATAATATATAAGGGCCCTCATTTGATGAGCAACCAATTTTGTTATTTTTATTGTTCCATCTTTACATGGGTTCTAGCTCCCTTAAGCTGAATTGAACAATAAAAAAATGTGCCTTATCTCTTCACCACGTATGAAACAAGTAATCAATTGTACCTTGTCTCACATTAATAAGCCCACTAAATATGATTTTATTCTAGCTAGGTACCTACTTACCACTTGGCTTATGCTTTGCTTGTAATTTTCTTTCCTGTGCTACAACTTTACAACTTAAAGCTACATCAATATCAAATGAAAGAGTAAACTAATCAGTAATAAGAATAACTTTAATGAATTGCCAACTATCTTCACCCAAACTGTGTGTAATATGGAAGATATGCTTGAGCATTTTTCATGATAAGGTAAAGATGATAATGTTAATGAAAACTGAAACCGTCATAGTAACTTAACTGCACTGTCAGTTTTAACCCTTTGCCCTACCACAATAGTCGGATCGCATTAATCCCTTCATTAATAATTGATTGTTAAAAGTTATGAGATCATCATGTAACTTCTCATTAGTTATATTATGAAAAGTAAGAAAAATATATATATATATAAGAAAGAGGGGGTGGTCGTAAGGATATACATATACATATATATATATATGTATGTATAGATGTATATGTATATATAGATGTATATATATATACATGTATATATATATATAGATTTATATATATATATATATACACATATATATATAGAGATATGTATATATATATGTATATATGTATATATATATATACATATATATCTATCTATCTATATATATATATATCTAGAGAGAGAGAGAGGTTTGATGGGTATTACATTTTAGGTATTATCCACAAGTGGCTAGAACAAGTAGGCAACATGTCACTGAATTGTTGATTGACATATAAATTATTCTTACTAGGTAATTTATGTTAAGTCCTAATTTTGTTTATGGACTAATAATATTGTTTTATGGACTAATTATTCCTAGGAATTTTACATGGCCCAAACTTCTTCATCTTCAGCTTCTTGTATGTCCCCACTAGAAATCTCTCTTTTCTCAGATATACCATTACTTTATCACCAATTGAAAATTCTCTGTGTCTCCTCTTCTCATCTGCTTTCTCCTTATACTTATTGTTCATCTCCTCCAAACGCTTCCTGAATTGATTATGTAGTGTCTCCATGTATCCTACAAATTCATCTGCCTCCACACTTCTCTTATTCTCCATACTGATGTCTCTCAACTCTACTACTCCTCTAGGTTTCACCCCTGTCACAATCTCAAATGGTGTCTTCCCTGTACTCCTATGCACTGAATTATTGTATGCAAACTCTACTTGTGGTAGAATTAGATCCCAATTTCTTGCCTTATCTCCTACTAAACATCTCAACAAGTAACCCAAACTCCTATTTACCACTTCTATTTTTCCATCAGTCTGTGGATGAAATGCTAAACTAAACTTTAGGTCCATCTTCATCTTCTTCCACAATGTCCTCCAAAAGTATCCAATGAATCTTGTATCCCTATCAAAAACTATACTCTTAGGTAATCCATGCAATCTCACTATCTCCTTGAAAATAGGTCAGTAACATGCACTGCATCATTTGTCTTCTTACAAGGTATGAAATGTGACATCTTCAAAAATCTATCCACCACTACAAATATAGAATCATCATCCCCTCTGTGTCTTTGGAAATCCTAATATGAAATACATGCTTATGTCTTCCCAAGGTCTCTCCGTTACTGCCAAATATTTGTATAAACCTGTATTCTAACTACTCCCTTTTCAAACTTGGCAAACTCAGCACAAATTTCCTTACATCCTTATATATCTGAGGCCAAAAATAATGTTCACTTACCAAAGCTATTGTCTTATCAATTCCAAAATGTCCTGCCAATCCACCACTATGCTTCTTCTTTATCAAATTATCCCTCATTAAACTCCTAGGTATACACAACTGATTTCCTTTGAACAACATATCCTCCTGAATGAAATAATCTAACCACTTACTTCTGTCTGCCACAACAGGTTCCATACATGCCTTCTGTTGGCACTTAGGTGTGCGACCCTCAATTCCTCCCTTCTCGGGCCCACGCGGTCTCTAGGTAACACTGACGGGGTGCCATTCACTGACAGTTCGAGCTTTTGGTGTAGTGGTAGCCAGGTAAGTGCTAATAGCTAGCGACTCTACTGGGGAGGAGTTTGATTCCCACCGATGCCCACGCGCCTTCATGCGCACAAGGTGCGCCTAGCATTCCATGCCTGCCCATGTGGTTATCACTAGGCAAGTATAGACTGGTGGGGCCTGTTGGCTCTTAGGTGTGCAACCCTCAATTCCTCCCTTCCCGGGCCCGCGCGGTCTCTGGGTAACACTGTCGGGGTGCTATTCACTGACAGTTCAAGCTTTTGGTGTAGTGGTAGCCGGGTAAGTGCTAACACCTTCCATGCTTCTACAAAATCAAGATCTTCCTCATACACGTGCTTTAGTTCATCAAAACCTAATACTTCTACTCTCATCTCTGTCAACAAATTTCTTCTTTTGCTCAATGCATCTGTAACTTTGATTGACTTCCCACTCCTATGATCCAATACAAATGTGTAACCTTGCATGAAGTCTACCCATCTCATATGTCTCTGATTCAACTTTCCTTGACTGTTCAAATATTGTAAATCTTGATGATCAGTGTACAACACAAATTCCTTAGACAACAAATAATGTCTCCACTTCTTCAAAGCTTGAATTATGGCATAGGACTCCTAATCATAAACTAAATATCTTCTCCTTGCATCATTCAATTTCTCACTAAAATATGCTACTAGTCTCCCTTCTTGACTTAATATTGCTCCTATTGCATTCCCACTGACATCATAATCTACTTGAAATACTTTGTTGAAATCCGGTAATGCTAACACTGGTTGCTCTATCACTTTCTACTTCAATAATTCAAAACTCTTATATGCTCCTGATGTCCATTTGAAATCCTTTTTGTCACCTCTCATTGTCTCTGTCATAGGTGTGTATACTGAACTAAAATTTTTGATGAATTTCTGGTAAAAACTTGCTAATCCATGAAATGATATGACCTCTCCAATATTCTTAGGTGTTGGCCACTCAACAATTGCTCCAACTTTCTTAGGGTCCATCTTTAATCCTTCCGTAGAAATCACAAATCCCAAATATACCAACTCTTCCTCCATGAAACTACATTTCTTGATGTTTATATCAATAATATCTCTTCTCTCAACTTCTACAATATTTGTCTAATATGCCACAAATGTTCTTCTTTTGTCTCCCTGAAAATCAAAATATTATCCAAGTATACAATAACAAACTTACCCAAGAATTTCTTCAAAACCTCATTCATCAACTTCATGAAAGTACTTGGTGCATTAGTCAACCCAAAAGGCCTCACTAACCATTCATACAATCCTTCATTTGTCTTAAATGTAGTCTTCCACTCATCTCCTTCTTTGATCCTAATCTGATGGTATTCCCTCTTCAAGTCCATCTTTGTGAAATACTTTGCTCCACTCAAACAGTCCATAATGTCATCCATCCTCGGTAATGGAAATCTATACTTAACAGTGATCTTATTGATTACACTAGAGTCTGTACACATCCTCCATTCCCTATATTTCTTCGTTGCTATAGTACTACAGGTACCACACATGGGTCTTAAATTTTCTCTGATCAATCCTTTCCTCAACAATTCCTGTATCTGTCTATTCAACTCCGCATTCTCTGTTGGTGTCGTCCAGTGTGTTGCTTTGTTAGGAAAAATAGCTCCAGGTATAAGGTCCATATGATGACGAATACTCTAGATTGGTGGCAATCCTATAGGTACATTATCTGATGTGATGTCTTCATACTCTATCAATAAATTCAATTATTTCCTCTAGCGGTGGTTCTTCTTCTTTTCTGGTAACAATCTCTGCACTTAGGGTTCCACACTTCTTAGGAACCAAAGAAAAACAAATTTTCTCATGTCTCAATCCATCTAAAAATTTCCTTCCATCAACCAAACAAATTCTAACATTCCCACATACTACACTCTTAGGTTCATCTTCCAAAGGTATTAAGATATGTTTCTTCCCGTTTGATGTTATAGTATAAGTATTCTTCCTCCTATCATGTATAGCTTTCCTATCATACTACCATGGTCTACCCAACAATATATGTCATACATCCATTGGCATAATATCACACAATACTTCATCATTATAAGATCCTATATGAAAGTTCACCAAACATTGTTCACTCACTAGTACCTTGTGTTCATCTTGAATCCATGCTATCTTTTAGGGCTTAGGGTGTTTCAATCTCTCCAAGTTCAGCTTAGTCACCATCTCCTCTGAAACCAAATTATCAGTACTACCACTATCAATTATAACATTACAACATTTACCTCCTGATTTGCATCTGGTCCAGAACAAACTTTTCCTTTGCAGTGGTTCCTCAGTTGTCTCTACTTGAAATAAGGCTCTCCTCATGACTAATGATTCTCCTTTCTTTGGTTTTCCAACTGAACTAGGTGATCCAATAGGTTCTTCCTCCACATAAGTTGCTATTGCACTATTCTCTATCTTCTTACCTGTACTTCCTTGACGACATTCAAATGTTCTGTGTCCTTCACCTCCATACTTAAAAGAAGTTCCTCTAAATGATCTTTTGTCAAACCCTCTTTCATTTCTCTAGTATCCTTCATTGCGGTAAGAATTATAATTCCCTCTGCTATTGCGGTAGAAATTTCTATCATCTCTCCCCCTGTACTATGAATTATTGTCCTTTTCTTCCTTCCAGTAAGGGCTACTTTCTTTGTTTTGCTCCACATAAGGTCTTTCTCCTCTAGAATGTGTTCTACCTCTTTGAAATTTACCTCCTATAGCTCTCTGTCTTTGCTCATGCCTCTTATTCAAGTTGTCTTCAACTTTCAATTTAAAATGATATGTTTCTTCTATTGTTGTCATCCTTTCCAGACTTAGTTCTTCTTGAATATTCATCCTCAACCCATTGATGTATCTTAACACTTTTTCCTTGCTTGCTTCACTATGTCGAGTCCTTATGATCATCTTATGAAATTCTTCTGTATACTCATGACGAGACTAGAAATGTCTCATCTAAATTCATCTCTATTTTCTCTTAAAATTAGCATTAAAAGTGGATTTAAATGTAGTTTTACGAACTATTAGCTTATTTAAAATAGAATATAGATATATATTGGTTTGTTTCTTAGAAGTCTATTGCAATTTAATTGCTACAATTTTCTAATGTTTATTAGAAAAAATAGAATGTAATATGTTTTAAAATGATGTAAAATTAGTCTTGAAGTATTCCAGCCTCTTTCAGCCAATCTTGAAGCATTCTAAAATCACTTCCAGAGCCAATTTTGAAAGTATTCTAGCTTAATTTCAGCCAAAGGTGTTTCAACTCATTTGGCTTGAACAATGGATTTGATATTCTCTCAACCTTTTATTTTCTAAAAAGTTGAAGATAAATTGTCTTGGGAAAATAATAAAAGTAGCAAAAATCAAGCCTTTTTCCCTTAAAAGGATGTGGATGTGTTGTTACTTTGTAATGAGGGAAAAAAAGATGTCGTTCCTTTAGCATAGGATTAATAAAGAGAATAAAGGAATTTGTTTCCTATATAGAGAGAATAAAGGAATTTGTTTCCTTTAGCATAGGAGTAGGAGAGATGTGTAGAGAATAAAGTGAGTTGTTCCTTTATCATAGGAATGGGAAATACAAGTGTATTTATGCTTTCCACTAGTTTAGGGAGTTGGGTGAAGATCTTCAATGTATAAATAAACCTCTCAACTCTAAAGAAAAGAGTTGTTATTTTGATAAATTTTTGGAATAAGAAAGCTACAATAGTTTTAGAAGTAAATTTGTAATATTTTGTTGAAGAAATAAGATATATGGAGCATTGAGCACAAAGTTGGGTGAATGATCTTGGTCCAATTCCAAGGGAGGAGCAAGCAAGCTGCTCATCTTGAGGAAAAGGACAACATTTGGTACTTATTTTATTGTTTGTATTATTTTAGTTTTATGCATTTCTATTTATTTTAAATGTATTAAATTGGATTTTAGTGCAAGAGCTATTTTATTTCTATATTTTTAATTCATAGAAACACGTTTTAAATTTATAGTTTTAATTTATGCAAGTGTGTTTAAATTTTGCATGTGTGATTTCATTAGATTAATTTAATTTATTTTATTTTCTATTTTTATTAGAAAGAACTGTTTGCCAAAAATCTTTAAGTTCCTAATGCATATAGCCTTTGGACACCACCCCAGATTGATAAATTAAATGAACAGGATTACAACAATCCTCATCAACTCCTTCATAGATTTCTCCTTTTATCTTAGGTTTTGCAATCTCTTCAACAATTCCAACTCATAGTCAACAGGTATAAACTGATTCTTCAATTTTGTCACCATCCTATCCCATTTTATGATCTTTTCTTTTCCTCTCCTATTTCAATCCAATTGAACTTCTTTCCACCAAATAGTAGCATGTCCTTTCAACTTTGTTTTCACAAATCTTACACTCTTTGGATCTTCAATTTCCTCATATTCAAAGTATTCTTCCAAGTCATTTATCCAATCAATCAATTCCTCGAGATTCAAATTTTCAGTGTAGTTTGATACTTCCACTCTAAGTCTCATACCAATCTTAGAAATAGCTTTCAACATCTTCGCCTAATCTGATTCTTCTTCTTCTAAGGCTTCTTCATTTTGTTCTGCAGATTGAAATTATTCATCGTCACATTCAACATCATGTCTAGGGTTTAGTCCTATTCTTCTATCTTCTTCTACAACATCAAATCAAAATTTCATTGTCCTCATCATCTAAATCATTTCTTCCATTCTTCCATCCAACATTGGCCATAGCAGGCACCCTCATTGGTGACATCTCTTCCTAGGATCCAGTGCAACTGCCTCAATTCAATGATCTAACTACAAGGTAGCAACTGCCTCACAATCGATGCTCTATTGACAAACACAAGTAGACTGCCTCAGGTTGGCGATCTGTTCACAACAAGATCTTACATAATGCCTTCACTTCCCAAAGGATTCCAAACTTTTCTCTAATACCACTTGGTGCAGTCATGGATGGAGAGTTCACATAATGAACCGTCCAAACCATGTAGCTAGAGTAAACACAAAGAAAACAACTCAATTGTAGAATGCAATGGAGGATTCATATATTCATAATATCAAAGAATTACAATGCTCATATGTTAGTAACATGCAGGCTATAATCACAAGGGCTCACAAGCTTGATTTCTGGTTACAATAGATATGAAAGATATAGCATTGAAGGTGCGTTCCAAAAAGAATTCCACTATCTAGCTTATGAAATCTACTAACTAACTTCTCAATGCATCTAAGAGATCTATATATATCATCTTCAAGCTCATAGAATCCTTTGCATTGACCACAAGAGGTTACAAATTCCAATGAAAGATGTAATGTGTAGAAACAAGTAGGTTGGCCAACAACATCTGGTAATGCTCCGCAAATGCATGAAACTTGGTGTGGACCTCAAGGAAGGTCTATCTGATCCATATGTGTCATGTATGATGTTCCATTAGGATTCACAATTCATGGAAGTGCTCTGCAAACCCATTAGGCTTCAACTGACTGCCTGTATGCTCTGTTATGAGAAAACTGGTGATCTTCTGATAGCGATTACTCTTAGCAGACAAATCCAAATGACCTAAAATTTAAATATGATGTAGATGATGATATGTAGATACTAAGTCTTCCACACGCTCTGATATGAAGATGCAGAATGCGATACAAAATGATGAAACTACAAATGCCTAAATTGAACTGAAAATGAAAGAAAAGAAAGAATGCAAATGTTTTTGGTTGATGCAAGATTGCTTTGCAACCTGGGATGCTCCTGTATCATTTCATCAACAATAGTAAAGACATCTGTGAAAAATAAGAAGGATTTATAGCATCAACAAGTCATGGTTAATAATTGCATGATTATGCTTTGGTTTGTGTGTTCCTATTTACTTCTTTCTTTATGGTGGATAGGCAGAGTCATAGTACGACTGTGTTATTAGAATAATCTTTGTATACATTAGTTTCCTACTTCTATTTTGATTAGAGTAGGAATAAGTCCTCTTCCTATGTTTGTAGGAAGAGTTGACATGTGTGGTTAGAGGTTGTTTAGCGTCCAAATTAATTAGGGGATTTAGATCATGTCTATATATGTGATATATTTTGTATGTAACAAAGATCTAGAAGAATTGTTTTTATCAACACTTTGTGATCAACATTTGTATTACTTTTCATAAACTGAATAAAGTTAATCAGATTCAGTTAATGTGTGGACTATCCAATTAAGATTTGATTTGGGTTTTGTGAGGCTACATTCACCCAAGATAGGGCCACTTGAGGTAACTGTAGTTCTCTATTAATTTAGGTGGTCAACAATTTATCAATTGTCATGACTTGTTAAATTAGATTGTTATTAATTGTGATCACTAATTTGATTTAGATTGTTATTAGTTATAATCATTTGTTCATAACATCAACCTTGCATAGTTGAAATAGTATTTACTTATAGCCTAATAAAATTACTTGTAGCTTTTGCCCATAGCAATCACTATTGATTAAATCTCATAAGATAGAATTCATTTTCATTCCATCTTTCTATATACAACCTCTTGGATAAGCTCAAAAATACTTAATTGTACAGACAATATAGGTGCCATACAAGAAGAATACGTTTCCTTGGTTTGACATAATTAAATGTAACGCATTGTAGCCATTATATTGCTTGATAAAGGATTTGTTGGTCTGTTGAGTAGAATGTGTTGGTTATTTTCCCAGCTAGATGCTTATTTCCCAGTTATCCCTACAAAATAGCCATCATTGATCAACAGGATTCCTGGGCCAGGGGCCAATAGTATAGGAGATAGACTCTATAAATATCTCCTCTTCTTCTTTAGGCTGTGCAGAACCAAGGGGGGTATTCCCTACTCAACATCTATGAAATGTATCCTTGAATTAGCTGGGATGTTGACATAAAGCAGATAAATCCTCTCTTATGTAGACCAAAACTATGAGATAAGTGCAAAGGGGCTAGCTTTGGGCCTATATTCAGTTGTAGACAAAGGATTTTGGATCCTAAAACCACTTCTAAAGTCCTAAAGGTTTGTTTATGAAGTTTGAGTTTGATTTATATCTGGATGCAAAACTAGGACCTTGGGTTACAATAGAGATACCAGCCCAAATCGGTGCCTATCCAGGGCTCGGAGTCAGTAGACATATACATGTGAATGTTCACCATAGACCTAAGATAGTAATCAGATTTCAAGGGGCCTCTAAAATGTCTACCTTACAAACAATACCCAAGAGAGGGTGTTTAGTTATTTATGCTTACAAACATCCTTATTGCAATGTATTCTTCTCAATACTTAATCTGAAACATTCAATCTACTCCTTGAGCAGAAGCAAAAGACTAAGTATTCAATATAGAAAACCTATATTCTAGAATCTATAACACCCCTTAGATGTTCAGAGTCAAAAGAAAAACACATTCAGTCTGGAGACAAATAACAAAACACATGCAATTAAGCATTACTCATTTAAATCAACATGAAATTGATGATTTCTGTGGATAATACATACAACATACAATTCATAAAATCGCAAGATAGCTGAAATAGAGTCACCAGAAGACTGTATTCCTACTGCAGCACCAAATTTTTTTTGTCCAGTTTTCAACAACAAAAGAGTAACACAGTTTGCTTAAAATAGCAAGCAAGTGTACTTCGCAAAAATTAATTACATGACAAGATAAAAAATTTCTGCCAGATAATTAACTAGAGATGGCGCTCAAAATAATAAATGCTACAGGGAACAAAATGGGAAGAAACAAGAGAAAGGTGAGGAGTGGTTGAGCTCGAGCCCTGTGCCATTGCTGGAAGACTCCCCGTCATAAACCAGGTACTTGACTGTTTGACCATCAACCCATGCCTCTGCACAATCTGCCATCAATGCTTCATCTACCCACAGCCCTGTTGACGCAACAGCAGCGTGTCCATGGAGTCTTCCCGCTCAAAACAATGCCCGCGAATACAAAGAAAACCCACACTGCAACTTTAAAACTTGGCCGTCGATCAAAAAACCCATCGTCGAGATCAATGGTCCCAAAACATGCATGCAGAGCTGCCAGCCAATGACATCGTGCCATGTAGGCACCCTGACTTTCCATTGCTAACCTTTTCTCCCTTCATTTCGCCTTTATCGCTTTTGTATATGCAAATCCAAAAGTATATACAACATACAAGGCGGACATCAAATGTTATAGAACAAACTGGAATTCAGTTCAGGTCCGGCTTGTATGCTCATCCCGCGCCCATCGCTTTGTATGTTTTGCATATACAAGCACAAAACACATACAAGGCGGACATCAAATGTTTCTTCTACTGGATTGAAACACTTCCTGGAATCTAGCTTATATCCTATCATTGTACATCAGGTTGTATATTGACATATACAAACACTTATACAAGTCACGGACCCCAAATAATTATGCAGCAGCCTAAAATCTTCATCGGGTCTAGAATGTATCTCCTCAATGTATATTTTGTTTGTATGCAGAATATACAAACACAAACATACAAACAGGGAATCTTTTTAGAATATGCGATGAATGCACATTTCTCCTATATGCCGAACATGTACAAACCCACTTGCATATCCGCTGCACTGTTCACTTTGCATGTCGTTGGCCTTTGTATGTTTTGTTTGCATGTTGCACATACAAGCCCGATATACAAGTAGGCCCGATATACAAATGGCAAATATTCACATAATCTTTTAGAAGATTCCCCCAATGTATATGCAACCCGATATAAATTAAGAAATGCATATAACTCAAAATTTTCACCATTTCTGGAAGCCGATTGGGATTTCACAAGCTTGTCAACAGATTTGATCAATTGCACATACAATCTTAACATTTTCATGAGTGCGACAGGAAAAGGCAGTAAAACATTACATGGGGGCTGGTCAACCTATAAACACTAAAGCACGAGGATAAAACTGAACAACCAGGAACCCATCACAGAAAACCATCACCAGAACAAGCAGAACAATGCAAGACCCCACGCCTTAGAAAATTCAGGATTTGAACGAGAAAATCAACAAATGTTCAAACTTAAAACCCTAAACATAAATGAGTACTAACAAAATGCATGCCCCTTCTATATCAAATTATTGGTCAATAATGGATTTAGACAGTTGCGTGAAAAGAAGAACACCTTAGGAAGTTGTCAACCTATAATGTAAATGAAGAGTTTGTCAAAAGTTGTAGTTGCAACTACCATGCGAGACATGTATGCAAAGTGTGGAAGCATAGACAGGGCACATGGACTATTTGATACATCACCACAAAGAGATGTCCTCTCATGGGATGAAATGATTGCAAGATATGCAAAAAATGGATTTGTTGAAAAGATTTTAGAAACTTTCAAGTAAATGCAATTGGCATGTGTAAAGCCAAATTCGACAACCTTTGCCAGCAGCCTCCCTATTTGTACACCAAAATAGGATGTTTAGAACCATGTATGGACAGCCATCGAAGCATAAAGGATATAGGAAATTTGTCATATGCTGTAATTGCAGCTGCTCTTGTAGACATGTATGCAAAGTGTAGAAACATAGACAAGGCACATGAACTCTTTGGCATGATGCCTTAAAGAAATGTCGCCTCATCGAATGCAATGATTGCAAGATATGAACAAATAAAGGATTTTTTTGACAAGGCTTTATAAACTTTCAAGAAAATACAATTGGTGGGTGTAAAGCAAAATTCCACAATCTTAGCCAGTATCCTCCTTGCCTATGCCAAAATGGACATCCATCAAAGGATAAAAGATATGGGAATTTTGTTAGATGTTGTAGTTGCATCTACCCTGAGAGACATGCATACAAAGTGTGGAAGCATAGACAAGGCACATGAACTGTTTGGCATGATGCCTCAAAGAAATGTCACCTCATGGATTACAATGATTGCAAGATATGAACAAAATGGAGTTTTTGATAAGCCTTTAGAAAGTTTAAAGAAAATGCAGTTGGCAAGTGTAAAGCCAAATTCCAAAACCTTAGAAATGGTATCTTTGGAACACGGTATAGGCATCCATCAAAGCATAAAGGATATAGGAATTTTGTCAAATGTTGTAGTTGTAAGTACTCTACAAGACATGTATGCAAAGTGTGGAAGCATATACAACGAACGTGAACTGTTTGACACGATGCCTCAAAGAAATGTTGTCTCATGGAATGCAATGATTGCAAGATATGCACAAAATGGATTTTTCATAAGGATTTAAAAACTCTCAAGCAAATGCACAAAAGAAAATTTCAACAAAACGCAAATTTTGGCACGTCTAAAACCAAATTACACAACCTTATCCAACTTCCTCCTTGCTTATGCCAAAATGGGATATGGGATACATGGTGTGGACAACCATCAAAGCATAAATGATATAGAAATTTTGTCACATATATTGTATTTTCAACTGCCCTTATAGACATGCATGGAAAGTGTGGATGCATAGACAAGGTGCGTGAACTATTTGAAAGGCATAGTCCCACAAAATACGATGATTGCAAGATATGCACAAAGTGGTTTATTTGAAAACGATTTCTAAACTTTCAAGCAAATGCAATTAGCACGTGTAAAACCAAATTCCTGTTATGATAATTGATCATCATATTAAATATTTAATATAAACTGTCATATACATAATGTGATGAACATAACATCTAGTTTATATACAAAGCCATATAGGCATGTCCAAACAAAGCCATACAAGCATATATACAAAAATATACATCGGTAACATACAAAAGTATGTATACAAAGCCATCTAGGCATACAAAAATGTCCCAAAAACTAGTTGCCTATGGACTTTTATGAAATAATCGGCGGATCTTCCTTGACCATGAGGATGGAGAGCCAATCCGTGACTTATCCTCTCTCTACCATCGAGTAGACCTCTTTGACAGAAGTTCATCCAGTTGCACCTGTTAATACAATCAAACAATATGCACATTAATATAGAAAATGTTCATAAAATATATAACATCACATATGTAATCTATCACTTACCACCATCCGATGATCACTCTCCATCATCTTGTCTCGAGCTTCTTTGTCCATAGTTGGATGGGCTGGAGTTGTGACCTCCTGTTCAAGCAGCATGAAGAAGAAAAATTGACTAAACATAAATATCGTTTACGTACATCAAATGTCATGAGATAAAACAAGAAATACAAAATTATGACATTTTCATGTTATTGGATCATACCTCGGTCAAAGGATTTGAAGACATCATGGATACAACAATGCCTACCTACGTTGACTTACGAAGATGAGGAGGAGTATCCATATTCAGCATCTAAAAATCAAGTTCAAGATTATTCGACCAAAATAAATACATAACATTATTTTAAAAATGCATAATGATTAGAAATGGTTAAATTTACCTCCGTATAAGTGGTGGATTTGCATCTAAGGGACCAAGGAAACTGTGGAGGTGCGGGTGACTGTTGAAATCATCAAATTGTCACAAAATAATATTACCATTGACATATATACAATAATTATGATCATGTGATAACTTACATACTTGCTAACTTGACCTCCTCTCATAACCCACCAATGGACAGCTAATGGAGGTAGGATGAAGACTCTGATCCTGGAATTTTATTACACAGACAATTACATACATTTTTTTGACTTATAATATAGATAGTCATATAAAATTAATTACAAATTTCAAATAACAATATATTAAATCAAGATGAAACTTGTAAAAAATTACCTGAGAGTCAATAGCAAATGTATGTTGTAAGAGATCGTCAGTGAGAACAATCTCATCCAATATGGATGTCTCCAATAATGGATGCTACCCTTGCGTCACATCATCCTACCGAGAGTCCTGCCGTGCATCCTGCGTCCCATAATCACACAAGTTCCTACATGAATTGCACAAATGTGGGGATAAATAATGCCTACTTCTCTCACCCTCATTAGCCTAGGTAAGATCATCAACATGCTGTGATAGAGACTGCATGAGAGTAGTTAATGTATGTAATGTCTCCACCTCAACACTCTCCTTCAAAGTTGAAGGGAGTGACCTACGTTTTTGCCTCAACAGGGGTTTAGGTATATGGTTTTCATCTCGCGGAGCCCCCTTTCTATCTTGGGTGGAGCCACTAGCTCTACCTTTGAAGTCATGAATATCAAAATAATTTGGAATCTTCTTTAGGATGAACTCGCAATGGAGTTTCCTCAAGAAATAATGTGGCACCTCATCATTGTTGCATGGGCGCTCATCAAAGACCATGTACCAGCTATCCCAAACGTTTTGTGATATTTCCTTATTCCTACACCAATGAATAGAGAACCGTTTGCAAGTTTCTTCTAATCTTTGGCCAGTTTTGGGATTAATAAAGTGTGCACATAATTGAGATTTTATAATTTTTTATTCTTCACTTGTTCATATGACAATTTGTCAGCATAGTATTGCCGACACCTCTCCCTATAGTCTTGAAATTTAGGGATTTGTTTTGTCACTGAATCGGTGTGGGAAACAATCTCCTCTAGTGACTTCGCAAGCGCTCTCCTACGATTAGCGCTTGCACTTGGATTTTTTAGCATTTGAATAAGAGTTTGAAGATGTTTTTTGTTTTCTTCTATTATTTGTAGGTAGTTTTCTTGACTATCCCTTACATTGTGAGGACGTGAAGGTGGGTTTTGAGGGTTTGGAGGGTTTTGGGGGTTGTTTTCACCCTCAGCTGTATTTGGGTTTTCTCTTGCCTCAATAACTGTAAATGTAATATAAAAACTAATCAAACATTGGAAAAATAAAAAATTCTTCTCAAACTAACAAAAATCAGTCAAACCCTACCTTCTTCGGCTGCTAGACCCTCCAAATTTGCTTCACGACATCTTTGGCGTCAAGGTGGCATTGTGAATTTGTCATTTTATCTCTTACGCTTTCTTGGAGAGACTTCCCTAGAATACGATCACACTTTCAACACTATTTTTTGCATACTAACTCCTTTGGCTATAGGTGAATGATAAGAAACTGAGGTTTTTTGAGTTTTAAGGAAAGGAAACATGTGAGTGTGTTATAACGTGCTCGCATTTTTTTCTGTTTTGGACCAAAAAGTCCCATGGTGGCAAATTTTTGGTCCTACATCTCTTTGCATATACCCATTTGTTGGAGTCCTCTTGGACTTGGGAGAATTGAAGGACATGGTAAGAGAGATGGGGAGGGTGCTCATTCGTGCCAAATGGAGAGGAGGATTGGATAAAGTGTTGGAGCTTGTCATCCCTGGATTGGGTTTCATACTAGAGGGATGGTGCTAGTCGGAGGTGCTACTAAGATACAACAGGCCATGGATCCTATTTGTGATACCTTTTGCTTGTCGACCAGAGGTAGAGAGAAGGAATGAGGCCCACTGGGGGGTGGCATTTCTAAAAACTATGGTTGGCCTTGCGGATGGAGTTAGAGTAGACTGGGCAGAGATGCAGCTTTTGGAGGACTTGGTGTTGCAAGTATGTGCCTAATCTGTGTTGTCATTGATGTCAACATATCTGTGTTGTCATTGGTGTCAATTGTGCCCTCATTTTGTTAATTGCTTATAGATGTTGAGGATATTGAGAAAATTAGCTCATCCGGTAAAAATAGTAAATTGCAGTAGAAGCAGTGCATTACATGCAGAAGAACAGTCTAGAAGAATGCTCCGCATTTCTTGTACAATGAATATCTTTGCCTGCAGATTGGAAGTTATTTAGAATGCTGTCTGAAGATATTATATTCCAAGGTTGAGCCTTCGGAATGAAGATTTAAGTAAGTTGTGTTTGAACCAGTGTGAAAATTTCTTTTTCTGTATGTTTGGTGGTGACAGGGAGAAAGTGTTTTGCTCGCATTCCTTCGCATTGAAGTATTTTGGTCTGCGGTTCTAGAATTAAGTCTTTGATGATGTTAAGTGCCTTCAAATACAACAATTTATGATTTGGTGGTTCGCAAGCTATCTTTTACTCATGACAGTGGCTGACAATATTATTCTTGTGCTCCGGTTTGAAGAATCTTACCAACAGAGTGATTAGAGATTTTGTGATTGTTCTTGGTGATTACAATGTGCTTGTGGAAGTCTCCTGATCATGTTCCTACCTTTGGATTGGTCCACAAAGAGAAAATTGGATCGTGAATGAAGAATGTTCTTGCAGACCCAGTCTTATCATCAGTCTTGGCCAACCTGTTGAATTCATTATTTGCAAAGATGTCTTGAAGATTGTAGAAGGGTGTCATGGCATGGAAGATTATGTTTGAGTCCTAGCTAAGGCGTGGCATGATCCGCATAGATCTTTACATCTTTTCCTTAGCTTAATTTGTATTAGGTCCAGACCTATTTTATATATGTTTGTAATGTTGACCTTGGAGATTGTTCCAATGGTTGATGAATGTATTGCTGACCTTCATGTACATTCCAAGGTTGATGACTTGTATAAAGACTTGTAATGAATTGCAAAAAGAAGTTTGAGTGTGTGAATATGAGGAGATAAGTGCGAAGGTGTGAAAGAGCAGAGCAAAGAAGTTTTATTGTGCTTCAAAGGAACTAAACCCAGGCATGGAGTAGATGCTACTTAATCAGTCCACTGTTTTGGTAGTGAGCCAACCCTTGGCAGTGAGCCACCCCTTTGGCAATGAGCCATTCTTTGCAGCGAGCCCTATAGGTAGTGAGCCTCTATTTTTCGATATTCATATAACTTATATATTTCTGTGGGCTAACACATACCGTGGTTTTTCCCTTTTAGGGTTTTCCACGTAAAAGTCTGGTGTCTTCTGTGTTGATTATGTTATTTTGTTGAGCTTCTCATTTTATGCTTTCATGGTTATATAAGAATATAAGTAATTGATAAGTTGATGTTCATAATTGGTTAAATGTTTTATGACAACTGATTCACCCCCCTCTTAGTTGTCTAGTATAGTTCAACACTTGAGTGATGTAGGGGCGTGAGACTTGAGGTGGCGATGGATATTATACAGTATAGTTATATTTAGTATGACTGTAAATATTAGAGATATTTCCAATTTGCTTTTCTATGTAGCAACCAATTTTGGAATGCAATTATGATACTATGTGACTTAAGATAATATATAAGGGCCCTCATTTGATGAGCAGCCAATTTTGTTATTTTTATGGTTCCATCTTTACATGGGTTCTAGCTCTCTTAAACCGAATTGAATAAATAAAAAAAATGTGCCTTGTCTCTTCACCGCGTATGAAACAAGTAATCAAATGTACCTTGTCTCACATTAATAAGCCCACTAAATATGATTTTATTCTAGCTAGGTACCTACTTACCACTTGGCTTATGCTTTGCTTGTACTTTTGTTTTCTGTGGTACAACTTTACAGCTTAGCAACATCAATATCAAATGAAAGAGTAAACTAATCAGTAATAAGTGTAACTTTAATGCATTGCCAACTATCTTCTTCCAAACTGTGTGTAATATGGAAGATATGCTTGAGCATTTTTCATGATAAGGTAAAGATGATAATGTTAATGAAAATTGAAACCATCATAGTAACTTAACTGCACTGTCAGTTTTAACCCTTTACCCTACCACAATAGTCGGATCACATTAATCCCTTAATTAATAATTGATTGTTAAAAAGTTATGAGATATCATTATGTAACTTCTCATTAGTTATATTATGAAAAGTAAGAAATATAATTAAGGAGAAAGGAAAAAGTAAGAAAAATATATATAGAAGAAAGAGAGGGGGTGGTCGTATATATATATATACAGAGAAAGAGAGAGAGAGAGAGGTTTGATGGGTTACATTTTAGGTATTATCCACAAGTGGCTAGAACAAGTAGGCAACATGTCACTGAATTGTTGATTGACATATAAATTATTCTTACTGGGTAATCTATGTTAAGTCCTAATTTTGTTTATGGACTAATAATATTGTTTTATGGACTAATTATTCCTAGGAATTTTACATGGCCCAAACTTCTTCATCTTCAGCTTGTTGTATGTCCCCACTAGAAATCTCTCTTTTCTCAGATATACCATTACTTCATCACCAACTAAAAATTCTCTGTGTCTCCTCTTCTCATCTGCTTTCTCCTTATACTTATTGTTCATCTCCTCCAAATGCTTCCTGACCTGATTATGTAGTGTCTCTGTGTATCTTGCAAATTCATCTGCCTCCGCACTTCTCTTATTCTCCATATTGATGTCTCTCAACTCTGCTACTCCTCTAGGTTTCACCCCTGTCACAATCTCAAATGGTGTCTTCCTTGTACTCCTATGCACTAAATTATTGCATGCAAACTCTGCTTGCAGTAGAATTACATCCCAATTTCTTGCCCTATATCCTACTAAACATCTCAACAAGTAACCCAAACTCTTATTTACCACTTTTGTTTTGCCATCAGTCTGTGGATGAAATGCTGAACTAAACTTTAGATCTGTCTTCATCTTCTTCCACAATATCCTCCAAAAGTATCCAATGAATCTTGTATCCCTGTCAAAAACTATACTCTTAGGTAATCCATGCAATCTCACAATCTCCTTGAAAAATAGGTCAGTAACATGCACTGCATCATTTGTCTTCTTACAAGGTATGAAATGTGACATCTTCAAAAATCTATCCACCACTACAAATATAGAATCATGTCCCCTCTGTGTCTTTGGAAATCCTAATATGAAATCCATGCTTATGTCTTCCCAAGGTCTCTCTGATACTGTCAAAGATTTGCATAAACCTGTATTCATACTACTCCCTTTTCCAACTTGGCAAACTTTGCAACTCTGCACAAATTTCATTACATCCTTATATATCTGAGGCCAAAAATAATGTTCACTTACCAAAGCTATTGTCGTATCAATTCCAAAATGTCCTGCCAATCCACCACTATGCTTCTCCTTTATCAAATTATCCCTCATTCAACTCCTAGGTATACACAACTGATTGCCTTTGAACAACATATCCTCCTAAACGAAATAATCTAACCACTTACTTCTATCTGTCACAATAGGTTCCATACACACCTTCCATGCTTCTACAAAATCAAGATCTTCCTCATACATGTGCTTCAGTTCATCAAAACCTAATACTTCTACTCTCATCTCTATCAACTAATTTATTCTTCTGCTCAATGCATCTGTAACTTTGTTTGACTTCCCACTCCTATGATTCAATACAAATGTGTAACCTTGCATGAACTCTACCCATCTCATATCTCTCTGATTCAACTTTCCTTGACTGTTCAAATATTGTAAATCTTGATGATCAGTGTACAACACAAATTCCTTAGGCAACAATAATGTCTCCACTTCTTCAAAGCTTGAATTATGGCATAGGACTCCTAATCATAAACTAAATATCTTCTCCTTGCATCATTCAATTTCTCACTAAAATATGCTACTAGTCTCCCTTCTTGACTTAATACTGCTCCTACTGCATTACCACTGACATCACAATCTACTTGAAATACTTTGTTGAAATCTGATAATGCTAATACTGGTTGCTCTGTCACTTTCTACTTCAATAATTCAAAACTGTTATATGCTCCTGATTTCCATTTGAAATCCTTTCTGTCACCTCTCATTGTCTCTGTCATAGGTGTGTATACTGAACTGAAATTTCTGATGAACTATTAAAAATTTGCTAATCCATGAAATGATCTAACCTCTCCAATGTTCTCAGGTGTTGGCCACTCAATAATTGCTCTAACTTTCTCAAGGTCCATCTTCAATCCTTCTACAGAAATCACAAATCCCAAATATACCAACTCTTCCTTCATGAAACTACATTTCTTGATGTTTATATCAATAATATCTATTCTCTCAACTTCTACAATACTTGTCTAATATGCCACAAATGTTCTTCTTTTGTCTTACTGAAAATTAGAATAGCATCCAAGTATACAATAAGAAACTTACCCAAGAGTTTCTTCAAAACCTCATTCATCAACCTCATGAAAGTACTTGGTGCATTAGTCAATCCAAAAAGCATCACTAACCATTCATATAATCCTTCATTTGCTTAAATGTAGTCTTCCACTCATCTCCTTCTTTGATCCTAATCTGATGGTATCCCCTCTTCAAGTCCATCTTTGTGAAATACTTTTCTCCACTCAAACAGTCCATAATGGCATCCATCCTCGGTAATAGAAATCTATACTTAACAGTGATCTTATTGATTACTCTAGAGTCTGTACACATCCTCCATTCTCCATATTTCTTCGGTGCTATAGTACTACAGGTACTGCACATGGGCCTTAAATTTTCTCTGATCAATCCTTTCCTCAACAATTCCTGTATCTGTTTATTCAACTCCGCATTCTCTGCTGGTGTCGTTTGGTGTGCTTCTTTGTTAGGCAAAATAGCTCCAGGTATAATGTCCATATGATGACGAATACTCTAGATTGGTGGCAATCTTATAGGTACATTATCTAATGTGATGTCTTCATACTCTATCAATAAATTCAATTATTTCCTCTAGCAGTGGTTCTTCATCTTTTTCGGTAACACTCTCTGCACTTAGGGTTCCACACTTCTTAGGAACCAAAGCAAAACACATTTTCTCATGTCTCAATCCATCTAGAAATTTCCTTCCATCAACCAAACAGATTCTAACATTCCCACATACTTCACTCTTAGGTTCATCTTCCAAAGGGATCAAGATATGTTTCTTCTCGTTTGATGTTATAGTATAAGTATTCTTCCTCCCATCATGTATAGCTTTCCTATCATACTGCCATGGTCTACCCAACAATATATGTCATACATCCATTAGCGTAATATCACACAATACTTCATTATTATAAGATCCTATATGAAATTTCACCAAACATTGTTCACTCACAAGTAGCTTGTGTTCATCTTGAATCCATGCTATCTTGTAGGGCTTAGGGTGTTTCAATCTCTCCAGGTTTAGCTTAGTCACCATCTTGTCTAAAACAAAATTATCAGTACTACCACTATCAATTATAACATTACAACATTTACCTCCTGATTTTCATCTAGTCCGGAACAAACTTTTCCTTTGCAGTGGTTTCTCAGTTGTCTCTACTTGAAATAAGGCTCTCCTCATGACTAATGATTCTCCTTTCTTTGTTTTCTAATTGAACTAGGTGATCCAATAGGTTCTTCCTCCACATAAGCTGCTCTTACACTATTCTCTGTCTTCTTATCTATACTTCCTTGATGACATTCAAATGTTCTGTGTCCTTGACCTCCACACTTAAAAGAAGTTCCTCTGAGTGATCTTTTGTCAAACCCTCTTTCATTTCTCCAGTATCCTTCATTGCGGTAGGAATTATGATTCCCTCTGCTATTACGGTAGAAATTTCTATCATCTCTCCCCCTATAGTATGAATTATTGTCCTTTTCTTCCTTCTGGTAAGGGCTACTTTCTTTGTTTTTCTCTGCATAAGGTCTTTCTCCTCTGGAATGTGTTCTACCTCTTTGAAATTTACATCCTATACCTCTCTGTCTTTGCTCATGCCTCTTATTCAAGTTGTCTTCAACTTCAATGTAAATTGATATGTTTCTTCTATTGTTGTCATCCTTACTAGACTTTGTTCTTCTTGAATATTCATTCTCAACCCATTGATGTATCTTGCCACTTTTTCCTTGCTTGCTTCACTATGTCGAGTGCTTATGATCATCTTATTAAATTCTTCTATATACTCCTGATGAGACTAGAAATGTCTCATCTAAATTCATCTCTATTTTCTCTTAAAATTAGCATTAAAAGTGGATTTAAATGTAGTTTTACAAACTGTTAGCTTATTTAAAATAGAATATAGATATATATTGGTTTGTTTCTTATAAGTCTAACATTTTCTAATGTTTATTAGAAAAAATAGAATGCAATATGTTTTAAAATGATGCAAAATTAGTCTTGAAGATTCCAACCTCTTTCAGCCAATCTTGAAGCATTCTAAAATCACTTCCAGAGCCAATTTTGAAAGTATTCCAGCTTGATTTCAGCCAAAGGTGTTTCAACTCATTTGGCTTAAACAATGGATTTGACATTCTCTCAACCTTTTATTTTCTAAAAATTTGAAGATAAATTATTTTGGGAAAATAATAAAAGTAGCAAAAATAAAGCCTTTTTCCCTTAAAAGGATGTGGATGTGTTGTCACTTTGTAAGGAGGGAATAAAGGATGTCATTCCTTTAGCATAGGATTAATAGAGAGAATAAAGGAATTTGTTTCCTATATAGAGAGAATAAAGGAATTTGTTTCCTTTAGCATAGGAGTAGGAGAGATATGTGTAGAGAATAAAGGGAGTTGTTCCTTTATCATAGGAATGGGAAATACAAGTGTATTTATGCTTTCCACTAGTTTAGGGAGTTGGGTGAAGATCTTCAATGTATAAATAAACCTCTCAACTCTAAAGAAAAGAGTTGTTATTTTGGTAAATTTTTGGAATAAGAAAGCTACAATAGTTTTAGAAGTAAATTTGCCGATAAGGGCGTGGTTTGGTGGTTAAGTCACTCAATTGTAGTGGCGGCCACTAGAGTTCAAACCCCCGCCGGGCCAACGAGCTCGCAGGCTTTACGCCTTCACTGGGCCAATGAGCTCGCGGGTTTGAAGTGTTCTTGCTAGGGGATGAGGTCCCCCATGTTGTGGCCTCACCAGTTCATTGCTCTGGGCAAAAGCATTCACATGGAGCTGGAGGGCGTGTCGCACCAGCATCATCGATCACGTTAAAAAGTTTACCAGGCACATTATCTTTAAAAAAAAAAGTTTTAGAAGTAAATTTGTAATATTTTGTTGAAGAAAAAAGATATATGGAGCATTGAGCACAAAGTTGGGTGAATGACCTTGGTCCAATTCCAAGGGAGGAGCAAGCAAGCTGCTCATCCTGAGGAAAAGGACATCATTTGGTACTTATTTTATTGTTTGTATTATTTTAGTTTTATGCATTTCTATTTATTTTAAATGTATTAAATTAGATTTTAGTGCAAGAGCTATTTTATTTCTATATTTTTAATTCATAGAAACATGTTTTAAATTTATAGTTTTAATTTATGCAAGTGTGTTTAAATTTTGCATGTGTGATTTCATTAGATTAATTAATTTTATTTTATTTTCTATTTTTATTAGAAAGAACTATTTGCCAAAAATCTTGAAGTTCCTAATGCATACAACCCTTGGATACCACCCCGGATTGATAAATTAAATGAAGAGGATTACAACGATCCTCGTCAACTCATTCACAGATTTCTCTTTTTGTCTTAGGTTTTGCAATCTCTTCAATAATTCCAACTCATAGTCAGCAGGTATAAACTGATTCTTCAATTTTGTTACCATCCTATCCCACTTTATGATATTTTCTTTTCCTCTCCTATTTCAATCCAATTGAACTTCTTTCCACCAAATAGTAGCATGTCCTTTCAACTTAGTTTTCGCAAATCTTACTCTCTCCGGATCTTTAATTTCCTCATATTCAAAGTATTCTTCCAAGTCATTTATCCAATCAATCAATTCCTCCAGATTCAAATTTCTAGTGTAGTTTGATACTTCCACTCTAAGTCTCTTACCAATCTTAGAAATAGCTTTCAACATCTTCGCCTAATCTGATTCTTCTTCTTCTAAGGCTTCTTCATTTTGTTCCGCAGATTAAAATTCTTCATCATCACATTCAACATCATGTCTAGGGTTTAATCCTCTTCTTCTATCTTCTTCTACAGTATCTAATCAAATTTTCATTGTCCTCATCATCTCAATCATTTCTTCCATTCTTCCATCCAACATTGGCCATAGCAGGCATCCTCATTGGTGACATCTATTCCTAGGATCTAATGTAACTACCTCAATTCGACAATCTGACTACAAGGTAGCAACTGCCTCACAATCGATGCTCTGTTGACAAACACAAGTAGACTGCCTCAGGTTGGTGATCTGTTCACAACAAGATCTTATAGAATGCCTTCACTTCTCAAAGGATTCCAAACTTTTCTCTAATACCACTTGGTGCAGTCATGGATGGAGAGTTCACATAATGAACCGTCCAAACCATGCAGCTAGAGTAAACACAACAAAAACAACTCGATTGTAGAATGCAATGGAAGATTCATATATTCATAATATCAAAGAATTACAATGCTCATATGTCAACAACATGCGGTCTTTAATCACAAGGGCTCATAGGCCTGATTTCTGGTTGCAATAGATATGAAAGATATAGCATTGAAGGTGCCTTCCGGAAAGAATTCCACTATCTAGCTTATGAAATCTACTAACTAAGTTCCTAATGCATCTAAGAGATCTATATATATCATCTTCAATCTCATAGAATCCTCTGCGTTGACCACAAGAGGTTACAAATGCCAATGAAAGATGTAATGTGTAGAAATAAGTAGGTCGGCCTACAACATCTGGTAATGCTTTGCAAATGCATGAAACTTGGTGTGGACCTCAAGGAAGGTCTATCTGATCCATATGTGTCATGTATGATGTTCCATTAGGCTCCGCAAGTCATGGAAGTTCTCTGCAAACTCATTAGGCTTCAACTGATTATCTGTATGCTCTGTTATGAGAAAACTGATGATCTTCTGATAGCGATAACTCTTAGCAGACAAATCCAAATGACCTAAATTTGAATATGATGTAGATGATGATATGTAGATGCTAAGTCTTCCACACACTCTGATATGAAGATGCAGAATGTGATACAAAATGATGAAACTACAAATGCTTGAACTGAACTGAAAATGAAAGAAAAGAAAGATTGGAAATGTTTTTGGTTGATGCAAGATTGCTCTGCAACCTGGGATGCTCCTACATCATTTCATCAACAACAGTAAAGACATCTGTGAAAAATAGGAAGGATTTATAGCATCAACAAGTCATGGTTAATAATTGCATGATTATGATTTGGTCTATGTGTTCCTATTTACTTCTATATTTATGATGGATAGGCAGAGTCATAATAGGACTATGTTATTCGAATAATCTTTGTATAAATTAGTTTCCTACTTCTGTTTTGATTAGAGTAGGAATAAGTCCTCTTCCTATGTTTGTGGGAAGAGTTGACATGTGTGGTTAGAGGTTGTTTAGAGTGCAAGTTAATTAGGGGATTTAGATCACGTCTATATATGTGATATATTTTGTATGTAACAAAGATCTAGAAGAATTGTTGTTATCAACACTTTGTGATCAACATTTGTATTACTTTTCATAAATTAAATAAAGTTAATCAGATTTAGTCAATGTGTGGACTATCCAATTAAGATTTGATTTGGGTTTTGTGAGGTTACATTCACCCAAGATAGGGCCACTTGAGGTAACTGTAGTTCTCTGTTAATTTAGGTGGTCAACAATTTATCAATTGTCATGAGTTGTTAAATTAGATTGTTATTAATTGTGATCACTGATTTGATTTAGATTGTTATCAGTTATAATCATTTGTTCATAACATCAACCTTGCATAGTTGAAATAGTATTTACTTATAGCCTAACAAAATTACTTGTAGCTTGTGCTTGTAGCAATCACTATTGATTAAAGTTCATAAGATAGAATTCATTTTCATTCAATCTTTCTATATACAACCTCTAGGATAAGCTCAAAAATCCTTAATTGTACAGACAATATAGGTGCCATCGAAGAAGAATACGATTCCTTGGTTTGACATAATTAAATGTAACACATTGTAGCCATTATATTGCTTGATAAAGGATCTGTTGGTCCGTTGAGTAGAATGCATGCCCCTTTTGTATCAAATTATTGGTCAATAATGGATTTATACAGTTGTGTGAAAGGAAGAACACCTTAGGAAGTTGTCGACCTATAATGTAAATGGAGAGTTTTATATATTCAACAGAGAGAGAGAGAGATAGTGGCTAATATTCACCAATTGGCTAATAGTTCAAGTTGTAAGGTGACCTATATCGCCACATTTTTACAAAATTTTATTTTAGTCTTGGTTAAATCACTAGAAAAAATTTGCCATGATATTCAATATCTGATTAGTTCATATTCGCCTAAATTTTATAAGTTATAGTAGAAAATGAAATTAATTCACCAATAATATTATATAATTATTGGTTATTTTAGCGCCATATCACTGTTTTAATTACCACTGTTGATTTTATTTATAACCATTGGGGTTGTATTCCATGGGTTAAAATGTACCCACAGAGCTCCAATGCCCATTGAGCCCAAAATTGTATTTGGGTCATTGATCTCAATATATAATCTAACAGTTGGGGTTAAATTTCATGAGCCAAAATGTACCTGCTAAGCTCCAATGCCCATGGGGCCGAAAATTGCATTTGGGTCATTTGCATTTGAGATCAATGGCCCAAAATGCAAACAACCCAAATGTAATTTCAGGTCCCATGGGCATTAGAGCTCCACAGGTAGATTTTGGCCTGAAGAATAGAACCCAAACCATTAAATTATAAATAAAATTAATGGTTGTGAAAAAGAATATAGGGTTGATTTAAAATATTCAATGTTTGATTTAAAATATTAAGAAATTATAGACATGAGCAATACACCTTAAACTAGTCAATCAATGCCACCCTCAAGCCCTTACTTTTCTGTAGGAACTTAAATTTTTTAAAAAGGAAGGATTCACTATGGTAATTAATGCATTTTCCTATTTTTCATCAAGATTCGCCAGGATTTTCTACAAATTTGTAGTGATGTAAAAAAATTCGCCAATAAAATTAATATTTTTTTCAAAAAAAGGAAAGATTCGCCAATATAAATTAATATTTTTTTCCAAAAAAATAAAAGATTCGCCAAGATTTTATATCTTTTTTCAAGAGGGGTTTCTTAAAGTTATCAGTGGAGAGAGAGAGAGAGAGAGAGAGAGAGAGAGAGAGAGAGAGAGAGAGAGAGAGAGCGCAGCCAAGCGAGGACTATTTTAGAGGTATAGATGATGGAGGGCAAGCTGAGTGGGCATTTTGATGTGTTTTAGAAAAGATTTCTACCTACAAGGGGTCTACATCAACAGAAGCTGAGGATGACTATCCCAAACCAAGGGAAGGCTAAAATCAATATTCATGTATGCCTATTGGCAATAGAATGATTGTAAAGTCCTTATTATTAGTTTAAAGAATAAGTAGTCTTTATTTATTATAGTTCAGTGTTATGTGAATTTGGTGTCTCTTCGTTTATGTGTGTGAATCGAGGCTCCATCCCCTGCTAATCTCTTGTTTGTTTTCTTATGTTGGCAGATGATCCCCTATTCTGTGTGGGGAGTGCATCTCGATATATGTGTGTGCATGTGTGTTTTTTTGTTGCCTATAGCAGTAGGGATAAGTAGGAATCAAACTAAAGTTATGAGTAGTGACTATTATGACTTGTGAGGACCTGTAGAAGTTGTGTGAAGTAGCTGCATAACCACCTACAACAAAGCAATTCTTCACTTCCAAAGGAGGCTATGGCAATTTATTTTAACAACTTAACCTCCCTTTCATTGTGACTATGTAGAGGTGACCGATTTGGGTAGTTGCAAGTGGTAAGTAGTCGCCATCAGTGGTTGTGCATGATTCCTAGGTCAGTAGCTCAAATTTAATTTTTATATAAAAATTTTAGTTTATATGTATATTTATTAGTTGAGAGATAATTATGGTACTATGATAAATAGATGAGACAATAATATAACTTTATTATAGATGGATCTACTATGTTGTGAGCATATGTAGAGACTATGGATTTTGTATTACTATTGTTTTGTGGGTGGAAGTGATTATAACATTGTCTAGGAACAAAGTTATCTTGGAAAGGTTGTGTGTTTGAAAATTAGAATTGTAAACATGAATGTTCTAGATAATTAGCACTAAAGATACTATTGTTAATGTCTATAAGGTTGGGTATTGGACCTTGACATGAATGATTAAAATGTGTAATGAAACAACAAAAATTGAAATTAGATAATTTTTAAGAAAAATTGCATAACTATAATTCTCTAAATGAAATATGTTGATAGTCTAAAACTATGAACCAAGTGAATATAAGAATTATGTATATTTACCCTTAAAACTTATCTTGTCAACCTAAACATTTAAGTTCAAATATTCTTATTATTTATTGAGTAGAATGAAACATATAATGTGTCATTAAAAAAGTAAAATCTAATATTTTATTACACTTTAAAAAATTAACTAATAGTTATATAATAAATAGTTTATTAAATAAATCAGTAAAATCCATCATTACAATAATCTAATTTATAGAAAAATCAAATCAAATAAAAACAGAGCAAGTTGCGACAATAATGCGACAACAATATGAGGTCTTCGCAAGAAGACCCCTACTCTCACAACAGAGTTTGTTTTTTGAAGCTACTAGGGCACGAAGACGCTCATTCTTTCCAGAGAACGAACGCCTAGGGTTTCGAGAAGCTTTCCACAATTCTCGACAGAGATCTTTCCCGGCTCGTCATGACCCTCCTGGTTTCCATCATTTTGGTTCTTTTGGAAGATTCATTGGCCAAACCCTGTGCTACGCTTCAGGAAAGGCAGAATCTGGAAATGGAGTTCGACAGGTATGGAAGGAAAAAACAATTAAGGCTAACCATAATCATTGTGATGAGGGTAAAAATCATGATGATAGGGTTTCTATGGAAATTGTTAACATTCAAATTCTGGAGGATATAGTAAACCCATATATTCAAGATCTTACTTCACGGGCCCTTATTGGTAAGGTCTAGAACCCTAAGTTTAAGCTTAATGCTTTTCTTAATTGGGTTAGGGTTACATGGAAAGAGATTTCAGATGTTTTCTTCTTGCATAAAGAATTATGTGTTTTTACGGTTGTTTTTGAAAATGGTTGTTATCGAGATGAAACCCTTCGTCAAAAATTGTGGTTCTATCAAGGTAAAGGGATCTGCATACAGAAATGGGAACCAAACTTTGACCCTGTTAAAGCTAACATGAATTTTGTTCCTTTTTGGATCTCATTGCCAAACTTACCGCTGGAGTATAGAGATCTCACTATTATTGAATTTTGTGCCAAGAAATTGGGCTTCTTCATTAAGCATGATATGTCAAATTTTTAAAAACCAGATATGCCAGTAAGGTTTTCCATAATTCTTAATACTTTGTTTCCCTTCCCCAAATTTATGGAATTTAATTCTAAATTTGGGAATTGGAAACAAGTAGTTGTTTTTGAGAATCCCATGGCTATGGAAAAAACAAAACTGTTTGACTCAAATCAGACATGTGAGGTTTTGGAAGAAGTTAATTTTTCAAAGGAAAACCTTGACTCTGTTAATATTGGGGAGGCATCTTTAAATCATTTTGTAAACTCCTCTGTTTCGGAAGAGGAGCACTAGTCTGTAAAGGAGTTAGAGGAAGAATGTCCTTTTGAGTTTGCTATTGGTAATTTTGAGGATTTTGAAACTCCCGTTTTTCCTAGTGACAAAATCAAGAAAAATTTACTTAATTCCTTCAACAATGAGGACAATAGCAATATGGAAATTGCAAATTAGGTGGATGTTTCAAGCTTGGATGTTTTTCCTTTCTCCGAGGACGAAGCAAATGCTTTTGTTGAAAGAACCATTCGTAAAGTTGCTTCTGACCTTATAGAAGAACTGGCAGATGAGGTAATTGCAGAAAAGCCAAATTCTATTGAAGATAGTTCAACCGTTCTTAACATTTATGTTCCAAGCTTAGATCCAAAAAACTGTTTAAATCAAGGGAAGTTAGACCGAGCTGTTCCACTAGGTGAAGGAAGTGAGGCTTTTGATTTTGAAACAAAGTTGTCGATTTCTCAATCCTTGAGTCAAGATTCTCCTACCAAACAGAGTTCCATTTCTCCTTCTAAGAGAGGACATAAGCCAAAATCCTTTAAAACTCAAGAAGAAATTAAAGCCGGTTTGCAGGCCACCCTGGATACATGTCTGAGATCGGGGAGAGTGAGAAACTCTCCCCGCGAACAATGAAGATCCTTTCTTGGAATGTTAGGGGCATTAACGCCCCTAACAAGAGACGCTTGATTAAGCGTTAGTTAGATTCATCTGGTATGGATATTGTCTTGCTTCAAGAATCAAAATTATCTCAATCTCAAGCTGATATTATTTTCCCAAACTGGTTAAAATGGAAGTATATTCACTTTCCCTCTCAGGGGGCTTCAGGAGGTCTGGCTATTCTTTGGGATAGTAAAATGTGTGAAGTAGATTTAATTTTCTCTGTTCCAAACTTTTTATTGGTTAAAATCACTTCATCTTCATTAAATTTTTGGCTCTTTAATATTTACGGACCTATTGCAACCAGAGAAAAAAAATAGTGTTGGGACATTTTAGCAGCACTTTTAGAGCAATTATCTGGAGAGAGTTATTTTTGGGGGGGATTTTAATGCTATTTCTTGTTTAACAAAAAAGTCGGGAGGAATTTGCCCTCCCCATAGGGTAATAGAGGATTTTAAAGAATTTATTTCAGATAATGCTTTAATTGATAGTCCTTTATTGAATGGGAGCTTCACTTGGTCTAATAGGAGGAAAGGTTTTTTAAATATTACAGAAAGATTGGATAGGTTTCTATTCTCTTATGAGTGGTGTCTTGATTCAAAAATTCCTGGTTCATCCGCTCTTCCTTTTACTGCCTTAGATCATTTTCCTATTTCTCTTCAACTGGAAGCTAATTTGAGTAGAAAGAAATTTAGGGCCTCATTTAAATTCCAAGCTATGTGGTTCAGAGATAAAATTTTTTTACCCCTACTAGAATCTTGGTGGAAGAATGCTCCTTTTGTAAAAGGCTCACGCATGTTTTGGGTTAATGGAAGGTTGAAATTTATGAAACGAAAATTTTTGGAATGGAATAAAACTTCCTTTGGTAATATTTTTTCACAAAAAGCAGCACTACAATCTCAACTAGACCAGTTAAATGAAGCCATTATTAGCAAGGGCATGGATAATGCTTCTTTTGAATATGTTAAAACTATTCAATCTAAATTAGAGGAAATTTTAGCCTGGGAAGAAATTTTCTGGAGACAGAAATCAAGGGAATTATGGTTAAGGGAAGGAGATCGAAATACAAAGTTTTTTCATGTTTCGGCTATGCTAAGAAGACACAAAAACTCTATTTTCTCAATAAAAGATTCTATGGGAAATATCTTACAAGAGGATTCTCTCATTCAAAAAGAAGGAATAAATTTTTTTCAGAAACTTCTCTCTAGAGAAATAAATCAGGTCCCCATTTCGACTGTAGCAGAAGTTATAAACCATATTCCTAATCTGATTTCTCAAGAAGATAACCTGAAGCTGATGAAGCATTTTACTCTAGAAGAAATGAAGGCAGTAGTCTTCTCTCTAGATCCGGACAAATCTCCTAGCCCAGATGGTTTCACTCCTCTTTTCTTTCAAAAATGTTGGGATTTTGTGGGAAAGGATATTTGGCTGGCGGTAGAAGAAGCTCGGAGAAATAGAACTGTATTGAGAGAAATTAATTCTACATTTATTGCTTTAATCCCAAAAGTTGCTACTCCTTTCTCTTATGCTGATTTCAGACCCATCTCACTTTGTAATACTTTTTACAAAATCATTTCTAAAGCAATTACCTTAAGACTTGCTACCCTTATCCCAAAAATTGTTTCTGATGAACAAGGAGGTTTTGTTCCAAGCAAGGAAACTTCAGAAGGTGCTCTGGTTGCTCATGAGGTACTACATTCAATTCATCAATATAAACTCCCTGCTATGCTGGTTAAGCTGGACATGTTAAAAGCTTATGATAGAGTGTCTTGGGAATTTTTGTTCCAAGTCCTCCTTAAATTTGGTTTCTCTCCAAAATGGTGCAAATGGATTTCTTCTTGTATCTCTGGTGCAAGTTTTTTAGTATTGATTAATGGCTCTAAATCTGATTTCTTTAAGTCTTCCCAAGGAATAAGGCAAGGAGATCCTCTTTCCCCTTTTCTTTTTATTTTAATGGCTGAAGGCTTGAGTAGATTAATTATGAGACATAACTCACTGGGTAACTGGAAAGGGATAAATATTCCTAGAATCCCTTTTTCTATTACACATGCTTTGTTTGCAGATGATACTTTGTTGTTTGGGCAGCCTGTGATGAAGGAAGCTAAAGTTTTGAAGGATGTCATTACCAGGTATTGTTTAGTATCAGGTCAGAAAGTGAATCAAAGCAAGTCTAAAATTTTCTTCTTTTTTTCATCTTCTTTGGTGCAAAAAAGGATAGCTAAGTTTCTTGGATTTCAAATTGATGCTCTACCCTCAAGGTATTTGGGAATTCCCCTTTTTTCGGGTTCAATTAAAAACATGTTTTGGGATAAGCTTATTACAAGCATCAAAGCTAAAATTTCTTCTTAGAAAGGTAAATGGCTAACATTGGCAGGGAAAATTCTAATGATCAAAACAGTCTTATCAGTGGTTCTGGTTTATTTGCTTTCAGTTCTGAAGGTCCCAAAAACCATTCTTTCTTATATTGTGAATATTTTAAGAAAATTTTTGTGGAATGGCTCCAATTTAAATGGGAGAAAGATCCCCCTAATTTCATGGGATAAAATTTGTATTCCTAAACAACTAGGAGGATCCGAGATTCATAATATCGCAGCACAAAATAAAGCTCTTGGAGCCAAATTGGTCTGGAATTTATATGAAAAGTTAGATTCTAAGTGGGGAAAAATAATGTATGCAAAATATTTAGATTATTTTTCTCCTAAAAGAATCTTTACTATTCTTAACCCAAAGGAGGGTTCTCACATGTGGAATTTTTTGATAAATTGTAGAGAAGTTATTTCCCCTTTTTTATCTTGGGTTATCCATGATGGAAACTCTACCCTTTTCTGGGATGATTCTTGGAATAATCATCCTCCTCTAGCTAAAACATAAGGTCTTCAAGAGATCAAATCTTTTTTGTGTCAAGCTTGGGGAACAAAAGTTAAAGATTATTTTGAAATTGATCACAACTCAGAAATTAATAAAATCAAATGGAAATTTTTTGATGATTTCTTGATCCCTCAAGAGCAGAAGATTTTGCTCAAAAATATTTTGAAAGATAGAAGACTTTTTATCTCAGGAGAAAAGGATAAACTAGTTTGGGCTCCTTCAAAATCTGGTTGTTACACGGTTAAACAAGGTTACTTAAGTATCATCAGTAAGGTTTCTAATCCAAATATTATTTGGCCCCATAAGCTCTGTTGGAGTGATCCTTGCCTGCCTAAAGCTGGAGCTTTTACCTGGTTAGAACTGAATTACCGAATCCTTACTAGTGACAGGTTAGCTAAACTTGAGTTTACAAATTCTTTCTCATGCCCCTTCTGCCATGAGGTGGAGGAATCAGTGGATCATCTTTTGTTGAATTGTAATTTCTCCTCACAAGTTTGGTATTGGCTTCTTTCAAAATTGAGTTGGTCGGGTCCTCTTCCTTTTTCTCTACTTCAAGTCTTCCAAAGTTGGCCTATGTTATTCTTAAAGTCTACTTTTTCTGCATTATGGCTGGTTTCGCCAAGTATTGTCATTTGGTCACTATGGCTAGAAAGAAATAATAGAATATTTTAAAAATAAATAATCCTCTCCATATAGTTATAGGTAAAGTTGAAAAAACTATTTCAGAAGTGGTTTTAGCCTCACTTTTATCAAAAAGGGAGGGTTCTCTAATTTTCACAAACTGGGATGATATGATATTAAAAAATTGGAAGCAGTTAAGGCTGCCTAACTCTAACTGCTTTATATCTGAAGATAAGATTAATCGATCCTCTATCAAATGGATCCCTCCACCTGAATCTTTTGTAAAACTCAACTTTGATGGTGCGAGTAGAGGCAATCCTGTAAGTTCAAGTGCTGGTTGTGTTATTAGAAATCATCATGGAGTAGTTCTTAGAGCTTTGTCAATTAAGATGGGTACAATAACAAATAATGAGGCTGAGGCTTTGGCTTTAATAGCTGGTTGTGTTATTAGAAATCATCATGGAGTAGTTCTTAGAGCTTTGTCAATTAAGCTGGGTACAATAACAAATAATGAGGCTGAGGCTTTGGCTTTAATAGCTGGTTGTGTTATTAGAAATCATCATGGAGTCGTTCTTAGAGCTTTGTCAATTAAGCTGGGTACAATAACAAATAATGAGGCTGAGGCTTTGGCTTTAATAGCTGGTTTGAATTTAGCATCAAAATGTGGCTTTAGAAACCTTATCGTGGAAGGGGATTCATTGAATATTGTAAGAGCTTTTTCCAATAACTCCTCTCGAAGTTGGAAAATTGATTACATTTTAAAGTTTGGAAGGAATATACTGAAGCATTTCCAATCTTTTCAAATAATTCATACTTACCGTGAAGGTAATCTATTAGCAGATTTTTTGGCCAATTTTGCATTCAGAACCAATGATGTTGTTATTGAATGGGATTCTGACTCCTTTCTTTTGATCCGCAGAGTTAGTTATATATTGGAGAAGGACAAAAAGGTTTAATTTGGGCAATTTTGTTGTCATTTCCAGAGACTTTATTGGACTATCATTACTTATTTTTATCCCTACTCTATCGGCCTTCCGTGCTAATAAGTTGACGTTGTTTAAGTTCTTTGAAGTATCTCTTCGTTGAGGTGTGTTGTACTTCGATGTATTTCTTAAGTGCAGGATGGCAGATTTCGCACACGGGAGCTAGGAATTCTTTATCTCATATACTTGATGAGCTCTGCTTGTTATTTATTCATTTAACTTGGTAGTATGCTCTGTTCCTGTTACAGTTGCTTCTTTTATTTTTTGCATTTGATAACTTCTAAGCTTTTGCAGTTCAACATGGGCTCTGTTCATCGGAACACCAGAATTTCCTGGCCTATTCAGAACTGGGAACAGCCCCTTCTTGGTTTTTTTAACCCAAATTCAATGTAGGAAGTATTTAAGATTTATGAGGATTCTGTTGAAAGAGCTATCACTCAGGTTTGTGACTTGCAAGTTTTACATTCTCCAGTTTCTATTTATCCATCTCAAGCTGCTTCACATTTTCTCTCTAATGCGATGGACCTTTTGCAAAGTGGAGATAGGGTAAGGGATTTGGGTATAATGTTTGTTCAGAATGTTCATTTATCTATTGATATGTTTAATGTTGCTTTAGAAGATTATGATTTGCATGAAGGTTCTGCTCTTGTGGGAGGGTTATTTGATTGTAGGTTACTGTTTCGCACTCTTGAACTTCACTGCCTCTTCAATGCGTTTAAGCATGGCCTCTGAAATAATTGTGTGACTTCCTTTCAGAACTCTATCCACTGTCACAGGCGAGAATTGGGGAATCATTTGGCAATTAAGGCATCAGAAACTTTTAATGCACTACTCTTCTTATTGAATTATGTTCCTCCTCCACCACCTCCTCCTCCTCAGCTCACAGAAGATGAGGATCAAGAAGAGGATCGTGCCTTGCAGATTATAGAAATTGCAGACTAATTGGGAATTCCCTAATGTTTTGGTTTTAGCACTAAGTTTTTGCTCTGATTAGTGGTCGACTTCGTTAGCTGCCTTGTAATTATTTTTTGTTATCAGTATGAACTCTGCTAAGAATTGAGTCATAGAATGTTACTACTGGACTGCCTCATTTTTCTGAGTTGATTTTTGTTTTATTTTTGTCACAAATAGGCTATAACCGGAGGTTTTCTTTGCCGATTCTTTCTTGTCGGTATGCCTCCATGAATCTAGCATTTTGTATTTTTTCCTTTTTAATTAATATATTTCAGTGGTGTTTACCACTTTTTGAAAAAAAAAAATCTAATTTATATTTTTAAGCTTGAAGTTTTAAAATTTTATACTTAATCGATGGTAATAAAGAGAGAGAAAAGACGTTCATAAAGAAGGGAAAGTTATATCTAGTTCATTCTTATCTAAAAGTTTTAAAAAAATCTATTGCTGTAGCTAAGAAAACAAAGGACTCGTTAAGACAAAGTAACAAATTTGTATTGTCATATTAAAAGACAAGGAGTGAGTTCTAAAATTAGTCACATCTCAAACAAGTTGCAAGGAAAGAAAAGGCAATAATTGGATATTACCTAAATTACAAAGCTTTTAAGTTGTACTTCACTCATCTAAAAGATTACTTTCAAAGAAGGAACTTGACTATGAAATTGTACCTTATCAAACATAGATAATTATCAATTAAAATATTAAATTGATTATATTGTAAATTGGTGAGGTGAATTATTATATTAAAAGAATTTAGAAAAATAATTATTTGTATCTTGAGCACATATTTTTATTTTTTATATATTGTTTTCATTCTTAAGAAAGATGGTACAGTATATTTGTGTGGTGATTATTATATACTTTAATAATTTAATTATTATCAAAAACAAATATCCACTTCTTTAAATTGGTATTTTTTATATTAAATAGTTGGAGGACTCTGTTGGAATCTCCTCCCAAGAAATATTAAAGCAAGTACAATAAAGACTATGGCATAGAAATAAAAAAGGATGAGCATAATATAAAATTAGTCCTAAAACACCTACTACAACCATAACAAAACACCACCCTTAGACTAAAGCTAATGCCTACCAACTAACAAAAACCATGATACCACAATGCACCAACCATACTAGATGCATTATTACATTGCAAAAGTCAAGCTCGGTGCACACACCCTAGATAGCATACTTATGGCCCGAAACAAAAAGATCCACAACAAGAACTAGCAAGGAGTTAATTTTAAGGTAACCCCCCATTGGCCAACTCCAAAAGCTTTAGCTCTACCCCACTCTGTTGTTTCCTCTACCACTTCTCCTAATCTCATCGTGGGATCCATAGTTCAAAAGCGAATCCTACACAAGATTTCTGCGCAAGTCTCTTGCCCTATAGATAGTACTCCCACATAACATAGGGATAGTATGATTGTTGGTTATTTATAGAGAACCCTTCTCATGAGTTACCTTTAATTCCAACATTACTTTACCAATACCTATTCAATAATCCTGTTAGGTCTCAAAAATGTAGGTTGCCAATCCTAAGAGGATGCCAAGCTCTATGTTTAGATTGGCAACATTTTTTGAACTAACTTGACGAAATCAACCTTCAAGGTTTGATGATTTCCTTTGCTTTAGGTCCTGCTACACCTAGGCGGGTAAACCTTGGAAAATTAAAGCAGACTGAATGTGAATGTGTGGACTAATTAAATCTATCTACAATGGCATAAGATGTAGGACAGATGAAATGCTTGCTAAATAGTTTTATGTCTAATGTCTAATGAGTGATTGGTAGAAATTGTATAAGCAATATCAAGGTAAAAGGTTTTAAGTATTGAGTTAAATAAGACTAGTGCCTTGTTGGGTAACAGAGTCAATTTGAAGGACCAGGACTAGTGGTTTCCTAATGGTAATAATTCTAGTTGTTTGGCACAGTTTTAGTTTATAACTTGTATAAACGTGCAAGTAAATGACTGACAAACTCTTCTTGATAATCCAACCAAATAAAATCATATATCTTATAATTCACCAGAAGGTATTTTAATCCTTACTTGAAGGAACCAAATGAAATGAATGGGCAAGATTAACAGATAATATTTTATTGGAGACAGAATGGCAATCTAATTATATGGCCCTACTTAGTAATCCAAACTTAACACTTCCAGGCTACTGTGACTAAATCAGAAGGGTTTAATTCCTCAAATGGACACCAACCTATTTAATCACATGGATACAGCAAATGTGTATTGACAGATTAAATATATACTTGATACATTAATCTGAATAAACAAGGAAATGCAGAAATGGAGACAGCCACACAATTGAATAATTTTAACAAACAACTAATACCAAAGCAGAACCACTGGATCAGAGAACTTCAAACTTCTTCTTCAAATAAAATATGCAACATAGTCATTTTGAAATCTTGTATATTATGTATATGAATATATTCTACTGCTGATGATCTTTCAACACCGATTGTTTGAACTTATATAGATGTTTCTATGAAGAGACATGACTCTTCAATAAGTCTTTTGGGAACTTAACAAACATTAATAGCTATTACATAATCATGATTAGGCTTTATTCAGCCATAAATAAACTTTAGCCAAGTGATCTAAATACTCCTGATCACGGTGAGAATCAGTAAGATCAATAGCATCTCTGGTAATCACATCAAGTGTGACCATTCTTTCCAGGTGTCTGCAAGCTTCTTTAGATGCAAAGGCTTTGTCTTTCAGAGCTCCTGTGGCCTGTTGTAATATAACTTGACAATCGACAATCCATTCTTCTTTGCTCTTTACCTCCCCATTGTCTTTAAATAATCTGGGCACTCCTGTGTTCGGTGGCTGTAATCGAAATCCTCTGCTTTTGCTTTAAGAGTTCCTCTGTATTCGCTTCTCAAACAACTTTGCAATTATAATGACCATAAAAATTTCATAGCTGTTTGTATTTAATTGTCTGATCAATTCAATGTTCGTCGCTGTGAAATGTCACATCGCCATAACTCCTCTTATCGGCATGATTTTTAAAATGTCTGGGCGACCTTAATGCTTTTATGGCGCGAACAATCAATCGGCGTGACCATCAGCAGGACCTGTTTCATCGCCGTGTGATTTAGATTTCCCTCCGACATAATGAGTCTTACCAATATAATTTGTTTATCGGGGTGATTAATACTATCGGGATAACATAAATATGTTTCCCCGAGCTTTGTCGTCTCACCAATATTCATCTTTACTTTGGATCAGAATGACTGCGTTAATGTCTTGCCGCTAGAGTATCGACAGCTATGAATTTATTCCCATCGGAATGAAATATACTATCGGGATAGCTTTCCAAAGATAACCTGATCCTAGTCATCTCCCCGATGGCCCTTTCATATTCTTTGTCGGACAGAGTATATTAAAGTGTCACCGACACCTTTTGATCGCCGTGACTTATGAATCGGTAAGACCTAATTCCTTTGTCCCGATATGTTGAGTCATCCCGATAGATTTTGTATCGATGTGAGTCTCACCGAAGACCCTCTTTTTGCCAAGACATTGAGTATTGGAGACTTATTTGTTTCTCATCCCGATAACTTATTTCTTGCCGATGGCTATTTGTTTCATTGCCCCCGCAGGATGTTCGGTGAAACTGTTGCCGAAATACTTCATCGGTATGATATATACCGTCAGGGCAGCTTTCGAAGGATCCTCCGATGGTTATTAGTCACACCGATCGGTATGACTACTTGGTTATCTTGCCGATGTAAGGTCATTGGTATTACTTATTCCATCGGTGACTTCTATAAATCTCTTTCCGATCTCTATTCTCACACCGATGGTTATTTTCAAATGATTCCTTATGTATCGGTGTAAGCAACACAACATCTTGCCGATAGATTGACCTTGAAGAAATTTAGCACTACTCATCTATAGACACCTTGTGAGATAAATTAAATTTTTATTATGATTTTTTGGGATATTTTTCAGGATTTTGTTCAAATATGATGGAGTGAGAAGACAGTAAAATTTTTAAATTTTTACTGTCCTAACAAATCCCTTAACACATGTACCTCATGTTACAACATTTGAAACGTTTGTGCCTCAAATCCGAAGCCCCCTACTCAACGAGTATCACTATCCAACTCCTTAACACCATATCTACTTGTGGGGAGTGCAAGAAGGGCATCATAGTGGTCAAAAAGCACCATTTGAAGCATCCAAACCCTAATTGAAGCATAAGGAATGTAGAGCACCAATATCTCCATAAAATCCCTCCTAACCATTGCTTTAGACTTGGGAGGACCCTATGCTCTCAAACCTGACTCACAAAGCACTAACTTTACAAAACCTAGCACCATAGATGTTTAGGAGTGCTCAAAAAAATTACTTCCAAATGACTATCCAAATAGCTCCTTTACATTGTGGGTCTCTCCACACCTTTAATTTCTTGTGATGTGCAATGACAAAGATCTAGAGAGAATAGAAACTACACATGTTGTTTCCATCACACAACCAACCGACTAGAAACCACATTCATAATGACTTCATACAACTAAGTGTAACTTGGCTTCAAATAAACCACTCACACAAGCCAAATAAAAAATTAATTCCTTTTGAACACTCACAACAAACATTTTAAATTTTGAACATTAGTACAAAGGAGCTTCGAACAAAACATGTAGGACAATAATCCATGTAACATTAACCTTTCACAAGCAAGCATTAACAAACATATGCCAATTCTACACACACCAAAAACTAAAAAAAATAACCTACACATAGAACTTTCCATAAGGACCACAAGCAAAAAGAGATCTATTGTACCCAATCCAAAACTAGATTGTGCTAACAAAAATCTTCATCATCGTTGAATCCTCATGTGTTCTTATTGTCGTGTCTTGCATTTGAGTCATTTTTTCTCAACTTATCATCATCAAGTCTGTCATTAGTCTGTCATCATTGTCATAAACCATGTCTTCAAAATCTAAAATGTCAAAGGTCATGTTCGAGTCATTCGTCTGTTGTCGTAAAAGTTAATAAATCATTGTAAAATGTCAAGTCCAATGTTCAGGGCATCAAACTCTAATATTCGTCTGGTCAAAATCCAAGTGTTGAGTTTTTGAAATATTATTTATTTGTTCGTAAATTTTAATTTTAAACATATTAATTTATAATCGATAATTCATTATTAATTATTTATTGATAAGTTTAAAATTAATTTTTTTAAAAAAAATTAAAAATATTTTAAAATTATTGTAAAAAAAATTAGAAAATCATCATAATTTTTTTTTAAAAGGGATTTTTTTTAAAAAAAGACATATTAACAAAGGCCTGTCCCTATCATGTACTACGCGCCATTGTTAATCAAGAATAAATATAAAAAAGAGGAGAGACGTGCTTTTGTTGAAAAGCACTTAATGCAAAGGCACGTGAAAATCAAAAAGCAATACGACTTTCTTTTGTACGCTTCTCGAGCGCTTCAAACACACTTCTATTCTTCAAAGGTCCTCTTTCATGGAAAGGAACACACTTTCAAGATCAAAATAATAGAGAGTGAATAATAGCAAAGCGCCCTTTTATTCTTCCATACGTGCCTATATCCTAGTGCTCATACTAAGAAAGGTTATGCAAGGAAAAGTCAAGGAAAGATTACAGATAGCTCAAAGCAAGGCTATACATAGGCTATTGGAAGACTAAAAATAGCTGATGGTACTTGTATAAAAATAGATCATCATTATTCTATTTTTCCATTATTGTTGGGAAAATGTCTCAACTTTGTTTTTTCCATATTTGTATTTAATTATATGTTGACAATTTGTAATTAGCCGATAGGCTTTTATATGTGAGCCTTATAGTGCTCGGAATTGTCTCACGCTATAAAAGTAAAAAAAATCACGCCAGAAATTTTTCGAAACTCGTCAGTTTTCCTATCGGCATATTCTTTGAACCTCCTATGGGTGCAAGTGCTAGTTATCACTTAGTTGTCATGAAAGTTGCTAAAAGCAACTATGACAACTTGTAAGATGTTTTTAGTAGTTGGATTAGAAAGAGCATGAAAAAGGGGAAAGATAAATGGGAACTTGATAAGGTAAGGAATATCTTTTAGTTGGTATGTGCACATTAAAAAGGTGGATAAAATCACAAGTTGGAAGAGGAAGTTTATTATTTAAATCCTCTTGATTAGGTGTTGTAATTTTGCATGGATAAGAATGCCTAAATTAACTAGTGGTTTTTAGCATATGTTTTTAGAAACCATTTGTGATTTGTGGCTTTTCTTGTGTCTATATATTAAGTGAAGGAGATGTAAGTTTCAGTCTTTCAGGGAAGCAAGTTGTTGAAGTAATAAAGTGATGCAGAAATTCAGAGAGGATAGTTCTATTGATGTAACTCATTTGAAGGATTAATACAAGATGAGGATCTCTTTGGGTGTGGAGTTTTTTCCACAAGGGTTTCTCCACGTAAATCTTGAGTTATGGTTTGCATCTATTTTCTATAATCATTTTCTTGTTCATCTATGATTTATCACTATCTATTTACTTGGATGCTTAAATATTCAATACATTTTCACTGTGAAGTTTATCCTATTTAATACAATTATTTCATTCTTCCAAAATTCAAAAAGAGTCTTCTTCGTTCCAACAACAACCTTTGTCTTTTGAAGATGGTATTGTGATCAATTTTGATCATATTTTATAGCGATATATGTTGATATTCAATGAACATCAATAATCAACTTCAACAACATTTTCTAGCCGTGATCATCAATCTTTGATATGGATGCCTAAAAGTTTCATCACAGTCCAAATTCTCAAAAGAAAAGAATAATTTTATATCATGGCAACTATAGTTCTTTTAAAGATTGGAGTCACCAAGATTGGTTAAAGTGGCAAAATTTTAGTGTTTCAAAGGTTCTCCAAACTTAGTTAGAACAAAAAATTAGAATTTTCCAGAACCGCCTTTCATGATTCTATTTTTAGCATGAGGAATTCGTGCTATCTTTAGCCTCGTGTTATTTTTAGCATTCACCATTTATAGCGTCCACCAAAGTTGACTCATGTTCCTTTGCCATGCAAAAGATGTGAACATGCATTCATAGTTTACAATGAATTTGATTTTTAGTTGAATTGACAGTTGTCGTTGCATGGTTTTTAGTTTTAGTCTTACTAGAGCAAATAATTGTAATAAAGTTTCTGTGGCATACAAACAATAGTCAGTTAGGATTAGAAGTACAGTTAGTTATTTTATTTAATTTTCATGCAATTCTTTGTAAGCAATATAAATAAGTGCTTTTGCACATAAAGTAGGAGGGATCATCAGAGTAAGATTCATTAATCAACATTTAGTATCCAAGTTAGAGAAATCAGTTGTATTAATGAATGAACATCAATAAAATGACAATTCTCATGTCTTCATTATGCTGAAATTACTAATTATTTGGTGTTCAACGTAATTGTGATTCTGTTATTTCAATGATATTCATTATGCTTGTTTGTTGATGAATGTTTATTGAAATGTGTTGTCATCTATGCCAAAGGTTAAGTTGATTCAATGAATCTAGGAACTTTATGTCACAAGTGAAATTGAAGATATAAGTTGTGGCTTTGTCTTTTCTGATGGAACTATGAAAATTTCCATAGTTTTATCCCCAACTTTGCAAAAATTTGGCTACAAGATTTCCATAATTAGGGTTCTTCTGCTATAGTATGTTCTGAGTAACCTAACTTTACCAAAAACCCTAAACCCCTATAGTATTAAATCAAAAGTTGCACTTAGTCTAATTCTTCGGTGACTGCCTCTTCCCATCACTATCCTTTTAAAATTCCCTTTTCATGTCATCCCTCAATGTTGTTTACCGACCCCTCGCCAAACAAGTATTGTCTATAGCCCATGCCAAGGAAAAGCTTAATATTTAAAAGAAAATTTTGCCCGATTGGTCATCCTTCGTCTAGTTGGCAAAAGGTTATAGGCATGTCTGAGACTGGTCCTACTAATCTGTTTTGTGCAGGTAGCACATGCAGATCCATTTCTGCCATTCCGCCCACAATAAATTGCAAAGGAAACTGGCCTCGGCGAAAATGCAGAAAGGTGACAACTGGCGAAGGACGATCCTGGTTGGCATGAAGGTGGGCCCCAGGTGTTACATATCAGTTTCTATCTCGATTTCGTCATTCCGCTATACTCCATCAAAAGGTTTTCTGAGCAACCGTGGAATCACAGAATTGAGACACGTAGCTTCCTCACGGTGATGGGATTCTTATATTAAATACATGTCTCGAACGTGGCATCAAGTGGGACTATTTCAAAGGATGCTATGCCCAAGGTACAGTGATCTGATGGTTATCCGCCATTCCACCAAGATCATATCTCTAATCACATCCTTCATACACGGAATAGCAGGTGCTGTCTTAACTACACTGCGGAGGGGACTTCTCCTCAGGGACGCGGCTGGAAAAGGGATGTCCGGGTGGCATGTTATTATTGAATCAAGCAAATAGTAAGGTCTGACTTGGAAAAGGGGTCAAATCAACATCGTCAAAATACACCAGCTAGGATCTAGATCAACAACTTAAATTCAAAATCATGCTAGAAGGATTCGTTGGCATTGAACCTGGCTAAGTTGCATATCAAAAGCATTAACTACTCAGGCATGTGCAGGGTCTTCATCACCGCCGCTTCTGAAGAATTTAGTAACAAAATGATTTGGCGTATGTAACCCTGGCCCTTAGGAATTTGTGCCAATACCAGGGATGACATTTCATCCACTATGTGATGAAATCAAATATGATGACAGGGCTCAAATGGGAGAACCAAGACACCTGATCTGGTAAAATTCAATACAAGAAGTGATGTTTTCAAGTTATGCAGAATTATGAAGCTTTATCTTTCTATTCAATTATGGCAATCTTTGATAGATTTCCATTTATGGCAGAAATATGCTGAAATGACTGGAAATTAATACACCACAGATGGGCGGATGTGTGCTTACATTTTTTCAGTTGTGGAGCGGTTGCACCAGCCTCTTCAGCTACATCTGTTGGTTACAAAACAATTGTAACTTCTTTTGTTTTAAGGCCTGAAGCTTGTTGCCCCCTTATTTCTATAAAAGGGGATTCAAGGCTTAGAAAAAAGATATTGGTTTGAGGTCATATTTCCAGACTGAGTCTGAAATAGGGATCAATCTAGTCAGGGAGGAGTTGTAAATGTTGTCGATGAGGATTGCACCCTTATGCAAAGCTGTGACACTTTGCAATCCTTTGAAACATGGGGACAAACCCAGGCTGTGGGTGACCTATAGCGAGTTTGAACCTCTAGATTATGGGCTAGTTCCCTTAAAATATTCTATTGGAATGTATGATTTTTCTATTTTGGAAAAGGGGAAGAAGGAAACTATAAGGAAATAAAACTATAAAATTTGGTGATACACCTAATATGGATGGAAAATTTGCAATCTGGTTCACAATAGAATTTAGAAATCTAACTCACACAATCGAATCTGGGCATAAATATCACAAAAGTGCTTCTGAGGAAGGCTGGAAAATAAACTCTTTATGAAGGAAAAGGTTTTTCACAACAATGAAAGAATTATTTTCCATAACACAACCTAAGACCTGTAATACACTATGCTTAACACCTCAAGTAAGAGTGAGACAATAATTTTAAAGGTTTTAATAATTAAACATAGTAAAACTTCATCAATTCACTTCATACAATTAGCATCAAATGGAAAGGAAACTACTTGATTCTAAAAAATAAAGGAAATATTGCAAGAGAGACAAAAATGGAACCTGTAACCTACTGTGATCTCTATAAAATTGTCAAAAATGAGCTACAAAACTTTCTTCTCTCTCAAAGTGTAAAAGAGCGAAAAGGTAAGAACTCAAAAGATGAGTTACAAAACCTCGTCTTTCAATGTGTAAAAGAGAGAAGAATTCAAGAACTAACAAAAAACAAGTTTTGCTTTACAATATATAGCTTGCTCTCACTCAGAGGCATGCAAAAAATGAATTGTAGCTAACTGCCTCTAAAAATAAGTCCTCCAAAGTGATCCAAGAGCAAACTCAAAAATCCCCCAAAACAAGGGCTCAAACTGCCACAAATCGATTAAAAATAGTTCCAATTTGGACCTCTCCATATGCTTGACCAAGAAGTTGACCAAGAACCCTAAAAATGCTCCTCAAATCATGCAAAAATCCCCTAGATGGTCTAGTTAACTCAACTTATCAATTTGCATGACTTTGCATTTACAAAATTGATTGTGAGTAAATAATAAAGTAATTAAAATAATTACTCTATTATTGGTTACAACTTGTACTTTTTGATTTTACAATTTGTGAAAAATAATAAAGTAATTTGAAGAATATTACTTTATTATTTATTTACAATTGATTTATTTGTAAAATCATGCATGATGAGAAAAAATAAAACTCCTTATCTATCCAATTACAATTGCCTAATTTGCAATAATTAAATCAATACAATACAATACCTTATACATCCCATACAAATCATACCTTATCTCTCCAAACATATTATATAAGCCCAATGCAAAAATATATCAATATCAAAGTAGATAATATAATCTACTTTATCCTTATATCTCCAAATGCAATAATTCTTCAAATCACTTGGTTTCTGACTTGGTCTTCGCTTGAAAAAGAAGAGGAAAGGATAAGGTAAAGAATCTTACCTCTGCATGATTATTATCTTTGACCATTATGAAAAGGCAAATAAAGCAATGATAAAATATGCCCTCACAGGCCCCTTGTGGTATTATCATTAGGTCTTAGACTTCCAAAGTCTTGACCTCGGTGCAAATTAAAAGGTAATGATTCTTTGTTTTGAAGTCAAAATAAATAATGTGGAAAAGCAAAAGGTGTCGACACTCGACCAAAAGCACCTCCAAACCCTAAACTTCTTCATTTTTCACTCACCACCTTGCGAGCTCTGTCTGAGCTGCCATGCTGCTTGCTTAGGGTTTGAGCTTTTCACTAGTTTCTTATGCATCTCTGAGGTTTCTTTGACGCCTTCTTTGTGTGCTTCATCTGGAAGTGAAAGGTAAGCTCTATAGTCTAAAGTTTGAGACATTTTTTTAACTTTCTTGCATGAAAATGGCCCATAGGCCGTGGCTTCAAGGTATTGTCTGCATCTTCTGATGTGTCTTTTGATTTCTAGTTGTGCATTCTCTCTTATGTGTCTTTTGAGGTTACAGCTTTATACATTTTTCAAAAGCTTCTCAATGGCAACATAAGGCAGCCTGTAGGTTCTTTTCCTTCAAATACATGAGGTAATGTTCCATTTTCCTTTATCTGTTGCTTCTCTTTTGACTGTAACTCCATTCTTTGACAAGGGTTTCAAAAAGATATGGGTCTTTTGATGTGGGGTTGCTTAAAAACTTTAAAAGATTCCCTAGCTGGCCACAACCATAGCTACTGTATCTTGCTCTTCACTTAATTTCCTTTTGCATTCTTTGAGAAGACAAGGGTTTGACAGTATATTTTGAGGGTTCAAAATTTTCTTAAGAAAATACTCCTCAGGCACAGCCTGTAGCCTCCTTGCCTACAAGAATATATGATAAAGCTCTATTTAACTTGCTTGATGTTCTTTTTACTGTGCCTTTGATATTTGGAGGGTTTTGAATAAAAAGAACAAGGGTTGTTACATCTTGAAGAAAATGGCTCCCTACTGCTGGCTATAACAACTCTACTGTATCTTCTCCTTTTTTCACTCTATCTCCTTTCTTTTGAGACTGTAAATCTAGCTATATACATTCAGGTAAGTGTCATATTCATTACATTTACCATGGTTATCTTTCATAGTGGAACATGATAAATGATGAGACAAGAAACACCAGTACTGCACCTTCTTTGCATTTGGATGTGATACATCTTACTGTATTGTGATGTCTTAATAAGCATCTCCTCTACATACTTTGATCATTGAGGACTCTGCATTGTATACTTTGTGGATAGATTCTTGTGGATTGTTTTACTGATGTCCCTTAGACAGTTGATTGCTTCATTATATACTCTATCATGGTCAAACATTTAATAGCAATTTTACACCTCATTCACAACAAAAAGTGGTAAATATTTGCTTTATTACAGTCTTTAAGACTGCTCTCTATTGCCCATGGTGACTATTCTATCTTGATTGTTCCATATTGTATGTCTGTCCTCTTTGCATTATTTGTTGGCTATGTATGCATCCTCTTTACTAGTTATTCTAATGGGGTAACAGCCCCTCTTCATTGCATTTGGCTGTCACTTTTTTTTTTAATGTCTACCTTCGACAACCTAGTATAAGCAGTGAACAAGATATTTAATGGCATTTATCAATCTCCTTGCCTAAGTCATGATCCCCTCTGTAATGTTGTTCTCTTCTAGCTGATGATGACTGTTCCATTAGCTGAAACAAAATATTCCTTGACTGTACTTGGCTTTATTGGAAGATGAAACAAATATCGATTTACCTATTGCCTATAACTGGGAACTACATTATTCCTTGGCATCTGGGACTTTAAAGCATCTATACTCCTGATACTCTTTTGATCCTTCATTATACAGTGTGATTGTTGTTCCATACAGTGTGACTATTTTTCCATACAGTGTGACTGTTGTTCCACTTCTTTGATCACACTGCATTTATTAACTATCCTTTAACATTGTACCTTCCTTTGTTGTTATGTCTCCTTCTACCATTGCAACTTGAATGACATATATGAATAACAAAAGAAAATATCTCATTTATATTAAAACAATGGAAAGTACCTTTCTCCTCTGGTCACTATACCTTTCTGTACTTCATGGTGGCAGCTTCATAGGATGTATCTTGGTCTTTTAGACCTAATTACTTCACTCTATGGTATAGCTATTCATTGTCATCATTTATGACTATACCTTGTGTATCTATTGATGGCATAGGACTGTTATGAAAAATGACACTTCATTAATGATAAAGAAAGTGGAACAATACCTTGTTTTTTGCATATCATTTGGAATTTGATCACTGATGAGCTATTGGATATAGCATAACATGTAATGTTATCACTTGAGCATGTTGGGCTCAACCCTTGTGGGAGCCACATTTTCTCCACATGCTTTGTCTTTGAATCAACAACATTTACTTTTCCTATACCTGCATAGTGAACAAACACGTTAGCATAAAAGATATACTTGATGGTATTGATTGATCTTCATTATTATATTCTGACTTGTAGCACATGTCTGATCTAATTTTTCATATGAAATGCATGATGTAAACAGTTGATACGTCTGCATGATAAAACATATGATAACTTTGAACATCTGGAGCTCTTACGGGACTTTCCCCAATTTTTTGCAGGTTTAACTGATGATAGGAGCTGAAGATGAAGACTGAAGATCAACATCAACAAAACAACCTTCTTAACTCAGGCAATGATGGATGTTTACCTTTATCATATGTTCTTATTATTTCTTTTATCATCAGATGTATAGCTTGCATGTCTATATTGCTCAGTCTAGTTACTCCCATGGCTTGTGTGGGACACATTTGAACACTTCTTTTAAACATGATCAGTTAATCTATCTTATGCACTTGATGTATGTATATTTTCTTTTCAATCAATGCATAGGATAGAGAAATAGACACTGAATTGTATGTTCCAAATATGACATGAAATGATAGTTTAAATAAATATCTTTCTTTCTTTCTCTAAAAAATGATTAACTGAATAATCAACCTGTCTTATAACTCTTGAAAGATAAAACTATGTTAGATCAACTATATTCCTTGAATGATTGAATCCTTGACATCCTGATTCACTTGCTATGATGATTCAACAGTCCTGATTGGACTGATGGGTTATCTTGACAACTGAATATCTATCTCTACTTTGTCAAGACATCAACTGTTCATTAAATGCAATAACTTCACAGTTTTCTTTTATTCCTTTTGAACAACTGCACTTAGGTCTAACTAAATTTAGTGTGAGCAAAATTTAGTAACAGTAAATAAGTTTGTTTTTTACAATAGAATTAGTTGTTTGGAGGTTTCTAATTTGAGTCTCTTCTGGTTTCTTGATTGAATATTTGAAAGCTATAATGCAAGTTACTGAATAGTTTATTTTACAGAATTTGTTGAGTTTTGAAATACACTATCTCCTACTTCATGTATACAGTTTCATATTATGAATATATATTTGGTTGAAGAATCATCTTTATTCATTGACACAGTCTTTCCTGTGTTGGCATATTTCTCTTATGGCCTTTACTCAAGGAGTAATATAAAAATTGCTATTAGAAAATATCAGATATGATTCGTGTATACAGGGATAATTAAGTATGGTTGATTTCAAAGCTAGTAAAAGTATTTCTAATGTATTACATTGTTGTACCTTTACAATAAACTAAGTTTCTTACATCATTGTCTATTTAAGTTTCATCATTTTGACCTTTTTGACTCCTTGGCCCAATGGATAGGCATTGGTCTATTTCATGTGCACTATACTGAACTTACGCCCCTTTGGTTATCCTCAAAGTATTTTCAATCTAAAACATTTTCCTTTCCAGCAATAGGCTTTTAGGATATTTATATTGATTAAGTTATGTCTTGTCTGTTCCTCTGCAAAGAATAAGATAGAAGCTTAAAGAATCTAGCCAATCCTCACTTTATCATACATTCTTTCAAGCAGCCTACAAGGAACATATCTGTGATATGAACAAAGTTGACAATCTAATATCTCTAGAAGACCCCATCCTTTTTTAGTAGAACACTGTTATCCCCAAGGGAAGAAGGCATTAGTTGAAGAGAGACAACTAGAGAATTAGAAATAAGTCCATTTACATAGGAACACCCTCCTTGGTTTCACAGAGCCTAAAGTACAGAGGTAGAAAAAGGGGTATTGAGAAAGTCTTCTCCTCCTTGGGTCTCCTATTCGTTAGCCAACCCCTCAAAGCAGATTGATCATTAATAAGTGGCTATTTTATAGGTTTGTTGTGAGAATCAGGTTGGGAATTTAAAACAACCAACAGATTGACAACTCTACTGGGGACAAAAATAAGAACTGTGTCTTATCCTAGAGAGTATAAATCCCTTGCAAAATAGGGGGGTTTCTGCCCATTCAAAATCTTCCTCATGCCTTTTGAATCTATAAAGTTATATTAGAAGGACAGAGATCTATTTAATTGTATTCCTTTCCAAGAAAAGGATGGCGACTCTACCATAAAATTTTCCATTCACAGTTGTGATAAATACATAATTGTTGCATAAAGTTTTATATGTCAGAATATTCTATGTAACCCTACTGTGAAATAGGATTCAAAAGTTGATCCTGAAGAAGGAGATAATATATCCATCTACAAGACAAAGGTGGCGACTCTATGAGAGGATCTGGTTATGCAGCCCAGTATTATTGATTTTATTTGCACCAAAGGCAAGGGGCTCTTTTCAGGTATTTTACCAAAGCTTCAGAATACATTCCTAGAAGTTTAGAAATGTATAAGCAACAATCACATTTATTTTGTCAGAATGAGTTTGTTATGGAAAGATATGGGGCAATTAATTTCAATGGTATTTGGGGGTTCCCAAACCCTATACCCATGGAAGTTAGGAATCAGATAACTCAGTTCAACAATGACAGATCCAAAACAGCTAGTAACCATTTACAAGATTTTTGTGACTTGATGGGAGACTATGAGATAGATCATGAAGATGTAGTCATAAAATTGTTTGTTCAAACTTTTAAAGGAGAATTTAGAGATTGGTTTGCATATTTGCCTAGTCAATCTATCTTTTCTTGGCAGGATTTAAAATTTGCTTTCATGGAACAATTTGGGGAAAGAATGGATGTAGGTATATTGATCAAAGAATTCATGCAGATTGAGAAGGAAGATGAGGAATCAGTTCCAACTTTCAATTTGAGATTTGCTAGAATAGTGAGGGAAATTCCTAAAAATATCAGACCCAATGAGGCTATGTGTTTGATCATATATTTAGGTGCATCCAATAAAAAATATAGTTATAGACTAAGAGATAAGAACCCTACTTCCATAAGGCAAGCATATTCTTTTGCCATAAGTATAGAAAATAATTTGAAGAACACAAGGATAAAGGGTTGTGAGTCTGTGAGAAATGGGTGTAAAAGGGATAATGAATCTATTTATCCTCCTATCTATCAAAACAAAAATGAAATGGATTATTCTTATAAACCCATGCCAAAAGGGTCAAATCACAGAGCTCAGTATAATCAAGGGGATAGGAATTATGTTTAGACAAGAGGAATCCTAAGTGCCTATACTCCTGCTACCCTTTTCTCCCCTCGGTATAAAAATAAAAGGAAATCCTCAGAGCCTTACAAAACAGCTTATGAAATAATGGATACCATGGTACATAAGGATATATCAGTTAAGGAAGTCCCTATGACTTATGAGCAAATTGAAGACACTTCTCTGGACTGTGAGGAGATATATTTTACATCAAAATCTCCTAAAGAACTAGCCTACTTTGAGTCTGAAACTCAGGAAGGATTGATCTTTGTCAATCATGCAGAGAGCGATGAGCAATTATGCTCATGTCAGAAAGAGGGGAGTCTTGAATTAGATAATGATACTTGCTATCAAGACAATGACAATGAAGATTGTACAAATGAAATGCATATCAGGGATAATTATATGATAAGCCTATATATTTGTCAATAAAGGAAGGTATGGAGCCGTATGAGTGCATAGAAAATCCACTCTTTGAAGTGACTCCTAGGGGAACTAATGAGGCAATATTAGTTCTGCATCCAAAGGCATGTGGGGAAACAAACATTGTATTAAATAATCAGGGCCTAAGTCTCCAGCTTAATAGTGTTTCCTAATCCTACACTTAGCATCAGAATGAAGTACCAAATCCGAAGGAAGAAAGTAAAAACAAAAAGCTAGATTTCAAAAGGTAAACGAAGTATGATTGTTTCAGGTTTGACATTACTATGGGAGAATGTAAAAGATCCCCTGCTACTAATCATAGTATGGATTATAATTGCTTTTGTTTTCCAGATATATGTGAAGGGAAGAAATCTGAAGAAAATGATGTTTTTACATGGCCAGAAACAATTGAAATAAATGATGAATCCTTTTCTAATAGCACCATGCATCAATTGTTTATGATTCAGGATGATGGAAGAAGTTATGGGGAGGATTACCCAAAAGGTTATCTGAATATCTACGTAAGGAACAGACAGGTTTTCAATAAGGTTTTCTAAAGCAGTTTAACAAAGTCATTAGAAAACAAAATGTTTGATAGAGGCAGGTTAGATTTTTGTTTTTTCTTCATAATGGCCTGAGGTCATTATGTGTTTGTTCTGCTCCTCTAGAGTTGTTCTGTGATCTCGCTCTATTTATAACTAAAGAGGTGTCCCCAACTAGAGCCATTGATAGAACTATGAAAATTTTCCATAGTTTAATCCCTAGCTTTGCAAAAATTTGGCTACAAGATTTCCATAATTAGGGTTCTTCTGCTATAGTATGTTCTGAGTAACTTAACTCTACCAAAAACCCTAAACCCATATAGTGTTAAATCAAAAGTTGCACTCAGTCTAAGTCTTCGGTGACTGCCTGTTCCCATCACTATCCTTTTAAAATTCCCTTTTCATGTCATCCCTCAACGTTGTTTACCGGCCCCTCGCCAAACAAGTATTGTCTATAGCCCACACCAAGGAAAAGCTTAATATTTAAAAGAAATTTTTTTTCTGATTGGTTATCCTTCGTCTAGTTGGCAAAGGTTATAGGCATGTCTGAGACCGATCCTACTAATCAATTTTGTGCAGGTAGTGCATGCAGATCCATTTCTGCCATTCCGCCCACAATAAATTGCAAAGGAAACTGGCCTCGGCGGCAACACGGAAAGGTGAGAGTTGGTGAAGGACGATCCCAGTTGGCATGAAGGTGGGTCCCAGGCATTACATATTAGTTTCAGTCTCGATTCCGTCGTTCTGCTATACTCCATCAAAAGGTTTTCTAAGCAATTGCGGAATCACAGAATTGAGACACGTAGCTTCCTCAAGGTGATGGGACTCTTATATTAAATATATGTCTCAGACGTGGCATCAAGTGGGATCATTTCAAAGGATGCTATGCCCAAGGTACAGTGATCTGACAGTTATCCGTCATTCTGCCAAGATCATATCTTTGATCACATCCTTCATACGCGGAATAGTGGGTGCCATCTTAACTACACTACGGAGGGGACTTATCCTAAGGGGCACGGCTGGAAAAGGGATGTTCGAGTGGCATGTTATTATTGAATCAAGCAAACAGTAAGGTCTAACCTAGAAAAGGGGTCAAATCAACACCATCAAAATACACCAGCTGGGATCTAGATCAATGGCTTAAATTCAAAATCATGCTAGAAGGATTCGTTGGCACTGAACCTAGCTAAGTTGCATATCAAAAGCATTAACTACTCAGGTGTGTGCAGGGTCTTCATCACTGCCACTTCTGAAGAATTTAGTAACAGAATGATTTGGCTTATGCAAGCCTGACCCTTGGGAATTTGTACCAATACTAGGAATGACATTTCATCCGCTGTGTGATGAAATTGAATATGATGACAGGGCTCAAATGGGAGAACCAAGACACCTGATCTGGCAAAATTCAATACAAGAAGTGATGTTTTCAAGTTATGCAGAATTATGAAGCTTTATCTTTTTGTTCAATTATGGCAATCTTTGATAGATTTCCATTTATGGCAGAAATATGCTGAAATGACTGGAAATTAATACACCACAGATGGGCGGATGTGTGCTTACATTTTTTCAGTTGTGGAGCAATTGCACCAGCCTCTTCAATTGCATATGTTGGTTACAAAACAATTGTAACTTCTTTTGTTTTAAGGCCTGAAACTTGTTGCCCTGTTATTTCTATAAAATGGGATTCAAGGCTTAGAAAAAAGATATTGGTTCGAGGTCATATTTCCAGACTGAGTCTGAAATAGGGATCAATCTAGTAAGGGAGGAGTTGTAAATAAGTTTATTTTCTGCAATAGAATTAGTTGTCTGTTTGGAGGTTTCCAATTTTAGTCTCTTTTGGTTTCTTGATTGAATATTTGAAAGCTATAATGCAAGTTACCAGGAACAGTTTATTTTACAGAATTTGTTGAGTTTTGAAATACACTATCTCCTACTTCATGTATACAGTTTCATATTATGAATATATATTTGGTTGAAGAATCATCTTTATTCATTGACACAATCTTTCCTGTGTGGAATATTTCTCTTATGACCTTTACTCAAGGAGTAATATAAAAATTGCTATTAGAAAATATCAGATATGATTCAGGTACATAGGGATAATTAAGTATGGTTGATTTCAAAGCTAGTAAAAGTATTTCTAATGTATTACATTGTTGTACCTTTATAATAAACTAAGTTTCTTACATCATTGTCTGTTTAAGTTTCATCATTTTGACCTTTTTGACTCCTTGGCCCAACGGATAGGCACTGGTCTATTTCATGTACACTATACTGAACTTACGCCCCTTTGGTTATCCTCAAAGTATTTTCAATCCAAAACATTTTCCTTTCCAGCAATAGGCTTTTAGGATATTTATATTGATTAAGTTATGTCTTGCATGTTCCTCTGCAAAGAATAAGATAGAAGCTTAAAGAATCTAGCCAATCCTCACTTTATCATACATTCTTTCAAGCATCCTACAAGGAACATATCTGTGATATGAACAAAGCTGACAATCTAATATCTCTAGAAAACCACATCCTTTTTTAGTAGAACGTTGTTATCCCCAAGGGAATAAGGCATTAGTTAAAGAGAGACAACCAGAGAATTAGAAATAAGTCCATTTACATAGGAACACCCTCCTTGGTTTCACAGAGCCTAAAGTATAGAGGTAGAAAAAGGGAGATTGAGAAAGTCTTCTTCCCCTTGGGTCTCATGTTCGTTGGCCAACCACTCAAAGTAGATTGATCATTAATAAGTGGCTATTTTATAGGTTTGCTGTGAGAATCAGGTTGGGAATTTAAAACAACCAACATTGTCTTGTACTCGATTTAATCCTGACATTCGTGATAACATGTTTAAGTGTTAATCAATTCAATCCATGTGTAATTGTCCTACTTGACCTTTGTCTTTAGCTGAATAGTGCAAGTGTGTAGTTGTAAGTTCTAATTTCAGCCAAAAAACACAAAATTCTTATCTCATGATTGAAAGTGTGTCTCTACCTTTCACATGTCAAACCCAAAAAAATATCACATATTTATGTTTTATTCAACATGAACATGAAACACCTCTGAAAACACTTTAAAGTCTATAAATTGCAAGTACATGTTTTATAGTTTTAGATTAGTTTTATTTTATTAGAAGCTTCCCCTTCTAATTCAAATAGCAATTTTACTACACATTTGTTCCATTTTGTGTCACACTAAAAGGTATGAAATAAAATGTTAACAAGATCAAAAGCCATCAAGAGGGATCATATCTTAAATGTTGGTCAATTCCATTCCAAGAAGATGAGAGATGATTGTAAAGAACTGTTGCAAGTATGTGCCTAATCGGTGTTGTCATTGATGTCAACATATCTGTGTTGTCATTGGTGTCAACTGTGCCATTATTTTGCTACTTGTTTATCATGAGTAAGATGCTATGCAAGTAATTCTAATGTTGAGAATATTGAGAAAATTAGCCCCTCCGGTGGAAACAGTGTGTTGCAGTCAAAACAATGTATTAGACTCTAAAGAACAGTCTAGAAGATGGCTCTGCATTTCCTATAGAATGAATATCTTTGCCTGTGGATTGGAAGTGATTTAGAAGCCTGTCTGAAGATGTCATATTCCAAGTTTGAGCCTCTGGCATGAAGATTTGAGTGAGTTGTGTTCACCAGAGTAAATCTACTTTTTCTGTGTATTCAGTTGTGACAAGGAGAAAGTATTTTGCTACGTATTCCTCCACATTAAATTATTTTGGTCTGCGGTTCTAGAATCAAGTTTGTGATGATGTTAAGTGCCTTCAACTATAATGGTTCATGATTTGGTAGTCTGCAAGCTATCTTTTGCTTATGACAATGGCTATTAGTGTTGTTCTTGTGCTCCAAATTGAAGAATCTCCTTGATAGAGTTGTTAGGCTTTGTGCGATTGATCTTGGTGATTACAATGTGCTTGTGGATGTTTCCTGATCATGTTCCTACTTTTGGATTTGTCCGCAAAGAAAAAATTAGATCGTGAATGAAGAATGTTCTTGGTAGACCTAGTGCTCTCATTAGTATTGGCTGACCTAGTTGAATTCATTATTTGCGGAGATGCATTGAAGATTGTAGAAGCATGTCGTGACGTGGAGGATTGTGTTTGAGTCCTAGCTAAGGCGTGGCGTGATCTGCATATATTCTCACATCTTTTTCTTTATCTAAATTTGTATTAGGTCTAGACCTATTTTATGTATGTTTATAATGCCGACCTTGGAGATTGATCCAATTGTTGATGAACGTAATGCCGACCTTGATGTACATTCTAAGGTTGATAAATTGTATAAAAGTATCTAATGAAGTTGCAAAAGAGTGTGTGCGTTGTGAATATGAAGATATAAGTACGAAAGTGTGAAAGAGTAGAGCAGAGGAGTCATATTGTGCTTCAATGGAACTGAGCCCTGGCATGGAGTAGATGTTATTCAATCAATTCACCATCTTGGTAGTGAGCCACCCTTCGGTAGTGAGCCATCCATAGGCAGTGAGCCATTCTTTGCAGTGAGCATTTTGGGCAGTGAGCCTCTATTTTTCGGTATTGTTATAACTTATACATTTTTGTAGGCTAATAGCCACCGTGTTTTTTCCCTTTTAGGGTTTTCCACATAAAAATATGGTGTCTACTGTGTTGAATGTATGATTGTGATTATGTTAATGGTTACATGCTTTCATGGTTTAATCTGATTATGAATAATTAAGTTGTTGATGGTTTGATATGCATGTGAAGCTAAGTTTTTGTGACAACTGATTCACCCCCCCTCTCAGTTGTCTGGTATATTTTAACAATTGGTATCAAAGCAGGTTCCTCTAAAGAAAGCCTGACAGCTTGAGGAAGATCTAGGATGTCTTATAAGAAGGAAGCTCCACATTTTGATGGGACAAATTATGCTCTTTGGAAGGTACGAATAAAAAGCCATCTCCTATGTCTTGGTTATAAAGTATGGCTAGCTACACAGTCACAATTTGTCATGCCTGAAGGTGGTTTGACAACTAAAGATGATATCAAAGAATATGAGTTGGATGGCAAACCAAAGGATGCTCTGTTAAGTTCCTTAAGTGACTCAGTGTTGACAAAAGTTGTGGACCTTGAATCTACAAATGAGGTATGGGAGAAGCTAAAAAATTTGTATGAAGGAGATGATTCTGTAAGAGAAGCCAAGCTACAGAGCCTGGAAGTGAAATATGAGGGTCTGAAGATGAATGAAGATGAAAACATAACAACCTTTATGCAAAGAGTTGATGAACTTGTCACTGGAATAAAAGGTATGAGAGGAACTCTCAGTGATAAGGAAATCGTGATGAAAATTCTCAGATCACTACCAAAGTCCTATAGTCACAAGGTAGCAGCTATTGAAGAATTTATGACTATGAAAACTATTGGTAGAGATCAGCTACTTGGAAAGCTTATAGCCTTTGAGATGAGAGAATTTGGTGATGCATTGCCAAAAGTTGAATCAACTTTTAAAGCCAGTACTTCAGAAAAGATTTCCAGAGTTGAGAAATACAAGGTGGATGATGACTTTGATGAAATTGAAGCTAACTTTGTTGACAGGCTACAAAGAGGCTCTGGTAAGTTCAAAGGTAAATTACCTTTCAAATGTTTCTCTTGTTGTAAAGTAGGTCATTATGCTTCTAGATGTCCTGAAAGAATTGAAAGAAATAAGAAAAAATATGAGAGCATGCCTACCTAGAGTTCCAAAGAAATGCTACTATGCCAGAGATTTTGATGATGAAGGTGTGAATGATGATAAATCTGATGATGGTAGTACTAGTGCAAATGAATGCCTATTTATTGCTATTAAAGAAGATCATGTGTCTACTAATTCTACTAGTTGTGTGAAGGAAGAAAATCCAGTGGAAGAAAGTGCTTTGGCTGTTCAGGTTGAGAAAGATAAGAATGAATGGATTATTGATAGTGGATGCTCACATCACATGACCGGTGACAAAAGTAAGTTTGTAAGCTTGGAAAAGTATGATGGAGGACTAGTTAAGTTTGGAGATAATGCAGCTAGTAAGATTTGTGGAAAATGATCTATTTCATTTGATGGAAAGCATAATACTAACAATGTTCTGTATGTGAAGGGTTTGAAGCATAATCTTTTGAGTGTTGGTCAAATGTGTGATAAAGGATATGATCTAAGATTCAAAGACAATGGGTACAAGATCATGGAAATCTCTGGAACTATGATTTCTACCGGTAAGAAGACAAAAGGTAACATCTATCAATTAAGAGGAACTAATGATTACTATTTACTGGCCCAGGCAGATGAAAGTTGGCTATGGCATAGAAGGATGTGTCATATAAACTTTGCTAATCTGGTAAAGATAAGTTTAGGTCAGACTGTGAGAGATTTACCAAAACTTGTGAAACCCTCCAATGCAATTTGTAAGGAATGTCAATTGGGAAAGCAGACAAGGACAAGTTTCAAGAGAAAAGAACAATTTTCTGTCAATTTGCTAGATCTAGTGCATACAGATCCCTGTGGTCCTACAAGGGTGAGAAGTCTACCAGGTGACAGGTACTTCATGTTGCTTATTGATGATTATTCTAGAATGACTTGGGTTACTTTTCTAAGAGACAAATCAGAAGCCCTAGAGAAATTTAAATCTTTCAAGGCAATGGTTGAGAATGAAATAGAGTTAAAGATCAAATTCTTGAGGTCTGATAGAGGAGGCAAGTTCACATCAAATGAATTCAACATTTTTTGTGAAAAGCATGGCATAAAGAGACAACAGTCTACACCCATGACTCCTTAGCAGAATGGAGTTGTGGAAAGGAAAAATAGGACAGTTCAAGAGGCTACTAGGACAATGGTGAAGGAAGCAGATCTGTTGGAAGTCTTTTGGAAAGAGGCTATTCATATTGCTATTTACATCTAAAACAAAGTTCAATTGAAAGGTAATGGTACTCAAACTCCTTATGAATTGTGGTATGGGAGAATTCCTAAAGTAAAATACTTCAAAATCTTTGGAAGCAAATGTTATATCAGAAGGGATGAAGATCTAGGAAAGTTTGATGCAAGGTGTGTTGAAGGAATCTTCCTTGGTTACTCTACCAAGAGTAAGGCCTACTGGTGCTATAACAAAAGGCTCAAAAAGTTTGTTGAGAGTGCAAATGTGAAAGTGGATGAAGGCAAGGAAAGAATATCTGACCTAAATTGCTATGAACCAGATGAACCTGTGATTTTAGTAAATGAAGAGAAAAATGAGCATGAAGACAGTCAGGATGAAGAAGAGGCTCCAAAAAGTGTTGTCAAAACTCCCAGGTATGTAAGGATCAATCATTCTGAAGATCAAATTATAGGTGACAAGAATAAAGGTGTGTTGACAAGAAAAAAGATTGCAGAAGAACAAGTGAATTATTGTTTGCTTTCAAAGGTTGAACCAAAGACTGTGAATGAAGCATGCAATGATAAAGGTTGGGTAAAAGCCATGGAGGAAGAGCTAATGCAGATAGAAAAGAATGATACTTGGGAATTAGTTCCCAGACCTGCTGATAAAAATGTTATTGGAACCAAATGGGTTTTCAGGAATAAGCTGAATGAGAATGGAGAAGTGGTAAGGAATAAGGCAAGACTTGTATGCAAGGGATATGCTTGGATTGAATGAATAGATTTTGAAGAGAATTTTGCTCCAGTAGCTCGGATTGAAGTAATTAGAATATTTCTAGCATTTGCAGCCCACAAAGATTTTAAAGTGTATCAGATGGATGTAAAGTCTGCATTCCTGAATGGTGAGTTGGAAGAGGAATTCTACATTGAGCAACCAGAAGGATTTAAGTTATCAGATCAAGGAGATGTTGTGTGTAGGTTGAAGAAAGATTTGTATGGACTTAAGCAAGCTCCTAGAGCCTGGTATGCAAGGTTGGATAAGTACTTACTATAGTTAGGATTCAATAAAGGTACCACTGACAATAATCTTTATTTCAAGATTAATGGTGATCAAATATTGATTGTTGAAGTCTTTGTTGATGATATCATTTTTGGAGGCAATGAAAGTATGTGTATGAAATTTGTTGATAAAATGCAAAAAGTGTTTGAGATGTCCATGTTTGGTGAGATGAATTTCTTTCTAGGTCTGCAAATAAATCAATCAGATAAAGGAATCTTCATATCTCAGTCTAAGTATGTGAAAGAGTTGTTGAAGAAGTTTGGGATGGAACATTCTAAACTGATATGTACTCCCATGGTGACTGGTTGCAAGTTGAGTAAAACTGATGAATCACCTAAGGCTGATAAATAAAAATATAGATCCATGATTGGAGGATTGCTTTATCTAACTCAAACCAGACCTAATATTATGCATGCAGTCTGTCTTGTTGCAAGATTTCAAGCTAATCCAAGAGAATCACATGTGATGGCAGTCAAGAGAATTCTAAGTTATTTAAAAGGTACTCTAGATCATAGCCTATGGTATCCAAAGGACAATGATTTCACTCTCAGTGCTTATACAGATGCAGATTGGGCCAGAGATGTTGATGATAGAAAGAGTACAAGTGGAGGTGCTTTCTTCTTGGGTAATAGATTAGTTTCATGGCTAAGCAAGAAACATGATTCAATCTCTTTGTCAACTGTAGAAGCAGAGTATATTACAGTAGCATCTTGTTGCACCCAAGTTTTATGGATGAAGCAAACTTTGAAGGATATAAGAGTTGTGTATGAAGATCCAATTGCAATCTTTTGTGACAATAGAAGTGCCATAAACATTTCAAAGAATCCAGTGATGCACTCAAGAACAAAGCGCATATCAAAAAGGTATCACTTCTTGAGAGAAAAGGTGATAGAGAATGAAGTAAAGTTGGAATATGTGTCCACAAAGGACCAGATTGCAGACATTTTCACTAAGCCTGTACCCAAAGATACCTTTGAGTATCTCAGAGAAATGTTAGGGGTCATTACCCCTCCTGCCCTGAACTAAGATGCATAGGAATGCATCAATCTAGTGGAGCTCAAAGTGTCATTCTTTGATCTAGATTGATGTTCTGAAGGCTACCTCTCAAAGGGAGTAGCTAGATGTTTTTGATAAAGTAAGTGGATTAGAGCAGCAGTATGCAAGTATTGCCCTTTTCCATTGATGTCAAAGGGGGAGAGAAATCATGTGAAAAACTCAGGGGGAGAATGAGTGTAGATGTGTAAAGAGAAAGGGGAGAATCTTGTCTTGATGGTCTTTTTAGTTTTTCACATCATATGTTGTCATCAATGACAAAGGGGGGAATTGTTGCAACTATGTGCCTAATCGGTGTTGTCATTGGTGTCAACGGTGCCCTTATTTTGATGCTTTCTTATCATGAGTAAGTTGCTATGTGTTGGCTATTTTTCCTGGTAGAGGGTTTGCTAGTTCCAATGCACGGGTAGATTTGGCCAACAGACACGGGAGGTTGCGTGAGCTGCCTCCCCTTCACTTCTGGTTCTGCCGCACCAAGGGGGGTGTCCCTATTTGATAAAGGTGTACCATTGACTAGCTCAATGACAGGAAGATTTAGCTTGACAACAACAGGCAGAATACTCTCATGTGTGGACCAAGATGTGGATGATACATCACAAGGTTGGCAATCTTCTTGGACATATGTGTCTGGTTGTGGATGAGAGTATGTAGGGGGTTCCTAGTTCTACTCCTACAACTAACAGGTGGAAGCTATGAAAAGGTGGATATGATGATTTGGATGCAAGACAAGGGGGTTTGGGTCATAATTACTAACCCAGGAGCAGACCGGTGCATATCTCAGGGCAAGGAGTCAACTAGACGTATGCAATAGATGGTTTACAACTAGCATTCAAGTTTCAAGGGGTTGGATTGATGCTTGCCTTACAAACATCACCTAAGAATGGGTATTTAGCTGCCTCTACTTACAAATATCCCTGCTGACAAACAACCTTCTCCATGCTTAACCTAAAACAATTTAATCCACTCCTTGAATGGAAGTCAGAGATGAAGCATGTGATACATAAACTTATACCCTAGAATCTGAGAAACCCTTAGCAGCCAGATTCAAAAGAAGGAAATGCATGCAGCGAAGGAGACAAACAGATAAACACATGCATAAGAGCATTTTTCATCTATATCAACATGAAACTAAACATACGTGTAAAATACATTCATGATGCAACTCATAAACTCTAGAATGAGATAAAATAACCTAGGATCATGCCTTATTCTTCATTATTCACACAAAAAATTTGCCCAAGTCTTCAACCAACACAATGAGTAACACAATTTGGCCTTTATACCAAGACTGTGCACTCGGCAAAATTACAACGGTCAACTCAAGAATTCGCCAGATACAAAGCATTAGAAAATGGCGCTCAAAATAGTTAATGCTGTAGGAGAAACATGGAGAAGAAGTAGGTAAAATCAGGATCTGGGCCACCGCTCGGGGACTTTCCTCTTAAAAATGGTGGTTGACCTATCCACCGTTGACCCAAATCATGCAGATGTCGCCATTATTGCTCAGCTACCCGCAGATCCTCAGTGGCGTGCCTTAGGAGTTTTTCCCGCCCAAACGCAGCCACAGATGCAAAGAAACCCATCGCTGCAACAAAATACAAAACCAGCCGTCGATCATCTCCCCATCGCTGAGATCAACAGCGCCAAAAAATGTTGGCCAAGTCACCGGCCAATCAAATCGCGCCACGGAGGCACCTTATGTTTCTATCGCTGGCTTTTCCTGTTCACATTTTGCCTTTTTGCCCTTGTATATGCAAAAGCATATACAAGCACCTTTATACAAGGTGGACCCCAAAACATCATAGAACAAATTAAAAATCAACCATCGGGTCCGCTTTGCATCATCTTTCCTCGCATATCCCCTTTGTATATCGGCATGTACAAACACCATATACATGCACGCCATGGACCCCAAATGTTTATGAAGCAACTTGAAATCTTCATCGGGTTTGGATTGTATGTCTTCCTTTGTACCTCCATTTTGTATGTTGCACATACAAAAGCAAATATACAAGTTGCAAATTCTAACTCATTTATCAGCCAGATTGGAGACCCTTTCGAATCCGACTTGTATCTCATCAAATGTATATTTCCTTTGTATGCCGAATATACAAACTTGTTTGTATATACCCGCGGGCCCTACCACATGTATCTTCCTCGCTGCACTGTAGCAAATGCATCTTTGCACCTTTGTATGTTTCGCTTGCATCCGTAAATATACAAACCTCTAATATACAACTGCGGTATCTTCAACAGAATATTCTGGGAATGTATCTTCTGCTCGCCACTGTAGCAATTGTATATTAGCACGCCCTTGTATACATTGCTTTGTATATGACTCGATATACAAAGCGAGAATATTCCCCAGAATCTGTGAAAGATTCCCCCTTTGTATATGCACCTTTTAGAGCTCGATATACAATTAGAAATGAACCTAACTCAATTTTTCAAAGGGCGATAGAGATTTTTGACCCGCCAATGCACATTTTGACCTGTATGTATATACAAACACCTTTGTATATACAAAGACACATGCAAATGACTAATTTTTTTGCATTTTTTAGCACTGCAGAGGTTAAAAGAGAGAACTTTTTAGATTTTTGGGAAGGGGCCTACATATTTAACTACTTAAAACCTGATTGCTTATGCAGGCACCACCAGTGGCTCTGTCTAGGGACATATGCCTCTTGCAAGCATGGCGAGAACCTCAGAACTCTGGGATGCAGACCAGTCCCTTATCCATTGGGCACAGAGTCATGAAGTTACACTGACCTGCATCACCAAACACACTTGATGGCCTAAGGCCACCAAGAAAAGAAAAACCTGTATCTCCCCTTATCAAACACCTTGTTTTCATCTGCATTCACTAGATCAATCCTGGAGACACTATCATGACCTACCCACAAACAAATCTTGTCATCTACATATTCAACCCTCTGATTTAGCTTGTCACCATCACCCCTATGCAAACAACCTTCAGCATCATGTGACATGTGGGTGTCATATTTATCAAACAATGCATACTCAAATGAAATATAACACATGTTATCATCTGTGTTAGCATTATGCATTGCAAAATGATCTCCTAGTTGGACTGAAAACTGAAAACACTCAAAGTCCATCATGCAGCTAGGAGCATCAGGCTTCATTTTATCATGAGCTGACATATCAAAGACAAAGCTCTCAAATCTATATTTATGCACTTCAGGCACACAACTTTCAGCTGCACCAAATAGAAAAAACTCAGATTCTGGCACCTCCCTGCAATAACCTTCATGATATATGTTGGTTTCTCTTTCATCAAGATGAGAACTAGAATCCATATCAACATCAGTGCCCTGATCTTCACCATACTCAAATAGATCCTCATCATTATATTTGTCAAAAAGGGTTGATCCAGGTGTTTCAGCCTCATTGTGGTATGCCACTGGTTCATAGGCAGCAGAACATGCATCTTCATTACCAACGGATTCCCTTTGTGGAGGAGTATCATCCTATTTGCTTATTTCTTCTCTATCCTGAGCACAATACTCACAATTATCTCCACAAACCCATTCAAACAGATGTTCATTACTGTCCATAACCACATCATTATTTTCAGAACCAGACACCTCAACTTGATGATCAACCCATGATAATTCTAATTTGTCACACAGAGGATCAAAAGGGCAGACAAGAGGTTTAGCCTTCTGACTGGCAGACACAATAGGGTTACTGCTATTTAACTGGGCCTGCCTAGCCTCTAAGAATATCAACCTATTTTTTATCTCTTCTATTCTTTTATTCAATACATCATCCCCCTCTTGACTGAGTATGGGCAAATACATATTTGGATTCATATAAATCTCACTCTTAGACATCCTTTGTCTGCCTAAGACCTAAGGCTTCCCCTGGGCATCTAGCTTATGCAATAAAACAACAAATATAAATGGGAAGGAGCTAGGTACCTTTTCTCATCCAGATGCTGAAATCTTGAATAGAACATTCTTAGATCACAATAACATACATCAGTCTTTCATGTGCACTAAAACTTTTTTGCAGAGTCGCCACCTCTCCAAAGAGGATAAAAATTTCAAACAGCTGAAAGCTCATCAAATATTTTTCTAAGTTCATTCCACCAACAGAGCACCATATTCACATGAAAGAAATGGATATGCAACAATGATTTCACACTATTTGACTCTTGTCCCCAACAGAGTCACCAATTTCTGTTGGTAATTTTTTCTGAATCGGCAGAGGGTTTGCCAGTTCCAATGCACGGGCAGATTCGGCCAACAGACACAGGAGGTTGCGTGAGCTGCCTCCCCTTCACTTCTGGTTCTGCCGCACCAAGGGGGGTGTCCCTATTTGATAAAGGTGTAACATTGACTAGCTCAATGACAGGAAGATTTAGCTTGACAGCAACAGGCAGAATACTCTCATGTGTGGATCAAGATGTGGATGATACATCACAAGGTTGGCAATCTTCTTGGACATGTGTGTCCGGTTGTGGATGAGAGTATGCAGGGGGTTCCTAATTCTACTCCTACAACTAACAGGTGGAAGCTATGAAAAGGTGGATATGATGATTTGGATGCAAGACAAGGGGTTTTGGGTCATAATTACTAACCCAGGAGCAGACCGGTGCATATCTCAGGGCAAGGAGTCAACTAGATGTATGCAATAGATGGTTTACAACTAGCATTCAAGTTTCAAGGGGTTGGATTGATGCTTGCCTTACAAACATCACCCAAGAATGGGTATTTGGCTACCTCTACTTACAGATATCCCTGCTGACAAACAACCTTCTCCATGCTTAACCTAAAACAATTTAATCCACTCCTTGAATGGAAGTCAGAGATGAAGCATGTGATACAGAAACTTATACCCTAGAATCTAAGAAACCCTTAGTAGCCAGATTCAAAAGAAGGAAATGCATGCAATGAAGGAGACAAACAGATAAACACATGCATAAGAGCATTTTTCATCTATATCAACATGAAACTGAACATATGTACAAAATACATTCATGATGCAACTCATAAACTCCAAAATGAGATAAAACAACCCAGGATCATGCCCTGTTCTTCATTATTCACACAAAAAATTTGCCCAAGTCTTCAACCAACACAATGAGTAACACAGCTTGGCCTTTATACCAAGACTGTGCACTCGGCAAAATTACAACGGTCAACTCAAGAATTCACCAGATACAAAGCATTAGAAAATGGCACTCAAAATAGTTAATGCTGTAGGAGAAACAGGGAGAAGAAGCAGGTAAAATTGGGATCTGGGCCACCGCTCAGGGACTTTCCTCTTAAAAATGGTGGTTGACCTGTCCACCGTCGACCCAAATCCTGCAGATGTTGCCATTATTGCTCAGCTACCTGCAGATCCTCAGTGGCATGCCTTAGGAGTTTTTCCCACCCAAACGTAGCCACAGATGCAAAGAAACCCATTGCTGCAGCAAAATACAAAACCAGCTGTCGATCATCTCCCCATCGCTGAGATCAACGGCGCCAAAAAACATTGACCAAGTTGTCGGTCAATCAAATCGCGCCACGGAGGCACCTCATGTTTCTATCGCTGGCTTTTCCTGTTCACATTTTGCCTTTTCGCCCTTGTATATGCAAAAGCATATACAAGCACCTTTATACAAGGCGGACCCCAAAACATTATAGAACAAATTGAAAATCAACCATCAGGTCCGCTTTGCATCATCTTTCCTCGCATATCCCCTTTGTATATCGGCATGTACAAACGCCATATACATGCACGCCACAGACCCCAAATGTTTATGAAGCAACTTGAAATCTTCATCAGGTCCAGATTGTATGTCTTCCTTTGTACCTCCATTTTGTATGTTGCACATACAAAAGCAAATATACAAGTCGCGGATTCTAACTCATTTATCAGCCAGATTGGAGAACCTTTCGAATCTGACTTGTATCTCATCAAATGTGTATTTCCTTTGTATGCCGAATATACAAACTCGTTTTTATATACCCGCGGGCCCTACCACGTGTATCTTCCCCGCTGCACTGTAGCAAATGCATCTTTGCACCTTTGTATGTTTCGCTTGCATTCGCAAATATACAAACCTCTAATATACAATTGCGGTATCTTCAACAAAATATTTTGGGAATGTATCTTCTGCTCGCCACTGTAGCAATTGTATATTAGCATGCCATTGTATACATTGCTTTGCATATGACCCGATATACAAAGCAGGAATATTCCCCAGAATCTGCGAAAGATTCCCCCTTTGTATATGCACCTTTTAGAGCCCGATATACAATCAGAAATGCACCTAACTCAATTTTTCAAAGGGCGATAGAGATTTTTGACCCGCCAATGCACATTTTGACCTGTATGTATATACAAACACCTTTGTATATACAAAGACATGCATATGACTGATTTTTTTGCATTTTTTAGCACTGCAGAGGTCAGAAGAGATAGAACTTTTTGGATTTTTGGGAAGGGGTCTGCATATTTAAATGCTTAAAACCTGATTGCTTATGCAGGCACCACCACTATGCAAGTAATTTTGATGTTGAGGATATTGAGAAAATTAGCCCCTCCGGTGGAAACAATGTGTTGCAGTCGAAACAATGTATTAGATTCTAAAGAATAGTTTAGAAGATAGCTCCGCATTTCCTGTAGAATGAATATCTTTGCCTACAGATTGGAAGTGATTTAGAAGCCTGTCTGAAGATGTCATATTCCAAGTTTGAGCCTCCAGCATGAAGATTTGAGTGAGTTGTGTTCACCAGAGTAAAAAATGCTTTTTCTGTGTATTTAGTTGTGATAGGGAGAAAGTATTTTGCTCTGCATTCCTCCGCATTAAAGTATTTTGGTCTACGGTTCTGGAATCAAGTTTGTGATGATGCTAAGTGCCTTCAACTATAATGGTTCATGATTTGGTGGTTTGCAAGCTATCTTTTACTTATGACAGTGGCTATTAGTGTTGTTCTTGTGCTCCGGTTTGAAGAATCTCCTTGACAAAGTTGTTAGAGTTTGTGTGGTTGTTCCTGGTGATTACAATGTGCTTGTGGATGTTTCCTGATCATATTCCTACCTTTGGATTTGTCTGCAAAGAGCAAATTGGACCGTGAATGAAGAATGTTCTTGGCAGACCTAGTGCTCTCATCAGTCTTGGATGACCTAGTTGAATTCATTATTTGTGGAGATGCATTGAAGATTGTAGAAGCGTGTCGTAACATGGAGGATTGTGTTTGAGTCCCAGCTAAGGCGTGGCGTGATCTGCACATATTCTTACATCTTTTTCTTTAGCTAAATTTGTATTAGGTCCAAACCTATTTTATGTAGGTTTGTAATGCCGACCTTGGAGATTGATCCAACTGTTGATAAATGTAATGCCGACCTTGATGTACATTCCAAGGTTGATGAATTGTATAAAAGTATGTAATGAAGTTCTAAAAGAGTGTGTGTGTTGTGAATATGAAGAGATGAGTGCGAAAGTGTGAAAGAAAAAAGCAGAGGAGTCATATTGTGCTTCAATGGAACTGAACCCTGGCATGGAGTAGATGTTATTCAATTAGTTCACCATCTTGGTAGTGAGCCAACCTTCAGCAGTGAGCCACCCTTCGACAGTGAGCCCTGTAGGTAGTAAGCATCTATTTTTTGATATTGCTATAACTTATACATTTTTGTGGGCTAACACCCACTGTGGTTTTTCCCTTTTAGGGTTTTCCACGTAAAACTCTGGTGTCTACTATGTTGAATGTGTGATTGTGATCTTATGTTAATGGTTACATGCTTTCATGGTTTAATTTGATTATGAATAATTAAGTTGTTGATGGTTTGATATGCATGTGAAGCTAAGTTTTTGTGACAACAGATTCACCCTCCCTCTCAGTTGTCTGGTATATTTCAACAAGAACAATTAAAGGATCCCTCCTCCACTTAATGCTTGAGCCTCCAATTTGAACAAGAACCTTTACATATTGCATTAATTAGTAACAAAGAGTCCCCTTCCACAATAATATTATCATAGCCATTATAAGTTGTCTTGGCTAAACCCATCCTAAATGCTTCCCCTTATGTTTAATTATTTGTTTTAACACCTAGGAAGAGGGAGCCACCATACATAAAACCTGCTTTAGCATTTTACGACACAAAAATTGTAATTACTTTACTTGGCTCTAGAAACCCCATCAAAATTCAATTTTACAACCTCTTTAAGAAGAGGGACCTATTGTTCCTCAAACTTAATTCTCTTACTTTTATTATTACTACTTCTAATATTATTTTCTCTTACCCCATTAATAAATATCTTAAATTAATAATAATATTATAAATTATAAAGTGATAAATATTTCGCCAAATTATATTTTAAGCCATCTTAAAATTAATTACATAGATGACATAAAAAAATTAAATTCACAAACCATAAAATCCTTACATATGAATGACTTACTCTTCCATTTAGAATTTGTAATGTACCAACCATATTATACCATTTACTAGTTGCAATCATGAGGATAAGTAGTTATATTCAAATATCTTTAAAAATACTTTTAAAAATAAGGTCTAACTTATATACTTAAAAAAATATTATTTATTAATAAGTTTTTAAGGTTTAACTTATATACTTTAAATAACATAATGTATTAATAAGTATTATTAATTATTTTTAAATAAAATCAAATATTTTGCGTGGAATATTAATTTTAAAAATGTTTCTTAAGGTAGACTAACACTCACAATTTGTTTAAGATGTGTAAACTCTAATTTAAAATAAGATTCTCTCAATAAATGGGATAAAAAAAGATAATATGTATGACATGTATTACTCTCATACATGTTAATATCATATTGTAATTTATCTTGTATTCTTCACAATGACAAATCTTCCAATTGAGAGGGAAGTAAATTTTGTTTGAATATATATTTTAAAGGGAAGGACTTAGCAATTATAGGAGTTGGTAATTATTTTAAAATGAAAAGATATAAGGTGGGTTTTTTAATTATAGATTAATTAATTCTATCATTTTTATTTTTATTTTATAGGTAAGTCGTGGGTTTAGGGCTCACTCCCATTATAAATAATGAATGAAAATAAAGGTAACCGTTTCAAATCCATGAATGAGGAGCACAAAAGACAATGAGTTGACTTGAGGAAATTAACTAACTCTATCATTGTAAAAAGTAGTTTGATGATAATAATATTAGGCAGCGTACTGGCTTTATCTCATTTTAAAATTTTGTATTTTTGTTACATTATTACATAAATCTTAATTATTATAAGATTCAACATGACTTGATCTCTACACAATCAAAGGTAAACACTTATGAGACATGCCACTCCCATTTGAAAATGTCACTCCTGGTTCATTCCCACCTGTCGATGAAATCCCATTCTCATAGGACCTATGTGTAATTTTTCCTGGCATTGGAGTTGGGCCAGGCTCTGTGCACCATGTTTTGGCCCGGAATATAATCACTACTGCTATTGATGGATCGTGTGTGGTAGTGCTAGGCTTATATGGTGAGACTGTGGGTGTCTTGTCTAGTTCAGAATCCCTAGTTGTCACCTCGTCTGGAGCTGTGGGTGCCTCACATCCATCACTTATGGTTGGGGATTGTTCAAATGGTGGCCATGTTGCTTCTTTAGAAGAGGTTGGGACAGGTTTCCCTCTTCCTCCTTTAGTGCTCGGCAGGCTAGCGGTGCTCAAGTCAAGCAGTTGTGTGTGGTGTAGGGGATGGTCCCTGTTGAACCTAATCATTCATTTGCAGTTGTGACTAGCTTGGGGGCTCATGACCGCCCCTTGCAAAGGGGTTTTTCAGCCATTGTCATGTGCTCATTTGTCTGGTGGTGGTGTGTGGTCAAGATGTATCAGGGAATGAATAGTTTTATTGTAAAAAGGGGGTGATTTGTAGGTTCAACGGCTTGTGGCCCTCTCTTGCATATCTTCACATATGGATCTTAGAATCATGGAAGTTCTTTGTGGAGGGAAAGATCGAGCTCTTCCCCTATGCAAGGGGAGTCTTCATTGTGACATTTGCATCCTTAGAGGAGTGAGACTTAGTGATTGACAACAGGGTTTGGATGTGGGGTTTACATTCCCTCTCCATAAAACCTTGGGCTGCTTCCTTCAACCCTCTCACTGAGTTGCTCAATATTAGACCAATATGAGTTAGGTTTCTGAATCTCCCTCTCCAATTTTGGGAAGATTCATACTATGAGGGCATCGATAATGCAATTGGTTGCTTCTTGAAGGTAGACTCCACTACCTTATTCATGGGACACTCTACATTTGCTTGCATTTTGGTGGATATTGACATCTCCAAACCTCTTCATGGAGATGTAATTTTGATATTAGGGGATAGGCCCTAGACGCAACAGTTAGATGAGGGCCTATCCTTTAGATGCAGATGATGTTTTTCTATTGGCTACCTAGCCTCCAGTTGTCCTCACTCTCGTCGCAAGGGTGTGACAACTTCATGGAAGAACACCCACGATGATGACTTGACAATTAGCACATCTAAATCCCCAGATGATGGATCCTCCAAGGAGGATGAGCCTTCTTAGAAAACTTTGCCCGCTCCCGCTTTAATGTATATATGAGTATTGGCGGATATGGCTACAATGAATCCCAAAACTTCTCCCAAATCCTATTCTTCTGGTCTAGTTCAAATTGCCCCTTCGTTGACAGTTCCACCCCCTTCCTTTGCAGGTGGTGTGGAAATCCTTGATCTTGTGGTGTAGAAATCCTTGATATTGTGGTGTCTTTAGCTCTTCCTGCTACTAAGTCAGCTTTATTGTGCGAGAGATCCATGGTTGTGATGCATGTGGAGGAGCCCCTCCCCTCACCTCATTTGGAGGATTTTGACTCTGAGTTTTCTAGGACAGTGGTCCAAAGAAGAAAGAAAGGACTCCATAAGTCTGTTGTTGTCGTGCACCCTCAAGTTAAGGAGTCATATTTGCTAGATCAGGCTCGGGTACATTGTAGATCCTTTGGCTTGTTTTGCAACTTGGGCTACTATGCTTGTGTTGTTTTACTATTATTTTTTTCTAGGTTAGGTTTGCTTTTTCATGCCCTTGGAGTTGTTGTAAAGGGATCAGGGCCCTTGTTTCCTACTTAATAAAAAACAAGACTTTATCTCTCATAGATTTTTGTGAACCATTCAACTTCACCTATAAACCAAGAATCACGTGACCAAACTCAAATATTAAATACGAACCTTGCTTATTAACATACATTACTTTTTAACACCTTAAATAAAAAACATGCATTAGTTTTTTTTTATATTGATAAAAGTTGAATCACAAAATTACCAAAGAACAATTTTTTTTTTTTTAAAAAGCACAAAAAAACATAACCATCCAAAAAAAATATGACCAAAATAGTGTCTAATAATAGGGTTGTAATAGCTACAAGCAAATCCATCATACAGTTTGAGAAAGTTCATAGAACCACACAAGATTTGACACAAGCGATCCCATAAAAGTATCAGGCTCAAAATCATGAAGAAAACTTCGTAGATCCTGAAACAATTGGAGCAGCCACAAGAAGGCAAGTATGAGAATGTAATGTCCCCTTCTATGCAATTCAACTTTTTCGTACCTTGCACACAAATTCAACTTGCACAAAGAGAACATTAGGACATAATTCATTTCTATATCTTAGTCATCACATAAATTCATATTCTTCTATTATTCATTAAAGTTAGGATCATATATCTTTGCATATTCCTATCACATTCATCATAATAAATATTTCTTCTTCTTCATAAGGATAGTGAGATAGGTATGATTGACTATCATGGGCTTGGTATTCCTTTGTCTTAAGTGGGAACAATCCACATCTTAGGCAAAGGCCTTCATATATCTTTGGGTGTGACCCCAAAGCCTTCATAAGCAATCCTTAGGTTTTACCCTAAGGCCATATTAATCTTTAGGTTTTAACCCAAAGCCTTCTCCTTAGGTTATTAGCCTAAGGCCATTAATAATCTTTAGGTGTTACCCTAAAGCCTTCTCCTTAAGTGATTAGCCTAAAGCCTTCTCCTTAGGTGGTGAGCCTAAGGCCTTCTCCTTAGGTGGTGAGCCTAAGGCCTTCATACCAAGCACTAATGATAATTATCAACCTATTCTCACATCTTTATGCCATCTTTTATACAATCATGAATTACTTAATCTCTTTAATTACTATCTCATATTATGACTTATCCATAAAACGATAAGAGTTCTTTATTTATCTTTTCAAAGTTTCATATAATGCATGAGCCTTCAAGTAAACAATGCTATGTTTCCATATTCTATAGTCATGTCATACATATCATTCATTTATTTGAGTGATTAGTGATATATTTCTATATACAAATAATCATGTATGTTTAATCCATGTATTTCCCTTAATCATCTATGATATAATCATATCACTATTAATCTACTTCAGAGTTTAAATGTATTTTTTTGAATAAATATAATAATACATACCTTATGAGGTTGCCACAGGATTTGAGTAACAGATGTATTAATAATCCGATTATGATCTTTCCTTCGGCTTTGATTATATTTAAATAATGGCTTCCTTGCTGATATATCTACTCTTACAATCTTCTAATGATCGTCGGTTTCTATGGCAGAGTTGTTGTAGACACCTAAAAATGTCTTCTACCATCAAACTGACTCAATGCATCCCTAAACATACCAATTCCCTTCTAACCAATTAATTAAATTTTTATTTAATTAATTATCCCTTCATCACCCATTTTTTCATTATTTTACCCTCAAATTTGAATTAATTTCATTAATTCAATAGTCTAAACCTTAGCCAATTGATTTAATAAATATGCAATATTTATTAAATCAATTTCTCCCTTTCAACTAAATCCAATTAATTAGTTAAAACCATTTTAACTAATTAATCCAACCTACTAATTGACCTATCCCTACCCTAAACAATTAAATAGCTATTATTTAATTACCTACCCTAGCTTATCTCATCCTAGCCCTAGGATTAATTAAATAAAACCTATGTTTAATTAATCCTAACCCCTTCATTTGGGTGGTCAAACCTTGTTTAACACCCTTCCCCACATCCTCCAAATAAAAAATTGAATTAAATCCACATAAGTCAATTTTTTATTTAAAAACATTTCACATCACATTTAATTCTCCTTACAACCCCTTACCTCACCCATACTCATTTATTTCCTCTCTTCCCCAAATGAATTTTTAATTCATTTACATTCCCCTATATGAATCTTTAATTCCAAAATAATCCTTCATCCCCATGCTCATTTAATAACCCCTTTTTCCCAAAATGAATAAAAGATTCATTTTTATTCCTAGCCCTCCATTCATTCAAGATTGAATCTAGGCCCTCCACATCACTTTCATCCTCCACCATTGATCTTCCAAATCAATCTCCACCCTTGAATCAAAATCCCTTCTAAAAATCTATAAATAGAACATCTCCCAAGCCATTTTCATATCCAAGTTTTATGCAAAGTTACCATGTCAAAATCACTCTTGAGCTAGTTTTAGTGAGTTGCATATTTAGTTAGCATTTCACATTTGAATCACTTGTCTAGGGATAATCTTGTCTTAGGAGCTTGTTTTGGGTGCAATGGCTTCTCTCCCTTGATGAGATTGGGTTTGCATGTGAGGTATAAGCTTTTTGTGTTTTTATGCATATTAGTTTGTGTTGCTACCTTGTTTGTTCACCTAATCTACATTAGCACGACCGATGGGACCCACAAGGTCCAAGTCTAATCCATTTTGTGAGTTTTTGGTGTGAGTTACGTGTTTTTGCAGGTGTTGCGCCATCCATACTGTTTAGTGGCTCTATCCTTGGTCGATATTGGCGCTATACTCTATTTCAGCGCCATCCCTGCGGAGCATTTTTCTTATTATTATTTTTAACCTCCACTCATATGTCTCCTTTCTAACAGTCTTCTTGCTGCTTTTTGTGCCTAAATTGCTCTCTGTTTTGCAAGAATATTAGAAAATATAAGGGGAAGTTATGTCAAAATTTGCATAAAATCTAAACATGCATGCTAGTTTTTGCTTTGACTTGTTTTTTGTTTGCTAATGACTAACAAGGCTAACAAGACCTCAAGTTTTGTTGTCTGACCTGTTAGTAATCATTTATGTTTAAGGTTTTAAACATGTAGGCACCTTCCCAAAAAATCCAAAAAAGGTTCCAAGTCTCTGGGCCTCCTCAACTTTTTTCAACATCAGCATCATGTTTTCTTTGAGGAGGAGGTCGTCATTATCATGTTTTCTATCGGCCTGATCTTTCGCTCGGGGGTGATATCTTAACATCAGGTGATCTTACTTAAGAACATCCTGATGATGTTGCTACAAGGTTCTAAGTGTGACCCGATATTCATCGGGATCATCATATTTGAACATCGGCTGATCTTAGTTAAGATCATCCTAATGTTATTTTATCACTTCATGTTGTTTTATCACCCGATGTTGCTGATGTCATATTTTATGAGGGTGATATCTACCTGTCAGCTTTCTAATATTTCCGAAGGAGGGGGTGATATTCAAACATCACCCCGATCTTACAGCGAAGCTACAGTGCGGCCCGATATCTTGATGGGGGGTGATATTTCTATTCATATCTGAATATCACCTCGATTTTTGAATGTGATGATGACATCATCTAGATATGAGGAGGTGCGCGATATGCAGTTATGATGGTGACGTCATCAAAATGTTCATCGACAGGATATATGATGTCGGGAGGATAAACATAAGGTTTGCCAATGAAGCGGTCTGGCCGATGGAGGATGACGACAAGGGTTAAGATGACGTCGTCGGGAGCAAAATTGCCGACATTATATATGATCACGACCGTGCATATAAGGTGCTGAAAGGGTTGTTGCAGGGCGAATGTGGGATAATGTCTCACGTATATTTGAGAGAAAAGAATGCAGTGGAACGCTCCACGTGGAGACACTTGGAGATGGGGAAGGTCAACAGGATGCTTACGTGGCACGTTGCCATTGGTGGTCGACATGTCAGCATGATCCACGCCGCAGATCTCGGCGGTAAAGGGAGGAGATCAATGGTTATCATTTAAATATTCAAATGGAGAGTTTTCCACGCTTCCACAGTAGCATCCCAAGGCAGGAGAAGGTTTGCAAGGCACGCAACTGCTGTATCCTGAGGCTGAGTTGGTATGCCATTAATGGTAGGATTGCACAGAGGTATGGGTTGAAAGGACATGCCAGCTACCCGATTTAGACAGAAGATCTCCATGTGGCGACGCAGATCCCGATCTCACCTGCTCTTTCTCTTTTATTTGTGCGGCGGCATTAAATGTTTTATGTGCCCTCTGGGGTTGCTTGATACCTGGTAAATATCCTGGAGAGTGCCCCGTAATTAATGATGGAGTACATCTGCTTGCCTTATAAGCATATGATGTTACTCAATCCAGGTTGTTGAAAACTGGACAAGTCCAAGTGCTGTAATAAGATGCAACTTCTTTGGTGACCTTATCTAGATGTCTCGTGAGTTTATGAATCTCATGTTGTATGTCTTATGCATGAATTTACTAGTTTCATGATTTATTTTATATGAATAATGTTGTATTTTCATGTATTTGGTTATTCTATCTCCAAGCTGAATATGTTCTTCTCTTGAATCTAAACATCTAAGGGGTGTCTAGTATTCTAGGCTATGGTCATGCCATATTGAAAACTTGATCTTTTGCTTCTGCCTAAGGGGTAGATTAAAGTGTTTCAGGTTAAGGGTTGGGAAGATCATATTGTAGTAAGGATATTGTAAGTATAGGTAACTAAATACTCTGTTTTGGGAGGTATCTGTAAGGTAGATACCACAACATCCCCTTGAAATCTAGTCTTAGTGTGTTCATACTAATCATTCACAGGTGTATGTCTATTGACTCCAAGCCCTGGATAGGCACCAATCTATTCTTGCATTGAGGTTACACCTCAGGTCCTGGTTTTGCATCCAAGTACTAAAATCAAACTTAAACTTCAAAATCAAACCATTAGGACTTTAGAATTAGTTTAGGATTTGAAATCCTCTGTCTACAACTGAATATAGGCCCAAAGCTAGCCCCTTTGCACTTATCTGACAGTTTTGGTCTACATAAATGAGGATTCATCTGCTTTATATCAGCATCCCACCATCCACAGATATATCTTATGGATGTTGAATAGGGAATACCCCCCTAGGTTTTGCAGATCCTCAAGAAGAAGAGGAGATACCTATAGAGTCTATCTCCTACACTGTTGGCCCCCAACCCGGATATCCTATTGATCAATGATGGCTACCTTGTAGGGATAACTGGGAGTAAGCATCCAGACTGGGAAAAAACTAACAGAAATTGGCGACTCTACTGGGATGAACAGAAAAAGTGACATCTTGCAGCCTCTAGTGAAGTTTTGCCTTGCTCTGCTGGTGGTATGAACTCAAAAAATATTTGATGAGCTTTCAATTGTTTGAAATTTTTGTCCTCTTTGGAGAGGTGGCGACTCTGCAAAAGTTTTTAAGTGCACATGAAAAATTGATGTATGTTGTTGTGATAAAAGAATGTTCTGTTCAGATTTCAGCATTTGTATGAGACAAGGTACTTGGTTTCCTCCCACTTGTATTTGTTGTTTTATTGCATAAGTTAGATGCCAAGGGGAAGCCTTAGGTCTTAGGCAGACAAAGGATGTCTAAGATTGAAAATTTTATGAATCCAAATATGTATGCGCCCATACTCAGTCAAGAGGGGGATGAAATGTTGAGTAAAAGAATGGAAGAGATAAAAAATAGGTTGATATTCTTAGAGGCTAGGCAGGCTCAGTTAAATAGTAATAACCCTGTTGTGTCTGCCAGTCAGAAAGCTAGACCTCTTGTCAGCCCTTTTGATCCTTTGTATGACCAACTAGATTTGTCATAGGTTGATTATCAAGTTGAAAGTATGCCTGCTAAAGTGTACAATCAGATGCCCAGATTTAATGGACATAATGTGTGTGATGGGGGTGCACATATCCAAGAAATTTACAGTTTTATGGAAAGACATTCATTTAGAGATGAGGATATGTGGATGAGGTTTTTTGTTAGATCCTTTGATGCAAAAGCTAGAGATTGGTATTTGAGCTTTCCAAAGAGATCCTTTGCCTGTTGGGATGAGCTTGCTGACTGTTTCAAAAAAAGAATTCGCAAGAAAACTAGCTGATCTTGTTACAGAATTAATGAAAATCAGAAAACAAGATGAAGAGCCCTGTATTGATTTCAGTCATAGATTTGCAGTAGCCCTTTCACAAATCCCTGAAGCCTTCAGACCTGATATTTCAGCCTGTGTTGGCATATATTTTGAAGCTTTCGAAAAGGGCTCTAGTGCATTATTAAGGGAATTCAAGATAACAGGTATGCAGATGACATACAAGTTTGTAGAAAATATAGAAAACATGAGAAATGAGCACATGCAGAATTCCCTGTCCACAGGCTTTGGTATGATTAACAATTGTGTAGCTACAAATGACCAAGTGATCATGGCATCAGTTGAAGATAAATCTAAAAATGAAAGCATAAAAGTTGAGACTGCTGTATTCAAACATAATGTTGATAACAATGCTCAATTGGATTATTCACCAGTTGAGGATGCAAATGAAAGGATCAATGAGGATTCCCATTGCAATGTTGAGGCATCTGGCCATGAAAGCAATAATGAGGTTGTGGACAGCAATGAGCAACTTTTTGAATGGATTTGTGGAGATAATTGTGAGTATTGTACTCAAGACAGAGAAGATATAAGCAAACAGAGAAGAGTTCCATGTGTGAACCATTGCCTTCTTTTCAAACACATGGAGATCATGAAGAGCAGTCAGAGAATGAAACAAGTGCTAGTGCAGAGCATGATTGTTCTTTATTTGATGATTGTTTTGCTTATGACACACAAGCTGATACTCTTCCACAAAGGGAACCCATTGGTGATGAAGATGCATGTTCTACTATCCATGAACCAGCGGCATACCATGATGAAGTTGAAACACCTGGATCACCCATTTTTGACAAATATGATGATGAGGATCTATTTGAGTATGGTGAAGATCAAGGCACTGATGTTGATATGGATTCTAGTTCTCATCCTGATGAAAGAGAGGCCAACATATATCATGAGGCCTGTTGTATAGAGGTGCCAGAGCCTGATCTTTTCTAGCTTGGTGTACCAGATGATTGTGTACATGATGTGCACAATTATGAATCTGAAAGATTTGTCTTTGATATGCCAGCTTGTGATAGAATGATATCTGATGTTCCTAGCTGTATGGTGGACTTTGAGTGCTTTCAGTTTTCAGTTTAGCTACGAGATCATTTTGCAATGCATAGTGCTGATACAGATGATAACGTGTGTTATATTTCATTTGAATATGCATTATTTGATAAATATGACACCCACATGTCACATGATGCTGAAGGTTGTTTGCATAAGGTTGAGAGGAACAAGCTAAATCAGAGGGTTGAATATGCAGACGACAAGGTTTGCTTATGGTTAGATCATGGTAGCATTCTCAGGCTTGACCTAGTGTATGCAGATGAAAACAAGGTATTTGACAAAGGGAAATACAAGTTTTTCTTTTCTTGGTGGCCTTAGGCCATCAAGTGTGTTTGGTGATGTAGGTTGGTGCAATGTTTGACTCTGTTGCCCAATGGATAGGGACTGGTCTGCATCCCAGAGGTCTGAGGTTCTCACCATGCCTGCGAGAGGCATGCATCCCAAGATGGAGCCTATGTTAGTAATCATTTATGTTTAAGGTTTTAAACATGCAGGCACCTTCCCAAAAAATCCAAAAAAGGTTCTAAGTCTCTGGGCCTCCTCAATTTTTTTCAACATCAGCATCATGTTTTCTTTGAGGAGGTCGTCATCATCATGTTTTCTGCCGGCCTAATCTTTCGCTCGGGGGTGATAACTTAACATTGGGTGATCTTACTTAAGATCATCCTGATGATGTTGCTACAAGGTTCTAAGTGTGACCCAATATTGATTGGGATCATCATATTTGAACATCAGGTGATCTTAGTTAAGATCATCCTGATGTTATTTTATCACTTCATGTTGTTTTATCACCCGATGCTACTGACCTCATATTTTATGAGGGTGATATCTGCCTGTCAGCTTTCTGATATTTCTGAAGGAGGGGGTGATATTCAAACATCACCCTGATCTTACAGCGAAGCTACAGTGCGGCCCAATATCCTGATGGGGGGTGATATTTCTATTCATATCTGAATATCACCCCAATTTTTGAATGTGACAATGACATCATCTGGATATGAAGAGGTGCGCAATAGGCAGTTATGATGGTGATGTCATTAGGATGTTCATCGGTGGGATATATGATGTCGGAAAGATAAACATAAGGTTTGCCGATGAAGCGGTTTGGCCGATGGAGGATGACGACAAGGGTTAAGATGGCATCGTCAAGAGCAAAATCATTGACATTATATATGATCACGATCGTGCATATAAGGTGCTGAAAGGGTTGTTGCAGGGCGAATGTGGGATAATGTCTCACGTATATTTGAGAGGAAAGAATGCCGCGGAACGCTCCACATGGAGACACTTGGAGATGGGGAAGGTCAATAGGATGCTTACGTGGCACGTTGCCATTGGTGGCTGACATGTCAGCATGATCCATGCCGCAGATCTCGGCAGGAAAGGGAGGAGATCGACGGTTATCATTTAAATATTCAAATGGAGAGTTTTCAACGCTTCCACAATAGTATCCCAAGGCAGGAGAAGGTTTGCAAGGCACACAACTATTGTATCCTGAGGCTGTGAGTTGGTATGCCATTAATGGTAGGATTGCACAGAGGTATGGGTTAAAAGGACACGCTAGCTACCCAATTTAGACAGAAGATCTCCATGTGGCAACGCAGATCCCGATCTCACCTGCTCTTTCTCTTTTCTTTGTGCGGCGGCATCAAATGTTTTTTGCGCCCTCTGGGGTTGCTTGATACCTAGTAAATATCCTGGAGAGTGCCCCGTAATTAATGATGGAGTACATCTGCTTGCCTTATAAGCATATGATGTTACTCAATCCAAGTTGTTGAAAACTGGACAAGTCTGAGTGCTGTAATAAGATGCAACTTCTTTGGTGACCTTATCTGGATGTCTCGTGAGTTTATGAATCTCATGTTGTATGTCTTATGCATGAATTTACTGGTTTCATGATTTATTTTATATGAATAATGTTGTATTTGCATGTATTTGGTTATTCTGTCTCCAAGCTTAATATGTTCTTCTCTTGAATCTAAACATCTAAGGGGTGTCTAGTATTCTAGGATATGGTCATGCCATATTGAAAACTTGATCTTTTGCTTTTGCCTAAGGGGTAGATTAAAGTGTTTCAGGTTAAAGGTTGGGAAGATCATATTGCAGTAAGGATATTGTAAGTATAGGTAACTAAATACTCTATTCTGGGAGGTATCTGTAAAGCAGATACCACAACATCCCCTTGAAATCTAGTCTTAGTGTGTTCATGCTGATCATTCACAGGTGTATGTCTATTGACTCCAAGCCCTGGATAGGCACCAATCTAGTCTTGCATTGAGGTTACACCTCAGGTCCTGGTTTTACATCCAAGTACTAAAATCAAACTTAAACTTCAAAATCCAACCATTAGGACTTTAGAATTAGTTTAGGATTTGAAATCCTCTGTCTACAACCGAATATAGGCCCAAAGCTAGCCCCTTTGCACTTATCTCACAGTTTTGGTCTACACAAAGGAGGATTCATCTGCTTTATATCAGCATCCCACCATCCACAAATATATCTTATGGATGTTGAATAGGGAATACCCCCTAGGTTTTGCAGAGCCTAAAGAAGAAGAGGAGATATCTATAGAGTCTATCTCCTACACTGTTGGCCCTTGGCCCGGATATCCTATTGATCAATGATGGCTACCTTGTAGGGATACTGGGAATAAGCATCCAGTCGGATTGACAACCAACATGACCCTTTGTGTTGTTCATAAAAAAACCATTTTTTGTAGGTTGAACGCATTCAACCCCATATCAATGCTATCCCCCAGATTAGCGCTATTTGCAGGTGTAAATAGACTGCCTGACAAGTTGCGCAGTGGTGTATTAATAGAGTTATTTTAGCGCTATTTCCTAGTTTAGCGCTATTTAGGTCTGATTTTAGCGCTATGTATTTTATTAGCGCCTTCATTGTAATATTGTAACGCCGTATTATGTTTTGGCGCCTTCCTGGTCTTGTATTGATGCTATCGTATGAATTAGCGCCATATGTATAAGGGTCGTGTTCTGTCTGTTTACTATCTACAGTAGCACTATTGGTCCTCTATTTTAGCGCTATTTGGAAAACTAACTTTGCTGATTGTGCAGGTACTGACAAGTGTTTTTGTAGGTCTTTGCTATCATTTTACAGATACTAATAAACTTTTGTAGGATGTGTTTGTCTTTAGTTTAGCAAAAAACATTTCAATTGGAACTTAAAAACGAACCCTTTGCATGTTAGTTACACAACATCTTGATTTGGTGCTATAAAATTGAACAAACAACAACAAATCTTTGTGTGTGTGTGCCCAACATTTAAAATTTGGTATTCTAAAATTTACAAATTTGTGTGCCAACAACTATCAAACACTTCAATTTTGGGCTTTAAAAAGAACCACAAATTGCATCAATCAAGTCATTGGGTTAAAAAGAACAACCATTTGCGTTCTTCACGCATGTAATCAAGAAAATCAAAGTAACTTGTGTGAAGTGTTTTCGTGGTTTGTGTTAGTAGCGTGAGAAGTGTATGCTCTTCCCTCGCACCATTTGGTGACCTTGGGAATCAAAAGATCCTCACAATACTTGCATTAATCACCCCCAACATAATCGAAAGAACTAAAATGAACCATGTTTAGTGTGATCCAATCACAAACAATACGTATGCTCTCCCCTCGCATCTTTGTATGAACTTGGGGATCAAAAGTATTTTTGTGATTGTGTTGCTTTTGTTAATCCTTAGAGGACCTGCCACCCCGCTTTGAAAGGTGGGAACGACCCAAGCGGCATCAAGCTAAAGCCAAGCTCTTCTAAGCCGCTATATAAAATAAGGTGTTTGTGATGAAAGTCATATACAACAGGTGTTGTTTTGTTATATCGACAACCAACCTCCCCCAAAACCCTCCAAGGCATAACCCTTGGAGGCTGGGAGACTCCATAACGAGAGTAGCGTTGCCGCACATATAACCACTTGAATGGATGCCCTTACTACGAACCATTGTTTAGCAAGCCAAAATCCTTCTATTTGTGGACGCAGAAGGGAAACCTTTGAAGCGGCCCCGATTCATGCGGTTCTTAGCTGAGGTAGCAAAGATAATCTAAAGGTTTGGTGAGGGACAAGCCTTATAAGAAACCTAGATCTTGGTATGCGTGAGAAGTGTGTACAATTGTAAGGAGGAGCCAGTGCTACCAAGATCCTGTAGCTACCCGCTTTGAATAGGCGTAGCTAGGGGATTCTACAAATACTGTCATATCCTCGCCTTAGGTTGTACAAAAGTGCTTGTTAAATAAAATCACACATCTTTTTTCAAAACAAAGAAAAATCTTGATTATTGTGTGATTATTGTGCTTGAATTGTTTACAACATTGCCAAGAGACAAACCAAATCATTTGATCAAATTCCAAACAAAACAAATCCAAAATTTGCCATCAAAAATCTGTCTGCCTTGTTTTAGCGCTATCTCTGTCTGATTTTGGTGCCATTTCACCTGTTGATTGGCTCTATTTTCATATTGACTTACCTAAAACAGAGACCTATTCAGTTGTGATCTAAACCATCTGCTCTGCCATAATCCATATTTACTTTCCAAAAATCTGACAACAGTCCATCCATTTTTTTCCCAAATCTCACTTTCACTTTGACCTTAGAGAATTAATCACCATCATTGTTGGACCCTTTTTGCTATACCAAACCTACCTCATTTCATATCCACTCGTCCTTATTGATCTTTTGCATACCTTTGGACCATAACAAAAATCCTTGTCACAAATCATTCCAAAATCCAAAATCCTCCAAAATCAAAACACCCATCAAGAATCACCAATCCAAATCTCGTCACCCCTTTTGAGCTAAAGCTAGGTCTAGATTTTATCCTATACATCATATCTTCCTTGGAAAGTCAATAGTCTACCTTCCAAGTGAAAAAAATTGCCCCTCTTTGCGTAAGGTCATTAGTCTACCCCAAACAAAGAAAAACATCCATTTGTGCAACACAAAATATAGATCTTACCTAAGCTCAAAATTGTTGACCATCAAATCCTTTTTGAAAAACACCATCCTAAACTTTCAATCAAAATCAAATATCAACAATCTCTTCAAAATGAACATCATCCATCACCTACCTTTTGGTCCAAAAATTGTGCAAAAAAAAAATCAATATCATCCACTCGTACCTTTAGAAAGACATATTGATCTTCCATCACACCCTCTTTTCTACTCCATCTCATTACCACATCATCTTTGGGTCCAACATAATCAATTAGATTCTCTAAAGTCTCCATCCCCATCTCACTCTACTTCAAGAAATCAAATCCATACGCGTGCATGCCCATCACAAGATCACAACACAAAAAGAATCAAGAAATGGTAGAATCTTGGCAATATGGCGGCATAGGAATGCCTAACACCAACAACAACAACATACCCATCTATCAAACATTCAACCCACCTACGTACTCTTACATCCCCCCATATGGTCCCAATGAAAATCCCTTCCATTACTTACAACAACGACCACCACCACCACCACCACAAAACATCCCCACCATATCCCAAGATGACCTAGATGTCTTGAGCTTCACGCAAGACGCCGATAACATGGACCTACTTGATAGAATCCTAAAATCGGACCAAAATAGATATCTTGATCATCTTCTCAAAATTGGTGCTCAACTACCCCCCATCACGACATCATCACAACCATCCACCTCTATAATCATTCCTACCCCATCAAATACCCAAGCATCTACATCACATACCCAACCTAACATCTCTCAAACGTCAACACCTACCATATCTACTGCCAACACAACCTATACCACTACCACATCTACCATTTCCACAAATACTTCCAACCCTACCACCTCCCAACCCGTTACCACATCCACTACCACAACCAACATAAACCCTTCCATGCCACAAATCACCTTGGGCATACAAGGAAACATCACGCAAGCAAGTACCTCTACGAGTGTGCCTTCACCCAATCCCCAAACCATAGCATACCTACGACAATTATTCTCACAACCACCTCACAATACGTCCAACCCATCCAACGTCCACCTATCCAACGTTAATCCGTCCAATGTCACATATCCACATAACCCCCTAACTACATCAACACAACATCAAACCAATCCCCAAATACCACCACACATTCTCCAACAACTTCATGCATATCAACAACATCAAGCACAAATCAATCAAAACACCAATCCGCAATACCAAAACCTCAACCAAACACACCTCCAACGTCAAATCCCACCTCATCTCCAACATCTCACCAATCAACAGGCATACCCACTCCAACCACAACAACCACAAGATCTCATGAACGTTGTATAGACCTTGATCCAAAAGGTAGACAACTTGCAAACTGGGGGCAAGCGCAAACACTATTCCTTTGAGGACATCTGCCCCTATCCATTTGATCGCACATTGTACATGCCCCCTTGCCCCAAGAACTTTGAAACGCTAAAATTTGACAAGTACAAGGTAAAGGGAGACCCTAGAGACCGCCTTAGGGAGTTTTACATTGCTTTCTTGGAAGTCTCAAATAACGATACATACCTCATGAGACTCTTTCCAAGAAGCCTTGGCGGTCAAGCTGTTGAATGGTTTGCACATCTACCCCTAGGCATTAGGTCTTTTCCTGAGCTTGTGGAGTAATTTGTAAACCATTTGTCCTACACCTTCGAGCACGAAATGTCCATGACAGACCTTTGCAACACCAAACAAAAGAACGAAGAAGTCTTCGCTTCTTTCTTGCAAAGGTGGAGAGGCTTAGCAAGCAAAACTCCCATGGCCCATTCCTGAAAAACAACTCATCACCATGTTTGTGACCAACCTCAATCAGGAATTAGAGTTCCATTTACAAATTCTTTGTGCATCTACCTTTGAAGAGGCCATCGACAAAGGTACCACTATCGAACGGGCCCTCATTGCCCAGGGCTCCATCAAACTGTACGACTACAAATCCAACAACAACAACTACTACAAATCCAATAACAACACCCCCAAAAATTTTCCAATCAACACCAACTGATCTGCGTCCTAGAATATATCTTTCCTACAATGGACAAAAATCTGTCATTCTATCATCACGTCTCTTGGCAAGAGCACACAAAGGTTGTTTGTATCTTTCCGTTGGTCTTTTTGATTATTGATTTTTATCTTTTTGTCTCACTCTAGGTTATCTTCAAAGCTACCTTGATCTCATTATATCATGGTAAGTAGCGGACGACACCTAGAGTAGACATAGTCATTGTTTCCGTATGTTGTGCTTGTGGGTTGGTCTCATTACTCTAGGAATAGTATTCATATTTTGCAGCCTGGGTTGATTCTAGCATGATGTGTCCCATTTTCATATATAGGCATCAAAACCTTATATGTATTATGTGCACTCATCGCTATGAGTCCCCTTCCTAGGCTAGGCAGGATTATACTACCTTGGGCACGCATGAAATCAACCTATTGTTTGTGGGTCTAGTCCATGCAATTGTGGGATATATATCATCACCTAGGTCATTTCATACCTTTGTGAACTCTATCCTACATTGCTATAATAAACTAAGAAATGCTTTCAATTAATCTTTTGCAGCTACTGTTACTAGCTCAAAATCATCATCCTAATCACTCATTTCGGCCTAGATTTGATAATCAAATTCCCCCCACTAACTCATCCAATCCCTTCACTAACCCAACTCTCCCACTTCACACATCCTAAACCCAACCCCCCCACCCTCTCAATGACGTGGTGTCTTATGACCTAACAAATCCTCTTGTCTCCCCAACCCCATCCTGTAGACACTCCCAATCCTATCCATACCCCATTCATACACCCCTATCATTTCTCCACCTGATCCCCTCTCTCGCAGCCTCACCACTCAAGGTCAAAACAACGAACATCATATGTATCAGGACTTGATCATCCCACCTATCACCTTTCTTACATCTTGCATGTCATTTAGGATCATTTTAATCATTTAATTTGCATATCATGTAGGTTCATTTTAATCATTTAAATTTGCATATCATGTAGGTTCATTTTAATCATTTAATTTGCATATCATGTAGGTTCATTTTAATCATTTAATTTGCATATCATGTAGGTTCATTTTTATAATCATTTAATTTGCATGTCATTTAGGTTCATTTTAATCATTTAATTTGCATATCATGTAGGATCATTTTAATCATTTAATTTGCATCACTTAGGTTCATTTTAGAATCAGTTTAAAATGCATATCACTTAGGTTCATTCTAAATCATTTAAGTTTAAAATTGTATATCATATCATTAGGTTCACCATTAACAGCTGATAGTTTGCATCATAATTAAGTTCATTTTAGAATCATTTAGTTGCACAGTATACATCACATTGCATAGCATCTCATAAACATTTAGTTACATTACATCATCACAATCATCATCACATCACATTGTTGCATCCATAATAAATGTTTATTAGTCTGAACATTCATTTGCATTATACATCATATAGGCCATAAAATCACAAACACCATACATATATCACAATAAATCCATCATAAATGCATCCATAAAATCAAAAACATAATGGCATAAACATAACACATCCATAGCATATAAAGTCCATAAAGCATAAGCTGCATCCATCACATAGGTATCATCATAATAGGACATCATAAACCATCAAAAAAGCATCGTATCATATATAAATCACTGCAAAAAATGTACATTGCTCATGTATACATCTAAAAATATAGTGTCCTGATACAATGCCTCCAAGGGCTAACATGATATAACTATCACATGGAGGATCCTCTCTCCGAAGGAGTGGGAGACTCTGATCCTGGTTGTGGCTGTGCTCCTGTCTGTGGCTGTGGCTGTACCTGCACCTGTGGAACCTATTGGGGCACGTGCGAGGGAGGAGGCATCGTCTGTTGAACTGACTGAACAGATCTCGATCTATGTGACCCTGATGCCCTCAATCCACTGATCTGGCTATAGCTCGGTGCCTGCTGCTCTGCTAGCACTGCCACGTAATAAAGCCCCTGATAATACTCCATCCGTCCTCTGGTCTTTGTCAACTCTCCCTAAACCTGAGACAACTATGTTTGCATCAATGTCAAAACTAGGGCTAGCCCAGCCCCTGAAGCCTATAGGCTACCCACTGTAGTCTCTGCCTGCTGAACCCTGGCGAGCACCGCATCTCGCTCCCCTGTCAAAGTGACTATGTCACCATGAGCCTGTGCTAACTCTGCCTCGCGGCTCTCCAATGCCTCCTGTAAGCTCACCACCTGTGCTCTCAGGGCCTCCTCCTCACCCTGTGGCCGCCGACAAGGTGTGAGCCTCTCAACCTCGGCCTCTCCAACTGTCCCTGAGGGACCTGCCTACTGCCCTCCCCCAATAGCCTGCTGCTGCGCTACCTGTGGTGGAGGCAGATCTCCCCTATCCACCCCCGAATGTCCCCCACGCCGCCAAGGTCCTCTAGGCTGTCGCCCTACTCCAACTTGCACCCGCTCAACAAGAACCTGCTGCCCCACCTGCCCCTGTCCTGCTGCCACAGCCGCCAGCACATCTATCGGTTGACCATCCTGAGCAATCAACCTCTCCTCTCCATCATCTCCAACCTCCACGAGGATCTCCTCAATGATCTCCTCCCCCTCCTCCATGCGGTCCTTTCCATCTGAATCATCATCACCATCTGACCCCACTGCCTCCTCTGCCGGGACTGCCTCCTCCGCTGGGTTCGTCAACTGATTGGGCCGATGCATCTGCCACCATATGTCGTATGCAGGGGTAGTGCCTGCATCTCTCACTGTGCTCCTCCAATCCCACTATACTAGCCGTAGAGCTCCAAAATTAGCTAAGGCAGCCTATGGATGTATGTCTATAGGCCAGTAGGCCGCATCTCGAGGAGTCCGCACAAATATGGCCATTTGCTGAGGAATGTCCTGTCTCAAACCAAACTACCACATGACCCGCTAGGGTAGATACATCTCTATAGTATGGTCTCCTCGACCCATAAGGTACCGCTGCTGAAACATAAAAGAGAGATGAATATCATCATCTAGCCATGGCTCTACGCCGATATACGATCACTATGTCACACTAATCACATCATCCAACATCCTCCTCCAGTATCGCACCTGTCCAGTATACGTGTACTCTGCATCCTGATATAGTAACACAAAGGCCTCAAATGGCCACCGATAATAACCACATGTCGGCCAGGTAACAGTGATGTGCTCCCAAATCCATACATGAAGCGGAGTAACTCCAGCTGACAACGCTCTATCATGCAGATAGGTGACTGTATGCATCTCATGGTATAACTTCCCTAACATAGCTGGTCCCCAGGCATAGACGGTCTCATGCATCACCATCCCCTCTATCATCCCCCCTAGCCAACTGGAAAACCCCTACCTCACCTGTCAGGCATCACAACACCTCCAATCAAAGCACATAGGAATAAGGCAAAGGGATCTGCACCCGCAGCCAGTGTCCCTTCATAATCCATCTCTCTCCCGTCCGCTGAGAGAACCATGTGGTCCTCTCCAAACACTCTAATCAGGGCACTCTGCCCCATCCTCATGTCATATCTAACACGCCGGCCTTGAATAGGTAGCTTGAGGATGCGATAAACATCCTCAAGTGTAATGGTGATCTCACCAGTCGGCAACAGAAAGCTACAGGTCTCAGAGTGATACCGCTCCACAACTGTTGTCATCAGAGCTCTATGAGCTCAAAGAACTAGCATCGATGCCACCATCAGAAGCCCCAACTCGCCAGCCGAGCCAGCGTAGCATCATCAAAACCATCGAACAGTGCCATCACGGATGGAACTTGTCGCTCTCGTGACTGCAATATAAATCACTGTGTATCCTGCATCCACAACTTTTGGATCAGATATCAACCTCTATTTTTTTCTAAACCAACCTCTTATTCCAATGTCTAAAAAGCCAGCATCATGTGGCACCAAAACAAACAACCCCTTCTGCCATTTTTTAAAATGGCACTACAATTTCCTCTAAACTGCGCTATATAGAAAGCAGCGCCACTGTGCAGACCTCTTTGCGCTAATCCACAAGATAGCACTACTGCGCACTACACATGGTGCCATTTTACCAAATGGTGTCACTCTAAATTTTGGCGCTAATTCCCACAATATCGCCAATTTCCCCAAAAGCACTAATTAAGTAAATAGCACTAATCCCCTAAATAGTGCTAAAATGCACAATAGCGTTGTTTCCCAAGATGGCACTATTCCAGAGTATAGTGCCACTTTAACCCCAATTTAGCGCTAAAACGCTAGAATTGTATTCTTCTACAAAATGCGCTAATCCGGACGATAGCGCTAAAATACCTACCAAATGGCGACAAACCGCCCTAACCCTACTTGGCGGATAGCGCCAATCCAGAGGATGGCGCTAATCCGCCTTGCTATTGGCGCTACGCGCTCCATTCCCAAATCCCAAACCCCAAAAAATGCACGTAAAACAAAAAAATTACAAAGTCAGGGTTAGACCCTACCTAAGGTCGAGCCTCCAGTGCCCGCCGAAACTCTCAGAACCGCTCTGAAATGTGTCAAAGTTGCAAAAATTGGGGGTTATGGTCAGCCATCTCTCCTTCGCTCTTTCTTCTCCAAAATCAAAAGTGTGCAAATGTGGCACTCTAAGGGCCCACTTTGCCTAATATAGTGGGCCATGTCATTCTTCCACCCCCCTTTTTTCCTCCAGGGTGCAGATCTTAGCCTTTTTTGTTTTTCTTCCCGTCATCCTCTTTTCCCATCCCCTATCCGATTTTCACTCCCGTCGCATCCCTTTCGAGAACTCACCCAGAAAATATTTATTTTTTTGCCGACCTCTCGAGGGGGCATCCCTTATCCATCTCATACCTTCCTGGCAGCTGGGGCATATTTTTCTTCAACTTGACGCCACTTCCCTCCTAGGTCCTGACACCACGTCAAAGAGGGGCAAATGTAGACACCTAAAAATGTCTTCTACCATCAAACTGACTCAATGCATCCCTAAACATACCAATTTCCCTTCTAACCAATTAATTAAATTTTTATTTAATTAATTATCCCTTCATCACCCATTTTTTCATCATTTTACCCTCAAATTTGAATTAATTTCATTAATTCAATAGTCCAAACCTTAGCCAATTGATTTAATAAATATGCAATATTTATTAAATCAATTTCCCCCTTTCAACTAAATCCAATTAATTAGTTAAAACCATGTTAACTAATTAATCCAGCCTACTAATTGACCTATCTCTACCCTAAACAATTAAATAGTTATTATTTAATTGCCTACCCTAGCCTATCTCATCCTAGCCCTAGGATTAATTAAATGAAACCTATGTTTAATTAATCCTAACCCCTTCATTTGGGTGGTCAAACCTTGTTTAACACCCTTCCCCACATCCTCCAAATAAAAAATTGAATTAAATCCACATAAGTCAATTTTTTATTTAAAAACATCTCACATCACATTTAATTCTCCTTACAACCCCTTACCTCACCCATACTCATTTATTTCCTCTTTTCCCCAAATGAATTTTTAATTCATGTACATTCCCCCATATGAATCTTTAATTCCAAAATAATCCTTCATCCCCATGCTCATTTAATAACCCCTTTTTCCCAAAATGAATAAAAGATTCATTTTTTTCCTAGCCCTCCATTCATTCAAGATCGAATCCAGGCCCTCCACATCACTTTCATCCTCCACCATTGATCTTCCAAATCAATCTCCACCCTTGGATCAAAATCCCTTCCAAAAATCTATAAATAGAACCTCTCCCAAGCCATTTTCATATCCAAGTTTTATGCAAAGCTACCATGTCAAAATCACTCTTGAGCTAGTTTTAGTGAGTTGCATATTTAGTTAGCATTTCACATTTGAATCACTTGTCTAGGGATAATCTTGTCTTAGGAGCTTGTTTTGGGTGCAATGGCTTCTCTCCCTTGATGAGATTGGGTTTACATGTGAGGTATAAGATTTTTGTGTTTTTATGCATATTAGTTTGTGTTTCTACCTTGTTTGTTCACCTAATCTACAGTTGTTATTTGATAATTGGCTGAGTAAATGTGTATGTTTGAATGTTGATAATCAATCATTGCTCTTGAGTGCTTAATGTCCACCAGTTTGTTATGAGATATGATGGCTTAGTATGCTGGAGCCTTAAGTCTGAATTCTTATGGAATATCCTGAATGATGGCTGTGAGTGTCTTTATTCTTGCAGTGGGAAGAATCAGTAGTAATTGATGCCTTTGTGACTACCACCCCCATATCATATATACTTTGTCATCGGTTGCAATAGACCAACGGACTTGTCTTTTCTTCTCCTTGGACTACTTTATACAAACAAATATTAAATCTTTAATAATAATTTTATCTTGCTTGGCAGCGCCGATTCCTTAAGGGATCAAATAAGCCTTGGGGAGTTTAATTACTTCCTTGTCTTAACTCTAATTTGTCCTATATGCTTTTGTCCTTTAGCTCCATTTGTCTTTTAGTTAGAGAATGGTATATGATAGTCCTCCCCACTTAAGGATTGATTGTCCTCAATCAATGCTCAAATTCGGATCTCATCTCCTTCCCATGTAGCATCATCATCTGGAAGATTCTTCCATTGGATAAGATATTCCACAATAGCTCTATTCCTCAATTTCCTTTCTCTGGTGCTTAGTATTCTTTCTAGTTCTAAGATTAGTTGCCCTTCATCATCTAGAGGGGGTAGATTTTCACATGGTGTGATTTTTTTACCAAGTACCTTCTTAAGTCGAGAGACGTGGAACACATTGTGGATCTTGCTATCTCTGGACAAGTTGAGTTCATATGCAACTTCTCCTATCTTCCTTAGCACCTTGTAGGGACCATAAAATCGTGGTTTCAACTTTTCGACACCATTAGACTTTAAAGATGATTGCTTATAGGGTTGCAATCTCAAGAATACCATATCTCTGGCTTCAAAGGTTCTCTCCACATGAATCCAGTCAGCATATATCTTTTGCTGATTCTGAGCATGGTGTAAGTTGTCTTTAAGAATCCTCATGATATCCTTATGTTGTTGGAAGAAGTCTTTTGCCTTGGGACACCGACTTTCTTGTACTATCAAATTCCTGAATGAGAGGGGATCATACCCATATAGAGCCTTAAAGGGGCTCATTCCGATGGATATATGATGTGTTGTATTATAACAATACTCTCTGAGATGTAGCCATTTGATCCATGCTTTTTGATGTCCCGTGACATAATTTCTAAGATAACCCTCAATCCATTTGTTCACAATTTCGGTTTGCCCATCTGTTTGAGGGTGGTAGCTTGTACTGGGTGTTAATTCAGTCCCTGCTAACTGGAATAGGTCTTGCCAAAACAAGCTCATGAATTGGCTATCTTGATCACTGACTATGTACTTTGGAAGTCCATGTAATCAGAATATCTCTCGGAAGAAAATTTCTGCCACTTGTGGTGCCTTATGCTCGGAAGTGATAGCCATGAAGTGTGCATATTTTGTGAGTCTGTCCACTACCACATATATGCAATCCTTCTCTTGTGATCTTGGAAGACCGGTTATGAAATCCATGGAGATACTATTCCATTTTTGTTCCAGAATGGGTAAAGGTTGGAGAAGTCCTGCGGGGTGACTTTGCTCTATCTTGTTTCGTTGGCATGTGTCACATTCCCTCACATGCTTGAGTACATCACCCTTTAGTCTTTTCCACACAAATTTTTCTCTGATTTGCTTATATATCTTGAGATAACCTTGGTGTCTGCTAAAGGTTTGTCATGAAATTCTTTAAGGATTGCTTCTTTCAACTTGGATCCAGCGGCCACATAAACTCAGTTTTTGTATAGAATGATTTCATCTTTTACCCTGAACTCATCATTTGGCATATTCCCATCAAGTATACTCATGGTGAGGGGATCTTTTGCATATTCCTGTATGAGAGTATTCTTCCATTCTAGTGAGATGCTTGACATGGTACAAAGGGATGGTCTTCTTGATAGTGCATCTGCTACTACATTATTTTTCCCTTTTACATATGCAATATCAAAATTGTAAGCTTGCAATTTACTAACCCACTTTTGTTGCTGGTCATTCACATCTCTTTGTTTTAAGAAGAACTGGAGGCTGTTATGATCGGTTTTGACTACAAATTTCCCACAAACCAAGTATTGTCTAAACTTGTCCAAGGCATGCATGATTGCTAACATCTCTTTATCGTATGTGGAATATAATCTTTCTGGTGGAGTTAGTTTTTGACTCTCAAAAGTAATAGGGTGTTTGTTTTGCATCAAGACTACCCCAATGCCTTCACTTGAAGCATCACACTCAAGTTCGAAAAGAAGTGAAAAATCTAGAATGGCAAGTACGGGACAAGTACTCATGGCTTCCTTTAATTTCTCAAATGCTATTTGTGCTTCTTCACTCCACACAAAAGATCCTTTCTTGGTGAGGTTTGTGAGTGGGGCTGCAATCTTGGAGAAATGTTTAACAAATCTTCGGCAGTAGCTACATAATCCCACAAATCCTCTAAGGTGAGTCAAGGTTCTTGGTTTAGGCCACTCTTTGATGGCTTTGATTTTCTCCTCATCGACTTGAACTCCTTGAGCACTGATCTTATGTCCAAGGTATAATATTTCTTCCATCCCAAATTCGCATTTGGAAGCCTTCGTATATAAGGATTCTTGTTCTAGGATTGAAAGGACTTCGTCAATGTGCTTGAGATGTTCTTCCCATGTCTTGCTATATATTAGTATGTCATCAAAAAATATTAGCAAGAACTTTCTCAATTGCTTCCTAAATGTATGATTCATGCATGATTGGAAAGTGGCCGGGGCGTTTGTTAATCCAAAAGGTAGAACCAAGAATTCAAAGTGACCATAGTGGCATCTAAAGGCTATTTTAGGAATGTCTTCTTCTCTCATTCGGATTTGATGATAGCCCGATAGTAGATCAATCTTGGAAAAATACTTTGCCCCATGCAAATCATCAATGAGCTCATCCACTGTTGGGATAGGGTATCTATTCTTGATAGTTTGTTTATTTAATGCCTGATAGTCCACACACATTCTCATGGTCCCGTCCTTTTTCTTTACCAACACCACGGAGGATGCAAATGGGCTGGAGCTGGGTTGAATGTGTCCCATTTCTAGAAGTTCATTGATAGTCTTCTCTATTTCTTCTTTGAACCTTTGGGGGTGTCTATAAGGTGTGGTGATAACCGGTTTGGAATCTTTCTCTATTTCAATAATGTGTTCAAATCCTCTTTTAGGAGGTAATCCATGGGGTATGTCATCAAACACCTTTTTGTGTTTTCTAAGGATAGGTTGGATGTCAATGTGGATGTTTTTTCCCATTGGAGTTGATTTGTCAAATATTAGACATTGGGCTGCCCATTCAACTTGGTTGTGCCTAAATATTCTTTCCATCCTTTTTGAAGATACCACACATGGTGATCCGTCGGAGAGGCCATGTAAGGTGATACGTTGTCCTTGGTCAACAAAGGATATTTCTAGTTTGGGCCAATCTAGAGTGACTCTTCCTAAGGAGTGTAACCACGGAGTGCCAAGGATCATGTCATTGTCCCCCATATTAACCACATAGAAATCATCTTGAAAAGGGTTTTTTCCTATGGTTAAGTTTAATTGGGGTATTATTCTAGAACAATTCTTTGTGGAACCATCAGCTAAGGCTACCATAAACCCTTCAAAGTCTTGTGGGCTTAGTTTTAGTCTTTTAACATCTATAAAGTTATGAGTAGCCCCGCTATCCACTAAGGTAGTTATTTTGTTACCCTTAAGTTGACCCCTAAGTCTAAATGGGTGATGTTTTGATACTTTTGATATTGCTGCTAGGGTCACCTTCTCCTCGGAATCAAATTTCCTTCGTTTGGAAGGGTTTTCTTCATTTTCTTCCTCGAATAAGGCTTCTATGATGTGCACTTGTCCGCATTTATGTCCTGGTCCCCATTTGTCTTTGCATTTGAAACATAGCCCCTTGCTTTTTAGGTCTTGGAGTTTTTGACAGGTATGTCCTAGTTTCCAAGGTTCCCCACATTCGCGACATGGGTTTTTATCTCTTCTTCCTTCCTTACGGTGGTATGCTTTATCAAACTTTTTCTCTTTTGTGGAAAGGTTTAGTGAAGAGATGAGAGGGCTTATTTTGTTCTAATTGTGTTGCCATTTCTATGGCATCATCAAGTGTAGAAGGTCTGAATTCTCCTACTAATCCTCTTAGTCTCTCATCTAACCCTTGTACAAATAGGAATGTGAGTCTTTCGTTCTCCATTCCGGGGACTCGAAGGGCTATTTTCTTAAATTCATTAACATACTCATCCACTGTACCTCTTTGTCTTGTTAAAGTTAGGTCCTTGAAGTCTTGTTGGGGATGTCTCCTATCAAATTTCTAAAGGAACCTCTTAGAAAATTCTTCATAAGATGTAATATTTTCATGACCTAGTGTGTGCTTCCCGTGATGCCACCAATCATAGGCCAAGCCTTCTAGATGTAGGATGGTGAATTGAAGGGCATCTTTCTCTGTCATGGGGTTAATAAGAAAATAGTCATTTAGCTTTTGCAACCATGCATGCGGGGATATCTTATGGGTTCCATCATAATGTTGCAAATTTACCTTATTGGCCTTTTGCTTCAAATCCTTATTTACGGGCCTTTTCTCTCTTCTTGTTATCTCGTTCCTCTTTGAATTGCTATATTCAGTGAAGGATACCGCTCTTCTTAGTTTGGGATCTAAGGTGGCATAAACCCTCATCATGTCTTCTGTGCTTATGTTTTGAGGGGTATTATTTTCCATTCTTGGATTTTCTTCACTTGGTAGGAACGGTGGTATTGGGATCATTGTGCTTGTTGAATAGTTTCCATTTTCCGCTTGATTGGAGTCACTTCTCTTTCATTTGATGCTTGACCCTTGAGGTTGTTTATCACAGTTTCCATATTTTGTACGGTGTTTTGATGGGTTTGGTTTGACTTAGCACTTTGCTCCATCATGAGTTTTGTTTGTTGTGTGACGGCTTGAGTTTTTTCCATCATTGCCTCAGTGGTTGTTTCCATAAAGGCTCTCATTTCATTGATCATTTCCATGTCGTTGTTTCTTGCATAAGATCTTGTGTAATGTTGCATCTACCTACAGGATGGCAAGATGATGCTCTGATACCACTTGTAATGTCCCCTTCTATGCAGTTCAACTTTTTCATACCTTGCACACAAATTCAACTTGCACAAAGAGAACATTAGGACATAATTCATTTCTATATCTTAGTCATCACATAAATTCATATTCTTCTATTATTCATTATGTATACGCCTAAAAATGACGTGATTCATTCTAAATAAATATTCTTAATATTTATTCCTTTCTTATTTCCTTCTATCAATTAAATAAATATTCTAAATTTATTTGATTGGTTCATTATCCCATAATTAAATAAAATTAATTTATTTAATTAAATTCCCTAAATTCTTCTAATGTCTCACATAATTAAATAATCCTACATTATTTAATTAATCATAAGTTCCTCTATCATAAGTCCTAATTCCATAAATCCACCTCATCTTTCCACCTCACCATGTTGCACATGTAATTAAATATTTTAAATATTTAATTAGCTAATATTCCCTCACCCACATGTCCTATTTATCCTCTAGTCAAAATTAGTTAACTCATCAATCAAATCTGTTAACTAATTAGTCATTTGAGTTCACTGGTCAATCTATTATGTTGACTCCTCAATCAACCCAGTTAACTGATCAATCAATTCAGTCAACTCCCCAATCAATTCACTTAACTGATTGGTCTATTTTGTTAACTCTTCAATCAATTTTGTTAACTCCCTTGTTGCATGAGGGAGCTTGGACACATGTCCTCTTCCTATTCGTTGCACGTTCCAATGATCATCATACTTCTTCTCAACCGTTGATCTTCATCCTCCCAAGTCTATAAATGAAACCTCATTCTTCCATTCTATTCATTCAAGCTATCTATATTGTTACTCTACAGAAATTCACCAACGCGCCTTTGGCACCCCAATACTACTTGCTTGAGATCACCATTGTTGCTTTGAAGCTCATCTTCTTGGCATATTCATTATCACATCCATTCACTATCGGCATCCTTGAACACAACAAAGGAGTGCACTCTCTAAGGGCCTACTTCATACAAACAAGGACGATCTTGATAGGAAACAATAGAAGCTTAGATTCAAGGAAGGTTCGCATTGTGTTATTCATTGCTTCATTTCATTCAATCTTTCTTAGTTTCATTATTCTATTGAGTTATGGGTATTTGATGTTGTTTATTGCATATTCATGATTAATCCTATTTTACCCTAACATTTTTGGCGCCCACCGTTCAATTTTATGTTTTTTATAAATTTTTGTAGTAAAAATTTGTGTTTCTCTAAACCCCATTGTTGAGTTTTACAAGGATCTATCAAAAGGTGACCTCCTGGGCTAAAACTGACATCACTAACATGCTCAGAAGGGTCGAAAACCTTCGAATCACCTATTAATTCATAAAAATCAAAGACTAAAAAAAATCTGTGATTTTTTTGAGGGTGCATCCTTTTATCTAGCGGTCCAAAGGGTGCTTCCATAGGGTGCATCGCTTTATCCAGTGGTCCGAAGGGTGCTTCCGCGTCCTTTTATCCAACTGTCCGAAGAGCTTTTTTTGTAGGGTGCATCCTTTTATCCAGCAGTCCAAAGGGTGCTTCCATAGGGTGCATCGCTTTATCCAGCGGTCCAAAGGGTGCTTCCACAGGGTGCATCGCTTTATCCAGCGATCCGAAGGGTGCTTCCGCGTCCTTTTATCCAACTGTCAGAAGAGCTTTTTTGCAGGGTGCATCCTTTTATCCAGCGGTCTAAAGAGTGCTTCCGCATCCTTTTATCCAGTGGTCCAAAGGGTGCTTCCATAGGGTACATCACTTTATCTAGCGGTCCAAAGGGTGCCCTTGCATCCTTTTATCGAACTGTCCTAATAGCTTTTTCGCAGGGTGCATCCTTTTATCCAGCGGTCCGAGGGGTGCTCCCACAAGGTGCATCATTTTATCTAGTGGTCTAAAGGCTGCTTTCGCATCCTTTTATCCAATGGTCTGAAAGGTGCTTCCATATGGCGCATTGTTTTATCCAACAATTCTCCATCCTACCTTCTTCTACATGCCATAAGGATGGTATCTTTTTCTTTTTGCCATAACAGGAGCATACGAACTCGTAATCATGCAAATAAACACTCGTTGGAAAGGTAATTCCATGAACTTCATAATGGAGCAGGTTTGATCAAGTGATTTTATCATTTTGTCAGCTATTTTTACAGTCAAAGTTTAGCTATCTTTCCAAGCTTAAATCTAGCATTTTTTCTTGAAAACTAATGATTTATCTATGCAGCTTGACTTAAACACTTGTCAAAGAAAGGAGAAAAGAAACTTCTGATATATCTTCTACAGGGTTGAGAGCTAGATAGTTTTATTTTCCTTAACACACACATCATAGATTAACTAGGGGAAAAGTAAAACAACTTGCATGCAATTCTCATCTAGTTCTAATTAGGACGAAGTAACCCATTGTTCATGCAACTTGCATACAATTTCCATTTAGTTCTAATTAGGAAGGAGTAAACCATTGTTCATGCAACTTGCATACAATTTTCATCTAGTTCTAATTAGGAAGGAGTAACCCATTGCTTATGCAACTTGCATACACTTTTAATCTAACTCTAATTAGAAAAGTAAAAACATGCATGCCAATCTCACATACTTTCTAACTAGGAGGGTGATAACTGAATCATTGCTATCTTGGTTTCATTGATCATTGCTATATGGCTATCTCTTTCAATTAAGAATATTGCTATCTTACAAATAGGAATGAACATTGCTATGTCTTAACCACTTCAAAGTTAACAACCGCGTGAGTGCACAAGTAGAATAGCCCATTTAGTTTTTCTACTTTTAACTAGGTTGGATTAACCAGTGTATTATGTGCTTGCGAATGACAATAGGCTTATGCTCTCCCCTTAACTAGGTGACCAAAGTGCCAGACTTGTTATTCTATTTGTTTAACCTTTAGGGGGGCCTGCCCTTGGATGCACGCCTGTCCAAGTGGGAACGACCCTGAGTGGAAATAGGCTAAAGCCAAGCCCTACCAATCCACTTAAAATAAATGTGCTTGAGGTGAAAACCTCTTGCAACGAGTGCTGTTGTGTTACACCGACGGCCAACCTCCCCCAAAACCCTCTAAGGCGTAACCCTTCGAGGCTGGGAGACTCCATAATGGAGAGTAGTGCCACCACATGTGTAACCACTTGAACGGTTGCCCTCATTAAATACCTCTTATTCTAGTGGCCAAAAACCCTTGTAATCCATTCCGAGCCTAGGATTTTGTACTTGCTTTTTTCTCTTAGTCCAAATAGAGTCAAAAAAATCTCAAAAAAAAAAAACCATAAAAATATTTTTGTGTTTGCTGTGTCTTCTTGCCATAAATTCAGAAAATCAGATCAAAAAGACCTTTTTTGCAACCAAAGCACCAAAAACATCAGAAAAGCCCAAAATTGCAAAAAAAAAAATTTGAGAAAACACCAGAGCGGTGCATCTATTTCAGCGCATGCGTAACAATGAGTACTTCCGCGTCTTTTGCGAGAAATTTTTCCACCTTTCTGAGTACCCATTTCAGTCTTGTGTCAGTTTCTGTAGAGATGACAACCGAATTAGAAGAGCTTGCTCAAGAACTCAAATACCTGAAATTGCAATTAACCTTAGACACCTCACCCCAAGGTCGTATAGCAATTGCTCAAGAACTCCAAGTCATACAACAAGAAATGGCAATCTTACAAGCTGAACGTGTCAGTACTAGCTACGCCTCGCCCCAAACTCATACATCTATTTTCTGTCTTAATGATGCTCATGACAAGGCAAGCACCACCTCAAGTTGGAAATCGTATACCACTCTGTCTACTAGTCCTCCTTCACCGTCTTCTAAGAAACATATTCCAAAACATACCAGTCCTATGCCAACATCGCCATCGAGTTACCCAAGCTCTAAACTGACAACCAAGGAATCATTGGATGATTTGTGGAAAAGAGTTTTTCCAAATTTATACAACCAGAGAAAAGCTAGGGAGAAAGCAAAATCCCCTCATTCACCTATCCATACACCTACCAATGATGTGATCCAAGGGCTACTAGCAGAGAGTCAACCATGTCCTCAAAATCTAGTCCTTGACCTTACAAAAGATGCTTCCAATAATATGTCAAATCCTACCACCCCTTCATGTGATCCTCAATTCCTTGAGCTTATCAAAGAGCCTCCTACCATGCACCAAAGTCAAGGTCCGTCGCACCTTCATGTTGTTGACCAAGATCTTATCCAAGAGTCTTCTACCTCCACTCCAATTCAAGCACATCAAGAGTTATGTCAAGAGCACACTTTAGAGCATGTGGAAACATCAACCCCTTGTCTAAATCAAGATCAAAGCATTCCCATTCGACCCTTACATAACCTCTATCTTTTCGATAATCCTATACCTATACATGAGCAAGAGATCCAATTTCCAACTATGCATAACCTATATCTCTTCCATGATCAAGATACTACCTTTGATGAAGAAGCTATCCATGAGCAACTTGATCCTATGCATGAGCTAGAGATCCAATTTCGGCCCCTCCATAACCTATGTCTTTTCTATGATCAAGATCTTATCGTTGATGAAGAACCTATACACGAGCACCTTAATCCCATCACGCTAAATCCTATCTATGATCAAGATCCCATCTATGATGAAGAGCCTATCTATGATCAAGCAGACCATGATGATCCTCTGAGCCCACTTTATGTGTTCCATGGTCCTAAGCCTATAACCCCATCTAGTCCTATCCAAGATCCAGCAACTTCCACTTCCCTTGATGAGACACTTGCCTCCCAAGAAAGTGTAGAAGATCAAACCAGTAATACTCCTCCGCCATCCGTTATCGACCATGCCCCAAATCCCCCATCGTATATTCTTGGTCTTACCACCTTTATTCATGAGTGTTCCTCCTTAGAACACCAGCCACCATTATCCTCTATCTCATCTTCTCCATCCAATAAGGAACTTGTGTCTAATGTTCCACCTACACATAATCCTGCTGTCCACCGCATATTCCAACATATGAACTATCAAGGTAAAGGCTTAGGCCTTCACGAACAAGGTATTTTGGAGCCCATCCATGTCAATGTTCCTCCTCCTTCATATGGCCTTGGATACATACCCCAAGGTGAACAATCTCAAGATGTTGGCACTTCCTCCACTCCTCCAAAGTCCACGACTTTCCATCGCAAACCCTATCATATCCCCAAAACATATGTCGCCATTCCACCTCCATCATCCTACAATTATCAAAAGCATGTGACCATACACCTTCCACCATCCAGTTTACCTCCGCTACTTCCAACTCCTAATATCCCTCCATGCATTTTACCACCACTTCTTCCAAAACCTTATCCATCCATCTATGAATCTTCTAACAATCCCAATCATAGCCAACAAATGCACATGTTGTATAAACAAAGAACATCCTCCAACTCCACTTCCACCATCCCACGGGAATTCAACCATAAAAATCTAGATGCCTCTACCTATAAAGTCAAAAATCCTAAGAGTCCTCATGACCCAGGATACAAGAGCCAAGAATCAAAGAAACATCCTTCTCCAGAGCTGCATGCACCCACACACCTATATGCCAAATTGAAAAAGGTGTGGGTTCGCATCCAACAAATAATTACCTCTGAAGCTACACAAAAGCTACATACACCTAAGCCCATACCTCCACAAGTACTATCTAAAAGCAAAATGGTTTGGGTACCTAAGCAAAAAGCCCTCAAGTTACATGAGGCATCTACCTCTCAAGAATCTCAACCATCCACTTTCTCCCATTCCATCCAAAAGTCTCAAATTCTTCCATCCCACATGGCAAGCAAAAATCAGCAAAATACTCAGTCTATGTGGATCCCTACATGCCTAAGTCATTCATCCACAAGCAAAAGTCTTCGTTGCTTCCTACACTACTTTCCCATCACCAGCTTCAATGTTTATCACGGTATGTGCAACTGTTGGTCATGATTTCCTTCCATTCTGCAACATTTTCATATACCTCCATCTCCCCTTCCTTCCACTATTATCCTACATATATTCCTCATTCTATTCCTATGGTCCATGCTATTGCTTTAACCTTCCCTCCGTATTCTGCATCATAATCCACTGTCTACCTATGCCATATCACTTTCATGCAGTCTCCTACCAACATCTATGAGAGCACTCGACATGGTCCATGGGATGGCATCTATCTAGCGGGACTATCACCTTTCAAGGAACCAGGCACTTGGGTTCCTCTCGTCCCTATCTATCTTCTCTTATCCAAATGTTCAAAAAAAAAAATGAATGAAAAAAAGTAAAGAAAAATCCCTTCGTCCAATGGTGAAAATCTGGCAAACAGGCGCCTTGGATAAGTACCATGATGAAAACCTGGCAAACAGGCGTCATGTGTAAGTTGATCTTCTATGTCACCTACACTTGGGGGCACCTTGTCTCATCAGCCTATCACTCTTCTCCTATCAGTTTCCTTCCATACCATTTCCTATCCTATCCTAACTATACTATCCAGTCTATCCATCCTAATCTTCCTTTCCTCTATTTTCTTTGGTCTTGATAAAGATTGGGGGCACAATGTTGACAAATGTTTTGGATGTCTCTTGACATACCTTATCCCTCCAAACCATGCAAAACCTTCATTACCCCTCATCTTCCTATCTTCGTAAGCATTGCTATGAAAAATCCTAAGTATTCTACCTACAGTGGGGCATGTTATTCTTATGCGACATAGTCCTTGGAGATCACATCCTTGTTTCCTTCTATCCACTATTGCCCATCCTCATACCTACCCATTCTATTCCATTCACCCATACATCTACCTATCCATGGTGTTTCCTTGTCATTAGTATTATCTGTTCCATATCCATTCCATATCTGATCCATGTCTGTTCCATATCATATCTTGTCTGATCCATATCTGTTCCATATCTGATCCATATCTGTTCCATGTCTGATCCATATCTGTTCCATGTCATGTATTATCTGTTCCACGTCTGATCCATATCTGTTCCATGCCATGTCTTATTTGTTCCATATCTTATCCATATCTGTTCCATATGTGATCCATATCTGTTCCATGTCTGATCCATATCTGTTTCATGTCATGTCTTATTTGTTCCATATCTGATCTATGTCTGCTCCATATAATGTCTCATCCAATCCATATCTTAGGTCCATCAAAATCCATGAACTACATTGCCTCTACGTTGTCACGTAGGCAAGGGCATTTCTCAAATGCACCCCCGAGGCTCCCATTGTCCCATCTGTCCCATCTCTTGTCGTCTGTCTTCTAGTCCATCCATGGTCCATTAGGGTTTACCCTGAACTACGTTGCCTTTGCGTCGTCACGTAAGCAAGGCCATTTAGCAATGAGCCCCCAAGGCACTAGGTCAGTTCCTTAGGGTCCGTCTCACCAATAAGATTGTGGAATCTTTCACCAGGCAAGCAAGCGCAAGCAAAACCTGCTCTTTTCAAGCAGAATTCCTGACGCAAGACATTAACCTATCCAAGGCAAAGAAAACAAACACCTAAGGCATTCTAACTAATTCTATCTAAATTATGGCAAGAAAAACACATCTAAATGCAAGAATGTTTTGTGGATTGGAATCATGGTTAAATTATAGAGTCTTGATTTTTGTTATCATGTCTTTCTATGCTACTCAAGGATGCCAAAAGCTAGAGACGCTATGATGGGGGCATGATTATTTTCTTTGTTTGCTGTTTATGGATTCAACTTTAGTAATGTGACACCTTGTCTAAGGACATGATCGGCAAAAGATCATCGAGGACATCAAAGGTCTAACATGAATGGGGGCAATCCTTGTCTATTGATATGCAAGAAGTACTCAGGTCATCTCGATTCAATTATACCTCGATGCTTGTATTAACTTGCTAAATCAAAATCCATGTAAGTATTACTCAGGTCATCTCGGTTCAATTATACCTAGATGCTTGTATTAACTTACAACATTTCAGAAAAAGTACCAAAAAAAATGCCCAATGATGAAATAAAGCACTTCAAAATACTTGCACCGTCAAGATGTCAAAAGCAAAGCATCCATCATACATCCATTATACATCCATTTATACATCCATACATCCATATCCCATGCAATAAAAGATCCACAAAATGCAAAGTATCAATGTTTACAAAAGCTTGTGAGTCCTTCTATCAAGTCTTTCTTCTATTAATTAGATTTCTATCTATCATCATATCTTTCATCCTTGTCCAGTCAGTCTGAGCAATGATCCAAATGCAGGTCCACCCTTAATCCATACCAATCAAATCAAAGTCAATCTTGCACAAATGATCCAATCAGAATCAGTGGTCTTGATCCTTGTCTGGTCGTAAACCAACTCGATCAGTTAATCAACCAATTGTCTTATACAGGATGTAACATTGTCGAAATCAGACTAATACACGCGTCTTACACGACATGTTTCATTTCCTGAAACCAGACACTATCCTTCATGTTGCTCTAGGGATCTATCATTCCCTGCCATGACAACACGCCTGTCAAGTTGGTCTAGGGATATATCGTTCCCCGCCATGACAACACTGTCATATATCGTTGGTTTACTGCTTGACAGGGGCAATACCTTGTTTGTTCTTGTATCATTTGTGCATACTGGCTCGCTTGCTTGTGTGTGTTATCATTTTCTCTTGCATCGTGTATCATTTGGCTCTTTCTTCACCCATTTTCCTCAAACCTAACCTTCTTCATCGTGAGATTGTCCGTCTCACGCCTTCTGCCTTCTCCCCGTCCAATCTCCTGAGGGGGCATCCTATTGTCATAACCTGTACCAGGGGCAAACTGGGGCATGTATCACCATCAAACTTTTTATTCTTTGAAGCAACGCCATAAACTGCATTGCATCAAAGAGGGGCAAAATGTATACGCCTAAAAATGACACGATTCATTCTAAATATTTATTCCCTTCTTCTATCAATTAAATAAATATTCCAAATTTATTTAATCAATTCACTATTCCTTAATTAAATAAAATTTATTTATTTAATTAAATTCCCTAAATTCTTCTAATGTCTCACATAATTAAATAATCCTACATTATTTAATTAATAATTAATTCCTCTATCCTAAGTCCTAATTCCAAAAATCCACCTCACCTTTTCCACCTCACCATGTTGCACATGTAATTAAATATATTAAATATTTAATTACCTAATATTCCCTCACCCACATGTCCTATTTCTTCTCTCAATCAAAACTATTAACTAATTATTCATTCAAGTTCACCGATCAATCAATTCAGTCAACTCCCCAATCAACCCAGTTAACTGATCAATCAATTCAGTCAACTCTCCAATCAATTCACTTAACTGATTGGTCTATTATGTTAACTCTTCAATCAATTTTGTTAACTACCCTGTTACATGATGGAGTTTGGACACTTGTCCTCTTTCTATTTGTTGCACATTCCTCAACCATTCTCAACCATTGATCTTCTCATTTCTTCTCAACCATTGATCCTCATTCTTCTGAGTCTATAAATGGAACCTTATTCCTCCATTTCTATCATCCAAGCCATCTATATTGTTACTCTGCAGAAATTCACCAGTGCGCCTTTCGCACCCCAATACTACTTGCTTGAGATCACCATTGTTGCTTCAAAGCTCATCTTCTTGGCATATTCATTATCACAGCCATTCACTATCGACATCCTTGAACACAACAAAGGAGTGCACTCTCTAAGGGCCTACTTCATACAAAACGAGGACGATCTTGATAGGCAACAATAGAAGTTTAGATTCAAGGAAGGTTTGCATTGTGTTATTCATTGCTTCATTTCATTCAATCTTTCTTGTTTTCACTATTATATTGAGTTATGGGTATCTGATGTTGTTTATTGCATATTCATTGTTGACCCTATTTTACCCTAACACATTAAAGTTAGGATCATATATCTTTGCATATTCCTATCACATTCATCATAATAAACATTTCTTCGTCTTCATAAGGATAGTGAGATAGGTATGAGTGACTATCATGGGCTTGGTATTCCTTTGTCTTAAGTGGGAACAATCCACATCTTAGGCAAATGTCTTCATATATCTTTGGGTGTGACCCCAAAGCCTTCATAAGTAATCCTTAGGTTTTACCCTAAGGCCTTCATATATAATCCTTAGGTTTTACCCTAAGGCCATATTAATCTTTAGGTTTTAACCCAAAGCATTCTCCTTAGGTGATTAGCCTAAGGCCTTCTCCTTAGGTGGTGAGCCTAAGGCCTTCATACCAAGCACTCATGATAATTATCAACCTATTCTCACATCTTTATGCCATCTTTTATACAATCATGAATTACCTAATCTCTTTAATTACTATCTCATATTATGACATCCATAAAATGATAAGAGTTCTTTATTTATCTTTTCAATGTTTCATATAATGCATGAGCCTTCAAGTAAACAATGCTATGTTTCCATACTCTATAGTCATGTCATACATATCATTCATTTATTTGAGTGATTAGCGATATATTTCCATATACAAATAATCATGTATGTTTAATCCATCTATTTCCTTAATCATCTATGATATAATCATATCACTATTAATCTACTTCAGAGTTCGAATGTATTTTTTTGAATAAATATAATAATACGTACCTTATGAGGCTGCCACAGGATTTGAGTAACAGATGTATTAATAATCTGATTGTGATCTTTCCTTCGGCTTTGATTATATTTAAATAATGGCATCCTTGCTGATATATCCGCTCTTACAATCTTCTAATGATCGTCGGTTTCTATGGCAGAGCTGTTATTTGATAATTGGCTGAGTAAATGTGTATGTTTGAATGTTGATAATCAATCACTGCTCTTGAGTGCTTAATGTCCACCAGTTTGTTATGAGATATGATGGCTTAGTATGCTGGAGTCTTAAGTCCGAATTCTTATGGAATATCCTAAATGATGGTTGTGAGTGTCTTTATTCTTGCGGTGGGAAGAATGAGTAGTAATTGATGCCTTTGTGACTACCGCCCCCATATCATATATACTTTGTCATCGGTTGCAATAGACCAATGTACATGTCTTTTCTTCTCCTTGGACCGCTTTATACAAACAAATATTAAATCTTTAATAATAATTTTATCTTGCTTGGCAACGCCGATTCCTTAAGGGATCGAATAAGCCTTGGGGAGTTTAATTACTTCCTTGTCTTAACTCTAATTTGTCATATATGCTTTTATCATTTAGCTCCATTTGTCTTTTAGTGGTTTTTGACTTAGAATTATATATATGTTTCTTTGAATGGTTAGAGAATGGTATATGACAAAGAACCACTACATAGACGAAACAACCAAACATGATTGTCAAAGATTGCCACTAACAGTTTGCTCCACTACATTTTATAAATAGCCAACAATCTTGTAAAATTCCTTGAACTTGTGTAATTCCTAGCGTCTATAACCTGTACTAATTGATAAATCCAACCAAAGCAAGCCATATACTATCTTATTATTAACATCTCCATCTTTGTCTATCCTTCAACCAAAGCCTAAAAAATAGTCACTGTCTTTTTCAACAAATTCAGCTAGTCTGAAAAACCATAAACTTTTTCCCAAAAAATGATAGTTGCATGGCTACAACGAAGACAAAGGAAAAGATGAATAGAGACTAACACTGCTTTGAAAAGTATAACTACTGATAGCCCTAGCCTATATAAAGGGCACATTAACTTATTCTTATAAATAATGTTTTTGTTTGTTTAAAAAAATATTCATATTAATAGAGTATAAGACTTTTATGCCTCAAGACCTTAAGTCTTTTAATTATTCATTTCCCCCATAACCTAAGGTGTTATTATCAATATCACCCATAGTATTTAACGAGAAGAGTATTATTAGAATTAATCTTCCCTTAGTCATTAGGACACTCACACACACATGCAAGGTGGTAAATATGGAGGCTTAGGGTTAAATGTATTTTTTGTTCACCTCAACAAAATAGAGGCTCTCGCTCTTTTGAATCTTAAATATGGTAGTTAGTATCTTGTTATCTTATAATCTCATGATTTATGTAGTAAGGAGATTGTAAGTACTATAAGATATTGTAATATTTCAAGTTGTCATCTTCATCAATGCACATGAGATTTTTTTGTCAAAAAGTTTCCCCACTTTAAAAATCTTGTCTCACCTTTGTTATGATACAAATTTATTTCAATTTGTTAAAAAATAATGAAATGTATCATATTAAACAATTAAAGTTTACATCTCATTAATGGGAGTAAGGATGTTGAGGCTCGAAGGAGATTGGAGGCTAGATGGATGCTCCTAGTCGAAGGATGGGTTAAGATGAATTTTGATGGAGCATCCAGGGGCAATCCTAGAATTTCTAGGGCAGGATGCATAGTAAGAGATTGGAAAGGAGAGGTGCTTGGGAGAGTGGCAAAAAAACTTCCCCTTGGATCTAATAATGAAGTGAAACTCCAAGCTTTATTATTAGGACTACAGACATGCCAAATTCTCAATCAGAAAAAGGTGATGGTGGAAGGGGACTCTCAGATTGTTGTTAATGCGATTAGGAATAAAAAAATTCTAAATTGGAAATTACAAGTCACATTAAATGAGGAGTTGGGTTTCACTGACAATTTTGAAGGGGTCGTAATTAATCACATCTACCACGAGGCTAATGGAGAAGCTGATAAGTTGGCCAACAAAGCCATAAACTCTAATTCTAATCTTATTTGGGAAGTGTCGAGTAATGATGAAGATTTAAGATCGAGAGGACGTCAGTTTGCATTGGAGCTATAGGGTGAGGCTGGCGAAGTGTGTGAGGTGATATGGATCTAGAGAGCATAAATCATACACCAGAATGGAAAGGGATTATATCTATTGTTTTAGCCATTGGATGTCACCTGTGGAGACTGTCGATTGAGATAATGGAGACACCTATCAGGCTGTTAAGCAAGAAGAGGCAAATGTTGTTTTTGGGGGAGATCATGGAGAATAGATTAAGGTGTTCAAACCAAAGCGTGGAGTGATAGTGTATGCCATAGAGTGGGTTTTAGGTGAGGATTTCATGATCAATGAGAATAGGTATAGGGTGAACAACGACCTAGCCTCCATGTTCATGGCAGTGTTTCTAGACCTTGGGGAGGAGAAAATTTTGATTAAGGTATTTATGGAAACGTATGTGGAGGCAGATTTTAGACAGGGATTTAGAGAATCTTTAGGCATTGTAAGGAGCGGGATTGGTATCCCCTTACCAGAAGACTTCCACATAATCAACCGAGAGGGGGATGTAGTCAATTGGTTGTCGCTTGTAGCAGATTCAAAAGTTGAGAAGACTGTTGCAAGGAGGAAGAAGGTAGCTCAAGGAGCGCAATTTCTGAAGAAATTGGTAGGTCTAGATGTAGAGGATGACAAGCTATAAGATCTTCTCAATAGCTTCTATGTAGGGAACAACAATGCATAATAGATAAGTATGGATAATTTGTGTCACAGGGATTTTGTTATACCCTGGTGGTGTAGGTAGAAGATATTAGGAAATCAGGGATTTTGTGTACACCCTATTAGCAGCATGGGTAGGCTTTTAGCAATCTAGTTAGATTGAAAGCATTATGGATGGATGTATAATCATGGATTTTGGTTTTACCATGTTACTATTGTAGCTCATGCATATAGGTTGAGCAAATGTTGTTAAACTTTGTTGAAATTTGGTTAAATATAATATAAAGGGAACAATCCCCATGACTGTAGTTTGCTAATAAAAAAAATTAAAGTTTACAAAAATATAGTTAAATCTCAAAAAATAGAAAGCGACATGGAATCCTGCCCCAAAATTAAACTAACTAAACTAGGAGACAAAGTTTCAAATAACATGGCCCCCAAAAGGAAAGAACCATCTAAGTCACAAGTTTATAACATAGCATAAACAAACCAAATTAAGAAACACAAGCAATAGAACTAGCAATGTGACGGGGGTCCTAATCATCCAAGTTACCACACCCCTTGGTAGGTACATCTTTGTTGTCTTCTACAAGCTCCTAACTAGTTAGAGTGGTGTCTTGTCCTTCATTAGGCGCCTCTTGTTACGACTCATGCACACGAGCAACTATGACTAAGCAATCCACTATAAGGAGATGGTAAGGGATAATCAAGGAAATTTACCTTGATCACTAGGGCAGCCCACTCATGCCTGTGAGATGATGACAAAGAGTGGTAAGTAGGCACCGACCATTTGTCTTGGTGGTCATCCAAAGGAGTCTAGCTAGAAGGCTGCCCATTAAGAGATGAAGTAAAATCTCATCAATGGATATGGGAGCAATACCATGAGGATTCTAAGCAGCCACATTATTGTCCCTAGTAGGGGAGTTTGGCATGAGTAGGCAAAGAGAGGGGGGCCCTAGCAACCATGCTAGGAGCATTCCCCCAATGATTCAATAGGGTCTACAGATATTGCATTTCAAGGGCCACTTTATTGGCCTACAATTGTATCTACATTAGAATATTAGAGATCACCAAAAATTTGGTGTGAGTAGCAAAACTAGAATCAACATCATAATTGTTAAATATAGCAAAATTCATCTTTCCATATGCAAAAAAAGATTTCTAGTCTGAAAGTATGTCATAGCTAGGAGAGTCCAATTAGAAATTTGGTCCCATCACTTAACAAAACATTATGCCATGTGAAAGTCTCAAGCCAAAATAGCCAGAAGAAGTCATGAAACCATTTCCAAGCATTTTGCATATAGGTGCAAAACCAAAAAAAAAGAAGTACAAAAGAGTTTTTGCTTGCCCACAAAATCAATATCTTTTAGAAAGTGTCTAGACACTTGAATTATTGCTTAATATCTTCCTCATCCTCAAGGAGCATGATAAAATAATCATCGACAAAGTGACCCTTGACCAATTACGAGTGATTGCTACCAGCAAGGGAAATCCTTTTAATTCTATGATTTTAGATGACATTGACAATCTCATAGCCAAATTCTTCGATAGTCAAAACATAAAAGAGAAGGCACAAGAGGGCAACCCTACCTAATTGATCTAAAGAGGCCAAATTGTTCAAATTGGATATCATTGACTGTAAGGCAAGTAGAAGCATCTCCAAAAAACATTTGAAATAATTAAAGGAAATTAGAACTAAAGCTAAGTGCTGGAAGCATGGCTAGAATGAAAGGCCACTCTATTCAAATAAGCTTTTTCAAAGTCAATTTTGATGAAGAACGCTTTCTGTCACGTCTTGTTTTTATGAACAATATGATTATTCTAGATTAGTGAACAATTACTGTGATTGACTTTACCTTAAGTAATTTGGCATATGTGAAGGTAATTATTATGAGTTATATTGATGAAAATTGGAAATTGTAGATATGATTACAATGATTTGCCTCGGCTATGTTTTGGAGACACTAACCTATTGACGTCGAGTTGAGTGCAAATGGATGCAGGTACTCATCGAAGACGAGAGCATGGTTGAGGTAGAGGTGTTCTAGCTACTCAAGGCAAGAACTAATGGATGGATTACCTTGATGCAATCACACACATCATGTAGTTGCATATGCATTATCGAATGGCTTTTATTGCATTAATGTGTGATTATTAATCGATTCGGAATGCATGATGTGATTACTTAAATTTAATGTCTTTTCAAATTATGTTTGAATGGTGTATTATATTTAAATAAGGAAATATATATGATTGTATTTTAAATTAAATAATAAAATATTGCTTATAGATGTTTGGAAGACAATATGTTCCTTAAAAATAAATAAATATATCAAATTAAATGTATAAATATGCAATATTGTATTGCATTTCTCTTCTTGATTATTTAATTAGATTTGTTTTAATAACAATAGTTAAATTATATTAAAATAGTATTACTATATTTAGATGAGTGAATAAAAGTATTAAAATATGCTACTATCATTCATTCAACAGTAAGATTAATTAAATTAGTTTTATTTAAATTAAATAGAATTGTGAGCTTTTAAAAGAAATTGTTTTTTTATTTCATGCAAACAAGAATTCAAACTTCAGTTCTTAAAACCTAATTTTGGATCGCCAAAAATAAGAGGGGGAGAATTTCATTAAAAGAGGAATCGAAGACACCCCCACGAACTCTTGAGAGAAAGTCAAAAATTGTAGTGATAGGAGCTATTTTGGTAGCTGCGACAGGAGAGAAAGAGAAGGTCAGCCACTTCTACAAATTCTTCATCAAATCGATTGCTATTACCAAGTTTTCTTCTTTATTTTGTTGCATTTAAATGGCGTAGCTATGACTGTAAAGAGGACAGTTTTATTTGCTTGTTGGGAGGGCGATTATATTGTTTTGGTCGATCCTTATTTTGGTTGGTCGTCCCTCTATTCTGGCCGCTTGTGCTATTAACCTGGCCGTTGATTTATTTTCTTAGTCGTTCTCCTCTTGTTTTTGCCTGGGCGACTTACTATTCCTTCTTGCCATCATTCTAACTTTGATCGACCTGTGATCTTGGTCATTTTCTCCTTATTTTTCTGGGCCATTAATCCATTCCGATTGGCCATCACCTTGCATGCTAGCCGATTGGTTTTATGGCTGCCTTTGATGTATTAGTTGGTCGATCTATGGTTGCTGAGTAGTTCGACCCCTCTATTATTGATTTGTTGTACCTGATCTTGTCTTGGCTAATTATTGGTTTTCTGATATGATAATCGTCCCTGCCATCCAGGTCATTTGGCCTTCTTGGGCGATCTTGTATAGATCGACCCCCTTTAGTTCTTGCAAATTGTCATTTCCAGATCTTGATATTGCCGTTGGAAAAACTCTTTTTACCAAAATCCCTAGATACTATCAAATTATTCTCTATCAAGATATGTATATTGCAGCTATTATTTTTCTGTATGACTGTATTTCTTACCCTGGCTGAAAACAGTTTTAACTTAGAAAATCAACCTTTTATGTTAAACATTAAACTCTGGAATTTAGATAAAAATTATATATTCCTATAGCTTCATTTTCAGTTTTATATGATCCTATAGCAAATCCATTTTTATCTATGAATACTAAGGAACTAGTGTTGTAGCTATCTATTATGACATTCGAAACTCATAAGTTCCTATAGCACTATTAAAGACTTGCCAAAACATTATGTAATTGCAAAGATCAGAGGCAATAGACTACTGTTTTATTCTCATTTGAATACTGAAAACCAAATATATATTCATGACCGGAAATTGATTAAACTATGATCCTTGTTCATCTTTTTATTTCTGCAACAGCTCTTGTCGCAGTTGCGACAGGAGGACTGTTTTTATTATTTTTGAAACTTCCTATCACAAGACTGACAGTAAGGTAGATTTATATTTTAGAATGACTATTCTTGAGGACTATTTTTATTGTTTTAGGCCTCCTGTCACTGTTATGACAGCAAGATGAAATTATAACTTAAAATGACTTTTGTATGAATATTGTGATCAAACTTTGGATTAGATAAAATATACATATTTGATGTACTTATGAGTGCAATAGTGTAAGCAAAGATCAATGATTTGATTAGAAAAGTGTAATTACTTGAATGTTATTTGGGAAAGGGAATTTCAATGATTTATCGGCGAATTTGACTTTTATTTTATTACTTATTTCTTGCTTCTTGGGGAAATAAGTAGATTTTCACCTAGGAATGTTATTGGGTTACTTTTGGGACTAGGATGTTGAATGTGGATATTCAGACATGGCTTTTCCTCTTTTCTGGAATTGAACCAGGTTACTTATAAATGATTAGATCTCATCGGAATGACATTGAAATAGATGTTTATTGTCTAGCAAACTTATTTATTGATATCTCTACCACATCCTATTGTGAGACAATTTGCCTTTCATTACTTAGAATTGCACATTCAAACATTAGGGTTGCATCGGGTGTTCCCTCCTGCCAGTTGTTACCAGGTAGCTAGACATTTCGTGAAAGCCTGGGTTTCCTTCATTTCATGAAGGGATCTGGGGAAGTCTAAATACTTCATGGTTGGGTGGAAAAGCACCTGGGCTATGTTCCCGTCTCTCGGCTTGCAGGTGGTGGACATCTTGGTTCGTGCAGCTGGAGTGTATTGATTTATTTATTATTATTGTACTTGTTTATTATACCCTATATTGGATGTATTATGGCATGCTTGCCAAAGGATTTGTGTATATTATTTTATAGTGCTTGTTACCTGGATTAAGCACGTGATTATGTAAGATTTATTGACATTGAGATTCATATTTATAAGAATATATTTTTCTTGAGATATTGTGATTAAGCGGATTAATTACATCTTTTATCTTTGAAAGTTGTATCTAAGTGGATTATTTACTTCATTTACTTTTGAGTTGGTTTAAATGCTTTTACATGATTTGTGAGGCTTTATACTTTCTAGTTAGATGTTCTAGCCCATCCCATACTTTCCCAAACAACAATCATTTTTAAGGATATACCTACTTAGAATAAAATTGGTATGCTTGGGTTAGACTATAAGCAAGAGGTATTGAATTCCTAGGGAAAAAGCCTTAGCAATGATCCTGTAGGAGAGATTCAACAACGTGATGGGTCTCCAATTGGAAATTAATTCAAGATCTCTAGCTTTAGGTTTGAATTTGATTTTTCCTTTATTAACGATAGAACCCAAAGAATGGATATGAAAGGCTTCAATAGACTATGTAAAAATTAGGGCAAACATCATCCCAAATGATTTTGTACAACTCACACAAAAATCCATCACAACCAGGAGCTTTATTATTGGCCATGCAAAGAGTAGTCATTTGTAGGTCCTATTAAAGGACTTTGTTGCACGACACAACCTAGGTTATGAAAAGATGACAAGGGACCACGTCCAAGAAAATATTAAGTGCTTCTTCCCATTCATGCAAGGATTTGAGAGCTTTAAAGACCATCATCTATTGTTGAACAAAAGCACTCATAATTTTGGGAAATTTGAAGATGCATTGGCCAACCTCTTTGATGGTTTTGATTTTTTTTAAGAATGTTTCTCACTCATAAGGCCTAAGAAAATCCTTGAAAACTCTATTTTCAACCTTAAACTAATGAAGTGTGGTTTTGATTTGAGATCTCTTTGTGGCATAGGCATCAACCACCTACATTTGGTGTAGTTTGCCCACCAATATTGACAAAGGTTTATGGAAGTTCATTGCTTCCAGCTAAACACAAAACCAACTAAGCTCTGAGTACATGGTTGTGTAGGAATTGTGGTGTATCCTAGCCAATTAGTGGCCAAAAGTCCTAGGAAAATAGGCAATGCAAGTGATGGCATCATTCCATCACATAATCCACCTTGTATCATCTTTCAAACATGGTACAAGATTCTATATGAGCTAACATGACCTTGTAGTGAAATGACGTGTTAAGAAAAATCTACATCTTTTAAACTTTTGGTTTATGAAGCCCCATTCTAGCTAGAAACAAATCAATTAGTGGTTTGAAAGCACACAATCTAGTAAAAGTTCAACCAGGAAAGAATAATGACTGGCAAAAGAGAAGTCTGGTTCATAAACATCATAGCATGATCAAGTTGCCTTATTATTCTTTCTGAACCACTTGGCAAGTTGGACCATGTGTGCCAAACAACTAAGTATGTGTTTTGGTAGCCAAGATTAGGATCATAAAGGCCTAATTTACTACAGAAGTAATACCATGTCACCATTTCACCGACTATCCATATCATAGGCGAATGGCCTTGTTTATTGGACACCATCTCTACCATATTACAATCACCATTAAATACCCCTTGGGCCTCAAGTAGTTAATCTGCAAGCCATCACCAAAATAAAGTCATTTAATTGCATCATTCAATGCATAGATGTTAACAATGTCAAAAGCTTTATTATCAATGTTGAAAAGACCCACATAGCCCTATTGGATAGGTCGTAGCCATGCATAAGATAGTAGGAGCACCACTTGGCATCTACAAAGGTTACCAAACCTCCCCATCCTTGCTCATGATTATTGTTGAAATAAATACTGCTTGGCCATATATGACATAATGCATAACCAAATCTATGTCAATAATCCCTCAATGAACTTGTAGTTTGAATATATTAGATTGCTAAGATTCCATGAGACACAATTCATAAAATAACAAGGGTATAAGGACATATCTTCAGAGTCCAACCTTTGTAATGTAGAGAAAATCCTCTAAATTGCATGTCATTTTTAGAAACATATTCCTCTTCTTCAGCCTCATAAGGAGGGTTACATGATTGCTTGGCACCCTCTATTAGAGAAGCAATCTGAACCATTAAATCTATAGAGGATAAAACACTCATAGGGAGTGGAGTTTTAGAATAGCAAGGTTTACTAACCTCTTTGGCAAGCTCATTGGAATGAAAGGATGGTTATGGTTGCGTTTCCAACACCTGTTTGGATTTATCACTAGCATTGGACCAATAAAGAAATACTACAATCAAGGCTTTTGAAGATAAACTATTGTTATTTCCAACACTATTGGACTAAGATCCTCTAATGGCCCCATTGCAACCACCTTTACAGTTTCCAACATTAGTCAAACCATTTTCATTCTTATTGTTGTCACTCATTGGTTTGGAGGTTGGTTTTGATTTATGGGTGATGATCTAATTTTATGTTTAGAGATTTGACATCTAAAAAAAAGTGTTGGGAATATTGACATATCAAACACGTTACACACGAAGTGTATTTCTAGTCTATATATCAAGGGTTTCTTTCAAAATTTAGGAGCAATCTATCTCTACACAAGGCCCACACTATAAACGGGCCAAATAAAATTTGTTCGTTTCAACATAGAAACCTCTCCCAAGGGGGTAGAAAATACAGTTTTAAAAAGGCTAGCAAGACAAAGGTATACCAAGAAATTCAACCCATACAGGCACCTTAAGACCTTGGTGATTAGACACAAGACAATCTTATGTCAAGGGAGAAAAACTAAAAGCATGTTATGGACATAGTAAGGGCCATGTTGAAGGATTGTTTCTATGCAATTACCTTCTACAACATGGAAGAGAGACAAAGCATATGATAAATTCTAGATAGTATCTATTTTAATGCCATGACGGACCCATGTGGTATTCACCCAACTACGTAACATACTTTCAAATGGAATATGGCTGACAAAGTAACCAAGAGTAAATTGCTCTAACCATGTGCAAACATTATCAAAATCTAGAAGTAGAAATCAACTAAAGGGCTTTCAAGGCCCATACCTCACGAAGCACCTTGGAAATAAACTTGTGAGGTTTCTCCACAAGCCGCACCATTATTATCTCTAATCCCCACCACTTCAACACTAACAATCAAAGGGGAAGGCTTGGATGCCATTATGAAAAGAATAACCACCCCAAGGGTAAGAAACCATAAGAGCTTTCTAATAAATAAAGGCAAAATTAGAGAATCTTACAATAATATTGAAAAATAGTATACACGAAAAAACAAAGCAAAGAAACCAAGCATCAAACCAAACCAACAAATATACTCATTAATTCAATGTTCAATACTTGATCTTGATATAATTTTTCCTCTAATAAGTAAAGAACACAAATAATTTGAGACATGTTTAAATTTTAGTAGCGAAGTAAAGATTCATCATTTTTAAAAGATACTAAATCGTAAGTAATAAAAAGAGATGAGATGTTAAAAAATGGATGTCTAATTAATTGACTTGATGCAACTCAATTATAATGTAATATTTACAAATAAAATCATAGACAAACATGTAGCTTTAATAATCGAATATATATTTTAAACTTGACAATTTAAAAATTATAATTAATTAATTGACAATAATTGAGAGAAATTTCTCTTTATTACATAAGGCAAGGGAAGTTATAAGTATTTTCTTACTTTGACTTAGTATTCCCTGATAATTTGTAGTTCAATATGTTTTCCTTGATATCCTTTGACACTGAGTAGTGAGAAATGTAGCTTTAACAATCTTTGATATGTGTGTGCACTTTTGAATATTTGTTAATTTGTAAGTTTATACTAAATTGATGGGAATTTTTGTTTGTTTTTTTTAATTATCTAAAACAAGATAAGATTTAAACACTTTTACTCTTCAAAAGATTTCATCATACAATTTGAAACTTCAAATGACCAAAGTTGTATACTAAAAGTATAGAGTAGGGAGTCATTGTTGTCTAAAGTAAGGGTTCAAAAGATTTTATTATAAAAATTGAAAATTAGAAAGTATTTTATGTGTGTGTGAATGGAGTTTAGTTTTTAACAAGTTCTTTTTTAGGACCTATTCACACATAGTTAAGTTTACTAGGGCATTTCCTATGTTGTCCTATGTCTCACCCTTGCCTATATAAACAAGGGTCCTCGTATACATTATTCATTTTGTATGCATTGTATCATTATTGACATATAACATTGTCCATTGCTTCTCTCTTGTGTGAAAAGTTTTTTAATGTTGTAGAATGTTCTTTCTTTTTTTGAGTCCTTTTGATGACTTCAAAATGGTATCAAAGCATTGAATCTACAATAGATAACAAATACAAGGCACATTTTGTGGCTAACAGGTTTTCACAAGTTGAGAGCATTGATTATCCTGAGACCTTTGCTCTTGTTGCCAAGATGGATTCTATTCATCTTATACTTTCTCTTGTTGCATCACAATGATGGTTAGCCTTTTAGATGGATGTGATGAGTATTTTTTTACATGGTGATCTTCATGAAGGGATCTACATTGAGCAACCTCCAAATTTTATGTAAGACTCGTCACTTGTTTGCAATCTCTGTCTTCATTATATGGTCTCAAACCAACCTCTTGACCTTAGTATGAGAAAGAATAGCTTATTGCTTGCTTTTGATTTCTCATGTTACCATTTTGAACTCACAATTTACACTCAAAGACATGGGGAGGATCTTTTAATTCTTTTGTTGTATGTGGATGATCTGATTCTCACCAACAATTGCACCTCCATGATCTAAGGTATCTAGAGAGCATTGATAAAGTGGTTCAATATGACAAATCTTGGGCTTTTGCATTTCTTCCTTGGTCTTCAAGTTCCTCAATCTTCTTTGGGGATTTTCATATTTCAATAGAAGTGTGCTCTTGGTTTTCTTCAAAGATTTGGCATGTTTGATTACAAGCTTGCTCCCACACCATTTCAATGAAGTGTCATACTATTTGATAGTTGCACTACACCCATAGTTGATGCTACATTGTATCGACAATTGGTTGGAAATCTTTTGTACTTGACACACACTCATCTTGTTATTTCCTTTACAGTTAGACTTGTCTCCCATTTCTCTCAAGGTTCTCATGAGTCATTGGAAGGCAACCAAACATATCTTGAGGTATATCATGGCACATCACATTTTGGCATTCACTTCACTGACTTCAATTGGGCCAGTGATGATGATTAGAAGTCTACTTATGGTTTTATCTTTGGCCTTGGTTCTAGTTCGATTGTTGTAGTCAGTGTACAATGTTGTTTATTATATTTGATAATTTGGATTATTCGACTATGTATTAATTGTTTGTTGGCTTTCGGGTAGTTATAAGAATTAGTTGTTCAGATTCAATTGGTCGGAGTCAGTTGTGTTCCTCTTGGCAACCATCAGGTCTTTTAAATAGTCATTGTATCGTCAAGGAAGGCAATATGATCTAGTCTAGTCGACTTTGATCCTTGGCCGACCATCTCTGGTCTACATCTATAATACTTTCATGTAAGAATAAAGATATACATTTACTCCTCTATTTGGTATGCACTGCTAATTCTGTTTATTATTTCAAGTATTCATTTATTAGATAGAAGGGTAAACATTGGTGTTGTCACTTTAAATAAATTAGGTCCGATATAAGATATTCATGCCCTTAAATCCTAATAAAGGCGAGAGGAGACCAAGTGGTTAGGATCAAGAGATTAGATGATCTCTTAAGCTAGTGGAACAAAGAGAATGTAGAAGATGACTAACAGAGATCGCAGAAGTCTATCCTGAAGTCAAAGTCAAAGTCTAAGTCTAAGTAGGAGTCAGAGAAATAATCACACATTTCCACTACAAATAATCTTTCCATTGGGAGGAGATTGTAAGACACCTTCCATTGCCAAATGAAACGTGGATTGATCTTTCCAATCAAGTTGCAAAGTCAAGAGAACCTTCTCTAGACGAGGGAAGATGGGAGTCAGAGTCATATTCCTTCATAGGAGCGAATGAGAGAAAACTTCGAGGCATCGAAGGGTTGTCAATAGGAGAAGTTGAGCCAAGGGTTGTATAAAAGAAAGTCTGAAGGTGAAACAATTGTGCGGAACACTGAAGTTGTGGGAAGAGTGAAGGATTCTCACGTGGCTGAGAGTGCGAGAGCAACACCGGAATGTGTGAATCAAAACTCCCTAGCAAGCAAGTTCCAAGCGCTAGGTTTGTATCAAAACAAAACTATGATAAGTCGTAGTGAGAAAAGAAAAAATTGCCCAAGTTTACAGGCAATGGATCAGATGATCCCATCAGGCATTGTAAGACTTGTGAGACAATTTGGACAACAATTGGGCAAGATGATAAAGCAATTTAGCTATGGTCTTTTCCAACCACCTTACGAGGTGTAGTAATTGAATGGTATACAGAACTTGACCAAGCCTCTTGAAACACATGGGAGAGATTAAAGAAGGCCTTTGAAGAAGAGTTTAAGTTGCTTCGAGATGATGATGAAATAGTAGTTGAAATTTACAATACCAGGCAAGGTAAGCATGAGAACATATGGGCTTATAACCGTAGACTTAAAGAACTTGATGATGGTCTCAAAAAATGTGGTTCATCAAAGGTCTAATTCCATCATTAAAAAAAGATGAAGATAGTACCACCCTCTTCTTATGTGGAAGCCTACAATCGAACAATGGACATAGAAAGTGAAGACAAAATGTCCTCCCATATAGCAAAAGAAAAACAAAAGAAGATGGAAGTTCGGATGACAACAACGACAGTGAATCAAGAATGGTACAAGCACTCTAGAGGGACATGCTCTGGATGATGAAAGAATTGAAGACAAAGAAAGAAACCAGCAAAGAATCCACTGAACTCTGGTGTACTAGGTGCAAAAGTGAAGGTCACACCAAAGGTAATTGTCCCAAAAATTTATTTTGAAAGATTTGCCAGGTTATGGGTCATTTGATAAAGAAGTGTCCATATAATTTGAAGACCAAGGGTACACAAGTACTCTTCACACAGGGAGAACAATCCACTCCATTGAAGCCATATAACGCATCTCCAAGTGGTTATCGAAATCAAAGAGGAGGTCAAAGTCAAATATAGTACAACCCCAAAGGACGTCCGATCATACAGTGCTGACAATGTAATGATTGGGAACACTTTGCGAGAGACTACTGGAACAAGCAGTACAAAGCGCAATTTTACTGTGCAAATGGTGTGGACCTGGAGACCATGAAGACATTGAATGTCTAAAGCAAAAGGCCAACATCAATCTGATTGATGTTGAAAAGCAAAATGAAGCATTGGTCGTTACTCAAGCCCAAGCAAAGAAGGTTGTGTACCCAGATCCACATACAGAACAAGCAAGATTTCATGAAGCAATAGTCAGAATGGAGTAAGCTATGGATAATGAACGATGCCACTCAAATGCAAACACAACTATGGTAACAAATCAATTACAATCTGAGAAAAATATTGCAATCCAAGTACTTCAAACTACCGTACAAATTAGTGGATTTATTACAATGTATTCTGAAACTCTGAAATGCTATTGTATTAAGGAAGAATGAGACGGTGCATGCTATGACCAATTTGGAATCAAGAGAGAATGAACACCCAATAACCGAACCTCCGTTGTCAAGCAACCAAGTTATTGATCCATGTTATTAATAGTTAGCACAACAAATACACCAATTGTAGTAAATATGGAGATCCTTGAAAAGAATCTAACCAATACAATTGTTGATGGTGGGTCTAGTGCAAACATACTTATGTAAGATACCTAGATAAGTCTGGGTAAATTGACTCTCTGGACCCCAACTTTTCAACTAGTGGGTGTAGACCAACATGGTATTAAAGTACTTGGTGTTTTAATGGACCAAAAGGTAATTATTAGAACCCAAGTATTTTTGTTGAATTTGTGGTGATTTCATTACAACAAAAAATGTAGCCGAGTCAAGGTTGGCTAGTAGCAGCCAACGTCGGCCACAACTAGAAAAAGAACACAATCTCCATTGAAAACAAGGGTCGAAAGTATATAATCGATTTGAAAAATCAAGCAATAAACGAGGAAGCACTTCCTGCGATTCATCAAATTTGAACTTTGAAGAAGAATGGACGGAGAAGTATGATAAGGGTCTGATGGAGTTAAACGATGAAGGGATTATGGAATTATAGTCAGCTCAGATGATGAAACAAATTCTCTCCATGGCTTGTTTCATTGGAAAATGGAGCACTATGAAGTATTTTCGCCAACTTGTAATTTTCTCAAAGCTACGACAATCAATGAAGAACATCAGATGAAAAATGATTTTGAAAAGTTGGATAGTTTATATGTACAAGACATGATGCACGGTTCGCAAAAGATAGTAGCTCCAATTCTAGCAAAGGCATGTAACTTTACTAAAGAATGCAAAATTCATGTTGGTACGTCTCTGAGTAAAATATTTAATTTAGAATGTACGTATACTTGCCGTACAGTCAAATCAACTTCACAACAAAATTCCAAGAGAGGGAAAAACATCATACAAGAAAATTATGAAAAAGGGAAAAATATTGCGGGATAGGAAATTTTTATAGTTGGAGTGAAAAATAACAGGTGGACCCCGCCAAAGAAAAATGAAAAAAATCACTTCCATTTGTGTTGGGTGGCAAAGCCAAATACTAAAAAATTAAATTATTAAGAAAAAAAATTAAAAATAATAACAAAAGTTCAAAATTAGGGAGACCCTGTGGTGAAATGGTGGGGCTTCTTGCCCGTAGTGCCAACAACCCAGGTTCAAACCTTGCGGGGTCGCCCTCTACCGCGTCAACAATTGAGGGACCTTACCTAGGGGAGATCCTGTGGTAAAATGGTGGGGCTTCTTGTCTGTAGTGCCAACAACCCAGGTTCAAACGCCGTGGGGTTGCCCTCTACCGTGTCAACAATTGAGGGACCTTACCCCAAATTTTTTAGACTGTTGAAGATGCTGAAAATTTCGACTCTACCGAAGGATTATTGCTCTGGGGTTTCCATGCAAGATGATGTGAAGATTGGTGATGGCTTCCCTATGGTCACCTTGGGCGCGGCTGACATTTCGATGACTGTCGATGGTCTAGGATTACCGGATTGTTTGGATCTGTGGGGCAATCTGGGAGAAGCGTATGGGGTTTTGGCCTCCCCCAAGGCCTTTGATTTATTTTTTGACGCTTCGATTAGGGTTTCAAATCAATCTCCCCAACATGTAGTGTTGGTGCGCAATCTGGTCGATGGGAAAGGCACTTCCCTCTCCGCAATGGTTTTGCCTGAGAATCTGAAAGAACATTCAGATTGGAAGATGGCTAGGGCTACGAAATTGGACAGAGGTATGGGCATAGATAAAGCTTTGCATGAGGGTAGAAATGCTAGGTAGACCTCAATGAGGTTGGTCTCCTCCACGACCGCGCCACTTATTGCCTAGGTTGATGCTCAATCTAAGCTCAGGAGGGCACGCAACATCTTGCGTCCAAGGCGAGGGACAATGGCAAATGCCACCACAGGTTTGGATGCGGCAAAGTTAGGTTCCCATGCATCTCCAAGATCACCACAGTCTTCAAAAAATTGCACAGCCAACAGGAGAATCGTTGAGTGCTCTGCGAAACCCTTAGCACTTGACTTCGATGACACTCTGTTAAAAGAGATTTGAGAAAATGCAGCCTTCTCAGAGAACAGTTTAATCGAAAGATTCAGCCACTTTTGGCCTAGCCTCCCAGATCTTCATGACTGGATAACAAAATCTTGGTTTCCCCTTATGGATGGAGGAATAGAGATTTACCCTAGCACGAGGGGTTTTTTCATTGTGGTCTTCGATGGTAAGAGAGACAAAAACACCATTCTTAATTATGTTTGGCAATGGGAAGGAAATCTGCTACAGGTAAAATCTTGGCACCCTGAGTTTGATTTGTCTAAGGAATCCTTTTTAGTTTTGTCGATCTGGGTTTGTCTCCCAAACCTACCCCTTCACTACTGGTTCAAATCATGTTTTGTTGCAATCGTGAACTCTTTGGGCAAATTTGTGTATATGGATGGAAACTCAAGAAATTTTATCCATACAACTTATGCTAGGATCTTGGTGGAATTGGACATCTCAAAGAATCTTCCGGCTGAAATTATCTTGAGGGCTAATGGACAATGTTGGAATCAGCCATTGGATATTTATGAAGGTTTGATCTTCAGATGTAGAAGATGCTATCAAACCAGTCACATCGTTGTTGAGTGCCCAACTGTCAAGACACAACCAAATCAAGTGGCTTCTTGGTGGAAGGATTCTTCCCTCAAGCATTATTATGTATTGAACTCTCCCAAAGAGAATCTCTCCCCCACAAAATTAGACGTCAGGAAACAAAATGTAGAGGTGGTGATGGAAAGATCTCCAGTGTCAAAGCCAAATGACAAGATGTTCCAACCAAGCGACCCAAGCTGCCAGGAAAAGGCAAAAAGTTCTTTGAGACCCTTGATTACTGACTCTTCTGAACCAACAATTAACCAATCCTCAAGCTCTCCTACCTTGGCTTTGTGGTCCCGAAATCTGGAAGAATCACCAAAACCCTCAAATGGAGTGGACGGTGAAGGAAATCCAAATGAGAACAATTATTCTCAAGATCAAGGTTGAATGGAGGTCAAGAGGAGGAAATATATCCCTCCTCATAAGATGTCTCTCAGGTCCTCCAAGAGGGGGGACAAGATGGCAACATAATTCTCTTTTACAAGCTTTTGGGTGGGCGGTTTGTTCTGACTCGGGCTTTGGTATAGGTTTTTTTTTCTTTTTTCTTGTGCTTCGTTACTGTAAGTGGCAACAATAACTCTTTGTTTGCACCCCTTTTTAGGGTTGATGCGCCTTTCTCTTTTATTTTTTTCATATATGGGAGTGGACCCCATGTCCACAACTTCTTACGTATTAAAAAAATAATATTAGAAAACCACCTACAAAGCAAAGATAAATTAAAATTTCTAAAGCTACTATATAGTTGTCAAGGACCAAAGGCGTTCCCAAAAAAATTTACGACCAAATTCCCAATATTAAATTATGGTCAAACATTCATACCCAACGCCAAATTCAATCCATACGAATTCATTCCCCTTTTGCTATCATTCTCCAGCTACTGTCATATGACTCCCAAATGATTCTTTTATTTTCATCATTCACTCCTCTTTTTCCATACGATCTCTCTTTTGTCCTCCTAACCATGCGACTCAGGAAACACAATAAACTTTTAAATTTTTCTATTGTCATACGAATTTCATCTGCAATATGTCCTTTTTTGCCATACCTTCAATTTCCTCCTATCACCATACAAATTCCTTGCTAAGTTTATGTTGTACGATCATTATTGTCTTCCTTTGTTGCCATACGACTCGTATTTTCTTCCTTTCATTGTACGCTCCACAATTAGCTTTCTTTTGTATAGTCTCCTCTTCCTCTGTTGCACATTTTTGCTTCCCTTGTACGATCCATTCAATTATTTTTATTGTGTTATTTCTGTCGTACCTACTCCTTTACGGTTTATCTAGGTTGTTGTACGACCTTCTCAAGGACGTATGAGGTTTGGTGACTTCCACCTCCAGTACAGTCCGCCCAACACCATTTTAATTGTTCCTTTTTTGCCGAAAACAATGTTCAAGATGTATTTGATTCAGTTGAGTGATCTTGCTATAGTAGTCACTAGATCTTTTCATACACTTGACCAACCTTTTGTAGTTGGTTCTTCCATAAACTATGGCTTTGGTAGCCACAAGGAATTCTTCATATAGATTGATGAAGTGAGAGAAAGAACATTCCTTAACAATGGGGATTTTGTGCACGCTTTTCATGATCTAAATGTTGGTGCAATGCCTACACTATTATCTAAGTTTAGTGATCAATTTGGTGCAACCTCCAATATGCAGTCAAATTGGATTCTTTAGTGGGGTGGTCTTCAACATTCTTTGGCTACTGGTGTGTGTCTGAGCTATGTTGGTTATTCTTCTCCTCCATGTGTTGTTCCAACTTTGTATACAATTTCTTCATCTACCACGCCGTCACCAGTTTGGACAACCTTGATGTTACTTAATGCTTCATTGTTTTCTATTGTCTAGAAGACGACTTTTTCTTTTGGGGGGTGATGTAGTCAATGTACAATGTTCTTTATTATATTTGATAATTTGGGTTATCCGACTATGTATTAATTGTTTGTCGGCTTTCAGGTAGTTATAAGAGTCGGTCGGAGTCAATTAGTCAATGATTGTGTTCCTCTTGGCAATTGTTGGGTCTTTTAAATAGTCTTTGTATCATCAAGGAAGACAGTATGATCTATAGTCTGATTGACTCTAATCTTTGGCCGACCATCTCTAGTCTACTTTTGTAATACATTCATGTGCAAATAAAGATATACTTTTACTCCTCTATCTGGTATGTAATGCTAATTTTGTTTATTATTTCAAGTACTCATTTATTAGATAGAAGGGTATACAATCGCATGGTCTTACAAGAAGCAGATAGCTATTGCATTATCATCTACATAGGTTGAGTATCGAGATGCAATTTTAGCTAACTAGGAGATTCTTTGATTTTGATAGTTGATGACTAAGTTTGGATTTCCTCCTAATCATCGCACTACTCTTTGGCATGATAATCAAAGTGACATTCACATTGCATGCAACCTAGTGGAGTATCAACAAACTAAGCATATCAAGATCCACATGCACTTTATTTAGAAGTTCATCCAAGGAAGGTGGTGTTCTTAGCTTCGAGTATTTGCTTGCTGAGAAGCAAGATGCAAATATCTTCACTAACCCTTCATCATCTCATTATCTTCACTTGAGATTGATGTTTGGGGTGAAAGAAGTCCTTGGGAGGTCATCTTGAGTCCTCCTTCCTTCACTTGTACATGTTTTCTCTATTTTGGAGAGGAGTTTTTTTTTTCTTTGAATTTTCTCCTTTTCTCCATTTGTGAAAGATTTTTTGTTCATGGATACCTCATCCAACCTTGTTGTCAGGACCCATCTTTTATTTTCCTCCCTAAGTTGCACTTAAAGGAGGGGTTTGGTGTGAATAGGGTTTAATACCTAACTGGGTCCTTTTAAGACCTATTCACACCTAGTTTAATAAGTTTATTTAGGGCATTTGCTTCTTGCATCACAAGTCATATGATTATGACAAGTGCCATAATCCTATGTTGTTATGTCTCACCCATGCATATATAAACAAGTCATAATCATGTGTTGTCATGTCTCACCCATGCCTATATAAACAAGTCATAATCTTATGTTGTCATGTCTCACCCATGCCTATCAAGGGTCCTCATGTACATTATTCATCTTGTATGCATTGTACTATTATTGGCAAATAGTATTTTCATTGTTTTTCTCGTGTGAAAGGTTTTTTGGTGTTGCATAGTGTTCCTACTCCTATGAGTCCCTTTGGTGACTTCAACATTCTATAATCATAAAGGAAAGTGATTGTGCTTTTTAAAGTAATGAAATTTTTGAATTTCTCCAAAGTTTGAAATATTCCATTGTACAATGTACTTAAATGGCAAATTCATCATATTTTCACAATGGAAATTTAGGTTCAAATTCCCCAAAGCAACATCTCAGCACTGGAGTGCATGTTACAGCAGTATTCTTGAAGTTGAAGCAGTATCTCTGTTGTTACTAAACTCATTAAAATTATGAAGTCTCTTAGTAGACGTATAGTTCTTAGTTTATATAAAATTTAGGTCCGGCAATCATGCATAATCTTTTAATATAATTGTAATCTGCCTTTTAGAATTGTTTCAGTCCAGGTCTTTGTAAACACTTTAATTATGGCTATTTTGTTTGAATCTAAACTCTGTAAATTCTTTTTATTATTATTATTAATATTTTTTTACAATTAAAAATAATAATACTTCTAATACTATAATTCATGTGTGCACGGGAATTTATCTACAATCTGCATTGGAGCTTCATGTGTGCACAGTGCACTGTATTTCATTTATCTACAATCCGCATAGGAACTCCATTTCAAGAAGATAACTAAATAGGCAATCAATTATTTGAATATTTCTAGATTAATCTCTTTGCAATTTATGACATGTCCAAGACTGACTGATTTGTTTGGTGATATTAACCCAAAAAATATTCAAACAAAAATTGCATCAACTACTGAACTCGCTTTGAGGTTTCCATAATGTACATGTAATAATTAATAATTTAATCTACAGCACATGTCCATTTTTATATGGCAGAAATATTATTGGGATCTATAGTTACTCCTCAACACATAGCCAATATTCTTCACTTGGACAACAAGATGGGATCTAGTAGTTACTCCTCAGTTAATCAATCCCATTTGCACCTTCAATGTGAAGAATAATTTTCTGACATATTAACTATTGAGGAATATGTGCCAATAACTACACTGACCAGGCCAACCGCAACAATAATAATACATAAAGCCACCTACATCACAAAAGAACCGAGATTTCCTCAATGCAAATTTGAATAATCATTAGCCTGTTCCACTTCACTGTATGATTAAAATGTAGCAACATCACGTACAGAGAGAACCAAAACTGGGCAAATTAAAACTTTTTTAACATTATCGTGTGTGGGCATCTATTCTCGTGCTAAAAGAATAATGCACACGGAAAATTCATGTAAATTATGATGGTTAAAAAAATCAAACTGACTATTGAGATATTTAAAAAAAAATTAGCAAATATTTTTCTTGCCTGGATTTTGGAGGCGCTCTTCCCCATAATTTGTAAGAAACAAAGGCACGGCAAGATAACAGCCTATCAAAAAATCAAACAAATAAGCGAAAAAAAATCCATACTGTTAGATGATGAGTTTCATAAATTAGAATCTCAGAAAGGGAATATTCAAAGCAATAGTATTTATGATTTTATTACACAAATAGGCTGAAGACTTACCACCAACATACTAAGGACAGAACCAATCAGTGCCATCATTAGGCCTGCAGCATACCACAAAAGTTTAATAAAAATATAGATTAAATTGTAGAATAATGGAACTATATGTGGTCTGTGGTATTTTCTAAGTTGTAATAACTTAAATTATCTGCTTTTCACTTTTGTTCTTTTTAATCACTCGGCTACTACTATATGTAATGTTTTACCTTAGTTGTTTACTAGTCTAGCTGTTCATGGATACTCTACTTGATAAAGCAATTTTTGTAATATCAAATCACCACTTATAGCAATGTTGGTTCACACAAAGTGCTGGTATTTTTTAAATTTCACCTTTCTCAAGTGTGTGTGTGTGTGTGTGTGTGTGTGTGAGATTTTCTTTTAGTCTCCATGCTAACCTCATTGCTAAAACAGTGCTGATATTCTTGACATTTTTTATATTCAACCCCCCTTTATTTTTGCTGTTATAGATGTCTTCATGGAACACATGGGGATGTTTAGATGTCTCCTATATGCCTTGCCATTGGAATTTTTATCGCAAGACAACTATCTTATCTTGCATGCCGCATGGAATTTTGTTGAGGCTGAGGATATAGATAGGAATGGCTAATAGAATTGCTCTTATAGGCAGGACACAGCCAGCAAAGGAATGCCATTTTTTGGTCAAAATCTTCTGTCTTGATTTTTATTTTGTTGCTTTACCATAGCCCATTTTTTGCCTTCCAAATTGAATGTATTGCAATCCAAATATAGTTCATTGGCAAATGCCCTTCCTTTAGCCCAAGACGCTAAGTATTTTCTTTACCCTGCAATTTGGAACATCTTAGAAATTTGTACTTTTGTTGTCATTTATTTTCTGCTCATAAGCTTTCTATTACTACTGAATTATTGCTTTTATTCCTTTTATTTAAGGAAGGCATAGAGTGGAGCACAAGCTACTGTCGTCTGCAAATCAGTACCCCGAGTAACCAAGTTCTTCATTTATGTTGCCAACCCCATCATCTTTTTCTTCTGGTGGAAGACTAGGATTCCCAGGAATGTTTCTCCCATGATAATGAAGATGTAGGGGCTGAGATCTCCCTGCCTTGGCCCTCGGGAACATTTGAACCAGTTGCCTTTTTTACCATTTATAGTGATGCAGAAAGAGGGGGTGTGCACATGCAGCTTTTCATCCAATCCGTGAATTGTATGCAGTCTATCATTTTCCTTCCAAGGTCGAAGATTAATTCTGTTTCTGATATTGGAGAAGAGGCTTTAGGCGTCATATCATAAAGAGCTATTGATCTGTATTGCTCCATTTTTTTATGGATGTGCAATTTTTTGTGTATTTTGGCGAGTCATGTGACATTGACTTGAATAAGCAATTTTTTGTTCCCCCTACATCCTTCCACCACTTGGATCAAATCCTTAATGACTATTTTCCAAAGGGTTTGGTAAAAAAGATCCAAGACTCCATCTGGTCCCAGAGCTTTATCAGGGTTGAATGAGAGAATTCAGAATAATTGTTCTCAGATCTTCCTCACTTACTGCTTCTGAGAAGACAATTATTTTCTTCCTTTGAAATGAGACTAGGAATTTGTTGGAGTAGGATTTCCTGGGCTTGAGTTGATTCATGCTAGTTGTTGTCAGTGGTCAAGCTTGACCTGAAATAGTCTGTTGCTGGTTTGTTATCTCTTGTGGATTTGCCCATTGTTAACAACTATTTATGCATGGGCATTGATGTGATGCCTATTCAGCACAGAACTACAGATATAAACCGTGTTGGCATCCCCTTTACAAACCCAATCCTCTCTAGTCTGCTCAAAAATATTGCCAAAGTCGTTTTTGTTCTATTCCTGAATTTAGAATCTCAAGTACTCTGGTTTCTTGGCAAACTTGTATATGACGTGTCCTATATTGTGTGGAGCAAAAGTTCACCAAAGGGCAATAAGTTCATGAAATTTTGAGTGGGTGAACCACATTGTTTCAAAATCAGAATCTGACTTGTTTCAAAATTGTAATAATATTTCAAATCATATTTCTTAATTCTCTTATCTTATATCAACTATATTTAATCCTTTTTCTCACTTTCATATTTCAAACCAGTAACCAAGCTAAAGGAAAAGGTTGTTGATGAAGACAAAAAGGATGATAGTCTTCCTAAGGCAGGTATTTTGAGGAGGATTCAAAAATCAAGGGTTGGCACTGCTTCACCGATACATTATGAGCAAACCATATTGACCACTTCGTCAGTGATAGAGCCTTCTCCAAAAATGACTATGCCTACTCCAAGACAATCAGAGCCTAAGTCGTCATCTCCTGTATGGAATGTCTCCACGCCACTTGATTCATCAAGAGTTTAAGAGATAGAGGCACGTAAAGAAGTTCCTGTTTGGCTACAAGAGGCAATTGGAAGAAAGAGGAAGAAGCCTTCATATCAAATTGACTTTGATATGCTTGATAAAGTCTTCAAGGAACCTATGGCCAAAAATCCTAAGCGTTAGATGAGAGTGTCTAAGACAGCCTAAGTGGATTTGGTCATAGAGACAACTATTCCTTCTAACAATGAGACCATTCTTGATGTCGAGCCTGCAGATTTTCAAATAACCAAGGCTAATTTGGGCTGAAGTACCCGCCATACAGATGTCAATATGCTAGAAGTTGTAGCAGGAAATCTTAAGGAAAGAATCATCAAGGACAGGGAAGATAAGACAGCCATGAAGGATGAAGTAAAACAGTTAAGGGAATACATTTCCCATCTCCTGCATTCTACTTCAGAACCAACATTGCTCTTGCCACAAGTCTTAGAGTCTCCTGATGACCAAAAGCAACTAAATCAGCTAGTTGTGTAAGGTAAACACTTAAGAGACTCGATCAAAGACTTCACCAACAAAGATACAAAAACACTTGCAAAATTATTCCAGTTGGTGACAGATTCTAAGAAGGTCATCCAAGGCATCAAAAATATTGAAAAACATATGATGGAGATGTTTTCTAATGAGAGGATTGGTAAAAAATTGAAAAGAATAAGTTCACAAAAATTGACTGAGGCACAGAAGGATAAGGTGTTCACATGGAGGGAACAATACGCCTTCTTGATGAAGATCTTGAACAAAGTTGCCTCTGTTTTCATCGAGTGGAAGGAGAAGTCGTTTTAGGTTGACAAATTCATTCCCAAATTTGTACAACAAATTCCATGCAAGTACTTTCACGAAGATGGTTGTATTTGTGACTAAGATGAAGTACAAGGGGAATTTCAACAGTTGGTGAGAGAGATTTTGCAAGCGACCCACAGGTTGATAAAATGTACCTCTTGGCAGTGATAACAATGAAGTTTGAAAAGGCCGAGAAAGAATCTAAAGAAATCAGCAAAATGGTTGATGAAGGTGAAATAGTTCTTCAATGGCAAATCGTACACTTTGATTATGTGGTGGTAGTAGAAGAGGCCAAGGTGGAAGAATTTCAATTTTCAGTAGAGTTTGCAAATCCTAGAGTTAGCCAAATCCAGTGCAAGCACAGGACAGTTATTTAGCTATTTTGGAAATTTTAGAGGATCTATTTTGAGAACTATAATTTACTAAAACAAAATCTATTTTTGGATCCTTCTTGTCATGCAAAATGATAACTCTAGTTATTTATTGTTGTAATAAATGCAACTATCAGTTTAGCTTATTATTGCATGTTCAGATTCCTTTTTAGAGGATAGGATTAGTTTGAGAATAAAACTTGCATGCATGCAACTCTAGTCTTAGATAAGGAGTGGTTAAATTCCTTTTATTTCCATGCAATTCTTTGTAGACAATATAAGTGTGTGCTCTCTATGCACTTATTTCTTAATGGTAATGATCAAGCTTATTTGTGCTACCTATTGTTGTTCACCTATTTCTTTTGCAATCAATTGTTCATTTAGGATTAGATATATTCATTAAATCTTAATAAATTTTGCGTTGTTAAGATTGTGAGAAGGATATTTGCGACTTTGTGCACAGTTGTTCACATCTAATTCGTTTGTGGTGTCTCTAAAATCTTTATTTATGCTCATTCAATCAACACTTTTGTTCATTTATATCTTTCGGTCTCTAGATTTAATCGGAGGACATAAACGTCGTAATTATAGTAATTTATCTTTTTGCAATAGGTAGACTTGAAAAATTTCTCTTCTATCACAGAAGTGCTGAAAAATGCCTTGTGCTCATAGCTGAGAAAACAAAAAAATAGGACTTATTTAGTTTGTTTTTCTTTAGGTTTTGTAAGAGGGAGCTTCGCCTCCTAATCCAAAAAACAGATTTACTTACATGTTCCATTACACTGAAACGTGTGAATTAAAACGCTAACATATATCTACAAGATCCTCAACATATCAACACCTTCTCATGAGAAGTCTTCTTGCTTTCGATGCTCATGTACACCAACAAAGCATCATTTTCCATTAATAGTGGGAGCAAAGTACTCATTTTGAAATTGTCTCTAAAGGAATATATCATGACAACTATTCATGTTCAAGACTTTGCATAGGCATATTGCTTTCAATGCTCATTTTGTCATCAAGTTGCGTGAGAAAGACTTCGCATGGGCATATTGCACGCCGGTTGAGGTTACGAACAAAGTTAAGTGCAAATTTTGCCTCGAAGTGTAGAACTAAGGGATTTCTCATTTCAAATGGCATTTAGCAAAGCAACCAAGGCATGATGTGAAGAGTTGTCTGAAATGTCCTCCATATGTCACCCATCAAGCAAAACAGGCTACAAAAGTCCCTTTATAAAATAAGGCAAAGAAGGCTAGAGTCGATCACTTGGATGAGGTAGCACGACCAAAACAAACTTTATTGGATGAACACATTTCTATGCGTTCTCCTAGATCACAAGGATGTAACATAGGTGGGGGGAACATTAACAACTTCTTTGCATTGCATACTACACCTGGAGCACAACCAACTTTGGAGAGCATGTAATGTCCCCTTCTAGTAAGCTCAAATTGTTCTCAACCTTGCACAATTTCATCTCACAAAAAGAGAACATTAGTACTCCAAATTTTATGTTTCATATCATAATTAATATAAATCCATATCACATAATTCATATTCATAGTCATATTCTTATTCATGTTAGTCATAATCAGATTCATATTATCCATAGTCATATTGATCATAATCATATTCATATTCATATTTTATTCATATCCATTTTCATACTCATACTCATTTTCATAGGCCTCAAGTGCTATCCTTGGAAGGATCATATGTCGCCCTATCATTAATCTATCTCTAACTCCATAGGCATGGTTCGTTAAGGAGACACAACCATCCCTTATGGAGGCCCGATGGCTTCCCACCTCACCAATCGGCTCCAAAGACTTCCCACCTCATCTTGGAGAGTCACCTACCATAGGGCACAAATCACATTGATGAGCTCATCATACCATAGGGCCAAGGCTTCACCTCACACCCGGAGGTACTTCGACACTTGGCCCAAGAGACTTCGCCTCACACCCGGAGGTACTTCATCTTCTTGAGGGTCACCTAGGTCCAGTAACATCCTCCTAACTTTCCCATACACCTAGGATGGCGAGATGATTAATGATGAGGCTAATCCTCTTCTTGGATATAGCACAATCCTATGATTTTGAGTCCTTGATAATATGATGTCATATCATTTTTGGCCTTGTATCATAATTGGCCCATCATATATTCATATGAACTAATACTTGATCATTTATCATTATTCATTATTGATCATATACATATTTATCATATTAATCCATTCTTCTATGCATTTTCATCTACTCAAGGTTTCATATTCATGATGACAATATATTTTATACCTATGTCATTTATATAATCTATATCATTTGATTGCTGATTCTCATTAATTTAATGCATTTCTTTAATATCTACCTATCATTTTTCCTATAATGATCTTTAAGAGAATTACAAGATCTAGAAGCATTATTTAAGCATAATATTCATATCTAATTTGCTGATATGGAGACTAAATTCTCTAATGCATACAAGATACACTATTATGGAATAATCGCATAAGTTTGACTATACACTACATGGTTAGTAATGGCTGTATATAGATCACAGCATTATCATGATGATATATGTAAGAATGAATATCAAACCAGAAATATAAATTTGCATTCATACCTGTTAGCCGATCAGCAATTAGGGTAGGAAATAGAAGCTTACTTGCTGATGAAGTTTTCTGGACTGTATTTCCTCAATATTCTTTATGGTGGTCTGATATACTATCTAATATAAGTTTATGCTTGTCTGAATGGTATTCGATGGGATATGAGAGACCAAGTATGTTTCGATGCTGAGGAGAATGCTAAGATATTCCCTTGCTGCAGGACTCTATTTTATTGTGGAATTCTGATTTTATGCTTTTGTTTCTGATGATGAACTGCTGCTATTTTTGTAGTGAGTTCACCGATGGATGCCCCCTTATCACTGCCCATCGATCTGCCTTTATAGCCCTTTTTCCTCCATTCAATGGTTGCAACTTTTACATCAGTCGCTATCCCCAAAAGGGACGTCTCCTTTTAATGAATCGATGCAGCTGTAACCTTTCACCGTAACCTCTTTCATACATTAGTATGGCACTAATATTTGTCTTATATGCTTTTTAACTTTGATCGCATGAAATGCCTTATCTTACACATAGTTTAATATGTGAGATTGCCTCCTTTTATGAATCGGGCATCTCATTTATTCTTAATCCTCTTATATATTTATAATGTTATATTATTATTTCATAATAATTATTATAATGATATTTAAATGGTTAATATTATTATTTATATTTATTATTCATACAATAAATATATTATAATTTAATTATATAAAATAATATTATTTAATATTATCATCAATAGTATTATTATATATGGGATTACCATCCAAAGTGGCTTCTTTGTCTTATCACGATGTTTAAATCTTTAATTTAAACAATGCCTTAATATGGGGACATGACAGAGCACATGGTGGAAGAAAATTGTGCATGAGCAAGCCAAAAAGGTCATTTCTAATTTCTGGCACTATTCTAGCATGCCATTCCATATTGCAAGGTCTCCATACTGGCAGTCCATAGTGGATGCCATTGCAATTGCAGGTCCTAGGTTCAAAGCACCCTCATATGAGACCTTGAGGACAAGCATGTTGATAGATGCAGTTGAGGATTTGAACAGTGTTCTTGCAGATCATTGCATGGAGTGGGCTAGGACAAGTTGCACAATAATGTCAGATGGGTGGACAGATGGGAGGAACATTACACTCATCAATTTCCTTGTTGCATTAGAGCTTGGCACTATGTTTTTGAAATCAGTGGATGCATTGAATAGAGTCAAATCAGCGCAAGCACTATTCACTCTATTTGATGAGGTGGTAGTTGAGGTGGGGCCACAACATGTTGTCCAATTTATTACAGACAATGCTCCTTTCTGTGTTGTTGTTGGGAAATTGTTGATGGATAAGCATCCTACTTTGTTTTGGAGTCCATGCATAGCACATTGTCTAGATTTAATCCTAGAAGACACTGGGAAAATTGAATGGATTAAATCTGTATTGCATAGAGCCAAAAACATTACAAAATTTATATACAATCATATGAGGGTGTTACATATGATGCGCACCTTCACGGATGGGAAGGAACTTCTTTGGCCAGGGTTCACACAATTTGCCACCCACTTCCTAGCATTTCACTCTTTGTGGCCAAAAGATGAATTTGAAACAAATGTTTGTTTCGAATGAGTGGTCGCAGTCTGGCTTTGTTGATCATACAGATGGTTAGAATGTGGTGGAAAATGTTTTTGCTGTAAGTTTTTGGACAAAGGCAAAGGAGATTGTGAGATTTTTAGAGTCTTTAGTTAAAGTGTTGCGACTAGTTGATGAGGAAAAATCCCCAATGGGCTACTTGTACGAGGCCATGGATAGGGCCAAAGAGGCTATTAGGGCAAGGATGGACCATGATATGAGTAGGTACATGTAATGACTGCCCCTGTTTGTTTGTTTTTTAGATTCTTATTATGTTATTTTATTATTTTTGTGGTCTTTCAGAACTAGACAAAAGTTGCAGAAGGGGATTTTTGCTTGCATGTATTTGTTTTTGCCAAATAACATAGAAATATGAAGCATGCAATGAAACCCAGAAAAACTATGATAGATTTGCACAAAGTAACAGTGACCCAATTTATAAAATCACACGACATGAATTATCAACACATACCCATTTCAAGATCTTGGACTTTATACATCTGTTGTATGTGGACCAGCAATAAGGATGCCGGAAAACACCTCCAGAATGCATACAATGAATATCCTCCACTCAAACAATTGTAGAACAGTGTTTAGAAACCCTAGGCGCCATGGTTGATGGTGAGAAGCCATAAACTGAAAGAGCAACAGCTCCAAGATGACCCACATCTCCCTAGATGAGGTACAGCCCAGCTGATGGTGTCTAACAACAATAAACCACAAAAAAGGTCCTCCAAACTGTATATATATGCTGCAACTGATCTGCAAGAAGATGCAAGGGTTCTAATGCCAAAAACAAGTGAAGACACCAAACAAAGCTCCAATGACTGCCATAAGTGGTATAGCTCAAGTCTGCAATGGTACGACCAGCAAGGATCTTCAATGCAGTCTCAAACCACCTCAAAATCTGAACTAATCTGCAACCAAAATATGTGCCTCTGTTGTTCACCAAAAAATCTACATAAATGTATTCAAATCATCACCAAAATGTAACAATCTAAGTTCATTGCGACGCCTCCGTGTGAAGCTCCCAGCAACCCTCCTCATGCTATCTCTCAAGCATGAAGAGAGTGATCCTACAGGGGATTCCGTCCCTACAAAACCCTTGTTCCAAACCCCAAAGCCAAGCTTCAATTTTGCTCAACAAAATATTTATCCAAAGAGAGAGAGAGAGAGAGAGCTCACAAAAGCCTTTTTATAAGCCCTTGGCTTCCAACGCCCAAGGAGGGAATACTTTATTAGTTTTTCTTATTTGATTTTTGACCCCCTTAACTCCTCATGAGGCGTCCACCCCTAGCACATGACTTTTAAGTCATAACTTAAGTCTTTATTAAGTTGAGTCACTTTATAAAATAAAGACTTAGGCTATTACAAGTGTAAATTAAATATTTAATTTAATTTACTTTTCAACCATTTCTCTTAGCCATCTCGAAACCAACTGTAAAGTGTTAGGTGCTCCAACTGGCAGGCTATAAATAGAAAGTAGGCCGATGCCACCCGTGATCCCTCCTACCTGACTTACTATTAATAGTAAGTCCTAGAAAAATGACCCAATAACGTTCCCTAACCACATCTATTAGCCTACGGGAAGCCTAGAATAGGCTAATCACTCCATCGATCTGCATGGGCTAAGAAGGGGACATTACAGTCCGCCCTCCCCAAAATTGCTTGCCTCAAGCAATTGTAGTGCTGGATGCTGTAAAATCTATTCACTCTCCAAGTAGCATCCTCAACTGGTAAGTCTCGCCATTTCACCAAGGACTCTGTGATCACTCTCCGCCTGATAGTCCTCTCCCTAAAATCAATCATTGCTTCTGGAATAAGCTCCAACTTACCAGCCTCATCCAATGGGGGCAACACTGCTGAAGGAGTCACATTATGTCCAAGCGCCTTCTTGAGGCGAGATACATAATTCTTCTTTGCCTTTTTCTTCAATAATTCTTTTATAGGTGTTGAGATGGCTGCATAACTCTTGATGAATTTTCGATGATAACCGGTATACCCTAAGAATGTTTTGACATCAGATGTGGTTTTTGATGGCGACAAGTTTTGAATAATGGCAACTTTTAGGGGATCAACCAACAATCCTTCTTTACATATCATATGACCCAGTAGTGTTCCAAATGGTACTGCAAAAGTGCATTTCTTCAAGTTTAGAGATATTTGCAAGCTCCTACACTTATTCAACATCAACCTCAATGTTTGTGTGTGATCTTTTACCAGTCCAAATACAGTCCAATCATCCAAATAGACTTCCAAGAAATCATGTATAAACTCCTTGAATGCATTGACCATGATTCTACTAAATACTACAGGTGCATTTTTCAACACAAATGGCATAATAGTGTACATGAAAGATCCTAGTTCAGATGCAAATGTTGTTTTGGGTTGATCTTCCTCTCTAATTTTTACCTGGTGATATTCGGAGAATCCATCAGTGAAGGAATAGATTTCCTTGTCGGCAACTGACTCCAAGATTTCCTTTGTGAATGGTGTCGAAAAAGGATCATGAATGCAAGCTTTATTCAACTCTCTATAGTCTCCACAGATCTTGATTTCTCCTATTTTCTTATTTTTGTACTACCATTGGACTAATCCATTTTGCGTCCTCCACTAGTTTTATGATCCTTGCTTCTAGCATCTTGTCAAGTTCTACTTTAACTTTTTTCTTCATGTTTGGATTCATCCTGTATGGCCTCTTCTTGATTGGTTTACAACCTTCTTTCAGATGAATTTTCATAGTTCCAACTTCCTCTTTGATTCCCTTCATCTCTGTGAACTTCCTAGGGAACAAATCCTCATACTCAGACAAGATTTCTACTATACTTGTGCCACTTCCTTCTCATCCCAATAGTCTACTATCTTGGCTAGCTTAGGATCTCCTTCTTTGGCAATGTTGGTGCAGATCAAGGTTCAGGAGCCTTATCAGGTGGCCAAACCAAGCAGCAAAATGACAAATAATAAATCACAACAATGAACAACAAATGTTTTATTCATATGCATGAAAGCATTACACCAGGAGTGCAATGGGCTTCAAACATGCCCTGGTCGGAGCCTTTCAATCAAGTCAATATGCAGATCAAATTGATCCTCACAAAGGAATCTTCCAAAAGCACAAAAACTCGTTATGGAACTTCGACCCAAAGAGAATCTCTCTTCATAGTACGAATCCATGTCTTTATAGACCCCTGAGGCAACCACCGACTTCATCATGAGAATATGACACGTGCTAAATCTTCATTTGCCCTTGGAACGGTTGTACATGTGATTAAAATGGAATTCATGTCATTTTTGGGCATTTTGCGGCGATTTCGAGCCTCGCCAAACATTGGGCTGCAGAGAAAGCTAGGTTTTAGGGCGTGATAGGATAAAGCGGGCATATCGGCCCTCACCGGATATGTAAGGAAATCGGCTTTCACAGGATTCTCCTGTGCAGAGTGAAATCTGTGCAAAGGCTTACGGCAGTGCAAAGCGGAAAAAGCGGAGAAAATGAGTATCATCGGATATGCGGGGTTCAGAGGGTTCACCAGACATGTTCAGTGACGTGACAAAATTGCGCAAATTGCTCTCCAGAAGTTTGCAGGAAAACGAAGTTCACTGGAGGAGGCAGGAGTTTGGGGCATCACCGGATATATCCGATGCAGTGAGAAATGCGCGCAAAAACTGCGAAGTGGGAAAATTGAGCATCACGTGACATCCAATTTTGCCGTAGATCTTGTGACAGGCTAAAACTCCGCCAAGGCATAACTTCTTCAATTTTCATCGGATTTTCTCCAAACTTGAGATGCAAATACCCATTTGGGCCTTCTTCAAGATCAACTCATCACTTGGCCAAAATCTTTAGGAAGATCTATGGAAATTGATCGATCAACTCCTCCTGCAGCAAAACAAACAAGAAAGCATGTAAAATCTTTTTGGTTGATGAGGATTGCTCGTGAACCTGAATGCTCCTACATCAGACACGTCGGGTAACTGAAATGTTCCATGAGTTGAAAACTCAAGAACATTTTGGCAAGTCTAGAACCGGAATCCCAAACTTGACTAGTTCTGCAGCACTCAGCCAAGAAGCTTCATCTGCAGCTTTGTTCTTCCATCGAACCAGATACTCCATGTAGTCCTTTCCTCTGCTCTTCTTAGCCACTCGGGAGTCAATCACCTTATCCACTTCGTCCATCTTTTCAGGTAACTAATCTAACCACCTTTGTGCATCAAATGAATGTGAACATATACCCCCTTGTAAACTTGTCTCTCCTTCATGGAACTCGTACAAATCAGCAACATTAAAAATAGGTGATATGTCTACCCCTGCTGGTAACTCAATCTCAGGCATTGGATGAGAACTTCCTCAACACCTTGCACGAACCTATCTTCTTGAATTTCAACTTATTGTATGTTCCCTGTGGAAACCTGTCTTTCTTCAAATGTGCCAAAACTAAGTCTCCTACCTAGAATTCTTGTTCCCTCCTATGCACATCAGCATACTCCTTGTACTTGCTGGTACTTTTCTCCAACTTTTCTTTCACCTCCCTGTGAACTTCATGAGGTATTCTGCAAAATCTTCTACTACAGCACTCTTCCTATTCAAATTTGCACTATCTCTTAGCTCATCAACACCTCTTGGGCTGTACCCATAAACTATTTGGGATAGACTCCTTCCTGCACTTTTGTTCACTGAATTGTTATAAGCAAATTCTGCTTGTGTTAAAATAAAATCCCATTGATGTGGTTTGTCTCCCACCAAAGTTTCCCAAACTTCTGTTCACAACCTCGGTTTGTCCATCAGTCTGGGAATGATACGTTGAACTGAATCCTAATTCAGTGCCCATCCTCTTCCATAATGTACGCCAAAAGTGGCCAACAAACTTCGTGTCACTATCGAAAACTATGCTCTTAGGCAGTCCATGCAGCCTAACCACCTCTTTGAAAAACAATGTAGCTATGTGGGATGCATCACTAGTCTTCTGACATGGTATGAAATGAACCATCTTCGAAAATTGATCCACAACAACAAAAATGGAATCATTACCTCTCTGTGTTTGAAGCAGTCCCAAAACAAAATCCATATTGATATGCTCCCATGGTCTATCTGGTTTAGGCAATGGCTGATATAATCCTCTATTCTGTCGTGCTCCTTTAGCATGCTGGCAAATCCTCCAGCCTTGTACCAGTCTCTTCACATTTGCACTCATCCGAGGCCAAAAATAACTTTCACTCAGTTGTGCCAATGTCTTATCCACTCCAAAATGTCCACTCAAGCCTCCACTATGCTTTTCTCTGATTAGGTTCTCTCATTGAACCTCTAGGTATACACAATTTATGTCCTTTGAACAACAAGCCATCTTGGATGAAATGCTCCAACCATGGCATCCTATCTCCCTCCACTAGACTTCTACTAATTGTCCATGCTTCCTTAAAATCAAGATCATCAGGATACAAATCCTTCATTGCATCAAAGCCAACAACATTGACCCTTAACTCATTCATCAATAAACATCTTCTGCTAAGTGCATCTGCTACCCTGTTTGACTTACCGCTCCTATGTTTCAAGACAAAAGAATAACTTTGCAAGAACTCCACCCACTTCATATGTCTCTGGTTTAACTTACCTTGACTGTTGATGTACTGCAAGGCATGATGATCGGTATACAACACAAACTCATTTGACAGCAAGTAATGCCTCCACTTCTTTAAGGCCTGCACTATAGCATAGAATTCTTGGTCATAAACTAAGTATTTCCTCTTTGCTTCATTGAGTTTCTCACTGAAGTAGGCAATGGGTCTACCTTCCTGACTTAACACTCCCCCAATTGCACTACCACTAGCATCACAATCCACTTGAAAAACTTTGCCAAAGTCTGGCAATGCCAACATTGGCTGTTCTATGCCAACATTGGCTGTTCCATCACCTTCTTCTTCAACAACTGAAAGCTCTTCTCTGCTGCAGCTGTCCATTGGAACTCTTTCCTAACACCCTTCATTGTCTCGGTGATTGGTGCACACATTCCACTAAAATTTCTGATGAACTTCCTATAGAAGCTCGCTAATCCATGAAAACTTCTAGCCTCAAACATATTTCTGGGTGAAGGCCAATCCAGTATTGCCTTAACCTTTTCCGGATCCATCTTCAATCCTTCTTCAAACACTACAAAACCCAAATATACTAGTTCCTTCTGCATAAAACTGCACTTATCCATGTTCACCAGCAATTTTACTTCTTTTAACCTCTGCAAAACTGCCCTAAGGTGCAGCAAATGTTCCTCCTTTGTCTTACTAAAAACCAGTATGCCAAGGAAAGGCTTCAGTACCTCATTCATCAATCTCATAAAGGTGTTGGGTGCGCTTGTCAACCCAAATGGCATTACTAACCACTCATACAGTCCATCCTTGGTTTTGAATGTCGTCTTCCATTCATCCCCTTCTCTAATTCTGATTTGGTGGTATCCACTCTTCAAATCAATCTTGTTGAAGTACTTTGCTCCACTCAAACAGTCCATCAAGTCATCCACACGAGGCAATGGAAACCTGTACTTAATGGTTATCTTGTTTATAGCCCTTGAATCAGTGCACATCCGCCATTTCCCATCTTTTTTAGGTGCCAGTACTGCAGGTACAACACATGGACTGAGGCTTTTCCTAATCAGTCCTGTTGTGACCAAATCACACATCGCCCCATTGCAAATGGGGACCCCCTTTTTTTTGAGTTCCGATGTTTTGCATGAGATCTTAGATGATGCCTTAGGTTCATTTCCTCTGCCAATCCAATAATGATTCTCTCTTCTAGGAGATTTTTGCTTCATAACTGGAGGTCTCATTTGGAAAATGAAGAATCTCGATTGAATTCTATCCAAGTAATGAACGTTGAGATCAATCCTGAAGTATGTTTGAGACCCTGAAAAGACTAAGTCTGGAGCCTGAAATCCTGAAAATCCTGAAAAAATGGCTAAGTCTGAAATCTGGTGAATCCTCCAAATTCTAGATTTTGCATGTTAAATCTGGTGGATTCGAGACCTATCTCAAACATCCTGAAAGGTATATTGAAAAATATTTAAAGTATAAGAATTCTTATACTTAAATATATTTTTCAATATACCTTTATCCTCACGACCCTGAAAAACGCCTGACTCTTCCAGCGGATTCAAAAAGTTCATCTAGTGCGACGGGGCATCTAAGTGGCGCAAAATCATGATGAAAAAAGCACTTTCAATTACAAGATAAGATGAGGATTTCAATTGATCAACCAATGCGCCCATCTAAAGCCTTGAAGTGATGCAATTTTAAAGGATTTTCAAACCTTGAAGTGATGCGATTTTAAAGGATTTTCAAACCTTGAAGTGATGCGATTTTAGAAGATTTTCATGCCTTTAAGTAATGCGAATTCTAGAGGAATTTGTATATGCTATCTAATGCGCTAAAGCATGAGGATCTCAATGCCTTGAACTAATGCGCTAAAGCATGAGGATTTCAATCAATTAAGTAATGCGAAAATCAAAAGCCAAGTCTTGGAGCGAATTAAAGATGATAAGTGTCCGGAGGATTTCCAAACCTCAACCAATGCGCTAGGATAGAAGGATTGATTCCGAAATCTAAATTTTGAAGAGAGTCTAAAAGATTTGAAAAGCTCATCTAGTGCGCCACTTGAAGACAAGGAGAAGTCTTAAGGTTTTGGGATTATGGAGGCTCTAGTTTAGAGGATTTCAAAGTCTCATCTAAAGCGCCAAAAACTAGAGGATCTTCTTTATCCTATCCAATGCGCCCATCTAGGAAAGGAAGACTTCCAAACATTAAACCCAAGCGCTTAAACCAATCCACCAATGTGAGACTCAGAGGAATTGAAAACTTGATCCAAAGCGACCTAAGGAGGAAGGATCTAGTTGAGGCTTATTACACATTAAGGGTGAATTTTAGAGGATCTCCAATGCCTCATCTAATGCGACTTCATGAAGGAAGATTCCAGGCGCTTCAAAGGAGATATATCACAAGGTTTAAGCAATTTTCAAGAGATTCTAAGGTGATGATCTAGTGCGCCAAGGGGTTTCAATATAAAGTTCAGAGGATCCTTATCTAAGGCGAAATTCCAGAGGATTCTCCATGCCTCATCCAATGCGCCCTACAAGGAGGAAAGTGAAAGTGTCCTAGACATCCAAGGTCAAGTCTTCAAGGCTTTAGTTTAGAGGATTTTAAAACTTTATCCAATGCGCCAACATCATGCATGATTCGCTAAAGGTAAATGCACCTAAGTTTTGAAGCTTCCAACATAGTGATCCAATGCGCCACTTCAAGGTGGTATCCAATGTGCAACACATAAGGAAGAAAGAGGTTTGTTTTTAGAGATCTCAAATTACCTATCTAAAGCACTTAACCTAGGAGTTGATCCATTATGCAAAGGTTAGAAGAACTCAAGTTACCCATCTAATGCGCTAAAGAGGGAAGAGGGTAGAATATTTTGAAAAACACTAACTTGAGGAGGATCTTATCACCTTGAAGTGATGCGCCACTCCCTTGCAAATGAAAACAAGTTCCAACCAAAGCAACTTGAAAAGAGGTTTTGAGAAGACTTCAACATACTCATCCAATGCGAAATGATAGAAGAAATCAAAAACTTGATCCAAAGCGCCTAGAGGATGAGGATTTTGAAGGTGTGATCTAATGCGAAGAATCAAGAATCAAGTCTTAAAGTGAAATTCTAGAGGAATTCAATCCTTTGATCCAAAGCGCCACTAAATCAAGGTAGTCTAGGCAAAATTCAGAAAATTTTCAAGATGAATCCAAAGTTCCAACTACTCCGCCACCTCATGAAGGGAAGAAGAGTCAAGTATTGGATGCGTGTAAGGAAGATCTCAATGTATCAATCCAATGCTCTCAACCTAGAAGAGGATTTCGAAACCCTCATCCAACGCGCCTAAAGCCTAGAGGGTTATGAAGGGAGATCAAGGTATTTTCGATCACCTCAAGAAGACTTCAACATGCTCATCTAATGCGAAATGCAAGAAGAAATTCAAACACTTAATTCAAGGAATACAAAGAGGATCTAGAAGATGTCATCTAATGCGAAAATCAAGAGGATTTTCAAATCCCCATCCAATGCGCTAAGGAGAAAGAAAAATGCTGGGTGTCAAGGTGTAAGTTTTGATGTTTCCAGAGGATTTCAAATCCTTAACCAATGCACAAATCTTAGAAAATCCAAAATCTTAAACCAATGCGCCTAGATAGGGAGGTCTTTATTGATCGTTTGAGATGAAATTCTAACCGGAAGATGAAATTGCTAACTAATGTGCTCTCCTTAAGGATTAAAAATAGTGGTTTAGAATGCAAATTTTAAGAGTTTCAATGAAGATCAAGAACTTGTCATCTAGTGCGCTTGGCTTGGAAATGCATTCTTATATGTTATAAATCAAATATTATCATGTTTATCGAGAAGGTTGATATTATTTCTTTCTTTGTGTTGCAGGAGCTAAAGGCTGGAAACACTTTCATGTAGGAAGGAAAGTCAGGAAGCAGTCTTCAAGAAGAAGGCATCGTAAGCTACTCAAAGTGATCACTTCAAGCATCATGTAGCTGTTTCAAGGGTATCCTTCATCATCCTTGTGTTGGAATTCTTCATCAAGTGGCATCAAGTTAAGATTGTCTAGAAGACATCCATCCGAAGGACATCATCTACATCAAGACTTTCTAAGACATCCAATCTACTTCAAGTTCCTTCGAGCTTCAAGATCATCTTCACGGAATCATTTCATCAACTACATCATGATCATCAAGAGCAAGTGTTTGAATCACTTTCACCTTGCGGGGGGAACACTACTCTAAAGGATTATACCTCAAATCTTCTACATCATCGAGTTGGAACACTTCATTGAAACTTCCAAAGGCATTCATCCATCTAAACTTCGAGACTTTACAACTTCAAGTCCAAAGAGAGTCTCCTACTCTTACATCAAGGAAGCATCAAGTGTCATCATCTATTCTCTACTCTCTTCAAGAGGATGCATCATCAAAGAAGATCATTCATATCTACATCCTACAAGAAGAAGAAACATTGCAAAGTTAGTCAAGCGAAGCAACAAGTATCATACATCCAGTTGCAAGGAGATGTACAAGGCAAAGACCTATAAGATGTATTCCTAAAAGTTCAAACAATCACATTGAATACATCACATAAAGATGATACAATTTTCAAAGTATGCTGAGTTGGTATCTATGTGGCGAGTACACATCATTCAATTTTGATTAGCCGCATTATTTTAAATGCATTAAATGTATCATTTAATGAAAGAAGCCAAAGGGATTCCTATGTGGAGGAATATTTTAAATGCTTTCGCCTTACCTTATCACATTGGAAAACGTGCCTTCATTGCCTCTCTCTTTTTTGCTAAAAATAGCAAGTTGTTGTAACTACCTCTGAGGTGGCATGATCTAGACCCTTGGCTATCAAATTGATCTAAGCCATTCATTGTAATCTGGAGCACTATATAAAGGCCTTGTTGCCTCATTTGTAATTCGGTAGATCATTTGTAATATATAGACTAGAGATTAGATTTTAGGAGTAGAATAAAAGAGACTCTCAAAATTCTCTGAGAGGACTTGGAGATTGTTGTAAATATTTCTCAAGATTAATGCAAAGACATTGGAGCTACTTGTTTGGTGTTAAGTGTTATCTTGTGGAGTAACATGATTTCTGGTATCTTAATGAAAATGGAGAGATGTTTCAAATAGATTAGAAATAAATTAGAGCTCATTGTTGTAATGAATGTTGTATTGAATATTTGATCAACTCCTAGCTCATGCTTTTAACATTCATCGCTGGTGAATTGTTGTGTAAAGCTAGTCTGAGCCTTATTTGTTTAAGTTCGATTGTGGATGCTTGTTTGAGCTGCGCCATTTGATGGGTGCTCATATGAGTCTTCATGATTTGAAAACCATTCGCGAACCTTAGGAGATTGCACCAACTTCATGTAGTTGTAGGCACCCTTGGCGAAGTGAAGTTAGGTTAAATCAGGAGTTTGTCTGTTCAATACATCATCATTGCCTCATTGACCTTAGATAGTTTCCTAAACCCTTGCCCTTTTTCCATTTCTTTATCATTGAAACCTTCAATATAAATCATCCGCACTGAAAGGAGGAACAAGCTGAATGAAAGGAGAAGAGTCTGCGTAAGTCCCTTTGTGTTTAACAGCAAAATCATACTTAGTCACTGAGCTGTCTCTTACATAATCATCAAAAAGGAACCTTGGAGTCATCTTGTTTGATCACTTCGTTCAACATTCGAGAGGCTTTGCTCAAGAGGGAGTCAGATACTTTGTATTTCACTCTAATTGTTGACTTGTCGAAAAACAATCATCAACAAGTCCCTTATCCAACAACTCTTGCACTTGTCTATTCACCTCTTTATTTTCCATAGGTGTCATTCTATATGGTGCCTTGTTTGGTAGGCTTGCTCTCGGTATCAAATCCATGCAATGACTTATGCTTCTAGTTGGAGGTAATCCATCAGGGAAATCCTTCATTAGAATGTCATCGAATTCACTCAAAATTTCTTGGACCTCTGTGGGAACTTCTGCCCCTTTCTCTACTATTATAATTTCTGCAACTTGAGGTAGGAAGGCATAACATAACTTCTCCTTTCTGATTTTCTTTAGGAACTGTTTTCCAATCACTAGACAAACCCTATTGCTTCTCTCAATTTCCTCATCCTTATCCTTCAAAGGATTCAACACATACTCATCCCCATCCTTCTTGATTTTAATGCAATTACTCTTACCATCATGAATGGCCTGCTTGTCATATTGCCACAGTCTGCCCAACAGAAGGTGGCATGCATCCATTGGCATAACATCACACATTATCTCATCTTTGTAATTTCCAATATGATATTTGACAAGGCATTGTTCACTTACCCATAACTGATGTCCCTTTTGCAGCCAAGAGACCTTGTAAGGAGTGGGGTGTTTCAATCTTTTCAGATTTAGCTTCTCCACGATCTCTTCTGACACTAAGTTGTCAGTGTTGCCGCTGTCCACAATGACCTTGTAGCATTTCCCTCTAGACTTACATCTAGTTCTAAACAAATTTCTTCATTGTGCTGGTTCCTCTTGTACCTTCTCTGGGGTCAGAAGAACTTTCCTCAGCATCAAGGATTCTCCATCCTCAGCTTCTTCTCCAAACTTCAGTGAGGCTGTACTTGCCACACTCTCCTCCTCAGCCTATGCTATATGCACTCTAGGCTCTTTTCCTTCACCATTGCTGTAATGTCCCATTTTTGTCCTCTAGAGCCGACCAGTGATTATTTTATTATTTTATTTTAAAAAAGTAACTTTTACCAGAATAAAAGAAAAATAAAATAATAAAGTTACTTTTGGAGCTATAAAATAAAATAATAATAAAATATGTTGGCTACAAAAAGTAACTTCTAGAAGGATTCCAAAAAAGTATTTAGAAGGAGCATTTGGAAGTCATTTTACATGCTTGAGTTATGTTATTTTGACATTAGAGTTCTTCTTAGCTGCAACTTGAGTTCAGCAAGCTCTAAGATGAAAACCCTAGAGGATTTGGTGGATTGGATGAAAACCCAATTCCATCCTTGAGGTAAATCTATCCAGGGTTTACATTTGAGTTTAACGAATTGTGCCATTTTGAATTTGCAGTGTTGGTATTGTTTGCGAGCGTTTGCAGGAATTGCAGATTGACAGGATTTGGGCATCAAAGATATATTCATTGCAGGTTTGCAGATTTAAAGACATCCAAATTTGGTATATTTGCTTCAGCTGGGTACATTTCCAAATTTATTGATTTGCAAGCAAATATAAATTTGGTAATTCGATTTGTGATGTGGAATTTGTGGAGTTTTGAGTAGGGTTTTGAAATTGAATTCCAACGCCTAACATTTTGGAGATTGAAATATATTCTAACAATGAAGGATGTGATTTATAAGTAATAGGCCCCTTTATGGAATACCCTGCCGCATCAAAGGAATGGCGTGAGTTAGAAAATATGTATATGAGTTTGTCGTACCAAAAGAGGACAACATCTGACAAGGTTTCTAACTTGTCTGCAGAAAAGAAAGATTGATACTTTGCCGATCTATATGAATTTGAAGTATATGTTTTAAGGAAGCTTTTATCATTATTGGTGCTATATAATAAGTCATTCCTAGCCGCAGTCTATTTCGTTCCAATTGCAGCTTGTATCCTGGGGTGGCACCTATAAAATGAACTACACTTGATTAGAGAGGAACCAGCGACAACAGCAAATATAGTGGCGGGGGAATTAAAATAGGTGAATGTGTGAGATTTTGATAGCTTGAAGATAATTGCTAGCCGTAGCTTTAGGTGCAGCTCCAAGTATAATTAGACTCAGTATTGACAGCAAGGATTTGTGTGGGGCCACTCAAATCTGAACACACATCAATAAAGGGAAATCGCACTTATATTACCAATCATGAAAGTGTTTGTAATGGCCACTGAAGATGTAATTGATGGGCATTGAGCCTAATACCAAAGAAATCACTCATTAGAAAGGATCATGGGCCCAGAAAAATCACATCTTCATTCTATACAAACCGCAACATACTCTTAATACTGGATGCAACTTGTAAAGGAGTTTGTGGGTAATAAAAAGGAAGTTAAAACAAGGACTTAGAAATCGTGGAAGTCTTGTGAGCGCTACCATAAGGTAGGATGTGGTATGGTTTAAAGGGAAGGAGTTCATATCAGCTGTAGCCGCACATTCTAGGGAAGGCGCCCTTGCTGGTTGGTGATTTGTTGGGAATCAATTCGTAACTCAGACATTGCTTATTGATGAGTCGTAGCCCACATCAGATTGGTCGCCGCTTTTCAAGAAGGGACTGCAATACCAGCAATAGTTTGATTAAGTCTGGGGAGCAACCAAGCGCAGCAGAGTATCCACCAAGGAGTAGAAGTTTCAGCAGCTGTCTTATCAAAAGTTGATAGCAAACTGGATCAAAATTGGTGTATCACAGTCATGTGATGTCATTTGCCACTCAATTGGTATGTGATGGTTTCATTGTTTAAAATTGAAAACTACATTGTAAACTGCAATAAGGAACATTTATATATCTCTATATTCAAATCTGTAATTTGAATATATTCAGTCTATTGTACAACTACTGTAATAAGTGCTGCAACATATTTATATTCAGTCATTGGACCTTGTTGTTTATCCATGTAATATGTGTTAAAATGACTATTTGTTATGAGATTGAAATTGCATAAGTAGACATCATAAACAACATTCCAAACAAACTACAAATTTAGAAATACAGAGACTTACAGTAACAAGCCAAGAGTTTGACGAAATGTCAAACTACTAAAACTCAAAAATCTAAGGCAGATTGGGTTGGGGATCTTACAACTGCTCTATTGTACTTGAGGACATTCAAATGTCCTATGTCCAGCCTATCCACACTGGAAACATGTTCCACTAAATCCTCTTCCTCTTCCAAAATTTCCTCTACCTCGAGAGTAATCACCCCTTCCTCTACTTCCTTGGGTATTGGTATGAGAAGAACTTGGTTCTCCTTGCTTATCCTAAGACCCATGTCCAAGATTTGACTGCCCTCTTCCTTTGGAGGGTTTACCTCTTCCCCTAGAGCTATTCTGCCTTCTAGAGATCTTCTCTTCTGCCTTCAATGCAAATTGATAGGCTTCCTCTATGCTGCTAATTCTAACCATGCTAATTTCATCTTGGATCGAATAATGTAACCCATTTAAATACCTAGAGATCTTCTTGGCATCATCTTCAAAGTGACAAGCCCTGATGTTCAATCGGTAAAACTCTTCAGTATAGTCTTGCACACTTTTCTCCCTCTGCTTGAGGTTCTGCAACATCTTGAACATGGTAATATGATGGTCTACAGGCAAAAATTTTGCCTTCAACTTGGTTAACATCCTCTCCCAGGTTTCAATCTTTTCCTTGCCTTTTCTTTGTTTCTCAACTTGCACATGATCCCACCATAGAGATGCATGTCCCTTCAACTTTGAAGATGCAAGTTTTACCCTCTTAGGGTCTTCAATAGATTCCAACTCGAAATACTTCTCCATATATGAAATCCAGTTTCAGCCTACCACTATAATTGGGTGACTCAACGCGAGGTCTATTGGCAATCTTTGTCATTGCACTCAAAAACCTCCTCATATCCGTCTTCTCCTTCCGCTTCCTCTTCACTGACCTCTTCCTCGTTATCACTCACATCTACTCCAGGTACTCCTCTGCGTTGTGTTCTCTCCATTGCATCCCTAGCTGTGATGCCTCTCAACATCTCTACCAATGCTGCATCTCCAGCTCTTGGAGCAGCTCTTCTTCCTCTTGCTCGGTGTACCATGTCTGCAGATCCTCTGCAATTGTAGGTCTCTTCTTCACTCGGCCTACAACAATCTCCTTAGGATCTCTTATGCAACAATCCCACAGCCACAAGGAATGCCAAAACCTAGGCTCTGACACCACTTGGTGCAGATCAAGGTTCAAGAGCCTTATCAGGTGGCCAAACCAAGCAGCAAAATGACAAATAACAATGAACAACAAATGCTTTATTCATATGCATAAAAGTATTACAGCATGAGTGCAATGGGCTTCAAACATGCCCTGGCTGGAGCCTTTCAATCAATTCAATATGCAGATCAGATTGATCCTCATAGAGGAATCTTCCAGAAGCACAAAAACTCGTTATGGAACTTCGACCCAGAGAGAATCTCTCTTCATAGTATGAATCCATGTATTTATAGACCCCTGAGGCGGCCACCGACTTCATCATGAGAATATGACACATGCCAGATCTTCATTTGCCCTTGGAATGGTCATACACGTGACTAAAATAGAATTCCTATCGTTTCTAGGCGTTTTGCGGCGATTTCAAGCCTCACCGGACATTCGGTTGCAGAGAAAGCGGGGTTCAGGGCGTGACAAGATAAAGCAGGCATATCAGGCCTCACTGAATATGCGAGGAAATCGGCCTTCACAGGATATATCCTGTGCAGAGTGAAATCCGTGCAAAGGCTTACGGCAGTGCAAAGCGGAAAAGGCAAAGAAAATGAGTATCATCGGATATGCAGGGTTCAGAGGGTTCGCCGGACATGTCTGGTGCCATGACAAATCCACGCAAAGCGCTCTTCGGAAGTCTGCAGGAAAACGAAGTTCACTGGAGGAGGCGGGAGTTTGGGGCATCAATGGATATATCCGGTGCAGTGAAAAATGAGCGCAAAAACCGCGAAGCGGGGAAATCAAGCATCACGTGACATCCAATTTTGCCGTAGATCCTGTGACAGGCTAAAACTCTGCTGAGGCATAACTTCTTCAATTTTCATCGGATTTTCTCCAAACTTGAGATGCAGATACCCATTTGGGCCTTCTTCAAGATCAACTCATCACTTGGCCAAAATCTTTAGGAAAATCTCCGGAAATTGATCAATCAACTCCTCTTGCAACAAAACAAACAAGAAAGCAAGTAAAATCTTTTAGGTTGATGAGGATTGCTTGTGAACCCGGATGCTCTTGCATCAAATGTTCTCTTCCCTTAACTGGATAAGCTTGTTGTAGTATTTTTCCTTGATATCTATTGATTCTACTAGCTTTCTTTCTCCTTGTTCAATCTCTATTTCTTGTTCCTTACTCTCCTCATCCTCCTATTGTGTTGTTTTGTAGCATTTGTTTTCTCCGGGTATAATGATTCCTTATCCATTCATTCTATGATCTTCCATATGCCTTATGTTTTTGCCAATGGTGAACTTTGCTCCGGTTTTGCTTCTTCTTCCGCATCCTTTTGAAAGATGATCTCCTTGATTTTGAGTAGTGTTGTGTAGATATTTTTGTTCGGACTACAAAATGAGAATGTACGAATGAAATCCTTTTGCAGTTCTTCACAATGTCTAGTTTCCTTCCTTCATTCCTGATTTATATACCATGTATGTGCAATTGGCGACAGTGGCCAATAAAAGAAATGGGTGTACAATATCTCATTATATTCATTTATTTCTCTCCATACCATTGTACACATGGATAAATGTTCTTGTAGTGAGATCTGACCTGAGTATTTGGGTATGATATATTCTCCTTCCTCCAACAAGTATCTTGTCTTGATGAATATTTTGAATACTAGCCACCGCTCTATTGTGTCTTTGTGTGTTCCACCAATTTGCGGCATTGCATACCAATGTGTTGTACATCTTGTAATCTTATGTCTTCTTCTAAAAAGACTATCTCCATTTCTTCTAGGTATTTCTGCAGATTCTATACTCCTGAAAACCTAGGCAACTTGATATGGGAAATGCCTTTCAAAATGTGACTTACCCGGTAAGGTTTTTGAGTCATGGTCTTCCTTGTCCTCCCTAAATGTGCCGCATATGATCTTTGGTGAGTTTTGATGACGTGCGGAGGATTGCGGTATGTCTTCTTCATTAGTCCTGATCATGAATATGCTCTGGTAGCCAAGCATTTTTTTTGTTTTTAGTTCCGGTTCTTCTCTCAACCAGGCTTCTAGAACCTCCTCGCTATCTATAATGTGGTAGTCCTCCTCTATCTCCACTTCTCCCTCAGAATTAGGCTCTTCTGTTGTCTCTTCTGCATCCAACCTTGAAATTGTGTAGAGATTCTTGGCATCCTTATGATTGTTTTCAGTCTGGTTGGCTTCTTCTATATATGCTTCCTCCATTGATGATCCCAAAGGAATGTTGGCAGTCTTATTATCATTAGCATATGATTATTCTTCTTTCCGAGAGTCTATGATACCGTTTGCATCCACAAACCATCTCAACCCTAAAAGTGCATTGAAAGCTTCTCCTTCATCCTTCATGGCAACCACAATGAAGTCTAAGACTTGTTTGACCCCCATTAGGTTAACTTCCACTTGGTTCCATGTTCCCATTGTCTGCATATTAGATCCATCTACCAAAATTGTGATGTCCCGATGTCAAGGCATTGTTTAAATTAAAGATTTAAACATCATGATAAACGATGAAATTACTTTCCATCATCAATTTGAATGATAATTGTAAACATATATAATATAATATTATTATATAAATATTTTAATATAATTAAAATATAATATATTTATTGACAAGTATATGTTATTATATTTATAAATAACAAATATAAATATAATAAAATAAATATATATTACATAATATGTAAATATAGTAATATATATATTATAAATATAAATATAAATACTAAATTAAATATTATTATAATATAATAATATAAATATATATAAATAAAGGGATAACGAATCTCATAATTAAGAGGAAAGATTAAGTAGTGAGTCCCATAATAAAGGATCGATTCAAAAAGGAAGACTATTTAATATTAAGAGTGCAGATTAAGGAATACAATCCATTACCTATGAATTAATAAATTGTATTGGCAGCGATTCATATATATAATATAAACAATTCATTATGATAAAAAGGTATTAGACGGCAGCATAAGTTTTGTCAAGACTTCACTATGTGCAGCAATGCATATTAAATTAATTACAACGATTATCAAAAGGTCAGATTATTATTATGAAGGCAGCGATGAGGTATAGGAAGGGTCGCGATTGTTGGAAGAGTCACAATCCTTCAAAGGGGATCTCTCAAATACTAAATTAAATATTATTATAATATAATAATATAAATATATATAAATAAAGGGATAACGAATCTCATAATTAAGAGGAAAGATTAAGTAGTGAGTCCCATAATAAAGGATCGATTCAAAACGGAAGACTATTCAATATTAAAAGTGCAGATTAAGGAATACAATCAATTACTTATGAATTAATAAATTGTATTGGCAGCGATTCATATATATAATATAAACAATTCATTATGATAAAAAGGTATTAGACGGCAGCATAAGTTTTGTCAAGACTTCACTATGTGCAGCAATGCATATTAAATTAATTACAACGATTATCAAAAGGTCAGATTATTATTATGAAGGCAGCGATGAGGTATAGGAAGGGTCGCGATTGTTGGAAGAGTCACAGTCCTTCAAAGGGGATCTCTCATATAAAAATAAGATCTGATTTCAAAGAGAAGGGGCAAGCAATGGAAATCGTTCCAGCAAGGAAAAAGAAGAATATGATTCTGAGTTTGAAAGATAGATTTTTGATATAGATATTCTGAGTAAAACAGTAAATAAATCAAGAAAATATTCTTCTGAATAATATAAAGTATAACAATCTCATCATATCAGCAAGCAAGTAATCATACTCATTAATAAGGAGCAGACCTTGGATCTACAAAAGAATATATTTATACAAGTCAATTAGATTGTTGAAGCATCAAAAGGATGTCATTTAGCAGGTCAGAACGGTGCCTATTAAATGATTTATTGATACTACTGTGATTTACATAAGTAGAACTCACCCATCATAAAGGGATGATGAGTAGACAATGTTGAGGCAACCCTACCATGCCCCCCTAAGGGCCTGTTTGGAGGAAAGACTGATCAGCACCCCTACCATACCTCCCTAAAGGGACCTTATGGAGGCCTTGTTGACAGCTTACATCCTGCCAAGCCCCCCGTTAGGGCCTGTATGGAAGAGGAACTGAGTAACAGCCTACCATGCCCCCCGTAAGGACCTGCATGGAGGTATTCTTGACAAGTCAATGTCTGGCCCTGTCACCATTCCCACTATGATTGAGTTGAGTGAGTGAATAAATGGATTTAATTACATAATAATAAATAGTTGAACTATTGTTTATGAATTTGAATGCAGGGAAATCTTATCTAACACTTATATTTCAAGAAGTATGTTAGTATATCTATATTTTGTATATATGTTCCCTATGTTATGATTGCAGATTTAGAACACAAGAATGATGCAGTTTGAAGGTAATCTAAATAGTAATTTTGAAACCCTAACCCTAGTTTTTGATATTTGAATTTTCTAGGGCAAAATTAGGTAAGGGACATTACAAAAATAATATTGTAAGTTGTCTCTGTCAACTTAGGTCTTCCTAACTGCTCCCACAACTTCTTTGTGATCATGTTGACATTTGCTCCCAAATCTATCATGACATTCCAGAGCTTTCTGTGATTGATGTGAACATCCACCATAAGTGGTTTTGTCTGTGATTCTCTATCTGTTCTTCCCATCCTCCGGAGTTGACTCTTCTGACCTTGCTCCTTATTCCAGTATTTAGAAAATTGCTTCATTTTCTCAATAAGCCTGTGTTGTGTCAATTGAGCTAATTGCTTGAGAGCTTCTACTTCTCCTTCAGTGAAAAATTGCTTTTATTGCTTCTCCTTATATTGTTTCTTATAGTTTGTTTGGCTTCCTTCACAACTTCCTCATGTTGTTTCTTAGAGGGATCAAATTCTTCTTCCTCCTCATTGTCTTCCTCTTCTGTCTCAGTGACATAGTGCCTTCTAGTATTTGTTCCTTGTCTTGTCAGTACCGCAACTTTCTCCTTCCTTCTATCCTTTCCAGTATGTTTTGGCTTGCTTCTTCGGTAGTACTCTTCTTCTTCTATGGGTTTAGTTGAAGATATGTGTTGTGACGTGGTCCAACATCGCCCCATCAGCCATGGGGACCCCCTTGTTTTGGTGCTTTGGTCTGTGGTCTGCGTCACAGTTTCTTTTCTGCATTGGGATCTTCTTTCAACAGCATGCCCGCTTCCCCTGGATCTCCGCCTAAGCGGACTTTAGTTACCTTCTGGCATGGTTTTCCATTGCCTATTCTCTCAACGGGCTAGATGACCGCTTGGACGGATCTTCTTGACTCGTCAGGAACTCTCCATGATTAGCTTAATCTTCAGCAGGCTTGGCTGACCGTTTACCCAGGATGTCTGTTGCCTGGCATGGTTATTAATGCCCCTTTGGCGGATTTTCTAAACCTCACGTAAAATTCTATTCTCAGCATCGCGTCAGATGTGAAATATAGCATTTCACTCCACGTTGGTCATTCTGTGAGGGACGGACTTTTGAGAGTCCATTGCACTCCTGCATTGTGCACGTTGAAGCAAAAGGACTGCCAGGGCGGAGCTGGATCTGTGGTTTGCAATTTTTTCTTTTTTGCCAGGATCTCTAACATTTGCGCTGACCCGCTTGTTCCCTGCCACCTCTTTGGCAATCATGATGACCCGAAATTTGGAAGCATTGAACGTTTTTTTTTGCAGAACGAATCAAATCTATTCTTAGCATGCCATTAAATGGGCACTGCACTTTGAAAAACGCATGTATGGGGAATAAATTAAGATTCCTGGCAGGAGTTGGAGGCACGTATCTTTCAAAATTTGGCTCCTCCTATTTTTAGCCCCACGTTTTAAGCCATTGAATGACATGTATGCGGTAGAGGAGGTGGAAGCGCACTATTTATGCTAGCAAAATCTTTTGAGCATTATTGTGAGTAAAAGTGCCAACGTTCTGAGCATTCATGGTATGCGCTGTCCTCCAGAAAAGGTGATTGCACTGTGTGGGACGAGAGGGGATTCGAAGGTGTTTTGTCATTTGTTCTAACAGTGAGCTTCGCCTCCTGCATCAGTAGCTAAGTTGAGTATTTGGAAACCTGACTGTGTTCATGAGTTTTGTCTGCAGGAGGGGATCCTTATGGGGTTGTCTGAGTGGGTGCTTGGATGTTGAGCTGGTTAATATCACATAATCTGCCCGGTGTTCTTGACGCTTCCTGAGTGCAGGTTTAAGAGTGTCTTCCTTGGTTGAAGTTTTCGAAAGTTTAAGAAAGATCACCTTATATTGCTTGGAAATCGACCTCCCCTCCATTAAAGCGCATAGGGGATTACAACACATGATTATTGCAGGTCCATTAGGAGATCAGATTTGACAGGGGCAAATAAGAACTAAGTGTGTTGGTGAAACATTTGGACATTCTGTTCTCGCGGGAATCGCATTTTTGTTTTTTTTGCTTTAGCAGAGGGGTGAGATAAATTGAAATCTTGCATTCAAATAATCCCGCATGTATTAAATGTAGGTTTTGTTACTATTATGTTGTTACTGAATATCATTTTCAGGATTTTGACATAAGGCGGTTGTGCAGGTGAAGGATGAGTGCGAAGGATAGACAAGCATTGATGAGGAGCGACATGAAGGGAACGTGGCCAGAGACAAAGATCACTTCGAAGTGGCGAAACCTCTGTGACACCAATCTGGGGAAGACCAATATGCAAGAGATTCGGCAAAATTTGCACAAACCCAATCCATCGGATCTGGTCAGACGAATGATGAAGAACGGGATTGTGCAAGCTGCTTGTTTCCCGCCAACAATGCTGTGTCCAGAACTGATGTTAGAATGCGCCAAGCATTATAATCATGAAAAGAGATGTATTATGACTAGAGAGGGCAAAGTACTTGCTTATCTGAGAAAGGAGGCGATCGCGGAAGCTTTCGACATCCCCTCATACAAGACTACTACATTCTGCGACAAGGAGTCTGCTTTGCAACTTTATTTGGCGGGACCTGAGAAATGTATGGAGGTAATAAACAATAGTTGGTTGGTGCAGCCAAGGCCACATGTGAGTAAGGTACCTAAAAAGCTTCACAAGTCTGACTTTCATCAAGAAATTAACTATATGGTTGTGTTTTTGAACCGCATCATGGGCTGCCCACAATCGGCAAATTTCGAGCCCTGGATGTTCTTCTTCATTGAAGAAATTATAAGTGGAAAAAGAATGATAGATTGGGCTGAAATGATCAGCAGTAACATCGATGATCAATTGAAGGGTTTACAGGAAACGAAAGTGTTTTACATGAGCTCGTATATTATATATATGCTTGCCAGAAACGAGAGATATCCAGGATTGAACTGCAAAGGGAGAGTTGGAAATGGAGAAGGACAGTTCAAGGTTTATGATTGCTATCCTCAGCTGCACTTACAGGCTATATCCCATTACAGAAGGTTTAATGATGCCTTTTCCATGCATATTGTTAGATTGTTACAAGGTAGCACATGCAGGAGATTGTCGAAGGAAGCCATGAGCTTCATCGCAAAATACGGAAAATGGTTTATTCAGTTTCCAAGGTTCACATACATCCGTGTAGAGGGCTTCTCATCACTGCCTTATAGATTGCCTAGGTACCCCACTGACAGAATGGTGTTGTTGGAAGTAACACGACAGCTGGTTGCATTTGACAAGGTCCAGAGAAAGAGGAAAAAGACTACAACAAAGTTTCCAATTAGCATCGGGAGGCTCGAGACTTGCATGTCCTTACAAGCCGCTGAAAATTCAGAGATAGAGTTGCAGGCTTACAACTTGGTATGCCACAATGATGCACGCAGTAACTTCGATCCATTTGGCACGGTCAAGCAGAAATTTGGGAGCAGATATGAGCACAAACCACAGCTCGAGGATCATTGGATAGATACATATGATGATATAGAAATAAGAAAGAAAAGCTGCTACCGATTGTCTTTGGATTTGGTCAGATCAACAAGAGTGATCAACATTCCGGATCAGCTTGAGGAGAATCACAAAAGACTTTCACAAAGTTCATATGAAGAGAAGAGAGATAGGCCCTTCACCATCAATTGGTCTGAGCAGGAGGCCACATGCAATGATGATTTGATGATGCCAATCGTATCGCATACAAGAAAGTATGTAGACTTCCAGATTCGTAGGCTCCAGGAGAAGAATGTCCAATTGACTTACAACCTAATGGGAGGGGTTAGTGTACATCAGTCCAAGGATGCTTCAAGTGGTGGGTCATCCAATAATTCCAATGGTTCGGAGGGTGAAGATGATGATCCGCATGAGGATATTCAGCCAAGTAAGAAAGCAAAGACTAACGATCAGGAGGCAACTAGTGCATTTTCAAGACAGGAGGGTAACAATATAATAAATATTGATGAAGATGAAGTGAGACCTGATGAGCAGACAGCCTTGAAAATCCAAGATGATCAGGGAAACAAACAAGGTAATCAAATTGGTGAAGTGGTGTCAAAATCAGCTAAGGAACAAGAAGTGGTCGTGATAGAAACAGAAGCTGAAAATCAAGATGACAAAGAGTTGTATGAGTTTGATGAGGAGGCTCTTCCCACTGTTCAGCATAAGGGAGTTCAAGAAGAAAGTCAGGAGGACCTGTCCAATCTGCCTGAGTGGTTGAGAGATCGAGTCAAGGAAAAGTCTATTATTGAAAGGGAACCCATATTAAGTCTGGAAGACTTGCTAAACAGGGCCAAAACTGACAATGGAAAGCAGAAAATTACTAAATTCTCGAAGATCACAAGAGGCAACTCAGGGTCAAGGCAAGTGCATATTGCTGTCCCAAGAATCAGCAAGGAGGCAGATGGTGGCGTTCCGAGTGCATATGACATCAATACTTTTGATTTGGGACCAACCACGGCAGAGCAGGAGATAGAAGAGTTGGAAGATTCAGTTGCTGTCATCAAAGAAAGGCTACGGAAGGAACAAGAACAGAGGATTCAGTTAGAGAAGGATAACTTGGCATTTCAGCATTATATTCAGCAATTAATGAGGCCACTAAGCCAAGCTGAAGTGATGGTTGCACCACCGGCATTGCTCTCGCAGGAGTCTGTGGTTCATTTGGAAGAAATGAGGTCCTCTTCTCGAATATTACAGGAATGGGCAGCAAATTTCAAGATCAAGGCTGATAGGTTCGTGGATGAGATTGTGAAGTTGTATAAGGAGGCTGCTTCAACATTTGACAAAGTTCAGAGTATTCTAATTACTTGTGCACAATTCAGAAATGTAAGGGAAGAAGTTATGCCTCAGTTGAAAAGGCTGATTTATACTCCACGTGCCACATTGTTGGATGAAGGGGTGATTGAGCGGGGTCCAACATATAATTTCCATTCTTGGTATTGTGCACTCAGCATAAAGGAGCAGGTTCTGGGAAAGGTTGAGAGTGACTGCACTCAAACAAAAGAGGTACTTCGGGAAATGCAAAACAAAATACTTGTTTTCGTAAACAGGGTAGTTGATTCCAATGGAGAGATTGATGAATACTTGCTGAAAGACAAGATGCATGCAAAGTATTTTCGGCATACACAGGCTATTTCGAGGGAGTTGTTGGATGAAATTTGCACGCTTTCCACTTTCATGGGCACGTTTCAGACATCCATGGCTAGTTGGGAAATGACAGTTGTCAAATCTATAGAGGAGCTGCAAATCGTAGAGGGCACCATTCAGACTCTGCCAAGTGTCCCTATGGAGGAGATTACACGTGTCGTCGCTAGATTTGTGGAGTTTAGCGCAAAAAGGAAAGGTCATAAATGAGGGTGTTCCACTTAGTTAGTGCATCATTAATGCAAGGTCCAATTTTAGTAAAATTTGTAACCACTTGCCTGTGTGGCATAATATGGGCCTTCGATTTAAAGTTTTAATCTTGGCCATCCATTGAGTTTTGGGGGCCTATATAAACCCATTTTGCTCTCATTTGTAAGGGGGGGATGCTCTGAGAAATTGTTGCTCAAGACTCTGCTGAAATAAATACAAATTCATTGCTGAAATTTTCATGGTGATTTGTGTTGTTTCAAATGAATGCATGGTTTCTAAGTGTTCACTCACAGAATAAGATCTATTTAGTTTGTTTTCAGCAATTTAGTTTTATGTTTTGTGGAAGTTGTTGTTGCTGATTCGTGTTTGGTGTCTCCATAGTTCATACCATTTATAATTTGTCGATGGCAGGTTGTAGTGCATGGTTAGTCTGAACATCATCTGAGCTTAATCTGAAAATCTTACTTTACCCTTAGAAGATAGCATCACTTTTGTGTAGTTGTTTCCTTATGGCGAAGCAAAGTGTGGTTGAGATTCCGGTGAATCAGTGGTGATTGCTTGCATTTAGATTAGAGCCTTTTAAACTTATTTCCTTTTGCATTTTCTTTAAAATCTTGTTAGATTTAGATTCAAGAGCTTCCATTGTCATTATCGAATTGGTAGACCTTCTAAGAAGCTGTGTTACATGTTATCCAAGAGAAACAAGTTTCCTATTGTTGAGCATTTACGTAAGTCCCCTTGTGTCAAACAGTACTTCGCATCCTACTGCTAAGTTATCCCAAGTCGCAACACAAAAAGTAACTAATCAAGAACCTTGGAGTCCACTCATATGATCACTTAGCTTAGCATTTGAGGGATTTTGTTCAAGAGAGGATAGAGTACACCAGTATTTTATTCTGCGTTGTATGTGCAAGGAAAACACATCAACAATATGTATGTTTCCTCCCTACTGTTCTTCCAGAAAGTCCTTGCTCCTTGACCCTTTGGTTCCCTTCTTATGATCCTCACTCCTTTTTGGTTGCCCAGATTTTGTAACTCATCACTCTTAGATTGTGGTTGTGCATCCCAAAAGTACTATTGTGCTCTCACAAGAAAATAGATCATGCTTTGTACTACTACAAAATGAACACTATGTTTTCCTTTTAGCCCAACATTCATTAGCAAAGTGTCCTAGCTTACCACAATTGAAATATGTTCCATCCTCCCTTCTTTGATTTCTTCCACGGCCTCTGCCTCCTCTGTAACCTCCAAATTGCTCTCTGTCATCATTATTATAACTTTTTCCATAGGATGGACAACCAGAGTTTGCATTTTGTACTGCATTGGCATTCCTCTGATTTCTCCAATTCAGTTGTTTGTAGCCTTGATCATGTGAGCTTCTTTCTACATAGGACATGTTATTACTCTCCGCCGAGTTTGTGTACCAAGTTTCATCTTCTTTTACAGCAAATTCTCTTTTCCTCTGGAAGTTCTGTGAAGGGCAATCTGGTGTTTCATAGTCATCCCACTCTCCACATAATCCACAATATACTGAATTGATTTTTTTTGTTCCTTTGTTGTCTGCTTTTATTGCAGCAACTTGTCTTTCACCTTTCATCCTAGGGCATTCATTTCTCAAGTGACCTCTTGTACAATATGAGCACCAAATATTAGGTCTTTACTTCTGTGTATTCTCTTCCTACTTAGCCAGGATCTCCTGCCCTCAACTTTAACGACTCCAATTCCAGTTTTAGCTTCTCCAATTCTAGGTTTTCTTTTATCTTATCCTGTCTGTGCCAAGATTGAGACTCTATCCGACAGGCTAGTGTCACTGCTTTTGCATGTCTCAAAAATTCTTCCATCTAGTGCTAAACCTTATTTCAGGGCTGATTTCGGAAATAAACCATTCTATCTTTTGCTTCTCAGTCAGTGGTTTCTCCAACTTCCTAGTTGTCTCCTTGAATCTTCTATCAAAGTCCTTTACTGATTCCTTGTCCAACTCCATCAAATCTCTCATCTTACTTACCCCTTCTGTCGGAACATCCGGAACTCCAAAATTCTCCAAAAATAGCTTCTTGATCTCATCCCAATCCTTGTCACTATTCGAGCATGTCTTCCTATACCACTTCAATGCTTCATTCCGCAAGGTGCCTATGAAGTCAAACAACTTGATTTCATCTCTTGTTACTCCCTTCCAGTTCCAAATTGACTCTAGCACAAAGATGTGTTCGGCTGCTTCAGTAGTGTCCTCAAAGATTGGTAGTGTTGATGTGTTTTTTATGCACATGCAAACTCAGAATAAAATACCGAGGTATTCTATCCTCACTTGAAAAAGTCTCTCAAAGGCTAAACAATGTGATCCAATGAGACAACTCCAAGGTTCATGATATGTCAGGTCTTGACTTGCAATGGATAGACTCAGTAGTTGATGTGATTTGCTGAAAACTCACAAAGGGACTTACGCTGAATTGACTCTTTATTCCATTCTAAATATGTTATTCTCCTTGTGAAATGGAACTTCTTCTAACCGGCTATGAAAAAGAAAATGCAAAAGGACAAGGGTTTAGAAAACTATTCTAAGGACAATGATATAATGAAATTTATGCCAAGATAGACAAATTCCTCACGAAACCAAACTCCGCTTCGCCATGAGAACCAACAACTACACGAAGTCGGTGCAATCTTCTAAGGAAACTCAAGGATTTTCATGTTGTAAACTTTCATCCAAACACCCACTGCTGGCGCAGCTTGAACAAGCATCCACAACTGAATTAAAACAAATCTGGTTTAGGCTAACTTTGCAAAATGACTTATCAGTGACAAATCATAAAAAGTATGAACCATTCAGGAATTCATCAAATATCTCCACATAAAAACATTACATCAATGCACTTCTAATCTCTTTCTAAGCTACTTGGAAATATCTCTCCATCGTATTCGAGAATTAGAAACCATGCTAACATTCCATCACCACACAAATCACCATGAGAACCAACAATGAGCTTGTATTGATTTTGGAAATGCATTTTTTACAACAATTTCATATGTCTCTTCAATGACTTTGAAAAATCTCCTCTAATCTACCTCTACTCTAACAGCATCTACTCCTACTTGATTCATGTTCCCTCTGACAATCTCTCTTACAAATGAGAGAAATGGGCCCTTTTACAGGCTCCAAAATTGCATGAATGGCTAGGATTGATTCGAGAATCAATGGCCAAGATTGAGACAAGGCAGTTTGTTACAAAAATTACTATTTTTAGAATCATTGAATGCAGACGGATGATGTGGCAAACTGTGATTGGATCAATGTTGTGCACGTGCCACCTCAACATCGAACAAACTGGTTTGATTTTCTTTGTGTTCAGATTGCTCGGAATATTTTCCCAAATTTTGTCATCTTTTGGAGTAGTCTTCGAATTTTCACCTCTGGAACTTGGCTGCTTAAAACTTGAAAACTTGGGAATTTTGTCAAATTTCTTGTTGTCGATCATGCAATTGTACTTTTGAATATATAATTCATGGATTGCTTGATGAACGTGCTCATTTCTCTTGTTCTCGTGCAAATGGTGATCTTGATGTAGGCATTCCTCCATGTGGCGATGATCTCTTCTCCCTCAAATGTTCTTGAACAAGACTCCTCCATGCATTGAACTTCTCCTATGCAAGCCTTTTGTAATGTGTCATACCTGTTGGTTTATTTTTAAATCTTTTATTATGTGATTTTATTAGATTTTGTGTGTTCTTTTAGATAGACAGAAGATGCAGAAGGAGGTTTTATGTTTTCCTGCAGATGTGGTGTCGAGGCACACAATATATTTCATATAATAGAAACCCAAAAAATATACAATGAATCTGAAGAAAGTAATGACACCCCAAATAGCAGAATAGCCAGAAAACAATTATTATTACATACCCATATGAAAATATGCAACTTGGTATAACCGCAGGAAATGGACCAGCAAGTGGGTATGGCTAGAATGCCTCCAAAATCCTCAAGGTATCAAATATAGCTCATACAAGTGATAGCATCATAGAATAAGGCTTCAAACGCCTCAAATAGGACCAAAACGAAGCTGCAATGAGAGAAGGCTCCCTAAAGGACCCACGTCCAAGCTAATGCAAGTACGGCCATGGCTGGGAATGTGAACAGCAACCAAACACTCCAAAGCCCTCAGTTAACTGCTGCAAATTGACTGCAAACAAAGTGCCAAGCTAGGCGACCAAGGTAGGATCCTTAATATGCAAAGAAACTCAGAAATAGGCCCCAAACAAGAGGTACGGCCTGGCTGAAGGGTACGGCCAGCACTAAGGAAAGTACAGCAGCAAATCAACTTCTTCAAACATTCAGATTTCTGCCTTCTACACACTGAAATCTGCTCTCAAATCCTCATAAAATTAGAATACTCTAACACCGGAAATAGATATGGCAAATCAGCTCCAAACTTCATTCCAAAACTCCATTGAAGCACGAATGCGAATGCTGGATGCATCCACTCACAATGGCACCGTTGGGTGGTCTTTCACACCTGTGGGATACCATCACTGATGGAGGTTTTCGTCTCCAAAAGCCTGATTCAAATACACAACTTCAGAAACCCTAGCAGAGCTCTCACAAGAAAAATCATAAAACATAGCATAAACCCAAATGAGCTCCAAATGACCTTTTATCTCCCTCCTGTTGATAACTGAGAGGGGGGGGTGAATCAGTTATCCTAAACTTGCTTCCAATTCAAACACTTAAATCCACTTTGTTAATTAATAGCATAGCAATTAATCATTCATGAAGGCATAAAGCAAAAACACCAGAGCAGATACACATCAACACATGAGACACCAAGATTTTGACATGGAAAACCTGGTCAAGGGAAAAACCACGAGGTGATTAACCCAAGGATTATTCTCTGTTAGAAGAATAAGAAAAATAGATGGCACATGCCAATTAGGGCTCACTGCCCGAGCACACTGCTCACAAGAGGCACACTACCTACAAGAGACACACTGTCTACAAAGTAACAAGTATCACAAACTTGAACTGGAGATTGACATCTTTACCATGCATGGATCAGTTCCATTTAAGCCCAAAATTTCTGCTCTGCCTTTCGCACTCCTCTTCGCTACCACACTCTTATCACACCAAGACACCCTTCAAAATGAATTCACAATCCCTTATTTATACAAGGCATCGACTTAGGAACAATCATCTAAGTCGGCAAACACCTACAAGATCATCCGCAAGACATGTAATACATCCGGTTGGCCAGACTCAGGAAGAACACCAACAACCGGTGGTCTTTACATCAAATCCAAACTCTAACTTCAATGCGGACCGCCAATAAGACTTGTGCACGATCCAAGGATCACCAAAACCTTTCCTGAGTCACCAAGAACATCCGCACTTTATCAGCTTACTGGAATTCTTCTCTTCTTCATTTGGAACTTCAAGAACACAGTCTGTCACCACTGTCGCAAAGAAAAAGGTGCTTGCGGACCTCCAAACCATGAACAAATCTATTTGTCACTTCACACTGACTTCTTCAACACTCCCTCCAATCCGCAGAATGGGATAATGCAATTCCGGAGCTCACCAGACCAATCTGTGACACTCTGTCACCACTGAACATCTGCCGGAACGGTTCTACTGGAGCGACCATAACTTCTTCAGATCTTCATGTAGACCTCTGAAATCTTGACTGGAGCATCTCAAGACTCATATCTGAAAACCCTTTAAACCGCATCCTCTGATCTTCATCTTATTTCGAACTTTTATCTTAATGTCATCACTGTTCTTCACTATTCCTGATTGAGGCTAATTTTCTCAATATCCTCAACACACAGCTCATCCAATCTTTCTCATTAATGCAATATGAGTATGTTGACATCAATGACAACACTGGTTATCCTCATACTTGCAACACCTCCAAGATAGGCGTTGGGCATTTAGGAGGGAAAATAACAATTTAATCTCACTTTATGTCTCCTAGGGATGGGCGCCCAAGGTCAAAACATAAACCTATGTCTCCATTTCATTAATTTCACTTTTCCTTTATTTATAATAAAGTCCATATTAATATAACATTAACAAATCTTCGGACTTTAAAATAAATATGAAGACGGCGTCGGAATTCAAAGATCTTTAGCTCGCCGGAAAGGTCTCGACGAAACGCATCTGATCTAACTCCGAAAATCCCGAACTGACACAGTACCCAGACTTACTAAAAATAGTAAGTAACGACCAAGAGCCCACTGAGCCAACCACGAAGGTGCCAACTGGATCCACTAAATACAAACCATAACCCAAGCACCGACAAAGATCTCCAGAGCCAAACTAACCATAGTTCCCTAACCAAACTGTTAGCCCACGGGAACTCCATGATGGACTAACCATGTGTCTAGAAGGGGACATTACACCTTTCACCACTATCCTTCCATATCGCTCTTTTTAACTGCTTGACTCTCCTTTGCATTCACCCTTCACCTGCACAAATACCCTGAATCAACATATTGAAATAATGCTTTAAAAAGGTGCAAAAGGATAAAATTCCATCTCTTAACATATGCGGGATTTAAAATATGTAATTTAGAATCACCTTGTCCCTTCACAAAGAAAGTTACTAATATAGAATTTGCAAAACCTATCTTGACCCTTCAACGAATTTTGCTCCCATCTTGCCATTTTCACATTGTCACGACTGCCTGGACAAATTTACTCAATTTTCTCGATCACAAGCTTGTGTTTGGAATTGTTGGTAAGGAAAACTGATTTCGAAGCACCAAATGCCCCTATAGCTGCTCAAATTGATCACGCATCAAGATAGATGTTTGTATACCAGAACACGAAATTTCCAACTGTAGTGTATTGTTGGCCAACACCTAAATAGCACTATAAAAACTTGCAGTCTTGAATCAGTGATTTGGGATATCTTGTTCCTTTTGCAAACATTTTAAGCGTTGTTGAATGATCCCAATCTTGAGCGACACTGCTATATATTCAAATGATGTTATATTTGGGAAATATGCATCGCTCTTTACTATGAATAACATCCACTACTGGCGTTATAAATACGAACCTGTGCAAGACTGGTTAATGCATTCAATGATGCCACGAATAGTATCTCCAAGGCACTATTTTTGGATAATGCAAGATTTAGACATAGGGAATCTTTTCGTTTTGTGTGTCTTAAATGATTCTGCGGGGAATCATAACCGTCGAGGGAGAGAGGGGTGGACGTGCGCGTAATCTTTCATCTTTACGCACTTTACTCTTTGCATATCCATCATCAGTCAGTAATTATTTGGCGGACCCTCAATTGCAATGTGTAAGGCACGTGAATTGTGATGGGATCCAAGAATCCGCTGCACCAACATTATGAGTGTGTCTTAAAATAGGCACGAAACAACTATGCATTGTAAAGGGATAGCGATCCCTTGCCTGAGGCGGGCATTTTAGTGCTCAAGACATAATATAAACAATGCATTTGGGTTAAAAAGGTCCGCATGTAGCGAGCTTGAGCGGACAATATGGAAGGCTATGCATACTCGAACTTATCCCAACGCACTGAAAAGGTCCACCCGAGCGGACAATATGGAAGGCTATGCACAACTCCAACATGAACCCGTCCTTGACTTCATTGACTGCTTTACCAACCCGCTCCTACAGAGGACTTAAGCTTACTTACACAACTGCCGGTTCTGAAGATTTTGAAGGACACAGAATAGTTGCTGAGAAGAGCTCGAGCGGACATTTTGATGTTCACGACACAATAGAAATAATGCCAACAAGTAAATAAAGTCCGCTTGGAGCAAAACTCGTGGGACGAGTGGACTTTTTGATGTGCTGTGTAATACTCGAAACATCCCATGCATTGCAAAGTGTCTAACAATGTCCGCTTAAGTGGACTTTAGTTATGGTCATGCATGACCAAAAGCTCAACCATTCAACCTTGTTTCATTCCTTGCTTTACCAACTCGCTCCTCATAGGACACAAAGTCAATATTGAGAAGTGCTAGGGGCTGACTTTTGAGGCCATCGCGTATGAGGAGCGAAACATCTTGCAGAGTGAGGGAAAAGGCCCGCTTTATATGAATATGGGAATGTTGTGAACAATGCAAACACTGAACAGTGAAAGAGAACCTTCCGAAACGATGCATCAAAGAGAGCATATATATTGGCTTCAACAGCCCCATCCAACCAAGCCCAGACTTCCAGTCCTGGACAACCTCAAACTTCACTAAGTCCCATCACACAATTCGAGTCCTGAGGTAAGCACTCTATTTAACACTTGCAAAAATCGACCATTTTAAAGCATTCAATGGATTGATCACAACTCCTCCATTATTGTCCATTCTTATACATGCAGGGAACCTCCAATGGACGCACAGCCGAAAACTCAAAACACGGGGGTCCCTGTTACCAACGGGGCGATGTGATTTGGTCACAACAGGTAGCTTGATAGGAATATCCATGACTGGTCTTCTCAAAGTTTTCGGTACTCTGTGGTGAGTTCCTTCCGGTCTGCTCCTTCGATTAGGTTGTCTTCTATCAACTCGCTTTCCTTCTCTTCCCATATCTCTATGTAGTCGGATATCAAAGTACTCCTCTCCTAAAACCTTTGCGAAATTGTTCCGAATCTCTGCTATTTTCTCTGCTTCCTTGTTTGCTTGAATATCTTCCTTCTCTATTAAAATTCTCTTGACTTTATATGGCACTCGGGGTGACTCATGGTCCAAGGGTTGTGTCTCTTCGTAGTGTCTCTTCAAATTAGGGGATATTCTTTCATTTATAAACGACGTCATGTCGACAACCAATGGTGATTATTTTAACCTTCCAAAACCCTCAAAACTCTTCTCAATGTTTACCGCATCTTCTCCTCCTCTTATCTCCTTTATGCTTCGATAAATTAGCTCCTCTATATATTCCTCATCCATCTTCAAAATATTCGGTGTTAATTCAACTTTACCGACAGTCTACGGCATAAACCCCAATTCACTTGTTTCTTCACATACCCTTCCGCATTCTTCTCTGGCGGCACCCACAGTGGCGCACTCAGCAGCATCCTCCATAATATCCTCTATCTCTTCACCTTCTAACCTCCTTTCTTCGATAGCAACCCCCAATGGCGTACTCAACAACATCCTCCGTGACGCGCTTATCTTCTTCCTTCCTTCCTTCTGGCAACACCCTCAGTGGAGCACTCTTCAAATTCTTCCTCCTTTTCTTCCGCAACTTTTGTTATCCCTCCTTTCTCCATCTCTTGTGCCCTTTCCATCCTTTTGCGGTAACGTTCTTGTTGTTCCTGAGTTTACTTCAATCTCTCCTCTCTGCTTATCTCCATATAGGTTTTGATTTCTTCGTCAATTTCTCTTTTCTTCCGCTTCTCCCCTTTCGCCATGGGTTTTCTTCATTTGGTGTTCCATTAGTCCTCTTATATCCCATGGAATCCTTGTTTGAAGAGTCACCTCATTTGAAAGGTCCTTGCGGACCCTACCCCCTTTCCACTCGCCATCCCCTTAAGTGCCTGCCCCCCTCTCACAGAAGTAGAAATTTAAGGAGACCTAAATTCCTCCACAATTTAAAAAATTTTCCACCAATCTTGCCTTCTCTCCTTTCCAGAACTCTGCACTACTTCTTGGATGTTTTGCCCTTTCAATCTTTAACTACCTTCTTCCAGGGTCCCGACAACGAAACCAAGTGTTAGCAAGAAATGTAGAGGAGATATCGGTCCGGAGATCCGGTCCTCAGTCAAGTATTTGTAGTCAATTTATACCTCAATCAAGTAGCTAGAAATTGACAACAAAACATAAAGAATAACAAAACAAGGCATCACCTACACAACATAATAAGACTACACAGAATTACCAGTACTGGTAGATCTCCATATATATATTAACAATCATCCAATGCATACATCATCTATCCATCCTCCAGCAGGTCTGTCTCTGCCTCAACAGTTACAATCATGACTTCTATGTCATTCTTACGTCAGAGTATATCATCTATCATACTCCTCTCTTCTATCTTATCATCATATCCTATATCTATATATATACTATATCTATTACATATAGGGATGTTTTTCCTGTCGGCTCCGGCCTCCTCATAGTGTGTGGCAGCTTTCAATCGGCTCTCCTTTATGCCCTACACCCTACTAACACTGAGTCTTCTAAATATGGGTTACACTAACCAATCTTTCTTTAAGACACCTACTTATTTATAAAAAAGCTTAAGGCAACTTAGTATCTTTTCCTTTGAACTGCCATCTAGCATGTTCTAAAGTCAAGGTAAATCTAAGTCAGATCAATCGTTGAATGCCTCTTAAGTTTAGACTCCACTATTCCAAAATCTTTTGTAACCTCCTACAATTCATCTATCACTTGCTACACATACACTTGAATTCTCTCCATTCTCTACACCATAGCAAAACTAAAACTCTAAATTGAATTTGGTGTTTCAGCCTAAGTATCTTGCATTTCTTTGTGAAACGGGATCAAAGGACACCACTATGGAATCAAATTTTGTTTAAGGAGTATGATTTCCCTAATTGCTCCATAGCCCTATGAAGTTTACCTCTGAGAAGACCCTATTCACCTTGGATACATAATTATTTAGGACTTGTAGGTTCTTTTCACTTATCTCAAACATTTGGGACATCTCTTGCTTTATTTCCCTTGTGGTTAGCCTCACCACCTCAATTTCAACATCAAATTGAAGTAGGGCAAAATAGAAGGCAAAGTTTTTTTACCTAGGAAATCAAATCCACCTATAAATCCAATGAAATCTGAAGATTGGTGTTCACCTAGGATCTGATGTTGTTCACCTTGACAATGAGGCCCTCCAACAATCATAGAGTGGAAAACAACAACCTAGGGTCTATTCAACGTCATCAAGAATGGACTCAGGCACTTGGAAAACTTGCTTTAGAAATTCATCTAAGATTGCACTTTCTGATGTTGGTGAGTCAAGTCTATAGTTTCTTGAGCCTTTTCTTTCAAAGATAGTTGAGCATACTTTTTTCTCATGGACTTTATCATTAAGTCCAGTTCCATCCTTTGTTTATTTCTGGTTCTAGGTTCATCTAAGATATTCTCCACATTGGTGATGATGGGCTGCCCATCCTTGACCCCTTTACGAGCAATGATAACTTTAAGAAATCCCCCTTGAAAAAAGATATAAAATCCTGGCGAATCTTTTATTTTTTTGGAAAAAAATATTAATTTCTATTGGCGAATCTTTCCTATTTTCTGAAAAAAATATTAATTTTATTGGCGAATTATTTTAAATCACTAGAAATTTGTAGAAAATCCTGGTGAATCTTGACGAAAAATAGGCAAATGCATTGATTACCATGGTGAATCCTTCCTTTTTAAAAAAATTAAATTCCTATGGAAAAGTAAGTGCCTGAGGGTGGCAGTGATTGACTAGTTTAAGGTGTAGTGCTCGTGTCTATAATTCCTTAATTCCTTAATATTTTAAATCAAACATTGAATATTTTTAATTAGTCATAAATTATTTTTCACCACCCTTGATTTTATTTATAATCTAACGATTTGGGTTCTATTCCGTGGGCCACAATGTACCCGTGAAGCTCCAATGCCCATGGGGCTTGAAATTGAGATCAACGACCTGAATGCAATTTTAGGCCCCATGGGCATTGGAGCTCCACAGGTACATTTTGGCTCACAAAATTTAACCCCAGCCATTAGATTATAAATTGAGATCAACGGCCCAAATACAATTTTGGGCTTAATGGGCATTGGAGCTTTGTGAGTACATTTTAACCCATGGAATACAACCCCAGTCGTTAGATTACAAATAAAATCAATAGTGGTGATTAAAAATTGGTGATATGGCCCTAAAGTAACCAATAATTATATAATTGTATTGGCAAATTAATTTCATTTTCTACTATAACTTATAAAATTTAGGTGAATCTAATCTAATCAGGTATCAAATATTGTGGCGAATATTTGAGTTTAAAAATTTAATAAAATAAATGTTCTGGCGATTTAGCTAGGACAAATAAAATTTTGTAAAAATGTGGCGATTCACTTCGCATTACAGCTTGTACTATTAGCCAAATTTTGAATCCCCAATTTCAACTATTAGCCAATTGGCGAATAGTAGCCACTAAAAAAATCATTGCCTACGAGTGATTAACCTGCAACTTTTGTTGGAGCATTTCATCCCAACCTAAGGATCTTCCAAGCAAAACCATGCCCATATTTTTCAATTGTTGAGCCTTCTAGTCAATTGCTTGCTACCAAGACATAGCTCGAACAAAGGTCCTTGAAGTACTCTCTTGCACTGGAGATATTTCTATCTACCCCAAGATATTGAATTTGTAGGGTCTTGACATCTGAATACCTCCATCCACTGCTTAATCAATTCAAAGATAGTATGGCAAAAGGAGTGACCTATGAAATAGGTACAATAGGTGCCAATTGTCATGTCCCCTTTTTGGAACTAGTAGCATGGAGAAGACCTCTAGCCTATCCACATTTCCTATAAACTGTAACATACACCCCTGGTATATGTTTGCTCTGTATGTGTTTTTGTGTTTTTTTGATGGTTTTGGGTTTAGGTTTTCATTGCATGTTTTTGCATGTATTGATATTGCATTGACAACATAGAATACAAAGCATATATCGAAAACCCAGAAAATATACAATGAATTTGCATAAACAAATGATGACCCAGATCATAAAAATTGCTAAAACTAATTATAGTGACATACCCATGAGAAAATCTTCAACTTGGTTTTACTGCCGAAACTAGACCAGCATACATTGCGACATGAAATCACCAAGAAATGTCTACAATGAAGTTTTCTATTGATAATGGAGCTGCCATTACAAGATATGATACTGGACGCCAAGAATGGAGGTGTTAGAGGCCAAAGAAAGCAATGGAAATGACATCCAAGGACCCACGTTCACCTTCAGCAATAGTACGGCCTGCCTAGGAGTGTAAATCAGCAACTAATGTACGATATTCATTGCCAAATCTCCTCAGAACTGATCTGTACGCCTCTGCAGATGATAAAGGACTGATATCAGCTGTTTCTAGTGCCCAAAACTCATCCAATGAACCCTCAAAGTACCCACAAGCAGTGTGGCAGCCCCTGCACAGGTACGGCCAGCCATGGCAAGTACGGCCAAGCCAATAAACCTTCAAAACCAGCTGTAAAACCTCTGAAATGAACTCAGAAACTCTGCTCAGATTGATCTTACAAACCAGCAACCAAAGATTTTCGAAAAATTATCAAAACTCTATCAAAATGCATCAAAAGTAAGCTCAAGTGAAACTCCAGAATGAAGTCTCCAACTCCCCCTCTTGATACGATCTTGCACGCACGAGGAAAGGCGATTTTGCAGAGGTTTTCGTCTCCACAAATCGATACCAAACCCTAGAGCCAAGCTCCAAGCCAAAGCACAAGAAAACTCACAAGTGAGAGCCAAAATCCAATAATCTTTGCATATGGAAAATGAAGTTCTTTTTGCCTTTTTACTCCTCTCTTTTCCAATGCCCAAGATGAGAGAGTTTTTATTAATTTTTAATTTATCATTCATCCCCATATCTCTCCATGAGGGCGTCCCTCTCCTAGGGGCCCAACTTCAAGTTATAACTTAATTTTATAAAATAACATTACTTTATAACTTAAAGTAATTTAACTCCCAAATACTATAAGTTAAATATTTAATTTAACTTATATATTTAACTTAACTTATATATCGAATTATAATACCTTGGGCCCTGAAATAATATGAATTCATGTGCCATGACCATCCACACTACCCTACCATAAATAACAAGTGCCCAACACCTGACTTACTATAATTAGTAAATCCCCTGAAATGACCCCCTAAACATCTCCATTAGCCTACGGGAGTCTGGTCATAAGCTAATCCATGTCCACTAATCCAATGGGCTAGATGAAGGACATTACATTATCTAAAGGATTTAGCTAGGGAAAAGAATTAATAATGATATTATAATTAAAATAAAAGGTGTTTTCAAACACTAGTATTAAAATGAAAAGTATTTTTAAAATACTTAAAATAAAAATAAAATCAAAAGTATTTTTAAATACTTGGAGGAAAATTTAAATTCAAGAGCCCGATTTGGAAAGGTATACCAAGGAGGTGCCTAGCTTCATTTAATCATTAAGATTTCATTTGGCATTTTCACCTTGAGCTTTGTGCTCAAATTTGCATCTACAAACAAAAACCTTTGGTTGCTTTCTGCTATCCAAAGGATGAAAACCCTCTTGGGTGTCTACTTTGGAGGCGAAGACGAAGCCCTCACCTCTTGCTTTGGCAATTACACATAGGGGTTGCAAGTTGAGCTGATTCAGAGATATTGTGTGTTTTTTAGGGATAAGTGCTCAAGATTTGCAAGCAAATATATTGGAGTGTCATTGTTGGGTGGGGGCACCATTTTCAGAGTCTATAATGTATTGTGGTGAGCCGCACCAATCCACTCATCATCCACAGCCTTGTTGTAGGTGGTCGCAGCTATTGTGGAGCATTATACATTGGTGTGCTACATTCCTTTAATTATTCCAAGGCGACCGTAGCATACTACCCTTTTTGCATACCTGTTATACATCATATAGTGCTCACTAAGGCTTCAGATTGGTGGATAAAGTGTGTAAGGGCTTGAAGAAACAATGTACAATCATACCACAGCTCACATCCATTGTTGCCAGTGTTGTCCACCACCCCACAACCAATCGCATCACTCACATTACGGACTGTTATGTGTATTATTTGGAGGTGACGAGAGTCCAAGCCACTGCAATTAGTCATTCCGCCTAATTCGTGAGCATTTGTAAGTCACCTGGTCAATATTACATGTGCAAATTTCATAGGGTGCGAACTATATTTATGTAATTGATGTGTTGTTTGCCAAGCCTGCTACATTGTTATTAATCTGAATATTATATAAGTGGTGGTGCAAATTACATACTCCTGTTGCAGAGCTGTCCATATTTTATATTTGCTATATATTTTTCAGTTTGTCAATTTCCAGTATAACCAGTTGTTCATGAGAAATCAATTTGATCTAAATGTAATCTGAGATGGTATTTAATGTCAGAATGCGGTCGCTTATTTCATTTTCAATTTCCAGCTTTCAATATCATTAGAGTGGAGTTTTATCAGTAGTTGTTTAGCAATCAAGTTTAGTTTTTTTGTTTGTTCATAACCAGAAAATACCAAAAAAATCAAATATAACAAACATCTTAATTGGGGACATTATAGTGGTATCAAAGCAAAGATCTTGGCAGTCGGTGTGGGAGGATTAATTTTGTGATGCAGATATAATTTGATGCACGAAAGTGACAAAGAATTTAGGTATTATTAGAGCGAGAGAAGAAAGGAAGGAGAAAAGGAAACCATGGGTGACAAGAAAGAAGAAACAAACATCCAAGAAATCATTAACCGAGGTAACATGGAGTTGGCTAGGGAGATCCAAAATTCCATGAGAGAATCCATGTCAAAAATGGCTAGAACTTTGAGGGAGATGAATCATTATTTGAGTGCATCTAGGCCAATCCAAAATACAGCAAGTGAAGGGAGTAATTCAACCAATGAGAGGGTCTCAATCAACCCTCCCACTAAGACATTCCGGGCCAAGTTCCTACAAAGAGAGGAAGAAGATCCATTGGAGGAGGAGCAGCTTTTTTGGCCTCATATGGAGGATGATATGGCAAGGTATCATGAAGAGTACAATGCTCTACGCCAAGCAATCCATAATGACTTATCCTTTGGTGAGTACTATGATTTGAAGACAAAGAATGGGCATAGAAGAGGAAGCAGACATCATGATTGGCCCTAGACGAACATAGATCAATTAGGTAAGATCTGTTGTCTCTCAGATTTGCACCCTTGCTGAGTTGTAAAACTTGGCAATTTGGAGAAACATGGGATCTTTCCAGGTCTGTGGGTCACCTGTGATGGAAAGAACCTCCGGAGAAGGCCGGCTTCCTATTGATACTCCACCTATACTGCTTGTACTAAAGTCTTTGCAGAGAAAAGGGTAAGAAGGATTGCATTAAAATGAAACCTACTGTCTAAGGTGATGCACCAAAAGATCATCTGAGACTACACAAAACTGACACACTACAAAACCAGTAATAATAAGGCTTTCCTACACAACCCAACAAATCATAATCTTTGCATAATTACTTTGTATGGAGGCTAAATAACAACAGTTCTGCAAAGGAGAAAGGTGTTTTCTCACCACTCAAAAATGATTGTTATTCCTTGCACATCTCACAACCTGCAAAAAACATATGTATCCCTACATAAAGGCACCAACATAAAATACAGCTCCAAGGACAAAGAACATCACAAAGATCTGTACTAACACTAAGGACACACAATATCAGAAGAAATGGGAAGGTATGAACTGCTTATTACTGCTAAAAAGGGTGTTACAATGTTGTATATCTCTAAAAATGGGTTACGAGACTGTTCACTTCTACAAAAGAACTCAGAAAATTACAATATACAGAGTAGTGAATAGCAAGAACTCCTTAATAATGAACAAGGAAGAAGATATACTTCCCAAACAACTGCCATGAGATAAGGATGAGCCATCTCCATTTTCGTGCATCTCGTAAATGTGCCCAAAATATCTACCTAAAGTCCTCCAAAATGGGTTCCCAATGCAGAAACAGTCAAGGCATGTCATCAATAATCATAAAAGCACCTGAAAATGACTTTGAATGCCTTTAAATGATCTTTAAGGCCACTGAAATAAGTCAAATCTGTGCAATAACTCTTGCCCCTCTTTGTCAACTTCACCCCTGCAGCATCATAAATGTCTGATATTTTCACAATAAATGACATAAATACACATTTTTCTGCATTCATTTAATATTGACTAAGTGATTTATAATTACACCACCTTAGTTAATGTTTTACAATCCAAATTTATACAAACCTATGCAGAAAAATGGCATTTAGGACACAACATTTAATTTCCCAATTTTGCATAGTTTGGGGACCAATTAAATGTCGTGAAAGGACGACAAAGTAATCAACGAGACTTACTTTGCCATTTGTGATAATCTGCCTAATATTGCCTCTTTGCATTTTATTACAAATGATAAAGTAATTCATAATTCATTACTTTATCGTTTGTTTACAACGTTTAATCTATCCTAGATTATGCAAAATCGACAAAACAGTACCTTCATAGCTCCTAGGCAAAAATAACACGACTCCACACACCTACATCATTACTCACATTATATGACTATGTCAAAACACCCTATAACCCCCTAGCCACTCACATGTTTCATGCTTTGAATGTCTAATGCAACACATTAAAGGACCCTTATGACTCCCTATACACATTACAATGTCTTATGGCTTCCCCTTCATCCACCTTGTAACTCCATCATGATTCCTAGTTTTCAAAATGCATACATATCTATCATGCCTTATGTATCTCACAACGCATTTAACCTTGGAAAAGAAATAAAAGGCAGAAAAAATATATGCCACATGCCCCATGTGCAATGATCACTAGGCTCAAAGACTTTCGCAAGTCTTCACCATGAGCCTCAAATGGATAGAAATAATGTTGCAAAATAGAAGTCAAAAAACATAATCGAATGCAAGTGGAGATTAGGTCTATTCGACCAAAAAGGAGGAAAAAACCTAAAAATCTCATTCAGCATTTTGTTCTTTACTCGCCGCCCTGCTCGACCGCCACCATGGAGGTGTTGGGACTGAAATTGCCAAGCTATTTTTTGCAGAAGTTTTATTCAGTTTTAGGGCAAAATTTTGGGTCCTTATGTGTGAAATCAATTACAGAGCTGCAAATGCTGCTAAATACAAGTAATGTTTCAGGATCCTTTTTGAAAGAAAATAGAACCATTTTGCTTTCATCACTCAGAATGACCTGTATTATCTCAAGCAACTGATGCAGGCTAGAGAGGGAGATGTTGATGCTATTCTAAGGAGTCCTTGAGGCCTTATAACAGTATGAATGTTAAAAGGACATTAAGAGATATGTAAAATTTAGATGATTTAATAGGATGCTTCAGTTTTCTCCGAGATTGCATTTAGTTTTTGAAGAAGAATCTGAGAAAGCAAACACAATTCTCTATGATGGATGTAATTATGACTATGTTCATTATGCAAGAAAGGATTTTCCTCATGGTAATTGTATTCAGATTGAAAGTGAGACTAAAAATACAAGAAAACCAGAGTTAGAGATAGAAATAGAAGTGGAGATGAAAAATTAGAAGCATCACACACTGGATGATACTAATTATGACAGCCATTTTACTAATGGACATCGAAAAATCATGGTTGATGTTGATGGAGGAGGTTTGTGGAAAGATCAAGGGCCATCTGGATCAGATAAACATGGTCAAAGGATTTTGCATAAGCACTTGGCTATTCGGAAGAATGAACAAACATCCCCTTCAAGAAGTATGGTTGAACCTGCAGTGGATAGAATGACAGGGTCTTCAAAATCTAACTTGAAGATAAATGGTTCTCTAATTGGCAAGTCTGAGCGTGTTTCATATTTTGCAGAGTTGCATATAGAGAAAGGAAACAAACCTAGAGAAATGCATGAAACCGCCAGGGAAGTTAAAACAATGTCAAACGACTCTGACATTGCTGTCTCATCTACATCTATGAAGCATCTTATAGCTGCTACACAAGCTAAGCGAGAACATGCACGATATACAAAGGAGAGATGACAAGCTGGATGGATTTATTGAACAAGTCCACCAAGCTTTTGCAGCAAGCCACTCCTTCTATGCAATTTCCCCCCATACAGAGAAGTTTAAATCAACTGGAGGCTCTATCGAATAAGTTGAAATCTAGAACTTCTAGGCTTGAAGTGCCTAGCCACAACATTACAGCAACAAGACTTTTAGCTCGTGAGGGGATAAATGCAGAACAACTTGAACGAGATTTGAAATCTTTTGAGCTAAGGACAACCTTTGAGGATGTCTTTCCTGTCAATGCAAAAAGTGTGGAGGAACATGTTCAGCAGGTTCACGAAATGACGATGCTCTCTGCGATACAAGCAGCTCAACGGGACAATTTGCGGAGTTTTGATGACTATATGTTGCAAATTAGAACCTTGGAGACAATGTTATTTCAGATGCTCTCAGATAGAAGGAAACGTGAGATTCTTGTTATATCTACAGTCAGAAGGCAAGATAAATACAAATTATTCTTCCACTACTCCAAATAAATACTACAATGACCAGGAATGTTGCGAGTATTATAGTGATCCATACACTTTGAAAGACAATTTTGGAGAGGTAGTTTGTGATAAGGTTCGTTGGAAAAGTACGAAGAAACGTCCTTATCAAAAATGGGAGACCATAGTGCGTGGAATATCATTTCTTTGCTTTCCACTTGCTACTCGTTACCTAATAAGAAAAAGGCCCAGGTTCTTCTGGATTTCGGCAGCTACTCCTCTAACATGTGTAATTCTTGGCACCTTGCTGGTGTATGCTACACACACTGACAAAAGGGGTGTTGATATTGTTGATCACTTGAAAAGAGCTTAAACCCATTGCAGACCTACATTCTCAAGGTCGTTGTCACATTTACCAGCATATTTCCAGCGTGTGCCAGAATGAGAGCTTTGGAACAGTGTTTGGACATACATCAAAGTATAACGAAAGGGGGATTTTTTCAGATGTTGTTGTTGCTAATACTCTGATAGATATGTATTTGAATGAGGATGCATAGACAAGATTTTTGCCGTCACAAGTGAAGAGTTGGCAATTGCATCTGGTTCAATCATCACGCCCCTATAAAAATTTATTGAAGCTGATACAAATCCTCGAATATATTGTAATCGCCACAGTACAACAAAATTTATCTTCAAGATTGCAGCAGAGAAATTTGGGATCTAATATTTGGAAATGAAATCTTAGTACAAGGCATTCTGTGATTTTCTAAGAATGATGCAACTTGGTAGAAATGGAGTTATGGATATAATTACCAGTGAGACAAGTATCCGGTCCAACAATTTAGACGAGTGTTCAACCACATGGCAAAAATGAATTATCTTCTCGTGGAATATGATGATTTCTGGATATACACAGTATGGTTTTCTTGAGGAGGCACTAAAATAGTTTCACATAATGCTTCAACGAGACACGGTATCATGAAATACTATGATGACAATATATGCACAGAATGGGCAATTTTGATAACGCCCTTGAATCCTTTCACAAGATCGCCAAACCAAAAGTTATGTCCTGGAGTACAATGATTATGCACAAGATAAATTTACTAAGAAAACATTGGGATTTTTACCTACATCCTCATGCCTCATGCTGAACAGCTAGTGAAACAACAAAACCCAGAAGAAACCCTAAAATGACCTAATGCTGCAAAAACGTGATCGGTGAAACTAAACGTATCGGAAAGAAAATTTTAATTCACTCCGAATTTCTATGTCACGCCGATGGAGGTTTTTATCGGTAGGAAATGGCGTATCGGTGTGAAATATTTTGAATCTCCCGATATAGCTACATCACATCGATGAAAATATATTGGAGCCCCGTCAGACATAAAAATAGTTATTAAAGCAAAATAAATATTAAAAGGCCCAAGTATTATATAAAATGAATAATAAAGTAAGACAAATGGAAAAAGGATATAGAAGCATGGAGAAATATGTAGAATATTTTTACAATAAAGATGGGAAATATTTCACAAAGCCATTAATTGAAGATTTTGTGTAAATGTGTATAATGGCCCGTGAAAATATTTTCACTTAAAAAATATGAGTTTGTGAAGGACAATAAAAAGGATATTATTGAAGTCCCTGCACCATGAAAATCTCATCGGCAAGACCAAGCAAATCGGAGAGAAATTTTTAAAACACACCGAGTTTATGCCTCATACCGATGGATGCCTCTTTGGGGAGAAATGTCATTTAATTAAAAGTGGTAAATATTTTTGCCTCTTTGGGGAGAAATGTCATTTAATTAAAAGTGGTAAATATTTTAAATGTGAGCTGCATGCCCGAGGTAAAATACTAAAATGCAATATGAAATATTTTACCAAAGGGGTTATAAGGATGAAAGAAAAATATTTTCCAATGAATTCACGAGATAGCTAATTACTTTACCTAAAAATATTTTGAGGAAGTATATGCAAAAGGTGAGAAAACATTTTCACCGAGCAATTCACAAGCGAAGTAATTATTTTACTGGAGAACATTTTATGCAAAATATTTCACCGAGGAAGTTGTAGGAGATAAGATATTTTCACTAAAGGATGTAAAATATTTTCACAAGGTTGTTAAAAACAAGATTTCATGAGCAGAAATTGTTTCTTACTCGAAGGGTAAAATATATTTTTCCAGTGGGAGAAAATATGAGCAAGAGGATATAACAAACAATCATATTCATATTGGAAAATTATTTTCGTGAGAATACAAGTCCCAGGAAGATTAATTAAATAAAGAATCAATATACATGAAAGTAAACCCTAACAAAGATGAAGAGAAATAATTGAATTTTAAAGGGCCGGAGGCTAATATTTTGCATTAATAAAAATTGTTGTCCTTCACGGAAATGAAGAGACGCACTGGATGGTAAGCGAAGGGTCACAACCCTAAAATACACATATGTATAAAGGTGAAATCAAAGGAGGACAGAGGAACATCATCAGTAGATTAGGATCAAGAGTAGATTAGGAAAAACATTAGTTGGATAACTGGATGGATTGACTAGTTGCCAAAATAAAATATTATGTTGTACATTGTAAAATCTTTCGATATTGTATAGTGGAGAAAATGCACAAATTAATGATTTAATATTGGTGTCTATTGTTTGTTGAGCTAAGCAATTATTTGGTTGTCTCCATACTGTTATTTCTTTGTTATTTGAACCTGAGTTTCCAAGTTGATATTTCAGTTTCATCGAAACACATTTGCTGTTTTTGTGTAATCAAATTAATTGGTTTCCATTATAGATATAAAATCCTTTTGATTGATTACAGTAACCTGGAGGTAGCATTTGGATAGGTAAGAGCAGCCCTATAATTATCAAGATTGCCATACTGTCTCCAACTCGACATTGTCTTGTTATTCAAATTGAGCATCAACTCCATTTGTCAATACACATTTGCTGTCATTGTGTGATTCTTTTGATCGGTTCCTTCAAGCAAGGATTAAAAAATCCTTTCAATAAGTCACAGTAACCTGGTAAGATTCGAGTGGATCACTAAGTAGAGTCTGTCAATCACATTCTTGCACGTTTATACAAGATATAAACAAACACAAGTGCCAAACAATTAGGATTGTAACCAATAAGTAAATCATATATCACATACACCTTGACTCCATTAGCCCAACAGAAACAGGCACTGGTCATACCAATTCCATTTTAGGATTCCATAAAATCTCATTCAAACAATTACATCTCAGATCTTAGTATTAGGAGTAGTTTAGAAGCTTGCATCTATTACATTTTATGCCATTGTGATAGATTTACTAATCCAATCAAGTCATATAGTGTTAAGTCTTCTTTAGTTACAAAGGTACACCCGCCTAGGTTTGCAGGACCTAAAGTGAAGGGGGCTAATAGCTCTGTCAATTGGTCCAAAAACGTTGCAAATCCAAACATAGAGTCTGGCATCCTCTTAGGGTTAGCAACCTGCATTTTTGGGAACCAACAGGAGGAAGGTTTTGAAGCAAGCCTCATCATTCTCAATCATTTGCTGAGGGGTTTCCATGCATTCTTTTGAAGATTCCGGCAGGTAAGTGGTTGTTGGTCATATATTTGGATCATACCTTTTGTTCTGGAGATATACTTTGGCTTTAAAGCCACAGTTATGACTCATTCTGATGCATCTTTACCTCTGTTTTCTCCTTTGTTGTTGATATAAACTGTCTCTGGCCACGACTGTGCTGTGAGTTCGCCATGATTTAGGGTTTTGGAGCATGAAAATACTAGTCTTTTCACTGTATTTCTGCATTTCTATGAAGATTTCCGACAAAAAAAAAAGGTAAAGCTTTTATAAAACTCGAATCTGACCTTTCTTCATCATTTTTATGCGATCTAGCCCTATGACATGACTTTATCTGGTATTTTTGAGCATTCTGTGTTTGTCTTGGTCGACACATTGTCTTGCATTTTGACTACTGAGGCGTGATTTTACGAAAATCTGAGCATATTGTGTGAAATGAGTTGAAAAACCTTTCGATTTTTTCCCTTAAACTGGTGATCTCTTCCTTTTCCTGAGATAGTAGTCCTAAGCCACTGAATAGTATTTCATATGCAGCTGCAAGTGGAACTAAAAAACTGAGCATCCAACTTCATGTCTTCAAACCTCAAAATTCCGCATGGAAACCACTTGGATTCCAAACTTGTAAATTTGATCATTTGGCAAAGCAGTGATCTGCCACACTTTCCAATTACGTCTCTCTTCTTGTATTCAAATGATGCGGAATTCTCTTCTACTTCATATACAGGGCTGCAGATACACCTGAAGACTCTACTGAACCTCTGAGCAGTTAGAGGAGTAGAACATGAAGAAGCCCTCGGTGACGTCTCTGGTGAGCTATATTCACTATTGCTTTCCTGTCTGTCCAACTTGGAATAAGTCTCTTGCTGAATATTGTTACCTTGATAACCTAGTTTTGCATTTTGAAAGATCTTCCCAAGAGTCAAACCTTTGCACAAGTTTTAAGTTCTTCCTTCTTGAGTGTACCATCTTGCAAGACCGTCTGACATACATGCAAGAGTGTAGCTTCAATGTCAGCAACATTAAGCTTCCATAGTGAGTTTATCATCAAATCTTTATTGCACTGTATGTTTCCATATCACTCTGACTATAGTTTCCTTCTGTCCTTAAATGTCTTTTCATGTCTTCTTGTAGTTGTAGCAAAGCAAAAGCACCTATTGCTTCTGTAACTTGTGATTTTTTTTAAAAATGCCCTTTGTTTCGGACCCATTCAGCTAAAAATGGTACCCCCAAATACATGGCCTTCTTCCCTAGGAACAACCCCAGTCTGTGGGTGGCATTTAAGATGAAGCTCAAGAACAAATGGTGGTGCATTACAAGCCGCTAAATTTGTTGCAACCACCTCTCCTCCTACCTCAGTCAAATTAGTACCATTTACCTTAAACTCTACTGGAGTTCTTGTCTGAACGAATTCATCAGATCCATCATTCAGAGGCATGATTCGAGCATTCTGTGCGTTTTATACTTGAAAAGCTACAAAAAAAACTTTACTTCTGCACTTTTCTGGGAAATCTGCATTTTTCTGTTATTGGCTTTGAGATTTGGCTCGAAAAACTTCATCTTCTATCATGCTTGGTGGGTTTTGTAAGCATTTGGAACTTGGAAAATCTGCATTTTTTGTTGTTGGCTGTGAGATTTGAGCATTTCTGTATTTGGCTTTCCAAAATCTATTTCTATCCTGGATGTACTTTTAGAGCCACTGTTATCATGGTCTGCCTCAAATGTGAAAGTATGAAAATGCATTGTTCGGAAAAGCCCCCGATCTATTGAAGCATGGTTTATAACCAATGAGTCTTCCTGGTTGTATCCATAATGAACATTGACTGCAACAACAGGACTTTGACCATTATAGAGCTCTGGCTTCTTGATGCACTCATAAGCCATAGTCTTAAACAAAGTTTTCTGAGGATAAAACAATTGGTGTGAAGAGGTATCACATCTTGTACTGGAATTTGTTGTATAGTATCCTATTGCTTGCCTTGAGTGTTTCTCTAATTGAAGAAGTGTTCTTGTTGCAAGATTACGGTTTGCAAATGGGATCAGACTCGCATTGAGGCTCAAATAAAAAAAAAATGGGTCCAACTCACAGTGAGTAAATTGTACAAAGTCCGAGTTCTTTTCAACTATCCTTAAATTATCAATCCCACAAGCTATTTGAGCATCTTCTTCTTCAATGTTGTCCCATGCCTGGCAGAAAAATTATTGTTCTTTTGGATTATGCTTGACTGCTTGCTGATAGACTGATCTGCCTTTAAACTGGACTGCCTTAGCTTGACATGTTGTTCTTTCTTGGCATGACTGATGTCTCATCCTCTTCATCTTTGTAAAGTATGCTACTCAAAAATCATAAATGACTGTTGTTTCTTCTCTCTAACTTATGGGCTGCTGCTTTATAACTGTTGTTTGCTGCACTTTTTACACTGTATTTGCTGCACTTATTGGACTATTTTTGCTATTCCAAAACTTCACACATGATGTGGCATATTTCATTGTTGTTCCATTGCTATTCTATAATTCATTCCTCAGGCATATAGTTGTGTTTGATCATGGTTTGCACTTGAATATGGATCATGTCAATGTTGTAGCAAATCTTTTCTGTGTGACTTTTATATTGATAAGATGTGACTTGTACCATGCATAGAAAGCCTAGCATTGCATCCTCATGATATTTGGCTTCACTCTTAATTCTGTAGCAACACATCACTGTTGATGACTGTCCTTCTTTCCTTTTAAGCATGATTGATCCTTTGTATCAGCAGCCATTGCTCAGTCACACAATGCCATGTCCCTTGAAGCAAACCCCTTGAAAGCTATTGTTTCTTTTACATACCCTAAGGTTGATGGGGTTTTCAAAACTTCAACAAGACTCTTAAGTGACTACAAGGTGGTCCACCCTACTAGCAGCCACAGTTTAACTGTTGTCAAGATCTTGTTCTATTGCATCACGGCTGCTATGACGGATGTTGCATCTTCTAGTTAAACCGGTCCTTGGTTGACCATGACAGTCTCCCTCAGTCACATACATCACTATCATTTCAATGCTGTCCTCATACTTCTGCAAGCATCATTTGTCTCTTAACTGCCACAGTCATTAACAATTTAGAGGTGGCTACTCTTAGTGACAATTCACAAATGCATGGCACTTCAAACTCTCTATGTGACTGTTTCTGGCAAATAAATCATGTTGCTCTTATCAGATCTTGTAACTGTAGATTATGTTTGTCATGAGCAACCACAGGACGGCTTTTGCACTTTATTTCTGCAACTGTATTTCTTTCTTTCATACTGTTTTAAAAGCATTAATGGTTCTTGTTGTCTCTCAGATTTGCACCCTTGCTAAGTTGTAAAACTTGGCAATCTGGAGAAACATGGGATCTTTCCAGGTCTGTGGGTCACCTGTGATGGAAAGAACCTCCGGAGAAGGTTGGCTTCCTAGCTGGTAATCACCTAAAATCTACTGGACTTGTAGAGGAAAAAGGAGAAGGAATGCTTTTAAAAAATGAAAGATAAAACTGGAAAATTTGAAAATAAGGGTGATTCACCAAACTTGATAAGGTAAAATGAAACTCAGACCTGCATACACTTGGCCACAAACAACAGAAAATAAAACCTGCACAACCTATCATTGTATGTTTGCAAAAGCACTTCACAAAGAGGCCTAACTGCATTAAAATCTTTAAAAGGAAGCTACACTTCACAATTTAAAGCCTTATAACACTCTAAGACACAGTTTGTAACTTGCATAAACACAACTTCTGCAGAAAAAGGGTATTGAAACATAAGACAGTCACAAGGAAATGAATTACCTCACAAATGACCTGATCAAACACTTAATAACACCCAATATTGCAAAACAAGAAGGCAAAATCTGATTGTCAATGGTATCCAAGGTGTTCTCTGTATTTCATATGCCCAAAGAGTTACAAAAACATACTCAAACTGAGTAGGATTGCAGAAAAAATCACTAACTCTAGAATGTATATGGAAAGAACTCCCTACAAAGAGTAAAAAAAAATGACTATGTACTCTCCAAACAACTGTAATCAGATAAAGATGAGCCATCTCCATTTTCGTGTATCTCATAAATGTGCCCAAAATATCTGCTAAAAGTCCTCCAAAAAGGGTCTCCAAAGCAGAAATAGTTAAGGCATGCCATCAATAATCATAAAGGCATCTGAAAATGTCTTTGAATGCCTTTAAATGATCTTTAAGGCCACTGAAAATAAGTCAAATCTGTGCAATAACTCCCCTGCAACATCATAAATGTTTGATATTTTCACAATAAAGGACATAAATACACATTTTTCTGCATCCATTTAACATTGACTAAGTGATTTATAATTACACCACCTTAGTTAATGTTTTACATTCCAAATTCATTACAAACTTATGCAGGAAATAATGGTATTTAAGACATAACATTTAATTCCCTGATTTTGCATGATTTAGGGTCAATTAAATGTCATGAAAGGACGACAAAGTAATCGACAAGACTTACTTTGTTGTTTGTGATAATATGCCCAATGTTGCCTCTTTGCATTTTTATTACGAATGATAAAGTAATTCATAATTCATTACTTTATCGTTCGTTTACAACATTTAATCGATTTCTAGACTATGCAAAAAATGACATAAAAAACGTTGTAACTCCTAGGCAAAATGACACGACTTACATACATTTGCACCATATCTCGCATCTCATAGCATCAAAAACGTCTCACAATTCCTAACCATTTCCATTTTCGCATACATCTCTACCAACAAAATACAAGGCCTAGGCAAAATATTATAAGGTGCCCCTTATGACTACATATACACATCACCATGTCTCAAAAAGAAAAGCATACCCACCTTGTAACTCCAACACCAACATATCTTGCAAGATATACTACTCAGCCTTATGTTCTCATAATGCATTTTGACCTTGGGAAAGAATAGAAGGTAGAAGGAAGTCTCACGGCCCCATGCACAATGACTAGGTTTTAAAGACTTGAGCAAGTCTTTACCACGGCACGAAATAGATAGCAATGATTTTAATTTTAAATCAAAGTCTAAAATACACGAATGGAAACAGGGAATCGCCCCAAAAGGAAGAAAAAACCTAAAAGACATCATTCGCATTTGCTTCTGCTGTTGTGCTTGCTGCCGCTCAACCGCCGTCGCCTGTAGGGTTTGAAGCTCAAAACGCACCATTTTCTGTCGATTCTGGGTCAAATTTTGGTTGATTTTCTGAGAAACATTCATGGTAAGTTGTTTTTCACTGAGATTCGACCTCTTCTAGTTGATTTTGGGCCGATTCTGGGCCTTTATGGTTGCATTTTTACTGGTTTTGATGCATCTTTTTGCTGTCTTTTTGTGGCCACGAACTTCTGTATTGCATTTTTTGCCTGTGAGGCCGTCATTTTGAGAGCCGTTTGAGGAAAGAAAACTGTGATTGGCACAGCAAATGGCAGAAAAAAAAAGAGGTAATTTGTTTTTTGCTGTATATCTCTCCTTTTTTTGAGATTTTCTTGCATACTCCGCCTTTGTTGAAGCACGATTTGGAGGCTTCTGTGAATCTTGTCAAAAATGAGTATAAAAAACCTTACTTTCTTCTGTATCTTGCTATTATCTGAACTCTAGCTCGACCCATGACAAAAAATTTGTAAAAGAGGAGATTTCTATGCATTTTTCTGAATTTTTTTTGTACACTTGCTGCCTGGGGCCGTGATTCTGAGGGGTTTTGTGAGCATTTGCTTAAAAATGAGTTAAAACCTTTAGATCTTTCCTATTTTTCTACATTTTTTTGGCTCCAAACGAGCCCCAGCCTTTGCTTAAAACTTGAAAAATGACATCGCTGTGCGTGTTGCATTCGAAAATCTGTATTTTCTTTTTTGTTGCGGTGAGACTTGAGCATTTCTGGGCATTTATTCTAAAATGAGTTCAAAGGATTTCATTTTTTTTTATGAGGCTTTCATTTCTTGATCAAAATAAGCTTCAACTATGACTGTACTTTGAAAACCTATATATTGTTATGCTTCTGTTGGGTTTCCATTTGATACTATAGCAGCAAGCTTGTTACATTCATGAAAGTTTTGTATCCTAGGGTTTTATCAAACAAACCCTCACTGTATTTTACTTTCTCTGCTATCTTAATGGTTCTCAGAGCAAGTCTCCGTTCTCCTGTAGCTAATTATAGCCATACATTGCATATGAGAAAGAAAGCAGAAGTTTTGAGCCCTTATCTCCAGTGTTGCTTATAGTAGTTGAACTCTGTCTGCGCTCTGTCTTTGATATATCATTCATGCAAGACTGTAGATTGATACTTAAATGTGGAACTCTACATTTTGTACATCTTAAACAGTTGTTGCTGTTACATTCATATCCTTTGCATTATTTCTATCATTCCTGAGCACTCAAAACCAGTGTAGCAATACTATCTCACTGTTCATTCATAGAGACTTCCTTTGACGAGGTGACTGTTTTTCTAGGACTGTCTACTGTTTCCTCCTTCATAACTTGTTGATGTGGCTCCTATCTTCACGAGCATTGGTGACTGTTCCTTGTGTTTTGTTGACTGCTCGTTCATTGTTGACAGAGATCAACAACTTTCATAACTGTTATAGATTGTGCTCTTCAAATGTACTCAAATGTTTTACCATGATCAAACATCCTCTTTGATAACTCTGTGCTCACTGTTTACACGAGCTTGGACCATGACAAAAACCTGAAAAACCTGCAAAAACAAACGTCTCTGTGCATGTAGACCTCTATCTTTCTTGACACATGGCTGTATTTATCATGGCTTTTACAACAGCTATACTTGCACCATGATCTTTGTTTGCTTGACAAGTCATATTCTAGCAGGGTTTTGACTAAACAAGCTCACTGTTTTCAGTCTTAAATAACAACTCTTTTATGACTATGTTTTGCTGTTCCAATTCTTATTTTGCTGCACACTGGCAGTCGTTTCTGTATGTTATTCATAGCATTTTGATTGGCTTCTACTCTCTGTCAAATACATGACTACAGGCTGCTCTTTCCAACATGACTGTTTAACTGCTATGCCTTGCTCTTCATGACTGCTAGGGTACTCCTGCTGATGAATTGCTACTTTGATATTAGTCAAAGGCTACTTCCTCATGACTGTTTCTATATCTTTTAGAAAGAAAACTCCAAGTTTCATAAGTTTGAATGTAAACCTTGAAGGCAATGAAGTGATAGAGCTTGTATAAAGCTTCTTAAACCCTTAAAAATCCTTGGACTGTTGTCATTTTCCCAAGAGGTTCAGCCTCCGTGTATTGTATCTCAGTCATTTTGTATTGTTTATCAGACCCTGATGGTTCAACTGAAACTCCAGTCAACCACAATACTCATCATTCCCTTCAATTAGACTGCACAAGACTGTCACCTCGACCCTTAGATCTTATATTATGCTTTAAAACTTGAATCACTCTGTTCAGTTTTCTGTCCACATGCCACTGTACTCTTGCTACAGTGTTGAGTCCCTAGAAACTGTTAAGGCTCATGTGAAGCTTTCCCTTTTAATCTGCCTTTGTTCACTGTGTACTCTCATGACTGTCCTAATCTCTTTCCATGACTATATTTCTTTCTTCCTCCTGAACATGAAGGCTACTATATCTAATGCTCAAAAGTATTCATGCAGTGTAAATTAACAATTCATTTTGACATGAAAATCAAAAGATTAGAAGCTCCTATGAGCACTTCTTCAATCAGTTTTGATACAAGGTATTTAATTCAACCTTATCAGTATTTCACTGTATATGAGGAAAAATGCTATCACTGTAGCTGCAAATTCTCACTGTATTACTGCAACTTCTCATAGCATTCAAGCTTGGAAATGTTTTTCTGTATCTCATTTTAGCATACACTTATATCATTTGGACTCTTTCCGTATGTCATAACTATTGATTTTCCTCACATTTGGTACTGTAGCTTCACCTTCTTGAGACAATCAGAAGACATAGTCTTAAACAAAGTTTTCTGAGGATAATCATAAAACAATTGGTGTGAAGAGATATCACATCTTGTATGGGAATTTGTTGTATAGTATCCTATTGCTTGCCTTGAGTGTTTCTCTGATTGAAGAAGTGTTAGTGAGTAAATTGTACAAAGTCCGAGTTCTTTTCAGCTATCCTTAAATTATCAATCCCACAAGCTATTTGAGCATCTTCTTCTTTGGACTGTCATGATACTCTTGCATTTCATAGGGTTTGATGACTATGAACCTTGTATTAGTTTGCAAATCTGACCTCTATATTTCTCTCACATTGTTTTATGCACCAAACAATACCCTCATGCTGTCTTCATGCTGGTGGCTGCTCTTGATATCATAGGTGACAATAATTTGACAGAGGTGAGTGAAGATGACTGTTCTTTGCAACTTGACTGTCCCATTCATTCATTTCCTATCATGCATGTTCCTTGATGTTGCTTGACTGTCACCACCTTGTATGTCATGGTCCACATGGATTTTGTTGCTCCTTTGTCCTACATGATTGATGTCCATTTATTATGACAGTCTGCTATTCCATTATACGTTATGACAGCACTTATTGCTGTTCATCTCTTCAATTGGGCAGCATGCTTGCTGATGTGTAGTCGTTACTCCATCCTCTCTTTTTTCTTTCATGACTGTCTTTATCATGGCTGCCCCTCTGATTGCCTTCCTGCTGACTGTTATTGCTCTTGACAGCTATGGTCTGCCTTCTGAACATGCTCCTTAGACTATGTTCTTGCATTTGTATATTGCATCTGAAATGTTCTATAAGGTTTATGAGCTGGGCTCAACCCTTGTGGGAGCCACATTTCCTCCACTCATAATGTAACCTGATGAATCAAACAGAAACATAATTACACCTGTATCTGCACATGAAGCAAACATGTTAAGAAAAACAAGGACTTGCAATCAATATTCTTGATTTGTCTTCTCAAAGGTCTCTGTGACACTAACTGGTTTACTGCATCTGAAAAACAAATTGTATATTTATAGATGTATATCATACGATGTATGATGCCTCGTCATTGCTCTAACATCAGTTTTCCAAAATTTTATGCAGATAACTAGGGGGAGCAAGGAGATAGCAGCTGGATGCGGGACACACAGACAATATAGGACAACACAAGACATGGCAACAGGATAAAGACTCGTCATTCAGGCAATGACGAGTCACCCTATCTCATATGCATATTTGTCTTTTAGTTCTTCTATAAATGTATAGTTTGTCTTTTTCATTTGCAATGAAACAGTTAGTCTCACGGCTTGTGTGAGACCTTATACACTTATTTTTTCAATACAAATTGCTGATCTTTTAAAAAATTTGTACAATCTCTTAAATATGAAATGCATCTGAATGCAACAATACACTGTAATCTTCATTTGTACCATACATGTACATGGATATAATGCAGCAGAAATAAAAATGTACCTTTCTCTCCTTCAAAAACTGAAAAGCTCTACCTAATTGAGCTAGTAGTGAAATCTAGGTAACAATTCTCAAATAGACATGCTGGGCTCAACCCTCGTGGGAGCCACATTTTCTCCACATGCTAAAATAAAATGAGTGTTAAATGACCCCTGTATCTGCACACGAAGCAAACTTATTAGAAAATAAATGCATGTTTTGGATGTGTTTGATGACTGATTGTTCTCTAGGACATCCAGGGTATACATTTCTTGTTTAATGCAATTGAGGAACAGTTTATACATGTATGGTATCTTGTTCATGTATGATTTGGGACCATTCATTGCTTAGAGCATTGCTCTAACACAGTTGTTGTTGCCAGATGCAGGAACCAGGGACGACATGAAGCTAGGAAGGACAAAGACGACTCGGGGCGACAGAACAACACACCAGAACTAGAACCAGTCATTCTCAGGCAATTACTGGCCTCTAACCCTACATGCACATTACTTTATTTACTTATTCATGTATAGATTGTTCTTCTATTTCATTGAATAAGGCAGTTAACCTCACGGCTTGTGTGAAATGATGAACATTTTACATTCAATAAAGATTATTTGTTTTTTGGAAAGGATTTTGGATAAACCCTTCTTATGTTACATGCACTTGGATAAATGCAGTAAACTAATAAACATAATTTCCTGAATTATTTCATTTATGCACTTGAATGTAATGTATGAAGGCCCAGATGAGATGTACCTTACAAGTTTTGAATCAAAACTCTACCTGAATGAGCCGTAGTGAAATTTAGGTAACAAGATCACCATACCTACATATGATGGATCAAACAAATGTTCAACTAGGGCTTGGTTTCAGAAGTTGGATACATACTTTTCATTGAATCCAATGTATAAGGAAGCAATTAAGTTAGTTACCCTGCATTTGGAGGGTGTGGCTCATGAGTGGTGGTACCATGTCATGGTTACACAAGGGCACAGCTCCATCACTACCCTAGAAGAATTGAGTTAGAGCTTGGTAGAGAGATTTGATAGGAAGGATTGGGAGGTTCATTTCAGAGAGCTAGCACAATTGAGGGTCTAACCAAACCACTCAAAGGTTTGGTCATGGCTTTTCATCCAATATCTTTGTAGGATGCCATCAAGAGGGCTTTGAACTTGGAGGATTTAGTGGCCAGAACAAATTTCACTCCAAGATTCCATCCATGGGGCAACATAATAAACCTTTCCAAAAAGGTTTCCCGCAACCAAAGGCGTTACCTCAAAGTTGAAGGTTTCCCTCAACCAAAGGCGTTACCTCAAAAACCAAACAAAGTTGAAGATTCTAAGAGTGAGCTCCAAAGGAAGAAGTTGTGTTTTTCTTGTAGAGAGCCTTGGGAGCCTAGACATAGATGCTTGGGGAAGGGACAGATACACTACATAGAGGATGTTTCAGATGAGGATTCAAAGATAGAAGAATTAGAGCCCGAAGTTGTAGTTAATGAGTCAGAGCATGAGAACAAAGAAGGACAGTCTTCGGGAGGCACACTTGCCACTCTTTCTCGACCACCCAAGTATCATCCCTTCTGAATTCGTGGAGTTTTGCAGGGTCATAGAGTTACAGTGTTGATTGATAGTGGGGCCACACAAAACTTCATTGATGAGGGTTTGGTGACTAGGAAAGGGCTAAAAATAGAAGAATTTGAAAAGTTAAATGTTGTTATAGCAGATAGCATAGTTGGAAAACTCGGACTCAACAAAAACTCGTCAAGCCCAAAAAACTCGACTCGGCAAAAAAATCGGCAACTTAAAAAATTGCTTAAATTTCATTAGAAACACATTTTTTTGCAAAATTCAATGACAAGATGTATCCATTGAGTCCATAAATGAGTACAAAAGTGTTTTCTATTAAATTTGATTGATTTGAATGCAAATTGAGTACAAAATCGCATCCTCATACGGAATCCTAATGGCTGATAGCCTGATACAATAGATAGCTGACAAAATGAAAATAGTAAAACTAAAAGTAAATACAACATTTTACATCTTCCTCTTCCCTAATCTACTGAAAACTAGGGGAGAGGTAGAGGTTCTAGTCCTTGGAGTCCGTTGTGGCTCCTCGCTTGGCATGGAAGACAGTGGCTCGAACTCCATCCTAGTAGTAGATGGCAATGACTCCTCCTCAACCTCATCAATGTCATCCAATCCTAGATCATCTGAAAGGCATTCCCATGACAATGCATAAGAATGGTTGTGTTTACGTTGTCGTGTATCATTTTTTGAAGATGATCATCATAGTTGCTCGCAAGATCATTTGCAAATGTAGTGTGGTCCACTTTGGACTTCCAACATCCATTGAGTCTAACCATGATCCCAAACTCGTCAACTATTTCAAGAAATCATTGTAGGACATGTCGGTTACACAATTGGATCCCTTAGCATTATCCCCCCATTCACAGATGACCAATCAGAGACTGTCAACTACACAATTGTGCATCTTTTACAAATGCACAATAGTGTAACCATGCAAATGGGAGAAGCTGCTTTTCATTCAAAATGTGTGTTTTTGTGCCAAAGTGTAAGATCCCTAATCGGATCTGCCCTAAAATTCTGAATATTGAATTCTGAATTCTGCCCTAAATTTCTGCACTTTAGAATTCTGTTTAAAACCCTAGCATTCTGATTTTATTTCTGCTCTTAATTCATTAATCACAACGAACACAAATGCATTTTAAATGCTCAAATATTAGGGCAAACATAAATCTTTATGACATTAGGTCCAGACATGAACTTTCCACGAATAAAGAACATCTAATGGCAATTAAAATGGAGACAAAACTGATTTCTGAGTCACACCAAATTGCTGCTACAAAAATCAGACTTCTAAATACCAATGAATAGGCTCAAACGTGCCCAATTTACAATTCAAATCTCTGCCCTTACATTGAGATTTAATATTTGGTTTGTACATACCAATTGATGCTCCACAAACCCACCAATTAATGGCGCCAATCCTAGGGCATGAAACCCTAATGAAATGTGACATAAAGCCACCAAGAATGCTGCTCCAAAACCTGACTTTCTGATCTGCAGACTCTGATATGAAAACTGATCACAATAAGCATGCCAAACAAACCCTAGTTGATGGCAATCAATCCTAGGATGAGGGCAATGAAACCCTAGATACCAAATATGTCAAATAAACACCAAAACTTGCCTTCAAACCCTTTGATCTGTGGGCTGATGTAAATTTGCTGATGTCTGATTCAAAAATCTGAATGTAAAAGCATGAAATCTTTCACCAACAAAACCTCCAAAGTGTGGAGATCCAACTCCAAACCCTAGCCATGGAAAGAGTGATGAAAATATGCAATGGAAACCTTCAAATCTGAAGCAAATCGCCCAAAACCTGCAATAGAACTTCAAACCCTAGCTGATATGATGAATTCCTTTCCAAACCCTAGCTGATATGAAGCTCCAATTATGTGAAAACCTGCAAATAAGCTCAATGATGAACCCCGGATGGATCGACCTCACAATGTGGGTTGAGTTTTCGTCCAAACCACAAATCCTAAGGGTTTTTGTCCTTAGAACTTCGCTAAAACTCTGTTACAGCCAAGAGAAAACTCTCCAAATGACAAATGACAAATAACACAAGATGATGAAAATGACCTCCAAAGCCATAATTTATAATCCTCCACTTGGGTGCCCCAATCAAATACATTTTATTTCACTTTCAAGTCCGCCATAAATAAAATATTTTATTTTAATTTTCTTTTTATTTTCCTCAAGTTGGGAGGCCAAACTTGGGATATTAAAATAATAATATTTTATTATTTTACCTCTTCACACTTGGGCGGTCACCTTTGGAAAAATGTAATAGTTTAATACATAAAATATTATATTTATTGTCATTTTAATTTATTTTATTTTCTTTTTATTTTATCCAAGTGGAGCGTCCAATATATATTAAAATATTACTAATAAAATTTTAATATTAAAATATTAATATTTTATTTATTTTTCCTTCCTCCACTTCGACAAATAAAATATTATTTTATTTTGTCATTTTTTCCTTTTTCCTTTGAAAGTGACTTTCCATTCTCCAAGCTTTAAGTTATTTTCCAATTTTCCAAATATCTAAGTCACTTCAGTCATTGTAGCCAACTTTCCAAATGTCAAGGTCACTTTGCAATAATGGCTCAACAAGGGGACATTACACAAAGACCAGTGCAACACAAACACCAGTCTATGCACAAGTGTGCAGTCTCAAATGATAGCACTCTGCAAGCAAGTTGGCGAGTCCAAACCAGAAACTCGACGAGTTTTGCTAGTGAGTAAACACTACACTCGCCATACAGCAAAACTCGCGAGTTTTTCATGACTCACCGAGTACTTGGCGAATCTTCCATCCATGGCAGATAGCTTCACCATTTCTTGCACCAAGAGGATTCAACAACTTGACATCACCCTAGGAAGGCATAGAGTGTGTGATGATTTCTATGTGGTTGGCATAGGTGAGACAGATGTAGTTTTGGGTGTGCAATGGTTGCATTCATTTGAAGAGTTTACCCAAAACTATCAAACTATGGAGTTGAAGTTCAAATCTAATGGGAAAGAGGTGGTCCTTCAAGGCCTTTCTAATGGAACCCCTAGAGTTGTTTGGCCAAGAGGATCGAGAGAGCTTTTCCTAGAGGCCAAGTAACTTGGGCAGCACAATGTTTGATTACAAATACAAGCTCATCCCAAGGTGAGAAGTCTTATCATGTTGATATTCAAGCTATTTTGGACAAGCATTGCATAGTGTTTAGTGATATTCCTCCAGGTTTGCCACCAAATAGAGGGTTTTAGCATGTCATTGAGTTGGAGGAGGGATCTAAACCGGTCATCACTACCCCTTATCGCCATCCTAGAAAGCATAAGAGATTGAAAAGGTGATTAAGGAGTTGTTGGATATGGACCACATAAGGTCGACTTCTAGCCCATTTGCTTCTTCTGTGGTTTTAGTTGAGAAGGATGGTAACATGAGGATGTGCATTGATTATAAGGCTCTCAACAAGAAAACAATCAAGGACTGCTACCCTGTTCCCTGGATCAATGAGTTGATAGATGAGCTTCATGGGGCGGTATACTTCTCCAAGATTGATATCCAGTCGGGGTGGCATCAGCTAAGGATGAGAGAGGAGGATTTGCATAAGATAGCCTTCAAATGTCACTATGGGCATTATCAGTTTACACTTGATGGCAGACGCAACATCAAGAAATGAAGATTCATTAGGCAAGCATCCAAACTTGCCAAGATTTGGAAAAACGTACAAAAACTCAAGGGTTCTTAAGCAATAGCAAAAAAAATCCCCATTCTCATTCATGGCTCTTGTAAAGTTGTATTCTTGGTGTGTCAGTCTCAACTAGATTTTGTGTCTTTATTGTCATATGGGTTCAATTCTCAAAATTTATGTCATATAAAATCATAGCTCACATTTTGTATGTATTGCTTCTTCTCAAGAGACTTCCTTTACCATTTTGAATACTTAGGATTAATGAAAGCTAAGTTTCAATTTTTACGACTTCCTTTACCATTGAGTATATAATGTGGGTAAATCCTAAATGATGGACCTTTCTCGTTCTCATTTCTTAATACAAAACAAAAAGAGTTGCCAGGAAGTCGTGAGTTTACTGAGAGATTTGCAAATGTAGTCAATTTTGCGCAAGCAGGTGCCCCAATTTTTCTGCTTAGTTCATTCTACTATTTTACATTTTGCAGAATGTTTCTTAATGATAGTTTAAGAATGCAGCTGGACTAGGATACATAAGATTTCCTCATCATGGGAACAAACCAAGTCAAAGAAAAAAAAGAGAATGCATTATTTTCAGTCACAAGGCTCTCTTGGCTTTTTGTCCAGTTAATTTCATAGATACGACAATTTTACAAATAAGAGTACAATACCGTCAATCAATGGTGTCTTAAAAATGATCAAACCAATAAATCCATGAAGTAAGAATGTGAAGACCTAAGTCGTCACTATGCATACATAAATAATTTGTGTCCAACACAGACCAAAAGGCATGATGAAACTTATCTGTACTTGAATTGTTGCGAAAGGTGAATACATAAAAGCACAAATGTGAAATGGTTTGAGATACGCCATTTTTTAGCTTTCCTAATGTTCAACATGGCAATAAGTGGCTACAAAAATAGAATATTCAGAGACAAGCAAAAACTTTTTGGTGAACAATATGTGCTGACATTTTTGCTTATGCATTCAAATGGTTCATTTTCCTAAGAACAGAAACTGGAACAAAAGATATCTAATACTTCTTTGTATTCTTTAGAGCAGAAAAACTTACCAAAAAATGGAACAAGAAGAGCAACGCAGACAGTTGAGACAACAAGAATTGTCCGTATAAAAATGGATGCCCACCATTCACTTTTGGAATTATTTTGTGGAAGCAACTCCTCCAAGCTTCTTGCGACAGGATTTAATAATAAAGCATATTTGCTTAAAGTTAAGGAGATATCAATCATCAAATTATATCTAACAAGGGTAATACAGCTGGATGCTAACCACACTAACTTTAATGAAATAAAACTTCATATAGTAATTGATTTACTCTGTTGCAAGGATATTTGGTAAAAGGATTGATAACCTGACAAAGAATTTCAACCATTGGATTATGCCAGAAAATATTATAACAGCCAAAAGCTAACTGTTACTTGGATGAAGTGAAAAAACAAAAAACATATAGTACCAAAGAAAAAATCAAGTAAAAGATAAGCTCACTGTTGTCCAGACTGCAACTTTTGAAGCAACTGATCGTCTTGGCAAGTTCAAGGTGATCTGGGAAAGTGTACCCTGACCAAACATGAGGAAGCCCATAATTGCCATCCCTCCATAGAGTATCACACACAACACAAAGCTGGAGACAGAAATTGAAAACTAATATCAATGATTCAATATATTATCATGCACCATCAATAGTTTTGGAAGCATGATGAATCCTTTCTATTCAAGTTTAGAGATTTCCACAGGTAAAAGTTTTGAAGCAGAAGAAGATAAAGCACAGTTGAATCCAGATATATCATTCATAACTTTCTACTGCTGAATACTCAAGTCTTAGGTAAAATTTTAGTACTTAAGGATTTTCTTAATATTTGATATGTTCTACACAAAAAATCGATTGTCTCAAAGAAAGCAAAATTAACAAAAACATTTCATAAAAATTGATGTGAATCTTTATTTTCAATTGGCAAATATATCGGAACACTTTTGGCAAAAAAACAGCACAGCAAAGTTGAAAATGTTATCCACTATAATCTTCATTGCCTTCAACTCACTCTGAACTTCCAATAGTTTATGGTCAATACCTCACTACCAATACCATGCCAAATTGACTGCGGTCTTCCATTGATGCATAGATGTTGGGGAACACGGAATGGCCAGAGTAACAGAACCCGTACACACCAACAGCAAAAGGAAGCTTAGCCCAGTTTGCAAATGGACCTCCATGATGAAAACCTACTCCATCTACAGCTCCCACCCAAAAGACTGAGACCACTACCAATACAGTGGCAAGGACTCCTCCAGCTGCATATGAAATATATTCAAAAGAGAAGCACACTGAAACTAATTTTTTTTAAATATTATACAATGGAAAGAAGGAAAGCACACTTCACAAATATGTCAGAAGGAAGACAATGAAACCTGAGAGGTAAGAAAGAATACGCAAATCCTTGAGCCAAACAGTTGGAAGCACTATCAGTGCAGTTAAAATACCAAAGGAATGGTTAGAACTCAATTGAACCCCAGCAACATCAATATGAAATCCTGGGAAAAGCCTTGTCAAATTGTCTCCTTCCAGTATGACGAACTCTACACAGTATGCCTGGATTATTAAAGAAAAAGGTATGAATATCAAATAAAAGTGGAAAGGATATGAAAGAAACTAGATTTCCTCTGCTGTATTTAGCTCTTTTTTTTCCTAGAAAACCTAGTGTGTAACCCCCTGACATTTTCCCATATCCATGGATGGTGCCCAGGGTAAATCGCTGACCAAAAATATGGCCACTAACCCCGCAGGGAGGTCAAGAATGAGGCCCACCACAGAGGCAGCCAGCCCGGGGAATAGCCCCCGCGACCTCCTGCATGTCATATCCAACACTTAACCACTAGAGCTAGCCTACTGAGCTATGCTGTATTTAGTTAACTGGATGATTAAGGTACTTACATAGAGTTCGCAATACAAAATAATCTGCACAAGCAAGAAAGAACTTATATGAGAACTAGTATTCTATGACAAGTAAAAAGAAGATGACTAGAATTATACAATAACTTCTTTGAACTTGATCATTATGGTAAGCTTACAAATCAAGGAAAAGAAACTAGCTAACTGAAAGAAGATATTACATTTATGTAATTGAAATCATTTCTGACAAGAATTATAATTAATCTGCAGACATGTATCCTCCAAAATGGAGGACTAAATACATCTTTTCAGGGATGCCTGTCAAAAAAAAAATCAACTCATTGTTCCTCTCTTCTTCTAATCATTCATATTCATATTTTAAAGCAACTTCATTTCTGAAATTTCTGAGATTAAACATTTTTGTAAATATTGTAGGGTTAATTAAAAAAGTCCTAAGTTGCATTAAAACCATTTTGCATCGAGGCCATTACTTTTCCATGATAAAACAATCTAGATATCCTGAAGATAAATTAACGTCAGTGTCAATTCTGTAATCACTAGAAAAGAAAAATTTATGAAAGGAGTTGAACAAGCGCCTTAACAAGTATCTCTCAATTTGGAAAGGCAGAAGAATGATCACATGCTTCAGGAATAGATCAACGAAATAGTGTATTATTAACAAATCAGAGCCAGGTGCAAACAAAGGACTAAGAGGAAGAAGTAAATGAGAGCTACAATATCAAAAAAGAACAAAGTAGCCAAGTTTCTCCCATTTCCTTGCCATCACCAGAACAAACTAGTTCTAGGTCCAGAGTGGGCATCGGTCTGCAAACGGGACAGACAAGGTGCACCCCTGCTGCCCTGCCTACCCTATGGGTATGTCTTGGGCCGCGCCCGAGCAAACCCACAAGCCAAAAGCATCCATCAAACATCCAATCCACCCTTTTTAACAATAAAATATGCATTTTCAACCCTAAACGTGAGTAAAACCTAAAAGCGCCCCAAAACACTTGCAACTAATTCATTTCACAAACACAAGCCCACAAAAACATCCAATAGCATTGAAAGTTGCCATTTTTTTTGTGTTACCGAGGAACATGTCCCCTGCACAAACAGACCTGCCCTTTGTAGGGGACATTTCAGGGACGCATAGGAAAATTCGCACCCCCCCCCCCTTTTTTTTTTACAATGCCCTGAATCGTTTCCAGTATGCCATTCCAGGAGGCTGGAAACAACAAGGGACTGCTAATTGTCCCCTACAACCCAGCGCATGAAAAGTTAATTTTAAAAAAAAGACACAAATTTATTAAAAATAAAGAGATGTGGGGACCCACAAGGGCCCTCACGCCCCTTTAGATAAAACCTAAGCCTAAACTAAAGATTTTAACATCCAAAAACAAAAAAGGAGCTCATTTTTATCATTTTACAAATTGTGAAGAGGAAAAGGAAGGAGGAGCACAACTATTAGAAACCAACTCAAAGAAGGGAACAACAGTGAGAAGAGAGCAAGAAAAGACCAGATCTACATCATTTGAGGTAAGTTCACTATCTCTTGTTCATTTCAACAAATTCTTTTGCAATTTTTTTGTTTCTGTCAAAATTTCAAATACTTAGGAGAGTTTTTTTGTTTGTTTGCGTTCTATGTTTGCACTTGCAACTGTCATTTACATTTTCAACCAAAAAAAACGAGCAACAGTGAGAGTGGTGAGGGTCAACAAATTGAAATTGAACAAAGAGCCTATGGTAGTAGAATTAGAAGTAATGTTGGAGATTCTTCTGGGGATGGGAGTGTTGCAGGGACAACTAGTTCAAATAATCCATTTGAATGCCCTTCTAAACTCTTGAAAACTTATGCAAAGGGCCCATTTAATCCCAAGAAACCTTTTTTATAATTGCAACAACCACAAACAAAAACATTCAAGGGGGAGTAGAGTATGATTGTGTCATGTGTGCCAAAAGGACTATAGGGGCAGCTACACAAGAGTTTACTCTAATCTTTTGGGCATACCTAGACAAGGGGTAAAAGCATGTTTAAAAACAAAAATAGCTAAGGCCAAGGTGACTAGGTTGCACATGGAGGGTGAAGTAAGAAATAAAGGAATGTCAATAGAGTCTATGCAACCTAGTGTGTCATTGCCTACCAAATCTATAGATGTTGAAAGTCAGAGGAAAGAAAAGGTCCACTAGTGTTGCAAGCATGTTTAATATGCAATCACGAGAAGTGGTCGATAGTTCTATTGCCAAATTTTTCTCTACTAATGCCATACCATTTCATATGGCACACTCTCCATATTTTAAACAAATGTTCAAAGATGCACTTGTTGTTGGTCCTTCATATGTCCCCCTTGGAGATCATAAGCTACGCACCTCCCTCCTTGATAAGGAGTATTCCAAGGTGAGTATAGTGATGGAGGAGTTGAAACAAGTTTGGATAAGGGATGGCTACTCTATCATTATGGATGGGTGAACCGATATTAGACATCGGCCACTCATCAATGTTATTGTCACATGTCCAGTTGGCTCTTATTTTCCTATTATTTTCTTAGAGATGTTGATTGCTCGATGAAGAGGAAGGATGCAAATTTTCAATTTCATATTTTGAAAGATGTCATAGAAGAGGTCGGGCCCTCTAATGTTGTACAAGTAGCGGTTGATTCAGCCCATGTATGCAAGTTAGTTGGCTTGATGGTGGAGGGTGCTTACAAGCACATTTTTTGAACCCCATGTTGTGTTAATGCATTGAAAGGCATTGGGAAGATAGATTGGGTGAAGGTAATGGTATCAAAAGATAAAGCCATTGAAATGTTCATTTACAACCATCACACATAACTTGCTTTGTTTAGGATTTTTTCAAGGAAGGAATTCCTCAAGCCTGTGGAAACCAAATATGCTAGCTACTTTATTTTGTTGGAGAGGATGATTGAGGTGCAAGAGCCTCTACAATTAATGGTGGTTAATGGTGGGGGTAGATGGACAGAGGCAGGCACAACTAAAGGAAAAGTGTCAAACAAAAAATCCTAGACGATGATTGGTGGTCCACAAGGAGGTAAGAAATTCTTTTTTAATAAATTGTTGATTTTAGTGTCCCCAACTTTTTTTTTGGATTTTTACAATATTTGAATGAAGCAATGCAAGCCCTCGCACTTTCTAATCACCCAAATCCCAATGTACACAAGGTGAGAGCATATAGTGTTTGAGAACACTATCTAGATAAATGCAAAGCTGAAAAAATAAATAGGCAGCATAGCTAACCAGATCAACACCATTTCGGCAAACAAGTATGTAGATATGCTCAAAGTCACTAGCAAATAACAAGCAAGTCTGATAAAAAGCAAACCTAATAATGCCAAACAGGTTGGAAATGAAATGCAAACGCAAAGGGATCTTGCAGTAAACCATCCAAGATCCTTACAACATCAAATGTAGTTACTATACTGGCAGAGAACTAACCAGTTTTTAAAATCTATTCAATATGCCAAGAAAACTGAAAGCACATAAGATAAATCCCTGATTATGGCAGAAACCAACTTCTTCAATTAATTTGAATCAACAAACATGTCAAAGAACTATTAGAAGCATGAAGGACAATAGTATCAAGCCGCAATATTAGCCTCTATAGCTACAATATTATTACTCAAATCTGAACTGCACCCAAACACTTTAAATATTTCCCAGAATTTTGAAAACAATTCATTGCCTCAATGGTACGGTTGCCTTATAAGGTGGTATGGCCTACATAAAGTCTGAAAATAAGGTCTCAAATAGTTGTTACAAACTCAGAAAATTCTGAAATAATGTTGCACCTTTTTACAACTATACGTCACTCCAAAACATGCTGGAAATAAGACTGCACACCAAGATAAAATTGTACATCACCTTTTAATGCTGCTAAACATTATCATATAGTACGGCTGATAAAGAGTGCTAGACAAGGACAAAAAGAGGTCAAAACTTGTCCCTTTGGAATGTATGGCAGCCTTAGATGAGTCTTAATGTTGTATGACAGCTGAAACATAAGATTTCCTTATAACTTCACCTCCAAAAAGGTACAGCTGCACCTATTTTGTCTTATATGCAGAGTTTGAAATCAATATGGCTCTTTCAAAAGTTAGAGTTCTTTTAAAACCATCACACCTTCCTTTGTGAAATGTACGGTTGAATGTGAACTTTATAACCATATGGCCAAGTACAGGAAAAGTACGGCATGCTAAATAATACTCAGCAGCAAACAATATATTTATAAATTGGTATGGGTTTGCAAGCAAATATTAATGGATGTCATTTCAAAGTGAATAACCAAACACACAAGCTGAAATATTATTCACTCTAAAAATCCACACCAAAGAATCAAACAGAAAAAAATGGAAAACTACAACACCAAACTCACAAACCAACTGGAACTAGAACTTTCAGTACAACAACAATTCTTATCTAAAATTGTTCAAAGAGAGATGAAGGTTTTTGTCCCCAAATTCAATCTTGCAGCGCACAGATAATCCCTGGATGGAATTACTCAAATGACTAGGAGGGTTTTTGTTTGTTTGTTTTGATTTGTTTTGACATTTGATGTTGGATGCAGCAGTACAAAGTGAGTACTAGCTATCACCCACAGACGGATGGGCAAACAGAAATAGTAAACAAATGGATGGAAAGGTACCTCAGAAACTATGTTTCTTGACAGCAAAGAGCGTGGATCAAATGCCTACACCTTGGGGAGTATTGTTATAACATGACCTATCATATGTCCATCAGGATGTTACCATTTATGACTTTGTATGGGTATGAGGCCCCTAACTTCATGGATTTACTGCTTGGATTTGTTACAGGAAAGTTGAGACATCATGAAAGCACTTAAGGAAAATTTGCAGCAAGCACAAAATCCGCAGAAGTTGTATGCTGATCAGCATCAAGTGGAACGCAGTTTTGAGGTTGGGGACATGGTTTATTTGAGACTTCAGCCATACAGACAGTCTACTCTCAAGAAGAGTGGAGCAGAGAAGATGAAACCCAGATTTTATGGTCCATTCAAGGTGTCCAAGAGAGTTGGAGAGGTGGCCTATGAGTTTGAATTACCTGCCAGCAACAGAGTGCATAATGTTTTTCACGTATCCAAGCTCAAGAAGGCACTTGGACACAATGTAGTTCCCTCACCAGAGTTGCCACCCTTGGATGAGAAGGGGAAGTTAATACCGATTCCAGAGGCCATTATTGATTCACAAGAACAAACTCTTTGGAGAAGGATCATCAAGGAGTACTTGGTCAATTGGAAGAACTTATCTATGGAGGATGCAACATGGGAGAATGAGCAGATTTTGCAGCATCCTGAGTTGAAATTGCTTGAGGACAAGCAATTTTGGGGAGGACGGACTGTAATGTCCCCTTTCTAGCCAGTTCAACAGGTTGATTCAGTTAGCCTATTCAATGGTTCCCGTAGGCTAATGTTTGATGAATAGGGAACTTTAGTGGAGGTTACCAGCAGTTGTGACATGTATTGGATGTTTGATTGAGTTCCGACAATAGCCATGAGCATATCTTCCCTTTCTGGAGTGTCATTGGACGAGTTCTCTAGGACCTGCTATTTTTAGTAAGTTGGGTGGGGCACTGATGGAGCCCATTGTCGGTATTTCTATTCTTAGTTGCATCAGTGGGAGCAACTTGTATTGGTCTCTTGATATTTGAAGTGACTAAAGAATATTATTTTAAATATCGAAAAATATCAAAGTTAAATTAAATATTTAACTTATGATATTTAAATATTATAAGTTACTTTACTAAGTAACTAAGGGGATATAAGTGTTGTTTATTATTTAATGTGCTAGGGGAAGTTGGGCGCTCAACTTATGGGAGCCATAAGGAGTTATTAATATTTAATAAAATATTATATTAAAACTCCAACTTGGGTGTTGAAGGGAAAGAGGAAATAGAAAAGAGCAATATGGGAGCTCATTTGAAACATTCTTGTGCATCTTATTTCTTGAACTTTGTTCTTGCTGGAGACGTTGGTTTTCCTTCTAGGGTTTGTGAAGACAGAAACCTTTGCAAACTACACTTCCTATGTTGTTGAGAGACACAATCTGGGAGGTTGCTAGTGATTTCATACAGGAATCACGTTTGGACTACAATGATCGTTTTTAGGGGTTTATTTCCAAGTTTTCATTGCAGATTTTTCTGAGAAGATTTTTGAAATGATTTGCAGCAGTGTGTAGAAGGAGTTTTGAATTGATTTTGAGCTGCAACATTTTCCATAGAGGGTCGTACCATTTCTGGTAGAGGCCGCCATTGTTCACAGGGAGTTCGAGGGGTTTTAATGCTTGTTTATTCCTCCATTTTGGGCACCAAGATCATCTATCAGCGATCACATCCATATTGGCACTGCAGCAGCAGATTTAGAAGGTTTTGATGATGTTTGTATTGCTGTAGCAGCATCTACATAGGTCATACAGCTTCACAGTGGAGACGCGAGGCTTCTTGGGCCAAACGCCTCATTCTTGGTGACCATATCTCTTCCATAGTGAGCGCCTAGGGCTCTTGTTTGGATAGCTATCAATTTTAGAGGAGATAAAATCAAATCTGATATGTTGGAAGGAGTGTTGTAGCATCCTATCTGCTGGTTATTTGTATATCAGATCTTTACAACTCGAAATCTGAAATGGGTATGTTTCAAATCTATTGTTCTTGCCTTTTTACCTTCTGGGTATTGCTCGTTTAATCTTTATGTGCTCTTTACATTTTATGGGTATTGTTGAAAGTTGCATTATTCTATCATTGTACTGCTGCACTCAACATCAAATGTGAAAACAAATCAAAACAAATAAACAAAAAAATTGGCAACCTCACTTGTATCAAAGCATAGCAAGATGTTTGGGAGTATACCACCTAGAGTACCTCCCGATAGAGGGATAGAGCATGTGATAGAATTAGAAGATGGTGCAAAACTAGTGATTACTACACCCTACAGGCATCCTAAGAGGCTCAAGGATGAGATAGAGAAAATTATTAGGGAGCTACTAGAGATGGGGCATATTAGACCCAGCAAGAGTCCATTTGCTTCAGCAGTTGTACTAGTCAAGAAGGATGGGACAATACGCATGTGTATTGACTACCGTGCATTGACTAAAAAGACAATAAAAAACAAATACCCCTGTAATATCCCCATTGTCGGAGAGGTCATTTTTGAGAATGGAAAATTATGAAGGTAAAGAATATTTTCAAATCTTTAATTTTAAAACATCATGTCGACCTATGAGAGGAAGAAGAACGAATTTTAATAAGGAGAACACAAGTCTTGTGGGTCAATTTTGTGAAGGAAACACATTTACCTTGTTCGGCCTATTTGGAGTTAGATCGGCCCTATCAAGAAATTAAAGAAAATTGAATTAGTTAGGCACCAAATTTGAATATAAGTCGGCCAAGATGTGTTTAAGTCGGCCAAGTCAAGGAAGAAATTCAGACAAGCGCCAATACTTGGGAAAAAGGGAAAATTCAAATCATTGAATTAGTTAAGGTCGGCTTAGGTCGGCTCTAAATTAAAATAAAGTATTTCAAATTGTTTTAAGTGCCAAAAGTCATTGGAAAGTCGGCCAGCTCATGGGAAATAAAGAATGCAAGTATAAATACAAGTTTCCTACGACAATTGAAATTATCTTTTGGCTTGTTAACCTTTGTATTGTTTGCAATTTTTATTGCAATTTATTTGTCATGCCCCCTACCCCTATGAGCCGACTCCTCTTTGAGTAGAGAGAATTGAAATTAAAGATTTAAATTTGTAATTTCCTAAACAAGCCGACAACAAGCGACCATGGGGACCACATGGCAGATTATATCCCCTCCCTAATGCTGAAATCAAACACAAAATGGGATTCTGCGATCAAACAGAATTCAAATTACTAGTGTCCATAGATAACCATTAATTTAACTCCAAGAAGAATTCTTTATGACGTGGCAGCTGGTTACTACCACACGAATTGACCAAGGATTATAACAGGAGCGGCAAACAATCTTTATCTATGCACAGGTTACACAATATGAAGTAAGTTGCAGCTACACTAACTTCATAAGGCTCTTGTGGTCCATGGATGGGTCTTCTATGCCAAGTTCAATACTGCAATCCAACGTTAGGGAGTGTTGCGTTTCATATTTGTCTCCCCAAACAATCGCCACCTTTTTAGTATATAAGCCAATCACTTTTGGCCCAAAAGGAGATAATTTTAATTGGAAATTACACATACATTAAGACAGTGATCATAATTAGAGGGTGAGGCGATTAGTTGAAGAACAACGATTAGTTTAAAGCAGCGATTTCCAAAAGGTAGTGATTCATCTTGAAGAGGTGCATGTTAATAAAGAGTTTCCTCCCTTTGCAAAACAATGCATCTCTTAAATGACATCGTCACTCTTGGTGGAGATATATTAAGAGTTTCCATAGAGTATGGAGGAGAAAGAATGGAGAATAATCAATTAGTGGTTATTGAATATAACAACAAACATTCAAATTCCATCTGCAAAGATATTTATATTTATTCAGTCATATAAATTATTGAGAACAGCAAATCCTAAAACTAAACTAGAAGTTCAATAAGAATCATTATTGAATACACGTGCAGAAATAAAATAAGGAACATCAAGTCAGATCATTATTGACTGTCAATTATCTTTACTTATTGCATATCACTATCATATATAAAATACATAAAATATTGCAATAAACTGTCAACATGGACAAGGAGGAAATATGCACTATGGGAGAGAACAGCTAAAGGCACCCTTTACATTGACAGGTAGGGAGAGAACAGCTACTAAGGCACCCTACTGTCCTGTGAAAGGGAGAGAATGGCTAAGGGTACCCAAGGGCATAATTCTCCTCCTAATCTCCATATTGAGGGTTTATTCGCAAATTTAGGTTCACCAATCAAAGAAGAATGGTGAGGGACTGCTTGGAGGGTGAACTGTTGTCTGAAGGGACCCTGCCATGCCTCCCAGTACCTCCTCTTATATGACTGAATTTTGTAAACAAACTGAGTTAGCTGCATGATAATGAATATATAATCTCTCTATATTGATATTGTTTATGAATTTGAATGCAATGTAATCTTGCCTAACCCTAATGATTAAAGATGTATATATGTATATCTATATTTTGTATATGTTTTCCTATGTTATGACTGCAGAACTCAAATCCAAGAATTATGTAATTTTAAAGATATTCTAAGTGGTAAATCATAAACCTTAAACCTAACTTGTGGCATTTGAATTTCTAGAGCAATTTAGGTAAGGGACATTACAAATGGTATCAGAGCATCCTTCCTGCCATCCTGTGAATGATAGTTGATGCAATGTATATTCAAGTGTATACTTCATGACTTACGTGTATTCAAGTGTATACTTCATGACTTGTGTGTATTCAAGTGTATACTTCGTGACTTCTGTGTATTCAAGTGTATACTTCGTGACTTACATGTATTTAAGTGTATATTTCATGACTTACATGTATTCAAGTGTATACTTCATCACTTACGTATATTCAAGTGTATACTTAATGGCTTACGTATATTCATGTGTATGCTTCGTGTATTATTATGTGTTTATGCGTATACTTTGTGTATTATGTGCATGCTTCATGCTTCTTGTACTACATGTACTTATGCATGTACTTTGTGTATTACGTGTATGCTTCATGCTTATTGTATTACATGTATTTATGCGTATACTTCATTACATGTATTTATGCATACTTCGTGTAGTGCGTATATGCTTCATGCTCCGTGTATTTATGCGTATACTTTGTGTCTTACGTATACTTCGTGTATCATGTACACTTCATATATTACATATATCTATGTGTTTGCTTCATTCTAATGTTTCTTCAACAAGTTTACTCTATGTGTGTTTAAGATTACTTTATGCAAAAAAAAAAAAAATTATGAAAATGCCAAATCTATTAAAGTTTTATTTGTCAAACGCTTCTTGGGTTGAGAAGCACTAACAAATTAACTTATGTAATAATGACGAGATGTAACTAGTAAAGTGAAAAAGTGTGGCTCCCTCAATATTGTGATATAAAAGAAGAAAACAGTTCATTTGAGCAAGACATCCAAAACATCATTGAAGAATTCAATTGAGAATAGAACCCTAAGAGATTTTACGAAGTTAGGCTCTCAAGAATAATGATGATGTGAGAAAAGATGAAACCCCAAATACGAAAGTGTTCCTCTTCAAATGTAGGACTTCCTTAACAATAAAAAAGGTGAATCATTTCCTGGTGAAGGAACCATCGATAGGAAAAAAAATCTAACAATCAACTCAAAGGTAAAGTATTATTCTCGAAAAATGCAGCCAAGAAGAGTAGTGACTCACTCAAGAAATAGATATAAAGGATAAAGTAATTCATTTACATAAGAAATCGTCACTCATCTATTCATCAGGAAATCAAGCAATCAAAATATCAAAAGTTTCCCAAGGAAGGAACAATCAATCATAACCACTCAACATAGTTGAATCTAACAATATAATTTGACTTCCAATTCTCAAATGAAAATCTAATTATCACGGAAACTTAGATACAAAGATGGATTAGGTTTATCTTTCAAACCTCGAGATTTAGGTACACTGTGGCATCATCTTGACCTAGAATGGTCAATCTCTTAAAATCCAAAACAACATTTTTTCAAGAGAATGTAATGAAGACAACTCAATTCTTTAGGAACCTACAAATTTAGACTCTTGAAAGATCTTAAGAGAAATATTGGAAATCTATCATAAGATATATTTATCAAGCTTCATGGAAGAGGAACATAATTAAGAATGAATTGTTCTATTCCTTTGAAACAAGATCAAATGTACCATCAAGTGATCTATCCAATGGCGATACAAGCCAGTCCATACCACATATGATCTACCTTGTAACCTATAAAATCGATCTAGTGAACTTTGTCTTGTGGACCAAATTCACTTCTATATGTAATACTTAGAGTAAATCATTTCATCCAAGGGTCCTCTTCTCCTAAATTCTTTTTCTTGATTAGAGCAACTCTTCATTCATGATTATAGATCAAGGACATCATTATTACGCACACATCAAGTTATACCAAAATTGTTACATAGGTCTATTTTAAATCACATTATGGGCCCATAACCCACAAATCCCAGGATCATTTTCACCTCTTAAACTTTCGGAAAAATTAAGATTGTTGAACTAGATGGAATAAAACAATACTTTTATGAGGTATGAAAATCATCCTAGTATTAACATGGGATTATGTCAAATCTTTACAAGAGGAGTGACAACCTCCCATTGATAGGGAAATTGGATGTTAGTGTCAATTCAAATTCTGTAAAGTGTTCATGAGTGATAATCGTTTGCTATGAAGTCTAAGACTTTAGAACATCCAATAATTTATACTTGAGGTTTATTTAGGGATATATACTCAGGAAATTATAACATGTTATAAATGAGTCTGTGACAAGATGATATATGTTGAAAAATGTTTAGACTAAGTGTTACAAACACCTATTAGATATTTTCGATTACCCCTCAATCTTGTCTCAAGCCCTGTTTAAATGATTAGGTGAAATAAAATATACCTACTCCCAGTTGATGATATAGGAAAAAAGGATACAAACCATAGTAAAGGATATTGATATTCACAACACTCCCATAACCTCTCATGAAAAAAGATGCAACATTTTCTATCATTGTAGATTTCAACAAGGGGTAATGAGGAATTTGTATCATTGCCTAGGATACTTGAGATAATGAAATGAGAGAAAACTTGTCTTAAATGATAGGTTGTATCAATTCCCAACTCTTGGTTTTATTGTTGAGGGATGTTGGTGTCAACCACCGAGCCCAGGATCACAACCTGCAAATTAATCTTCATAGATGAGAGAAGCAACACAAGGCTATTTCACCAAAGATGAAAATATATTCAAATGAGATAATTTACATAATGTACAATAGTGCCTTATAAAGGCAAGAAATATGTGACGGGGGAGAAAACTACCTAATACAGGAAAAAACCACCCTAAGGGAAAAACTAATTATCCCTATGTTAAACTTAACACACTAACACCCCCCCTTAAGTGCAAACTTAGAGAGAATTATTATGCAAAATCAAGATGCAATATGGGTCCCGACTACACAACCATGTTAGGTACCCATTTACAATGCAAAAAAAGAAATCTCTCACAAACGGAGAAAAGGAGAAAAACCCTATGGGAAAAAACCCCTCTCCAAAAGAGAAAACAAAACAAAAAATAATGCATGGATGGAGGACTTGTTGTCTCTTAGATTTGCACCCTTGCTGAGTTATAAAAACTTGGCAATCTGGAGAAACATGGGATCTTTCCAGGTCTGTGGGTCACCTGTGATGGAAAGAACCTCTGGAGAAGGCCAGCTTCCTATTGATACTCCACCTATACTGCTTGTACTAAAGTCTTTGCAGAGAAAAGGTTAAGAAGGATTGCATTAAAATGAAACCTACTGTCTAAGGTGATGCACCAAAAGATCATCTAAGGCTACACAGAACTGACACACTACAGAACCAATAATAATAAGGCTCTCTTACACAACCCAACAAATCATAATCCTTGCATAATTAGTTTGTAAGGAGGCTAAATAACAACAGTTCTGTAAAGGAGAAAGATGTTTTCTCACCACTCAAAAATGATTGTTATTCCTTGCACATCTCACAGTCTGCAAAAATATATGTATCCTTGCATAAAGGCACCAACATGAAATACAGCTCCAAGGACAAAGAACATCACAAAGATCTGTACTAACACTAAGGACACACAATATCCGAAGAAATGGGAAGGTATAAACTGCTTATTACTGCTAAAAAGGGTGTTACAATGCTGTATATCTCTGAAAATGGGTTACAAGACTGTTCACTTCTACAAAAGAACTCAAAAAATTACAAAATACAAAGTAGTGAATAGCAAGCCCTTTGAATAATGAACAAGGAAGAAGACTATATACTTCTCAAACAGCTTGTAACAAGATAAGCATGAACCACCTCCATTTTCGTGTATCTCATAAATGTCCCCAAAATATCTGCTCAAAGTCCTCCAAAATGGGTTCCCAATGCAAAAATAGTGAAGGCATGTCATCACCCACCATAAAAGTTCTAGAAAATGCCTTTGAATGCCTTGAAATAAGTCAAATTTCCTCAACCTGTTTGTCAATTTCACCCTGCAGCATAAAAAATGTCTGATATTTTCACAATAAATGACATAAATACACAATTTCTGCATTTAATTAACATTTGACTAAGAGGTTTATAATTACACCACCTTAGTTAATGTTTTACAATCCAAATTTTATACAAACCTATGTAGAAAAAAGGCATTTAGGACAACATTTAATTTCTCAATTTTGTATAGTTTGGGAACCAATTAAATGTCGTGAAAGGACGACAAAGTAATCAACGAGACTTACTTTGCCATTTGTGATAATCTGCCTAATATTGCCTCTTTGCATTTTATTACAAATGATAAAGTAATTTATAACTAATTACTTTATCGTTTGTTTAAACATTTAATCTATCCTTAGACTATGCAAAAATCGACTTAAAACTCTTGTAACTCCTAGGCAAAATGACACGACTCACATACACTTGCACTACCTCTCATCTCATAACTAATGTCAACACAGCTTATAACCCCTAGCCATTCCTACATGCATTCATACTACATGTCATGCCTACAAGGTTCAAAGCAATACATTTTAAAATGACCCTTATGCCTCTCTATGCATTAAAATGCCTCATACCTCAACACTACCTTATAGCTCCCATCAAATATTTTTATTCATCATTTACCTTTTATATCACCTTATCTCTCCCAACACACATCACCACGATTTCATGCCTACACTTCATCCACCTTGTAACTCCCTCATGATATGCCTTAGCAAAATACACCCTCGGCCTTGTGTTTTCATAATGCATTTGGCTCGACTTGGAAAGAGAATCAAAAGGCAGAAAAATGCCTCACGGCCCCCTTGTATCATCACTAGGTTTTTAAAGACTTTAGCAAGTCTTTACCACGTCGCCTTATGGATTGCAATGATTTTTGCAAATCAAAAGTCAAAAAAGACTCAAATGGAAATAGGTCTTAATCGACTAAAAGGAAGGAAAACCCAAAAGATATCATTTGTATTTCATTTCACCTTCCTGTTGTTCGAACTTGCTGCCGCACCACCATGACTGGGGTTTGTGGCCAAAAATGGATGATTTTTTGTCGATTCTGGGTCGATCTTGGTCAATTTTCTGAGGAAAACATGTGGTAAGTTGCTTCCTTTGAGGTTTTGGCTCCTTCCTTGACGATTTTGGGCCTTTAAGGAACTTGACTAGTTTTTTGATGTATTTCTCTGGTTTTTTTACTGGCCGTGAACTTCTGCATTGCATTTGCTGTGTTTTTGGCCACCATTGGAAGGTTGCTTGAGGAAATCTCTGTGGTCCGAAATAACAAATGGAAGAAAAACAGATGTAATTCGTTTATGACTGTCAATCCTTCCTCATTTCTGAGTTTTGTTTACTGCATATCACATTTCTGGGGCCGCAATTTTGAGGGTTCTGTGTATTTAGAACTTGGAAAGTCTGTATTTTCTTTTCGTTGGCTGTCTTTGAGGCTTGAAAACTCCATTTTCTATGATTTTTAGAGGGTTCTGTGTATTCTGATATTTGTTCATCAATCTCTAGCTTTGGTTCATTGTCTTCGAGCTTTCCGCCATGAGAAAGATGATGCAAAGTCTCATTAATTTTGGTAACACCCTTTTCCATGGGTTCCACAGCTTGTGATATTGTTATTAATACATCATGCACCACATGTTCACCACCTCGAAAAACAATATCTTGCACACTTTCTTTCAAACTTGTTCCATGACCCTCAACATCAGTTTGTGACACTTTTACAACATCATGCCCTTCCTTATCACTAGTTTTATCAGAGTCTTCCCGAGTTTCCACAGTCATTGAGGTGGATTGAAGCGTTAAACTTCCGTGGTTGTTCTCATTTGTGTGATGGTATGGTTCTACACGAAAGACAAAAATATGGGCCACTGCAGCAAAAGCCATTTCAATACAAATGAGGAAATCCTACAAACCAGACTGAAATTTTTGTCCACTTGGTAACGAAACTCCCAAAACACTTGGTGAGCAAATGATTGCAATGGCTACAGCCTACCACCAGGTTGCAAAAACAATTGCTTTGAAACTAATAAACTTTGCCAATGGTCTGATTGCTTGAAGTTCAGCATGAGTAACAATATAAAACTGCACTAGACAAAACAATGCCCACATCTGGCTGAAGTTCAGCACAACAGTAATGTATGGATATTGATTCAGTGGCATATACGGGCACCATGAAAAGCACAATAACAATCCATTTTTGTTCCATGTTGTTCTGCCGTGGCACGATTTGAAGAAAAGCTAAGTATTTGGTTCTTGAAAATCTGCATTTCTTTTGTTTTCTGAGCACAACACATGATAAAATCTTGAAAAAAACTTGCAAAAAGACGTCTCTGCCCTCGGGTTACTATTTTCTACGTATTATGAAATTGAAGGTCTTCACTTTCGTTTATATCTGCAACTTTTCTTTGTCTTCGCTATTGCATGAGTTTGATCTGGCACTAGAGGCCACGGCCATAGTTGCTCTTCTAAGTATTTCTGAGCATTTTTATAATCTCCAATTGCATGCCAGCAAGATGTTCGCAGGTATAAGCATTCTAAATTCAACTTATCCCACTCCAAACCTGCAGACAGCTCTTTAATAGCATTCTTATGGTCTCCCAATCCATGTCGAAGAATTCCAAGCAAACGATATGCATTTACAAACCTTTCGTCAATGGACAAAACTTTCTGTAAGCATTCCACAGCCTTCTCGGATTCTCCTAGCTCTTGATATGACTGTGCCATATGACACAATTCCTCCTTGAAACTTGGATCAAGCTGCACTGCTTTTCTATGTGCTTCAAATGCTCTCTTGTATTCACCGACAGCCACTAGTGCTAAGCCCATGCAACTGTATGCAGACTTATTATCCTCATCCAACAGTACACACGCACCCAAATCTGCTACAGCATCTTCATAGTCCTTGGATTTGAAGAAAACCATACCTCTTTCATGCAGGATGTCTGAGGACTTCAGATCAAATTCTAGTGCTCTAGTTAGGTCTTTAATTGCCTCTCTGTTTTCTCCTAATGTTGCTCTTGCCTGCCCATGTCACTTCCATGCCTCTCCAGTTGAGGGATTTGATTGTATTGCCTTAGAAAAAAAACTGAAATCGCAATTTCAAGCTTTCTTTGAAATGCATATGCAGTTCCTCCTTTTTGTCTTTGAAAACAATCAAAAGACTACTGCTCTATCACTTCTTCTGTCCTCAAAGACGCTGATGCATTTTGATGATAAGTGATAAGGACTACTATAAGAATTGTCCACTTTTCCATATACTGTTGTTCCCAACTTCTCACATGATGTGGCATATTTCATTGTTGTTCCATTGCTTTTACATGTTGGTATTGTACTCTATCTGTTGCAACATTGTGATACACATTTGTTTTCTCCTTCTATGGCTATACCTCTGTCCTAGAATGATGTTCTTTTATAACAGTTTGCTGCTACGCTTTTATGATGACTGTTGTTGCAGGTTTCTCTACACTTTATGCACGCGTACAGGCTTTAAACCTACTATGGATGTGTATCTCTGCTGTTCCTTTACACCATTATTGGTCTATTGCTCCTTTATAGCTGAGATTGTTGCCCCAACCTCATGACAGTCTGTTGTTTGATCATTCATTCTTCAACACTTACTGCTGCTCCATACGACTGTATATGTATTAGACCAAAACTATCATGTTGGCACAGGATAATGCATTTTTCACCAGTACAAAGGTGCTGTCATGCACTCATAAACATTCTCAATTGATGAATTTGCAAAAATGATCTTTAATTGGATATATTTCATCATCTAAAAGGCTATCACAAGATCTCTCTTTTCCTTCATGACTGTCTTTATCATGGCTATGCATGTGATTGCCTTCCTACTGACTGTTTGCTGCTGTTGTGACAGCCATTCTCTAATGAAACTTCATGTTCTCATGACCTTTTGCTGCTAACCGTCTTCAAGGCTATTAGGACTGCTTAATGACAGCCATCTCATGATTGTTATTTCTGCCTTTTGACAATCATTCCTGTAGACTGTTATGTGATTGTTCTATGACTGCTCTTTGACATTTTTGCATGCACTTTGATTTCAATGCTCTTCAATGTCCATTGCTGATGACTGTTTCATGACTGTATGTCCTTTTCACTGTTCTTTTTGTTGACTGTTATTGCTCTTGACAGTTGTGATCCGCTTTCTGAATATGCTCCTTGGGCTGTGCTTTTGCATTTGTATATTGCATCTAAAATGTTCTGTAAGGTCTATGAGCTGGGCTCAACCCTTGTGGGAGCCACATTTCCTCCACTCATAATGTAACCTGATGAATCAAACAGAAACATAATTACACCTGTATCTGCACATGAAGCAAACCTGTTAGAAAATAAATGCATGTTTTGGATGTGTTTGATGACTGATTGTTCTCTAGGACATCCAAGGTATACATTTCTTGTTTAATGCAAATTGAGGATCAGTTTAGACATGTATGGTATCTTGTTCATGTATGGTTTGGGACCATTCATTGCTTAGAGCATTGCTCTAACACCATTGTTTTTGCCAGATGCAGGAACCAGGAACGACATGAAGCTAGGAAGGACAAAGATGACTCGGGGCAACAGGACAACACGCCAGAACTAGAACCAGTCATTCTCAGGCAATGACTGGCCTCTGACCCTACATGCACATTACTTTATTTACTTATTCATGTATAGATTGTTCTTCTATTTCATTGAATAAGACAGTTAACCTCACGGCTTGTGTGAGATAATGAACATTTTACATTCAATAAAGATTATTTATTTTTTGGAAAAGATTTTGGATAAACCCTTCTTATGTTACATGCACTTGGATAAATGCAGTAAACTAATAAACATAATCCCCTGAATTATTTCATTTATGCACTTGAATGTAATGTATGAAGGACCAGATGAGATGTACCTTACAAGTTTTGAATCAAAACTCTACCTGAATGAGCCGTAGTGAAATTTAGGTAACAAGACTCAATACCACCCCTCAAGGACTACATACATCATGTATATACAATCAATGACCCCCCGATAAGAGGGAAAGAGAGAGACTATATAGCCCCCCCACAATGTGTAATCGCCTGCAAAAATGGTAAGTGCCTGAAGACAAAACATGCTCCAATGTCAACAAACAACTTGTCTTCCTTTTAGAAGAAACAAAACCGGGTACAAATGCAGGTATGCTTCCCATTTTGGATAGATAGTAGCAAGTGAAATCCAAATATAGGATGAAAATGTCTCTGAAATCTGCTCATGTGTCGCCAAGACCTTGGAAAATGATGCCACAAACCAATCAGGAACATGCCCAATCACAATAGAAGGTGACAAACAAGGTACCATTGGAAACTGATCTTGAACATTCTCCAAAGACAGAGATGGAGTGACAACAGTTGTACCACAACTATCATCAAATAGGAAAATTAATCCTTCAAATGTGTCTTCCAAGTCTGAAATGTGAGATTCAACGAACAAGGAACCAATGTCCGCAAGATAAGAATCCCAATGAGATGGATCTAGAAAACAATATGCATCCTGCTGATCAGGATCATGGAAAGTAGCAACCAATGAATATGAAGGCTCAACAGGTATCTCTGTAGGAGTGGAAACCTCATCATCCTCATCAAGATGTGCTAGGTGTTCCAAAGAAGCAAACTCCTGTAGTGTATCAAAGTCATATGGTATATTATCTGAATCATCATAAGGTACAAGACAATCTGAAGCAAGATCATCTGGGAATGGTGGAGTATCAGGATCTCCATATAACTCCCAAAGTTTGGTCCATAGAGCATGGGGACACTCAATGTCAGCAATGAAACGCAATGCGTTATCATCAACATGAAGAGCAATCACTCCGAAAACATGATCTCTTTTGGAACTGCAAACAAACTTTTTGCTCCAAGAAGTACCGATTTGAGGAACAAAACCATATAGATATGGCAAAAGATGAAGCCATCTCAAGTGCTTCCATATACCATCTCTCCATTGTTTAAAGTTCCCTCTTTTCAAGATGATTAGAGAAGGGTGAAATGAAAAACCCATAATGACAAGATAATTCTCCAAGTTTACAAAGACATGAAACCTTCAAATCAGCAAAATTAGGCGGATTTACCTGCAAAATTAGGAAAACCACCGTTTGGAAAGGCAAAACAGCCCACAAGCAAGTGAAACCACCAAAATAGATGATGGCAATTGTGTCGACCAATAGCAATCTGCACCAAATCCGAGTCACCAAGCAAGCACAAACACCACGAGCTTTCCACAACTTCACAACATAAACCAAGTGTTGGTGAATATAAAGTGGAAATAACTCCTCTACGGGAGTAATGTGGGATATATATCTCATGCCACACCGTATATCACCAGCAAGATGTCGTACGAACGGGCCCACAAGAGTTCTTCAAGACACAAATTAAAACCCTAAAAGGAAATATTTCTCTCAAACTTTATAAATAATAAATTCTAATCAAAACGTATTGTTGCAGCGGCCTCCTCAAAATCTTCTTACGCAAACCCTCTTGCCTCATGTACCAGTGGATGCAATGCTGATTAAAATGACACAAATTATTAATCAATTTCTTCGCACCCTCCGTGAGCGCGCCAATGTAGCTGAAATCATCCGCCTGGTTTCTCAAGCCTCAACAAATAACCTCCGGCAACACCAAACTTCAAATAGGCATGAAGGAAAAGAGGGAGCTCTTGCTCTGTTTTGTGCTTAGGGTGCAAAGACTTCCACTCCAAAAGCCGCTTATAAAACTGAATAGCCTCGGCCACATTCGGAGTCTCTACCACTCACTCAAACACAAAAAATCTTCGCGGAATTAACGCCCAGGCTGTAAAACAGATGCTTCACCGCCTCCACAGACACGTTGAATAGCAAGAAACCAGAAGTATATCGAAAAGGTGAAATAGGATTTTGAAAATTTTCAAACACCAAACAACAAATTTGAGCGCCTTCTGTAATGATCAATCGGACTGCAAAATTCATGCTCCAATGAAAGAAGAATCACACCAAAACACCCCTTCTAGAAATGCCTCCTCATAGCAAAGAATCACAGCAATGAAACCTCACTGTAAACCAGAGAAATAGCACCTCAAATCCAGCACAAAGGGAAAATCGACAATAGGCAACTTTGAAATTTGATAAATTTCAAATGCCAAAAAACTTTAGCAAATAAATGATCTCAAAATCCTGATGAAAACTCTCAATGGTGGAAGAAAGGCGCAGGTTGAAGGCTCTGATACCATGTTGGTGTCAACCACCGAGCTCAGGATCACAACCTACAAATTAATCTTCACAGACGAGAGAAGCAACACAAGGCTATTTCACCAGAGATGAAAATATATTCAGATGAGATAATTTACATAATGTACAATAGTGCCTTATAAAGGCAAGAAATATGTGACAGGTGAGAAAATTACCCGATACAGGAAAAAACCACCCTAAGGGAAAAACTAATTATCCCTACGTTAAACTTAACACACTAACAAGGGATATTGGGGAAATACAAGTATATGAACCAAAAGGATAAGAGACAATACATTATCCTCATATTTTAGAAAAGGTTATATTGACGGTTGGGTGGAGACAAGTAGACTAACAACTCTTCAATGAGGATCGATTTGGGATGCTGATTATTTTAGGAGCATCCTAGTTATGATTGCTTGAGGACAAGCAATCTTGGGCGGGGTGGACTGTCATGCCACCTCCCCCTATGAGCCGACTCCCCTTTGAGTAGAGAGAATTTAAATTAAAGATTTAAATTTGTAATTTCCTAAACAAGTCGACAACAAGCGACCATGGGGACCACATGGCAGATTATGTCCCCTCCCTAATGCTGAAATCAAACACAAAATGGGATTCTGCGATCAAACACAATTCAAATTACTAGTGTCCATAGATAAGCATTAATTTTACTCCAGGAAGAATCCTTTATGACATGGCGGCTGATTACTACCACATGAATTGACCAAGGATTATAACAGGAGCGGCAAACAATCTTTATCTATGCATAGGGTACACAATATGAAGTAAGTTGCAGCTATATAAACTTTATAAGGCTCTTGTGGTCCACGACTGGGTCTTATATGCCAAGTTCAATACTGCAATCCAACGTTAAGGAGTGTTGCATTTCATATTTGTCTCCCCAAACAATCGCCACCTTTCTAGTATATAAGTCGATCACTTTTGGCCCAAAAGGAGGTGATTTTAATTGGAAATTACACATACATTAAGACAGCGATCATAATTAGAGGGGTGAGGCGATTAGTTGAATCTAATGTCCCCTTTTTGGCACATAGACCTTTTATACGCATTATGCTTGTTCCTAGTCTCTAGGAGGTTATTCGTCATGTTTGGAAGAACTCCAACGTTCTTGGAGTGGCCGTGGCTCAGTCTTACAGAGCAATTGTTTGTGTTTTTAAGTCCGGCTAGTCATTTGGAGTTCATAGATGCTTTTGGAATTCAGTTCCAACCTCTCGCGTGCTCTCCAACTTTCTTGGAGAAACATGCTATTTTTAGACAGTCACCGGACGGCCTCCGATTTCCATTCCAAGTCTTTAGTATCCTGTTCATATGATCAGAATTGCAAAATTATATCATTTGGATGCTTTCCGCAACTTGGGTGTACTATCGAGTTATTTAATTATTTATTCACTTAAGTTGTCTAAAGATGGGAAATATTAAAAGATTACTTAAGTGTAATAGCTCTTTGGAAAGGTGTTGAAAAGTATATTATTTGATGCTCACATAAAATGAATGTTAGGCAAGGGAGACATAAAGTGAGCAATTAAAAAAGTTATTTTTATGTGGGGGAAATTTAAAAAAAAGTGAAATTATTATTTTTATTTCCTCTTGTTGCCCTAAAAGTGTCTTTATAAAGGGGTTTTGGGCTCATTTGGAGGTTAATGTTGTGGATGTATTTTCATTTCCTCTGAAAACTGTGTTGTTGAGCAAAGTTTCTTCTTGGGGCTATTTAGTCTCAATTTCTCATTTGGTTTTGGTTGTGGAAGATCAACCCTAGCTGGATATCTAGTGATTCTATCAAGGAATCACACTGAGCTTCAGGGAGACTAATGTATTTTGATAAGTAATGCTTGGGTGATCTCTATGTTGTTTTGGAGTTTGGATTTTGCGAGGAATTTTGGAGTTTTTGGTGATGTTCTTGTTCTTCCCCAGCCTGGCCGCACATGCCCAGTTGTACCATGGCTATGGGGTTTGAAATGCATGCTAATGTTCATTTATATTTATGCCCTTGTTGAAGATTAAACCTCTTTATGAAAGGTATACGCTCAGCCCTGAGCAGTTTACAATCTATTTTATATGGTTTTGAGCATTCCCAGCCCTATCGTACTATCCAGCAGGTCGTACCAAGCCGTACGGACTTGAGGGTTTTATGTTTTTCTTACTGCAGTCTGTGAGTGGAGATCATGTCCTACAGAGGCGCCTTAGATAGGGTTGATGATATGTGCACTTGGAGGGTAGTTTAGAGGTAGTTTTCATATCCTTGTTGCATGCAAAAAACCACTACAAGGACTGCCGTATAGTGTAATGTCCCCTTATCACAAATCAAAATTCCTTTTTGCTTGTTCACAAATTTCAACTTGCAACAAAAGAACATTAGTATATTTTCATTTAAAGCCAACATATATAATTCACACATAGAACATTGCTCTATCATTTCTATGATTAATTGCCAACTCATAACTTAGTTCATCATTGATTACTATCAATACACATTACTATGATCAATGCTATGATTACTTTCAGATGCAATTCACTATTATTAATCTATGATCATTTTCTATGCATATCACTATTATTTATCTTGTAATTGCTTCCTAGCACATTATCTATCATTCATAATTCACATGCTATTCTTATGATCACTATGCCTTGCATATCTTTAACATTTCACATGTTACTTTCATGATCATCATCAATATGCCTTGCATATTCTGATCATGACATTTCACATGATCTATGATCTTCATCAATACAAATTGCAATCTACTTGTCTATATGTCATTTGTTAACAACCTATGGGAGATTAGAGGAGAGTTACCATTATCCATCATGGGGCTCTAATGTCTCTATCCTTAGACTTAATGCAGTATCCTTAATACCTTAGAGTCAAAGCCTCTATGAGACTCCTTGGTACTCTTATGATGCTTTACATCAAGTAACCAAAGCCTATACATCGCTATCCTTGCACTATGGGTACCTTATACCTCATGTGACAAGGCCTCTATGTGATACACATCCTTTGCACTATGGGTACCTTATACCTCATGTGACAAAGGCCTCTATAATACCCATGAGTGGCCTCTTGGTACTTTTCCTTTCATCTCTCATATGAGGTTAACAAATCACATAACATTATGCATAATTGTTTACAAGATATATCATTTGAATTATTGCATACTAGATACATTATAAAAGATCATTCTATATGATTGTCTACATGTTCATTATTCGTGATGACTATGTATACATCTTATCATCATGAATAATGGAATGTACACATAATATTGCTAAGAATGACTGTTCATAAACCAAAGTTATCATAGTCGATATATTCATGAGTACATGCATATGACTGTCATAAATATATATATTCTTGAATGAATGACAAAGAGCTATAAGTAAATCTGCATACCTGATCATGTTAATTCAATCAAAATTATTGAAAGAATAATAAAGTTGAGATGCTTACTTGCTGTTGCAATTCCTTGGACTGTGATTTCTGCAAGTCCTTGATCAAATGTAATTTCTTCAAAGGATGATACCTGCTGTGTATGTTTTATTATATCTGGATGATTACAAACTGAAATATTCTTGTTTGGATGATGAGAAGAATGATAGCTTGATATATCTTTTATCCTTAATGCTTCACACACTTATATTCCCTTGAATGATTCATTAATTTCCTTATATGTTATGTTTTTTTCCTTCTCCTCCACTTTCGTGCCTCAATTATCTTTTATACCTTCATACTCTTCTTGAAGGACATCACTCTTCATACAATAGACATGCCTTTTCTTAACCTTGATCGTTCCTTTTAATAAATATTTTATTTAATTAAATGGCACCCAGGTTGGAAGGGAGTCGGCCTATGAAGTCAGCGCAATCATTTGTGCCTTAAACATTTTACCACTGCCTTCATAAGACTCTTTTTATTATTTATTTTTGGTGATTCTCTGTGTAAGATTCTATGCAAGATGTATTCGTTGGTGATATCCTCCATCTTGTCTTATCCGCTGGTCTTTTATATTAATCTGGTCTTTCGTTTGTGCTGTCTTTCTTTATATAATTGCTAACCTCCTTTTCACCTCTGTGCCATGAATTACTTATCTCCCTTCATATTATTTAATCTCCATTTAATTTAAATACATTTGATACGTAACTCTTTACTTTATCATATATGATTATAATATTTAATATTTACATTATAATCATTTCTTTTAATAATATTTATTATTATATTAAAATGGATAATATTATATTGTAATTGTATTTGCATTTAGCTTTATATATATTGATAGTATTATATTATGATAATACTTATATCATTATTTATATATCAATAATTATATTTTCTATTTATATTTATTTATAAATACAAATATATTAAAGTAAATATTTTATATTAAAATAAATTTTATTTAATATCATTTAATAACTATGTATATTTATAATATATATTTATTGTAATTATCTCTATCACTTAGTTTTATACGGGAGCAATTTCACCGTCTTCTTTAGTGATGCTTAAATCTTTAATTTTAAACCATGCCTTAACATGGGGACATGACATACAGCAACAGCAGAAGTATTTCTGATCGCAGCCAACAAACAGTGACAAGGTAATATGTTATGATCAGTATAATACATCTTTCCAGCTTGTTCGTGGTTATATCATATATGCATCATCTTTGAAGTCGGGTTTATGAACTAATCTTCTATGGTTGTAACATGGCGAATCCTCATTGTAATACTCTCATAGTTACAAACATTGTAATGGCTTCCCACTAAATCTCATTTACTGGGTTTGCCTATGTGGAGGCCCAGTCCCGTACCCCCTGGGAGCGGGTCCCTGAGCGACGCCAAGAGCGGCGACGAGTGCGCTCAGGGAACGGCACGCGGACCCACAGAGAACCCGGGGCGGCAGGGCCGCTCCCTGCCCCCACTCGGGCGCTCCCAAGCGCTCCGAGAGCCCAAAAAAAAAATTTAATATAAAACAAAAAAAAAACATTTTTTTAAATGAATTAAAGTGTTTTTAAAACAAAAACAAAAAGATTTTAATTTTATTATAATTATATTATTATATTTATTATTATAATATATTCTATAATAATATATTATAATTATATTATTATATTATATTATATAATTATAATATATTATTATTATATTATATATTATAATGTTATATTATTATAATATATATTATATTATTCTATTATATATTATATATTTAATATTTTTTTTTGGCTAGATATTATATATTATAATATTATATTATATTCTATATTATAATATATATTATATTATATATTATTATAATATATATTAAATTATATATATATCAATTGATATATATTTTTTAATTTTTTAATTTTTTATATTATATACATTTGATATACAGAATTGAACATACATTCTGTATATTTTTTATTTTTTTTTGTATATATATAGTACAACTGTACCCAAAGCAAAAAAAATTGCCGTACCGGCGTACCAGAACCCCACTCTGGTACCCGCTCCCATACCAAAACCGACAACTTAAACTGAATAAGTGGATGTGCCAATCAGATTAGAATCCATTTTGCTTTGTAATGGCTTCCCAATGAATAAGTGTATGTGCCTCTCTTTTCAGTGCTTCAAGCTCAGGTTCCCACTAAATAAGTGGATGCACCCAGGGTTTACATTCCTTGTACTTCCCACTGAATAAGTGGATGCCCACTGAATAAGTGGAAGATTGTTACTTCAGTTGACTTGGGTTTTGAATGCTAACTCTGAAGCACTAGTATGCTCTCACCTTGTCCGCATCGGGATTTGGGTGATCAGAAGAGTGTGGAAGAACTTAACCATTGCATCTTTCTCTGTGTGTGGAATTTCAAAAAAAAAATTGGGGTGCTCATTTCATTGAAGAACAACGATTAGTTTAAAACAGTGATTTCCAAAAGGTAGCGATTCATCTTGAAGAGGTGCATGTTAATAAAGAGTTGCCTCCCTTTGCCAAACAATGCATCTCTTAAATGACATTGTCACTCTTGGTGGAGATATATTAAGAGTTTCCATATAATATGGAGGAGATAGAATGGAGAATAATCGATTAATAGTTATAGAATATAACAGCAAACATTTGAATTCCATCTGCAGAAATATTTATATTTATTCAATCATATAAATTATTGAGAACAAAAACATACATTGCAAATCCTAAAACTGAACTAGAAGTTCAATAAGATCATTATTGATTATATGTGCAGAAATAAAATAAGGAACATCAGGTCAGATCATTATAGACTGTAAATTATCTTTGCTTATTGCATATCACTGTCATATATAAAAATACATAAAATATTGCAATAAACTGTCAACATGGACAAGGAGGAAATATGCACTATGGGAGAGTACAACTAAAGGCACCCCTTACGTTGACAGGTAGGGAGAGAACAGCTACTAGGGCACCCTACTGTCCTGTGAAAAGGACAGAACGGCTAAGGGCACCAAAGGGCAAAATTCTCCTCCCAATCTCCATGTTGAGGGTTTATTATCAAATTTAGGTTCACTAGTCAAAGAAGAATGGTGAGGGGACTGTTTGGAGGGTGAACTGTTGTTTGAAGGCACTCTGCCATGCCTCCCAACACCTCCTCTTCTATGACTGAATTTTGTATACAAACTAGGTTAGTTGCATGATAATAAATATATAATCTCTCTATATTGATATTGTTTATTAATTTGAATGCAATGTAATCTTGCCTAACCCTAATGATTAAAGATGTATATATGTATATCTATATTTTGTATATGTTTTCCTATGTTATGACTGCAGAACTCAAATCCAAGAACTATGTAATTTTGAAGATATTCTAAGTGGTAAATCATAAACCCTAAACCTAACTAGTGGCATTTGAATTTCTAGGGCAATTTAGGTAAGGGACATTACATTATTCCAAGGATAAACCCTTGTGAATAATAGATGTATTGGTCGAAAACCCAACTACATCAAGGAGGTGAATTCATACAAAGTTCACAATTGCACTTCATTGGAGATTTGTAGTTTGTTTGAGCACCATTGCTACATCTTTCGAAGATTGGTCAAAGACCTTGTAGTTGATTGAAGAACCTTGCATTTTGGTTAAAGACCATTATTGAGGATTTGCTGGGCATCGTTGATCCATCATAATTGCAGATCTGAGTTTGTACAAGACTTGATTGAAGACTTGAAGATCTATATCCTTGGAGCACCGAATTGAGGTTTGAAGACCCTTCAAGCCATTCATACCTAGCCGCCGATTTGCATGACAGCACTGATATTGCATAGCAGCGAACCTCATTTGCAAGGGTGGCGTGGACTACCAACACTAAGGAGGGTGGCGACTTCATTTCAAGACAGATCGCTGGGTTTTGGATGCTTATCGCCCCACTTTGGAGGCTGTATTCAATGTTGAAAGGTATCTTGGACAGGCCGAATTACCAAGGCTAGCGATCTGCTGGGAGATATCATCAGAGGCAGCGATCTAATACAGAGTTATCAGCAATTTGTGGACTGCCATCAAGCTAACTACTACAGCAGGCCTGGAACTCAATTTTGCATTGTAATTTGGCATTGAATTGGTATGTTATCATTGCACATTTATCTTGGTTTGTAACACCAGATTGGTATTGTGTTTGCCTATGTTTAAAGCCATTCAAATAGATGTAATAGAAGACTGATTATGACAGTGAGATCTGAATTTGTTCAAACATTCTACTTGCTATCAAATTGTACATCCATTGCATGCTATTCATTTCCAAGTAGTCATAGGTGTGAATTGTTTGATATCTATATTTTGATATATGTTTCTCTATATTTCATTGTTGAAGACAAGATTGAAAGGTGCAAATAAGAAATCAGATTTCAGTCCTAGGGTTTAGTTTGGAAAATTGCAAGTTTCAAAAATTTGCTTCAAAAACCTAGAACGGGACATTACAACCCCATTCCTAGAATTGATGAGTTGATAGATGAGCTGCACGGAGCTTGTTATTTTTCCAAAATTGATTTGAGGTCAGGATACCATCAGATCAAGATGAAAGAGGACATAGAGAAGACCACTTTCAGGTGCCACTACGATCATTTTGAGTTTTTGGTAATGTCGTTCGGATTGACTAATGCACCAACTACTTTCCAGAGTTGCATGAATCGGATTTTCAGGAAGCAGTTGAGGAAATTTGTGTTGATATTCTTCGACGATATCCTAATTTTCAGTAGAACCTAAGAGGAGCTTGAGGCATCTCGAGGAGGTTTTGAGCATACTAGAGAGTGAGTCTTCGTATGCTAAGGAATCTAAGTGCGACTTCGGCATGACTGAACTTCTTTACCTTGGTCATATTATCAGTGCAGAGGGGGTAAGAGTTGATCCAGAAAAGAGAAGGGCTATTATTGAACGGCCTACACCTATGAATCTATCTCAGCTTAAGGGATCATTAAGCTCATTAAGCTGATCATTACTCAGCTGATTTGTTTCACTTTTTGGTTGGTTAACATCACACTGAAAATGTTTTTATCTTTGTCCTTCTTATGTAGAAATCCTTTAGACTGAAATTTGCCCTTAGAAGTAGAGGACTCCATATATCTCACCTTCTTCATTGCATCCTGTAGTGAAAGTGGATTAAGTGCCTTAATCCAACCCCTCAATGGATCTGTAAGACCATCTATGAAAAGAACTACCAATCTCCGCTCCGAGATATCAGTAACCATTACAGATAACTTCTGGAACTCTGAGATCTAGCTGTCCACTGAACCCCATTGTTTCAATTGAGCTAACTCCTTGAACTGCGACTCTGGGTCTTTCTTATTGAGCCTGTCAATCAATCTCTCAGTGAACTCTGCATACGAAGTAATCTAATCATGGCCAAGAGTGATCATACCATGATGCCACCACTCATGGGCACCAACATCAAGATGCAATGCCGCATAGGTAATTGCCTCCTCCTCCGGCATAGGGCTGAGATGAAGATAACTATCCATTCGTTGTACCCATGCCCTCGCTGTTGTCTTTCCCGATCCATCAAAGTATGGAATGGACAATTTGCTCACCTTTTTTTGTAACTCATGATTATGTTGTCTGCTACCCTTGTTGGGTCTATGCCTCATTCTAAGATCCACATAATCTCTGAAACACATTTCAACCTGGAACTCTGCCCCAGAAGCCCTCCAATCTCTCATTATCTGATCCTATAATTCATGCTGAGTAGGCTCAACAACCTCAGGTGGGTTATCACGTGGGGTAAAAGTAGGCATGCGTGGTCTAGTGTTGGCTAGTGTCTAGCGTGGTCTAGTGTTATTTGAATATCACTGATATGTGATATGATTAATACAAGAAGTGATGCAATTGATAAGATGTAATGATCTACCCTGTTTGCAATTTTTTATAATTTCTTAATAGTGTTATTTTTTATTAGATTGTGGTCTTTTAGAACTAGATAGAAGTTTGCAGAAGGGGTTTTGTGGTTTGCATGTAATGTTTTTGCACAAATACAAGGAAATATAAGACATGCATTGAATACCCAAAAAAACTAGACTAGATATGAGTAAAGTACCACTGACCCAGATCATAGAATTGATAAATATGAATTTTAATCACATACCCATGTCATGTTTTGCAACTTCACCAAACTAATGTAGCTGTACCAGCATGACAGTGCTATAAAAACTTCATCAAGAGGCATACAGATCAATATTTTCATTCATGCAAAGTGGGAAGGGTTGTGCCATGCTAGGCACCAACTTGAGTTTCATATTCACCATAGATAAGTGTAGAACAACTCCCAAACGACCCTTAGCATCCAAGGATATGGTATGGCCAGCTGAAGGGTATTGTTACACCAATGAACAACTAATAAAGTGATTAAAAACCCTTCCATAAACCCTCACAAACTGATTGATCTTGCTATAGAAATCCCAATGCCATCATATCAGATTAAAAATAACATCAAAATCACCATTAATGATGCTCCAGGTGAGGTACGACCATGACTGTGAAGGGTACGGCCTGTGAATGGTACGGCTTGCCTATAAATAGTATAAAATGCTCTCAACAGCACTTCAAAATCTCAACAAATATGTCCTCACAAACTTATTAACAGCTGCTCCAAAAATCAGGTTTATTAACACAGTGAATCTCCATCGAAAATAATACCATTAGAGCACAAGCCAAGCCTCTGTATGAAGCTCCCAACAATCCCTTCCTGATGCTATCTCTCAAGCACGAAGAAGGCAATCTCACAAAGGGCTACGTCCCTGCAAAACTCCAATTCAAACCCTAAGCCAAGCCTCTGTATGAAGCTCCCAACAGTCCCTTCCTGATGCTATCTCTCAAGCACGAAGAAGGCAATCTCACAAAGGGCTACATCCCTGCAAAACTCCAATTCAAACCCTAAGCCAAGCTTCAAGTTTGCTCTGTAGAAATAAAGTCCAAAAGAGAGAAAATCAATAATCATCAAATGAGCTCACAAAAGCTCTTTATATTCCCTTAGCTTCCAATGCCCAAAAACGAGAGAAATACTTTTATTTGAATTTCTTTTTAATATCTTAAACCCCATTATCTCCACATGAGCGCTCATTTCCCTAGCATATGACTTTTAAGTCATAACCTAAGTCACTTTTAAATATCCCAAAAAGCGAGCTCCAATATTATGACTATAGTGACTTATTAATATTTCTTTGTTTTTTGACACTTACCATTATAACCCAAAGTCCAATATTAAATAAACATTAATAATTTACAGACTTTAAAATGGAGGCCCAAATGATCTCGGAATTCAGTGATCTATAGACCGTTGGAAAGGTCTCGCCAAGACGCTTCATCTCCATGACTGAAAATCCCAAAACAGATAGAAACCCTAATTTGCCAAAAATAGCAAGTCTGGGCCTAAACAATTAAATCCACCTCAGAAAGTGTCAAACTGAAGATCACATCGAAACCATGCCAACATCCACTCAAATACTGACAAACCCATCCAAGTCAATGTCAACAGTGGTTCCCTAACCAGGCTGGTTAGTCTACAGGAACTCAATAATAGACTAACTCTCCATCTATCCGTATGGGCTAAGAAGGGGACATTACATAAGAGGAGGTGGTTCGATTCATAAAGGGCAACGATTTGTTTTATCAATAATTATCATCAAGAAGAGGTGCGATTATTGAAGAATTATTTTGCTTATGAAGAGTTGCCTTGTTTGGCAATAGTTGTATCCTTTATTTAGAATAATTGAAGATATATAAGGAGGGATAAGGAGGAAGGTGGGAAGGCATGGATGAAGGAGTTATGTCTGAATAAGAGGGATATACAAGGAATTATTTCTGACTAAGAGCAGATTTAAAAAGAAGGAAAGAATATCTATTTTAGCAGAGATAAATCTGCAGACAGATCAACAGTGATATATATATATATATATGCAACAACAGAGAAGTATTTATTGCATCCATTCTACAATGTTATTCTTCTATCATCCTAGTATTCCATCCTTCTATTATTATCTTTCTACTCTTCCAGCATTCTATTATTCGATTATTATATCATTCTTTCATTCTATTCTTCTATCATTATATCATATCTATTTTATCATTCTATTATCCCATCATTCTATTATTATATCATCATTTTATTCTATCCTTCTACTCTTCTATCAATGTATCATTCTATCACTCAATTATACTATCCTTCTATTATTCTATCATTCTATCATTCTATCATTCGATTATTCTATCATTCTATCATTTGATTATTCAATTGTTCCATTATTGAATCAATCAAATCAGCTTATCTGCACTCAGCAAACAAGGGCAGAAGTCGGCATTGGCTAATATATTTGCATCTCAGAATATAGCGGTCTTATATTTTAGCAAGTATTGTGGTACGCACTATTATGATGATGATTTGTTTATTAATGTATAATATCTTATGAATCTAGATATGTAAATTGCTCATTCCCAATAAGCAACCATGTGGAGGAGTAGGTAAATACAAGAAGGGGGAGCAGATACTAGATTTCCTTCTAAGTACGCCACCCCATGTTGGATGCCCATGTGTCTGCCACTTGGGGCCAAGGGGGTGAATGTCCGCCCTTGGGCTTAGATAGGAGAATCTACGGGCACCCCATGGGAGTTTTCCCTCTGATCTCCACATGGGTTGGTTGTTGAGATGGATTCAAGGAGTCTCAATCATAAGGATGGATAAGACTGCATGGATAGGGAAGGCAAATACAAGTTTATGCACTAAGTACGCCACCCCATGTTGGATGCCCACATGTCTGCCACTTGGGGCCAAGAGGGATGGTATATCCGCTCTTGGGCTTAGCATGAGGATAGCTTCGGGCACCCTATCGTGTTTCTCCTCCAAGTCCTATTATGACTGAACTTTGTAAACAAACAGGGTTAGTTGCATGATAATGAATATATAATCTCTCTATATTGATATTGTTTATGAATTTGAATGCAATGTAATCTTGCCTAACCCTAATGATTAAAGATGTATATATGTATATCTATATTTTGTATATGTTTTCCTATGTTATGACTGCAAAACTCAAATCCAAGAATTATGTAATTTTGAAGATATTCTAAGTGGTAAATCATAAACCCTAAACCTAACTTGTGGCATTTGAATTTCTAGGGCAATTTAGGTAAGGGACATTACATTATTCCAAGGATAAACCCTTGTGAATAATAGATGTATTGGACGAAAACCCAACTACATCAAGGAGGTGAATTCATACGGAGTTCACAATTGCACTTCATTGGAGATTTGTAGTTTGTTTGATCACCATTGCTACATCTTTCGAAGATTGTGTTAGAGACCTTGTAGTTGATTGAAGAACCTTGCATTTTGGTTCAAGGCCATTATTGAGGATTTGCTGGGCATCATTGATCCATCATAATTGCAGATCTGAGTTTGTACAAGACTTGATTGAAGACTTGAAGATCTATATTCTTGGAGCGCCGAATTGAGGTTTGAAGACCCTTTCAACCATTCATACCTAGCTGCCGATTTGCATGACAGCACTGATATTGCATAGCAGTGAACCTGATTTGCAAGGGTGGCATGGACTACCAACACTAAGGAGGGCGGCGACTTCATTTCAAGACAGATCACTGGGTTTTGGATGCTTATCGCCCCACTTTGGAGGCTGTATTCAATGTTGAAAGGTATCTTGGACAGGCCAAATTACCAAGGCTAGTGATCTGCTGGGAGATATCATCAGAGGCAGTGATCTAATACAGAGTTATCAGCAATTCGTGGACTGGCATCAAGCTAACTACTACAGCAGGCCTGGAACTCAATTTTGCATTGTAATTTGGCATTGAATTGGTATGTTATCATTGCACATTTATCTTGGCTTGTAACAGCAGATTGGTATTGTGTTTGCCTATGTTTAAAGCCATTCAAATAGATGTAATAGAAGACTGATTATGACAGTGAGGTCTGAATTTGTTCAATCAATCTACTTGCTATCAAATTGTACATCCATTGGATGCTATTCATTTCCATGTAGTCATAGGTGTGAATTGTTTGATATCTATATTTCGATATATGTTTCTCTATATTTCATTGTTGAAGACAAGATTGAAAGGTGCAAATAAGAAATCAGATTTCAGTCCTAGGGTTTAGTTTGGAAAATTGCAAGATTCAAAAATTTGCTTCAAAAACCTAAAACAGGACATTACAACCCCATTCCTCAAACTGATGAGTTGATAGATGAGCTGCACGGGGCTTGTTATTTTTCCAAAATTGATTTGAGGTCAGGATACCATCAGATCAAGATGAGAGACGACATAGAGAAGACCGCTTTCAGGTGCCACTACGATCATTTTGAGTTTTTGGTGATGCCGTTCGGATTGACTAATGCACCAGCTACTTTCCAGAGTTACATGAATCAGATTTTTCAGGATGCAGTTGAGGAAATTTGTGTTGATATTCTTCGACGATAGCTTGATTTTCAGTAGAACCTAAGAGGAGCACGAGGCATCTCGGGGAGGTTTTGAGCATACTAGAGAGTGAGTCTTTGTATGCTAAGGAATCTAAGTGCAACTTCGGCATGACTGAACTTCTTTACCTTGGTCATATTATCAGTGCAGAGGGGGTAAGAGTTGATCCAGAAAAGATAAGGGCTATTATTGAACGGCCTACACCTATGAATCTCTCTCAACTTAAGGGATCATTAAGCTCATTAAGCTGATCATTACTCGGCTGATTTGTTTCCCTTTTTGGCTGGTTAACATAACGCAGAAAATGTTTTTAAGCTTGTCCTTCTTATGTAGAAATCCTTTAGACTGAAATTTGCCCTTAGAAGTAGAGGACTCCATATCTCTCGCCTTCTTCATTGCATCCTGTAGTGAAAGTGGATTAAGTGCCTTAATCCAACCCCTCAACGGATCTGTAAGACCATCTATGAAAAGAACTACCAATCTCCGCTCCGAGATATCAGTAACCATTACAGATAAATTCTAGAACTCTGAGATCTAGCTGTCCACTGAACCCCATTGTTTCAATTGAGCTAACTCCTTGAACTACGGCTCTGGGTCTTTCTTATCGAACCTGTCAATCAATCTCTCGCTAAACTTTGCATACGAAGTAATATGATCATGGCCAAGAGTGATCATACCGTGGTGCCACCACTCATGGGAACTCCCATCAAGATGCAATGTCGCATAGGTAATAGCCTCCTCCTCCGGCATAGGGCTGAGATGAAGATAACTATCCATTCGTTGTACCCATGCCCTGGTTGTTGTCTTTCCCGATCCATCAAAGTATGGAATGGACAATTTGCTCACCTTTTTTTGTAACTCATGATTATGTTGTCTGCTACCCCTATTGGGTCTATGCCTCATTCTAAGATCCACATAATCTCTGAAAGACATTTCAGCCTGGAACTCTACCCCAAAAGCCCTCCAATCTCTCATAAACTGATCCTATAGTTCATGCTGTGTAGGCTCAACAACCTCAGGTGGGTTATCATGTGGGGGAAAAGTAGGCATGCGTGGTCTAGTGTTGGCTAGTGTCTAGCGTGGTCTAGTGTTATTTGAATGAGTATCACTGATATGTGATATGATTAATACAAGAAGTGATGCAATTAATAAGAGGAGATGGTTCAATTCATAAAGGGTGTAATGTCCCCTTGTCACAAGTCAAAATCTCTCAACCTTGTTCACAAATTTCAACTTGCAAAAAGAGGACATTAGTATATTAAACTCTTTTATATATGAAATATTCAGATCTCATAAGAACATTGTAATTATAATCTCTATGATCGACATCAATTATCATATCATATCTTTATTTCATATTCTTATGATTACTTTCAATTCACATTCTTTAATACTATCTTATAGTCATTTTCATTATGTATTTCACATGTTCCTTCTTAAGATCTCTATTCTCATAAATTTCACTTTCTCTATCATGACATTTCACATGCTCTATTATTTAGTCATGATTTCTATCAATATATATTTCATACTTTCTATCTCTTTCTCATGTGTTACTCATTAGTATCATATGAGAGAGATGAGATGAATCTTGCCACTATCCACCATGGGGCTCTATCTCCTATCCTTAGACTCAAGTAGTACCTTTTGTACTGTTGTGACCAAATCACACATCGCTCCATTACAAATGGGGACCCCCCTTTTTTGAGCTCTGATGCTTTGCATTCAGTCTTGGATGGTGTCATAGCACTTTTTAATGATGAAGTCAGTGGTTGTTTGAGTTCTCTGTCTAGTTTTATTCAAGAGTCATTTGCTTTCGTTCTGAGATCAATCCTGATGTATGTTTGAGATCCTGAAAATGACTAAGTCTGGTACCCTGATATCCTGAAAATCCTGAAAAATTGACTATGTCTGAAATTTGGTGGATCCTCCAAATTTTATAATCTGCATGTTAAATCTAGTGGATTCGAGACCTATCTCAAACATCCTGAAAGGTATATTGAAAAATATTTAAAGTATAAGAAATTCTTTCTTATAATTAAATATATTTTTCAATATACCTTACCCTGAAGGACACTAAAAAATGGCTAAGTACTGAAGGTAGATCAAAACTTCATCCAGTGCGCCAAGACATGAAGGGAGCGCAAAATCTTGGTCTAATGCGCCACTTTCAACCGGAGCACAAAAACTTCCTCTAGTGTGCCACAATTGTTGCGCCATTGAGAAAGGAGGATCTAAATTTCTTAACTACTGCGTCACTTTGGAAGATGATGGCAAGAGGTGTTGATCGAAGTTTTAGGTGATTTTCAAGAGGATTTAAAATATGGATCCGCTGCGCCCTATTCCATGCGCCCCATTTAGATGGCTTCTATGAAGTTTAAACAAGCATTAAGAGATCCAAAACCCCAACTCAAGCGCCTCATCCAATGCGCCATGTTTAGTAAGGAGAAAATGGAGGTTTTAAAGAGTCTCAAGAAGAGATTGAAATGGCCATCTAGTGCGCCACCTTGGTGAAAATGAAGAGGATTCTAAAACATCAACTGTTGCGCCAAGACATGAAGAGGTTTGTCTTGAACTTGAAGAACAAGAAGCAATCAAAACATGGAACTGATGCGCCATATCTGCTGCGCCACATGTGGAGGGGTTTAAGTTCAAGTTTTTAACACATTTCAAGAAGATTCAAAATGTTGAACTGCTGCGCCTTATCCAAAGCGCCTTCATTAAGGATTGAATGATGATGATTCAAGGATAAAAACTAAGAAGAAACCAAAAAAAAACCTCATCTAGAGCGCCATCAAAGAGACAAGTTCAACTTTTGAGTGAAGCTGCAAGGAGGATTTAAATTTCTTATCCAATGCGCCCTATGTGATGTGCTATTTCAAGAAGAGATGGGGATGATTTTAGAAGGTATGTTATTCAAGCATCAAGATGCCATCTAGTGCGACCTATCCCTTGCGACACTACTAGGATGAAGGTTTATGTTAATTGCATCATTCAATATCAAGGGGAGATTAAAATATTCATCTGCTGCGCCCTTGTAAAGAGAAGATTCTATGATGATTTTAGGGAGAGCACAAAATGCTGATCTAGTGCGCCCAATCTGCTGCGCCAACCTTGGACATTTTCAAGACAAGTTTGAAGATGATACTAAATCCTCATGTGATGCGCCACTTCTAGGGAGGTGTAGTTCAAGTCTCAAGTGTGATCTCATGAGAAGCATAAAATGTTGATCTGCTGCGACAGAACTGATGCGCCATTATTAAGGGACAGCTTACTTCAACTTTTGGTGAACATTCAAGCAAAGAACAAAACCCCCATCCAAGGTGCCCTTAAGACCTTCCAAGAAGAGACCAAAATCCTCATCTCAAGCGCCACATCCATGGCGCCATGGAATGAAGGTGTAGAGTGGTGAATTTCAAGAACAAATCTCAAGCAAAAATCTAAGTTTCCATCTATTTGTGCCATCTACATGAAAATGAAGTTAAGCTTGAGTGAATGTTAAAGGGAGATTACAACTCCCATCTAGTGCACTCAAGTTGGAGAAGTTTCTTTTGGATGTTCAAATGCAAACATTTCAAGTGGATATCAAGATCATGATCCAATGCACATGAAGAGGTTGCTGATTGCGAGTTTTAGAACACTTTTCAAATCTGCTACACCATATTTTAATGAAGTCAGACTTAAATTGAGCCACTTTGGATTGAGACTAAATTCAAGTTTTATGAAGGTTTCTAGGCTAGGAGTGAAATTGGCATCCAATGCCTCATCCATATATGATACTTAACTTAAAATTTATGATTGCATCAACTAATTTGGCATCCAATGCACTTAAGATTGGAAAGGTTAGAAATTGATTTATATTGATTATTTTGTGTTGTAAGATCAAGGAATTGATATTGCTTCCTTGTTTGTGTTGCAGGAGCTAAGGAATCATCTAAGGGGCAAAAGTGCTAGAATCATCTTCATGCAAGGAGTAAAGTGAAAAACAGTGGATAGACACTTCAAAGGGCCACTTCAAGATCATCGTGTTGGAACACTTCATGAATGGCATTATTTCAAAGACACTTCATCCATCTAGCTTCATGTTCTCTCAATCTTCAAGTCTCTAGAAGAGATCTCTTACTTCAAGTCATGTATCAAGTATCATCATCATCTCCTACTACTCTATATCAAGAAGATGCATTCAAAGTTGATCAAACATACATCCCGCAAGAGAAGAAAGTACACAGAGTTAATCAAATGAGCAACATATATCATACACATCCAGTTTGCAAGAAGACGAACAAAGGCAAGATCATTGAAGATACAATCCCAAACATACAAGTTCAATCAAAGCAATCACATCAAAGACATCACACAGATGATGCAATTTGGGAATATGCTAAGGTGGCACCTATGTGGCAGATAATCATCATTCATCCAATCACAGTTCACCACATCATTCAACAAGCAAGAAGCCAAAGAGGACGTCCATGTGGAAGATGCTCTAAAAGATTCCATCTTATCCTTATCTTCTTGGAAAGCATGCCTTCATTGCCTCTCATATGTACTAAAAATAGTAAGTTGTTGTAACTACCTACTGAGATGGCATGATCCTGGCCCTTGGCTACTTGAATTGATCCAGGCCCTTCATTGTAACTCTAGAACTCTATATAAAGGCCTTGTTGCCTCATTTGTAAAGTTAGTAGATCAGATAATAGTTAGAGAAGAGTAGAGTAGAAGAGACTCTCGAAATTCTCTAAGAGGACTTGAAGTTGTTGTACATATTTCTCAAGATTAATACAAAGACATTGGAGTTCATTTGGTGTTCAAGTGTTGTCTTGTGAAATGACATGGTTTCTTGTATCTTGATGAAGTGGAGAGATGTTTCAAGTAGATTAAAAGTAGATTAGAAACTCTTTGATGTAATGTATGTTGTATTGAATATTTGATCAACTCCTAGCTCATGCTTTTAACATTCATCGGTGATGAAGTGTTGTGTAAAGCTAGTCTGAGCCTCATAATTTGCTTAAGTTCGATTGTGGATGCTTGTTTGAGCTGCGCCGTCTAATGGGTGCTTGTATAAGCCTTCATGATTTGAAAATCTTTCGTTATCCTTAGGAGATTGCACCAACTCCATGTAGTTGTAGGCATCCTTGGCGAAGTGGAGTTAGTTTAATTGAGGAGTTTGTCTGTTCATGCATCATCATTGCTTCATTGACCTTCGATTAGTCCCTAAACCTTATCTTTTTCCCTTTTTTATCATTGATACATTGTATATACTTCATCCACACTAAAAGGAGAGATAAGTTAAATGAAGTTGAAGAAGTCGACGTAAGTCCCTTTGTGATTATCAGCAAGATCACATATAATCACTAAGTTTATCCACCATAAGTTATAAGAAGGGAACCTTGGAGTTGCTTCATTGGATCACATTGATTAGCCTTTGAAGAACTTTATTCAAGAGAGAGTTGGATACTTAGTGTTTTACTCTATTGTTGACTTGTCTAAAAACAATCATCAACATGTACTCTTAGAGTCAAGGCCTCTATGAGATTCCTTGGTACTTATGATGCCTTTTGCACCATTGTAACCAAGGCCACTATATCACCTATCCTTTGCACTATGGGTACCTTTTGTACCAGCATGTGACAAAGGCCTCTATGTGATTACTATCCTTTGCACTGTGGATACCTTTTGTATCAACAAGTGACAAAGGCCTCTATATACGCATGAATGGCCTCTTAGGCATTTCATTCTCATTCTTTTCCATATGAAGTTAATGTGTACAACTTATTATTACATTGTTATGACTGATTGCATATAAGTTACAGCACTTTCATTATGATACATTTATGATCACATCTTATAGAATCAAGTTCTAAGAATAATAACATGCAAAGGAAGTATTAAATATGCAGCCATACCTGTATATTATAAGGCTGGATAATGCTGATTCGATCAGTGATATCTTTAAATAGGAAAAGGAAGGAAGTCAGATTTGATAATTGCTTTGCTGTTATTTCTGGATTGCTGCGGGTTTTATCTCTGTATGACAGTGCTTTAGAGTTCCTTATGGCAGATTGGATGTAGTTCGAATTGCTTGCAATATATGCTTGAATGCTTGAGGATTATTAAAGCTTTTCTTGCAGATCGAATATCTGTAGATACTTTTCCTTGGTTGCTGAATGATTGATTTTATTCCTGACTTGATCGATGCTCTGTTGATGCCCTTTCCCTTTGTCATTGATTCTCTTTATAGCTGGAGCGGAAGTCTTTCTTCAATTGTCGCCTCTCTTTGAGAGGTCAGTGTCATTTAATGGTTTTAAATAACAAATAATATAAGTGCTATATTATGATAATCGCACCATACTTGTCTTATACGTGCAGCATAAGAGTCTTGCGCCTCTATTTCTAAGTCACTTCCTTTTATTTTTATTTATATTTATAATAATGATACTTATTTTAATATTCATAAAGTATCAATATGAATATTTATAATATAATAATATTACTTATAATATATAAATTGATTAATCTTTATTTTTATATTTGTATTTGTTGTTACCAAATATAATAATATATGTAGTTAATCAAAGTAAATATATTATATTCTAATTATAATATAATAATATTATTTAAAAATATACTTGATTATCATTCGAATTTATTCACACGGGTAATGTTGGTAATCTTTTTTGGTATAGGGTTTAAGCTTGGATATCTGCAGGTTTTTCATTCGAACCCTAAGTTTTCTTGTCCATCAGAATGAGGTCGCTTGTGTCTTGGCAATCATGTCAATAGCATGGTGTGTTCTTTATATCGCCAGGACTTTGTGTTATCGGCGAAGGAATTTATTGTTCCACCAAAGGAGATGGTCAGGCCGACGGGGGCAGTTTGGAAGTTTATCGGCGTAACATTGTGTATCGGCCCAGCCGATGGAGGATCCTCCGACGAGGCTAGTCTGGCCGATGGTGGTTGGCTTGAGGATGGTCATCGGTGTGACGGGCGATATCGGCGAAGGTGGAAGGGGCTAGGCCGACGGTGTTACTCTGGCCGATGGGGAGGTTTGAAGATTTTTGAGGTTGGTAAACCATCACGATGACATAGTGTATCGGCCCAACTGGCGAGGGGTTCGCCAATGGTAGGTGTCTGGCCGACAAGGGAGTGCAGAGGCTTCGTCGGCATGATCGTTGCGATTGGAGAGAGAGTTTTTGGGTTCGGCGACGAGGCTAGTCTGGCCGACAGGGTGTGTTTTGGTGGCCTTCGGGGTGACTTAGTGTATCAGTGGATGGATTTTCAGTTGGGCCGATGGTATTGGTCACACTGATGTCAGCGGGAGTCAGGGCGATGGCTTGATGGTAGATGGTTTGCGAGTCGTGCGGGGCAAAAGCGCACGACACTAGGTATGCTCGCGGCTGTGTTTATTAAGTGCTTGAAATCTCCGTGCCGTGCATGTGGGATATATACTTCCTGCATAATTTGAATTTTCAGAGAAATGTGTTTTGGCGGGAAGTGTCAAACTCACTGTCGCTGCATTTTCCGGTGGTCATGGGTGGTTGAGGCCATCAATGGCGACTGTTGTAGGGGTAGGGGCGATGGTACGAATGGTAAAACGGCCCGTTTGAAGTGTGGATACCCAGGTGGTAGTGCGAGGCTCGAGGCCTCCCCTGTCTACTCCCTTGCCTGCTGCATTTACTTTTGATGAGCGCCATTCTCCTCTGGTGTATTGTATCTGGCGGATTTTGAGATCTACCATGTAATTAATGCTGAGGACCTTCCTTGTTGTATTTAGCAGGTTGTGTTTCTCATTTTGAGGTTGTTGAAAACTGGACATTTTGGCTCTGTAATGAAATACGACTGGTTTTGGTTGCTCTGTGCAGAAATCTTGTGAGTTTATGTATCTCTTGTTGTATGCCTCATGTATGAATTCACTGATTTCATGAATGGTTTTATATGAGTAATGCTATATTTGCATGTGTTTTGTTGTTCTGTCTCCAGTATTGCATGTGTCTTTCTTCTGAGTCTAGATATCTAAGGGATGTCTGGGATTCTAGAATACAGAATTCATATATTGAATGATTGATCTCTTAACCTCTGCTCAAGGGGTAGATTAAAGTGTTTCCAGATCGACTATTGGGAAAGATATACTGCAATAGGGATACCTTAAGTAGAGATAGCTTAACACTCTGTATTAGGAGATATCTGTAAGGCAGATATCATATGTGTCCCCTTGAAATCCAGTTTTAGTTGTTCATGCTGATCATTCACAAGTGTATGTCTACTGACTCCAAGCCCTGGATAGGCACCAATCTAGCTCTGTGTTGAGGTTATATACCAGGTCCAGGTTTGCATCAAAATACAAAATCAAAATCAAACTTCAACCACAACCATTAGGACAGTAGAATTAGTTTTAGGATCTAAGGTCCTCTGTCTACAACTGAACATAGGCCCAAAGCTAGCCCCTTTGCTCTTATCTCACAGTTTTGGTCTGCATACAGGAGGACTTATCTGCTTTGTGTCAACATCCCAGTTACCCATAAGCATATCCCATGGATGTTGAATAGGGAATACCCCCCTAGGTTTTGCAGAGCCTGAAGAAGAAGAGGAGATAAAAATAGAGTCTATCTCCTATACTGTTGGCCCCTGGCCCAGAGATTCTGTTGATCATTGATGGCTACCTTGTAGGGAAATCTGGGAATAAACATCCAGTCTAGGAAAAAACCAACAGGTAACTTCCGTCTTCTAATACGATGTTTAAATCTTTAATTTAAACAATGCATTAATATCGGGGCATGACAAAGGGCAACAATTTGTTTTATCAATAATTATCATCACGAAGAGGTGCGATTATTGAAGAATTATTTTGCTTATGAGGAGCTGCCTTGTTTGGCAATAGTTGTATCCTTTATTTAGAATAATCGAAGATATATAAGGAGGGATAAGGAGGAAGGTGGGAAGGCATGGATGAAGGAGTTACGTCTGAATAAGAGGGATATACAAGGAATTATTTCTGAGTAAGAGCAGATTTAGAAAGAAGGAATATCTATTTTAGCAGAGATAAATCTGCAGACAGATCAGCAGTGATATATATATATATATATATATATATATATGCAACAGCAGAGAATTATTTATTGCATCCATTCTACAATGATATTCTTCTATCATCCTAGTATTCCATCCTTCTATTATTATATCCTTCTACTCTTCCATCATTTTATTATTCGATTATTATATCATTCTTTCATTCTATTCTTCTATCATTATATCATATCTATTTTATCATTCTATTAGTATATCATCATTTTATTTTATCCTTCTACTCTTCTATCAATGTATCATTCTATCACTCAATTATACTATCATTCTAATATTCTATCATTCTATCATTCGATTATTCTATCATTCTATCATTCAATTATTCTATTGTTCCATTATTGAATCAATCAAATCAGCTTATCTGCACTCAGCAAACAAGGGCAGAAGTCAGTGTTGACTAATATATTTGCATCTTAGAATATAGCGGTCTTATATTTTAGCAAGTATTGTGGTATGCACTACTATGATGATGATTTGTTTATTAATGTATAATATCTTATGAATCTAGATATGTAAATTGTTCATTCCCAATAAGCAACCATGTGGAGGAGTAGGTAAATACAAGAATGGGGAGCAGATACTAGATTTCCTTCTAAGTACGCCACCCCACGTTGGATGCCCGTGTGTCTGCCACTTGGGGCCAAGGGGGTGAATGTCCGCCCTTGGGCTTAGATAGGAGAATCTACAGGCACCCCATTGGAGTTTTCCCTCCGATCTCCACATGGGTTGGTTGTTGAGATGGATTCAAGGAGTCTCAATCATAAGAAGGATGGATAAGAAAGCATGGATAGGGAGGCAAAAAACGTTTTTACACTAAGTACGCCACCCCATGCTGGATGCCCACGTGTCTGCCACTTGGGGCCAAGAGGGATGGTAAATCTGCTCTTGGGCTTAGCATGAGGATAGCTTCGGGCGCCCTATCGTGTTTCTCCTCCAAGTCCTATTATGACTAATCTTCCATCATGCACTATAGATTTTGTGTAGTTTACATAGGTTTGAAATAGTTATGTAATTTGAATGGTTTAAATAGATATGACATTCATTGTATATGTTTTGATCATATGAATTATATTTCCAATATTATCTAACATGATTGCAGGACCTAAAACAAGATTCATCTTGCTTAAAGCATTTAATTGGTACGTTATAACCCTAACTACATTAAACTTGTGATTCTAGGGCAAGATCTAGGGCAATCTCAGGAAGGGGACATTACAAGTTTGAACACATGGTTGAAAATGTTTGCAAAACTCAATCTCAATTAATAAAAACCTAAAAATAAATGAACATTTTGGCCTTACAAGTAAAAAATTTGGCTAATGCAATTGCAAGAAAAGTTCAATAAAAGGAGATATTGGTTGAAAAAAAGTAAGAGGAGAGTTAGAAGATGACAAGGACTCATCACCAAAGATTGGCAAAGCAAGCACCTCCAAAAAGGCTAAGGGCCTATCTTCCAAAGTTACCATCCCTTTCAAGTTGAATGTCATGTCCCCTCTTTAGCTCTGTCTAGCAGAGACTTGAGAGTTGGCCTATCATCTGGGTTCCCGTAGGTCAACAGAGTGGTTAGGGGACCTATCCAGAGGCAGTAGAGCTTGGCAGGGAGCTTTACAGGCCTTTACAGACAGTTTGCGGCAGTTTCCTATTTTTTAGGAAGGGTTCCTATTTTTTAGGGTTTGACCGAGAGTTGACCAAGAGGCATCAGGGGACCTCCAGGAGCATTTTGGGAGTTTTGGTCTCAGTTCCTATTTTTTTGGAGGTATCCCTAAATTATAGGGAGGCACTGTCAGTTAGCCTGCCATGTGGCGACATCACCTGTGGTGCAGGCTACATCAGTTTTCAGTTCCGATTGGCTAGGTGATGGATTCGGGATAATTATTGAATATTAAAGTGTAGCTTTAATATTTAATAAAAATAAATTAAAGTGATTAATAATATCACTTTGTAATAAGATTTTAATAAAGTGACCCCCTCCTTGTTAACACATGTTGTGTTAAAAGGTGGTCATTTCCTTCATGAGAAGTTGGGCCCTCAACTTGGGCGCCCAACTTAGGAGTCTTTTAATAAAAGAAAAGAATCATTTAATGATTCCCTTTTGATGCCTTCTCAACCCTAAAAGTGGACGCCCACTTTGGGAAAGGAATAAAGTACATTGGAAGTGCTTTTTTGGAGTTATCTTTTGCATCTTATTTTGAAGTTTCATGGCAGCTCTGAACTCTGAGGAAGGGGGCAGCAACATTCAGTCTCTTGGGAACGGAAACTCTCAAGGATTTTGGTGAATTGGACGACAACCCAGTTCATGCTTATGGGAGGCCTACTCTGGGTCTTCATTTGTGCATCCTTGGACAGATTCCAGGGCATTCTATTGCAGATCTAAGCTTGCAGCAGTACCAAATCAGCCTTATTCTTCAGATCCTTCATTTTCAGTTGCATGCATAGCCTCTTCTAGGCCAATACTATCTTTGTATGCAAGTAGGGTTGCAAACCAGGCTTTACATTGAATAAAAAATACAGATCTGATGGGTATGTGCCTCAAATTCTTAGCTAGTATCTTTCTATCATTTATTATTTATTTTTAGTCCATTTTTATTTGAGATTGCAACTGCATGTATATCTATTTGCTATCTTGGCAAATACACATCTCAAGAAAACTGAAACCCCTTCTGCATCTCCTCTCTAGTCTGAAAGAAAACAAAAAAAATTAATAAAAATCATAAAACAAATAAAATCACAAAAACAATACTTCATTTCAGCAAAGGGATCCATCAAGGATCTTTCATTGAAAGAAAAAAATGAAATCAATCCATATTGAGGTCAAATTGATGCTCAAAGATTAAATTCTTTATTGACATAATTGATGGTTTATTTTGATATGCACAATTATAATGACAAGCAAGAATAAATTTTACATGATTAAAAATGAACAGTGATGTTTTGCTTTTTGTTGAATCTCTTAACACCTTTTAACATTTCTTGGGGTGAGTTTAAGGATTTATTGAGGGTCCAATTCTACTTTCTCAATTATGGACAGAAACAAAGGATCCAATGGATGTAGTAGTTTCAAAAGAAGGAGCAAAGCGTCCAAGAGCACACCTACGAATTTAGGAGATAAGACACATTGATTGGAGCCATTGAAAAGAAAATATTAACTTACTAATCACATATTTGGGAGGATTGCATACTTATTTGATAAGAAAAGTCTATCATGCTCGTCCCAAATCTATGGATGATGCAATGGTCAAGGTATTCTAGTTTTCCATACTCAATTGTTTCAGATTGGGATATAAGGTTTTTGAGCATGTTTTGAGTCACTTTGTAGGGAAAGATGGACACCAAGTTGCAAAGGTCTCTGCTTTCCACCCATAGATGAATGGGAAGATCTAAGTAGTAATTGAGGGCCTAAAATAAAGGAAATCCAAAATGTTGAGATGAAAGCTCGGACTATAGTTAGCATTCTTAGAATAGAGCAATCAATACTCACATTCATTAATCTCCTTTTGAAGCATGTTATGGACACAGTCACCATTTTCACTTGGTTATGGAAGAAAACTCATGATAAAAATCCCAGAAAAAGACAAAGTAGCATCCCCAATCTGATGCATTTGTTGAAAAGATAAAGATGATCCATCGAGGGTTCAAGAACAACTTGCCAAGTTACAAGCCAAATATAGGGGAAGGCATAATCAACATAGTGCTGAGCATGCCATTTAGGTGGGCATCATGGTGTGACTATATCTCTGCAATTTTTCGCCTGCAACTCGCTCAAACTCGAGTTTTCGCCTACAACTTGGCTAGTGAAAAAATTAAAAAAACCTTGTTAAAACCTCCTTATTTTTTGTATTTTTGTCATTTTAGTATTCGCAATTAGGAACTCAACAACGTGAACTGATTCTTGAGTGATTGAAAGGGTTCATTATGGTTGGTTAAAAGCAATAAAATTATGACAAAAATAGCATGCCCCATGAAGGTCCCCATGATCTCCAGACCCAGCAAAGGCACTGCCGCCCCCAGATCCCACTCTAGTTTTAAAAAGAAAACACTAAACATTGTTTTGGGTTGTGCGAGATGGGAAAGTAGAGTTTTTCCCCTTAATTTGGCTTGAAATAACAAAACAATGTTTTTCCCTATTTTTATGAGTTTTTCAGCAGTTATTAGTTTTATGATTAAATCTTGAGTAATTTTATTCCATTTGTACTTTTGGTTTGCCGACTCAATCCTAATTCTAAGTACTATGATTAAAATAGAATTATGTGTTCTCTAAATTCATTTTTATGCATCTCAAGCATTATTTAAGTTTATTATGTGTATTTATGTAATTTTTGTATTTGCGTAGTTTTCAATGATTCCCCAATCTGCATCAAAATTTTGGGCTGCAGAGTATTTGCAAAGTCTAAGCTTTCAAACTATGGATCAAACATCCAAGAAAAGCTTATGTTATATAAGGAGAATATGGAGGAGTTGTTTTGTCATCTACCAAAAAGCTCTCATGGGAGGTATTGTTGTGACCAAATCACACATCGCCCCATCATGATGGGGACCCCCTAGATTGTCTTCTTCACCTCAGAGTCAGTTATCCGGTCAATCTTTGTGAATGCAACCTGGAGACTTCTTAAAGTCAAGATTGGAGGGTTTTCTGTTGGAAGGTTTGATGAGCGGCTAATAATAAGAAGACTTAGAGTGGCCAAAACTTAAAATGACATGAAGGCGCACTTTGCTACTTATTCCATCCTGTTGAGCACCTAGAATAAAGAACTTTCAAACGGACAAATCTAAACTTAAAGTCTTAAGGCGCTTCTTGTTACCAAGATGATCTTTATGAGCGTCCACTGATGTTGGCACACCTTATGCCTCTTCTTACCTCACTCTGGCGCCCTTCATGTGGCAGTTTATCAGTATTGGCGCCTTGATGTTGGAATTACCTTAGAATGCAAAGCATGCAAGAGGAGCTCACTTTGAGCACCCTATGTTTAAGAGGACCTCACTTTGAACGCCCCATGTTTGAGAGAACTCCTTATTGGCGCCTTAAAGGGGTAAGGCATGTATGTTACGATGGATTCAATGTGAAGGAAATTTCATGATGAGGCGCCCCTCTGTTTCCGACTCTTGTTTGATTTGGCGCCCTGTGGAGGGAATGGAGAATGTTGTTTTAGGAGAATGATTGAATCATCATGAGCGCCTCGGAGGAAGGCAAAGATAAGTCACTACCTTTTTTGAGTGCCCTAGATTTAAAGGTTTGGAGAGATCATCTATGTTAAGCGCCTAGAGGAATGATGAAGTGAACTAGTGAAGGATAAGCGCCTAGGAATTGATTCATATGTTAGAGTAAACAAAGTGTAATTGGGCGCTCTTCTTATGCAAATTTAATCACCCTTAGTGCCCACCTTAGATGGCCTTTATCAGTGAATGCATGTCCAAGTAGAACATGAAGCCAAAACTCGTCTACTTTAGCGCCTAAGGGTAAGAGGTTTTGAATAGCTATTCCTAAGAGTAAAGTCCCTAAGGCGCATTATGTGCCTCCTTTTATCCCTATTAGCGTTCTTATCTAAATTTTGACATGATAGGCGCCCTGAGGTTAAAAGAAGTTTTGGGCGCCTTTTGTGGAAGTTGGATGAGCTTTGGGCGTTCTGAGAGGAGACGTTAAAGTTTTAAGGCACCCCTTTCAATCACAAGTTTTTAGGACAAGTTAAATGAAAAAAAGTTCATAAGTGCGCCTTTGGAGGACTTAGGAATTGAATGACATATAGAAGTATGAATAAACCTCAAGAGTGCTTTTACAATGTCAATGAGATTAGCAAGAATGGAGTCTTCTAAGAAGCGAGTCTTGAGTGATTGAGAATCTTTTGGAAGTCATTGTAGTTTTGGCACTCCTTACTTTCAATTTTATCCACTTCTGGTGCTTAGATGAAAGAGGAAGATTAGCTTTGGGCGCTCACCACGTAGAGTCTTATCAGTTTTGGCGCCTAGAGGAGAGAAGAGTATTTTTGGGCGCCCATCACATAAATTCTCATATCAGTTTTGGCGCCTTTGAAGAGGTTTCAAATTTTGAAATTTGTATTAAATGCATTAAATCCCTGACTAGGCCGACCCCCTTCTAGCCGACCAGCATTAAATGCTTGAAAAACCACTACATATAGAGGGTGCTCCCTCTTCATTTAAATCATAATTCACATTGCAAGTTAAGAAGAGCAGCGAATTTTTCAAGGGAGGAGCGAATTTTTAAGAGCAGATTTTCTTAAGGCAGATTTGCATTTTGAAGGTTGATTTTTGACATTTCTGTCATTTCTATACTGATTTTCACCATTAAAATACAGAAATCTGCATTTTTCTAAGTCAGATATCTGATATAAGGTATGTTTTAATCAACTTTATTTCATAAAATTGCCCTTTATTTATTTAATTTTGCTAAATTTCATAGCTTTGTCATCTAAAAATCAGGTTTGTGAAGTCAATTTTTCATTTCAAGTCACTTATTCTTGTCTTGTAGATAAATGGGCATGACAGCGAAGGAAAGGCAAGTGATGATCAAGATAGATGCCAAGTCTAACATACCTGACTCCAAGCTTGAAACTCATTGGAAGAACGTGGGAGACACCAACATGGGACACATCAACTTGGAGGAGATGAAGGACTTCTTGCTCGCCATCACGAGGAATGAAGACATCAAGGCCATTGCGAAAATTGGAATTGTTCAAGCGGCATGCTTCCCACCTACCTTACCCAGCATTGAGTTAGTGTTGGAATGTATTCAGCACTATGATAAACAGAAGAGACAAATTGTAGCTAAAGATGGAACTGTCCTCGCCTATCTACAAAGAGAAGCCATTCAGGAGATCTTCAACATCCCAAACAAGAAGGCCGTGTTCATCTGTCCTACAACTGCCCAATGTACTTTTGAAGGCAACCCCAAGCACTACATGTAGGAATTAAGGAAGAGGTGGATGACAGATACATCAATCAAGATATATAACTCCAAAGATCCAAAGTTTCACAAGGCACACTTCAAACAGGAGATAAGTTACTTCATCATGTTCCTGAATCGAGTAACAAGTAGGCCTCAATCATCTACTTTCGAAGGATGGATGTATACCTGTTTTGATCATGTGTTTACAAAGAATAAGATGGTTGACTGGGCTGGCCTTATAAGCCATTGCCTTGATGAGCAGTTTGAAAGGTTTGATGAAACGAAGTCTTTCTTTATGACTTCTTATCTTGTTTACATCCTAGCAAGAAATGTGGTTTATAAGGGATTAACAGCCAAAGGAGAAGTAGGTACAAAGTCTGGACAGATTCTTTCACATCAGTGTTATCCTCAGCTCCACTTGAAGAACATTAATCATTACAAGAGGTTCAATGATGCCTTCGCTATGTTCATAGTGAGAAAATTGAGAGGAGAACTACATAGAAGACTAACAGGTGCTGCTAGAAACTTCATTGAGCAATATGGAAGGTACTACATCTAGTATGACAAGTTTACCTATATCAGGATTCAGGGTTTCACATCCTTTCCATACAGATTGCCTAGATATCCTACCAATAGGATGGTGTTGCTAGAAGTTTCAAGGCAATTGTTAGAATTTCATAAGATACAAAGGGCAAGAAAGAAGGCCGGAGTTTAGTTTCCTCTCCAGCTTGGCAGATATTACTCCTGTCCATCGCTTCAAGCAGCTGAGCATTCAGAGGTTGAGCTTCAAGCATATCATCTACATCCTCATGATTCAAGGAGGGAGAGCTTCGATCCACATGGAGCAATTAAGCAGTCATATTCTTCCTACAGGCACGTTGAGCAGCTTGAGGATAATTGGGCTAATGCCATTGATGATGATGATGTCAGGATGCAAAAGTGTTCAAGATTGAAATGGGATCTAGTGAGAGCTACTAAGGTGTTAAGGATTCCTGATCAGTTGGATGATGAAAGAACTCTCTCAAGCAGTGAATACAATAAGATCCGGAACCTGCCTTATGATATCAACTGGGCTGATAGAGAAAGGGTTGATGATGAAGGATTGATAGAGCCTATCATTGCTAGCACTGAAGAACAAGTAAAAGAGCAAGTACAAGCATTGATAGATGAGGGAAAGAAACTTACTTACATCAAGATAGGAGAAGTAGAACAGCAGGAACAGCATAGTGCACCTGGCAGAAATTCACGGAGTAAGGACAATGAAAGAGATTCAAGTCAAACAAAGAAAAGAAAACAACTTGAATCTGCACAAGGAGAATCAAGCAAGAAAAAGAAAAGGATAAGTATTGAAACTGCTTCGTCTAGACAGCCAGGTGATACTCCGCTGAATCAAGATATAGTGGTGCATGTTGAGGATGCAGTTCCAGAAACTCCATTTGAAGAAGTGCCTTCAAGTCCACATGATACTGAGATCATTGATGAAGCTAACACTGAAGACCAGGATGAAGCTGAAGAAGAGTCATTACCTGTGCAAGGAAAGCAAATACAACAGTTACAGAATCTTTCATCATTACCAGAGTGGTTGCAGGATAGAATCAAGGAAAGCTGTGAAGTTGAGAAATATCCTCCTATTCCAGTTGATGAGTTACTTCTAGACATGTCTAATGAAAAACCAAAGAAGAAAGCAACTATTCTTTCAAAGATCACTAAAGATGAAGCAGGTGTAAGAAAAGTTCATGTAGCGGTTCCAAGGCTTGAAAAGAATATAGAAGATATAACACCTCAAGATTATGACATCAATACAATCAATTTGGGTCCGTTGACTGGAATGCAAGTAGAAGAACTTCAAGATTCAATTGATAATGCTCGAGCTATCATAAGGCAAGAAACAAAAGGTAGAATTAAAGCTGAGCATAGGTGTCAAGCCTTAGAGCAGTATATTCAGCACTTGGTTCATCCTATTCGTCAACAGGAGAGAGTTTCTACACCTCCATCTCTTCTTCCTCCAGAAACAGTTGTACATCTTGAAGAGTTGAAGTCTTCATCTCACAAGTTGAAAGATTGGATGAAAAGATCAAAGGAAACTACATATAAATACTTGGAAGATATCATGCAAGTGAATGATAAGATCGCTGATCTTAAAGAAAGGGTACTTGCACTGTTGACAGTTTGTGCTGAGTTCAAGGCTATCAAGGAACAATACCTGCCGCATTTGAAGAGCTTGATGGAGACTTCAGTTGATGATTTGATACATGCTGAAGTAATTGAAGAAGGCAGGACATATGACTTCTCTTCTTGGTATTATTGCTTTCACAATAAAGGACAGTTACTTGATAAGGTAGAAACAGATATGTCAAGAGTAAGGAGTGTACTTCAAAGAATTCAAAATGGAATACATGCATCCTTGATGAAGATATGTAACCCATTTGGAGAGATGACTCTTGATAATATGAAAGAACAAGTTCAAGCTTTCTACTTCCAAGAGGATGATGTTTTTGATGAGAAGCTTGATAGTATATTTTCACTTGCTGTCCACCTTGGCGCCAACAAAGCTAGGATGATTGATTGGGATAAGACACTTGGCCTTTATTCAGATGATGTACTTGAAGCAGAAGGAACCACTAAAAACACGCCAAGTGTACCTTTGGATGATGTCAAGCAAATAATGTCCAAATTTATTGAATATCAAAATTCTAGTGATAGATATTCACATGGAGACTCCTCATAGGCTAGTGATGTGTCATCCTTATCTTCTTGGAAAGCGTGCCTTCATTGCCTCCATATACTAAAAATAGAAATTTGTTATAACTACTTGTGATGTGGCATGATCTGGTCCATTGGCTTCACTGATTGATCTTGACCCTTCATGCATTTTTGAGGTCTATAAAAGGGCTCTTTTTGCTCTCATTTGTACGATTGAAGACTCTAAAAATTGTTGCAAAAGCTCTCTGAAATAATACAAGACTCATTGTTTAGTGACTCTATATATGTTTCTAAGTGTTGCATGATTTGGATTTCTTCAAGCGAGTATTACGATTAGATTAAGTTTTCTTTAAGTATATGTTAGTTGGTGGAAGGCTTCATTATTGTTTGTGGTAAAATCTATGCACACCATTTGTAGTTTGTGGCTTGCAAATTGCAGTGTATGGTTGGTCTGAACAAAACTGAGCTTAACTTTGGTCTTTATGTTTGTTGAATTCTTCATGAGCATAAGTGATTTAAATATCTTGTATAACCTTAAAAGATTGCATCAATCTTGTGTAGTTGTTTGATCTGGCGAAGCAAGATTTGGTTTGATTTCACTTGAACAATAGTTATTCCTTGCATCTAGGAGTAGATTAGTGTTACTGAACCCTTTCATCTTTTGTCTTTTCTTTTATCGATTTGGTTAGAATTAGGATCAAGTACGTCATTGCCATATCATACGTCAAAAACTGTAATACTTAGATATTCCAGTGTCCATCTCTTTCACTGAAACAACAAGTTGCTCGAACAATTGTGTAAGTCCCTTTGTGTTTACCAGCAGAATCATACTAAGTCACTGAGCTATCCCTTACAAAATCATAAGAAAAGGAACCTTGGAGTCATCTTATTTGATCACTTTGTTCAACATTCGAGAGGCTTTGCTCAAGAGAGAGTTAGATACTCTGTATTTCACTCTATTGTTGAACTTGTCGAAAAACAAACATCAACAGGGATGACCTAGAAGGGAATGAAAATATGTTAATTGTAAACGTCTTATATATATATATATATATATATATATATATATATATATATATATATATATATATATATATATATATATATATATATACACATTCTTCATTGTAATATATATATTTACATGATCACAATACACAGTCTTCATTGTAATACATTGATAACACTTCCAAATGGACATAAGAAGGAAAAAATATAAGGCAAAAGAACAATATTGTATTGGTGTCCCTTTTGATCATTTCTCTTTCTTTCCGGACTTCCAAGAGGAAAATAAAGTCATCATTGTCTCCCCAGCTCCTAATTGATGCCTAATCTATAAACAAAAGGCTTTACTTTGTATTTCAGCAGTTCAAAGAAGAGAGAAATTGCAAAGCAGCAAGCATACAACATTGTTTGAGGTATAAAAAGGCATTTCAAAGTAAATTGAACTTGTACTTAGTCACATATGAACCATAGTCAAATTGTATCTTGCTTTTTTCAGCTAAATTGAAGCCTTAAGGCTCCATTCCCATGCTATTTCTCCCTACAATGGGGTTTCTAGGTAAGTATGGCGTCATCTTGTGTGAATGTTTTGTGGTTTTTGTGTTCCTTTCAGGCATATTGAGCTATCTTTCATTATTGTTATGTTTCTTCCATTTTTGCAATGCTTTCAATCACAATTCTTAATGTAATTGTGAAGGTGATTAATCTTGAAATATAAATTGATGAACTGCTTCCATTAGAAGTGGATTTATAGATCGAGCCTCTTCCATATTGTTCTCAGGAATGGAATTTTTTCACAAAGTGCACACCCTTAATTAAAAAGGACTTTAGATGGAATGTAAGGAAAGGGGGCAGGGCTTTGTTTTGGAATAATACCTAGACGAAGTCAGTATTTTGGCTCAAAATAATAAGTTTACTGATCTAAAGGTCTATATAGAAGAGACTAGGGATGACAAGGTTAAGCGCTAACTCATTTTTAGAAAGAGGAAAAAAAATGGATGTATTTGGAATTGCCTCATCATTTTGATAGTGATGATATTACATTTCTAGAAAACATTTTAAAAATGGCCTCTTAAAATGTGTTATAGAGAGACGTCAACCTATATGTGGCAAAGCCAAATCAGGAGACATTTCCGTTAAAGAGGCAAATGAAAGGGAAGGAAGGCAATCCCCAACTAAGAATGTGTGCTCAAAACTGGAATTCCAAAGGAAAATTCCTTTCTATGGTTAGCAAATTAAAATAAGGCAATAACATATGATGTTCTCACCCATAAAAGACTTCATAGCCCTTCAAGATGTCCATTATGCAAGAGCAACCTAGATGAGGATTATCTGTTACAACATTATAAGATGATATGAAATTTTGAGGAATATTTTTTAGGAGAGTGGAAGTAAGATGAGCTGGCCCAAAATCAATATAGGAGTGGACATTGGAGTGGCAAATAAAGCTTCAAAATAGTATTTTGCAGTGTGCCATGGAGCTTCACAACGAGCGGATGCAAGGACGGGTTTCGGGGACAAGGCTTTATAGGCTTGTAACAATTTATCTTAAGTCTTTTATGTAAAGACTTACACTATAAATACTAAACTACTAAACACAATGAATCAATTGAACAAACATTGAACTATGCATGGAAAATTTCAAATATCAATATTTTGTAGAGGAATAATTTTAATAAACATTGTTGAAGTTAATAAAGGACAACTTCATGCAAGGTTACAAATTAGGAAAATCAAAAAAGACTTCACTTAGTGACTGAGACTAAGGTAACCGTAACTATTAGTGAACCCTATTTAAGAATGGCAAAGCTTTACAAAGAACATAAACATTTTAAGTAGATGCAATGTCATATATTCACAAAACCATTTTTCAAACTAATCGCCATTTTTCAAACTAATCTATCCAGTATAAAGTTTATTACAGGCTGTGCAAAGTCAAAAACCTAAGTATATACAAGCCTATAAAACCTTTGTATATTGATAAAACATCAACTTTCCTTCTCGAGCTGTTGAAAGGGGCCCTAAGGATGCAATCCCTTGGAGAGGACTACTGCTACTATTTTCTGTGTTGTTGTGGTTGTAAGAAGCATCCAAAATAGATTAGTGGGAATACTCAAAATATTTTCCTCAAGAACAAGAGACTTTGAGTGGCTGCTAATAAGTGAGGCAGCTAAAACCTTGCAGCACCTGCTCAAACATGTTAGGAATTTTTTTGCTAAATTGCATCTTCAATTTGGTAATTTTTCTTTGATATATATTTAAGTGCTGGGTTTGGGTACAGACTACTGATGACTGCAGGAAAGGGCTGAAATTTTCATATTGCCAAGGAATAGTTTAGTGTTTTTGTCTTTATGGGGCAGGGGTACTCCCAGCTGTCTCCGAGATGGTTGAGAGATGCCCAGACATCCCTGGCCATCCTGGGGACGGCAGGGAGTCCCCTCATCCCCTGCAAGGGAGATGCACCCAGGATACTTATGTTGGAAAGCCTCACAAGCATCCCCCATAGAGGAGGGGGTTTGGAGGCAGGGGTGAGAGGAGAGGATGTTTCATCCCCATCCTTGCATCCCAAGGATGTTCCTGTTTCTGAAATGTCCATTTTTCAGGGGGTCGGTAAAGAATTTGAAAATACGAATGAATTGGTTATGAATTGATGTGTTTACAAATGAGCGAAAATGCTCAATATATACAAAGTTCAAGAGGCAAGTTTTCTAAAAATAGAAAACTGCTGACATAGATGAGCATTAACAAAATCAGGCCGACATAGAAAAAATACTAATACCCTCCCTTAATGCTCAATATATCAACAACACCTATAGACCCTCTTAATGTCAATTTCCTAATATACCAAGATGCCCTCCTAAATGACAAGATCTGTCGGTCGCTTGACCATGAACGCAGGCAGATAAAGGACACAGAACCCAAAACAGAAAAACCCGAGCACGGATTTTAGGGCACAAATCCAAGGAATCCAAAGAAGCAAAATAACCGCCTGCCAAACACAAATCGCTTGATCCAGCTGGTGACAAGAAGGGACTAAGCGCTGTAAGCGCAGAACAAGGAAGCCCTCAAAGCTGCGAACCACGACAAAAAGGCAGAAAATTCTCTAGAAACAGCGACAAGGCAAAAACATTTGCCAAACCAGGAAGCCGCCGAAAACAGAAAACAGAACCCCATTCACAGGGCTACGGAACAGGTACCAAACTTTGATAAGATCCTGCAGAGAATACTGATGATAAAAAATTTGTTGCCGTTGAACTTCTGATTGCTTTTGAACCAGGATGCCATGTTTCACGTTTTCCGAGTCACGAAAAGATGGATTACAAACTGATGGCATGAATACTGAAGCAGATAGACGGCACAGATGCTGAACAGAACCCTTGCACGGGTTACGAAGCACAGATTCCAAAAACACGGAATAAATCTGAAACATAGATATTGAGACACAGATCTCGAGATAAATCCAAACATGGATTTCAAAAGCTGGATCTCGAGAATACGGAAAGCATAGATTACACATGGTATAAACCAAACACGATTTTTGAGGATAAAAATCGATCAAAACCGGACACAATTTTTAAGGTGAAAAATCGATCAAAACCAAACATGAAATCTGAGACACGGATCAGAATACAAATCATCATTTTTAAGGAAAAAATGGTAAAACCTGTCCAGAAACCAGAGAGCCCTCCCGAACTACGAAAACCCTGACTAGAGCATACAAGAGCATACGGAATTTTTAAGGAGAAAATTTATGAAAACCATACGGAATTTGTAAGGAGAAAATTTATGAAAACCCACATAATTTTTGAGGACAAAATTATGAAAACCCACAAATATCGATTAGGCATGCAGGTCACAAAACCAGAGGCAACACCAAGAAACCCTAGCCTCTACAAACAACCATGAACTGGAAGCAAATACCGTCAACGTCATTACCAAAGAACGTGGAACCGCCATAACACAAAATCACAAGCTTTCAAATCACAGAAAACACTGTGACCAAGGGTTTCAGACAGTGATCGAAGTTTAACACAAGATCCGCCTAAAAACAACAGAATCGCAGGAATAGGAGTCGCCTGAAACAAAACACAAAGGAAAAGCTCGGCACCGCATGCAGAACCCTCGAACCAAATGCAAAACACGTGACCTCAAGAAAGGTTAAAACGCGATTTCAAAACGCAGGAAAGAACCGCCAAAATAAAATCGCGAAACCCACGCATCCACAGGACTATGAGCGCCTGTGAAAATCACGACCATAAACAAGAAATCGCAGACAAAGCAGAACCCTCGAACCAGAAATAAAAACGGGTGACCAGTTCTGTCAATAGGAATACGCGCCCAAAACAGGCCTTCAGAATCGCGACCCAACCTTTGTGAAAGTCAACAAAAACAGACGCCGACTTCCAGGAAGAAAGGCGCGACTTCCTTCAAATGCCGGTTGGCTCGAAATCACGAACTCCAGAAGACAAAATGCGAAATCCAGAGGCAAGAAAAATGACGAAGGAAAAACGCAAGCACAAAGGGTTTTTGCAAAACGCGAACGAATCAGAGGAAAAATCGTGATTGGGGAGGAAAAACGCGATCCCCAGGAAACAAATCACGACCTCCAAGCAAACAAAACACGATTTCAGACTGGCGCACGACAATCAGAATCTCCAGAAACCCTGAAGAAAGCTGATGAGGAAAACATGATCAGAAAACAAGGAGCTCTCCCAAGATCCTGAGCCCTCCCGTGAGGGAGTCCGACTCAGATCGGCTCTGATACCATAAAGAATTTGAAAATACGAATGAATTGGTTATGAATTGATGTGTTTACAAATGAGCGAAAATGCTCAATATATACAAAGTTCAAGAGGCAAGTTTTCTAAAAATAGAAAACTGCCGACATAGATGAGCATTAACAAAATCAGGCCGACATAGAAAAAATACTAATAGTCGGGTCCCCATGGAACACTGGTATTTTGAAAGCCATGTGGAAAATAAGTCTAGCCATTATAATTTGGAATCTATGGCTAGAAAGGAACTCCTGAATTTTTAAAGAGGAAAATCCAATGTGGAGAATATGGAGGAAGATAGAGACTTCAATATCATAATTCGTCAATAATTGGAAAATCCAAATCAAATAAAGCCATCTAAAGAAGATAGGAAACTCTAAAGGGATGGAATTAGATAATGGGTTTGGTGGGACTAGACTGGAAAAGATTAAAGATACATGGGAGAAACCTCCTAAGATTAAAGAAATACTTCTATAAATAAAAGTTGTTTATACATGCACCAAGTAGTGCCTTTTCATGTTTATATCAAAGAAACAAGAATGCTAAAAGAAGAAAGAGTTGATGGATAAATGATGAAAGATGCTAGCTATTATTTCTGCTAACTTCCTTGCAACTGCAATATGCTTATTTCCCTATTTAATTTTTAAAATTCATGTCCATTTTATTTCCCTAGTTTGGTTACTTAAAACCAGCTGAGTGTTAGCATCTAAACCTATGATGTTTTTAACCCTAAGTACTTTTAGAAAATATAATTAGAACATTTAAAGGCCAAAAAAGCGACAATGCTTAACAAACAAGGACAAATCACCATCTATATCAAGCAAAAGAATTCAGAGAAACAGAAGGTTGAACTTTACCAAAGTGGATCAAGAGCAAATATCATGCAATTCCTTTCGGACTTCACAAATAATCTCACATTTTGTTGGCTCACTTGAGATAGAATTCCCTTGCACAATTTGAAGTGTATCATGTCAATAAAGTGACCTGACTTACCGAAACAAAAAAACGACCGAATCTCCCAAATGCAACTTCTCCAACATCTGGATATGTAAAGATGCCCTGTTTTCTCTCAAAAGATTGACGCAAGAGAACACCTGTGTAGCAGCAAATTAAGGCAAACAGCACCAATAACACTAAGCTTATCCAGCCTGCTTCTTCAATAGTATAAGGTGTAGAGAGAATCCCCACACCAGCCAGCACATTCAAGCCTGCTAAAAGGAAAATTCTTTTGTAAGAACCAACTGTTTAGGGAAGATTGGCATTATTAGATAATTTTTACTATATGTTGTTATAAAGCATAAATGATACACCATTGAGGAGAAGGTATCTAGGCCCTTGATAAGACAAATTCAAAAGACAGAAGTTGTAAATCTTTGGAAACTGACATTTGGTGGACTTCAAAAATTAACCCATATAAAGCAATTAATGGAGGTGTCTCATTTATTTCATTAGGTCTAGGAATAAGAGTCTCCTGCAAAGGCTTGAAGAACCAAACAACAAATGAAACAGAGAAAAAAAATCAGGAAAGAAATAGACAAAGAGGTGTGTGTGATCCTCTTTCAATCACAAACATGGCTAGAAAGGTAAAGAAAAATACAGAAATTTTCGTAAGGGATAAATAGATCAAGCTCACATGAAGCAAAAGAGTCGATCACAAAGTTGAACATTAAACTCAGAGTCACTTTCCAAGAAACTGAAAAAATCTAACAGCTGCCTTACAAATAAGGAACTTGCACAAAAGATTAGCGAATAAAAAAGATAGCCATAAAGTGTTTAAAGTTTAGACCCATGAAAATTACTTAACTTTGGAGAAAAAAGGTGAAATAGGCTGCATGGCATTAATGATCTGCATACCCTTCTTTCAATGAAAATCATTATAGGGAACTTGGCAACTTGCATGTGGAGTATCTAATTCAAACAAAGTAGAACACTAACACTATAGCAAGAAGCTCTGATAGAAATCTGAATGTTACATAGAAGCATTGTATGGTGGGCAAGTATGTTCAAATAACCTTTGTAGTTAAGGTTTAAATTCCACCCTGCTAGCAGCTATCACTCTTATTAGCCAGATCGATTCATAGCGATCAATTTTATCTGATAGCGACAAGTGTCAACAAAAGAGAGAAGAAATATACAGCTAAGGAAGGGAGAGACTAGCACTAAATCAAATAGAGGAACAAAACACATAAATCAGCTTTCCCTTGAGAGGAACCACAGCTTGAAACCCACAACAGGTTATACATATTTTGTGGACATTGGCAGGAACATTATAAGCGAGAAGCAGCAAGCAGTCCTCCACTCCAACATTAATCATGATTTTGATAACATCTCAGTTACTCAAAAACTCAGTTTTCTCCCATCATTAGAAAATTTTCAATTTGCTTCTGAAAATTTGCTGACTTTTTTTCCAATTTTCTGGCAGTTATTAATCTTTTTGGAGCAGTTGAAAATGAATTGGTATTCAATATTTTCGTAACATTGCTCAAATTCCATGTTAGGCATGAAAAGCAAGGGAACCAACTCAACTGCAAAGACTTTTCAGCTGTAATTGCTAACCATCAATCAAGACTTGGGGAAAAATGAAAGATAACTTAGGACCTTGTGAGTTTCAGATCAGTGAACCTAATCCCACGTGCATTGCATCTCAATAATACCTTCCTTTATGTCAAGTATAATTTTACTTTCATCCCTTGTGTATATTTTTTGACCCAGCTATGTTTATAGACAGCCAGACTAGAAGTAACTGGTGCTCCAATCAAACTTAGCTGCAACTTTGATTGGTAAAAGTATTTGAAAGTTGCAAAGGAGTGTGTTTTATATATGGCAACATACATATAAAGCAAAATCTGTTTATAAAGGTAAAGGTAAAGGTAGTTTTTTAGGTCACCACCAAACAAGAGACTAATTTGCTGTATGAGATCCCCCATTAAAAGCCCATAAGGGGATTGATATTCTTTTTATCTTATATCAAAGAGGTGAACAATCCTACCTCCCTTGGAATTCAAACTTATGACCTCCTTTGTAGAGAACACACGGTTTCACCAATATGTAAACTAGTCAAATATTGAAAGAACCCTATTTTCCTAACAAAGAAGAAAGTAAATGCTATACTCGTTGGATTTAACAGATATCTTTCCACTAGTTCATGTTTCAGCTAATACTTTGGACAGATGTGAAGGGACAAGAGTCAAGACAACCACCTCAATGGCAATCACCAAAACCTTAAGCCATGTGGACTGGAGCAGGTTACACGTTCTTGAAAAAGATATGCATCTTCGGGACAGCAAGACCTGTAGAAAATGTCTGCATAATGCAGAAATCTTTAACATGTACAGGACTGAGGACATTACATAACATCCCTTGGCATCTCAGTGGTCTACTGCTACAAAAACCAAAACAAAATCCAAAAGTAAATGAGATACTCTACACTCTAGAAGGTCAAAAGAACCTACCAAAGTCATTTCTCACTCATCCAGACAATGAAATTTAGGGAGCAAATAAAAATTGTCCACAAAATTTAAAGAAAAATAAGAGCAAAAACTATCAGGTTTCGGCAGCATAGATTTGTCAAGAATTGCACGTTAAGGACAACTGAGAAAAGAAAACCTCATTTGCACTTATGATCAAATTTGTGACAATTAATTTCGATTTTTGAACATTCAATCTGGATATGCATGTGACATTTGTTCAACAGACATACTTCATTCTCACATGCACCAATACCCTGATGCTAAAAATGATGTCCCAGGCACCATCATCACATCTCTTTATGACCATGATAATAAGGGAGGACTTGACTAAATACATTTGTTTGGTCATTAATGATCAAGATTTTCAATAAATATTTTATAAACATACCATACAAAAAGATATGAGGCAGTAGTAGACTGCTGGCATTCATGAACTTAGCACCAGTTTACTTTATTGACAAATTTTCATACCATTAAATACTGCTTGTATGAAGCTGCAACCAGGTGAAATGCATTCTGTAGCATTAAATTCTACTCCAATCTCTTTGTCAACTTCTGTTCTAGTAATTTCGTCTCTGTTTTCAGCTTCTGTAACTGCCGATAAATATGTCCGCTGCTCTTTGAGAGCATCCTTTTCTGATTTACTTGGAAGTAATGGTATCTTTGAATCCTGGAAAGCCCCATCCTCTGGTATAAAAATATTCTTTAGGGAACTTGCTAGTTCAAGGTTTGTCTGCATAAAACCAAATGATGGGGATGCAGCAATACTGTATGTATCAGTAGACTCCCTGTCCAAAGTCACATTCAATGTCATTGATTAAATTGCTAACCTCTTGCAAATTGAAATTATTCTATATTTACTCTGATATGAAAACACAATCTAAGGAAGAAAATATGTAACCCTTAAAATATTAAAAAATCACAAAATGCTCAAATCTTTCTAGACTACAAATTGCATTGAAAATAAACCGTATGAATATTAGGACTAGAGTACTTCATAGATTTCTCTGCCTAGGTTAACTTCCACTGTTGTTGGCAAGCTGAAACCCTTAAGACTGGAATACTTCATACTATGTCAGGTTCATAAAAGTGATATGTAAAGGATCTAATAAAGACGTAACTGCAGAGAAGCCTTATTACTTTGTTTAAAATGATCTACATGATTATTGCGAATGTTTTGGCTTAGAGAAAAATTTAAGTGGTTGTTTCTATCAAATCAAAAAGACAATAAGTTTTGTATAGTAGATTCATTCTCGGCAATATTATCTCAATATGAGAGGTTGTCAATCTGGCTAACAAGTCAATCCAGATAAAATTGTTCCTAAAGAACAAGTTTGAAAAAAAATATATCACAAGATTGAATCAGACTTCATTCATAGCATGCTATCATGGCTGAAGTTGTGTTTAAAATTTTTATCCATGGTACTTCTCTAGTATGAAAATTGCCTTGTCCCTACAGTCTAGACTCTAGAGTGACCCTAGTATTTCTCTATTATAAATGAATAATGTTTTGTAACTAATATTTCAAATCTTGTAACAATTACCTTATCCCCGTTGTCAAGAGGTATACAGAAGGCACTAGCTATATGGAGATTGACAAGAATAGAGAAAAGAAAGAAATGAAGACTATTAAAGACAGACAACAAAGGGACCAACAACCCCAGCAGGGCTTGCACTTGGATGAGAGAGAGAAGTTTGTATCCCCTACTACAGAGTAAAATGACAAAGTGGACAACCGGATTGTCAAGGACAAACTCAACTATGAGGAAGGGAAAATTGCTGACAAGAAAGAAATAGCCGGGAATGACAGCGAGAGAACCAACGAGGAGATCAAGACTAGTGGTGCGAGGAGCATGGAGATGGAAGTGATGATCCCAACAATGGGAGGACTGCTGACAGAGAGCAGCAAAGGGTAGAAGAACTTGTAGCTGCTTGATGGTGCAGTCAAGGAAAGGATAGAGTCTAAGGAGGGCCAAGCACCAAATGATGAATTCTGGTTTGAGGCTGCACCATACTCTCAAAGAGGCCTTCTTGGCAGAATGATATTCTAAGCGTGATAGTGCACCCTGCACTGGATGTGAGTGTTTGGTGATTCACCAATCAACCAAAAGACAAACATATACAAAACCACATCAAAGAGGATGCCATGACATCTGGAAGTGAAATAGTAAACATATACACAAAAACTTTGTAAAGTAGGAAGCATATACAGACAAAGACTATGAGAAAGGACCCTTACAGTGAATACTCTTGTATACTAATATTGTCAAATCTGAAGTGCATATAATTGCTAGTGAAAAACCATCTACACCAGTTCTAGTATTTTGCAGATATATGGTTCTTGCAGTGTTTTTTTATCTCATGGTGATGACATTTGATGTTGCATTTGGATCCCTTCCTTCGCACTCCTCCATGACAATCTGGACATCTCTATTGACAGGCTCGACCAATGACTTTATCAGCACCCATGTCTCCTGCAAGTCTGCAAATAGTTGCAATGTCCCCATTTTCGGAGTGATCACTAGAGAAGGCCTAAGGATCTAATTTTCACACTTCGGGATTTGTGGAGGGCAAATTGAATGTAGGAAATGAAATGTCATATTTTTCTCATAATTATGATGTATTTATTTGATATAAAATAAATTGTTCTCCCTTGGAGCGAACCATCTTGGGATGGTTGAAGTGTGGAAAAAATGGCAATAGAAGGACAACTTGGGTTTTGATATTACTCCTTATGTTTGGCGCCTTGGAAAGAGATAAAATTGTAATTTATAAAACTATCTTTTGGTCCTATGTGAGCGCCAAATGTGAAGGATGACTTGGAAAAGAAAAGTAGATAGCAATTCAAATCTTTAATTTGAATTGAGCGCTCCAATAAGGGTCGGCCTATATGGAGGTAAAAGAAGATTTTAAAATAAAGAAATTGTCTTCCTAGGTCGGCTAGGAGAAGGAGAGGAAAGCTCATATAAATAAGAGGTCATTTTGTGGCATTGAGACATATTGTTCATACTACTTTTCTCTTGAGTTTTTACTCTCTTGGCTGCAATGGAAATTGAGCTACAAAACCAAGGACGAAAACCTTGTGTTTCAAGGTGAGTTGGACGAAAACCTAGCTCATCATTTGGAGATTCTATGACGGGGATCTATTTGTGCTTCATTGCTATTTGGCGGAGGAGAAGAGCAGAATTCCAAATCAGATTTGCAGATCAGACTCGAAGGCTCCATCATTGGTGAGTATTGTTGCATATTGGCTAGGGTTCCACCCTAGGACTTGAGCGCCACCATCTAGGCTTGGAGCGACTCGGTTTGTGAAGCGATTTTTGGTGTTTGTTTTCTGTTAGGGTTTGAAGGAATATTCAGATTTGAAGCAGCATCACAGCAGACCTGATTCGCCCTTGTTTAGGAGTGATCTTGATGCAAGGATTCGTCGTTTGAATTAGGGTTTTGCCCTACTTTGGAGCGCCATCACTTGGAGGTATTTTGGAGGGTTGTTGTGTATCATTTGTCATCATTTTGGATCAGCAAACCCTAGCAGATTAAGTGCAGACCTGTGCGCATCATTGGGAGCAGCTTTTGGAGTGGTTTGAAGATCGTTGACATTAGGGTTTCATACCCTAACTTTGGCACCACATCTTGGAGTGTGATTCCATCATTTTTGGAGGTCTTTTGCATTGTTTTGGATTGTATAAACCATAGCTGGGCATGTTTGGCTTGTTTGCCCATGATATTTTGATGTAATTGCAGACTTCATAATTCTGATTTATAACAGCAGACTTCTGATCGGGATTTCCAGTCATATTGGTTGCATTTTGGTGTTGATTAGTTGTGTTTTTCATTGTATAATTCAACTATGATATTGGCACATGTTGATAGCTAGATTCCCCACACAGACACACTATGAGATAAAACCATTTGCATTGGCCAAATATAGAACAATGAATTTCAAGGACACATATAGTTAATTTCATATATAACCCAAATGGGTGAACCAAAACACACTTAACTCCATCAACCCGTTTCTTCTTTCTTTAGAAAAGCGCATGCACAAATAACTCCATCTGTAACTTTATAAAAGAAAGAAAGAACATATACAATTAGTATGCACCATACCTGAAACTCTGGGGCCATTGGGTGGATATAAATGAAGATGGGGGTGAACCATTTTCAGGAAAAGAATCCTTGCTTTCCAAACGAAGCCACTCTTCGTCACCATCATCATGAATTTCTTCCTGGTCCATGCATTTTTCACTCGCCTCGTCGTCAATAAAAATGGCATCATCTTCTCTGTGCTTGTCTGAATCCATTATCAATAAATAATTTTCACCTCTGTTTACTGTGCCTCGGCTTCAATACTTGCAGGAAACCGGTACGCAACGTGTATATATCAACGAAAGGAAACGTTGAGAAGGTTCTCGTTTACAGATAATACAAAATGCCGTGTTGTTTAACAAATTACAATGTGCTTAATTTTTTGCCGTTCAAACCCAAACAGATCTTTATAAATCCCAAAATAACAGGTAAGATTTAATGAAAAACACCGGAAAGAGTTCAAATGATTGTCGATTTATGATTTCGACAATGCATGTGATAAATGAATACAAGAAGTGGTCCTTTCACCACCTTCATATAATTAGCCAATCTCCACTTTTCAATTTTATTGGCCGTTTGTGTGCACTGTTTTTTTCCGTCCTTGTCTTTTGTGAATCCTTTCTTATCCGAACAACTTTTTTTGAGCTTAGGTCGTGACAAATCCCCATGTCATGTGATTCAAATGGGTGATTCAAGAAGTGGTCCTTTCACCACCTTCATATAACTAGCAATCGCACCTTGGTGTGCAATGGGTATGCGGAAGAGTTTTGGAAGTTCAATTGTTATGTCTTTAAGTGAATGATGATTGTCTCGTAGCCCTATGGCACATGTAATTTTTTGTTTTCTCGAGTGTCGTGAATTAATTTTTATAATGGATTTAAAGATCCTTGTGTTTTGGTTAGTATCTATTTCAAATGTGTGAGCTTCCATGTTTGGTGTCTAGTCTCTATTTGCATGCATCTCCTTTCTAGATTCTTGTTCATGCACTACATCCGGGTTCACTACATTCCATTAGTTGGCACCTATGCGTATTATTTGAAGCATGTATGTTTGTTTATCACAAGCCTCATATTTCACATCTTGATACCTACATTCAAGACATTCTATTGCAAATATAAGCATGGTCGCTAGCTACTTCATGTTTATTTTTCATCTAGCCTACCATCATGCATCCTCTGATGGGGTGGCACATGATATAAAGATCAATCAAATTTAGTGACCATCATTGCTTTTATAATTTGACACATTTGCATAATTTGGACATGGTATAATTTTAGATTGAGAATTCATAATTGTCTAAAAATATTTAAGTTGAAGGGAAAAACTTTTGATTAAAAGTAAATTTAGACATGGTATAATTTTAGATTGAGAATTCATAATTGTCTAATAATATTTAATTTGAAGGGAAAAACTTTGATTTGTTTGAATTTGCAAATGATAAGGCAATGATCTTGAGAGCTGAAGATAGAGACAGAGAGCTCAGATGGAGAGGAGGAGAAATAGAGAAAGAGGAAGATAGAGAAACATTATATAAGAGTTCAGAGAACTCTTCAAATAGAAGGGCAAACCAAATATAGAAATCATTTTAATATGTATTTTACTTTCAACCTAATAAAAATAAACCTGTGAAGAAAAAATAAAAATAGGAAATTTACTTGAATAGTAGTCAAAATTGGATTTCATTTGACAAACCCCTACAATTTCATTGACATGCAAATAGAGAGGAAGAGAGGACAGGAAGAATTTGATAAAAGAAAGACTTGATGAAATGATTAATTCAATTTGAGGTTTTGATCTAATAATAGTTGGAAGCCCCTATAATAATTTGATAGGGAAGGAGGAGAGGGAGAGAGAGAGAGAGTATAATAAAAACATAATTATAATATTAGATTTTATATATAAAATAAATATATAATTAAATAACAAATATATAAATATTAAATATAATATATGTGGTATGCAGAGTGGGGGAGATGCAATTTGTAAATAACTACATTTTTAAATGCAGAGAAAAAGGATTAAATAAATAAATTAAAGTTGGCTCGTAGATATGCATGCATAGCCATGGAAGACATCTTCTCATTAAACAAACAAAAGTTATATAAAATAATTATATATAATTAAATAAAAAATGTATAAAAATTAAATATAATATATGTGATATGCAGAGTGGGGGTGATGCAGTATGTAAATAACTACACTTTTAAATTTGGAGAAGAAGGATTAAAAAAATAAATTAAAGTTAGCTCATAGATATGCATGCATAGTCATGGAAGACATATGCCCACTAAAAAACAAAAATTAAATAGACAAAGCAAAGGTAAATGACATTAATACAATGAAGACACAAGGATATTTGAAGTGCATGTGACATGATCCCACCGATCAACGTTCCTGCAATCTAAGTCATTCTAAGTTGTCCGGTCTAACAGAGATGATGTGGACGAAAGCGAACAAAGGAAAGCATAAAATGAACGATTAGATTTTTTCGATCAGCTTGCATCGTTCAAAGAGGGTGAGAGAGATATATAGCAAAAGAGAGAGGTAGAGAGAGAAACATAGGGAGAGACTATTAGGTTGTGTCTTTCTAATTTATTCTTGATGATTGTTTTAGTTCAAATCATTGCTAAGAGTTTATGAGATGAAATTATTGCATTATATCAAACTAAGTGTCTTGTAAATAAGTTATTTTTGGAAATAAATTTGTATTCTTTAAAGATGCATGAAGGAGACTTTGTAACCAAACATTTAAATGATTTTCATGTACTAGTGAGATATATATATATATATATATATATATATATATATATATATATATATATATATTATTGGGAGAGAGCACTAGAGGATTTATTGTCACCCCAATAAGTTGTTTCAAGAGTACGGCCACTATCACTATAAAGGTATGGAGGTAGAGCTTTCAATTGAAAGGTCAACTATAGATAGATACCAGTCTCCATCACTCTTTCTCGCCCTCGCATTGAGAGGAGGGGGTGTTCAATTCTCAAATTGACATTGAGTTGGGGCATTCAATTGCCAATGGCTTCCAAGGGCAATGTACCTCCTAGATAGATCAATATTATTTAAATTAACTATAAAAAAATCTTGAACAACAAAAATACAAATACATTAATGTCAATTTAGTTTATGTAATCTTTTTGACAAGTCATATATTAAGATCCTTCTATATAGTGCAAATGATGGTAACGTGGCAAATAAGGTGTGATCAATGGATAGATGCAAAATTACAAGAGTGCTAATATGACACAAATGCATATAAATGGGGGTAGTGTATTTCCATGGGACACATGTTGTTTCCCTTTCTTGTCTTTCCAAACTTTCACAGATTAATAAAGGTTCAAGACTTGTTGATAAAGGTGGAAAATAGGGTGCAATTATATCCTAAGTATTTAAGCTTCATTGAATGACTTATTCACTTAAAGCATGCTTTGAGGTTGTAGCACTTAGATTTATCTTAAGAAGTAATGATGAGGTCTAGAGAGTGAATTGGATTAAATAAGGGGATAAAGACCATGCATAGCACTTCTTTAATCATTTGAAAGCTAAGCGCTCTAGAGAAAAAGTTGAAGCTATTAGAGGTGGCTTTCTTTGACTTATATAAGGGCCTTTTTGCCTAACATATTTGATGATATGTCTCAAGATGTTAGAGACATTTACTCCAAATGTTTTCTAATGAAAGTGGTGGTGAGAGAGACTATACCTTGAAAAGAAGACATTTTACTAAGAGAAGTAATTTTGTCGTTTCATTAATAGATTGTCTATAGAGATATCTTTATCTTTTAATAATTTTCTTACATAATTTTATAAGACTAATAAAAAACATAATTAGTACTTCTTAAATTTAATATTAATAATGTAATTAAATTCATACCTTAAAAAAGGTGATAGAATCCTTCATTAGAAATTAGAGGTCTATTACTCCTAATGATTATTATAAGAGTTTTTCCTAAAATCTTAACTCTTAAAGATTAAATAGATTTTGTGATGAATTCTTAGTGGGCTAGTCCATGTGCTTTGATGTAACGTGAGAAAGGACATTAAACATGACCCTAATTAAAAGATTCATTCAATAGGAAGTTTAAGTGACAATACACGGGAGTCCATGTTCCCTTTTTATGCATCTCTTTCATCCATAAATCCATTTCTATCATTCTCTTTGATGACATGGATTAAAACAAAGAGAATCGTACATGACCGTTCACAGGCTTTAGTGGGCAAAGTTAGAGAAAGAGATAAAAGGATGCTTATGCACTCCAATTTTATCCACTCATTCTCTACCATGCACTTTGCTTGCTTCTTTCTGACAGTAAGTTGTTGGGGAAAAAACTCTTCGACGTGGTCTTTCAATCTTTAGGAGTAATATTTGTAGTCCTATACAACCGCTTTCTAGATAAGTATGCAATCCTTCATTGATTATATTTGTTATATACTTTAATGTAATATTTAATATTCGTTTCAAATCGAAGATATGAATTTTGTTTTCTTCTCCAAGGAGTAGCTATTATTTTATTGCTTATTTATCCAGAAGGATCTCCACAAAGATGGCACATGCATATAACCAAAGCAGTATCCTTTGTCAAGGTGGCATCACATAGAATGTGCTAACAACTTCATCACATGGCAAATCTACTCAACAAGACAAGTTTTCCACACTCACAACTCCTCAAAATGGTTTTCTCCTATAGAAAGAAAAATATATCAAATGAAATGAACACATCCAACCATCAGAAAAACATGCTAAGTCATCTCCAAACCTCAATCCTTCTTCCAAAAATCCCAGAGTGTGAAAACAAGTCCCTTCACTCTCTAATGGTGATCACTCCAAAAATAGGGACATTACAGCCCTCCCTTCTCATAATTGCTTGTCCTCAAGCAATGGCAAGTATGCAACAAGTGAGGTAGTGTCAAATGACATGTACCTACATCCACCCAAATACCCTACATCCTATGAGATAGTGTCAAATGGCATGTATCTACATCCATCCAAATGTCTTGTGACCACACAAAATCTCAACCTATGGCTCTACCTCCGAAGAAGTATGTGAGGAATGCAATGCGAAGTGAGGTCCAGTAGCCAAAGCCATACACACTCAAGCTCGACCTAGCCCCATCCTCCAAAGAATGCAATCCTCTCAACCACAAGCACCCAAGTCTTTGTGTCTCCAAAGGCTCCATCCTCCATGATTGCTAAGTCCCTTAAGAATCAAACACTATGCCAACTTGAAGCCCTGAAGAATGTCATGCATGTCAACAAGTGATGAAAAGTATGAACTCTGAAACACAACCACAAGTCTCCAAGCTTTCACTGCTCCACTCTGATAAAAGTAAAAGATCAACTATCAAGATCAACTAAAAGTAAAAAAGGGAAATGGTGGTTGAATTCAAAACAAAACACAAGGTCTTACAAAAGAATCCTTCAAAAGATTATAAGATATAGATATATAATAGGAACATTTTGTAAATCTAATTCGTCTATTTTATTGAGTATACTCTATGTATATCAAATAATAGATTTCCACCTCTATATGTGATTATTTTGTGTAGAATAGAAAATAATAAACTTAACAAAATTATATATGCAACAATAATATTGTAATTCTAATGCACTTACTTTTAGATGTTATTGTACATAAATAAAATAAATAAATAAAATAATATATATCCTCGAGTCCATTCCTCAATTTATACTTGTTATCAGAAAATGTGGTTAACAGTATTAAACTATCAATAATTCAATAATCTCAATGAAATAAGAACAAACAAGATTAAACACAAAGGAACAATACCTTGCAAACCTTATTGTTGCGTGACTTCCATTGGTCACCTATCTCAATTGATCTCATTGTATGAATGTAGCCCTCAGCAGGTGTACTTCCTTGCTTCTTCCAAGATGACAATGGAGAACGGCTATGATAGGTTTGCAATGAAGAGGATCTTGCAATGCGACGATAATGGTGATCTCAAGCTATGGGGATTTGGTGCCAAAGGTGTGCGGTGATTCTTGCGGAGTAAGTTTATAAAAGCTTGGATGATTGAAATGGAGGAATAGGGGTTGTATTTATAGACTTGAGAGAGAGAAGATCAACGGTGTAGAATGAATAAGATGATCAACGGTTGATGAGACTTGAGAGGATGTGCGTGAATAGGGAGAGGACAAGTGTCAAGCTCCTTCATGCAACAGGGGAGTTAATAGAATAGATTGAAGAGTTAACTAAGATGATTGATCAGTTAACAGAATTGATTGGAGAGATAAGTGGGCTGATTGGGGAGATGACTAATTTGATTAAACAATGAACTTAGATGACCAATTAGTTAACAGATTTGATTGATGAGTTAACTAATCTGACTAGAGAAAAACAATGACATGTGTGTGAGAGAATATTAGCTAATTAAATATTGAAAATATTTAATTACATGTGCACGTGGATTAATTGAATTATTGTTGGTATTAATTCAATTTTGGAGAAAATAGACAATTTAAATAAATATTTGAATTTATTCAAATATGGAGAGTGAGAAGAATTAATTAAATAATTTGGTATTATTTAATTTAGAATGATTTTAGAAGAATTTGGATGATTTAATTAAATAAATCATTTTATTTAATTTTTTGGAGAAATATGAATCAAATAAATAAATTGATTTATTTATTTATTGATGGAGGAATTTAGAATGAAATAAATATTTAAAATATTTATTTAGATAGAGTCGTGTCATTTTTAGGTGTATACATTTTGCCCCTCTTTGATGCAATGTGTTTTATCACGTTGTTTCAAAGAATGATACATGCCCCAATTTGCCCCTGGTACAGGTTATGACGATAGGATACCCCCTCGAGAGATTGGACAGGAAGAAAATTTCGAGGGCATGAGACGGACAATCTCACGATGAGATAGGTTGAAGAGCTAGGATAGGGTGAAGAAATTGGTTGACGTGGAAAAAAATGGGATGAAGAAAGAACTGAATGATACGTGATGTAAGAAAAAATGATAACACACATAAGAAGTAAGCAAATATGCACAAATGATACAAAAACAAACAAGGTATTGCCCCTGTCCAGCTGTAAACCAATGATTAATCGATAATGATTGACGATAGTGTTGTCATTGCGGGGAACGATATATCCCTAGATCAACACGATAGGCGTGGGAAAGATATATCCCACTGATAATCATGATTGACTGATTTGGTTTACGACGAGATTAGGATCAAGACCATTGATTGTGATTGTATAATTTGACAAGATTGATTAACTTGATTGGTATGGATTAAGGATGGACTTGCATTTGGATCATTGCTCGGATTGACTGGATTGGGATGAGATGAACCACATGGATAACTGGAAGATACAATTGGATAAACTTCCATAAAGGACATGGATCTTTTGACACTTGGAAAAGGTTTATTATGGAATTAAATGCAATTTGATACGTATGGATGCAGATATTTGTCACCTTGATATTGCAAGTATTTTGAAGTGCTTGATTCATCATTGGGCATTTTTTGTTTTTTTTGTGTTTTAAAATGTTGTAAGAAAATACAAGCATCTAGGTATAATTAAACCATGATGCCCTGAGTATCCCTTACATGGATTTTGATATAGCAAGCTAATACAAGCATCTAGATGACCTGAGTATTTCTTATGTGTCAACAGACAAGGATTACACCCGTTTCATGTTTAGACCTCTGATGTCCTCGATGATCATTATGTTGAGCATGTCTTTAGATAAGGCTTCACATTACTAAAGATAAACCCACAAGCAGAAGACAAATAAAAATAAGCATGCCCCCATCATAGCATCTCTAGTTTTTAACATCCTTGAGTAGCGTAGAAAGACATGATAATGAAAATCAAGACTCTGTAACTTTACCTACTCACAAACACAAAACATTCTAGCATTAGATGTGTCTTCTTGACATAATTTAGATAAAATCATTTTGAGTGTTTAGGTACTTGTTTGTTTTGCTTTGGATAGGTTGATGTCTTGCATCAAAATTTATGTTTGGAAGCATGTTTTGTTGCGCTTGTGTGTCTAGTGAAAGGTATCACAATCCTTATTTGTGCCCTCTTAGAACATGTGGCATTGCCGAATCCAACTCTGCAACTAGGTCAAGGACTTGCCCCCAATCAGGTGAAGGTTTGATTTATTGTGGATGAACTGATAATGGATATGAAGAAACGAGCCCTAAGGGACTGACCTAGTGCCTCGGGGGCTCATTATTTAAATGGCCTTACCTACGTGACGACGCAAAGGCAACGTAGTTCAGGGTGAACTATGTGTACCTAAGACCTAGGCGATGGGAAATTGGATGGACAAAGGGATGGGACGGATGGAAAGGAGCCTCGGGGGTGCATCGATACAAGATGGCCTTGCCTACATGAAGATGCAGAGGCGACGTAGTTTGGGAAAAGGTACTAATGATGGGGTTGCAGACGACTTGATGTTTTTGGGATCTCGATTTTTCTAATGTTTTGATGTTTGCGGGAGGTTTGGATGGCAATTTGTATAGCCTAAATGCTGGATACTAATGACAAGGGAACACCACAGATAGGTAAACGAATGGGTGATAATGGATAATGGATGGGTAGGTAGAAGGAAACAAGGATGTGATCTCCAAGGACTATGTCATATAGGAATAACTCGGGATATGACACGACAAAGCTCATGAAGAAGGAGGATGAGAGGACTGGATTGTTTTTTAAAAAGACAAGGTATATCAAGAGTTTTTCTAAAGCATGTTTCAACATTGTGCCCCCATATCTCTATCAAGATCAAAAGAGGAATGGAGGATGAATGGACGCAATATGATAGGTGTATGTAGGATAAGGATGATGGGATGGTACGGTAAGATAGGATGGAAAATGATAGGGTCAATGAGATAATATGCTCCCAAGGGTAAATGACATGGAAGATCAACCTACACATGACGCCTGTTTGCCAAGTTTTCATGGTACTTATCCAAGGTGCCTGTTTACCAAGTTTTCACCATTAGACGAAAGGATTTTTCTTTATTTTTTTTTATTTTTTTTCTTTTTTTCTTTGGAACATGTGGATGGGAGAAGGTGGATATGGATGGGAGAGACTCAAGTGTCTAGTTCCATGAAAGGTGATAGTTCTGCTAGATGGATGTCGTCGCCTGGACTATGTCAAGTGTTCTCATAGATGCTGGTAGGGGATTGCATGAAAGGAAGACAGAGCAGGTGGATAGCAAATTATGGAAGGTACGATAGTGGATGATGATGCGAATTATGTAAGACTTATGCATGGATGGAGGGAAGGCTTATGCAAAAGCATAGACCATAGGGATAGGATGGGCAAGATATTTAGGATAATAGTGGAAGGAAGGGGAGATGGAGATATGTGGAAGTGTCATGGGATGGAAGGGAACCATCACCAATGGTTGCACATATTGTGATAAACATTGAAGCTTATGATGGGAAGGTGGTGTAGGAAACAATGGATATTTTTGCTTAGTGGATGAGTGATTTAGATATTTAGGGACCCACATAGACTTAGTAGTTTTCTGATTTTTTCTTGTCATGTGGGATGAAAGAATTTGAGACTTTTGGGTGGAAAAGGAGAAAGTGGAAGGTTGGGATTCTTGAGAGGTAGATGCCTCATTTAACTTGATGGCTTTTTGCTTAGGTACCCAAACCCTTTTGCTTTTAGACTTTACCTGTGAAGGTATGGGCTTGGGTATATGCAGCATTTGTGCAACTTCTGAGATAATTACTTGTTGCTTGGGGACCCACACCTTTTTCATTTTTTGCTTTCAGGTGTGTGGGTGTACGCAGGTTTTGAGATGGGTTTTTCTTTGATTCTTCGGATTGATTTCCTAAGGTTTTAGGACCCTTAGGATTTTTGAATTTATGAAAGGAGGCATCCCAATGTGTATTTTTGAATCCCATAGGTTTGGTGGATCGAGTGGAAGCTTCATGTTTAAACAATATGTGCATTTGTCAGTCATGATTAGAAATGTGAGGGAATGTGTAGATGGATGAATTTGGCATTGGGAGAAGTGGAAGCAAAGTGGATGGTGGAAGGTGTATGATCACATGTGTCTGGGATTTGTAGGATGATGGAGGTGGAATGGAGACATACGTTTTGGGAATATGATAGGGTTTGCGATGGGAAGTGGTGGATTTAGAAGGCATGGAGGAAGTACCAACATCTTCGGATTGTTGACCTTGGGGTATGTATCCAAGGCCATACGAGCGAGGAGGGACATTGATATGGACGGGCTCCAAAATACCTTGTTCATGAAGGCCTAAGCCTTTACCTTGATAGTTCATTTGTTGGAATATGCGGTGGATAATGGGATTATGGGTGATTTGGGCACTAGAACCGAGCTCATTATTTGATGGGGAAGGTGAAGTGGTAGATAATGGTTGTTGCTCTCCTAAGGAAGAACATTCATGGATGAAGGTAGTGAGACCAAGGGGATAGGATAATGGATTTGTAACATGGTCGATAATGGATGGTGGAGGATCATTAGGATCTTGATTATCATTATGCTCACTAAGATCCAAGTTATTGGTTTGATCATCTATGTGCACTTGGGAGGCAAGTGTCTCATCAAGGAAAGTGGGCATTGTTGGATCATGGATAGGACTATGTGGAGGATGGATAGGAGTAATGAAGGTTTTTTGCACATGGATGGTTATGGGGTTATGGATAGATGGGGTAATAAGCTCATGACCATGGAATGCATAAAGTTGGCTAAGAGGATCATCATGGTTTGCTTGATCATAGATAGGACCTTGATCATAGATGGGATCTTGATCATAGATAGGATTAAGTGTGATATGGATGGCTTCTTCATAGGTAATATCTTGATCATGGAAAAGATAAATGTTATGGATGGGTTGGATGGAGATGCTTTGATCCTAATTTAGATAAAGGGTTGATGTTTCCACATGCTCTAGAGTATACTCTTGACATAACTCTTGATTTTCTTGAATTGAAGCGGAGGTAAAAGACTCTTGGATAGGCTCTTGGTCAACAACATGAAGGTACGATGGACCTTGACTTTGGTTCATGATAGGAGGTTCTTCAATAAGCTTGAGGGGTTACGGATTACACGATGAGGCTGGAGCAATGGACATGTTTGAAGGTTCTTTGATAGGCTCTAGGATAGGTGGTTTATTACACAGAGATGGTTGGTTCCTTGCTAATAGCCATTGGATCACATCCTTCATGAGTGTATGGGTGGATGGGTAATATAACAAATGGAGAATAATGGTAGAAGGCATAGGCTTATGATTAAGGTTAGGATTGCTTGTGTTGAATGGGGATGAAATTGGATGAGGGGATTTGGATTTCTCCATAGCTTTTCTTTTTCTTTTAGATTTTGCAAAGAGTCTTTCGAGAAAATCATTTAAGGACTCTTTGATTGACGGATTAGAGCTTGGGGAACTTGATGGTGGTGTTGGTGTGGAACTAGTATGCTTTGGGATATGTATTCTAGAGGATGGTGAAGGAGGACTAGTAGATGGAGTGGTATATGATTTCAAAATTAAGGTGGTGTTTCCCTTGTCAATAGTATCATTAAGACAGGTTAAGGATGTATGATCTTGGTGCAAGACATGGCTAGTATTGGCATGCTCATGTTGGGAGGGATTTGATTCACATGGATCATCTTTTTCCCTATATTTGTCAAACTTGGGCACATCAAAACTAGAAGAGAAAGGTATCTTAGCCAAGCTTTTATCAAATGGATAAGGAGATATGTCCTCTAGCAAATATCATTTTGTGGAAGATCCAATTTGTAAGATCGCCACTTGTTGTTGTATGGCTTGGATCTGTTGGGTAAGTGCTTCTAATTGATTTGTCATATCCTCAGAAACTGATACAAGACTGAAATGGGTGCTAAAAAAGGTAGGTGTTTTTCTAACGAACTGTACGGAAGTGCTCATTGTGATAGATGCGTAGGAACAGAGTGTATATGCGCAACAATAGAAAGCAAATGCGCGGGACTGGTGAAAAGCAGATGCGCCAGTACAGAGGACAAATGCGTAGTAACAGGGTGTATATGCGTAGGACTGGTAAAAGACAAATGCACATATGAATAGTTCAAAAGTGCAGTAATATTGAGTAGATGTGTGGCAAAGAGCAGATGCGCTGTAGGATGGTGCAAATGCGCAGATCTGGCTTTTTTGTTTGCTTTTGACTAATTTTTGACTTGGAAAAGAATGTTTTTAAATGTTTTTGGGTTTCTTTTCTTGAATGTTGCTTTTGTCTGATTTGTTTCTTCAATTATGGCAAGAAAGACACATCACACACAAAGAAAATTTTCATGATTGTTTGATTTTTTTGTATTTTTTAGATTTTTGACAACAATGCAAGCACAATTCTATGGTAGGCAAGGACAGTATTCAATGAGTTCCAACTTGGTTTTTACACCAGCCACTTGCATAAAGGCAGACAACTAATAGCTTGGTAGCACTGGCTCCCCTCCACGGCACTCACTTCTCACGCATACCAAGCTATAGTTCCCCCGAAGGGTTGAACTTTTCTGTCTCTACACTGAATGAGTGTATGACATTGGATGGTGAAAGATCCCCTACCAAATTTGATCTAATTTTTGACTTGCTGTTCTAAATTTTCTGATTGCGTTTTTTGAAAGGTTTGCTTTGTGTTTTGATGTTTCAATGCATGTAGGGTTTTGCCATGATATGATAAATAAAAGGTAACATAATACATTCAAATAACACCAAAAAGACAACTGAAATTGATTGGATCAGCAAGCAAACTATTTCAAATTATAAATATGAGTTAGGTGACTTAGTTTGACATACCCGTAAATGGAAAATAGCTAATTACAATTATGAGAGGATGGCTGAGTACAAACAGTCAGGTCTGATTATAAAATCAGACTTATAAGGGCATACAAATCTGATCCAGTGACCCACAAAACCCTCCCAATCATGCAATGGCGTCAACCTCCAACTGTAGCAGCCAAGTATGGTGAATTCCAATGACCAAAGTGACTGAAGCAAGCTGTCCAAACCCTTGTTTTAAATCTGCAGAGGTCTGATCATGAATATGCACACAAAAATGACGTCAAAAGAAGCCCAAACGGAAACCCAGTGTAGATTTCCCCATAATGTGAACTGGGTTGTCGTCCAATCCACCGTCCTCTAAGGGGTTTCGTCCTTAGAAGAGCTGCAACCTGCTGAAAACCCTATCCAGAGCTCCAAACCTGCACTTAGCTTTTTAGAAAATGAGAGTAGAATGCCAAAAAGAGAGCCCCAAACATTGCTTTATAGACTCCATTCCCATTTTCCACAAAAAAACAATAAAATATACCCTCCAAGAGTGGACACCCACCTTGAGGGTCAAAAGCTCATGAAAAAGAAACCCCACCTTTTAAAACAACATTGTGGCTACTAGGGTGGGGACCTTTTTACTATTCATGTTCTAATTCTCTGGTACTATTCACTTTCACTATTCATCTTAAGGCAACCTTTAGTATTTTCAATTCAACTCCTGAAATCATCCTTTGACACCAAACTGAAGGACCCGGAAGGCTCCCCGCAAAGCACCAACGCCCTCGGTCGGGTCCCCTAACCAACCTGTTGACCTACAGGAACCCTAATAGTAGGTCAACCTCTGCTGAAGTCTGAGCGGACTAAGGAAGGGACATTACAGCCCTCCCTTCTCGGGATTGCTTGCCCTCAAGCAACTGCAAAGCTAGATGCTGAAGTATCATCTCTCCTTCCCACGTGGCATCCTCCAATGGCAAATCCCTCCATCGCACTAGATACTCTCTGATCACTCAGCTACGCAACCTCTTCTCTCTTATGTCAAGAATCTCTGCAGGTGTCAAAACTAATCGGCCCTCCTCATCTAATGGGGGCAAAACAGGTGAAGAGATAACGTGTTGTCCCAAAGCCTTCTTCAAGCAAGATACATGAAAGACATTATGTATTTTACTCTCGGGAGGTAGCTCAAGCTCATATGCGACTTCACCGATCCTCCTCAATACTTTGTATGGACCATAAAACCGAGGCTTGAGCTTCTCTGTCCCACTCCTCTTGAGGGTACTCTGTCTATAGGGCTGTAGGTGCAAGAAAACCATATCTCCAACCTCAAAGGTCCTCTCAACTCAATGTCGATCAGCATACATCTTCTGCTGATTTTGTGCATGTTGAATATTATCCTTAAGTGCCTTAAGGATATCTTGATTGTCCTGTAACCAATCCCGAGCTCTAGGCACTCTGCTATCACCTAACGCCAAGTCCACAAATGATAAGGTATCATAACCATATAACGCTCGGAAGGGAGTCATACCGATCGACATGTGATATGTGGTATTATAGCAATGCTCGCCCAAATACAACCATCGCACCCAAGCCTTCTGCTGTCCTGAAATGTAGTTACGTAAGTAACCCTCAACCCACTTATTGACTATCTCCGTCTGTCCATCTGTCTGAGGGTGGTAACTAGTACTGGGTGTCAACTCTGTACCTGCTAGTTGGAACAGCTCCTGCCAAAAGATGCTCATAAACCTACTATCCCAATCACTGACAATGGTCCTGGGGAGTCCATGGAGTCTAAACACCTCACGGAAGAATAACTCTGCCACCTGAGATGTTGTAAAGTCGGCTGCAATAGGAAAGAAGTGTGCAAACTTCGTCAACCTATCCACAACCACATAAATGCAGTCCTTCCCCTGAACTCTTGGAAGACCAGTAATGAAGTCCATCGATATACTTTCCCACTTCTGCTCTGGAATAGGCAATGGTTGCAGAAGACCCGCCGGAAAAGTATGCTCTGACTTGTTCTGCTAACAAGTCACACACTCACGTACATAGCGCAAGACATCATCCTTGAGACCCTTCCATGAGAATCTCTCTCTCACCTACCGGTATGTCTTAAAATATCCAGGATGTCCTGCCATTGGTGTGTCGTGGGTGGCACGTAAGATCTTGTCCTTCAGTTTTGATCCAAGTACCAAATAAATCCTATTTTTATAGTAAATAACATCATCAATCACCGTGTATCTATCATCCTGAATCCTGCCATCCATAATCTCACATGCAAACTGGTTCTTGGAATATTCAACTAATAGTTGAGACTTCCAATCTGCTGACATCTCACTCAAGGAGCAAAGTGCAGCTACTGCAGGCCTCCTAGAAAGTGCATCAACAACAATATTTCTTTCCCCCTTGACATACTCAATGTCAAAATCATATGCCTGTATTTTGCTGACCCATTTCTGTTGGCGCTCATTAAGCTCTTTCTGCTCCAAGAAGTATTTCAAACTGTTGTGGTCGGGCCTCACCACAAACTTCCCACCCACCAAATATTGTCGAAACTTCGCCAAAGCATGCATAATGGCGAGCATCTCCTTGTCATAGGTGGAGTATAATCTCTCATTATCCCTCAACTTCCTACTCTCGTAGGCAATGGGATGACGATTCTGCATAAGAACCGCTCCAATACCCTCTCTGGAGGCATCACACTCTAACACAAAGGGCTGAGAGAAATCTGGAAGTGCCAAAAGTGGACAAGTGCTCATGACCTGCTTGAGCTTATCAAATGCAACCTGTACCACCTCTGTCCATATGAATGCGCCCTTCCATGTGAGATCTATTAAAGGGGCCGCAAGCTGTGAATACCCCTTCACGAATCTCCTGTAGTAACCACATAGGCCTAAGAAACCCCGCAACTCTGAAATGTTCCTAGGTGATGGCCAATCGAGGATGGACTGAATCTTTTCCTGATGTACCTTGACTCCATCACTACCAATCACATGCTCCAAGTACAAGATCTCTGTAAGTCCAAATTCACATTTGGACATCTTGGCAAATAGATATTGTGCCTCCATAATGCCAAGTACCTCATCCAGATGCCTCATGTGCTCCTCCCAAGTCCTGCTGTAAATCAATATATCATCGAAGAACACAAGTACGTGCTTACACAACTGCTTATTAAATATATGGTTCATGCATGATTGGAAAGTAGCAGGTGCGTTAGTAAGGCCAAAAGGCATCACCAAGAACTCATAGTGCCCATAATGACATCTGAATGCTGTCTTATGTATGTCCTCCTCACGCACTCGAATCTGATGGTACCCTGATCGAAGGTCAATCTTTGAGAAATACACCACACCAAGAAGCTCATCCAATAGCTCATCTATGTGCGGAATAGGATACTTGTTCTTGATTGTTCTTTTGTTTAATGCACGATAATCAATGCACATGCGCATAGTACCATCCTTCTTTTTCACTAACACCACAGAAGAAGCAAAGGGGCTAGAACTAGGTCTGATGTGCCCCATATCTAGCAACTCACGGATGGTCTTCTCTATTTCATCCTTAAATCTCTTAGGATGATGATAAGGAGTGGTAATCACAGGCTTAGCGCCCTCCTCTAACTCCAAATCCACGATCAGGAGGTCTGCCAGAAGGAATATCACCAAATACTGCCCCATGTTTGTCCAGTACTGTCTGGACATCAATGTGGAATGGCTGGTCATCCTGTGAAGAAGGTGACTTGGGTGAAATAAAACACTGTGCCGCCCACGCCACATCTCCATGCCTGAAAATGGATTCCATTCTACGTGCTGAAACCACTATGGGCCCACCATCAGAAAGAGCCTTTAGCACAACCTTCTTACCCCCAACTATAAACTCCAGCTCCATCCTCTGGAAATCCTGTATATACCTACCAAGTGACTGCAACCATTGGACACCTAGTACTGCATCAATGTCACCCAAACCCACAACATAAAAATCATCGGTCAAGGTGTAATCTCCCAGCTGTATACTAATCTGTGGCACTACCCTGGTACATTTCATAGAAAATCCATCTGCTACTGTCACACTGAAACTAGGAAAATCCTTCGCCTGCAATCCTCGCTTAGCAACTAGTCCCTCATCAATAAAGTTGTGTGTGGCACCACTGTCAACAAGGCAAGTCACACGTTGTCCCTTAATCACTCCCTTCAAGCGAAAGGGAAGGTATCTTGGGACTCCTAAAAGGGTGGCAATGATAGGATTGGGTGCATCTGATCCGTCGCCCACTCCAAGCTCCACCTGTGGGGGCCCCTGTTCGTCCTCACCATCACTGCCCTCTAAATCAGTATCCTGTATATGCTCATCCTCCACATCAGACACAACCTCGATGAGATGCACTTTGCCCTTCCCAAGGCATCGGTGTCCAGGCTCCCAAGGTTCCTTACATGTGAAGCATAGCTTCTTCCTCCTCAACTCATTACGTGTCTCCTGGTCCATCCTGGGGGGAGGTGGTGCACTCCTATGCTGTGTCGAAGATCTCTGAAAAGGCTTGGAGCCCTTGGAGAACTTCTTATTCTGCTGATAAGAAGTAGGAGGTGGTGAAGTATCAAGGTCTAGGGCAATCTGAATAGCCTCATGTAAAGTCTTAGGCTTAAGAGCCTTGACCAAACCCCGTAATCTGTCATGTAATCCTTCTATGAAGAGCATTACTACACGTTTCTCTGGCATCTCAGGAACCATAACAGCAATGCGTTGAAACTCATTAATGTAAGTTTCAACATGTCCAGTCTGTCGCAATACTGCTAAATCCCTGTAGTACAACTCAACATCCTTACGGTCAAATCTAGCAATCAGCCGCTCAGTGAACTCCCTGTAAGAATGAATAAGTCTATGGTTTTGGGTAACCAAACCATGATGCCACCACTCATAAGCTACGCCCTCCAAATGTAGCACTGCAAACTGAATGGCCTCGTCCTCAAGCATCGGCTTAATTGAAAGGTAGATGTCAAGCTTGTGCACCCAAGCTCGAGCGGTGATCTTCTCGCTACCATCAAAGGAAGATATAGTGAGCTTGCTAGTAGCTCGGTGGAGGTCACTATTATGCTGTTGTCTTCGCCCCCTGCCATCACAGTTTCTCATGCTATCTCTACGCTGGGAACAATACTGATGTAGAGGGAAGGCCTGTCTAACATGCTCTGGAAGACGTGTCCACTCATCACTTGCTGCCATAACAATATCCTGGAACTCCACACCCTCAAGCGGGTCATCTGGGAGTGGCTCATCTCTAGGAGGAAAATGGGGCTGCATAGGCCTATCTGCCGTACGTGAATGAGCCCTATCACGTCTAGGAGAACCAAGGACACTATCCATCGATGAGGGAGCCCTACTACTCCCACGACTGTCTGCAACTGAAACGGACCTGTCAACCCTATCACGTCTGTCGTGTCTGCCACGCCTGTCCCTATGCCGACCCAAATCCATTCTGTCAAGGGTACTCTGAAGTCTGTCTAATGCCTGTACAATCCTAGGTTGTGTATCAACGAGAGTTCTGAATAACTCCCGATCAGTATCCTCCTGCGGATTCTGTCTTCCCCTTTGGCGGGGACTTCTACTGCCATCATGGCTATCCCCCGTGGCTGCACCCTAAATACCAGTGTCAACCCCAAATTGTCTGTGTGCTCTTCTACGAGTATAATACCTGTGTGGCCCAACCTCTCTGGGATGCATAGAACTGAACAAATCGCCCTCAGGCTGGCAAGATCATGGCTCTGATACCACTGAAAGATCCCCTACCAAATTTGATCTAATTTTTGACTTGCTGTTCTGAATTTTTTGATTGCATTTTTTGAAAGGTTTGCTTTGTGTTTTGATGTTTCAATGCATGTAGGGTTTTGCCATGATATGATAAATAAAAGGTAACATAATACATTCAAATAACACCAAAAAGACAACTGAAATTGATTGGATCAGCAAGCAAACTATTTCAAATTATAGATATGAGTTAGGTGACTCAGTTTGACATACCTGTATATGGAAAATAGCTAATTACAATTATGAGAGGATGGCTGAGTACAAACAATCAGGTCTGATTATAAAATCAGACTTATAAGGGCATACAAATCTGATCCAGTGACCCACAAAACCCTCCCAATCATGCAATGGCGTCAACCTCCAACTGTAGCAGCCAAGTATGGTGAATTCCAGTGACCAAAGTGACTGAAGCAAGCTGTCCAAACCCTTGTTTCAAATCTGTAGAGGTCTGATCATGAATATGCACAGAAAAATGACGTCAAAAGAAGCCTAAACGGAAACCCAATGTAGATTTCTCCATAATGTGAACTGGGTTGTCATCTAATCCACCGTCCTCTAAGGGGTTTCGTCCTCAGAAGAGCTACAATCTGCTGAAAACCCTATCCAGAGCTCCAAACCTGCACTTAGCTTTTTAGAAAATGAGAGTAGAATGCCAAAAAGAGAGCCCCAAACATTGCTTTATAGACTCCATTCCCATTTTCCATAAAAAAACAATAAAATATACCCTCCAAGAGTGGACACCCACCTTGAGGGTCAAAAGCTCATGAAAAAGAAGCCCCACCTTTTAAAACAACATTGTGGCTACTAGGGTGGGGACCTTTTTACTATTCATGTTCTAATTCTATGTTACTATTCACTTTCACTATTCATCTTAAGGCAACCTTTAGTATTTTCAATTCAACTCCTAAAATCATCCTTTGACACCAAACTGAAGGACCCGGAAGGCTCCCCGCAAAGCACCAACACCCTCGGTCAGGTCCCCTAACCAACCTGTTAACCTACGGGAACCCTAATAGTAGGTCAACCTCTGCTGAAGTCTGAGCGGACTAAGGAAGGGACATTACAGATGGCTCTAGAGAATGTTTTCCTCCTGTGTCACCGAATAGGGGATTTTGGCTTCTACAAACAATGGATATGTAGTAAGGGCAACCGTTTGAGTGGTTATACTTGCGGCAACACTATTCTCCGTTATGGAGTCTCCCAGCCTACAAGGGTTGTGCCTTGCAGGGTTTATGGGGAGGTTGGCTGTCGATATAACTAATCCGCACTTGTTTCTTGAAGCTTTCACCTCAAACACAATTTATTTATAGTGGATTGAAAGAGCTTGGCGTTAGCCCGTTACCACTTAAGGTGATCCTACTTGGAAGGAAGGAATTCCAAGGGTAGGCCTCTCTAAAGGAAACACATGCGAAATGATGATTCTGGCATTTTGGTCACCTAATTAAGGGGAGAGCATAGTCCTATCATCATTCCAAATTCATGAAAAACACTGGTTCTTTCCTCCGAGTTAAAAATAAAAAAAAAACTAAATGAGTTACTATATTTGGGCACACAAGATTTGTTAACTTTGAAAGCAATTGCTCAATTTTAAATCCTCCTAGTTGGGACTATGTTCAAGTTGTGATGCAACAAGTTCAAGTTACTTCCCTCCTATTTAGATCTAGATGAGATTTGCATGAACAAGCTCAATTACTTCCATTGCTAATTAGATCTAAATGAGATTTAACAATGCAACTATATGACTAACCAGCTCTTAACCTGCAAGGTGGATGTGAGAATATTCTTGTAAATGGGGTTAGCGTTAGAAAACTCCCTAGAAACAGCTCAAAAACCCTAGCAGAACATATGCGCAGGAACAAATGCGTAGAAACAAAGAATAAATGCGTTGAAACAAGGAACAGATGTGCAGATCTGATAAATGAGTAGTTACAGAGAGTAAATGTGTTGAAACAGAGAATAGATGCGCTAAAACAGATGTACTGTTTTAGAGAGTATATGCGCCGAAAAAAAGAACAAATGCGCAGAAACATATGCGCCATTTCAAAGAGTATATGCACCGAAACAGAGAACAGATGCGCAGAAATAGATGTGTTGTTTCAGAGAGTATATGCGTCGAAATAAAGAATAAATGCGCATAAATAGATGCATCGTTTCAGAGAGTATATGTGCCGAAACAGAGAACAAATGCGCAGAAACAGATGTACCATTTCAGAGAGTCTATGTGCTGAAATAGAGAACAAATGCACAAAAATAGATGCGTCGTTTCAAAGAGTATATGTACCGAAATAGAGAATAGATGCGCCATTTTAGAGAGTATATGCGTCGAAACAGAAACAAATGCGTCATTTCAGAGAGTATATGCACCGAAATAGAGAACAAATGCGTAGAAACAGATGCGCCGTTTCAGAGAGTATATGCGCTAAAATAGAGAATAGATGGGCAAATTTAATAGATGCACTGTTACAGTAAGTATATGCGTCGAAACAGAGAGTGGATGCGTAGAAACGTCCTGTGTACAGATTCTAACACAAAAACTTAATTTTGAAGTTAAATTGGGGCAAGGGCCCCATGGTGGGCACCAGAAATATTATCAGGAAATGTGGTTAACAATATTAAACTATCAATAATCTAATAATCTCAATGAAATAAGAACAAACAAGATTAAACACAAAGGAACAATACCTTGCAAACCTTATTGTTGCATGACTTCCATTGGTCGCGTATCTCAATTGATCTCGTTGTATGAATGTAGCCCTCAGCAGGTGTACTTCCTTTCTTCTTCCAAGATGACAATGGAGAACGGCTATGATAGGTTCACAATGAAGAGGATCTTGCAATGCAATGATAATGGTGATCTCAAGCTATGGGGATTTGGTGCCAAAGGCACACTGTGATTCCTGCAGAGTAAGTTTATAAAAGCTTGGATGATTAAAATGGAGGAATATGGGTTGTATTTATAGACTTGAGAGAGAGAAGATCAACGGTGTAGAATGAATAAGATGATCAACGGTTGAGGAGACTTGAGAGGATGTGCACGAATAGGGAGAGGACAAGTGTCAAGCTCCTTCATGCAACAGGGGAGTTAACAGAATAAATTGAAGAGTTAACTGAGATGATTGATCAGTTAACAGAATTGATTGGAGAGATAAGTGGGTTGATTGGGGAGTTGACTAATTTGATTGAATAGTGAACTCAGATGACCAATTAGTTAACATATTTGATTGATGAGTTAACTAATTTGACTAGAGAAGAAATATAACATGTGTGTGAGAGAATATCAGCTAATTAAATATTTAAAATATTTAATTACATGTGCACGTGGATTAATTGAATTATTTTTGGTATTAATTCAATTTTGGAGGAAATAGACAATTTAAATACATATTTGGATTTATTCAAATATGGATAGTGAGAAGAATTAATTAAATAATTTGGTATTATTTAATTTAGAATGATTTTAGAAGAATTTGGATGATTTAATTAAATAAATGATTTTATTTAATTTTTTGGAGAAATATGAATCAAATAAATAAATTGATTTATATATTTATTGATAGAGGAATTTAGAATGAAATAAATATTTAAAATATTTATTTAGATAGAGTCGTATCATTTTTAGGTGTATACAGTACTCTCTAAAATATTAACATGTAATTTGTTATTATAATCATTATGCGTCTTTAATATAATATTAAATATTAAATTGCCTACACATTGCACACTAAATATTTAATTATATTTATTAAATTTGTATTTTATATAATGCAAATTATTAAATATATTGTCAATATAATAATATAATATAAAATTGTATATTTTAATGTTTTCTCATGGTAATTATATAGTGGAAGGATTTAATGTCATGTGGATTACATTTGAAACCATGAATACGGTCCTATATTTTTCTTATAATGATATTGATGAAAATAAAAAAAAAGTGTGCTTTGATTTTTTTACTTCAAAGTCTAGTTGAAGTTTTTAAAGTTCAAGTTTTTAACCATTTAAACCACATGAGACTTTTTCCGGCACGTGAATGGCGAATAAACGTCAACGGGCGAAGGAGAAAGGCAAACAGAAAACATAAAATTTCAACAGCAAACGGATATGGAAAATTTCAATGGCCAAGATGACTTTCACAAAAACGAAGAGCAAAAAACTGCGAAAAAAGACCCGGCGAGATCCAATTACTACGATCACTTCAATCGTCTTGCTTGCCTCTGCAAAAACGTAAGCCGTTGATATGGAAAGTCACTTCACTCTCCTCAAAAAGGGAATGCCTTCAGCGTAATTAGCTAATCTCCACTTTTCAATTTTAATGGTCATTTGTGTGCAATTTTTTTCCATCCTTGTCTTTTGTGAATCCTTTCTTATCCAAACAACTTTTTTTGAGCTTAGGTCATGACAAGTCCCCATGTATACGAAGTTTTTTTTTTTTTAATTGTTTATCGTTACGTTGAAGGTTTTACAAGAGCAGAGATGTCAACAACCCATCAAACTATTGTACTATAATGATAAATCCTCTTTTTGGAAGCATGGTGTAACGAAGAATTAGCACTTGGGCAAAAAAGGAGGGTAAGAGGGCAAAAGGGCAAGCAAGTTTTAGATCAAAGAACTCCATGATTGATCACAGTGTCACTCTTAGACATATGATTAAAAAATTTTGGGACAAACAAAGGGGTGAAGTTTTTTGTTGTTTTGTTGACTTCAAAAAGGTATTTGACACAGTACCTAGAAGCAAACTTTAGAGTAGAATGGAAGAGTTAGGAATACTAGAAGAGTATAGGGCAGTGGTCCACATAATTTATGAGCAGGTTCGAGCTAAGATTAGAACAAAAAATGGTCTATAAGAATGTTTTGGGAGTGACATCAAAGTCAAATAGGGTGTTTGTTGTATCCAACTTTGTTCGGGCTATACATAGACAAGTTAGAGGAATGGTTAGACAAGATAGGTGGGGGTGTCCACTTAGCCACTTATGTGGTGGAGCTACTATTATATGTTGACAACCTCATGTTAATGGCAAAAATGACACATAGTCTTCAAGAACATCTAAGAGCTCTGGAATTATTTTGTCAGGAATTGGGAATGCAAGTGAACATTAGCAAAACCAAGATCATGATATTTACTTTGAGAAGAACTAAGAAACAAATCAATTTTGAGTTTGAAGGTAGCTCCCTGCATGTGATAAATGAATACAAGTTTCTGGGTCTAGATTTCTGCAATAATCTCATCTGGGAGACATGCATGACAAAAAGGATACAAGGAGGATGGATAGCTTTATACATGTTGCAAAACAGATGTAGATCAATTGAGCTATGGGACTAGAAAACAAAGGAGAGTCTTTTTGGGTTACTAGTCACGCTAGTGGTACTTGTTATGGATGTGAAGTTTGGGGCAGTAGCATGTTGGCATCGAAATGGAGACAAATAGAAAGATTACAGAGGTACCTAATCACAAGTAGTTTTAAAATCAAAAGCATGGTTCCATATGAGATTGTATTAGCGGAAGCAGGGACTTTTTTGATTGAGGGAATGGTGATCACCCTGTTATTAAACTATCTGAAGAGAATTGAGAAAATGGAAGGACACCACTGGCCCAAAATTGTAGCAGAGGAAAAGCTAACTAGAAGGAGAAATACATGGATGAAGCAAAATATCAAGTGGGTGAACAAGTGGGGCATTAGCATACATGAATGCCCAAACACAAACGTGGAAATCAAAAAGTATGTAAGAGAGAAAGTCAAGGCTGCCATGTGGACTAGGCAACTCGAGCCAAAAAAGAGAGTACTATGTCATACATTTTAACCCTACATGTGACCACAAGCAAAAGTACTATATAGGAGCTTGGCTATAAAATGGAAAACTAAAATGTTAATGGCCCAACTTAGAACTAATTCATACCATCTTAGGGGTGAAACGGGAAGGTGGAAGATGCCCAAAGAGGAGTGGGTGGTTAGGATTTACCATTTCTGTCTGGCGGGTTTAGTGAAAATGGAGTAGCACTACATCATGGAATGTAAAGCATACGAGGACATCCAAATCAAATACATGGATGTGCTAAATGTGGGGTATTAAATGACCTTGTTTGAAGAGGCGAGGTTAGTTAGAGTGGCAGATTACCTATGTAGAATTCATAGTAGGAGAACAATGATCAATAGTGAAATAGAGAGCATCCAAGAGTAACCGGGTGGGTGCCAATTGGTTCTTGTGTTTTATGCAGTTTGTTTTACCTCCGAGTCCCATAGATTGTGGTCTCATGGACATCATTAAAAACTTTTATTTCATTTCATTTCTATGAGGGAGTAAGATAACTTTTGAAACCAATAGTTGAGAGGTCATTTCTATTTCAATGTAAGACGATATATTTGATCCCCCACATTTGTTCTGCATGCCTTAACTTATTTCAAAAGCCCTGATGGTAGTGTTTTATTGGTCTAAATTTTTATTTTGGGAATCGGTAAGCCTATGCATTCACCAAGAGAAAACCCATGTCTTTTCTACGTTGAAATAATCGTTATCCATGTGACGCTATCTCGTTCAATTTCATATGGTCAAACACTTTACGGGTGTTTCAATTTCATTGATCAACTAAAGGAAAATGAACAAAGAGGAACTTGTGATTTGTGAAGTTGTTGTCTTTGTTAGATGTCATCATTTTGGCATCAGTGATGGATGCTACAATAGGAGATGTCGCTTTCACACAAATGCATAAACCCTAATATAAAATTTTAAAATACAATTATATAGAATATAAAATATATTATATTTATATATTTTTAGTATAACATTATATTATTAAATTTTATATTTAGATTAAATAATATATATATATAAATATATATATACGTATTTATTACTTAGTTATGTTTATTTTATATATAAAATATAATATTTTTATATTTATTATTATATACTATATTTTATATAATGTAAATTACTAAATATATATTTCTTTTTGATCCGTAATCATTGGAGGTCACAAGGGGGACCTCCTCCCCATGACCATATCCACTTATTCAAACATATTCAACTTAGAAGCCACATAGAAACCACATGTTACTCGGGGGATTCAAACTTGGATCTCCATCGTGAGAACCTTATGGCCTTATCATTTAAGCACAACCCCTTTCACAAAAATATATTTTTAATATAGTATTATATTATTAAATTATATCTTTATATTAAATATTATATATTTATTTAATTATTTTGTTGTTATACTTGGAAGGCCTGAGAGTCATATAAAAAAACCAATGTCTTGCCCATCGGCATTCAAGTTCACAAACCACCTAATCTAAACATCAACCTCTGAAACCATCCTACATAAACTTTGATAGTAACGCAAAAAGGAGCTACTCGATAACAGGTAAATTATGCAGGCCTAGACATCTCGCCCAAACCCTTAGGAATATAATTACAATAACAAGCTTTTGAAACACAAAGACAATAGACATTATTGGGAGCCTCCTTAACCTCCTGAGAACCATTATTGTCGCAACAATCTGAGAAAGCAGCCATCATGTCGACAAGAAGAACCACCTTTAAACATTTTGCAATCTCCTCTTCCGCCTCCTAAAGACACTCTTGCCTCTGCTTTATTGCATGCAGATGCTCAAGGATACAATTGAAGAACACCTCAAATTGATAGACAACATCCTCAATGTCATCATGGATCAAGTAAGAACCAGTCGTTGAAGACAACATTAATGACCTGCTCAAAGTTTAAGCCATGTCGAACACATTTAGACTCCTTTCCTGCAAATGCCAAAGATCCTGCAGTAAATTAGCCATGGCCTCCCGTATACCCACCGAAGGAGAACCATCCATGTCCTTCGTCAGTTCTCGCACTCACACCAACCATTATCAAAAATCAAGGTTTGTAATCTCCTGCTCAATAAAGACCATAAAATCCACCGCCATTTCTTCACCAAAGACTCACCTCCTCCTCGGCTTCTTCTCTTCCCCTCCCCTCTTTCAATCTCTTTCCTACAAACATCTCACAATATTTGCCCACGTTCACCACCTCCAGAAGCCATTTGTCCACAAACGTAAAACTAACCCAGATACTTGCCACAAACACCAAACCACTAACATTCATACCATTGTGTCACCACCATCATGCGAAATAAAAGCTTGCTCATAATAATGAGTGAATGCCCATCCTTTCGATGTCCTTACCAACTTAAGTAATAATCATTCCTCAAAACTTCTACCCAATTATTGTGTGTGTGTATATATATAATGTATTATATCTATATATAATATATATTATTAAATATAAATATAATATTATATTATATAATATATATTTTAATATAACACTATTTAAATTAATCTATAAGAAATCTAACAACTTAACTGACCTTCCATGGGTTGGGAGAGAGAGAGAGAGAGGCCCGAGGGAATAGAAAAAGAGCGATAGAGATAAGAGATAAAAGAAAGAGATACTGACCTTTAATCAATGATTTCATGCCAACAATCCAAGATGGCACGTGTCCATGACTCCATAGAGAGAGGCTTAATGGCAGTGTTTCATTGGTCTAGAATTTTGGGTTGGGAGTCAATGATCCTACGCATTCACCAAGAGAAAACCCATGTCTTTTGTACGTTGAAATAATTATTATCCATGAGACACTATCTCATTCTTTCATATGGTCAAACACTTTGTGGGTGTTTCAGTTTCAATGGTTAGCTAAAGGAAAATGAATAGAGAGGAAAAGTGGTTTGTGAAGTTGTTGTCTCTGTTAGATGGTGTCATTTTGGAAACAACTAGATGGACGCTACAACAAAAGGTGCCACTTTCACATAAATGCACCCTAATATAATTGTTGTCACTAAAGTATGCACTCTGTCGATTTTGACAAAACTCAACTACTTTCTGCAACATGGGATGATCTTACTGAGTGTGGGCTCAAATAGATTGAGATCAACCTCCGGGGAGGACTGGTTCCCTTGATGGATCACCTAAAACTAATCTACTCTATTATTGTTTGCTGGGAAAAGAGAGAGAGAAAGACATAAACTAGAACTACATCCTAAGGAGGTGATACACCGAATAATATAGGACCTATACTGTTGTTTTGTCACACACAATGTGACCAATGAGCTAACCATGTCATGCACAACTCAGATTTTGACATGTTTTGATGCATAAGTATTTCATAGAAAGGAAATTGAGTTTTGAACAACTTTTAGAAGGAAAGGTTTAATGGTTTTCACAACTAAAACATGCATAAACTCACAACATAGCCTATAACGTGCATATTTCATGTTTTATACTTGCATAAGGTACTCAAAATGAGATTACATATCAAGGGGAAACAACTTCACCACAATCAGATCAATCACTTCCATATTTTACACAAAAATACAGCTTTGAGAAGGCAAAAATGATTATTTTATTGATCAAAAAGGTAACATACAACTGTATATGTGCCTGAAATCTAACATACTTCTCTAAAAAGTGGAATTTACAGTGTTGTTTTGAGTTACAATCATGGCATTGAGACTAGAAAATAACTGAAAAAAGTTATAATATCAATCCCAAACTGAGAGAACTGCCTTCGACCACCAGTAAGAACTTTTTCAAAACTAACCCTAATCATCCCTTTTGAACTCCAACAGCTGGAGAAGAAATAGCACATGCTTTCCAAGAAAAGAGGACACTTGTCCTTGAAGAGGATTGGTCAAAGCTTCTTTGCTTTTGTTGTAGGAACATGAGGTTGGTTCGTCTCCTTGAAATGCTCCATTGTGGCATGAAGTTAGGAGGTAGTTGGGATGTGCAACTATGAAGGTGGAAATGCTCCTTGAAAAGCTCCAAAATTAGCTCCTCAACCTCCTAGATGCTTGTATATTGTTCAAACTGCTTATAGTGCTATTAAAGCTCCTTCAATTGTTCATTCATTGGCATTACTACCTAAGACTGCCTCCTAGATGTTCTCCACTATCCACAACTGCTTTGAATGGTCTCACAACTATCACAGCTACCCTTACTCTCTTCAAACCCCATTGTGCTAGGTTTTAGGATGTATGTTTCTAGAGTTTGAATAACCCAGGATTCCTTAAAGGGCATAGAAGCAAGACCTAGTCTCTTTAAGGCTTCCAAAAGTCATTTGAAACAGCCTTTTGAATGCTAATCTCCTTCATATACTGGGTGTTGTCACAGGTTTTCTATCTAGCTCAAACCTTTGCATCTTTGTTAGAACTTTGACAGTGTTCTTCTTCATCATGGAGTTTCCATCTCCCTAAGAAATTGACTTAGCTCTCTAAACCCTTGTATATAACTTGCCATGTTTGGAAAAGTGTATCCTTTTGGACCTATAATTGTTTGACAAAGGTTTGGCCTCAGATCTATGTCCTCCATCAAGACCTACACATATTTTCTTCACATACATAGGGACCTCATAAACCTAGGCATAGATTCTTCTACTCTACACATCCTTAAGACTGTGATACTACCTTGACTTCTTCAAGGTCTTTAAACATTGTGTAGACTTGTGACATAGTGCTCTAATAGCTTGAATATGCTTTTCTAGGTTTGAACAATGCCTTTGCCTTCTTTAGACTTCACTGTCTTTGGTATTGATTATATGTGCCACAATTTCTTGTCATCTCTCTTGCCATCAGTGTCGTAGTTAGTGGTTGTACCTTCCCCTATAACTATTTTCTTCTTTGTGCCCACATTGTTCACTCTTTGCTTACATATCTCACACTTCCCTTGACCTCTGCTCATTGTCTATTCGTTTCCTCCATGCAATCTTGCATCTTGTCTTCTTCACAACCATTGTCTTAGACTCATAAAACCATCACAAGACTTGACAAACTTGGTCAAACATTTGAAAATATAGACTCCTTGTACTTTCATATCCTTTGACCTAATAAGACTTGGACAAACTTTAGTAACAATTTAGAGGATTTTTGACATACTTTTAAGGTCTTCTTCCTTCATTTTCTACTGTCTAAACTATGATAGACCCTCTGTTATCTCTGCTAGCTTTGTATTAGACCTGTGCCTACTGTCAAAGTTCCCTCCCTTCATCTTTTGACTAATCTTCTGCAGAGAAATGTTTGTATGCCTCTCCATATCATGTTGATTGCTTGTTGAGCCATTGTACTCTGTACGTTAGTGCTTGACTATCTCTTAGTTCACGGTGAAAAGTGCTTGCTCACTATGTCTTGAACTTTGCCCATTGTCAAACTTCTTGCTCATGTTCTTTACTCTTCACTGTCATACTATGAAGTAGGCTTAGAACATCTAGACAATTCCTATTTGGAAGGTGCGGACCTCACTATAAGTCTTTTTACGAGGTATACAAACCTTCTAACTACCTATGAAAAACCTTGCTTCCATTACAACCCTAGAACAACAAGATAGGTGATGAATGATATTTAGAGTTTGACCCTGTTGGTTTTTTCCTAGACTGGATTCTTACTCCCAGATTTCCCTACAAGGTAGCCATCAATGATCAACAGGATCTCTGGGCCAGGGGCCAACAGTGTAGGAGATAGACTCTATATTTTATCTCCTCTTCTTCTTCAGGCTCTGCAAAACCTAGGGGGGTATTCCCTACTCAACATCCATGAGGATATGCATACAAAGGCTGGGATGCTGACAGAAAGCAGATAAGTCCTCCTGTAAGTAGACCAAAACTGTAAGATAAGAGCAAAGGGGCTGGCTTTGGGCCTATTTGCAGTTGTAGACAGAGGACTTGGATCCTAAAACTAATTCTACTGTCCTAATGGTTGTTTTGGAGTTTTGATTATGATTTTATATTTGGATGCAAAGCTAGACATGGTATATAACACAAACACAAAGCTAGATCGGTGCCTATCCAGGGCTTGGAGTCAGTAGACATACACCTGTGAATGATCAGCATGAACAACTAAAACTAGATTTCAGGGGGATACATGTGATATCTGCCTTACAGATATCTCCCAATACAAAGTGTTAAGCTATCTATACTTATGGCATCCCTATTGCAGTATATCCTTCCCAATATTCAATCTGAGAACAATTTAATCTACCCCTTGAGCAGAAGTTAAGAGATCAAACATTCAACACAGGAATTCTATGTTCTAGAATCTTAGATATTCCTTAAATATCTGGAGTCAGAAGAAAGATACATGCAACACTGGAGACAGAATTAGCACAACACATGCAAACATAGCATTATTCATATAAGATTAACCATGAAATCAGTGGATTCATGCAAAAAACATACAACAGGAGATACATAAACTCACAAGTTTTGCTGCACACAGCAACCAAAACCAACTGTATTGTATTACAGAGCCAAATGTTCAACTTTCAACAACCAAAAATGAGTAACACTGTCTGCCTATATCGGCCAGAAAGTGTACCTCTAGCAATTAATTACATGGCTTATGACAAAAAACTGCCAGATACAGTCCTTAGAAGGAATGGCGCTCAGAAGTTATTGCTGCAGCAGACAAAAAGTAGACAATGGTGGCCTCGAGCCCTGTGCTGCCATCTGGAAGTCTTTATCCAAAAATTGGGCAACCTGATCATGTGTACCATCGCCCATACCCCTGCTACAATCGCCATTGATGGCTCAATCACCCGCGGCCTACTTGGGAACCGTCGCAGCATTCAAACAAGAATCTCCCGCCAAAACGCGTTTCGCTGCAGGTTTAAAATATGCAAGGAGATTAATCCCACATGCACGGTGCGGAGACCACTTTAGCAGTTTAAAAACATAGTCGCATGTATACCAAATGTCGAGCGCTTTTGCCACGCTCGACGCATGTTCCTCGGCCAAAAGCCCATCACCAAGACTACCACCATCGGCCAAGCCCACAAATCTCCTGCCGACCTCATGTGTTACGCTGATCGCAATCCCCTGTCGGCCAGACTACTACCATCGGCCAACCCAAAAGCTTGCCCGCCGATAGGCAAAAGTCACGCCGACGCTTATTTCACACCCCCTCCATTGGTATGACCAAAGCCATCAGCGAACAACAAAATGCCTATGCCGATAGAGCTAGTCACCCCGATATACACATCCTTCGCCATCGGCCAGACCAACGCCGTCGGCCTAGCATGAAACTCCTTCGCCGACATAACAACTCCCGCCGATAGACAAGAAGACTTGGGTTTAGATGAAGAAACCCTCCAACATGCAAGCTCAACCTCCAAGTCAAAATGAGTACCAACACTGGCTCTGTCTGGGGACGTGCAGGTGCAAAACTGTAGCGAGGACCTCAGAATCTCTGGTTTCACAGATTGGGCCATATCTATTAAGCAACAGAGTCGATCATTGCACCAACCTGCACAAAAACTATATTTCTAGTCATCACTTGGGTGGCCCTGGGTAGCCAAAAAGGAAGAACCAAAATTTTTTCCTGCCAAATGCCTGATTCCAAACTGAAAGATCCCAATCCCAACTGAAAAGATTGGCATAGTTTGCCCATAAGGTCATCTGCTCAATTAGATATTCTACCATTTTTGACAACTTGCCACTTGTAGTACTACCTCTGTCACTCTATATTTCAAAATCAAACATGCAGCCATACATGCTAAAAAATCCTTTAGCATTAAGCAACATATGCATGTTATACTCTTCAGATGGTACATCATACTGCTCTTGGCAGTCTTCATCATTTATCTGGCTACTGCACACCATCAGGCACTCATCCAGCTGATCCAAAAACTCAAAATACTCAGAAAAAATGAGACCCCCAATATCTACTAATATTAAAAACAAATCTTGATCCACACACCCAATGTTGCACATATCTAAACCAGGTGATGATGAACATCCATTATTCACAGTTTGCAAATCCATACTATCTTCACAAGAACTGAAGATATCTGATTCATATGCCCCCCCTCACAAACTGATGTAATACCAAGGTCAACAGTCTCTTTATATTCATCATCATCCTCAAAAAGAGGATTAATCCTGCACCACTGAAAGTCAGGACTCACAGTATCAAAGACATCTGCAGGCTCATCATAAAGGGGATTTATATTCACTGCAAAGTTCTCTGCTTCTTTTTCATGACAGTCCAATTCTTCTTCATTACTATCAGATCCAGAGTCATAAGGAGAACAAACCTGGATCATGGATATCATTTTTATCATCTGATTGCCCCACATACAAGATTTCTGCTACTTCAATGCATTCCGAAGTTGAGCTATCTGCATCATTTTCCAGCCCTCTAATACTTCCTGATGAAACTGATAATGACTGTTGATCCACATGATCACAACTTTGCACAACTGGATCATTTAAACATGAAGGCTCTTTGTTTAGGACTGGTATGCAAATATTACTTGAAAAATTGTTATTTTCAACTTCATTTACTGGGCAAAACAGGACATCCTCCTTTATAACAGAAACATCATCAACTTGGAATGATGCAAAAACTTGGATAGCAGGGGTGTGATTACTTTGACATTCATTGTCAACATCTGAATTAAAACTTTCATTAACATTGGGGGCTGCAGGACAACAAAAAATTTTAGAAAAATAACCCTTTTGTATTCCATACCTCCAATTGTTTTCAATATCTATTGCAAACTGATGTGCCTGATGCAATGTGGTGGGCTCCTTATCTCTCAATCTATAACTCATTTTCTTATCAAAGGCTCCCAAATAGACAACTAAGCACAGTGCATCATTAGGTCTCGTGCATTCTGGAATTCTATTCAATGCCCTCATAAATCTGAGGTTAAAGGCTAGGATCAACTCATCTTCTTCAATGTGGATATATATAAAGTCACTAATAACTGCATATTCAGAGATTCTTTCACCATATTGTACTAGAAATACAAATTTAAAACCATGCCAAGAGCTGACAGAGTGAGCTGGAAGGTAGGAAAACCAGTTCCTTGCATCTTCATCTAGAGATTGAACAAATAATCTCATAACCACATCCTCATGGTCAATCTCAAAGTCATCTATCACATTTATAAACTGCTGCAAGTGTCTCTCAGCTGATTCATCCTTTGCACCACTAAATTTGGGCAAATACTTTCTGATTTTAGGTGGAAAAGCATTTGGGTAGCCACAAATGCCACTAAAATTTATGGGCTTATATCTATCTATGTTGAAGCCTTTTTTATTACATGGTTGGTACTGACTACTATATATTTTTGCATTTGACACCTCACAAGGGTGCATAAGCTGACAATACATCTTTTTATGCTTTTGCAACCCTCTTCTCTACTCAGATTTTCAATCACAATATGACCTTAGGCACTTAAAATACAAACTGCTATTTCAACCTGCCTAAAGTCCTCTATATAAGTCTTTTAAACAACATTGCATGCCCTTTTGAAATACAGAGTAGGTTCTAACAAAAGCATGCAAGCTCTGTTTTCACCAATGTTTCCCTTTTAACCAGTGCTATTTTACCAAATAGGGAACTTTTCAAAAACTTGAAATACCTGGATATGTTGCAGCAACTGATAGATTCATTCAACAGAGTCGCCACCTCCTTGGCAGAGGAATGAGCTTCAAACAGGCTGAAGCTGAAAATTGATTTCTTTCTTTCTGGGTCATCCACCAGCAAAGCCATAGATAAAACTTTTTCTTTTGCTGCGACAAGGCACCTCCAGGTCTGATTCTTCAATTTTTTAGACTCAAGCTTCACGGATATGACATTGTCTCCCCAGCAGAGTCGCCAATTTTCTTTGGTGACTCGGATGGGCCACAAATTTATTCATTTTTATCAATCCATCCCCAGTAGAGTCGCCAATTTTTTGTTGGTTTTTTCCCAGACTGGATGCTTACTCCCAGATTTCCCTACAAGGTAGCCATCAATGATCAACAGGATCTCTGGGCCAGGGGCCAATAGTGTAGGAGATAGACTCTATATTTTATCTCCTCTTCTTCTTCAGGCTCTGCAAAACCTAGGGGGGGTATTCCCTACTCAACATCCATGAGGATATGCATACAAAGGCTGGGATGCTGACAGAAAGCAGATAAGTCCTCCTGTAAGTAGACCAAAACTGTAAGATAAGAGCAAAGGGGCTGGCTTTGGGCCTATTTGTAGTTGTAGACAGAGGACTTGGATCCTAAAACTAATTCTACTATCCTAATGGTTGTTTTGGAGTTTTGATTATGATTTTATATTTGGATGCAAAGCTGGACATGGTATATAACACAAACACAAAGCTAGATCGGTGCCTATCCAGGGCTTGGAGTCAGAAGACATACAACTGTGAATGATCAGCATGAACAACTAAAACTGGATTTCAGGGGGATACATGTGATATCTGCCTTACATATATCTCCCAATACAAAGTGTTAAGCTATCTATACTTATGGCATCCCTATTGCAGTATATCCTTCCCAATATTCAATCTGAGAATAATTTAATCTACCCCTTGAGCAGAAGTTAAGAGATCAAACATTCAACACAGGAATTCTATGTTCTAGAATCTTAGATATTTCTTAAATAACTGGAGTCAGAAGAAAGATACATGCAACACTGGAGACAGAATTAGCACAACACATGCAAACATAGCATTATTCATATAAGATTAACCATGAAATCAACGGATTCATGCAAAAAACATACAACAGGAGATACATAAACTCACAAGTTTTGCTGCACAGAGCAACCAAAACCAACTGTATTGTATTACAGAGCCAAATGTTCAACTTTCAACAACCAAAAATGAGTAACACTGTCTGCCTATATCGGCCAGAAAGTGTACCTATAGCAATTAATTACATGGCTTATGACAAAAACCTACTAGATACAGTCCTTAGAAGAAATGGCGCTCAGAAGTTATTGCTGCAGCAAACAAAAAGTAGACAAGGGTGGCCTCGAGCCCTGTGCTGCCATCTGGAAGTCTTTATCCAAAAATCGGGCAACCTGATCATGTGTGCCATCGCCCATACCCCTGCTACAATCGCCATTGATGGCTCAATCATCCGCGGCCTACTTGGGAACCGTCGCAACATTCAAACAAGAATCTCCCGCCAAAACGTGTTTCACTGCAGGTTTAAAATATGCAGGGAGATTAATCCCACATGCACGGTGCGGAGACCACTTTAGCAATTTAAAAACATAGCCACATGTATACCAAATGTCGAGTGCTTTTGCCACGCTTGATGCATGTTCCTCGGCCAAAAGCCCATCGCCAAGACTACCACCATCGGCCAAGCCCACAAATCTCCTGCCGACCTCATGTGTTATGCCGATCATAATCCCCTGTAGGCCAGACTACTACCATCGGCCAACCCAAAAGCTTCCCCGCCAATAGGCAAAAGTCACGCCAATGCTTATTTCACACCCCCTCCGTCGGTATGACCAAAGCCATCGGCGAACAACAAAATGCCTATGCCGATAGAGCTAGTCACCTCGATATACACATCCTTCACCATCGGCCAGACCAACGCCATCGGCCTAGCATGAAACTCCTTCGCCGACATAACAACTCCCGCCGATAGACAAGAAGACTTAGGGTTTAGATGAAGAAACCCTCCAACATGCAAGCTCGACCTCCAGGTCAAAATGAGTACCAACAGACCCTAACCTGCAGATCTGGGATAAAGTTTTAAGCAACATGATGTGTCTTAAAAATACTTGAGCTTTCATCTATATCTGATGAAGTATTAACAAAGATCTCTCTTTTCACATCCTTATTTCTTCACATTCTACAAATCATTCCATTTCCCACCAATCATTATATTTCCCCTTATACCTTACAAGACTTTCTTAGTCAATCTCATGATACAGTTAAGCTTTATTAAGCTCATTCATACACCAGGCTTCCTGATAACTTTGTGTAACACATATGGGGTCTCCAAATGATGACAATCTCCTAAGATTTGACAAAATTCTTTTGGGATATGGGTTCTATCTGTTATGAAAAGACTCTTCAAGATATGGTGGTCTCTATCTTGTCTGCATATCATCTCCTCCAAGGGTCTCTATGACAACTTTCACATGAAGTCTCTTGGCATTGAATCTCACCTCCTCGAGTACATACGTCATTTTTTACTGTCCCATACTGTTGAACACTTTAACTGTCCCACTAGTAAACAAACCTTAGCAGACTTGCAAGCTTGTTAAACCTCTAACATCTTCATGCAATACTTTGGGGTTATGTTAAGTCTAAAATACTTGAAGACTTTTGTGATAATGGTGCATACCTTGCAACTGTCTTGATAGCCCTGCACAGTGACCTTTGAAACCCTAACATTCATTATCTTTTCCTTGTTTTGTATCTGTCTGCCACACTTAACCTTTGCCTTGTATCAACTACTTTTAACAAGATTTGATCTCACCTGTTTAATCATTTTATGTTGTCTTGAGTTTGTTTACACAAATTGTACAAGGATCTCACTAATCAACATCACAAAAAGAGCCCTGCATAACTTCTTTAAACTTTGTATCTCTCTACATGTCTTGAGAATCAGTCAGCAGATAAGAACATCTTTCAATGTTCAAAGCTTTGCATGGTCTTTTGCTTGTGAAACTTCATGCTCTCCACTAGTTTTCAAGAAGTTTCAGGTCTTAGTTTCCTAGTATCTCTGCATTCCCATCGTTGAAATCTGCAACAACTTACAAACCCTAAAAGAAGAAACCTAGAAACCAAAAGAAACTTTAATCCAAAACCTAACTAGAGTCCTAACTCAAAGAACTTGAGTTAAAAACTACATAACAACAACCTAGAACCCTAGTTTAACTTTGAAATGGTCTTCCATCCATCATGTGCATGAGGGTTTTTGACAAGATTAAGGATCTTTGAAGAAGCATGCAATGTAGAAACATTTACTTTTTTAATTCTTGACACATCAATATTGCATGCAATGTGATAAAACTGCTCCTTGGACGTGGGAAAGAAGTGTTCTAACAAGTATAAGAGTGAAAAGCAAATATTTTGATAAGTTTAAGGCACCTCTAAGCTTTTAAAGACCATTTCAACCATGATGAGACAATAATGACAACCTAGGACCATTAAAATCTCCCAAGACTAGATGAATTGGAACCAAAACATCACAACACTTTTGAACCTTGCAAGTTTGAACACAAGACAAAATAAAATGAACCTTAATCATGCCCAAAAACTTCCTTAGTGGCCTTTTTGTAACCTTTTTAGCCTGACCAGGCAAAAAATGTCAACATTTTTGCTGACCTCTACAGATTTCTTGCCTGCTAAGCATTAAAAACTAGTAGCCTTGAGTATCCATTGGGTGATAGAGTCAAAAGAGATGACCTGAAACAAACTGAAAAGGAGACATCAAACTTACAGTTGTTAGTACCTTTCAAACAACAAGACAAACACAAAACTACCAAACACGCATGTTGGAAGTAAGTCATGATGGTGATAGTTTGTCATTGATGTCAAAAGGTATTGAGAGAGTTGAGTTGTTGTTGCATCTTCACAAGGTATCATCAGGATTGCAGGACTGATACAGGTTATTGATGATCATGCATTTCAGGTGTTCATAATGTTTCTTCATGGTTAAAGTGAATTTAGATATATGAAGTTGCTGTTTCATGATGCTTTCACTTGATCAAGATATCTTCAAGATAGATTAGAGATACTCAGGAGTTGAATTGAATCAGTTAGGAGGTAGCTTCATGTCATGACTGAGTTCACATTATGTGATAGTGTCTTGGCTGGATTTCTTAATGTTGTCAGGATGTTAAGTCATAAAGAATGGTTTTATGTTGTGTGGATAGTGTTGGTGTTGAAAGTTATTTGATACTTCATGATATGATGTGTGTACAAGATCTCTTCATAATGATAATGTACTATACATGTTACAAGGGAGGATATTTTTTATAATTCTCATTATGAAAATGCATCATTATAATCAGGTTTACAGGGCAGATATTATGGCAAGCATGAACAATGTTTAGCAGAGAAGTGTTTTGACAAAGATTGACAATGTATTATGCATAAGGGTTGTGAATTCCAAATAGATTTAATTTCCTTAAATCTTATTTCTGCCCATCATTCATGGTGATCACTTTTGTTATAATTTGCTGTTGACCTGAGATCCCAGGTCACCTTACTGAAGGAAACCTGCAGAAGGGGGTTTAAGTCATTGTTTAAATCGGCCCCTTTCACCCTGTTAACTTGCTAAACTGGTCATGTCTTAACGTGAGTGGGAAAAGGAACATAACTAACATTTGGAGCCCGATTTATATGAAGTGGCATCGAATTGTTTTAGGAGCATAGTCTATACTTTGAGGAGGGAGCCGATTCATGTTTGAAAAGTCATAAAGCCACATTTAAATGCCTTTTTAGAGGAGCACGACTTTAGAAGGAATATATTGTTTTTAAAGTTTTCTTCTAAGGAAAAAGCATCCATTCGGTGGAAAGTTTTTTATAAAGCATGGAATGCATTTTTTAAAAAGTATGATTTATAGGTAAAAAAAACTATTGAATATTTTAAATTGGAGACCATGTTATAAGGAGCATGTTTTGTATAGAGCATCAAATGCTTTATAATTAGAAATTTTCTATTTCCTATGGAGAAGATAAAGAGTTTTTAATAAGGAGATTTTTATTGCTTTTTCTAAATGAGAAAAATCTTTATGAAGAGATTTTTTTTGAAGATATTGGTTATTTTCTTATCTACATGGAAGTTAGAAAAGAGATAACATCAAGATTTTTTTTTTAGGAGATTTTATAAGAAAGATTGGTTGAATTTTTTATTCCATTATTCTTGAAGGATATGAAGAGTTTTGTTAAAAAAAAATATATGAAGGATTATTTTTGCAGATTGAAAATATTGTTTTAATCCAAAGAGAGATTGAAGATACTCTTGCAGATTGAGAAGAAGAAGAAGCTCAAGGGTTTTGAATGTAAAAGCTTGGAAGTTTTTAAGGAGATTTTTTTTACAGATGATTTGTTTTGAGATGTGGAATATGAAGATTTATTTTCTTTGCAGATTGGAGAATACAAAAAGAAGATTCAAGATGAAAATTGAAAAGAAAATGATTTTATTTTGCAGAAATGTAATTTGTTGCAGGATAAAAAGAGGATACAAGAAGATTTTTTATTTTACAGGGCACTGATTAATATTATTGAAGATTTTTGTATAGATAAATTATTTATGTAGATGTCAAGGGTCAGAAGGTGAAATTGACACAAAAATAAAGAAGAAGCTTTTGAAGAGAAGAGGAACATCAAAAGTCTTTTTATTTACAATAATCTTTCAGGTGCATTGATGCAACCTTATAAATAGACAGAGATGAAACATAAAAAATAAGTAGTGGTGTTGGTTGGATCAGAATAAAGGATTATTGAGTGTATCCGGATGTCAGATTGAATAGAATGGGTATTTGACAGACATATGTTTTGTATTGAATAGAAACAGAGTATCCCTCTGATTTGCTTATTACATTTGTTGGTGATTTGGTTTGCCAGTGAGGCACAGTATGCCAGTGAGGCTTGTGGTCAGTGAGACCTTTCTATGCTAGTGAAGCTTGTGGTCAATGAGACCTTTGTGTATGTCAGTAAGACATTTGTAAGAAGATTTTTCATTTAAGCCAGTGAGGCAGTTATGGAGTGGTTTTTCTACCCCTGGAGGGTTTTCCACTCGTGCAATTCTTGTGTCTTGACTCATATTTATCTTCTCTCTGTGGTTGTATATTTTACTCATGAGTTTTGTTTATGTGTTTGACAAAGTTATGTGCATATGTGTTTGACAATTCAATGATAACTTTCTCTCCTTGTGCTCTCCAAGTTAAAGTTTGTAAAAAGATTCAAAAATTCACACAACACTGATTCACCCCCCTCTCAGTGTTGTCCTTAACTCCTACAAGCCACACCCGGACCGACGATGGACTGGCCATAAGGGGCCAGTAGCTCAATTGGTAGAGCACTCCAACAGTAAATGGAAGGTCCTAGGTTTGATTCCTAGTTGGTCCATATGAGTTGTAGCTCAACGATTGGTATTAGAACCAGACTAGGAGCCCCAAGCACATGCAGTGTGGCTTAAGGAGGGGTGTTGGAAGTAAGCCACACCTAGACCGATGATGGACTGGCCATAAGGGACCAGTAACTCAGTTGGTAGAGAACTCCAACAACAAATGGAAGGTCCTAGGTTTGAGTCCTAACTGGTCCATATGAGTTGTAGCTCAACAATACAAAACTGACCTACTTAACCTACAAACTAACCACCATGAAGGATTTCTCAAACAAAACCATTGACTAGTTTGTAAAAATAACTCCTCTTCCTAACCAAGTTGCAATGTTTTTCATGTTTGTAAGCAGTCAACAAAGGGTGAAGAAAGGGTGGGTAGCCAAAAAACTTATGTAATACCTCTTCAAGAAAGAGAACAAAATCACATACCCACTTGTTTTGACTAAAAATACGGCTACTTTGAGGTGGATAAGTGAGTTGGTTCTTCTCTCCCTATTGCTCATCTTCATGCTTTGGAACAAGCATGATAGGTAATGGATTCTCCTTGTTGCTTTCCAACTAGATTAGATGTTGAATAGGACATCCTCTTGACAAACCCATGCTCAAATAATTAGTGATGGTTTGATGTTTACATTTTGTTGCTCTATCATCCTGCTGATCGAAAACCTTTGGAAAAATAGTTATTTCCACTTGATGTTCTTGTTGTTTATGAAATTCTTCTTTTTGAGATGTTGGTTATGAACTTCTTCTTTTTGAGATGTTGGTTATGGACTTATTATTTCTTTCTAATTGATAGTTGGGTATTAGTTGTAAGGGAAATGACCAACTTGTTTATGTCCTGCATAGTTCTTCCTCTTCTATTTGAGCATTCTTTTTAGTCAACTTATTTAAAGATGGGAGCTGATCATAGTGGTTAGTAGGGTGCTCTATCATAGATCTGGAAGATCTCAAATTTATCTAATGGGTATCCTCTCAAAAGGTGTTTATTTATGCACCTAGGGCAGTAAATTGATAGGGGTTCATTAGTTCTATTTTTTGCCTGAATCCCATCTAAGGTGGTATTCAGTTGAACTAGAATGTTTGCCTTTAGGTTTGCAAACTCTTCCATCAATTGTCCTATATCATCTTTCCCTTTGAGAGACCTTGGTGCTCTTACTCTATCTTGTGTCCTTGAATAGTTCTTATAGATTTCCTCAATTGCAGGCATATCCATCTTGTTTATATTCCTCCTTCCCATTAGATCTAATGTTTGTTTTGATTCCTTATCTAACCATCTTAAGAATAAGGTTTTGGCCAAATTATGTGTTATAGGGTTGCCATACCTTCTAAGGGCAAAATTGAATCGATCCAAGTAATCTTCTAAGCTCTCCTCCTCTTTCTGCTTAGTTCTAAACAACTCTTCTTTTTTGTCACTGATTCTGCAGTAGTCTTGGTATTTGTCCATGAACTCTATTTCCATTTGCTCCCATGAGCATATAGAATCTAGGGCCAAGCCCATGAACCATCTCATGGAAGAATCCTTTAGTGTATATGGGAAAAGCTTGAGCTTCTGGTTGTCAGATCCATAGTCATATGTTTGACATAAGACTTTGAACTCAAAGAGGAACTGATCTGGATCCTCAGAAGGAATTCCCCTAAATGTTGGAAGATTTAAGGGGAAATGTTTTTTATAGGCACATTTCCTAGGGTTGAGGGTCCTATGGGATATGAAAAAGTCCTTGCATTCTCTTGCAGAGGATCTTGCTAATCATGATTGTCCCCCATAGTTAATGGATCTTCTTGTGATGTTTCTTCTTTCCAAAATTCAGGTTGAGTTTCTTGTAAAGTGGATCCTTTTAGCATATATGTTTGGTGTTTTTCCTATAATTCTTGGATGTATTATGAGAGTGTAATGTGTTGAGGGCTTGTGGGAATATCTTATTGTTGTGTGATTTCCAAGGTAGGTGTTAGATGTTCAAATCTTCCTTTTCAACAAGATTTTGAACTATCCCACTGCTTTCACCTACGGGTTGTGGTTGGGGTGTTTGTTTGATATATCTACCTCTTGAGTCTCTAGGTCTAACCATACATAATTGACCTAATCCTAACTGAGACTGTTAACTAAAGTTGCTATTAACATAAATTTCCCTAGAAATGGCACCAAAAATGACAAGGGTCGTTGTACCTTGGCATTTAATCATATTTATTTGTCAATTCTAGGTTGTATCCATGGCAATTTGTAATAGTAACTTGACAATTAACAGTCCTTAACTAATCGCTGAATTGAAACTTTCCTAATTAATCAAACTCATACTTCTAACCATCTGCTTTGAAGGAAACCTATTCTAAGAATTGAAATAGTACATTGCCAGAAATGACTTGTCTGATTACAAAAAGTTGAAGCAATAATTCAAATAGAAATAAAAGTGAATTGACAAGAATTTGATTTATTCTATGAAAGCAGTAAAAACTACATCATAGAATCAAATACATAAGAGACAACAATAAACAATACTAGCCTTCCTTCTATTAGTGGGACTAGGCCCTTGCTCCACACCTTCAGAATTGAAGGCTAAACAAAGATTTTAGAACAAAGATATAAAAGAACCACTTTCCTTATTCTAGTATTTCAAAAATATAGTACATTCTTGAGAAGTATTTGTTTCTGCAAAATATGAGCTATATAAAAACCAACTAAAAACTATATAGTATTATGTTGTCTCCATTAATATATATAAGTTTGTTGTTGATATCATATCTCCAAAGTTTACCATCTTTTCTCTCAGTTCAACTTAAGATACAAAAGAAATTTTATTCTAGAACTTAAACATGCAACTATCTCTATAAAAGTATAACACCATGCAAAACTTAAAAAGACTTAAGTGACATTGGAGGTGTCCTTAAATCTAGAGTATGACTTTAAACAAAATAGGTTGTGGAGGCCCTCATAAAAAGGGTATTAGCTTTAAAAACATCAAACTACTGGAAGTCCCTAACTCATGCAAAATCAAATGGTAGTTGTACTTTGTTCCCTCCTTGATGTGTAGAACTCTGTAGCTTCTCAGCAGCTCCTGAGATCTTGGCAATGAAGCAGCTCTAGAGATTATGTGCAACTTTAGAGACTTTGTAGTTAACAAGTGCTCCCGAGATCACTATATGGCTTGTTAGGACACAACTCTAGAGGTCTTCATGATCACCAACCCTTCATGTTCTACTACTCCAGCTACAGAGATCCTCCAACCATCCTGGAAAATGTTGGAGTGTTGTGTAGTGTACCTTCTGCTCAACTTCGGAGATAGTTAGAATCATCCCCGGAGTCTCCCAAAACTTTTCTCTACCTGAGAGATAGACACATGTGACACAAAGGAGAAATTTATGCATAATTTTATCAGTTTCAATCCAAAACATGGGTCCTTTCACCACAACAATAACTTCAAAATTTCATCTTTTATTAACATAATTATACAAAATTTCACATCTTCCATAGTGCAATCAGTGGAACAGGTGGTGCGTGAAAATGGGAAAAAGGGAACAAAAAGGTGTGTTTAGATGAGTGCTACCTGCCACTCATCAAGTCTTTCTGTTGAAAACTCCAAAGAGTAATCATGTCAACAAATCTCTCTAATCCCAAGAGAACTCCAACCTCACCTAAGTCTCCAAGTATCCTTGAGCACTTCCATGATCAATCATGTGAAAATGGGAAAAAGGGAACAAAAAGGTGTGTTTGGATGAGTGCTACCTGCCACTCATCAGGTCTTTTTATTGAAAACTCTAAAGAGTAATCATCTCCACAAATGTCTCTAATCCCAAGAGAACTCCAACCTCACCTAAGTCTCCAAGTATCCTTGAGCACCTCCATGATCAATCAATGTTAAACTCCAAATGTAACACCACATTATCATGAAGCTCTCAATCAAATGACCAATGTCCTCAATACCAAGAGAACCAACAAGATCATTGTTAAAGCTTCTAAAGGTGATGGAATGTTAGAAGACATAAGAACACAAGGAAAGCACAAAACAAGTGATTTTACCTCAAATCTTCAAGCATTCCATTCTCCTTGATAAGGTGGAGTAAATCATGCACCCAAGAAGCAATTTCTAGCTATACCCAAGGTGAATAAATGTGGATTGTTCTATTCTAACCAACACAAATGGAGTCAAGGATTTGGCAATGGTATGGGGAAAATTGGCTAAGATTTTGGGATAAATTTGATACTTGAAGACTTGTTATGAAAATACTTGGAGAGGCCTTGTATTTATAGATTTTTGGAGGATTTTTTTATCAATGGTGGAGGTTTGAAATGGAGATCGAAGGGTGGAGATTTCATAGTGAAATCAAGGGCTAGGGTTACATCATCAATATTAGAGGGCTCACAATATTTTGGAATTTTAAATTAATCATTGGGAAGGCTTTGCATTAATTAAGAGAATGACACATGAATGAATTAAAAATTTATTTATGTGGGAGGTGTATTAAAAAATTGGATTTTATGGATGAATTGGATGAGAATGACAAGTGCATGGATTTGGAAAGGTGAGGTGGAGACATGTGTGAGCTTTATTATTATTTAAATAATGTTCTTGCATGAATGAAGAAATATGAGTTGGAGACACATGTGACTCCCCTTAATTAAAAAATGTTATTTATTCAATCAAGTGTGGGGAGATGGGATGATGAGGGTTTAAGTTAATTAATAAAATGATTAACTTAATTAATATGGTTGTTGGAAATTAAGAGATGGGTTAATTATTAATATAAATTAATTAAGGGTTTACTTAATTAATTTGGATCTAGGGGCTAGGTAGGGTATGGTAGCTAATTAATTAAATGATATTTATTTAATTAGCCTAGGTTTATGTAGGAGTCAATGACAACACTGAGAGGGGGGGTGAATCAGTGTTGTGTAAAATTTTAACTTTTTGCAAACTTTACAAGACAAGTAGAAAGAAAGACATTAATGATCTGTAGAGCTCATATGCACAAGACTGATAGTGAAAGATGTGAACCAAAAACTTATAAACAAAACACAAATATGCATACATAGAGACAAATTATAACACATAAATTTCTGGAGTGGAAAACCCTCTCAGGGTAGAAAAACCACTCATGAAGTGCCTCACTGGCTTAACCTTAAAAACTTTTTACAAAGCCTCACTGGCTGAATATTATGTCTCACTGACAATTGAAAGGTCTCACTGACCACAAGCCTCACTGGCATACTGTGCCTCACTGGCAAACCAAGTTACCAACAGAAGTAATTAAACAAATCAGAGGGATACTCTGTTTCCATTCAATACAAAACATTTCTTTGTCTGTCAAATAGCCATTCTATTCAAAATCAATCCTGTATCCGGATCCATTCAACAACACTGCATACTAGTCTCAATGTCTTTGTTCAATCAAATTCATGATTCATACACCTGATTATTATTGCAATTGCATATTGTCTTTCTAATAATCTTGTCAATTTATGTATCTGTATTTGATCCTGTCAGTTCATCATTCATTTGCACAACATCACTCACCCACCAGTACATCTGCAAAACCAATACTTATAAGAAATACAAAAGTGTCCTTTCATCTCCAAAGCAAACTTTTATTTTCCTCTTTTCAAAACTTTTCATATTCTCTGCACAAAACAATTTATAAAAAATCTTCAAATGAATATAATAAAATCTCTGAACACTTTCATCTTAAAACAAAATCTTAAATAATCTTCCATCTCTGCATTTTCAAAAATCAAATCTCTTTCATTTTCTTTTCATCTTCCTGAAAAATTATTTCCAAACAAAATAGGATATCCATCTGCAAAATCTTTTCATATTCCTTCAATAATTTATTCTTCTTCTCTGCAAATAAAATCTTCAATAAAATTAATTCATTTCTGAAAAACAATCTCCAAAAACACTTCATATTCTCTCTGCAAAAAGAAATATCTTCAAGAATTTTATCCACTCTGCCCTGACCAAAAATACCTTTCATATTCTCTTTTCCTGAAATGATAATCATACAAACCTTCCATCTTTTTACATAAAAAAATCTTCAATCTGCCATATCTATCTATCAAAAATATTCAGGTCTTTATAGAAAATCTTCTGCAAGAAATATAAAAAGATTCTCTAAAATCATTTGATCTTCTCACAAATAAAATCACTAAATTCTTCAATTGTATGGGAGAGAAATTAGAATGGATTTTCCTTAAAAATTTGCTTTTAAAAAAGCATCAACCAATTCCTTGAAAACTCCTTGAAAAACTCCTATACTTTCCAAAATGGATCTCATGCCTTTTTTATAAAAAAGCAAATAAAATAGAAATTAAAAATTTCTAAAATTTATTATCCAAAAAAAAACTTTCATGCCCACCTATGTTTGTGGCCCCTTTATTTTACATAAAGCATAGGAAATGCTTTTTAAAATCCAAAAATAACAAATGTTTTTATTTAAAACATAAACCATCTCATAACATTCGGTCGACCACCATTCAATATTGCATTTGATGAAACATGCTCCTCTTTCCCGCTCTAGCTTTTGATTTTAAACCATTTAATTTTTAAATTCTCTATTGAAAATACATCGGGCTCAAAACTTGTTTTGTTTCCTTTAAAAATATTTCAACGTTTATCTTTTGCAAGTCATAGTCCCACTCAACCACATCAAACGATGACTGGTGTTCCATGTTGTCATTGTCAAGGGGCCGGTGACATAACGAGTCTATAACCCTTAGTTGTGACTTAAGTCACTTACCACCTGCACTAACCGGTCAGCAATCAAATAGACATAAAGTGCTGTGACAGGTTAGTCAATAAAGTTTCCTTCTTTAAATATAAAGAGAAACATTAAGCCCTAAACATAATGTATGATAAGAACATCAAAATGTGCTCAAGGTAGCTTCATTAAATATAGTCTGATCACTATTGAGGTAAGAAGAGATTCCATTGAATCAAAATATCTTAGAAAATCACTTGTAATGAACAATTAAACCAATCCACTAAAAACCCTCAACTCAAAGGCTTCATCCACTAAAATTCTCCATTCAAAGGCTTCATCCACTCTCCATTCAAAAGCTTCATGACAGATCTTTATAACACCAAAGACATCTTATACATTAACAAGACTTACCATAATAACTCATGGCATCTTGAAGCATGAAGCACAATTCAATCATGAAGAACAACTCAAAGCAAATATCTCAAACCCTTGCTCAAAACAAACATCATGAACATATCAACAAAAAATAGATAACCAAAAACAATGATCTCTGTATTGAAGGATAACCTTCAAGAATTGCATTTTCATTTTTGCATCTTGGAGTGAGTTGATTTACTAATGTTCTTGTTCAAACTTCATGGAGATGAGTATGTATTACTAAATGGATCAAGACCATGACACCCTGATGAGATAAAGATTGATATACATAAAATGCAAGCTGTTCAACACTTCAACTAACACACCACATCATATTCAACCTGATCTGCACTGGTCTTGTAAAATTGAAGCAAGTGAACTTTGTCAAGCCAAGATCAATCATACATTGTAACACCAATATGAACATGCATGTAACCCATTTGAGCTCCTATATGATCAACATCCTGAAAGACATCACTGACATCCTAATGTAACTTAATCTGAATGACACAACACTTTACCATACTGAACAAGCTGTGATATGACAATAGAAAGAACACATGAGATGATGTCTCCTACTCAAATGTTTACTAATATCAACCCAAGATCCTGTAAGACCCTTTTGACATCAATGACAATCTGACACCATCATAGTCATGGGTTAGGTGGATTAATTAAATAAGTGGACTTTATTTAATTAATTTAGGTTAGTGGTAAATGATAGGATAATTAATTAAATAAATTGTAATATGTATTTAATCAATTATGGATAATGGACTATGGGGAATTGTTAAATTAATTAAATAAATTGATTTTATTTAATTAATTATAGAAAGGGGATAAATTAGTGCAAGCGTGTCAGGAGATGGTAGCATGGGTTATGTCATTTCTAGATGTCTATATTTTGCCCATCTTTGATATGACGTTATGACCAAGTGGGAGTGGTGTTAGATCAAAGAAATTTAAATTTTTGCCCCAATTAACGGGGAGATGAACAATGGATGAGTGATGCCCCCTTGAGAGATTAAGTGAAAAATACATTTTTTGGGCAAACTCTCGAAAAGGAGGAAATGATAGTAAAAAAGAGGTTCAGGATGAAAAATGGTGTCAATCGGAGAAAAAATGGGTGAAAACGGATACGTTTTGTGGCATGGGGGTGAAAAGGTAGGGTTAGGGCTTATGTGGCAAGTATATATAGGCTATGGGGGCCCATCATGCCACATTTGCACACCTACGCTTGCTGAATAGGAGAGAGAGAAGAATGATAGTGATGGCACAGAGAGGGATTCCATGTGAGGCACACCAAGCTGAGAGGGTCCGAGAGTACCAGTGTCATCCGTAGGCTGGTGAGATGGTATGTTGCATATCCTTGACTTTGTCATTTCAGGTTTTAGGTCATTTTGGCATTGAATGCAAGTAGGTTAGACGTCATTGTGCTTGCATGTAATGCTAGAGGTTGGGTGATTAGCGCCTATGTGTCATTCAGTGCTTTAGGTGCAGACAAAATAGTTAGCACTCTATTAGCTCTTAGGGTAGGTAAAATGGTGCTTGGGGTTGTATTAGTGCCAACGTTATGTTTTTTAGCACTTGCAGATAAAGCAACGCTTGCACAAAGGGATATAGCACTTGCATCTAGATTGACACTTGTGGGGTAAATAACGCTTTCATGACGAATGGTGCTAGCATGAGGTAGGGTAGTGCTTTCATTCTAAATGGCGCTAATGCGAGGTAGGGTAGTGCTTTAGTGTAGAAAGACACTAGGGGTCAGTCTGTCAGTGCAAGAGATCCTAATGGCGCTTGTGGTTGGTCTGTTAGCACTTCGCACCTCTTGGTGCTTTAGCACAGACTGTTAGCGCTTCCATGCAATTTGTAGAAAAAGGCTTAACTTGATGGCTTGGTGGATGTAGGATGACCTTCAGGCACTTCAGTCAAGGGAGCGTCAAGCACCAGTGCTGGCATTAAGGGCAGGATTGTCACAGGCGAAGCGTGGCCGATTGAGGGCAATTGACTTGTTGTATATTGTGGAGATGCCAGCGATTTGAGCTCATCAATCCATGATGATTGCTTTGATAGAGTGGTGGCATAATGAGAGTTGTGCATTTGTACTACTGACAAGGGAGATTATGATCACCCTTGAGAATGTTGGAAGGATTCTACAGATTCCTATCCATGGTGAGTGGGTGATTTATGATCAGACTGGTGGATTAGCAGTGCTGCGACGTGCGTTTGCCCCTGCCCATGTACCTATAGACCAAGAGGGGAAGGAGATATTATATGGGCTAACATGATGGGGAGACTAGGAGGTCTAGATCTCTACACTTATGGAATGATAGGTGGGTTACTGTTACCAGATCAGCTCTCGCATGGATTCCTCGTAGGGTGGGGGATGTCTTGGAGGAGATGATGGTGTGCAATATTGTGTATTCTTAGGGGCCATGTCTCCTAGCCTAGTTGCACCATGATATGCATATGATAGTGTATCGATGCAGGTCAAACATTGGCTACGAGGTTACACTTCTTCATATTTGGGCTTGGGAGCATATTGCGATTACCTGGTCAGCGTGTGTGCATGTACGACCATAGTTCATGTTGTATGTATATGCTTATATGGGTATATTATAGCATCGGCGGCTAGGGAGGCTACGATTTAGAGGTGTGATTTGGATGATATGACTATGGTGATATGGTGGACATGGGTAGGTTGTGAGATTTGGATCGATGATGATGCACAGGTACCTTTTACTCGATCAAGCATATCCTGGATTGGTACCTCCTTGAGCAGATACTTCATCAATTTGGTTTACGGTAGGATGTGCCTCAGATAGAGGTGATTTTTGCTCGGGTCAAGCAAGAGACCAGGAGGTGGGGAGCTAGATTGGATGCAACTACAGTAATTGTAGAGTTTCAATGCTTGATTGCAATGGCTTGGGACTAGAGGTTAGCCGTGATTGATGATGGCACGATTCCTGAGTTTGATGCTTTGTGGGTGAGGTTTAGACCTATACAACTGACCATTCCATAGGGTCAGCTGGTGGTGGCAGAGTCAGATAGTGAGGATGATAAGGAGGAGGAGGATGATTTTGGAGATGATGATGATGGCGGTGGTAGTGGTGGGGGTGGGGTTGATGGAGATTAGATGCAGATTTTGAGAGTTGTTGCAACAAGGGGATTGGGTAGGGGGCGTCGAGTACACCCTAGAGTAGACGTGTAGGTAGGAGGGAATGGGGATGGGGATGATATGGATACCTTGAGGGCTTAGGTGGTGAGCCTAGAGGAGGTGAGGTAGCTATGGTTAGAGTGAGACCCCCTGCGGGGAGAGAGATAGTGCACTTTGGAGGTAGAGCGGTTGCAGGATTTGTTGGATGGGGGTGGTGCTAGTGATGGGGCTGAGCTGGTGAGGGTAGCAACCGATTGGGATGGAGAGAGGGTACTTCAATAGAGTGTTGAGGCTGTGAGATAGAGGGATGAGATGTAGGTATCTCTGTTATGGTAGCAAGTTAGCCGCTTGCAGGGGATGTTGGATGGTAGTGGGATGGCCCAGATGTGGGGTGATTATAGCCATGTTCAGGAAGAGTTGGTTGAGGCTACAAGATGGGCATAGTATTATCACACTCTGTATCATTTAGTGGTGTCAGCTGATCAGAGGGAGGCTAGCTATAGTCAGAGGGGCTAGAATAAGGGGCAAGTAGGTCAGTGATGACCCGAACACTGTTGGTGATAGGACCAGTTAGACATCTACCTCCGATGATACCTTCACCAGTGGTGACTCCAGGGGATATAGGGGTAGGGCCTTCCAGAGCACAGCAGAGATCACCTCCTCATTCTCCCACTCCTTTTCATCTAGGGAGCTCAGCTCAGTGATTTTATATATGCCCGTGAGCTTATTTATTATAGACATTTGATGGATTTAGCCCTTTGGACACATTTTTGTATCATAACCAATTATGTATATATGAGATGTACATGTGTATATATGGATGTATATATTTGTGTAAATATATGAGATGACCATTTAGTTGGTAGTTTTATGATGTTATGATGGTTTATGGATGGTTTATGGATTATTTATGGATGCATTTTGATTTTTGCTTTGGTTATGGTTTACGATGTAGATGGATGGATGCATTATGATTTATGTATGATGTGGATTATATGTTCTATGGATATGGATGCATTACGCTTTATGTATGATGTGGATTATGTAAATGGTATTTTGGATGTTTGTTATGGATATAGATGCATTTTGATTTATGGATATATGATGTGGATTATATGTTCTATGGATATGGATGCATTATGATTTATGGATGTATGATGTGGATAATGTTAATGGTATTTTGGATGTTTGTTATGGATATGGTGAGAATGATATGATGGTATGGTTATGATTTGGAAATAAAATGATAATGAGGATGATTATGATTATGATTATGTAATAATGATGGTTATGATTATGATATGGTAATTGTTACTAAATTATGTTCACACCTAATTTAGCAAGGCCTAAACATCATTTGTTTAGAGAGGATATAAGAAATTTTGCTTATGCAGGATCATCTAGTCAATGTCTGATGTCTTGACAGAAGACAAGTGCAAAATCACTTATAAAAATCATGTAACAGCTCAAGTTGAGCTGTTACATCATCCTGGTACGTGAAATCATCTATGGACAAGAAAACAGCCATTCAAAGAATGAAGAGAATTGACAGATGTTCATGTTTCAGTTGCTAATTATTCATTATGTTTCAATGCAAGTAAAAGAGGTATTTAGAGACTGTCAAATTATACATCATGTTTTATACATATGTTCCAAAGAGAGATCAGTCATTTTATGCTATTTATTTGATTTAGAAAGTGAAATACACATAAATCATTGTATAGAATGAGGTAGCTGATTGTATTCAAAAGAATGTATAAAAGTGTCCCACACAAGTCGTGGGAGTAACGAAATAGGCAACATAAAAGTAAATTTTACTTTTGAAAGAAAAGAAATGCATAGGAAAAGAAGAGGGGCCCGTCATTGCCTATGAATGACGAATTCCGTGGTTGAGCTAGTTGTTATCTTCCTCCATTCGTTTGAGCTCCAATATACCTGGAAAATAGATTTTGTTAATGCTCAGGGTACCAAGTCTTTTCATACACAATCATAACTTCAAAAGTACCATTCACTTTTATGTAGCAGTAATATCAGTAATCAGATATCAACATAAGATACGTTAGAATGAGCAGACATAAGTGCTATATCAGAAAGAGATAGATCCATACAAGTAACCTCACATCATGAATCAGAGGTATGTTTTTATGCTAACTTGTTTGTTTAGTGTGCAGGTATAGGAAAAGTAATGTTGTTGATTTGAAGACATTAAAACATGTGGAGAAAATGTGGCTCCCACAAGGGTAGAGCCCAACATGTTTTCTTTTATTCATTTGAAAAGGATATCAGATTGTAAAAGATAGAATGCATTATTCAAGAAGATACTATGCATCAGAGCAGTCAACTTGCAAAGGGAGTGATGTCATCTTGATAAAAGTGAAGAGGAGCGGTTGCTCCTATAAACTATGCCCATTTCAAGAGTACAAAAGTGCAATCATAAGAAGGTATTCTTCTTTATTTTTGTTATGATTGAAGTATCTTTCTGCTATCCATATGTGTGTCATAAGTATGACAGCCACCTAATAGGTGAACATCATGATAAACTAATAGTAGATGTCATGAAGAATGCATAAAGTGCAAATAGAACAATTGTAAGAGTTCATTATGCTATCAATTGAGTCACAGGGGACAATCACATCATGTTCAGAGCAACTAACATGGTTATAAGAGGGTGCAGTGAGCATGAAAGACCATTTATAAGCCACTAGTACAATCATCAATGAGGAATGCAAACACCAGAAATAGCAATATCCATCAAGTATTCAAAACAGTCTTATGAAGAAGTCACAACAGCCATCAACAGATAAACTATGTAGCAGTCATAAGAGCCAGTGGAAGGAAGTAAAAGTGTTTCAAGTTTTTATGTTGAGTCTTGTCAATACTAAGTGATGATATATTGATAAAGGACTGTCAGAACTTTAATCAAGAACATGCAAACCTGCAGATAGAATGCACAAAGGCACATGAGATACTATCAACTTCTTGAAAAAAAAACCATGAAGGAACAGGTAATTCCTGTACAAGATCATGCAATCGAGGGTACAGAGATGGATAAGGAATAAGAGATATCAAATACAAATTTATTTACATGGAGATAGCTCAAATGAACAAGTTATCATGTTCATATTATGGAATGAAGTACATATGTTACAAAACTAGAAAAATCATGTAATCATTTCATCCTTATGCCATTTTGACAGTTATAGCTACAGAAGGTAGCATTTAAAAGATCATATCTGAATTTCCATGACATACAGGAGATAACTTATATAGAGAAGGGTACATTATGTCAAGTTCATGTCATATAATAAAGTACAGATGAGAGAATGACAAGGGGAATGTTATACCAGTTTACCAGATACAGTTTCTCCCATACATTCAAAAGACAAAAGGAGAGAGAAATAAAAGATAAGAGAGTGTGTTGTTATGAATGTTCTTCTTTTGACATGTCTAAGTGAACAGATAAAAGAAATGACAGAGTACTCATGAAATATCAAACCCTTGTTTCATTTTCTGTTATAGTCAAAAGGAAAAAATACAGAAAGGGGATAATGTAAGCTACAACCAAGAAGGCTCATTATTCAGAAAATGAAAAAACCCATATTGTTTTTCAAAGCCTTTGTCACATATTTTTATTTACAGAAGAAAGAAATGTACAGAGAAGCAATATATTGCAGGTCGTTTGCTACAGAGGGCCTCATTACTTAAAAAGTGACAAAGCCCATTTCATATGTGAAACCCTTATATCATTTTTTGTATACAGTCTAAAAGAAATACAGAATGCAACACATTATCAGGGCCGTGACAGACATGCCAAGAATCTTTCCAAAGAAAAGGTAAAGACCCATGTTGCAAATCTATCAAACCCCTGTATTATTCTTGTATACAGTCAAAGTAAATGCCACAGAGAAGAGTCAAGAAAGAGATACATATACAAGATAATGGAATAGCCGTGGCCAAGAAAAGCCCATCTCTTTGAAAGGATTAAAACCCATATGAAAATCTTAAAACCCTTATCATTTTGCAGACACAGGTTAAAAGGAAAGTGAGATACAGGAAAGCTGAATAGCAAGAAACTCACCTCATTTTCTTGTATGGAGAGCTCTACAGGCCGCGGCCTTCATATTGAAACTTCTTAGGATGTGATGTTACAGTTACAAATAAAGGCAACACAAAGACAAAAAGCATGGTAAGAACATATACACTGAAAGCTCAATACACAACCGCGACCATAGTGTGAAGAAAGCCACAGAAATAGTCAAGAAAATGCCAATCAAAGCTCAAGATATTGATCACCTTTCTCCTGCGTAAAAAATACCACAGAATTCATGAAGAATCGACCAGAAGAGCCATTGAAATGCCAAAAGAAAACTAGCAAAAACCAAACCCTAGCGGCGGCCGAATGGAGTTGCAGAGAAAAATGGTGAAAACAAAATGAGAAATGAAATGACTTTTAGGGTTTCTTCATTCTTTTTGTTCGATAGCTTTTGCCTTTTCCTATCTCTTTTTGACTTGGCAAAACAAAAATTATTACCTTATCTAAAATGACCGAGGTGAAGACTTGCTCTTGATGATTCTTAGTGATTATGCCAAGGAGGGGCCTGTGGGCCGACAAAATTATTTATTTTTGCATTTGTTTTGGCTAAACCAAAAGGGTTAAATCATTAGAAGGAGAGGCATAGTGCCTTAGACTTACTATTTCCATGATGGTCACAACATGGTCGAAATATGCCTTATATAATATGCAAAATCAGGTCGAAAGTCAAAGATTCCTCAGCATGCATGGAGACCAAGTATGGTCAAATCCTTTTATGCCTTATGCATTTTTTAATGCATTAAAATTCAAGACAAGGATCATTCAAAGGTAGGAAAATCAAAGGTGACAGATCACATGAAGACAAGGTGATGTTTGAAAGGTGGCAGGTTATATGGACAATGCATGTATAAAGATAAGATAAGGATATTTGCAGGGTGATAAGAAGACAAAGTGCATGTGTTATGCAACTAAGAGGTTTGTTTTTTTATGCATGGGAGATATAAGGTGGTATTAAGATATGAAGAATAATGCCTATTTTTGCATGGAGGCATGAGTAGTATGATGCATGATGCATGGGGTTTGTATGTATGGAGAGCTTTGTTTGTGCACGGGAGATATACGAGTTTTATTTTCTTTTGCATGATTTGGAAATGGATACACATTGTAAACAAATGATAAAGTAATATAATTATAAATTACTTTATTATTTTAGTCACAAAGTTGTGAAGTCAAAATAGAGCAAAATTGTAATTGCAAGATGAGGATGGATTAAAGATATAGTCAGTGTTGGTAGTTAAGTATTTATGTGCAAATATCAAACATTTATGGATGTTGCAGGAGAGGTTGGAAAATAGGTGGAGGAGTTATTGAGATATTTGACTTGATTTTTATGGCCTTAAAGAGCATTTAAAGGCATTTTCTGGTGCTTTTATGATGGGTGATGTCATGCCTTGACCCTTTCTTCATTAGAGACTCTTTTTGGAGGGTTTTTGATAGATATTTTTAGGACTTTTTGGTTATGCATGACCAAGGAAGTTACTGGTCCTTATCTTGTTGCAGTTGCTTGGAGAAGTATATAGTCTTCTCTTTTGTTCATTATTAGGGGATTCTTTTCATTTTCAGGCCAGGTTGTAACTCTTCTGGAGCTCTTTCAGCAGGAGATGATATTGTAACTCATTTTGACATGTATACAGTTTACACCTTGGAGATCAATAGAGATAAGCTTTTGCCTTCTTATTTCTTTTGTGTTCTATTGTGTGCAGTTAAATGGTTGATACAATTACTTGTGAAGTCATTTTATTTCCTTGTCCTTATGTCTCATTGGTAGCACCTTTGTGCAGTTAGTACATGTTATTTTGTAGGTTGTGAGTTGTGTTAGAGTGCAAACAGTTCAAGTTGTGAAAGGTTATATTCCTTCTAGGATGATGCATCATATCCTTCTCATGAATTATTGATGCAAAAAACATATAGAACTAGGTTGTACAAGTCAAGCTTGTATATTTTGATTAAACTGTGTGAGCAAAACTGATTTTACAGGTCAAGATAATCATTTTGGTGCATCACCTTAGGAGTTAATTTTGCTTTTCATGTTTCTTTCTTACCCTTTCCTCTGCAAAGCATTAGGATAGTTTTAGGTGAAGTATCAATAGGAAGCCGACCTTCTCCAGAGGTTCTTTCCATCATAGGTGACCCACAGGCCTAGAAAGATCCCATGTTTCTCTAGAATGCCAAATTCTACAACTTAGCAAGGGTGCAATTTTGAGACACAACAGTAATATGATGACTATGATTTTGATGATGTAATGATTGTAATAATGATGATGATTTTATAATAATGCATGTGGATGTAGGTGTGATGTGGATGCAACGAGAATGGATGATCCTAGTCATGATACAAAATTTCCTTGATGGGAGGATGGGTAGATGGGTGGGTGGGGGAGATACATGCTTGTTGGGGGATGGTAGTTAGTTGGTAAAGGTTATGGGTATGTTAGGGTGAGATTTAGTCATTGTCCTTATTAATGCAAAGCCATAGGTAGGGGAGTTATGGGGAGATACGGGTCTTGGTAGGTTGTATGGGTAGTGATGGACTTCAAGGACAACATGGCTTGTCATCATTTCTGGGTAGTGATTTTATTTTGTGTATGGTTGGTGTAGATGGATGATTTATATGATGTTTGTATGGAGGATGTGATGTATGATTGTGTGTTAGTGGCAGAAAATGTCACATCAGTTCTATAAAAAGAACTTGATATGTGTGTATAGGTGTTGATGGGGCATTGGGTGGCTATGTGTGGAAGTTTGTTGCGTAGTTGGGTGGATAAGTGGGTGGGTATATTGTGAATCCTTATGTTTTTGAAGATGCAGGTAGGGGATGATGGTTTGATTTGTGTATAGGATAGATTGGATAGATTAGCTAGGGGTTGGCATTGTGTTGGTATGTTTTAGAGCAATCCTAAATTTTATTATAGCAAAGTGGATATTTTCATGAAGGTATAAAGGACCAGGGTAATGATGTATATCCAATTTTTACATGGACTTGATGCTCAAACAAAAGGGTGTCTTTAGACATGCCCAACTTAGTACAATCTTGTCTAGATGTGGGGGAGAAAACTTAGAGCATTAAAGTCCTAATGCACATAAGGTATAAGCCTTAGATGCAAAGGAGTGATGGAATGCAAAAATCTATCCCGTCATTTACAAGATATGAATACTAGCTAGAGTAATAAGAACATCCAACAAACACAACATACAACAAATGACTCTTAGCTCATTCTATACCATCCAATTACACACCAAGATATAGAAGATTAAGGTGGTGTTTTGAATAAGCGTAGAAGAGGTATAAAAAGATAAATAAAAAATAAAAGACTAACTGACAGACAAACCAACAACCATTGAGTCTCTTTCCAAGAGTATGGATAGATGTGATTGGACCATGCCTATTGGGGGAACGATATATCCTAAGGCATGGGTTGTGATGATAGATTTTTGAAAGATAGGCTTAAGATCAAATGGTTGTATGGTGATTTGGAAGGTTGATCAAGTGTACATTATAGTATATTGTTTTTGTGTGCTTTGTTTATGCTCAATTGCTCTAATATGTTGTCCCCATATTTATTGCTTTGGTATTTTTGAGATATTTTGATTTTTTTTTGCATTTTTGAGATATTGTGATTTTTTTGTGTGTTTTTGATGGGTTTTTAACAGTTGTAAGGGATTTAATTACTTGCTCTACTTAATAGACAGAAAGTATATTTTAAGTTGTTCTTGAGGATTTTCTGACTGCCTTACAAAATATAATTTTTTTTCTCAAATATTTTTGGTGTTTTGAGGATTTCTTTTGTTGTTTTTTATGTTTTTCTGGATATTTAGATGTTTTTGTGTTTTTATGGATATCTAGATGTTTTTGTGTTTTTTAGGATATTTGGATGTTTTATGTTTTCCTGGATATTTAGATGTTTTTGTGTTTTTATGGATATTTGGATGTTTTTGTGTTTTCCTGGGTATTTGGATGTTTTGTGTTTTCTTGGGTATTTGGATGTTTGTTTGTTTTTCTGGATATTTGGATGTTTTTGTGTTTTTTTGGATATTTGGATGTTTTTGTGTTTTTTGGATATTTGGATATTTTTGCATTTTTTGGATATTTGGATGTTTTTGTGTTCTTCTAGATATTTGGATGTTTTTTGTGGTTTTTTTGGATATTTGGATGTTTTTGTACAAGGGGTTGACAATATGCATCCAAAGATCCAATTCTTCATGGATTTTCCCTTGGCATGGGATGATAGTGGGTGGGTCATGATGGGAAGGATTTTCATGCTTAATGTTTACAATACCAAGCCATGATGTGTTAGGTGTGGAGTGATAGAGGATGAAGTATGGATTGACTATACGAACAAGGACTTAGTAGATGGTGGATGTGGTTGTTACGCATGGCGCTTGAGATAGCTTTTCAGCATGGCACTTATCCAAGGCACCACCAAAGTGGTTTTCACCACTGGAAAACTTTATTGCACTTGATTATTTGTAATTTTTTTTTTTACTTTTTGTTTTTTTTGTTTTTTGTTTTTTTTTTGTTTTTTTTTTTTTGCTTGGGATATTTGATGCATCAGACATAAAACTTGTTGAGGTGCATGATGTTCATAGGCTCATCCAGAGGTTGTCCCTCAGGTGTTGCTAGTTGATAAGCTCCTGATCTATAACTGAATGTTATAACAAAAGGTCCCAACTAATTTACTTCAAACTTACTATTTTTGTTACAATCTTGCAAGTTCCTCTGATTTTCCCTTAATACATGATCACCTATTTCAAAGCGGCAAGTCTTGATTTTCTTATTATAGCTTACGAAGGCAATTTTGATATGCTTGCAAGTGGGTGAGAGCATTGAGGCATTTTTCATCCAAGAGTTCCAACTCATGTAATCGTGCAACTTGATACACCTCCTCATTAATGAGATTTTGCAGTAATATTCTTAGAGAGGGGAGCTCAGCCTCGATGGGTAAGATGGCTTCGGAACCTGATGGTACCTATATGGTGACAAGGGTCATTGGTCCTCGGCATTTAATCATATTTTCATGTGTCAAGTCCAGGGTTGTGTCCTTGGCTATTTGCAATTAGGAATCCTATAGTTGCCAGTCCATTGAACTAATTTTGTTAATCTTATTTGTTATGGAAATTAATGTTGTTGATTTATTTGCTATGAAAGTAAATTCTGAGAATACTGGAAACAAAGCTGAAATAGTAAACAGCTAACATTGATCTATTCTAATCCATTCAACTGAAGCATGCATTTATCTATGAGGATACAATAAATATCTTCCTAAACATAATCTGAAATAGAATAATAAACAAAATAAATACTAGCCTCCTGTCTTGATGGCGGGAGTGGGCCCTTGCTCCTCACCCTTAGAACTGAAGACGAAGGCAATAAATCAGTACAGGAATGTAATATCACAATTCTTCTTCAGTCTAATCCCATCAGTATCCTTTTGTATTCAGAAAAGTATCTATATCAAAAATGAGATTACAATAATAATCAATCTATTATATTTCTTCTACTTCTACCTTATATATTTATATCAAATCCAGCGATGAGATATCACTTACTCTAACTACTAGTTTATCTATGAGATAGCATCAATCTCTTATTCTATCAACTGTTTAACTACAGAGTAAAATCATGCAATTGAAATAGATTTTAGTGGAACAACAGTCCCACTAAATCTGGAGTCTTAGTTTCAAATAACAACTAGGTAGTGAGGCCCTAAAATATAGGTACTTAATCAGTTTGTTGAGAACTCATGCAAAATCAATAAAAGAGGAATTAAACTTCTAGCAGTTACCTAGAGTCTTCATTTGATTACTCAGGTGTGGGCTGAGTAATCCCTGAAGCACTCTAATTTCAACCGGAAGTGTTGACTGATAGCGGCACAGGAACTCTATAGTGGATCAAGGAGACTCCAAAGGTGTATACTTATGTCTGCAACTCCAGAGATGTGCTTATGACTTCTGTCCAACTCTAGAGATGATTCACCCTTGGTCCTCTTATCTCAAAATCTCTCCAATCATATTGGAAAATACTGGATATTGGTGTGGTATCCTTCATGTTAGCTCCGGAGATTATTAGGACCATCTTCGGAGATGTTCAAAATTGCCTTTGCCCGAACATCTACACCTGTAGATTCAAAAAGAAAGAATTTCTGCATATTTCCATTAAATTTCTGCACATTAGTCCTTCAATCAAAAATCATGACTTTCGGTAATTCATCTCTCATTAATATAATTAGAATAAATCTTATCAGTCTACTTTGGTGCAATTATCAGGACAATGGAATAAGAAGGGTGAAAAAGAGAGGTAAAAAGGTGTATTATTATGGGTGCTACCTGGCACTCATCATATGGGTTTAGGGTTTTAGGTCCATAAAATTGCAAGCCTCTACCTTTAGAATTTGTTAAGCCTAAGTCCCTAAGTCTTGTGTGCTTTATCTTCTAATTTCCTATTGACCATCTGTGGTAAGTCCTCGGTCACTTAAGTTATAACTTGAAGCCCTTATGTTTGTTAGGTGACCATCCCCATGTCCTAGGTTTACCCCAAGTAGCCCGTGAAAAATTAAATCTATGTCCTACATTTTCGTAGGGGTTATAAAGTGTTATATAAAAGTATTTCGTAGTGTTGCAGTGCATCATAGATGTCATCATCATCCCTCCGCATAGCTGCGACAAGGTGATACCTGTCGAGGAATATGGGCTTACAGCCCCTTAATCGAAGAATCCTACATCAAGGAATCATATGTTGCCAAGTGTCGAAGTAAGAAATGATCTGCAGGAAGGCTTAAATCTAACGGTTGCGCGAGATCGCAAGGGAATCTTGTCAGAAAAGAATATTCTCCATGTGGTCGCGAGATGGCAACACGTGGCCTCATCTCAATAAAGAAATAAAAGGCAAATGAAAAGGAGATGCGTGGAGGCTTTATCGTGCTTGCGCAGGGTAGGTAAGTGGTGGGCCATTCCCAGTTGTGACGCCATGACATGGTGCCATGTGTCCAGATTGTACAAAAGGTGATGTGGTCAACAAAGGAGGTACATCTAACTTGGTTTTCTCCTATTGGTCAAAGACTTTTCAACGATGATGACTGAGATTTTCAAATCTGGCAGGTAAATGGTGGCTGTGGATTTCATAAAGACAAATTCAGATCAACGACCCAGGTTTAAATTTTTTATGAGGAATGTTGTAGGCACCCTGTGACATGAATTGTGAGATTAAGGCCGAAACTACTTCCATTAATTCCTCAGAACCTATGCTACGAAGCTTCAAAAGGAAGAGAATTAGGGATTTTTGCATCATTTTCTCAAGCACAAACAGAGTCCAGACGCATAGCAAGTTTTCAGGCGATTAAAAGAAGGAATTCTAAGCTTCTATAGGTGTAAAAACTAGTAAGTTCACTCTATTTGACCGTGCTCAGTATATTTTAAGTTGATTGCTTGATTGAAAGGGTAGAGAATTGTTGAGATAAGAAACCCTAGTTTAATATAAACAGTCTGAGAAGATGAGTCAAACTAGTCAAGCCTCCACCTCAAAATGTAGTCTAGATGAGGACCTCATGGTCCAATTCCTAGGGTCTGCTAGGCATGTCTTAATTTGCATGGTCATGAAGGGCCAAATAACAAATTCCTAGACTTCTGCTACAACTGTAGGGATGCCTGATTGCTTGAACCGGGTTGGTTTTTATTTAAACATTGGCATCATAGGATGGACTTCAAAGTCCCAGTCTGCAACGCCTGGTGATTTGAATTGGCCAAGCTAATATGCCCTAATGTATTTCCAAACCTAGATTTAGTGAGGGCAATTGCATAGAGGTATGCTCCTCACCTAAGATCAGTCCTAGCAGGAAATGGCATAGTGGTAATCAAATTTACTAAGGCCTACATCTCCAGTGTGTTCAACCTAAACCCTGTAGAAAATAAGCCGATCAACCTTGGTGCATTAAAGGGAAGTTATAAGAGTGTCAAACATGCATATAGGGATTTCAACCTGGCTAAACATAGACCAAGGGGGATAGATGGCAAACTGGTGAAAATCTTAGATAGGGAGGAGGAGCCCTTTGAATGCTCCTTATTCATGCATTACTTTGTGAAAACCTACCATAGTTTGTGCCAAGTACTTAGAAGGGATGCTTCAGATAGGATGCCCATATCTTTGATGATGATGGCAGTAAACATTCAGGATCCAGAAACAAGGGAGCCATATGACTATGCTTCCTATGTGGCAGATAAGATGCACAAACAGATTATGACACTTAAGAACAAATTATTTACTATGGATGCCCATGTCGAATTCACATGGTATTCTATGTTGTGTCATATGATTTTGTTTGCTTTGTCAGGCATGTGGCATCAAAATTTACATGTTAAGATGATAGATGTGCAAGGAAACATGTTGCCGGTGCAGATGTGGACATGCATGGTGGACATGCATTGTGTGGATGTTGATTATGTAATTTTTGAGGAGTATTTTGTAAGAAGAGTTCTTGGTTTCTTTGATCCAAAAGGAGAAAGGTTGCATGCAGATGTACTAGATTTTTTGAGGCCTCTAGATAGGACCCCTAATTTAGGGATTGATCATAACTGGGGTGATTGGTTCTATCATGAACACACCACTTGTATCATAATTTATGGGTGTGAGGCCCCTCCTTATATTTTGGCCAAGTATGTGCCAAAGAGAATTGCATTCTTAGAGATTATTAGGCAGCTAAATGAATCAAATAAAGAACATTTGATGAAACATAAGAAGGGCTCATTCTTTCCCACCTCCCTCAGATTCAGTGACTTCTTGACAGCTGATAAAGGTGGTTTGGATCAAATTGATTAAGTGCTGTAGTGTTATAGGATGAATGTGGAGCATCCCAGGATGTTTGACCCTAAGGGCTTTATTGATAAGGTGAGGGTTAATAAATAGAGACGAAGATACATTCATCAAGTCTAATTTGATGAGGATACCATTAGAAATTGGTTTACATTGAATGATGTCCATAGCATGAGAATCAAATGGGATACAATTATGGTAGGAGAAAGGATGACAAAAAATTGAATGCTACCTACCCGGGTGCCTTTGCAGAAATACAGGACCCAATAAAGAAAATTCAAATGATGTTTGATCATGTAGAGTAGCTAATTGCTAGTGCTCCTGTAGGTGAAGAAAGGCCTACTTATCAGCCTAGCAACTCAAGAGGGGGATATGCTATAAAGAGGGAATCACATGACCCTTGCCCTGCCAAAAAGGCAAAGATTATTGATTTAGAGGCTGAAGAAGAGATTGAGGTAGTAGACCTAGGGGGAGAAGCAGAAGAACAAGCACAAGAAGTTGCCCATCAGGTGAATTCACCTGACAGAATAAGGCCATATTCTTCCCCTAACAATAGATCAATGAGAACAATGACAGGTCAAACTATGGATACAGAGGATGTTAGGGTGATGGCCTATAATAAATTTATCAAAGATGATGAATTTATTAATACTCTTGAATTCAGGAATTATGTGTTGAAAGTTAGGAGTGAAGAATTTTAGAAGAAAATTGAAGAAGCCAAGAGTGGAGCCAACCCATCAGAGTATGAGGCCATCACCCAAAGGGTGTTGACAGAGGTGAATCAGGCTATCAGTGGCATGACTCCAGAGGAGGGGAGGACATTGGTTTCCAGAAGTAATGTATTACTCCTCCCTCATTGGACCTTGTCAGATGCAATTACACTTGATACTATTACCAGAGAAGATTAAGAAGAGATTGATGAGCAGGTAGAGAAGGCTCTCTCTGGTGCAACCTTTAATCCTAGATTTGAGACATTGGCAATATGGGCATTGACCCCAAGTAATAATAAACCTAGGATTGGATTGTGGGAGTTAACAAGACATGTCATAATTAAAAGAGTATCTAATACCCTTGCTCCCCAAGCTTCAAGCCTAAATGTGCAAACAACATAGTTTGCAGAAGCAGTGACAAATAAACTGCAAAAGGATCATGATGAGCTGCTACTTCAATATGGACAGGCTATTGCAGAGCTTAATAAATGTAAAGAACAAGTGTTTCTAGAGGCTGGCAGTTCAATTACTTCATCTGTGATACCAACTACTGAGACATTTCTAGCTGAGACAGAGTGCCTACTGGCAGAGATAAGAGAATTGAAAGAGGAGGTGAAAAAATTGAAAGTAGAAAAGACAAGTTCGATTAAGGAGATTGTCACTAACTTGATAAATCATAGAGTGACCAAGGTTTTGGTAAGGGTGGATGAGACATGGAGATCTTATTCAAATATGAGAACAAGCCTTGATAAGCATGAACATGACAAGGAAAGTCTCAAGGCTATGAAGAGGGTATGGTTATCAAGGACTGGTGAGTTAAGAGACCTGCACAGGTGCTCAAGATTTAATGCAAAGGCACCACCTGAGATAAAGCTGACACTTGACATGCTTCTAATACTTGAGGAGATCATATCTTTTCAATTAAAGCTAGACAAAGTGTTGGGTGAGAAGAAACAATTTCTTGAAAAGATAGATAAGAAAATAATGTTGAGTATATTGGAGGTTGATGGGCAGGTGAAAAGTCTTTACAAGTGAAGAGATGACTTAAATGGCAATGCTGTCCAGTTGATATATACCTACTTTATAGATGGGGACACTAGCATGAAGATTTTAAGTTCAACTTTGGACAAGCTGTATGTGTTGGAAATAAATTTTGAATTATTTTGTAAGGAAGCAAAGATCCTGATGGATGCAAGGTACAGAGGACATAATGATAAAATATCAAAGTTGATCTCATTCCAATCGCCATCAGAGAAGTCATATGTTGACTGGATATATAAGTATGGGTAAATGTGCCTGAAGTGAACAAGCAGCTACCTTCTCTTCTGCATTTATGTGGCTGGGCTCCTCCAATCTATTGTACTCATGATAAATTACTTTCTATCTTTTCTCCATGCTCTATGTAATTAATGCTCCAACATCCTTGAGTGTTGGTTTGTAATGTAAACTCATCTAACAAACCTGCTGTATTAATTGTTGATCACCATGTTCTGTCTCAATAAAGGAACTGGTTGCCTCACTTTGTAATGTTGTTGGAGGATTGGGATTTTGAGGAGTGGAAATAATACAAATTTTTGACTAGTTGCTCTCTCTATGGTCTTGTGAGTTTTATTTTAATATGTGTATGTGTTTTCCATATGCTATTTATCAGTTTCAGATTGAAGTATATGAGTAATGTTGTGTGCATGTATTTCTATTAACTATCTCCATTTGTTATCTGCATCTTTCTTTTGAACAAAGTAACTAAGGGTTTCCTGAGTTCCGGGGTGCATACCTATTGCATTGCATGTTTGATTTCTTGCTTCTGTTTAAGGAATAGATTAAAATGCTTTAGATCAAATATGGGGAAATATGTGCGATAATAGGGATATTTGTAAGTAGAGTTAATAGGAATACTTAATCTTGGGAGTTCTCTGCAAGGCAGGAACTAAAAAACCCTTTGAAATGTGTATATTTGCTTGGTTTATGGAAAGACATTTACATATTTTAAGTTGGACTCCATACCCCTGGATAGGCAGCGATCAAAGGCTTGGATTAAGTTTATGAATCAAACTCTAATCTGGAAGCCAAATACATAAAATCAAATAAACTCAAAACCTTAAATTTTAGGATTATAGGAGTAGGATTTAGGTTCCAAATCGTCTGATTCACAACTCAAGTAGGATCCAAAGCTAGCCCCTTTGTATTTATCTCATAGTTTTGGTCTGCATAATAGAGGATTTATCTGCTAAAATGTCAATACCTAGTTACAGTCAGAATTTACCATATGGGTATTGAAGAAAGGAATACCCCCCTAAGTCCTATAGAGCCTAAAGTGCAAATGAGACATAGAGTCTGTCTCCTGTTTGTTGGCCACTGACCTGAGGTCCTTGTGGATAAAAGATGGCTACTTTTAAGGGGAACTTAGACAATCACATGGGAACACCAACAGAATGAAAGATGAGGGAATATGAAGTGGCTCCTATGGGGGTATAGATGTTGGTACGATAGGCCCAAAGGGCAGGGTTAAACTGTAAGTGCCAATCGCAACCAACTTAATCAATTATTTTCTTTAGAATTCTCAAGATGGTTTTGTTTGAAGCTTCAACTTGACCATTTCCTTAAGGATAGTAGGGGGTGGAAAAGTGATGTTGGATATGGAATTTTTGACAAAGGGTGCAAACTTCTTGATTTTTAAAAGGTTTCCCATTGTTAGTACCTATAGCGAGGGGGATACCATAGTGGCATATGATATAATGGAGTATGAATTTGGATATTTGTGTGCCCGTAGTATATGTAAGTGGAATGGCTTCAACCCATTTTGTAAAATATTCAATAGCGTTGATAATGAATTTATAGCCATTAGAGGAGAGTGGATGGATTTTTCTGACGAGGTTGAGCCCCCATTGTGAAAAGGGACATGGAGTAGTGATGGGTTGCAATTCCTGAGATGGAACATGAATTAAGTCATAGTGATGCTGATAGAAAAGATATTTTTAACAAATTGGTGAGCATCTTGTTCCAGAGTTGGCCAACAATATCATGTTCTTAGGATTTTCTTTGCTAGGGTAGGTCCACTAGAGTGTGCCCCACAAATACCTGCATGTACCTCTTCTAAGGTAGTTTGGGCTTCTCTTGAATCAAGACACATTAAAAGGGTACCATCAAGACTTTTTTAGTATAGATTGTCATCGATGATGGTGAAATGAGCGGTTTGGCGAATGAATGTGCAACATTGGGTGGATGATAGGTCTAGTGGAATGATGTCATCATGGAGATAATAGTAGATGTCCTTGTACCTAGGGGATAGGGGACCAACAATGTTGCAAACTAGCTCAGACTATGGGAGATCATATGCTAGCATTGCTAATTCTTCAATGAGAAATTCACAACGCTGACTATTTTTCTGCATGTCCACAAGAGAACCTATGGTATCCATCGCATTTGCTACTTTGTTGTTAAGTCTAGGGACTTGCTCAAACTAGATTTTAGAGAAGTATTCCTTAAAGTCTTCTACCATCTTCTTATAGGGCAGAAGATTGTCGTCTTTTTTTTGTACTCATTGTTTACCTATTTTATTACTAGTTGGGAGTCATTGTAAACCATTATTTTCTCTATTCTTCATTGGATGGCCATGTGGATTCTGGTCATGAGTGCTTCGTATTCTGCTACATTATTAGTGTAGGGGAATGTTATCTTGTAGGACTTAGGGATGCAATCTCCTTGAGGAGTGACAAATAAGATCCATGCCCCTGATCCAAGATGTGTATATGATCCATCAAATTACATTTTCGATCCTAGTGTAGGTGTAGCTGTGAAGATGGATTCATCTAGGAATTCATAAAGAAGTGGACATTATATTGGGATTGGCACATCTGTGAGCTGATCTGGTATGATGTATCCTTTTATAGTCTTTCTCTATGTGTATTCAATGTCAAATTCACTAAGGATCATTACCCATTTAGCCATACAACCTGTGAGAGTTGCCTTTGACAAAAGGTACTTTAGTAGACCTTCTATTTTTGCAATGAGCTTAGTTTTGTGATTAAACATATAGTTTCACAGTTTCTGAGATGAAAAGATAACTGCAAGACATGCCCTTTTAGTTGGTGTGTAATTAAGCTCATATCTCACTAAGGTACAACTAATGTAATATATGGCTCTTTCTTTCCCGTTATCATCATGTTGTGCTAGCAAGGCCCCTATTATTGTTTATGTTGCTAAGATGTATAATAATAAGGGTTGTCCTGGTTTTGGCAGCATGATAAATGTCGGTGTCACAAGGTATTCCTTCATCTATTTAAAGGCTTTTTGACAATTTATATCCCATGTGAATGCCACATCCTTTTGGAGGAGATGCTAGAATACCTTTGCTGGATCAACTTCTATGCCTTGTCAGTATACAATGTAGCCTAGGAGTTTTCCTAAAGTAACTCCAAAGACACATTTTTTTAGATTGAGACGCACCTTATATTCTTCTAGTTGATCAAAGATTTTAACTATGACATTGAGGTGCTCTTCTCTTGTTTTTGACTTTCCCAGTAAGTCATCCACATAATCTTCCATGATCTTGTGAAACATATCATGGAATATTACAGTCATTGCCCTTTGATATGTAGCTCCTGCATTTTTAAGTCTGAAGGGCATGACTACCCAACAATAAGTTCCCCATGCACAAATTAATTTGGTTTTATGTTGATCTTCTTTAGCTATTCTTATTTGATTGTATCCTAAAAAACCATCCATGAGAGATAACATCTCATGTCCATCTATTAAATATACTATGTTGTTGATATTGGGAAGAGGGAAGTCATCCTTAGAACATGCTTTGTTTAGGTCTCTAAAGTCTATACATACACGAATGCCCCCAGTGACTTTTTCTACTGGTACAATATTCAGGACCCATTTAGGATAGTTTATGGGTCGAATGAAATTGACATCAAGTATTTTTTTAGCTCAGCTTTCACTAGAAGGGCTATTTGTGGATTCATCTTTCTAAGTTTTTGCTTGACTAGTTTTGCATCAGGTGGTACCACCAAGTGATGTACCACTAGCACAGAATCCAAACCAGGCATATCAACATATGTCCATTCAAAATCCTTGCTTCTATATTTGAAGAATGCTAAAAATTTTGTTTGCTCTGTAGGGGTGAGTGAAGCTGCTCAAAAGGTGATTTTAGGTGACTCATATGTCCCAAGGTTCATCTCTTGTGATTCTTCCACTGGGATGGGGGACCTTTCTTGATATGATGTTGGTACTTCAGGGAGGTCCGTTCTCTCATCTTCTGGTGCCTCCAAGAGGTTTTCACCAGGAGATACATCCTTTATTTTTACTTTTTTACCATCTGAAAGTGCCTCATTGTGGTTTTCACTAGGGGATGTATTTTTTATTTTTATGTTTTTGCGAATAAGAGACACGGTGGTCTCCTCGAAGTAGGAAGATGTGTTGATCTCTATAATATATCCTACTTTATGGTCTCTCAGGGGTATGTGCTCTCTTACCCCCATTAGTTCTATTATGGCCTCATTATTTTGAACAATATCAAGTACTAGAGGTCCTTGTTGGTCCCAATCTATGAGCTAGGGATAGACAAGAGGAAGGTAATTGGATGATGATGGTGTGGTTGAAAGATCATGTATGGTGCAAATGGATGATTTGAAGAGTTTAGCAAAATATTCAAAAGAGTCTTGATAGTACCCTTCATTAGTGTTCTCAATACTAGGAAAGGCCTTAGCCACCTCACTTAAGATATATTCCAATTTTGAGGATACAGGCTCGTGTTTTCCATATCCTAGACCTTGATGTCAAGTATTCCTTGTTGCTTGGATAGGATCAATGATTCCTTATTCATGAAGGCCTATACCACCTTGTCCTTTATAGCCCATGCTCTTCACAATACTAAGACCTTTTCCATATTTTCTATAGGTAGGACAAGAGCTTTGTCTTCTTCTTCTTCTTGGTATAGCCAGGAGGATATGTCTTCAAGAACATCTTTCTCCATTAGGTGTCTCCATTCAAAGGTTGGTGATGGTTTACATTTGATGACAACCATGGATACTGCATCGGATTTTGGTTTGCCAAATGCTTTAGGGGATAGTAGTTGTCCTACACAAAATACACCATGTAGGTTGTACTCTCCACACCCCATGCCACTTACTTTAATCTTGACCTTAGGGATAATGGGTGGTGATTTAGAAGTGGATGCAATGTTAGATGGATCAATGTAGGATGTGGATGGTTTTGTGGCATTATTGTAGGGACAAATGGTCTTATTGTGTCCTTCCAAGAAACTATAGTATTGGAAATGGTGAGGATCAACATATATGGTAACTTTAGTCCCATTATGTGGAAAATGGAACAGATTACATTGCGTGGATCCATGGACGAACGAGGATAATGTTGTAGGGGAGATCAAGATCAAGCACTTGGCATGTTGTTTCCAAAATATTTTGTCCAACCTAGATTGGGAGCTTGATGGTTCCTTCAGATTGTCTCTTTGTGTCATCATAGCCTTTGATAGTTATGCTTTTATGTGAATCCACGACTTCGTTAGAATATCCCAAGTGTTTTATTAATTTTAGAGTGCAAAGATTTAGGCCAGAGCCACCATATATTAAGACTTGTTTAATGATATGCTTATGGATGTGGATTGTTGGTACCCCCTTTTTCTTGTCCTCAGCCTTGAAAAATTGTGTTAAGATCTTTCTTTCCATCAAAGATATTCGATTTGAGACACCTTAAATGGAAGGAATTTTATCCCATAAAATCCCAAAAAATTCTAAGTGCAAGGAAGAAGCCCACAAAAAGGCTAAGTTCAAAGTTTCCTAGCTTTTTTCCTTGTATTTTTTTGCCTTTTTTTGAGTTTTTGAGTTTCAGGGTTCTCTCTTCCGTCGTGCCATTCCCATTGGCTCTGAAAACTCCACCTTGGTAATTCATAAAAATTGCTTGTGTTTTGGATCTCAGAGGTTGGAGTGGTGGTCTTTCATCTTCTTTCGAGGATGTAGTAGGCGGAAGGCCCCATTGTCGAAGTCTGACAAGGCTCCATAAAGTTTCTAGGTGTTGTGGATCTTGGAGGTTTGGGTGGCAGTGTTCCTTCTTCTTCTGAGTAGGTGGAAGGGTGAGAGCTCGATTGCCAAAGTCTGATGATGCTCAAAAGTTTTCTAAGTCTTTTAAGCGTTGAAGATTGGGAAGTTTCTCTTCCTCTTTCCTTTTTGAAGGCAGAAGGGTGAGGGTCCAATGTACGAATTCTGACAAAGCTTCAATTTTTTCTAAGTGTTTTGGGATCGGGGAATCGAGTGGTTCCTTTTCTTATCTTCCAAATGTACGACGTATGGTGAAGGCCTGATCTCCAAAAACCTGATGGTTTCCCTTTGTTCTTTTCATATTGTGGAGATCGGGGTTTCCTTCTTCACTTTTTCAAAGGTCGATTTCCTAGAGGAAGCCTAATTGGTTGGGGCTTGACTGTTTTGCCTTCCTTGCTCGTTCCACCATCCGAAAACGCGCCAACAACTTCCAAGATCACCATTAATGTGAAATGGGTAGTTGAAATTTATGTTTTTATTATAGTTGGTGGGGTTGTTGGGGGTTTTTCCTCCCATTTCACTCTCAGGTCTGAGTTGTGAAGGCTATAAAAGCAAGATTGAAACTCATCTCAAGGGTTGGTCATTTTGGATAGAATTTCTTTCTACTAATGCTGAGTGTCCAAGGTAATTAGGGCTTCATCTACTGTTTAGTTTTAGTTCTTCAGGAAGCATCTATCAAAAAGTGTATGTGAAATATATTGTAATCTTGATATCATTATTTTTCTTCATTGTTGTAAGTGTTCTTTCAGGAAGCCTTTGTTGCAGTTAGGGTTTTCTCTTGCCACATTTAGTGGTATGATTGTAAAATCTGGTTTGAATGAATGTGATAGTTCTTAATCCATTTTCAAGCTTTGTAAATGGTCATTTTAGTATTACATATGGAATAATGTGTTATGGTGTTTGATTACTAAGTATTCTAATGGTTTGATATTGATTTTATGCATCTGAATAATCAGATAGGCATTCATACACCCTTTTAGTGTTTTCCTTTGATAAACTTGAAATTATGTGGCCTATTGGATAGGCACCAATTTGAGAGGCCTGTGATCACCCACACTCTTGAAAAATCAAAACAATATATCAAGATTTAAATGCAGTTACAATTCCATAAGCATCCTCATTCTGTAGGACTGCTCTCATCAGCTTAAAAGGGAGGTTATTAAGTGTAATGAGTGTGTTTTAGTCTAGTGACAGGGTTTGGGATTAAAACAATGATTTGAGTATTAATGTAAAGTCACAAATGGGATAATATATTTTTGATCTTAATCCTTATTGAGGGACACCTCCAGGATTACCCTCCTAAGCCTAGTTGAGCTTGAAGTGTAGAGGAGTCTACCCATGTTAGAAATGAAGGTGCAAACCACACAACAAAAATCTGATTCAAACCTTATTTATGTCCTCTAGACAATGTAGAATCAATGGAGATTATAATAGAAATAAAACCCACTACACAGAAATAACATGCATTAAGAATTGAACACATAACACGGTATGTAACATGGAGAAAACCCTTTCGAGTAAAAAACTCCACCAAGAAAAGAGGCTCCAAGTTGTATTATCTTCAAATATGAGATTACAATACTTGCACTTCCTCTCCTTCTTTAGTCTTTCAATCCAACAGTGCATGTTACTCTCAACTCTACTAAAAACATAATACAAATTGTATATGCCTAAAAATGACACGACTCGGTCTAAATAAATATTCTTAATATTTATTCCATTCTAATTCTTCTATCAATCAATAAATAAACAAATTTATTTATTTGATTCATATTCTTCTAAATTAATTAAATATCAAAATATTTAATTATCTCTTCTAAAGTCAAAATTAAATAAAATCATTTATTTAATTAAATTCTTCCAAACAATTAAATAATAATTATTTAATTAAATCAAATCATTCTTCCAAATTTAAATAAATCAATCAAATCTATTTAAATCCTTTCAATCTCTAAAAATAAAATATAATAAAATATTTTATTTATTCTTCCAAATCATGCACAACAATTAAACAAATCTATTTATTTAATTTACTTTCTTATCTTCTAATTCTCCCAAATTCATTTTAAATTAAATAATACCAATTATTTAATTGTCTCTTCCAATAATATCTTCTCTAAATTTAAATAAATCAAATATTTATTTAAGTTGTCCATTTCTTCTAAATTGAGTTATCTCTAAATATAATTCAATCCTTGTGCACATGCAATTGAATATTCTAAATATTTAATTGAGTTAAAATATCTTCTCATCCTCATGCAATTTCTATTCTCTAGTTCTATTCTCTTAACTGATTGATCTATTCTTTTAATTGATTAATCTCTTCAGTTAACTCATTCTTCTATTTCTTTAATTCCTCTCATGCAAAATAGAGCAAGACACTTGTCTTCTTCCTATTCACGCACGTTCCTCAATCGTTCTCAACTGTTGATCTTCTTATTTCTTCTATACCGTTGATCTCTTCTCTTCCGAGTCTATAAATTCAACCCTATTCCTCCATTTCATTCATCCAAGCTTTAAGTATCATTACTCTGCAGGAATTACAGCACGCCTTTGGCACCAATTCCTTCATTGCTTGTGATCACATTTGTTACCATACTACTATCATTGTTGTGAAGCTCCTCTTCATTACAAAGCATCATCATAGCCATTCTCCATTAACAATCTTGGAATCATAGCAAGGAAGTGCACTCTCTAAGGGCCTTATTCATACATGCAAGATCGATTGAGATAGGCAACCAATGGAAGCTATCAAGCTTTGAGGTTTGCAAAGGTTTTTGAGGTTCTTTTATTTGGTTGATCTCTTTGTTTTTGTATTTTGTTGAGTTTTAGGTATTTTGATATTGATATATTGATTATTCATGTTTACTCCAATTTTCCCTTAACATTTTTGGTGCCAACCGTGGGGCCTAGCCCCAATTTAACCCAAAAATTAAGTTTTTGTGTTTCAGAAAGCCGTACACAGGAGAAAATAGCGCATCTGACATATCCTAACATGCATTTGCTATCTGTTCCAGCGCATACAGACTCTATTCCGGCGCATCTGTCAGTTCAGTGCATATGTACTGCATTCCTGCACTTTTGACCTCTGTCTTAGCACATATGTACTGCGGCACTTCTGAGCTCTATTTCTATGCATTCAGTCTCTGAAGCTGCGCATCTGATCTAGACAGTGATTTTTAGGGTTTCCTTGAAGTTTTTGCTAATGCTGACGTCTCTTTGCAGGAACACTCTTGATCTATTTTGCAGGCTAGGTACTGGTTTAGAATCATATAGTTGCACTTGTTAACTCACACTTCAATTTCTAACGGGAAAGTAAATGGATGCTCATGCAAATCTCACATAGTTTTAACTAGGAAGGTGGTAATTGAATCATTTCTATCTTGCATATCATTGAATCATTGCTATATTGCTATCTTTCAAAGTTAAACTCATTGCTATTTTGGTAAAACTGGACCATTGCTATCTTGTTATCACTTCAAAGTTAACAACTCATTGCTATCTGGATAAAATTGAACACATCATTGCTATCTGGGTAAAACTAAACCATTACTATCTTGATTATCACTTCAAAGTTAACAAATTCATGCTATCTGGGTAAAAATTAAACACATCATTGCTATCTGGGTAAAACTGAACCATTGCTATTTCGATCATCACTTCAAAGTAAACAAATTCGTGCTATCTGGGCTAAAATTGAACACATCATTGCTATCTTGGTAAAACTGGACCATTGATATCTTGTTATCACTTCAAAGTTAACAAATTTCTGTGCTTGCCCAAGTAGATAGCTCATCTAGTTTTTCTCATTTTAACAAGGGGAAAAGAACCACTGTATTCCGTGTTTTGGGAATGATACCAGGCCTATTCTCTCCCCTATCTTGGGTGACCAAAATGCTAGACATATCATTTTTGCATGTGTTTTTCCTTTAGAGGGGCCTGCTGTTGGATATCGTTCATCCAAGTAGGAATGACCCTAAGTGGTAATAGGCTAGATGCCGAGCCCTTCCAAGCCACTATAAATAAATTGTGTTTGGAGCGAAAGCCTCAAACAACAAGTGCAGTTGTGTTATACCGACAGCCAACCTCCCCCAAAACCCTCCAAGGCGCAACCCTTGCAGGCTGGGAGACTCCATAACGGAGAGTAGTGTTGTCGCATGTATAACCACTTGAATGGTTGCCTTTATTACTCATCCTTTGTTTTAGTAGGCCAAAAACCCCTATAATCCAGTGCAGGAAAGGGCGATTATCACCTCCCGAAGATGATTCACTAGAGATAGTGAGAATTCAGTTTTATACCATCCTTTGAAACCTAGGATTGTACTTGCTTTCTTTATAGTCCAAAAAGAGTCAAAAAAATCACAAAAAAAATAAAAAACTATAAAAACATTCTTTGTGTTTGCTATGTCTTCTTGCCATAATTTCAGAAAATTAAATCAGAAAGACCTTCTTGCAACCAAAGATACTAAAAACATCAGAAAATTGCCAAAAAACTTGCAAAAAAATACTAAAAAATCAGAGTGGCGCATTCGTCCTCTTTTGTTACGCATTTGTGCCGACCTGCGGTGCATATGTACTAACTTCCAATGCTTTTACAACCTGTTAAAGTGCATCTGCAATTTACTAGTGTGGCACTTTTGTGCCGACTTGCTGTGCATTTACCAGTTTTCACGGTGCATCTGTTCCGGCGCATGCGTGACATGAGCACTTCCACAGTCTTTGAGAGAAAAATTTTATCATTTCTGGGTACCCATTTCAGTCTAGTTCCAAGTTCTGAGATCAGATCTTACCTTGTAGTCACTTTTTCATTCATTCCATAGCATACTCCCTCTTTCATTGGTCATCTCATTCACCTTCTATCAGGTCTCCCTAGTCCAAAGTCAAAGTATCCCATATCAGATCAGCATAGGCCCTTTTTTCGTATCATTTTGGATTCAACTAACCCTAGTAAGTCATAGAACTTCGCTAGTGGTCTTGGTGCACGACTAGTCCCTACATAGTAAAACTGGTATCGAGTACCCATACTAGTGGCTATCATCTTGTATCGACCGTCTTACTTGGAATCATTGATTGAAAAAGTCCCTTGTCTAAATCTTGTCGTAAGTATCCTATTCTCAGCAATGTCCATCGACATCTTACCAAAATCTCTAGTTTCATCCCACTGCATCCCACGTCACCTTGCATGGTTCTTACTAGATCTCAATACCAAAAGCAACTTGAAATGGCCGAATCATCTGACCATATTGTCACCCCTCATGATAGTGATGAGGAAATCTCTCATGAAGATTATCAAGGACACCTCCAAGATCAGAAATTCCAACGCTTACTAGAGAAAGTGCTCCATGAGGACCCTCACAAGTATTTTTATCATCTTGTGAGTCTCGAAATTAAGCTCCCCGCTGATTTCAACCTAAGTAAACTCAAAGAAACCGTAGAGGATAATCATGAACACCACAACGGTGAAGGCAAAGGAAAGAAAGTCGTAGACCCAAACACACCTATGGAAGAAATGAGGAAACAAATCGAGGGTCTAACGCAACAAATGATAGATCTCAAGATGGGTACAAACACTAAAACATACTCCTTGGAAGATATTACATCATACCCCTTTGATAAAAGTTTTAACATGATACCATTTCCCTTTCGATTAGAAGTTCCTAAGTTTGACAAGTACAAAGGGAAAGGGGACCCTAGAGATCACATTAGGGAATTCAACGCCACATGCATGGAAGTAGCTCACAATGAGACTTTCTTAATGAGACTATTCCCTAGATCTCTAGGTAGTCAAGACATGGAGTTATTCTCACAGCTTTCACCGGGCATCAAAACTTTTGATAAGTTAGTCAACAAATTCATCACGCACTTCTCGTACAATATTGAACACGAAGTCTCCATACTTGACCTATGCAACACCAAGCAAAAGAGTGGTGAATCATTCACCTCCTTCTTGCAAAGGTGGAGACAACTAGCAAGCAAATGCTCATATGATGTACTCGAGAAGCAATTAATGGAGATGTTTGTCAATAACCTCAACTCTGATCTAAGCTATCAAATACAAATTCAATGCCCTACCTCATTCTCAAAGGTCATTAAAATGGGATTGTTCATTGAGAAAGCTATGATCGCCAAGGGACAAATCAAGTTATACAAGGACACACCTACCTCCAACTACACGACTGACAAATCAAAGTTTTGGAGTAAGAATAAAAATGTCATCAATGATGGAGTAGTTAATGCCAAGGTGGCGGCTCCCAAACAACAACCAATATTCACTCTTAAAGGAGAGGCAAGCAATGTTACGCCCAACAAAACATTCTCTTGGGAGCCAAGACCATGGTTCAACTCAAATCCAAGGCGAAAGTTCACACCGCTAGGTGAGTCCCAAGAATCCGCATTAAGGAAGCTATTGGCCAACAATGAAATCTCTCTACCACTAACAAGCGATTACGAACCTCAAATAAAACCCCACTATTGGAAAGACACTGACTATTGTGAGTATCAAGAGGAAGAGGACATACAACCAACAATTGGATCCGTCTCAAACATGTTATTCAAGACGTACTTGATCAAAATCAAGGAGGTGCTCAATAACATACTTCTAATGAGACGCACATGGCTTACAAAGATCCACTTCTCAATCATGACATGTCATGCAACAATAACAACAACAATGGCAACAATAACAATGGCCACAACAACAACGGTAACAACAACAACCGCAACAGGCAAAATTAGAATAATGGGAATAGTAATGCCAACTACGCAAGTGTTCCCTTTAATTATACCATCAATTGCATATTAGAGCATGTCCCACAAATCAATGTGGTCATGCCCAACCAACAATCAGAGCCCAACAGAACTAATTGTAGTATCATCACCCGCAGTGGTAAGGTCACGTTGAATACCATTCCTCCAAGGTCATCACCTTCTCAGTCTAACTTCCATTAGTATAGTGTCATCGACCAACTGCGGAAGACCCTTGCCCACATTTCTATCTTAGAGTTGTTGCGTCTATCTCCTTCCCACAAGGAGATTCTCGATAAAGCCTTCGTGGAAGTGACTGTGCCCACTAACTTGGCCCAAGAGAAGTTTCAGGCCATGGTAGGTAATCTGACCTCCTCAAAATCCATATCATTTACCAAACAAGATGACCTCTCAGTGTCTCAGCCCCATAACACCCCTTTACATATCGTCGCCTTCATCCACAAGCACCGCATCAAGAGGGTTCTTATTGATGGGGGAGTCAGTTTAAATATTTGCACACTTAAGCTGGTCCTTATATTGGGGTTCTCTAAAAATGCAGTTGACCCAAGGAATAAGATTACTATCAAATCCTATGATGAAGAGGAGAGAACTACCAAGGGAACAGTGGTATTACCCATACAAGTGGGACCGGTGATAAAAGACATTGTGTGCCAAGTCCTAGATAGGGAGCTCGCCTATAATATCCTCCTAGGTAGACCATGGATTCATGCCATGAAAGCTTTGCCTTCTACCTATCACCAGTGCATAAAATTCCCTCATAACGGCAAGCAAGTCACCATCCAAGGTGATCCGGACCCCTTTCAACATTGCAACTCTGTCCTTTCAAAACTTGATTGCATCATACCAAACAATAGAGAATCTACATCCCCTACCCCACAGCATGATTCTACCTTTGAAGCTTCCTCATCCAAGCCCAAAGAGCAGAAAATTACCATCAAAGAAACGGGAGTAGGGGAATACTCCATTGAGCATAGCCTCAATCTAGCCAAGATGCCTTTATCTCCTAGATCCTTTGGGCCACCCAAGCATTTTCTAAAGCCATCTGCTCCTCCTACACCTCCCACAGCTCCCTTTGTAAAATGGGGGACCCTATCAGATGAAACAGAGGAAAGAGATATCCTACAATGGCTTTACACTGAAGAAGAAGAAAACATACAACAAGAACCACCTAAGGTCCCAATGGAAATCTATGGGCGAGGTGAATCTATCCTACATAGAATGGGTTACGAAGGACAAGTCCCCATCAGCCTAAGAAAAGAAGGAATTATAGAACCCATTAAACCTTTTTCATCCTCATTGGCTAGAAATACAAAAGGTCTAGGATATAAAGATAAGGGCAAAGCTAAAGCAAATGCTTGTCTTGTGGAAATGATCCATCCCCTTTTAAGAGGACAGTGACACAGATTCTAATGAATATGAGTGGGATGAGTTGATAGAGCATTCCTACGACAACAAAGAGGTTAATACCATTCAAACTTATAGCCCCTACCATGAGGGACAAACGCTATCGAATAGGCCATTACAGTGTGATTTCCCTATCCATGAGAATACGACTTTCGAGGAAGGTTCGAGTTCTATCACAATAAACAATTTGGAGGAAAGTACCATCCCGAACACTCTCCCTACCAATACTCCGAGCATATCCATTCAAACTATCAATGAATAAGATCGATCCTTTGACTCCCTCCCCCTTGTGCATCTTGAGCTTATTGACTAGGATCTACAAGGAACCCCTCAACTAGATATGTTCCAAAATGATGATGCCTATATTGACTACATGGAACTTAGGGACCACCTACCTAAAGGAGATCATAAAGCTGGGTTCACCATTGAACTTAATACCGTGGCTTATTTCAGAGAGGGTGCCAAGCCTTCCAGTCACAAAAATATCAAGATAAAAACTGGATCTGATGGTGAAAACCACTATGCGGCAGTGTCAGATCCCAAAATAATAAAAAGAAAGAACGCATCTGATGATGAAAACCCAACTGTGGCACATGATGATGGAAGGCTTGACACTCTCCCTGACGACATGCACCAGGAGAAGTCTCTAATTGTTGTGGAACCCACAGAGTCTGTTAACATTGGAACAGAGGAACAACCTAAGATCATTCACTTTGCTAAGTCTCTAATCCCACCAGAGAAGACTAAGTTTGTACCATTCTTCAAGAGAAAGCAAGTCAATTTTGCTTGGTCATACACAGATATGTCGGGGTTAGACCCAAATTTGATTCTACATCACCTTCCATTAGATCCAGGAGTGAAACCAGTGAAACAGAAGCTTAGAAAGATGCACCCACACATTGCACTGCTTGTAAAAGAAGAACTCAAGAAACTACTAGATGTAGGGTTCATCATAGCTATAGACTATCCGGAATGGGTCTCCAACATAGTACCAGTGTCCAAACCTGATGGCTGAGTTAGACTATGCAATGAGTTCAGAGATCTAAAGAAAGCTTTCCACAAGGATGATTTTCCGTTGCCAAATATAGATATCATAGTCGACTTAACAACAAGGCATACCATGTTATCTCTCATGGATGGCTTCTCAGGATACAATCAGATCAGGATAGCACCAGAAGACCAGCATAAGACAACTTTTACTTGTCCATGGGGCACTTTCTGCTAGAATGTCATGCCATTTGGGCTAAAGAATGCAGGAGCCACATATCAACGTGCTATGACCACCATATTTCATGATATGATGCACGTCACCATGGAAGACTATGTAGATGATATCCTTGCAAAGTCACTCACAAGAGAATCGCACCTGGATGTGTTAGAGAAAGTCTTCCAGAGACTAGAACAATTAAAAGTCAGGTTGAACCCAAAGAAATGTGTGTTTGGAGTCACGTCAGGCAAGCTCTTAGGTTTTCTTGTATCAGCAAATGGAATAGAGGTGGACCCCGCCAAAGTTAAGGCTATTATAGATATGCCACCACCCAAGAATCTTACTCAACTAAGATCTCTACAAGGCAAGCTACAAGCAATCCATAGATTCATATCACAATTGGCAGACAAGTGTAAACCCTTCAGTCATCTCCTACATAAGAACATTCCATTCAAATGGGATGAGAAGTGCGAAGAGGCATTCAACAAACTGAAAGAGTATCTTATGAATCCACCTATTCTCATGCCTCCTATCCAAGGGAAACCATTGTTACTCTACATATCTACTACACCAACAGCTCTTGGGGCCCTCCTAGCACAACAAGATTATGAAAATAAAGAAAGGGTCATCTACTACATCAGTCGCACATTGGTAGGCTATGAATTGCAATACTCTCAGATAAAAAGATCATGTCTTGCGGTAGTTTTTGCTTCCCAAAAACTTTGACATTATATGCTTGCACATCTAGTCAAACTTATTGCAAAAATAGATCCACTGAAGTACTTACTAAAAGTAGCTCTAACAAGTCGCCTAGCCAAATGGGTAATGCTCTTAAGTGAATACGACATTAAGTATGTAGACAGAAAGGCTATCAAAGGGAAAGTCATTGCTGATCAATTAGCAGATGTACCACTATAGGACACCACACCAATACAATTTGAGTTTCCAGATGAATCCTTATTCAATATATCAACACATTCCTGGAAACTTTACTTTGCTGGGTCCTACACAAACCATGGATCGAGGGCAGGAATCTTGTTTGTAACTCCTCATGGCGACACCATACCAAAGCCTTACCGTCTGTTATTTCCATGTACAAATAACATAACAGAATATGAGGCCCTAGTCATTGGCCTCTGTTGGCGTTTCAATTCGCACCTCTGGTATGCGATTTGGAAACGGACAGCTATGCATAGATAAACTGCTCTCCTATTAGAAGGGGGAGTTCCCTTTCTTGCTGATGTTCGCTGAAAAGATAACTTGAATGAAACTTCACCTATCTTCTTTTTGATTCTCAGCTACAGAGCACAAGGTTATAAAACTCTAAACACTGCAGAAGAGGTTTTTCCTTTTTAATAAAACTTCTACTACAACTAGCATAGACTAATGATGCTTTCAACCTCCTGAGTAAATTCAGAGCAAAGGAAGTTGAAAGTGAATGGGGAATGATTGTTAACACAAAAACTCAAGTAGTTTTCCTCCAGATTTACACCACAAGACTAAGAGTACTTTAATGATGAAAGCTGAAAATGAAAGCCACAGAAGCTACACATCTGACGATGAAAACTTGATGAATCGATATAGAATATCAGAGCAAAGTAGGCATGAGATTTCTATTCAATATCAGAAAGTTTAATACAACTCCAAGACAACAAGACTGCAACAAAAGGTAGGCATACAGTAAGCGATCAAACACCGGAGAACACTGAACACAAAGTGAACAAACACCTGGAATAACAATGTTTGCAGGCTAGAATAGGCACAGCAAATTTGTTATCACAAAAGTCATTCCTTACAATGAACAAAGATTGAACAGACACTTGGAATAACAATGTTTGTAGGCTAGAATAGGCACAACAAATTTGCTATCACAACTACCATTACCAACAATGGGCAAGGATGCCCTTATTTATACTAAAATCAAAGGAGTAGGGAACCCTAAAATCTCCTTGATTAACCCTAACTTGTCAACTCGCAAGCTTTATTACTATTCTAAGACAAAGATACAATAAACAAATGCTTTAAAACAATCTGCTTTAAAGCAAAGAAGATTCCAACTATCACAAGGTGATTTCTTTCTAAATATAGGATGGATGAGCTTAGGATGAAAGCACATGATTTAAAACAAAAAGCATATGTTTTAAAGCTGCTTTCTTTTGAAATGCATCCTCATCAACATTCATGCTTTTTGGTGACGTCATCCGTTGATATTCTTTTGTTGATTTCTTATAAAAAAAAGCTGATTCTGAGCGAAAAAAGCTGGCACATGGGTTTTGTAGGCAATTCTGTTTTGAAGCAACCCAGATTATCGGATTTTGAAAAAGCGAAGATTTTTTTGAAAAAGCAAGAAAAAAGTAGTTTCCTAAAAAAAGCACAACTCCCAATCTTCAAGAGGATAATAATCTGGATGGACCCATCTCGACGAAAACTGAAAAAGCTCTGGCTGGATTTCTGAAAAATGATCCCCTTGAAACAAGGACCCTGAAAAAGCAAGCCTCTCTTCTTCCTCAACCCGAATCTATGAAGAACACTAAAAAAGCACCTGGTTTGGGTCTTCGAATCTTCGTTGAAAGAAAAATAAAATCTTTCCTCTGGATGCAACCTGCAAAAGATAATGAAATAAAGAAGCCAAAGCTTGTCTTTCTAAATCTTTTGGTCGAAAAAGCAGCTTTACTTGTGTGAGAAGAAAACTTCATCCTCATCCATGAAGAAAGCATCTTTTAAAGCATAAATCCAAGTGGATGTCTTCGAATAGGAAGAATCCCTATTTTGTAGGAGCCTATGGCTTCATGTGCAAGATGACGAAAAATATCTTCTTTGATGATGTCATCGAATGCGCGAGTTGAAAGAAGTGCTAACAAAATTTTCTTCATTTTCGACACTTCAACACTCGTTTTGACTCAAATATGGCCTGTCTCCGACTTTGACAAGGCGGAAAAATGTCGATCATGAACTGAAAAAGCTAACTGATCCTGACATTTTGGAGATTGATCAACTGAGATTCCATCCCCTGCCTCTGTTCGATGATCTGACATCGTTTGACCAAGTTTGACCTCCCTAAAACTACCAATGGGTGAAGAATTGTAACAAGGCATGTCAGAAAACATTGAAAACACAAAAATATTCTAACATTGCTCAAGATGGGCGCCCCAAGCCTCCTGGGGCACCTGGTTTTCCAACACTTAGCCATTTTTTCAATTTTTTCAACTTCTTCAATTTCTTGGTTTGCGTGCGCATTTCAGAGGCATAGGACCCCTATTTGGCTGTCAATTTCTATCAACTGGGATGAAAATAAGTCTAATGATTTGGCAAATATGCAAGCTTGATGAAAACTGAGCTGATTGTACTCTCTATTTGCCTCGAAAAATGTGCCAAACTGATCAACTCTGAACCGGACCGGGCTGATGGAAGGAGATTCATGTTTTTTGAGAAAATCATCAAAAATAAACTAACTCTGGAGAGATTGGGCGCCCCAAGCCACCTAGGGAGCCTGGTTTTCCATGCCTTAGAAATTTTTTGAAATTTTTCAATTTCTACCGTAAATCTTGAATTTCACCAAAATTTGAAGGTCCTGTCTGACGTATATTTCAAAATATATTTAAGTATATACTTTAAATATTTTGAAATATACTTTCAGGATGTTTGAGATAGGTCTTAGATCCATGGGATTTGACATGCAGATTCTAGATTTTTGAGGATCCACTAGATTTCAGGCTTAGTCAATTTTTTAGGATTTCAGGACAGCAGACTTAGCCAATTTCAGGATTCCACAGACATGCATCAGGATGAGGGTAGATTGGATAGCCTGAGCATATCTGAGATGAATCTCTTGCTTTTATTGACTTTTGACATCGTTTGACCAAGTTTGACCAACCGGAAAAGAGCTGACGGAAGCATTTTCGACGTTTCTCGAAAAACATGAAAAAAAACTAACACAGGAGAGGATGGGTGCCCCAAGCCTCCTGGGGTGCCTAGTTTCACCAGACTTAGCCAAATTTATGATTTTCCAACTTTTCAATTCATCTTGGATCCATCTTGCATCATTTTGCGTGCATCGTCGAGTCAACGACCGTTTGTCAGTTTTGCGTCGTTGAAACAGCGCTGGAAACTCGTCGAAGAATTCTGGCAGGTGAACTTTTCTGTGTTGATGACTTTTGAGCTCATGCTTCACCTTGTGAAAAAGAAAAAATGACCCAGTAGAGAAAACTTGGTCGTTTGAAGATTCCGTCTGAACCGCGCCGATCGTGAAGGAAAATCGACCAATGAGAATCGAGCGCGACACCTGATTTGGAGATTCTATTTTTAGAAATTTTTGCCAACATCCATATCTCAAGAAACCTAGAAAACTGAACTCGACATCTATTTTTAGAAATTTCTAAAAATAGACATTTCTATTTTTAGAAATTTTGCTTTTTTGACGAAAAATTTTCTAGACTTGTTTCAAAATGCCTTAATGAAGCAAAAAATTTGGTTGGGTACAACAGCCTCAAAATGGCAACAGAGTGGAAAATCAAAGAGCTACATGTCTATGGTGATTCTCAACTAGTAATCAATCAAGTCAGTGACGATTACCAAACCAAAGATGAGAAGCTTGTCCCATACAAGCGGATGGTCGAGGACTTTAAGGAATACTTTGTGATCATCTCTTTTGAGCAGATACCTCGCATTGAGAACAAAGTAGCAGATGCCATTAGAACCATTGCCTCTCTTCTTGAAATCCCAGAGAATGAGTCACAGTACGAGTTCTTAGTGGAATCACTTCAGCAACCAGCTTATGATCTTCCTGAAACCCATTCCATATGCCTATTAGTTGGATCTGATTCACCTTGGTACGGTAAGGTTTACACTTACCTCAAGGACAACACCCTCCCACTTGACTTATCTTCAAATCAACAACAAACCTTTATACACCAAACCTCTCGTTATACCATTATTGCCGACACCCTATACCGACGTGGTCTAGATGGTACTTTACTCCATTGTTTAGAACAAGAAGAATCCCAAACCACCTTACAAGACGTACACGAAGGGATCTGCAGAACACACCCTAGCGGTCCTTCCTTGGCTAAGAAACTCATGCGTTTGGGTTATTATTGGCTGAACATGGAAACAAATTCATATCAATTTGTGAAGAAGTGCAAGTAGTGCCAAATACATGGGAACTTGATACATGCACCAGCTTAAGAGTTGAGACCTTTAATGACACCTTAGCCCTTTTTCCAATGGGGACTTGACCTTGTGGGTAAAATCCATCCACCCTCATCCAATGGCCACAAATTCATAATAACTGCCACTGAGTACTTTACCAAGTGGATTGAAGTCGTTCCCCTCACCACCATCACAGGTAAACAAATCTCCTCATTCATCCTTAATTACCTCATCTGCAGATACGAAATTCCCTCATCCATTATCATGGATAACAGAAGACCCTTCAAAAACTAGGATGTCCAAGAATTTTGTGACCGATTCAAAATCTAACACCATTTCTCCACACCCTATTACCCCCAAGGCAACGGCCAAGCATAAGCATCCAACAAGACCATCTTGAAACTCCTCAAGAAGACAGTCAACGATGCTGGCTGTGATTGGCACATCCAACTCAATCCCGCTTTGTGGGCCTACAGAATGAGTATACACACTCCCACAGGTGCTATCCCTTACGCCCTTGTCTATGGTTCAGAAGCTATCCTCCCCATTGAGGTCGAGTTACCATCTCTCAGGGTGTCATTAAAAGGTCTCATAACAGATGAAGAATACAGAGTTTCCAGATTGCAACAAATAGAGTTGCTAGAAGAAAGGAGACCGAAATCCTTTGACCATCTCAAAGCATATCAACAAATGATGTCACGAAGCTACAACCACAAAGTTAGCCCAAGAGTCTTTAAAGTTGGAGATCTAGTACTTTAGGATAATCCCTGCAATCAATAGGATCGAGAAAAGAAAGGCAAGTTCGAACCCAACTAGCTTGGGCCTTATGTAATTGTAGCTGCTTATGGATCGGGGGCATATCAGTTAGCAACATCAGAGGGTGAGTTGTTCGATGACCCAATCAACAGTATGCATCTTCGTCGGTTCTATACCTAAGAGAACCCCAATGTAAGGGGGGCATAAAATACAAAAAAATAAAAAAATTAGAAAAATACAAAAATAAATCATCCTTCGGTGAAAACCTGGCAAACAGGTACCTTGGATAGGTATCATGATGAAAACCTGGCAAATAGGCGTCATGCGTACTTTCTAGCTTTCGTGCAAATAAAAGCAAGTGGTGAAAAGCTAGTAAATAGGCGTTACTTGTGATAGACCACTTCCTCCATCTTTGGGAAACCAATCACCTTGTGTCCATTCTTCCTTCACTCATGTCCCATTCAACCCATATCTATTCCATAATCAAATCCTAACGATAACCTATCATGGCTTGATACTCTATCTCTTTGTTGCCTTGTCAACCAAGGTTTTCTCCCATATCCTATCCATAGTGTCAGCCTAGCATAGTGTCTCTCGTCAGTATCCACATGGTCTAGGTCCATGAACTACGTCGTCTCTATGTCGTCACGTAGGCAAGGCCATTTTTCAATGTGCCCCCGAGGCTTCCCTGTCTATCCCATATCTTGTCATCTATCCTCTAGTCCATCCATGGTCCAATTCCATGAACTACGTTGCCTCTGCGTTGTCACGTAGGCAAGGCCATTATTCAAATGCGCCCCTGAGGCTCCCACTTTCCCATCCATCCCATGTCTAGTCCTTCTATCTATCTGAGTCCGTACCACTTTCTACCGCCTAGGTCTTAGGTCCATTAAAGTTTACCCTGAACTACGTTGCCTCTGCGTCGTCACATAGGCAAGGCCATTTAGCAATGAGCCCCTGAGGCACTAGGTGAGTCCCTTAGGATCTATCTCACCAATAAGGATTATGGAATCTTCTCACCAGGAAAGCAAGCGCAAGCAAAACCCACTTTTTTCAAGCAGAAATCTTGACGCAAGGCATTAACCTATCCAGAATAAAGCAAACAAACACCTAAGGCATTCTAAATGATTTTACCTAAATTATGGCAAGAAACAAACGCATCTAAATGCAAAAAGGTTTTGTGGTTGGAATCATGGTTAAGTTACAGAATCTTGATTTTTGTTATCATGTCTTTCTATGCTGCTCAAGGATGCCAAAATCTAGAGATGCTATGATGGGGGCATGATTATTTTCTTTGTTTGCTATTTGTGGATTAAACTTTAGTAATGTGATGCCTTGTCTAACGACATGATCGGCAAAAGATCATCGAGGACATCAAAGGTTTAACATGAATGGGGGCAATCCTTGCCTATTGATACGCAAGAAATACTCAGGTCATCTCGGTTCAATTATACCTAGATGCTTGTATTAACTTACAACATTTGGAAAAAGTACCCAAAAAAATTGCCCAATGATGAAATAAGCACTTCAAAATACTTGCACCATCAAGATGTCAAAACCAAAGCATCCATTATACATCCATACATCCGTATCCCATGCAATAAAAGATCCAAACAATGTAGAGTATCAATACAAAATGAAGCTTGTGAGTCTTTTTATCGAGTCATTCTTTCAATCAATCTTCTATCAACCATTATGTCATTTCTATGTCAATAGAGTACATTTGGACATCAGAAAAACATAGCATACAGTTGCATATCATATCGCATGAGATAGTCATTTACATGATTAAATCAGTTGCATACATAATAAAGTGCATCAGGTCATCCATATACATTTTTTTTTTGCAATCATCATATAATGTCAACAAGAAAAAAACCAAAACATAGATAAATGCATCACATAAAATGCATAATCATATAGATACCATTTGCATTTACACATTTGAGGCATATCAAGTAAAAACATCTAAGTCTACATTAGGTCACATAGCATCATAAACATCTAAAAATGTATTAGATAACATCACATAGCATCATATAAAAGTTTGCATTAGATAAACATCATAAAGACATAGTCAAAATATGCATCACATGGGTACCATCATACAAATAGAAATGCATCCACAACATAGAATGAGCAAACTACATATAGAGAGCATCAAATAAATTGCATCATCATATAAATATCATAAAAACGTGTCCAAGTGTACAATATCAAAAGGTCCATCTCTGAGTCAATGTCATATATAATGAATACATCTCAAAGACAATGATACATGTCTCAAAATACAAAGATGGTACATATACGTATCTAGCTATTTGAGTCATCAAAAAGTGTACGTAGGAACCAAAATCTGCGCAAGTGTCTACTATCCCTGTTGTTGTGAAACGCTGCTCCTAGCAGTGTCTCCTGAATCCCCTCCTCCGTTGGCCCCATACTGCTATGGGCCCATCACGGAGGCTCTTGACCTCGATCCACCTGCTCTCTGGGAGGCCATAGACTCGCTCCTATAGCTCGGAGCCCTCTGACTAACTGGCATAGCACCATGGTATAAACCCTGATAGTACTATGTCTGAGCTTGCGCTTTGGCAAGCTCACTCTGCACCTGCGCTAACTGCCCCTGCACCTGTGCCAACTGTGTCTGTGCCTATGCTAGCTATGTCTGTGCCTGTGCTAGCTGTACCTACACCTGGTGCACCTATCCAACCAAAACGTTGCTGGTGGCATCTATCCCAAGGCTGACACTGATGTGTCCCTCTCCACTCAGATAACTCGTATCCTCACCTCTGCCATATCTCGCTCTCTAGTGAGCCCCAAGATAACCTTTGTATCTGTCTCCTGCTGGACCTCGACCATCCTAAGTTGTGCCTGTAGCTGCCTAACCTGTCCTCTCAACATAGCTATGGTTCTCTCCTGGACATCTGACTGTGCTGGACCCTGAGGTGCCTGTGCCTGTCCCTGCTCCTGTGGCTGAGGTGCCTGCTGTTGTGCCACCTGCTGAGGTGGCAACATCAGTCCCTGCTGTGCAACCTGCGACTGCACTACTTGCTGAGCGTGGGAAGGTCCCTCCCCATCTCTCCTCCTTTATCTAGGTCTGTCTCCATCTCCACCACCTCTCCCTCCATCACCTCCACCACCTCCCCCTCCTCCATCATCTCCTCCACCGCCCCATCCTCCTCTCCTCCTCCTCCTCCTCCTGCTAACTTGGCCCTCATCCTCTAAATCTACCTCATCTATACGAGGAACCAGCTCTACATGCCCAGAGTACCTCAGAAATGGGTGCTCTACGAACCACTCCTCATAGTCCTGAGTCATCCTAGCATCTGCAATCTCTCTCCTCATCTCCCAGGCAACATAAGGAGTCTGCTGAAATTCTGCCACTGCCTCCTTATAGGACGCCACTAGCCCCCATCAGAATCTCTCAACATGAGTCCGTGCAAAAAGAGCTTGTCCCTGTGGCATGCCCTGTCTCCTCCCAAACTGTCTCTGAACCCAGCTGACAATCTATCTCTCCAGGATAAACCGCGTCTGGCCTATCAGTCATCAAGTCTGATAACAGTATGGCAGCTCGTCGGCCTCGTCCTCCCAAGGCTCACAGTCTAGATATGGTCACCAGATGACCACATCTACTCCATCCAATGCATGCCTCCAATACTCAAGCTTCCCTAGCCTATGGTGGGAAATCACTCTTGCATAGCCGTAAGTGTAAGGCTCTCCCCTCTGCCTCTAGAAAATACAAGTTTGCCTAGTAATGCCAATGTGCTCCCATAGCCAAAACTGCAATAGTGAGACACCTGCTGATAAGCTCGCACCGCTGTGGTATACCACCTGATGCATGTCATGGTATAAGTGCGCTAAAACGTAGACACCCCAAGCATAGCAGGTGCCCTTTGTGACCATCCTCTCCATGATCCATCCCCATCCAATCAGGAACCCATTCGATCTCCTATCAGGGCAGACAACGCCTCCGATCAATCCTGCAACTATCCCTAGGAAATAGTCATAGTAATCATGAATGTCCTGCCCGGAGATGACCTATTCTACTAGCTTAGGGTCATCGAATACCCACTTGTACTCTGCAAGTCCTACATCCCACTGTGGATCATACTCCACAAGCTCTCCCTGAATAGGCAAGTGGAGTATCCTATATACATCCTCCAAAGTAACCGTCATCTCGCCTGTCAGGAAGTGGAAGGTCCCGTCCTCACTGTGGAACCTCTCTATTGCTGCAGTCAGTAAGCCGCGGTTCACTTGAACCTTGGGCATAAAGCATACATAGTCCAATCCCATCGCATTGAGTGCCTCTCGATCCATCTTGGTCAACATATGTTGCTGCAACATCGGCATGGGAAACTGCTCCCGCGACATCAATGTATCTCGTATGTCCTCCTGCAAGCACACAAAGAAAGGCATCAACTTAAAGCTGCAAGTACCATGCTCAACATATCTGTAGAAACATATCAACTAACTTAACATATCAAAATAGCACACTACATCTCTTGACTAGATTCCTGCAATCTCAGAGATAGATTATCAATTGATGCGTCAAACAAGATGCCAATCGAGTCAATTCTATTAAGTAAACTGACTATCTATATCATATGCACCATAACAGAAGGTACATGCGCCATTTCTTATCAAATGTGCCACTTCTAACACATGTGCCACAACATATTATACATGCGCTGACCTTACTCATACATGCGCAACTTTAGTGTATGCACCATTCTATATCCTAAATGCGCCAAAGTTTGATAGATGCACAGTTTTGCATGTCATATGCGCCAAACTGTGATCTGGCTCATTTGTCTAGCCTAATTTCTCCTAGCATTTATTACACTAAAAATTGACCCTAAGGGAAATTTTTTGAGATACATACCAGGGGTCCTGCCTCTGCTAGCCGGTCGAATCGTCAAACTCACTCAAAGTGATGCTCCTCGTGCGGAATATCCATCCTCGTGCTGACTGCTCTATAGTCTCCTAAGCTCTTAGAAGCAAATCAAACAAAGCCAAGTGTGCAAATGAATTGTCTTGTGGACCCAGCTCCTATATATAGCGTGCAAACCCTAAACTGGCTATGTGGTGACTATGACTACTTCCCGCACCCGTTTTCTTCCTGTTTCTCTGAAACACATCCTATTTTCTTCAATCCTAAACCAAGTTTTCCCTTCGTCTTCGTGAGATTGTCCGTCTCATGTTCTTCTGCCTTCTTCCCGTCCAATCTCCTGAGGGGGCATCCTATCGTCATAACCTATTCCAGGGGCAAACTGGGGCATGTATCATTGTCAGAGAATTTATTCTTTGAGGCAATGTTGTAAACTGCATTGCATCAAAGAGGGGCAAAATGTATATGCCTAAAAATGACACGAATCAGTCTAAATAAATATTCTTAATATTTATTCCATTCTAATTCTTCTATCAATCAATAAATAAACAAATTTATTTATTTGATTCATATTCTTCTAAATTAATTAAATATTGAAATATTTAATTATCTCTTCTAAAGTCAAAATTAAATAAAATCCTTTATTTAATTAAATTCTTCCAAACAATTAAATAATTCTTAATTATTTAATTAAATCAAATCATTCTTCCAAATTTAAATAAATCAATCAAATTTATTTAAATCCTTTCAATCTCTAAAAATAAAATATAATCAAATATTTTATTTATTCTTCCAAATCATGCACAACAATTAAATAAATCTATTTATTTAATTTGCTTTCTTATCTTCTAATTCTCCCAAATTCATTCTAAATTGAATAATACCAATTATTTAATCATCTCTTCCAATAATATCTTCTCTAAATTTAAATAAATCAAATATTTATTTAAGTTATCCATTTCTTCAAAATTGAGTTATCTCTAAATATAATTCAATCTTTTTGCACATGCAATTGAATATTCTAAATATTTAATTGAGTTAAAATATCTTCTCATCCTCATGCAATTTCTATTCTCTAGTTCTATTCTCTTAACTAATTGATCTATTATTTTAATTGATTAATCTCTTCAGTTAACTCATTCTTTTATTTCTTTAATTCCTCTCATGCAAAATAGAGCAAGACACTTGTCTTCTTCTTATTCGCGCACATTCCTCAACCGTTCTCAACCATTGATCTTCTTATTTCTTCTATACCGTTGATCTCTTCTCTTCTGAGTCTATAAATTCAACCCTATTCATCCATTTCATTCATCCAAGCTTTAAGTATCGTTACTCTGTAGGAATTACAACGCGCCTTTGGCACCAATTCCTTCATTGCTTGTGATCACATTCGTTACCATACTACTATCATTGTTGTGAAGCTCCTCTTCATTACAAAGCATCATCATAGCCGTTCTCCATTAACAATCTTGGAATCATAGCAAGGAAGTGCACTCTCTGAGGGCCTTATTCATACATGCAAGATCGATTGAGATAGGCAACCAATGGAAGCTATCAAGCTTTGAGGTTTGCAAAGGTTTTTGAGGTTCTTTGTTTGGTTGATCTCTTTGTTTTTGTATTTTGTTGAGTTTTGGGTATTTTGATATTGATATATTGATTATTCATGTTTACTCCAATTTTCCCTTAACATAAATATCCTTATAAAAGGGGGTTGCCTTCTAGGGAAAGAAAACTGACATAATATCGATCGTCAGATCTGTGACCTAATGATGAACAATCCATATTTACAATGATAAAATATAAAATATAAACCCCTTTGTGACCCCCCTGTCGCAGAATAATCATGTGGCTGAAACAAGATCGCTATTGGTGAAACCTTTCATCCCTTATGGGTGATTTACAAACAATATTAGGAGTAATTAATTACATAGGATTTATAAGGTTGATGGCACCTTAACCCTAAAAACCCACTCCTGTAAGTTGGCCAAAATCACCCTTAACCTATCGATAAACCCCTTTTAATCACCTTGATGACACCCCTGGTCTAGCTGATTGTGAAATGTTTTAGGGTTTCAGGTTGTAGTTATTTTGGGAACCAACATGGACTTTGATATGTAAGGCTTCATTGTGTGATGGATTGGATGTAGATAAGTCTTGTTCAGAAAAGGTTAGGTGGTGAGGCTAACATAAGTGTCCAACCAGGACTTGAAATTGGTTCACATTAAGGTCATTGGGGACTCAAGTTTTCAGCAATGCTTTATCAAGGACTTCCTTATGGAGGGTGCTGTACAGAGCATCTCCAAGATAGATATTTGAGTGGGAGTCTTTCAAAGGTGGTCAAGAAGGTTGTATTTATTGGAGGATGTGTTACTTGTGGATGTGGTAGTAGTGGGTGGATCTTTAGATGAGGCTCCTTGAATGGTGATGTGGCCATGATGAGTGGTGACAACACAATCAGGAGATTTAGCTCTTATGGTGATAGTGGCTACGCGGTTAGGACATTCTTCTATTCGACCCACAACAAAATCGAAAGAGGAGGTAGGAGAAATGATGTTGTATGGTTGGTTCGAACTAGAGGCTTTTCCCTTGTTGTGGTCAGGAAGTGGATCTTTGTATTCTCCTAAATTTTCAGTAGGCAACCTTTTGGGAGGGTCATCAATTTTTATGTTGCCCTGGTCTACAAGATCTTGTATGCAATTCTTTAACCACATGCAATCAGATGTTTTATGCCCTTTCACTCTATGGTATTCACAATAGTCATTTTTGTTAAACCAAGAGGGTTTGAATTGATTATCTTTGTATGGTCAAATGGCGGGTAATTGGATCAAGTCATCCTTAACCAATTTGTGCAAAACATTTTTGATGGGTTCCCCCAAAGGTGTAAGTTTTCATTTAGGTGCGTTGTTTTGTCTTGGTTTCCCTCTAGGAATGCTAACATTATTGTTTCTTGTGGATGGATTAGATCATGTAGGGGTTTGTATGTTTTGAACATTTAATGTCGGTTACACCATCATTGAGAGTATTTTTATTTTTACCACAAAAATGGGTTTTCATAGGATTGATTATTGTTATTGTTCTTGTTGGCATTATTGGTGCTATTGTTGACTTTGTTGTTGCTCTTATTGTCATTATTTTCTCTATAAATTTTGATAGACCCTTTTGCAATAAGGGATCTTTTAATGGTAATGCTTTTTTCGATGACTTCTTCAAATTTTGAGGCACATTGTAGTTGGAGATGAAAGCCCATTTCTTGGTTTAGATTGGTTAAAAACATATTGACTAGTTGTTTTTTAGGGATGGGCCATGGAAGTTTGCTTGTGAGTCTTCTCCATCATTGCAAAATGGTGGAAAGGTTTCCCCATTCTTTTGTTTTGTGTTGTAGAGGTCTTTCATCAACACTTCATGTTCAAAGTTTTAAGAGAAGTGATTAATGAACTTTTATGCAAGTTCATGAAATGTTTTGATTCCAGGGGGAAGGCGTGCAAACCATTCAGTAGCCTATCCTCCTAAGATACAAGGGAAAAGCCTCATGAGATAAGTATCGTCATAAGAGACCTCTAAGCAAGCAATATAGAATTCCTTGAGGTGTTCTGGAGAGTCTTCTTTCCCTTTGTATTTGTCAAATTTTGGTGTTTTGAAGTTCTTAGGAAAAGGTGGCATGTTAAGAGAGTTATCAAAAGGATACAGACAAATGTATGTGAAGGAATATTGTTTCCTTTTCTTCCCTTGTTGTATGTCATCCACTCTTTGATGTTAGAATTTGAAAAGATGATTAACCTAGAAAACTAGTGCAAAAGAATAGATATCTGAACTATGAATGCAAATGATATGAAATCAAAATAGCAACACAAAGTTAGTCTCCAAGAGAGTAATGCAAATGATTGAAGCAAAATAGCATTAAGAGGATGCAAAAGCAAAAGATACAAAATACAAGCTAGGTAGCATGCTTATATAGACTAGGGAGAGGGAGGAGCTGGCAACACCGACCAATGAGGAGCAACCATCCATCGGACTAAAGATAGAAAAGTATCTTCCCAAGATAGCTAATGGTTGCTTACATGTTGGAAGGTGACACCTCATAATCCACTCACCTAATAATAAATGCTTTATTAACCTAAGCAAGATTAATGAAAGTGTAGAAAAAACCTAGGAATAAGGGGAAATAAATTACCCAACTAGGAAATAAAAACCTACACTAACACCCCACCTTAAGCGTAGCTTAGGTGGATGTAGAGATGGGTCCCAACAAATCAAGCTTGATGAGGTACCCATGTACATAAAATTCCCCTCCAAAGAGAAGAAGCCCCCCCCTGAAGAGAGAAAATCCCCTCCCAAATAGAAAGAGAAGATACCCCCAAAGTAGAGAGAGTCAGGACTCCAAGTGAGAGGATGAAGCCCCCCAAAAAATGAAGCATCCCACACCCCTAGCAAAGCTTGCAAATTAAGGAACTTGCTCATAGTGAAGGGTTTGCTGAAGATATCAGCAACCTGCTCAGAAGTCAGACAATAGTGAAGGTCAATGACATGGCCATGGATGAGCTCCCAAATGTAGTGAATGTGGACCTCAATGTGTTTGGTCCACTGATGATGGACCGGATTCTATGAGATCTGAATGACACCCTGGATGTCACAAAATATGATTGATGGCCATCTGATTTGGATAACAAACTCAGTGAGAAGATTCTGAAGCCAAATGGCCTTAATGGCAACATTCACAGCCCCTTGATATTCAGCCTTAGTAGAAGATAGAGCAATAGAAAACTACTTCTTGTTCGACCAACAAATAGGACCTGAACCAAGTGAGAAGCTATAACTTGAAGTAGACTTGTGATCCTGAGAATTGTCTACCTAATCTAAATCTGTGTAGCCCACCAAGTCAAGATCAATACCAGTTGTGTAGTAAATCCCAAAACTATGAGTACCCTAAATCTAGTGAAGGGTCTGCTTGGTTGCTTTCCAGTGCAGCTCATGGGGCTCTTGCATGAATCGAGAGACCATGCCTACAACATATGAAATGTCAGGTCTCATTTGAGTCAGATAAATGAGACTCCCAACAAGCTATTGGTACAAAGTGCCATCAACAAATGGTGAAGACCAATGAGCCTCAAGTCTGACTCTAGAAAGGAAGGGAGTTAGAGTAGGCTTACAGTTAGCCATATGAAACCTCAAGAGGAAATCTAGAGCATACTTGGACTGTGTGATGGTGATCCTGGAAGCAGACTGGTAGATCTCAATCTCAAGAAAGTAATGCAACAAGCCCAAGTCAATCATCAAAAACCTATCATGAAGGACAATTTTGATAGCCCCAATGGTGGATGAAGAACTCCCTATGATCAACAAGTCATCAACATACAAAACCAGAAATAGAAGTGAATCATCCTGTTGCAAAATGTAGACATTGGGATCAGAATGGCACAGAGTGAACCCAAATGTCAGAAGGAAGGAGTCCATCTTGGCATACCAGGACCAAGGAGCTTGTTTGAGGCCATAGAGAGACTTTTGAAGATGGCACACAAGTGAAGAATCTTGAACGAACCCCTGTGGCTGCTCCATGCAGATCTCATCCTGGACATCACCATGAAGAAAAGAACTCTTCACATCCATCTGGTGTACTTCCCAATCATTGGCTGCAGCAATGGCAAGAACAAGTCAGATGGAGTTCATTCTGGCAATTGGCGCAAAAGTCTCAAAGTAGTCAATCTCAAGAACTTGGAAGAATCCTTTGACGACTAAGCGAGCCTTATGCTTGTCAAATGACCCATCTGCTCCAAATTTTGTTCGATAGATCAACTTACATTAAACCTTCCCTTAGGAAGAGGGACAAGATCCCAAGTGTGGTTCCTGATCAAGGAACTATACTCCTACATAGTTGTATCCCACTCAAGAATATCAGAAGCCTCTCGAAAAGACTATGGATCTGAGGCAGTAGCAATGAAGACATGTGGAGCATCTAGGAATTGTGAATGAGTTCACCTGGTGTCTGATGGATCCCCAACCCAATCACTTGCAAACTGTAAAGTCTGTCTAGCCTAGAGTGGACTGGAAGATGGAGAATGTGGAGGAGATTATCACCCTCTAAATGATGACTAGCAGAGGAAGGAGGTGAATCCTCTGAATCACTCTTAGCATCAGAAGTGGAGGTAGAAGACTACTTAGGTGAATATGACTCATCAAAAGATTTGTCATGTAGCCCAAGTGACTCCAATGTCAAAGTAGAAGGAGGTGTAGAAGTGATAGGAGTTCATCTTGAAGAGTCCTCCTCAAACCGAACACTCCTCTCAATGAACAACTCATGTGTAGTAGGGTGGAGCAACCAATAACCCTTCACACCATCAGGATAGCCTACAAATATGCAAGGTCTGCTATGCGGATCCAAGGCCTTACTTTTCTCTGTAGGAATATGGGCACATGCAGGAGAACCAAAAACTTGAAAGTGCTTAACTGATGGTTTCCAACCACTCCATGCTTCAAAAGGAGTGACTCCCTTCAAGGCTCAATGAGTAACACGACTCTAGATATAACAAGCACAGTTAATGGCCTCTACCTAGGATACTATGGTGTAAGAGATCAGGAGTGAATCGTGTAGTTCACCATTTCCTTCAAGGACCTATTCTTCCATTCTACAACACCATTCTGCTAAGGATTATATGGAATTGAATGATGCAAATCAATCCCCTCTGAAGTACAAAACCTCTCAAAATGATGGTTGACATACTCACCACCATTGTCAATGCACAAAACTTTGATGGCTTTCCCAGATTGCTTCTCTAGAAAAGTTTTGAAGTCCTAAAAATGATCAAATACCTTAGACTTCTATTTGAGAAAGTACACCCAAGTATAGTGAGAAAAGTCATCAATGAATGTTAGGACATATCTAGCCCTGTTGAAAGAAGGATGCTAAAATGGACCAGCCAAATCACTGTGAATGAACTCCAGTAACTGTGAAGCTCTCCATGCCTTACCTTTGTCAAACTTTTCCTTAGGACGCTTACCAAGAATACAACCTTGGTAAACACCACCTGAAAACTGAACTGAAGGCAACCCTGTGACCATGTGCTGCTAGTTGAGCTTCTGCAAGTAGTGGTAGTTAAGATGGCCAAATCGCTCATACCATAATCTACTCACATCATCAAAATGAGTGAGCAAAATAGTCGAAGGAGGATCAGGAAAAAAGTGAGAAAATAGATAGAGTCGTGACTGATGATCTGCTCTCCCAACTACAACTGTAGAACCATTATGTAACTCACAAATCTCCATTGAATCAAGAGTGAACTCAACCTGCTTGCCTAAACCTATGTGAGTGATCTGATAAACCAATAGGAGATTAGTTGATAATGAGGGCACACAAAGAACATCATGGAATGTGCCATACCCCACATCAACAGACCCTCTCCCACACATCTGTTGGAGTCCAGGACAACACTGAGGAGGTGGGGGGTGAATCAGTGTTGTATAAATTTTACAATTTTTACACCTTTTGATTTATAGGATAAAGAGAGAGAAAGACATCAATGATTTGTTAACACACATATGCACAATTATAATATTGAAGGCATGAAATTGTTGATAATTGAGAGGGGAGGGTGAATCAGTTATCTTAAGTAATTTAACTTTATGTTCTTCTTTAATAACTAGTGCAACATCAAAACAAATAAGCATCCATAACCATGAAAGTAGAAACAAAATCAATACATAACACAATGATTTTGACGTGGAAAACCCTGTTAAGGGAAAAACCACGGGGTGACTAACCCAAGATTGTATTCTCTGTTAAAAGAATATAAGTACAAAATGGCACTTGCCAATTAGGGCTCACTGCTCGAGCATACTACTCACAAGAGGCTCACTGCCTACAAGAAACTCACTGTCTCCAAGGTACAAAGAAAGTAACAAGATATTTGAACTGATGAGAAGCATCCACATATGCTGAGGTTCAGTTCTGGTTAGGCTCAATACACTTATCTACTGCACTTCATTCTTCCTCTTCTTTGGTGCTGCTGTCCTGTCACATACCGAACATGTATTACTGCTTCCACACTGCTCTCTGCTTTTCTTTGCACTTCACAATACACCACACACCCCTTCTCATTGAAATCAATCTGGTATATATATATCCGCACAAAAGATTTCAACATCTTTCTAGTCAGCATCTAGAATACTCAATATTTTCCCAAACTCTGGTCTATCGGCTGAATCCTTGCTTACCAAGTGATGCGTATCAAAGAGATGCTTTATAGAAGTCATCAATCATGTCAGCCAATCATGAATGATACCTCAAGAAACTTGATCACCATGAATATCTTATCCGGATTAAGATCTGATGCCCTGCCGGTCAGGTCTTCCTCAGTCTACTCTACCAAACAGGAACCCCATACTTAGGCGCTCATATCTCTTTACTCTTTCATCACCGAAGGCTCAATCCATGGAATGTATCAGTCATGGTACTCCTCTAGACTTCCCCAAGTCTGCACTTTACTGAGATACTTACTCTGAGAGATCCGGACCTGATTGTCAGACCTTGTTGCATGCTTTGTTCTTGCTCACCGGACCAAGATACTCTTCAATCTGGCTTTCGGTATAGACATACCATGTCCTGCGGATGTGTGGGATGGACTTTGTTGCCATCAATGACAATACTCATGAAGCCACACAATGTCTCTTGCCAACAGAAATATATGAACACATGAAGATACACAAGATATGAGACAAAGACACAAAAGATTATACGAGAGGAAAACCTTCGTGGGGCAGAAAAACCTCTCAAAAATGCCTCACTGGGTTACAACAAGGTCTCACTAACCATTCAATCCTCACTGGCTACAAAAAGGTCTCACTGACCAACAAAGCCTCACTGGCACATAAACCCACCATCAAAACAATACTGCAAGGTGTGCAAGAAATGATTGCAATACAATCTTATTTGCACCATTACATAACATGTCTTCTCTGAATTTGCATATCTCTTTTCAGTCACTCAATCCAATCTAAATGTCAATCTCTTTACCAATTCACAACCAATTCTCTTGAAACACAATCAACTGCATATTGTCTTCATGGTTCAATCTGAAAGTTTATTGCATGATGTCTTCAACCTTATTTGATTCATTCTTGCAAAAATCATAATCTCATACATCACATGATTCATCTGTATAATATTTTCAACACTGCATATTAATCCACATCACAACACACATACAAAACACCTACAAAATCAATATATATGAGATGACCATTCATATTCTTCTTCTCTGTATAAACATTTCATCCTACACTTTTTTCTTTCTCTATGCACTTCAATGACCCTTTCAATTTCTTCTTCTTCATAAATTCAATCTGCAATAATAATATCTTCAAGAATTAAATCATATTGACATGAAATAATTTATTTCATCTTCAAATTCCCTTTTTCTCTGATTCATTCATCTTCACCTGCAAAAAAATTTTCATCTTCTCTATATAAAAATTTGAATGATATTCATCATATATCATCAAATAAAATCATTAATTAAACAATCTACCCCTAAAAAAAACTTTGTTCATATGCATGAAGACTTTCCATATTCCTCATCTCCATTTTGCATTTTCATCTTCCACCTGCAAAATAAAACTTAACTTTTCATTTTAATTCTCTTCATATTTTTCTTTTCACAAATCATCTCCTCAGACATGCTGCACAGAAAAACTTCTTACATAGAAACTCCTTAGACACAATAAAACTCCTCTTTACATAGAAAATTTCTTATTCAAAAAATAATAAATCTTCCTCTTTATCTCTTCTACCACCGACATGTATTAAAATTAGAAAAGAATCTTTTTAAAATATCACAAAAAAGATTCTAAAAGCATCTTTAAAAAATCTTCAAAAATTGCCTTGTAATTGGGCTAAAAATATCCTTGACTGCAGTTTAAATGACAAATGACGTTCAAGAGCACTTCAAAATGCATTCTCATAGAAGTGAGGTCAAAGTTTAAATAATATACATTAATTGTAATCATTGCGTCCTTTCTAAATTTAAACAAGACAATTGATATGCTTTTCCCCGCTTGAGCTCCTTATGTGGTGACCGGTGTAGATGGTAGACTAGGTGAAGGGGTCGGTTATCAAATAATTCTAATGCCCTTAAGTTGTGACTAAAGTCTCCTTTGACTTGTTATAGCAGGTCAACAACCATTTAAAACAAAAGTGCATCCTTTATGATACGGGCAGAGAAGGGCATAAAAGATGTGTTATATAAACAACACATTAGAGTTTAACCCTTAAGATTCAACTAGGAGAACAAAATCAGAAGCTTTAAAAGAGCAAGAAGATTTGCATCTTATGTCAATAGAATTAGATGAAATTTCTCTGCAACTATCCACAGAAAGAAGAAATAGCACCTGCTATCATAAAGCATAGACCTCATCTTGCATGATTGATAATAAACCCTGAAGATAATCTCATTTTCAAAAGAGAGCTTAGGATATGCTTCAATTGTGCAAACACCTAAACAAGAGCAACCAAGATACTATGATCTCATCACCATGACAATCACTTGTCACTACTAATCATTTGAATCAATTACTTGTGTCTCAACAATGTGACCACCATAAGCTTGTGCAAGAACAAATCTCCATCCATAGTCTTGTATTATTAAGAACTAAATGAATATTCATGTCCTCTACTTGTTTCCTTATGTGGCAAACTCATGTGATAAAATGAACTTGAATATCCTGCAACACTTCCAAACTTCTTATGCATTATAAACCAATCCAATGAATTCTTACAAATCATAAATCAAATACTAGCTTACTGTTCCAAATTCTTGCCATTTTATAACTTCTTAAAATATGATGAAACATTATGATCTGATTGAAGGTATGGGAATTAGCATAACTTTTCATAACTCAACAAACCTCATCTTCAACAAATCTTCTTGAGTCCAACCTTGTATCATCATGACCTTTGATATCAACTTTACTATATCCATCTCATGACTATGCATACTATGAACCTTGTACACCATATATCATGTTTTGCATGAGAGATACCTTCATTTGCTTTGACAACAACAACTCAACCTCTTGTAAACATCAAGAATGTAAGACCAACACAAACAAATTAGCAACAATATCTTTGAGCATCAACAATTGATGTGATCAAACTTATCAAACAAGTCCTATGGACATGAAAGAAGATGATGATCAATCAACATAACATCATCATCATAACATCATGATCAACTAATCAACATCATAACACAAAACTGAGAACTCCAAGGACCAATATGATTACCAGACATCAAGAACATGAGTATCCATCCTAATACAAACTTGAAGATATCATGAACGAACATAAACATCTCATCTCTTACCACATTTGCATATCTGACTACACTTATCCTAATGTCATCAATGAAACTGAGAACTCAATACCTTTTTGACATCAATGACAATCAATCTCCATCAATCTCCCCCTTTGTCATTGATGGCAAAACTCCATGATGCATTTTCTATCTCTCCCCATTTTTGACATCAGATGACAAAGACAATTATCTCTCCCCAAATCTTTGATACCACTAGTCTTTCAAAAGATTGAAAGCATTGAACACTTTTTCTATTTGTTGTCCTAAACTTATCCTGAAAGATCTATCCTTGCACATCTGCATCTTGAACAAATTTTCAACTTGAGAGCTACAAGTCACCATGAAGCACACATCTGAAGATATACAACCTAAAGCACAGAACTTGAGAGCAACATCATGTGAGACATATCAAACAAAGCATCAAACTACTGTTATAAACTACTCATAGCCTTTACCATACTCTCAACACAATACCAATTCTAGTCACAACAATATTAAGATGAAGACTGACATATTTCTTCTATCAATTACACACTCCTGATAACATCACATGTGGTTGCAAAATAATCTTTTCATGACAAACAATTCTTCCACAAACATCAACACTTTTTGACCCACATGACAAATCTCCAAGATCTCAAACTGATTCCTTTGAAATGACTCATATGAACTTGAACTCCATGCAAAGATATCATAATCACATCAACACTCATGATGATCAATAATGGTGACTCAACAAGCAAAAATCATGAAGAATACTAATCACACTATTTACAACCCATGATGACATAACGATCACACAAGAAATGATCTTGGCAAGACTTCCATGATAGTGACAACAATCAATCTGCAATCAATTTACTCCTGTACACACATCTTGACATGATAAAGAATGTAGTCCATCCTCCTGTTCCTACACATGACACTTTTTACAACACGATGTCAAATATGATATATACAAAACCACTATCAATACCTTTGCAAATCCAAATGCAGAAACATATGTTATTAATTGACTTCTTCCATTATCAACCTCCTCAACCAACATATGCTAACATATGATGAGAACTCCTTGAGTATATCCAAGATCCTGTCAATCATTATTCAAATCAGCCCATCAAATCTGCACATCAATAAACTAACTGCACCATCAAGTTCTTCCTACAACAACACATATCAAGAACACTTTGAACTGCAATATCATGACATGATACAGATGATCAGTGGTTTATGGTGATCAGTCTTACACACTAAAGAACAAGGTTATCATTAATAACTCCATTTCACAAGACTGATATGAATAACATATTATCAGGCATGAATCCAAAAATATAACAATCAAAACAAGATCATCAAATGATCTCCTCCTGAAACTTATTGGGGATAATTGATAGAACATGAATAACTCCCCCTAACTTCATGCTGTTTGTTATGAAACTAATGAAGTGAATTGTGCAATATGCACAAGTTTAGAATCTATCTTCTCTTGGCTCTGTTTTAGTCTCCACACTTTCACTTCTTTCTTCTGTTCAGGTTTCTTCTTTCCAACTTATCAAACTAGGTGATGTTGTTCTTTCATACACTCTACAATTGTATGCCTTGTGACCATGAGAATTACACTTGAAACATACAACATTAGTATTCCTTATTAAAGAAAATTGATTTCTTCTACAATTAACTGCTTTATGTCCAAAGTGATTATAGGTGTAACAATAACCATTAAATGAATAATTATACCTGTACATAAAAGCTTGTCTTGCTGGAGCAGCCCTTCTTGAATTTCTCTTTTGATTGTTCATTTTACCTTCAGGAGAAGTTAGATCATTTTTTCTTCTAGGAGTCTCTCTGGCTTTGGAACACTCTCCTTCTTCATATCCTAAACCAGTTATGCTCTTATGACGCTTCTATTTGCCCAACATCTCATGCAACTTATTTGTGCTTTCTTCAAATTCTTGATACTTCTTGGACAGAGCTTTGAAACCTTCATAAGCTTTTCTCAGACTGACAATTTCAACCTCTAATTTTAGATTTTCAATTATTTTAACCTCAAGATCTTTTCTTAAAGAAACTATTTCTCCTTCAAGCTTTTGACACTCAATTGTTTTAGCTTCCAACTCAAACTTTGTTACATCAGGTATCTTCTTAGCTTCCTCAACCTCTATCTGCAGATTGATAATTAATTTATTTGATTCACCAACTTGATTTCTTAAATCTATAACTAGATTTCTAGCATCTTCAAGGTCTGAAGATATTCTTTCAAAGTCTAAAATAACTTTGTCTTTGGATTCCTTTTCCTATTGTAGTTGCAACTCTAGTCTCTGATTCTCCTTTTTATATTTCTTGAGTTCACCCAGAGCACATATGAGCTCTCCTTCTATATCAATGTCAAACTCTTGTTCATCATCACTTATAATGTGATCTTCTTCTTCTGAATCTAACTGAGTCTCATCTCCTTCATTTGAAAGTCTCCTTTCATTGCCACTTTCATCACACAAGATGTCCTCTTCTTTATCATCACCTTGATAGATTCTTATCAATTCCTTCCACATTTCCTGAGTTGTATCATAATACATAACTTTACAGGAAACTTGATTAGATAATCCAGATAAAATAGCCTTCTTTGTAGTGTCATTGTATTCATAAGCTTCTTTATTACTTGTATTGTTAGGTGATAGAGAGGAAATAAAATAACCATTCTCAATAGACATCCATACACCATATCCTAATAAAAATAGATAGGATTGCATCCTAAAACACCAAATAGGGAAGTCTAAACCATAAAAAAAGGAACATCTAAAAACACTTTCTCTAATTTAATACATGTCTCAACTTGTGAGACATTTCTATCAACTGATTGTATATCAACATCTGAATTTGATACAGACTACACTTGATCAGAATGAGACTTGACATTTCTCATGTTCTTATTTCTTTTGCACTTACCCATGGTACTCCACACACAAGACCTACCCAAGCTGGTTAGGCTTCTATAGGGAACCTAGGCTCTGATACCTCTTGTTGGAGTCCAGGACAACACTAAGAGGGGGGTGAATCAGTGTTGTATAAATTTTACAATTTTTACACCTTTTGATTTACAAGATAAAGAGAGAGAAAGACATCAATGATTTGTTAACACACATATGCACAATTATAATATTGATGGCATGAAATATATGAACACATGAAGACACACAAGATATGAGACCAAGACACAAAAGATTATATGAGAGGAAAACCCTCCTGGGGGAGAAAAACCTCTCAAAAATGCCTCACTAGGTTACAACAAGGTCTCACTAACCATTCAAGCCTCACTGGCTACAAAAAGGTCTCACTGACCAACAAAGCGTCATTGGCACATAAACCCACCATCAAAAAAATACTGCAAGGTGTGCAAGAAATGATTGCAATACAATCTTATTTGCACCATTACATAACATGTCTTCTCTGAATTTGCATATCTCTTTTCAGTCACTCAATCTAATTTGAATGTCAATCTCTTTACCAATTCACAACCAATTCTTCTGAAACACAATCAACTGCATATTGTCTTCATGGTTCAATCTGAAAGTTTATTGCATGATGTCTTCAACCTTGTTTGATTCATTCTTGCAAAAATCATGATCTCATACATCACATGATTCATCTGTATAATATTTTCAACACTGCATATTAATCCACATCACAACACACACATACAAAACACCTGCAAAATCAATGTATATGAGATGACCATTCATATTCTTCTTCTCTGTATAAACATTTCATCCTGCACTTTTTTCTTTCTCTGTACACTTCAATGACACTTTCAATTTCTTCTTCTTCTTCATAAATTCAATCTAAAATAATAATATTTTCAAGAATTAAATCAGATTGACATGAAATAATTTATTTCATCTTCAAATTCCCTTTTTCTCTGATTCATTCATCTTCACCTACAAAAATATTTTCATCTTCTCTATATAAAAATTTGAATGATATTCATCATATATCATCAAATAAAATCATTAATTAAACAATCTGCCCCTAAAAAAAACTTTGTTCATATGCATGAAGACTTTCCATATTCCTCATCTCCATTTTGCATTTTCATTTTCCACTTGCAAAATAAAACTTGACTTTTCATTTTAATTCTCTTCATATTTTTCTTTTCACAAATCATCTCCTCAGACCTGCTGCACAAAAAAACTTCTTACATAGAAACTCCTTAGACACAATAAAACTCCTCTTTACATAGAAACTTTCTTATTTGCAAAATAATAAATCTTCCTCTTTATCTCTTTTGCCACCGACATGTATTAAAATTAGAAAATAATCTTTTTAAAATCTCAAAAAAATATTCTAAAAGCATCTTTAAAAAATCTTCAAAAATTGCCTTGTAATCAGGCTAAAAATAGCCTTGACTGTAGTTTAAATGACAAATGACGTTCAAGAGCACTTCAAAATGCATTCTCATAGAAGTGAGGTCGAAGTTTAAATAATAGACATTGATTATAGTCGTCACGCCCTTTCTAAATTTAAACAAGACCATTGATATGCTTTTTCCCGCTCGGGCTCCTTATGTGGTGACTAGTGTAGATGGTAGACTAGGTGAAGGGGCCGGTTATCAAACAATTCTAATGCCCTTAAGTTGTGACTAAAGTCTCCTTTGACTTGTTATAGCAGGTCAACAACCATTTAAAACAAAAGTGCATCCTTTATGATATGGGCAGAGAAGGGCATAAAAGATGTGTTATATAAACAACACATTAGAGTTTAACCCTTAAGCTTCGACTAGGAGAACAAAATTAGAAGCTTTAAAAGAACAAGAAGATTTGCATCTTATGTCAATAGAATCAGATGAAATTTCTTTGCAACTATCCATACAAAGAAGAAATAGCACCTGTTGTCATAAATCATAGACCTCATCTTGCATGACTGATAATAAACCCTAAAGATAATCTCATTTTCAAAAGAGAGCTTAGGATATGCTTCAGATTATGCAAACACCTGATCAAGAGCAACCAAGATACTATGATCTCATCACCATGACAATCACTTGTCACTACTAATCATTTGAATCAATTACTTGTGTCTCAACAATGTGACCACCATAAGCTTGTGCAAGAACAAATCTCCTTCCATAGTCTTGTATTATTAAGAACTAAATGAATATTCATGTCCTCTACCTATTTCCTTATATGATAAACTCATGTGATAAAATGAACTTGAATATCCTGCAACACTTCCAAACTTCTTATGCATTATAAACCAATCTAATGAATTCTTACAAATCATAAATCAAATACTAGCTTACTGTTCCAAATTCTTGCCATTTTATAACTTCTTAAAATATGATGAAACATTATGATCTAATTGAAGGTATGGGAATTAGCATAACTTTTCATAACTCAACAAACCTCATCTTCAACAAATCTTCTCGAGTACAACCTTGTATCATCATGACCTTTGATATCAACTTTACTATATCCATCTCATGACTATGCATACTATGAACCTTGTACACCATATATCATGTTTTGCATGAGAGATACCTTCATTTTATTTGACAACAACAACTTAACCTCTTGTAAACATCAAGAATGTAAGACCAACACAAACAAGTTAGCAACAATATCTTTGAGCATCAACAATTGATGTGATCAAACTTATCAAACAAGTCCTGTGGACATGAAAGAAGATGATAGTCAATCAACACAACATCATCATCATAACATCATGATCAACTGATCAACATCATAACACAAAACTTAGAACTCCAAGGACCAATATGATTACCAAACATCAAGAACATGAGTATCCATCCTAATACAAACTTGAAGATACCCTGAACAAATAGAAACATCTCATCTCTTACCACATTTGCATATCTGACTGCATTGATCCTAATGTCATCAATAAAACTGAGAACTCAATACCTTTTTGACATCAATGACAATCAATCTCCATCAAGACCTCAATAGGAGTGTCATCACCCATCAAAATAGAAGGCATAGTACATGGCTCCAAAGATGCAAGTTCTTCTTTAGATGAAGCCATGTAGTGAGAAGCACTTGAATCAAGAACCCGAGTGGATGGTGAAGAAGCAACTGCTACAAGGGCCTTACCCTTTCCTTTCCCCTTGTTGTTTTCTTTTGCCTTGTTAGACCCCTCATTTGAACTCTGTTTGATAGACTCAGGAACACTGATATTATTCTTCTCAAGAATATGTGTCAAGTGATCAATTGGTTTCTTCAAACACTAATGTTCATCATGACCAAATATTTTACAATGGGCACATTGGACCTTCTCTTTCTTAGGCTTGTCTCCCTTAGAAGATTAGGTCTCATTAGTTGTTTTTGAAACAACTGGTATCTTATACTTCTTCTCCTTGCTATTCTTTTGTTTCTTATCCTTATTCTTGTTGTTACTACTTTGTCCTTTCTGTTCTTTTGTGCCTTGGTTGGCAACTAGGGCATGTGAGTTAGAGGATTTAAGAGTGTCCATCTGGATTAGCTTATCTTGTTCCCATGTGAGAGAGATAGAAAAGTCATCTAAAGATGGCATGGTGAATTAAGTAACAAGTGCACCCTTAGTAGCATAGAAGGTAGAAACAAACACAAAATATTCTGAACTTAGCTTAGAGAGAATACTGAGAATCAGTTGTTCATTTTTCTTTTCAATTCCACATTGTTTTAACTACAGCCTTAGTGATTTCAATTTTGTGAAGAAATCCTAGATAGTGTTGAAATTTCTGGGACTTAAACTAATTAGTTCATTTTCCAACATATGATCCCTCATTGAATCTTGTGTGCCAAATAGTGTTTCTAGCTTTATCCAGATTTCATTTCGTGAATTCAAAGACTCAATGTGAAAGAGCAAATAAGGAGAAATAGACAAACACAATGTTCCATATGCCTCATCACATTTGCTAAACCACTTAGGCTTATCTTCATCTTTAGTAGGTTCAGTTTCAAGTCCCATTGTTATCCTATGTAATCCAACTTTCCTTAAGTAGATTGTCATGCGTGATTTCCACTAAAAGTAGTTTTATGGAGTTAGGATGGGCACGGTTGTTTGATCCATGATGAATAAATGCTAAAAAGAAGAGAACACACACAGGATAATGCCCCTTTTCACTCAATCAAATAACACCCCCAAGCAAGAATGATTTGGCACTTTATAATTAGTGCGTTTACAACTTCCACTAGCAAGAAATGCTTCGCGGTCTTGATCTAAATGCATTACAAAACCCTCACAAATTGGGTGTACGCTGAAAGTACAATAATGGAACTCGATCAAGCAAAACTAACAACACCACTATGAACTACTCAAAAAATCATGCACTTTCAAAAAGAGAATTACCTCGATACGAGGTCATATGTGAAAGTTATGATCCTCCGAAGTTTGAAAAAATGGAAACTGTGCAACGTCACCTTGAAAATCTATAATTTCTATGAAAACCATGTGCTGAAATCAAGAATCATCTACACCACTACGAAGAATGTGGAAAAATAGCCAAAATGAAAAAAAGAAGCTCAAGAAACAAAGTCAGAATGAGCATGAATGGAGCCTCTGAAGTTCAACATGAAAAGTGAAAACTCCAATGGAGAGGGTCTATGAGCAACCTCTGCCAAAAATGCTACCAAAATTAGTGGTCCACCAATTTTAGAGTCCTTCCATGTGTCCTTAGTCTTCTGCCAAAACAACAAATACTACCAAATATGGCTAAACTTCAAAAAATTCCACCAAATATAATAAATCTACCAGAAAAATTAAGTTCACACAGATGGCACATGCGCTAGAAATGGCACCCAGGCCAAAAATAAAGGTCTCTAGTTAGGCACAGGCACCGAATAGAGGCATGTAGGCCTAGATTGATAAGGCAGATTTAATTAAGAAAGGAATGGTGAATTTGATTTTTCAAATGGCACAAAGGCCAAAGTGAAAGACAAATAAACAAAATACTGAATGTGGTTTCAAAGGGCACGAAGGCCGAATAAGGCCTAGCAGGGCAGACAGAGGAGGGTCAGGGGCTAAGGGCCATGCCTGAGCCCTCAAGAAGGAGGTGCTACTGAAATGAGGGGGGTCAGGCTCCCAAAAGGGGTCGATTCCTTTAGGAGAGGCCGAAGTCCTCACCGATGGGGGCTCGGTCCCCAAAGGGATCTGAGGCCTCTTGATAGAGTCTGAAGCCCTCTTTAGAGCAGCACTTGAAGCACTGTGAACTACGCTTTAAAGCACTCTAATTTTTTTTTTTTTTGAAAAATTTTACAAAAAGATTACACCGAAAACATGTTGTGAGGCCAAATATGGCCTCTGACAATTTTTTTTTGCCTTTTGGTCTCCTGACAATAAAATTGGGCAAATTATATATTAAAATTCACCTGTGAGGCCTCCCATACATAATGGAAAGGTCCTTTTGGCATGAAAAAATTCCAATTGAAAGTTGTTATCCCCCTGAATCTCTCAAATATGGAAACTAAAATCTACTCTTACACATAGAAAAGCTCTGATACCATGTTAGAATCTAAAAAGTGAAAGGAAGCAAGGTACATGAAACACACTTCCTACACCAACCTAATGAGGGGAATAGTATGCAAATTCTTTTTTAATCCTTACAATTGCAGCAATGTTAAACACATAACATAAAGAAAGTGACACAAGATATACCGTACGCATGAGAAAACCTTTTCAGGTAAAAAACCCCACACTCCAAAACCTGCACAATGTATTATCCAATATATGAAAGTATTACAATACACTTGGAATGCAAGTTCTCCTAGGAGTCTTCAAATGTCATTTCTAGAGTGATTCTGGCAGCATAACAATACCTGTACAAACACTATATGTCTACTACTCCAAAATAATGCATTATATAGAGTTACAAGGCATAAACAAGAAGCTTCTAGAGATGGGCGTCCATCTTGGCCACATGGCCATTTTCTCAGATCAAAGGACACTTGTCCAAGCTACAATCACCTCTCTTACATTTGTCATACATGGCAGATTTGACTTCCTAAGAATGGAGCACTCCAGGCTAAAAATAGCTATGACAAATGCTCTTACACATCTCATAGTTCTCATAAAATTTGCCCAACATAACAACCTTAAATGTTGTAAGACAATCCGTCATACAAGACTAAATATAACATATTACTCTTACAACATGTCATAGCGCAACTTGGGCGCCCAAAGATGCCTTCTCCACATGTAAAGATACTTTACGACACTTGTCTTCACTTGTCTCAGGAATCTCTATACTTGGCTCTTACATGTCATAGATTTTGTCATACACAATAACAATTTATGTCATGCCACAAGATGCCAACACATGGCATATTAGTGCCACCTCAAATGGGACTCCCAAATCCACATGTGTTTGACTTGACCACTCAAAGCATATTACAAGTAGGATGACATGTCACAATGCCACCTCAAACTAAATGCCAAAACTGAATGTGCAAGCAAAATACAAATTGAGAGCAAATAAATAAATAAATAATCAAATAATCAATGCTAGGAATTGCAAGGTTGAGACGCCTTAATTCCCAACATTATCCCACTTGTTGAACACCTTGCAAGAGCCAATAGAAAGATAAGATTTAACTGCTAGGGGCCAAAAGGCCCATAGACTCCGAACACCATCTGAACTTATCTGTGCCCACAGGTTTAGTCAATGCATCTGCAACATTCTTCAAAGTGTCAACCTTTTCCAACATCACCTTCCCATCTTCTACCATATGTTGAACAAAATGAAACTAAACATCAATGTGCTTTGTTCTGGCATGGAAAGTAGGATTCTTTGCTAAGCAAATCACACTTTGACTGTCACAATGGGTAGTAATCTATCTTGCATCAAAACCAATATCTGAACACAACCTATTAAGCCAAATGGCTTCCTTACAAGCATGCGTTGCTGCCATGTACTCTGCTTCTATCATGGACAAAGCAACCATAGGTTGTCACTTACTCATCCAACTACTAGCACCACCAAACATGGTAAACACATAAGCACTGATGGATCTCCTATTGTTAATGTCACTTGCCCAATCAAAATCTGCAAATCCATGAATACTCACAGAATGCTGAGGTCTAGTAGGATAACCATGATAACATAAGGAATATTTAGAAGTATCACTCAAATATCTGAACACTCTCTTCACTGCATCCCAATGTACCCGTCCAGGATTAACCATAAATAGACTAAGGACTCCCACTGCTTGGGCAATGTCTGGTCTTGTATAGACCATAGCATACATCAAGCTACCAACTGCACTAGCATAAGGTACTCTTCTCATATCCTCTGTCTCAGAAGGAGACTTTGGACAATCATCAATAGATAACTTTGTCCCCATCATAACAGGAACAATCAACGGGCTGCAATCCACCATACTGAATCTCTCCAACACAGTGCTAACATACTTACTCTGGCCTAGCCAAAGTTTTTTGTTTTCTCTCTCTTCCGATCTCCATCCCCAGAATGTACCTGGTGTTGGTTTCCAAATCGGTAGAGTGTTTGCCAGCTCCAATGCACAGGCAGATTCAGCTAACAGATACGGGAGGTTGTGTGAGCTGCCTCCCCTTCACTTCAGGTTCTGCCGCACCAAGGGGGGTATCCCTATAACTAAAGATATAACATTGACTTGCCCAATGACAGAAAGATTTAGCTTTGTGATAATAGGTAGAATACTCTCATGTGTGGACCAAGATTTGCATGATAAATCACAAGGTTGGCAACATTCTTGGACATATTTGTCTGGTTGTGGATGAGAGTATGCAGGGGTCCTAATCCTACTCCTACAAACTAACAGGTGGAAGTTATGAAAAGATGAATTTTGTGTTTTGGATGCAAGACAAGGGGTTTTGGGTCAGAACTACTAACCCAGGAGCAGACCGGTGCTTATCTCAGGGCAAGGAGTCAACTAGATGTATACAAAAGAATGGATTGCAATTGGCATTCAAGTTTCAAGAGGTTAGATTGATGCTTGCCTTACAAACATCACCCAAGAATAGGTATTTACCTGCCTCTACTTACAAATATCCCAGCTGACATACAACCTTCTCCATACTTCACCTAAAACAATTTAATCCACTCCTTGAATGGAAGTTAGAGACGAAGCATGCAATATGATGCAGAGGCATCCACACTATAACCTTCGCATACAGCATGGATGTCTGCAGCCCATCATCATCATCATCATCATCATATTTGACTTCACTGTCAGCATCATCATCATATTTCACCTGCCGACCGATATCCTCCTGCAGACAAGCCTTCGCACTTTCGCTTGTCAACAGCATCACCTTACTCGTTTATCGACAGCATCATCATGTTCGGCCAGCGCGAACATCCTCCTGACGTCCACTGTTCACTTCAGCGACAACTTCCGTCTTCACTACCTTCAGCATCATGATATTCAACATCATGATAATCAACAGGATAAAGAACATCCGGTTCCTTCCATTTATCCTGATGAAGACAAACCTTCACTCCTCGCACCTTCCCCTCGATGCTTGCGTCACCTGATATCCTGATGACGTATATCCTGATGATGATGACGTCACCTGCAGCTTCTCAATATCCTGCTGCTCCGAAATGTCCTGATGACGTATATCATGATGATGATGACGTCATATCCTGCTGTTGGCCAAACTTAGTTTTTTTCCGGCCCGCGATCAACCTGATCTTCAACCTGATGCCGATACGCTCCTCCTCGGCCACTCCTGATGATGATCACCCCGACACTCATTCACTTCATGCACTTGACTGCATCATGCCGATCTCCTCTTATTCGGATGATGATGCCCGAAACGACTGCAGGATATTTGTAGAAATATCCTGATGATGCCGTCTTGACCAATTTCCAGCCTTAGCGAAATTTCACTTTGCCGATCCTTCAGGGATGACCCGATCCACTCTCAGGGTGATCTTCCACACTCTATCTTATCAGCTCGACCTAGCACATACCCATGCTAGGGTCTTCAACATCTCTCGACGGCGATCCTGCACACCTGCATGCGAACAGAAAACAAACTACAACCTAACCTACTGTACATCGCCATTCCACCGATCAGACGGATCAACCGGTGGAATGGATCAGCAAATCCATATAGCCACCAAACCAGCAAATCGATTACACAAAGGAGATCAAACAAAAAATGAAATAGGATCTTTATTGATTTCAAAGATGCAATACAATATACTGTTTCTCACACAGCACACTCGAACTCCTCTGCTTAATGCAATACTATACTACCGGTCCATGATCTACAGTCAACCGATCCTCATGCTTAAATAGATTTTCCTACGAGTACTACTGACCCGACTCCAAGCGGCTGGGAACTCTCCAGGCGGCTGGGAGATCCAACCGAACATACATCATGACAGCTGTTCTAACAAACTTCCTAAAAATAGCAAAAGCATGGTCAGCATGATCTTATCATGATCAGCATGACCTTATTACATGCATTTGGTCTTACCAGACCTTCTTGGAAACATAAACAAGACTTAAAACAACTAACTGCCTCATGAAGGCCAGCTGTCAGGTAGGTGCTCCTGCACCATACTCCCCAACAGAAAAGAACTCATGTCCCATGAGTTTAGTATGTGGAAGTCCTCCACCTTTATACTTTGCCTTTGCAATTTGCTGAACTGTTCCAGCTTTGTCCTCTGCTGGCTCTTGGCGACTCCAAGTCTTCGGAACTGTAACTTGCTTTCTGGCAAGTAAATCTGCATGCCTGTCAATGTAGGCCCTTCTCAGGTTGTCTCTGTGTTTGTTAGATTGTCTGACCAGAACCTCTGTCTGAACTGCCTCTTGAACTTCTGAAATGTTCAATCCTATCTTCCTGTCAACCTTTATAGGACAAGCAATAGTCCCAACTATGACAACATCCTTGTCATTCCTCTCAACTGATTGCTGTTTGCAAACCTGTTTCTGCACCTGCTGCTGATCTCTGTCAGTCAAAACTAAAACTTTCTTCAATCTGTTGTCCTGAACAACTTCTTTTCCTGCAGTATCCTTATCTGCCTTCATGCCTGCTCCTCTAGGCATCTGCACATACTCCTTCTTTCCCATCAAAATGAGTTTGGTTGCCCCCTGTGCTGCAGCATCTGCCTGCAATGGCATCAACTTAATAGTCTTCCCATCTTTCTTGATGGTATAGGTATTAGAATACCCATCATACAGTACCCTTCTGTCAAATTGCCATGGTCTACCCAATAGTAGGTGACAACATTCCATAGGCAAAATATCACACAAAATTCTATCATGATATGCTCCAATCTGAAAATCCACATATGCCTGTTCAGAGACAAAAAGTGAATGACTATCACTCACCCAAGATGCCTTGTAAGGGTGTGGATGTGGAATCCTTTCCAAATTCAGTTTATCCACCATCTCCTGAGATACCATGTTGTCTGTTGAACCAGTATCAATGACAACCTTACATTTTTTACCTTTGCTCTTGCATATGGTCTTGAAAAGAGCTCTTCTTTGCATCATATCCTTTGATGCCTGCAAACTAATTCTCCGTAGCATCAATGATTCTCCACTCTCTGGATATCCATAATTATCAGGCTCTCTGTCTTTATAAGTGTTTGAACTCTGCACACTTTCTTCTACTTTCTCTTCTTGCACAAGTTGTACTCTCTTGTCATTAGTTCTATCATTTCTGGATGATGAACCTTTGTTTTCTGGACATTTGAAAGATGGATGACCAAACTCACCACAGGTGTAACATTTCCCTGAAAATGTAGTAGAACCTCTACCACCTCCAAATCTTCCTCTATTACCTTTCCATCCACCTCTGAAATCAGACTGTCCCTGTCCTTTACCAGTGTCTTCTTGACCCTCATTGGTTTGCTTTTGTGTAGGGGCTGCTCCTCTTCCCCTATTGTTTCCTCTTCCTCTCATGGACTTATCATGTCCTCTATTCATCTTTTCTTCAATCCTGATTGCCATTTGATAACAATCCTCCACATTCTTAGGGTTAGCTAACACTAACTCATCCTGTATGTTAAATCTCAAACCAGCCAAGTACCTAGCCACCTTTTCTACCTCATTCTCATGATGACCAGATCTCATACTCAACTTATAAAACTCTTCTGTATATGCCTTCACATCCCTTTCCTTCTGCTTTAAAAATTGCAGCTTCTTAAACATCTAGATTTCATAATCCCTTGGCAAGAATTTACCTTTGATCCTTGCTACCATCTTATCCCATGAAGTGATCTTTGACTTCCCTTGTTTCCTTCTCTCAGATTGTACATAATCCCACCATACCAAAGCATGACCTCCTAACTTGGTCTTTGCAATCTTTACCTTCTGATCCTTAGCAACATCTTCACATTCAAAGTGATTATCAAGTGCAGCAATCCAATCCAACAACTCATCTTCATTCAAACTTCCAGTATACTTGGAAACATCAACCTTTACCTTAGGTTTATCACTCTGCACTGCCTTTAACAGTTTTGCCAATCTCTGGTCTTCAGTATCCAGATCTTCAGCTACCTCTTCATACTCTTCAACAGTATCTTCATCTTCTTCAGACTCACTGTCTGCCACTTCCCTCTTTTTGTTCTTTTCCAGGGCTGGCAGCCTGGCTTGAAGTGCTTCAGCAAGCTCCTTCATCTTCCTCATCTCTCTAGCATGTTTCTCCTTCATTTCCTGCAATTCCCTTGCAGTACCACTACCTTTCGGAGGCATTTTGTCAACCTCTCAATCAACACACAACACACAATTCAACTCTATCTCTGCCCTTTTGGTGACAGAATCAACACACAACAGCCCAGATGTTTTGCTGAGCTCTGATACCACTATGATGCAGAGGCATCCACACTATAACCTTCGCATACAGCATGGATGTCTGCAGCCCATCATCATCATCATCATCATCATATTTGACTTCACTGTCAGCATCATCATCATATTTCACCTGCCGACCGATATCCTCCTGCAGACAAGCCTTCACACTTTCGCCTGTCAACAGCATCACCTTACTCGTTTATCGACAGCATCATCATGTTCGGCCAGCGCGAACATCCTCCTGACGTCCACTGTTCACTTCAGCGACAACTTCTGTCTTCACTACCTTCAGCATCATGATATTCAACATCATGATAATCAACAGGATAAAGAACATCTGGTTCCTTCCATTTATCCTGATGAAGACAAACCTTCACTCCTCGCACCTTCCCCTCGATGCTTGCGTCACCCGATATCCTGATGACGTATATCCTGATGACGATGACGTCACCCGCAGCTTCTCAATATCCTGTTGCTCCGAAATGTCCTGATGACGTATATCATGATGATGATGACGTCATATCCTGCTGTTGGCCAAACTTAGTTTTTTTCCGGCCCGCGATCAACCCGATCTTCAACCTGATGCCGATACGCTCCTCCTCGGCCACTCCTGATGATGAACACCCCGACACTCATTCACTTCATGCACTCGACTGCATCATGCCGATCTCCTCTTATTCGGATGATGATGCCCGAAGCGACTGCAGGATATTTGCAGAAATATCCTGATGATGCCGTCTTGACCAATTTCCAGCCTTAGCGAAATTTCACTTCGCCGATCCTTCAGGGATGACCCGATCCACTCTCAGGGTGATCTTCCACACTCTATCTTATCAGCTCGACCTAGCACATACCCATGCTAGGGTCTTCAACATCTCTCGACGGCGATCCTGCACACCTGCATGCGAACAGAAAACAAACTACAACCTAACCTACTGTACATCGCCATTCCACCGATCAGACGGATCAACCGGTGGAATGGATCAGCAAATCCATATAGCCACCAAACCAGCAAATCGATTACACAAAGGAGATCAAACAGAAAACGAAACAGGATCTTTATTGATTTCAAAGATGCAATACAATATACTGTTTCTCACACAGCACACTCGAACTCCTCTGCTTAATGCAATACTATACTACCGGTCCATGATCTACAGTCAACCGATCCTCATGCTTAAATAGATTTTCCTACGAGTACTACTGACCCGACTCCAAGCGGCTGGGAACTCTCCAGGCGGCTGGGAGATCCAACCGAACATACATCATGACAGCTGTTCTAACAAACTTCCTAAAAATAGCAAAAGCATGGTCAGCATGATCTTATCATGATCAGCATGACCTTATTACATGCATTTGGTCTTACCAGACCTTCTTGGAAACATAAACAAGACCTAAAACAACTAACTGCCTCATGAAGGCCAGCTGTCAGGTAGGTGCTCCTGCACCACAATACAGAAACCTATATCCTAGAATCTATGAAACCCTTAGCAACCAGATTTAGAAGAAGGAAGGCATGCAACAAATGAGACAGACAAGTAAACACATGCATAAGAGCATTTTTCATATAAATCAACAATGAAATTGAATATATCTGCAATGTACATTCATGGTGCAACTCACAAACTCCAAAATGAGATAAAATAGCAAGGAAATGCCCTATTTTTTGCTATTCACACAAAAATGCCCAGGTCTTCAACAACCCCAAAGGAGTGACACAGTTTGCCTTTTATAACAAGACTGCGCACTCAGCAAAATTTACGTGGCACATCAACAAAAATCAAAATTCTGCCAAATGCGCTGCACCAGGAGAATGGTGCCCAAACAATGAATGCGGTAGAGGGACAAAGAGGAAGGAGCAGGTGAGTTCGGGATCTGAGCCGCCGCTCAAAGATTTGCATCTTAAACCTGGTAGTTGGCCAGTCAATCAGACCCATACTTCTGCACTACTACCATTAATGCCAACCTACCCGCGGGATGCAGCAGCCGCGTGCCGTGGAACCTTTCCCACCTGAAAATAACCACTAATACAAAGAAAAAAACCTTCGCTACTGCAAGATTTGAAACTGGTCATCGAATTCCTTTCTTCACTGAGATTAACGGCCCAAAATCACGCTAAAAAGTCAAGAGCCAATGATAACATGCCACGTAGGCACCCTGAGCCTCCATCGCTAACTTTTTCCTCTCTTATTTTGCCTTTTTCACCCATGTATATGCATGCTCAAATGCATATATAATCACTTTCAAATCTTTGTATATGCAGGATGCATATACATACAACAACTTCTTTGAGTTGCCGAGGGCCACCTCTTGCATATCGGCCCCCTGCATATCACAAACATGCAAGCACTTTATACAATCCATGGACCTCAAATTTCATTCACTGCATTTGATTCCTCCTTTGTATATCAGCACATACAAGCACCTAATATACAAGCCGTGGACGCCAGCCATTAGATTAGTCATATTTGACTTTTACATCGGGTTCGGCTTGTATCTTATCCAATGCATATTTCCTTTGTATATCGCATATACAAACGCGATATACAACCCGCGGACTTTAAAATCCATCTACTGCAACATATTGTTCCTTCGCGTCCGGGCCATGTACACTTTTTCTTTGTATGTTGCGCATGTATGTGCGAACATACAACACAATATACAAGCAAACCCTTGATACATCTGTAGAATATTCCAAGAATCTTCAATGCATATTCCACCCTTGTATGTTTTTCATTGCACATTTATAATGCATGTAGCCAATGTATGTTCAGACATACAAGCCTGATATACAAACAGAGAATATTCCTAGAATCTTCGATAGATTCCACAATGTATATGCACCCCTTTTTTAAGCCTGATATGCATTGCGAAATGCATACAATTGATTTTTCACTTTTTCAACGGTCGATTGGGATTTCTGACCTGCCAATGCACATTTGACCAGCATGTATATACAAACAGCCTTGTATATACAAAGCGACATGCCTACAACAGAATTTGCAATTTTTTAACTGCGAAGGCCAAATGACTTAAAATTTTTTGGGTTCGAAAAAAGAATGCCTACAGATGAGTAATTGAAACCCAAAACCTAGGTGGGCACCACCACCTGGCTGCCCCTAAGTTTTTCATTTCAAACTATGCTAACAACTGAGACTTCATATCATAAATCGTATTCTTTCCATTCCCAATCAGCAACAAATCATCAACATACAATGCAATAATGAGAATACGATCATTGTCAAACTTGTAATACACACAATGATCTAATTTCAATCTCAGAAATCCAATAGACAACATAAAGGCATCAAACTTCAAGTACCACATCCTAAGAGATTGTTTCAATCCATATAAAGACTTCTTTAACTTGCAAACCAAATTTTCTTTACCTTTCACTATGTAGTGCTCTGGCTGTGACATGTAAATTTCTTCCTCGAAGTCACCATGAAGGAAAGTTGTCTTCATATCCATTTGTTCCACTTCTAAATCATAAGCTACTGCAAGAGATAACAGGAACCGAATAGATGTCATCTTTGCAATAGGAGAGAAAATTTTACCATAATCAATTCCCTCCACTTGTGAATACCCCTTCACAACCAATCTAGCCTTATACTTCTCAACACTACCATCTGCACCAAATTTCTTCTTAAACACCCATTTGAATCCAACAAGTTTCTGTCCATCAGGCAAAGGCACCAAGTCCTAAGTTTTATTCTTTTCCAAAGAAGTCATCCCATCTTCCATGGCCTCCTTCCAGGAACCTGCATCTTTCATACCCATATCTTCTTTCACAGTTCTAGGCTCATCAGTGTTCGAAATCAAGGCAAAAGCACAACTAGAATCAAGCAATGAATAACCAAACCTATCAGGTTGGTTCCTGATTTGTGTGGACCTCCTCAAAGGTTGAGGTAAATGTTCTACTTCTTCTAAACTTTCAGAGCTGCTAGAGCTCTCCTCATCATCAGGTCCAACAGGGTCTTTCGGTTCAGTCTTCTCAGGGGTAGTAGGAAACTGAACCACATCCTCTTTCTTTTCTTTTTCTTCTGGTTGTAAAACAATAGGAGAAGGAGATACATCTTTGAAAATAACACTTTCTTGGCAACAAGATCCCAAAGCTTGTACCCTTTCACACCGACACCATAGCTAATGAAGATACACTTAACTACCTTATTCTCCAATTTTGACCTATTCTCCTTAGGCCCATGTGCATATGCCTCACAACCAAAAACATGAAGATGTCTCAATGAAGGCTTCTTACAAGACCACACCTCAATGGGTGTCTAATCAACAAGCGCTGAAGTAGGAGACCTGTTAACCAAGTAGCAATTAGTGGCTACAGCTTCAACCCAAAACTTTTGTTTGAGGCTAGCACCACTAAGCATACTCCTAGCCCTCTCCATCAACATTTTGTTCATCCTCTTTGCAACTCCATTTTTTTGTGGGGTGTATGGAGCTGTCTTATGTCTTTCAATCCCATGTTCTTTACAGAACTTGTTGAATTCTGCGGAACAAAACTCACCACTGTTATCAGTTCTCAAACACTTAATCTTTTTACCATTCTAATTCTCTACAAAATCTTTAAACTCTTTGAACTGACTAAAAACTTCATATTTGCTTTTGAGAAAATAAATCCATGTCATCCTACTGTAATCATCAATGAATGATACAAAATATTAACGATTTGGAAATCGAAGGAACATTCATAGGACCAAACACATCAGAATGAATAAGATCCAACACACCAGAAGACCTATGAGAACTCGAGTAAAACTAAATACGGTTTTGTTTTCCATATACACAATGTTTGCAAAAGTTGAACTCAAGATTACAATCATTTAACCCCTTGACGAGGTTTTTATTTTTCAAGGCTCTAAGACCCTTCTCACCAATGTGACCAAGTCCCTTCTGCCACAACATTATCTTTTCAGCAGGAAGTTTCATTTCCAAAGAATGAGCACCCTTAGGTACCCAAAAAGAACTACCATTGGAAGTAGAAGCAACACACTTTTTCATTGCGGGTTCCAATGGTGAGGATGAAGAATCTGAAGGTCTTTTCTTCGAAATAGAAGAACTATTGCACTGGGTAGTGCATGTATCTAGCAGAAATAGAGTACCCCTCCGAGTACCCTTAGCAAGCACCATAGCTCCTCTTGTCATCTTGCATCCTCCACCTGAGAAGACAACCTGCACACCTGCATCATTCAATTTAGTTATAGAGAGCGGGTTTCATGCTAAACTGAGGATGTTCATAACCCCATTGATCCCCTTCACTCATCCATCAGGGAATCAGATCAAGACTCTTCCATAGCCCACTATCTTCAGGTGAGAGTCATCACCCAAGTACACCTTCCCACCATCATATTCTTAATACTTTGTAAACCAACCTCAATATGAGGTCATGTGGAAAGAAGCACCAGAGTCAATCATCCACACATCTTCTAATACATGGGTGGCCAAGGCTACAACAAAAGCATCACCATCATCTTGTGACTTGTTAGAATCAAAATCAGAGATGTTGTTCTTCTTTTTCTTCTTCTTCTCTTTGCATTCCTTTCAGAAGTGCCCAGATTTACCGCAGTTCCAACAAAGTGCCTTGGACTTTCTAGGAGATTTGGATCTCCCACGGGATTTGGATTTGCCATTTTCAGCTTTCTTGTCTTTCTTTTTCCCTTTCTCTTTGGGTCTACCATGAACTGCAAGAGCCTCCTTTGCGGATTCAGAAGACTTTCTCTGCATCTCTTCAGATAAAAATGAAGACACCACTTCATCCATCTTGAAGGTGGTTGTAGTACTCCCAATGGCCATGACAAGGTGGTCCCACAAGTCCAGCAAAGAACAAAGAAAGGTCATGCAATAATCCTCCTCCTCCATCTTTACACCAATGGATGTCAATTATGCAACTAGCATGTTAAAAGCATTCAGGTGATCTACAACCAATCCTCCATCATCCATCCTCAGAGAATATAGCTTCTTCCATAGGAATAACTTGTTTACTAGGGATTTAGCCTAATAAAGATCACCAAGTTTCTTTCACAGCTCCTTTGCAGTCTTCTCTTTATAAACATTCAACAAGACAGAATCAGCTAAATAGAGTCTCACAAGACCCTTAGCTTTACGATCTTTGAGATCCCATTCATCTTGAGGCATTGCCATTGGTTTTGTGTTAGAAATTGCTTCACATAGATCTCTGTCAACAAGCATGTCTTCCATTTTGAGTTTCCACAACTCAAAATTACTGCCATTAAACTTTTCCAACTCTATTCTACTGGACGTGCTTTCCATCTTCTTGCTGCAACAAAATTTTAGAATACTATGTACAGACTCCCACTCAATCAAAGATTAGTTCAAAAAACCCCTACCCAACAACTAGGATCATAGGTGATCAAGCTCTGATACCAACTGAAAGGAAGCAAGGTACACAGAACACACTTCCTACACCAACCTAAGGAGGGGAATAGTATGCAAATTCTTTTTTAATCCTTACAATTGCAACAATGTTAAACACATAACATAAAGAAAGTGACACAAGATATACTGTGGGGAAACCCTTTTCAGGTAAAAAACCCCACTCTCCAAAACCTGCACAATGTATTATCAAATCTATGAAAGGATTACAATACACTTGCAATGCAAGTTCTTCCAAGAGTCTTCAAATGTTGTTTCTAGAGTGATTCTGGCAACATAATAGTACCTGTACAAACACTATATGTCTACTACTCCAAAACAATGCATTATATAGAGTTACAAGGCATAAATAGGAAGCTTCTAGAGATGGGCGTCCATCTTCGCCACATGGACATTTTCCTACATCAAAGGACACTTGTCCAAGCTACAATCACCTCTCTTACATTTTTCATACATGGCATATTTGACTTCCCAAGAATGGAGTGTTCCAGGCTAAAAATAACTATGACAGATGCTCTTACGCATCTTACAGTTGTCATAAAATCTGCCCAACGTAACAACCTTAAATGTTGTAAGACAATCCATCATACAAGACTAAATATAGCATATTCCAGTTACAACATGTAATAGCCCAACTTGGGCGCCCAAAGATGCCTTCTCCACATGCAAAGATACTTTACGACACTTGTCTTCACTTGTCCCGAGAATCTCTATACTTGGCTCTTACGCGTCATAGATTTTGTCATACATAATAACACCTTCTATCATACCACAAGATGCCAACACATGACATATTATTTCCACCTCAAATGGGACACCCAAATCAATATGTGTTTGACTTGACCACTCAAAACATATTACAAGTAGGATGACATGTCACAATGCCACCTCAAACTATATGCCAAAACTGAATGTGCAAGTAAAATACAAATTGAGAAAATAAATAATCAAATAATCAATGCTAGGAATTTCAAGGTTGAGACACCTTAATTCCCAATAAAAAGATGATTAACCTAGAAAACTAGTGCAAAATAATAGATATCTAAACTATGAATGCAAATGATATGAAATCAAAATAGCAGCACATAGTTAGTCTCTAAGAGAGTAATGCAAATGCTAGAAGCAAAATAACATTAAAATGATGCAAAAGTAAAAGATACAAAATACAAGTTAGGTAGCATGCTTATATAGACCAGGGAGAGGGAGGAGGTGGCAACATAGACCAATGAGGAGCAACCATCTATCAAACTAAAGATAGCAAAGTATCTTCCCAAGATAGCTAATGGTTGCTCACATGTAGGAAGGTGACACCTCATAATCCACTCACCTAATAAGACATGCTTTATTAACCTAAGCAAGATTAATAAAAGTGTAGCAAAAACCTAGGAATAAGGGGAAAATAAATAACCCAACTAGGAAATAAAAACCTACACTAACATTTGCATCAAGTGTTGGATAACTTGTGATAGATTTGTGGTAGGTGGTTTTGGTATGTTGGTTTGTTGGTTTGTTGTTGATTAGTGAAGTGTTGGAGGAAATTGGGTTGTTGTTGTTGGTTTTGGTTTTGTTGTTGTTGTTGTTGTTGAAGTTGTAGTTTTTGAAGTTGTAGAAATGTGTGGTTAGTGTTTTGAGTGGAGGTGGATGTAGGTGGTTGGGAAATAAGAAGCTATGTGTATGTGGAAGTAATTTGGGAAGTGAATGAGGATGTTTGTGGATTGTTGTTGGGGTTGTTAAATGTGTTATTTGGTGGTTGAGAAATAAATTGGGATATGAAAGCGATGGTGTTTGGGTTGGGTTGGGGAATACTAGTGTAGGTGATATTGTTTGGGGTGTTAAGGGTGATTTGTGGGATGGATGTGGATATGGTAGATGTTGACATAGGTGTTGATGTGGCAATCGATGTTGACGTTGATTTAGATTGTGTAGAGGTGTTGGGTATATTGTTGGATGAGGATGGTTGTGATATGTTAGTGGGTGGATTGGTTGATATTACGACACCATTTTGAAGCAAGAAGTCTAAATATCTATTGGGATCAGATTTTAGGACTCGGTCCAACAAATCCATAGCACTTGGATCTTGTGTAAAGTCCATGATTTCTTGATCAAGATCTTGATTGTGATTGTCGGATGGTTGTGGAATATTTCCAAGGGGATCAATTATGATGTTGTTTTAAATAGTATTAGGCATCCCAAATGGCCTATTTGGTTCCATCTCTTGGTTTCTCCTAGCTTGTGACCTTGTTTGTGGCATAAAAAAAGGACTTTGAGTTGATGTTGGAGTGGATGAGTTGTGTGAAAGATATGGATGAAGGATATTGGAGCTTAGGACCTTAGTTTTCAAAAAGTTTGGACCAAATGGAATAGATTGATGGATGAAGGATGATTTGAGATGGTAAAGGAGTGATTTTGGATTAAAATTGATGATCAAACAATGATAGGGATGATTTTTATAATACCTTAGGTAAGGTTGATCAAAGGATAGCTTGGATATCAAATCAAAAGAGGCTTAGGAAAATCTAGATCCTATTACAAATACAATCATACTTAATTCGATATAATTTTTTGATATTGAAGAAGATAATCTATAATTTTGCACGAGGGGAGTTATTTCATTGTTTCGTTTAGTCATTAATAACTTAATTATTTTTAGATAATAATATATTGAAATAACACTCATAAAAAGTCCTATCAAAACCAATAAATAGGAGCCTACTTGCCATTCACACTAGTATAGATAAAGTTTTCCAAAAAGCCTGCTAATAGAGGAATACCTCATAGAGATAGAAAATCAAATGAGGCTCAGGATTTATCTTCTCTTACTTAGGGTAGACAAGAGCCTAAGAAAAAAAGAGATACGAGATTATTTTACTTGGGGTATGTTGGTTCCCAAAATAGTTGCAACCCAAAACTCTAAAACATTCCTATATCACCTAGGCTAGGGATTGTCATCAAGGTGATATGAAGAGGTTTATCAACAAGTTGAGGGGGATCTTGGCCAACTACAAGAGTGGGTAGACTCCTCTGCACTTCACGCTTAGCTAGACCTAGGAGGGATATTCCTAGAGGCATGGAATAAAATACACATAAACAAATACAACCATACCCAATATACAGTTGACCCCAAGAGCTGTCACTAGGTCAAGACAAAATGGCTGCACATGCCTCTATATTAAGTTGATTCAACTGTGTGAATGTACATGCACAGGAAAGATGGTTTTTCCCTTGAACCACAGTTGAAATATTTTTTTGATTTTAAAAGATGTTTGGTCCCTCTCTAATATGGACCGGTGCCTACTCCATTAGGCAACAGAGTCAAAAGCACTAAAGAGAAAGGAAATGGATTGAACTATTATCAATAGAAGACTAAAATATACTGACATATATTTCTTAGATTACATTTCATACATTGGACATACTTAATTATCTAGAACCAAACTATAATGACCCGTTTGCAATAAAGAGATGACTCAAAACATAGCATGTATTGACTTAAATGTTGTCACACATTATCAAATCTCTATTACAATCACATAGCAAATGTGGTAAAGGAAAAATATAACGCTGTGACTATATACTCCCCTAAATCATTACAAATAGCCATGGAGACATACCACTGCATAAAATATACATTACACTTCATTCCTATGCTGCATCAAACACATTCCTCCATTCAATACCTTGACTGGATTGATTTGAAGCCCTAAAATTATCTTGAGGCACTGCAGACTCGACAATTGGCTTAGTGACCAACCTTGAATACATCCAAAAACTATGCATATATAGCCATTTAGTTCCATGCCACTCCAAGTGTTGTACTCAGTCAATGAATACACCCATGTTATAGTAAAAGCTTGGCACAAACATCCGTTAGAAAATCAACAGATCTAAAAATGTCCATGCCTTGGTGTCCTTCTAGAATGAAAATACCTGTAGAAAGATTTGGCCACTAGGACACTTCATCCACTCATACAATTTTAGTCCTTTTGAATTAAAGATTTATACTGTTTCAACTACCTATAATTGACCTTGGCCTGCAACATATTAATGCAGAGTACAGGCCTGCAAGTTTCATCCTACAATCATGGCGCAAATTTAGGAGATCGCCTCTTCAAAGCTTTTACAACACTTTAAAAGTGTTGTCCAATTTTCCTTACAATCCCCTTCATCTTTATCATTATTGGGCCATCTGATTTTTGGCTACATTTTCCCACCTTTATCAGCCAATCCTCTTCAATTTTGTATTTTTTGTTTGCCACTTTCTTTATCACCATAGCACTATTTTGCCTTATCGACAAATTTGCGTTTTCTCAAACTTCTTCATTGCCACCTCTTTATTTGCTTTATCTTCTCCTTCTTTATCGAAAAGTTCTCATTTTCTTGAACTTGGCTTGTCTTCTTTCTCTTCCCCATCTGACTTATCAGCAAATTCCACCTTTTCAAAACCAGCAAGCCTTTTGCCTTTTGTTGGCAAATTTCATCTCTTTAGAACCAGCCCTATTTGCCCTTTTTTGTTATGTAAAATTGCACCCTGCTTGAACCTTGTTGAAGCACTCCAATGACACAATGGGATTGATCTCAAGGTGTGGGACCTTGCTAATGAGATCAGACCTCCAAAGAAGGTTGGTTCCTCATTCTGAGCTTAAGTCTCAGATAATTGAACTAAATCTAGTGCTAATACATGTAGGGGAAAAGGGGGAGAAGAACTACTGAAATTAAAAGAGATGATGCACCAGATTAAAGATATTTAGCTACAACCGACTCAACACAGTAATGATCTCAAAGCTGAAGGGAACTCACACAGACTCATATCATTTCAAATAGAGGTCAAGATAGAGAGGTTAAGGTATGAAAGGGACCTATCCACAATACACAACTCGCATCAATCAAATAGACACAATATAAGAATAATGAGAGAGACAAACATTAGTTTATATTAATCATAGAGGCCAAATAGCTATTACAAAAGAGAGAATTATTGTAGAGAAAGTAGACACAAAATAACCAATTACATTCATTGGTGAACTATCAACTAGAGACATCAAAGACTCAAGATTGAGCATAATGTATCAGATCCAGTTGGTTTGTGCAATTACGTTACAAGGTCTGGTCACAAGAACTCTCTAACCTGTATAATAGCCTAGAAGAATAGCTAACAAAAATATATTGTTTTTAGATGTATTTATAACATTTCATCATTTCTCTGCTACAGTGGGCACTGAATTCTAGTCAATCAACCCAGGACATGCCCATGTTTCATTAAATTTCTGGCTCAGAAGCCTGACAAACTAGAACATAACCTACAAACTGAGACAGTGGCCACGCTTCTGACAAGCCCGCAAACCTTCAAAAGAGATTGCCTACACGCATGGGTTCTAGGCACATTTATGAGGGAAGGCTTGCAAATTTGTTTTGTTCCTGCAAATCCATCTTGTAGCAGCATCTGTACCGTAGCATTGAAGAATTCACTATTCCAACTACCCTCATTCAACCCTGACCTGTAGAGATTTGAATGTTGGGTACCTCTTCTTGAGAAAATGGAGTGATTTCAGGGAGAGCAAACTATTACAACACTTTGAAGTGTTGTACGTCTTTTCTTCCATGGCACCTCTGAATTCATTATGGTCGGTGATTTCACCTCATATAGTACCATCAGGCTCCATCTTCATCGGCGAAGTTCTACCTTTGCAAACTATTTTGGCCCTATTTTCATCATTTATCTCCTTGACACTATTTTTTCCTTATCGGCAAATTATCCATTTGCCGAACTTTTCTTATCTTTGCACTTTCCTTCAAACAACAAAACCTAATTTTGGCTAATCATTATTTCTTCCCTTTTACTTTCACTTGCCTTATTGGCAAACTTTTACTTTTCAAAACTAGGCTTCTTTTGTTTTTGCCTTATAGACAAACTTACAATTTTGCAAACTTTTTCCATTTGGTTCATTTTTGCCTTATCGGTGAAGTTTGTATTTCATGAACCAAGCCTTTTCTTTATCTTTTATCTTTTTGGCACTAATTTGCCTTATCGGCAAATTTCTCATTTGTTGAACCTTTCCTTCTTCTTCCTTCTCACTTTATTGCCAAATTGCCAGTTTTCGAACCAAGCCTTTAGCGCCTCTTTTTGTCTTCATTTTGCCCTATCGGCAAAAGTGTCTTTTGCCAAACCTCTTTCACTTGCTATCCTCCTCCTTTATCGTCAAAGTTCCACCTTCACGAACTTTTCTGCTTTTGCCTTCTTTATTGGAGAATCGCCTTATCAGTGAACTTAAGGATTTTTGAACTTGGGAAAAGTTTGCACTTTAACCAATTTCCCGATAAGGCTTTCTTTATCTTTGCCTTAGCCATTTCCATGCCTTATCGACAAAAATGTTCTTTGCCGAACCAAGTCCTCTTTCTCGGTGAAATGTCACTTTGCCGAACCATTTTACCTTAGCCAATTCTTCACTCTTATTTTGCCTTATTAGCAAAATCTTTGTTGGCAAAACTTTGAAACTTTGAACCAACTATGCCTTAGCTAAAGTTTCCCTCTATCGGCCCACTTGCCTTTTCGCGAACCTTTTCCTTTGGCCTTTGTTGGTGAACCTGCAGATTGGCAAACTTAATGTTCACTGAAGCATAAGTTTTCTGATAAAGGCAAACATTTGCTTTACTTAGAAACTTTTCCTTGCTTTTCTCCTTGGTCGGCGAAATCATCTCTCCGCGAACCACAGCCTTCTACTTGGTCTCTTTATTAGTAAATCGCCCTGTTAGCAAACTTAGAAAATCACGAACTAGTCGATGAGTTTTCATTTTTGTCAATTCCCTAATTTTGCCTTTGTCTTCCTCTCTGCCTTAGCCGCATCAATATTTCCTTGGCCCCCTGTTCCTTTGTCGGCAAAGTCATCGATCGGTGAACCTGCCGATCGATGAACTTAAGGTTCGTTGAACTAAAAGTTTGCCGACAAGGGCAAACATTTTTATTTCTTTCCTTTGCTTCTTTGAAGACAACACTTGCCACTCCTGCCTTCATTTTTCTTCAGATGGTGAATTCGTTGATTGGCAAACCAAAGGTTTGCCGAGCCAATCTTTTGCTAATAAAGGCAAACCTTTGCCTTTTTTCCCCATTGCTTACTATTGCCTTGTCTTAGCCAAATTGCCCCTTTGTCGGCAAACCGACGAACCGGCAAACCACCAAACCAAAGGTTCTCCAAACTGCATTTTTACCCACTAAGGAAAAAAGACAAGCAAAAACTTAGAATTTTTTGGGGGTTTCCTAGGTTTTTTACATGGATCTTCCTCCTTCTATTTGGGTTTTCTCTGATCAGATTTATTTGATAGAAGGAGGTGATTTTTGGAAGATTTTGGGTTGGGCAAAATATGACAACACCCTTTATCGGCAAATTTCACCCTTTGTGAACTCTTCTTTCTTTCTTCTCCATTCCTATTTTCTTTCTTATCGGCGATTTGTGACTTTTTTGAACTGGGCCACCTTTTCCCTTTATCGACAATTTTTCATTTTTGTGAATTTTCCTTATTCTCCCTTTGGTTGGCAAAAGTCATCATTTTCAAACTTCACCCTTTGCCACCTTTTCTACTTTGTCGATAAAATCACCCCATGGTGAACCATGGAGGAAGCTCCTCTCTTCTCTTTTTCTCTTTTGCCTTTATTGGCAAGTCTTCAATTTGTCAAACTTTCTCTATCCCCTTAGTCGGCCATTTCGCCCATCGGTGAACCTCCAAAAATCTGAACTATTTGACTAGTTCAACTTTCTGCCAATTCCCTGACAAGGCCCTTTCCTTATATTTTGTTTGCCTTAGCCAATTTTCATATTTTATATTTACCTTATCAACAAAAATGCTCCATGCTGAACTACATTGACCTACCCCATTTTTCACCCTTATTGACAATTTTCACTTTTCCTGAACCAACCAACTCTACCTTTCTTTTCTCTTTCTATCAACAAATCTTCTTGCCGACAAACCTTGGACTTGTCTCTTTTTCCTTTGCCTTTTATCGATCTTTTGCCCTGTCGGTGAACTTTCAAAATCTTGAACTGTTTGGTGGATTCGATACTTCATCGGTTCCCCGACAAAGCATTCTTTTATCATTTTGCCTTAGTTGTTTTCAGCTTTGTCAGCAACTTTTCCTTCTTTCGAGCCAAGCCTAAGCCTTCTCCCCTTTTATCTTTTATTAGTGAATTTCCCATCAGGAGAACCACCCATTAGTGAACTTGGAGGTTCGCGAACCTCTAATTTTGCTGATAATTGACTTGGCTCCTTTTCCTTGTCTTTTTCTTCCTTCTCACTATAGCCTTTTCTCCATCGGTGAAGTTGTCAGCAAAACTTGCCATTGGCAAACTTTCAAGTTTGTGAACTTGGAAATTTGCCAACAAAGGCTTCAACTTTGCTTCTTTTTGCTACCTTAGACAAATTTGTATTGCCTGCCCAGTCGCTTTATCAGCAAATCGGTGAACTTGTGAACTCGCGAACTAGTTCGCCAATTTGCAATTTCACCGATTTGTTGATAAAGGCAAAAGGGAACCTAATTTTTTCTAAGGAAGAAAACAAAAGGAACATGGGGAATTTTACTTAGAATTTTTTAAAAGGGAACCCATGTAAAATATCTCAAATCGGGTATAAATGATGGGTTTATGACTGCAAGGGCAAAAGTGGGGATTTTTAATGGGTTTTTGATGGATTTTGGGTCAAAATATGCAATTTGAGAACTGGTTTTTCTGGGCACCAACAATAGCTTTGGTTGAGGACGTGTGACAAACTTGTCATAGTGAGGACCACAAAACATCTCTGGGCAGACCAAAAATTAAAAATGAATAGGGGAAACAACAAAAACATATTTACAAAACATATATATAGGAAAACACATAGTCATGAGCATGAAGGCACAGAAGGAAAGTTTACTATGATCAAAATTTTGGGACACTGTAGGCCAACCCTGCAGAAAACTGATGAATCTGCTTGCCCCTGTCAAAGACAAGCCTATTGAAGGTGCTGATCTCCCTCAATCCCTTGTTGCACTGATCACCTAACATCAGCAATAAAAACATTTTGCATGCATGCACAAGCAAAATATAACTATTCAAATCATCATGCTAAAAATGTAAATGATTGTCATCAAGATATGGCAGCCATAGATAATAGGGCTCATCATCATGCTGACTCACGTAACAATGCTCACCTTCAAGATCCTTGTTAGGATGATGCATACCTAGACTTGCATGAATATTAGCATGAAGAAAACTATCCTCTTGAAAATCAAGCTGGCATCCAGCTGATATGTGGCCTCAAGCTGGGCTATGTCATATGATTGTTCACATTCTTGCAACCTAGCTACACCACATATGCTAATGTATTCCTCCATGATTGAATCAAATACTTGATTCAAATCCAATACTACCCTATCATCATACAGATCAGAAATTTGAGGCAATTTAAGTGAAGACTCATAATCTTCAAGTTGCCTCTCCGTTTTGTACACCTTGACACACTCTGTTGTGTCATACTGGCTACTACAAACAAAATGCTGACACATATGTTCTTCTGCATTCATTTCTTCATCATTTCCTTATGGCTGATGTGAATCACAATCTACATGAGGAGGAGAACATACATTGCACCACAAATATAGGTTCTCATATGCATCCACATGATCACCATCTTCAAAATCCAGGGGAAGCTCTTCATACTGAAACTCCATGGCTGTACCAACAACTATCTCTAATCGGTTATCATCAAATGCAACCATCTCCATATCTACCTCATGCAGACAAGCACTAATTTCTCCCTCATCACAAATAGGAACAAAGGAGGGAAATGCATCAAACAAGGAACAAGTTCCTTGCTCACTATCTATTTCATTTACTTGTGCACAATGTTCATAATCAACTTTACGAGTTGATTCAACTTGCTGCTCACTCATGCACATAATATCCTCATTATTCATTGAGCCACACACCTCATACTCAAGATGGAAATCCTCATAAGGTCTATCATTATCACTTGATGAACCATCCAATAGAATGCCGATGCATTCACTACTTTCATCATCTGCATCACTGTCATACATTACACCAACACCTTCATCTACCCTCCTGCACACACAATCATCTCTTGACATTATGTTTGAATCACATGAAGCATCTGTATCCCTGTTGTCCACAAAAACCTAGTCATTACCAGCCACTTTTGCATCTGAGGAAAAAGACTTTGCAATCATATCCCTCTTAGTTCTGTCAACATAATCAATGAACAAGTATGCCTGTTGCACGCTCATTAGATTGAATTCCTCCCATATAGAACCTGGGCTTAAGGTAACATCATAAGCCCTTAGATACTATCAATACAAACAGGAGGATTAGGTCTGAAATCCTTTGGGATGTGGGATAGGGTAACTGCAAATCGGTGGTTGAGCTCCATGCTTGATGCTCCCTCATAGCTTCTAATATTTTCAAGTGTTTGGACAAAAACAATAGGGTCCAAATTGCTTGCAAACTCTTCAAATGCAGCCACTAATTGATCCCAGGAAGTTAAATGTTGGTCAGGGAAACTAACCAACCACTTTCTTATCATACCACCAAGGGATCTGACAAAGAATCTCATCCACATATCTTCATCTTCAAACTGGAACTTGTACATGAAGTCTAAAAATGCCTCGATATGTGCCTTCCCATTATAAACATCACACCCATCAAACAATGGCATTTGATAATATATTTTCATGCGTATGGACTTATTTTCATAATCGACCCATGAGACGTCCAATTTCTTGTATGTGTTTTTAGTGGCAATAGGAGGAGGCTAAGGAAAAGAGCAACTGGGGACAATAGGAAGGGGGTTGGATTGTAGCCTGGACTGACGTAGCATGATTTGATTTTCTAATTCTTTTTCTTGTTGCTGCAATGACTCTAACAACTATTTGGTTTTATCTATTTCACATTGCTCCATTGCTAGGTCACCTTGGTTTTGAATGGGTGCTTATAAGATTGTGTTTGTATAACATGTAGAGCCATGACTGGAATATGTATTGTCAAGATGGTCACGAGAATCCATGCCAATATAGTTTCTAGGTTCTGATACATATGAAGACTCACATCACGGAATATCCATAAGGTATCCAATTCATACCAGTTGGCCATGACTAAAACATCCTACAATGCAGGACAGGAAACTGAAGCATAGAAACTTGTTCCTTCAACACGACAGGAACAACAAACTTTAAAGGTTAGGAAGAAAACCATGTACCTTTAATTTCACCAGCTGTTGCATATTGAGATGGAGCATTCAAATCACCAATAACAATGAGGGTACATTAGTAACAATTTTTTGTTCTTTGGCAGCAGAGTCGCCACCTCTTCCAAAGAGGAATTTCTTGAAGTGTGACTTATCTTCAAGGCCAAAATTGATTATGGGTTCAGCTCACCAGCAGATTCTTCAAATTCTTTCCAACCCAGCAATAATTTATCCCTGACAATGGTGCCAAAATGTTAGTTCTCAAAATGAATTCAACACAAAACTCTAAAATATTTCTAAAACACTTAGGCTAGGGATTGTCATCAAGGTGCTAGAAAGAGGTTTATCAACAAGTAATGGGCGATTTTGGCCAATTACAGGAGTGGGTAGACTCCTCTGCTCTTTGAGCTCAGCTAAAACTTTGGAGGGATATTCCAAGGGGTATATCTAAGTAGGTATTAACACCAAAACCAAATGAACAACTAAAAATATTTGAACAACCAAACCTAAATCGCTTTCTCAGCTCCAAATTTGTCACTAAGTTGAGAACAACTGGTTGTTACAAGACCCCTATATAGTTGATATAGACAATCTTACATAGTGAGGATGCATAAAAACTAATATTGCTTCTACAAATAAGATGTATTATTTTGTTTTGAAGATTGGGTGATCTACAGACACTCAGATTGGTGCCTATCCATTGGGCTATAGAGTCTAATGTTCAACAGAGGAAAAACAACCACACGAAAGTGTATAACTACCTATTTGATAAATCAAATGCAAAGAAATCAATATCAAATCACTAAAAATGTTTAATGATCCAAAACCATACCATATTATTCCCTATGCAATACTAAAATGACCATTTACAAAGATTGAAAATGGATTAACAACTATCACATTCATTCAAATCAAAGCTTACATTCATACCACTAAATGTGGCAAGAGCAAACTATAATTGCAATTATGGTTTGCTAAGAAAAACACCTACAACAATGGAGAAAAATAGTAATCTGATACAAAGATTTGCAAATTGTATTACATACATTTCATGATTGTTTCGTGTTAAACAAAGATTGCAAAAATATCCTTTCTTGTTCTACCTTTTGGAGCTCAGAACCCTATTAAGAAACTGCTCAACTGACCAACCCAACAATAATCTATCCTCGGCAATGGCACCAAAATGTTGGCATAAGTTGATGGGCTGCCAACTTACACACATAACAAACTGCAAGTCTGGCAACAGTGAGAGTAACTTTATCCCCGGCAACGACACCAATCTGTTGGCGTAAGTTGATGGGATACCAACTTACCCACAGCAACAGACTGCACCCGAAAACAACTGCAAACAGGGCTCTTCAAATTATTTGTCCTTTCAAATCCTCCCTGGCAACAACACAAAAATGTTGTTTCCCAAAATAGCTGCAACCCAAAACTCTAAAACATTCCTAAATCACCTAGGCCAGGGATTGTCGTCAAGGTGATAGGAAGAGGTTTATCAACAAGTTGAGGGGGATCTTGGCCAACTACAAGAGCAGGTAGACTCCTATGCACTTCAGCCTTAGCTAGACCTAGGAGGGATATTCCTAGAGGCATGGAATAAAATACAAATAAACAAATACAACCATACCTAATGTACGCTTGACCCCAAAAGATGTCACTAGGTCAAGATAAACTAGCTACACAGGCCTCTATATTAAGCTGATTCAACTGTGTGAATGTAAATGCACAAGAAAGATGGTTTTTTCTCTGAACCATAGGTGAAAGGTTTGTTTGATTTTAAAAGATGTTTGGTCCCTCTCTAAAATGGACCGGTGCATACTCCATTGGGCAACAGAGTCAAAAGCACTAAAGAGGAAGGAAATGGATTAAACCAGTATCAATAAAAGACTAAAATATACTGACATATATTTCTTAGTTTACATTTCATACATGGACATACTTAATTATCCAGAACCAAACTATAATGACCCATTTGCAATAAAGAGATGACTTAAAACATAACGTGTATTGACTTAAATGTTGTCACACATTATCAAATCTCTATTACAATCACACTAGCAAATGTGGCGAAGGAAAAATATAATGCTGCGACTATATACTCCCCTGAATCATTACAAATAGCCATGGAGACATACCACTACATAAAATATACATTACACTTCATTCCTATGCTGCATCAAACACATTCTTCCATTCAATACCCTGACTGGCTTGATTTGAAGCCCTAAAATTATCCTGAGGCACTGCAAACCAAACAATTGGCTCAATGACCAACCCTAAATACATCTAAAAATTATGCATATATAGCCATTCATTTCCATGCCACTCCAAGTGTTGTACTTATTCAATGAATATGCCCATGCTGCATTAAAAGCTTGGCACAAACATCCATAAGAAAATCAACAGATATGAAAATGTCCATGCCCTGGTGTCCTTCCAGAATGAAAGTACCCACAGAAAGATTTGGCTGCTGGGACACTTCATCCACTCATTCAATTTTAGTCCTTTTGCATTGAAGATTTATACTATTTCAAGTACTTGCAATTGACCCTGGCTTGGAACATCTTAATGCAGAGAGTAGGCCTACAAGTTTCATCCTACAATCATGGCACAAATTTAGGAGATTGCCTCTTCAAATCTTTTACAACACTTTAAAAGTTTTATCCAATTTTGCTTACAATCCCCTTCATCTTTATCATTATTGGGCCATCTGATTTCTGGTTGCATTTTCCCACCTTTATCGGCCAATCCTCTTCAATTTTTGTATTTTATGTTTGCCACTATCTTTATTTATCACCATAGCACTATTTTGGCTTATCGACAAATTTGTGTTTTCTCAAACTTCATTATTGCCTCTTTATCTGCTTTATCTTATCCTTCTTTATCGGCAAGTTCTCATTTTCTTGAACTTGGCTTATCTTCTTTCTCTTCCCTATCTGCCTTATCAGCGAATTCCACCTTTTCAGAACCAGTAAGCCTTTTTCCTTTTGTCAACAAATTTCATCTCTTTAGAACCAACCCTATTTTCCCTTTATCGGCAAATTTTGCCCTTTGCAAATTTTCTTTCTTTCTTCTTCGTTCCTATTTTCTTCCTTGTCAGCGATTTGTGACTTTTCTGAACTAGGCCACCTTTGCCCTTTATTGGCAATTTTTCATTTTTGTGAATTTTCCTTATTCTCCCTTTGGTCGGCAAAAGTCATCATTTTCAAACTTCACCCTTTGCCACCTTTTATGCTTTGTCGACAAAAATGCCCCATAGCAAACCATGGAGGAAGCTCCTCTCTTCTCTTTTTTCTCTTTTGCCTTTATCAACAAATCTTCAATTTGTTGAACTTTCTATATCCCCTTAGTTGGCTATTTCGCCCATCAGTGAAACTCCAAAAATCAGAATTGTTTGGATAGTTTAGCTTTTTGCTGATTCCCTGACAAGGCCCTTTCCTTATCTTTTGTTTGCATTAGCCAATTTTCATCTTTTCTATTTGCCTTATCGGCAAAAATGCTCCACACCGAACTACATTGACTTACCCCATTTTTTGCCCTTATTGACAATTTTCACTTTTCCTGAACCAACCAACTCTACCTTTCTTTTCTCTTTCTATCAAAAAATCTTCCTGCTGACGAACCTTGGACTTGACTCTTTTTCCTTTACCTTTTATCAGCCTTTCACCTTGTTAGCAAACTTTCAAAATCTTGAACTATTTGGCGGGTTTGATACTTCACCAGTTTCCCAACAAAGCATTCTTTTATCATTTTGCCTTAGTTATTTTCGGCTTTGTCGGTAACTTTTCCTTATTTCAAACCAAGCCTGAGCCTTATCACCTTTTGTCTTCTATTGGTGAATCTGACATTGAGAGAACGACCCGTCGATGAACTTGGAGGTTCATGAACCTCCAATTTCATCGACAACTAACTTGGCTCCTTTTCCTTGTGTTTTTCTTCCTTCTTGCTGCAGCCTTTTCTCCATTGGTGAAGTTCTTGTCAGCAAAACTCGCCATTGGAAAACTTTTGAATTTACAAACTTGAAAATTTGCCCAAAAGGCTTCAACCTTGCTTCTTTTTTTTGTCTTAGAAAATTTGTATCGCCCACCCGGTCGCTGTATTGGCGAATCGATGAACTTGCAAACTCACGAACTAGTTCGCCAATTTGCAATTTCACCGATTTGCCGATAAAGGCAAAAGGGAACCTAATTTTTCTAAGGAAGAAAACAAAAGGAACATGGGGAATTTTACCTAGAACTTTTTAGAAGGGAACCCATGTAAAATATCTCAGATCGAGTATAAATGATGGGTTATGACTGCAAGGGCAAAATTGGGGATTTTTAATGGGTTTTTGATGGATTTTGGGGCAGAATAATGCATTTTGAATACTAGTTTTTCTGGGAACCAATAGGGTAGACAAGACACACTAAGAAAAATGGGATTCTTAGATTCCACTAACTTAAGAGTAGTCTAAGCTCCTAAGCTAATTTATCTAAGGTTGATAGGGCTAATTTATACAAACTTAAGATAGACAAGTTCTCAAGCTTAATATAAATTAGGGGATAAAGATAAGATCTAGATTTACTTTAGTGAAATTTTGATTTGAGATAGATTGAAGGATGATTGGATTTGATTTGATTGAAATTTAGTTTGAGATGATGAGGTTGTTTTGGTAGATTTGGGGAATTTGATAGAGATTTGATAATAATTTGATTATGGGTGAATTTGGCGTGGTAAGTGTGAAGGTCCAAAATGGGATTGATAAATCAAATGTTTTCTAAGGTCAAATTAAAAATGGATGATGATGAGATTTGAGCGATTTTGAAAAGGGATAACTTAGGTGAAGTGGAAGATGAGTGATCTTTAGGTCACTTTCAAAGGTTTGTCACAATCCTAAAGATAGTCAGATTTATGATTAGAAGGTTATTAGGTTCAATTGTCTAATGGTGCAGACACAGGTACTAACATATAAGATGGCGGCATGGATAGATCAAATATAAGAAATGATAGTAAACATAGAAGTGCTAACAATCGAAATGCAGGTGCTGAAAAGTTAGATTGAAGCACTGATAGAAGCAATAAAGGTGCTGACACATAAGATGCAAGTTTTGATAGATAGGCCAAAGCTGCTAATAGATGGGCTTAAAGTGTTGACATATGGGCGTAAGGCGCTAACAGATGGGCCGAAGGCATTGACAGATGGGCCAAAGGTGTTGACAGGGTTCACAAGGATAGGAACAAACTAAAATGGATAAATTTGGTAAAATCAATGGTTTTGATCAATGTGATCCAATAGGGTACTGAAAATGGAAAGGTTGTAGGTGCAGATTTGGCTCTGTGGTTTGTCAGGTTTGTTTTGTTTGTTATTTTGGGCAAATTTTTGAACTGTGGTAACAGTGTGTAGTCAGATAGAGGCGCTAATGCCAATAACTTAAGCACTGAGTTAGTTTCAGGGAGCACTGACAAGTCAGCCTGAAGCATTGTGACAAGTGCCTGAAGCGTGGACAGGTTTGAAGCAGGTGCTAGGACAGAGACCAGAGGCACTAACAATGATGACGGAAGCACTAACAGAAATACAGAAGGCATTGATAGGTTTGACTAAGGTGCTAAAGTTGTCTGGTCCGTGAGTTGAATGATGTTTTGGGTCAACTAATTTTTTGGCAAGACTTTGCAAACAAAATACACAATGGCTAATTTATAATTTCAAGGAACAAAGCTCAATTTGCTTTTATGGGTTCTCACATGGATACACTCCAAGAACATGAACATGCCCAAAATTTATTCAAGTAGGTGTGTATACGATCATAAGCCCACCTCATTGCCTTTATTTAGGCGTAACGTACAAGTCCCATGAGGAGGAAACTAACCACTTTTGATCACCCAGGATCGCTCTATGGCACAAGGGGAGAGCATACATGGCATGCACACCTGTTTCTAGAGGGTATTTGTGCTTGGTGATAAAATCAATGTGGCTTGTGCGGTGAGTAACTTCTCGGGCCTAATTAGTATCTGGTGCATTACAATCTTATATGACCGAAAGGTCCTATCTAAGCTTTACAAGTTTCTAATGGGTGTCCCAATATACTAAGGTATGAGGGATGATCTGTGAACAAGGGATTACCAAGCATCCAACCAAGAACACCACCACTCAAGTCTCGGTTGACCGAGGGTCTTGATGGTTTTGTTTACACTAGATTGGTTCCCTATCGAAGTGAGTCTTTTGATTCTCACAACGTTTATATCCCTCGCCAGAACACAGGTTTGAAGTCTCCCTTGGAGTGGATGTATCTCCAAGAAGGCATCCTAGGAAGAAGGCACTACTCACTTTTGATCCCCAAGATCGCACGAAGTGCAAGGGGAGAGCATATGTGAAGGTAGTGCCTCTTTGAGGGTAAACACAACAAAGGATTTACATGTTTAGATTTATGATCCCCAAGATCACCCAAGGGTGTGAGGGGAGAGAATATGTCCTAATGCAAATCAAAACATGGCAAACAAAGTTCTTTTCCCTTTACTTTAATTAATGTGCAACTAAGACTAGTAGAAAAAAATAAATACTTTGACCACGGGCTACAGAAAAGCATTAGTATCTTGCTAAATGTCTTTGGCCAACGTTTGATAGCTACAAGAAAGTGGTTTAGTGCTCAAAAGATCAACTTTGACTCTATTCTAATGCAAGCGCTAACATAATATACTAAAGCACTAATAGAGGCTTCAGAGGCACGAATAGAGCTTATAGAAGCGCTAACAAAACCAACATAAGTGCTAAAAAATCTAACTAATGCGCTAAAATAGATAACCCATGAATTTAAACAGATAACTAATATGCTAAAACATATAACTAATGAGCTGAACAGAAAATCACAAGTGCTAACCTAGGACACACGAGCATTGAAATACAGTAATAGACCTGCTTTACTTGCAACTGAATGCGCTAACCCTAAAGATGAAGGTGTTGAATCCCCAATTGAAGGCATTGAGATTGAAGGTGGAAGCGTTGTTCTAACATAGAGACCAAAGATCCTACAAAATGTTAGTTTTCGTGATAAAACATATAGGTCAGTTTGTTTCCTATAGAAAGGGGTAGTCACCACAACAAGACGTGAATGTTTTTAGATTAAAGCACAATGTTAGGAATCCAAAATGCTCATAAACTAAAATATTTTCAAGTTAATCAATAGCCTAGACAAAAAGCCTTGATATCCTGCAAAACAAAATGTTAGACGTATAGAAAATGTGTTAAAAATAGGTGCAAGACCACTGTCAGCCAACAAAGAAGCAACAACTTTCAAACAATATGTTTCAAGATGAAAACACTATTATAGACCATGTAGGAACTACTACGGGACACAAAGGTGTTGATAAGAGTCACACAAGCACCGATAGAAGACCCAAAAGTACTACCCTAGCTCTTGGAAGTGCTAATCCACAGCCTGAAGTGTTGATACAACATGCACGACAAAACTTTGAAAAACTTGCAAAAATTTTGTTAGTTTTAGGGACATGAGGTCCCACTGGGCGTGCCAAATGAAGATGATGAAATGTTAGAAGACATAAGAACACAAGGAAAGCACAAAACAAGTGATTTTACCTCAAATCTTTAAGCATTCCATTCTCCTTGATAAGGTGGAGGAAACCATGCACCCAAGAAACAATTTCTAGCTATATCCAATGTGAATAAATGTGGATTGCTCTATGCTAACCAGCACAAATGGAGGCAAAGATTTGGCAATGGTATGAGGAAAATTGGCTAAGATTAAATTGACATAAATTTGATACTTGAAGACTTGTTATCAAAATGCTTGGAGAGGCCTTATAATTATAGATTTTTGGAAGATTTTTTATCAATGGTGTAAGTTTGAAATGGAGATCCAAGGGTGGAGGTTTCATAGTGAAATCAAGGGCTAGGGTTGCATCATTAATATTATAGGGCTCACAATATTTTGGAATTTTAAATTAATCCTTGGGAAGGTTTTGCATTAATTAAGATAATGACACATGAATGAATTAAAAATTTATTTATGTGGGAGAGGGTGTATTAAAAATTGGATTTTATGGATGAATGGGATGAGAATAACAAGTGCATGGATTTGGAAAGGTGAGGTGGAGACATGTGTGAGTTTTATTATTTAAATAATGCTCTTGCATGAATGAGGAAATATGAGGTGGAGACACATGTGACTCCCCTTAATTAAAAATGTTATTTATTTAATCAAGTTTGGGGCAGATGGGATAATGAGGGTTTAAGTTAATTAATTAAGTGATTAAATTAATTAATATGGCTGTTGGAAATAAAATATGGGTTAATTAGTCGTATAAATTAATTAAGGGTTTACTTAATTACTTTGGGTCTAGGGGCTAGGTAGGGTATGGTAGCTAATTAAATAAATGATATTTATTTAATTAGCCTAGATTTAGTCATGGGTTAGGTGGATTAATTAAATAAGTGGACTTTATTTAATTAATTTAGGTTAGTGGTAAAGGATAGGATAATTAATTAAATTAATTGTAATATTTATTTAATTAATTATGGATAATGGACTATGGAGAATTGTTAAATTAATTAAATAAATTGATTTTATTTAATTAATTATGGGGGATAAATTAATGCAAGTGTGTCGGGAGATGGTAGCATGGGTTATGTCATTTTCAGATGTCTACAGCTCCAACTACAAAATCAGGAGTTCCCAATCATGACATCATGATTTAACATCTCATCAAAGGAAGAACATATGTCTCATAAGAACATATCATGCTCCAAAGAGCACCTGTATGATGCCAACACACGTGATCAAGAGTAAACCAAGACACAATACCAACCATCATGTAAACCAAGAATCAACATCTCCAATCACGTGAAGATAACCATCTCCTAAATGAAGACTATCCATGGCCCAAACACAATCAAGGAATCCTACTATAACATCAACTCCCAAAAGGTAGAGTAAAACCATGATCTCCAAACCAAGAAGATAAAACCATCATTGTCAAAAGATCACATAAAACCATGTATCCAAGCTATCCATGCCATCATGATAAACATGATCTACAAGTCCCAATAGTTGATTATCCAAACACTCTAATTACCTATCCTCTTATCCCAATACAACATATCAATGCACAAATGACCATAGACAAGGTCAACTAGCAAAGTCTGCATAAACGCTGAATCAATCTCGTGGATATAGACAATCCACATACGAGTCATCCCACTATAGCTAAGGGGTAGCTAATCTACAAAACTACATAAATTGAAGATCCAAAACAAATATAACATGCAAACTCATCATAACATTTGTACCCTGCAAGTTGAGATATCAAAGAAGACATCTTGTAGACTCCATGACTCAAACACCAAATCAACACCAAATTTGATTTGCCAAACAAGTCCACAATGAGTAACCATAGTAAAGGAACCAATCAAGCATCTAGGATATAAGAAAAACCTCCTAAAACTACACCACATAACCACCTATAATCATAAATCAAACATCATAACCCATACATTTCAACTGCATACATGATCATGTTGTGCCAATACAAAATGTACCTGCATATCCATGACACCATAATCATTGTCATTGCTATACTTGTACTCAACTCAAACTAAAACAAGACTCCTAGTCTCACACATGTATCAACCATGTCCTCAAACTAGAAGACAACCTGTGTACATGTCTCCATCAAAGTCCAAACTCTAAAAACACCTATAAACCTGTACTTGGAAGCACCAAATCTAAAAACCTACTATACTAGCATACTAATCTCATAAAAATATGCACTCCCACAAGTTTGTGCCCAAAAATCCATCTGAATACTCTCACAATCGCACCCTGAATCTCAAGCTCCCACAAGTGCTCAAACAAGTACAAAACTCTCTCTGCACACCAAACTAAAAATCTATACGATCCAAACTATAGTACATAGAAAGAACTCTCTAACGCCTATCTAAAATCTAAAATTCGATTCTATATGCAAAAGTTCTGAGCATAAAACTGTCCTAGAGAAATGTCTGCCAGCTTCAAGCACCAAATTCTGATACGAATATAAAAATCTAACGACCAAACCTATACCACTGCGTAGTTCTTGAAGAGACCTTTTTGATACCTATAATAAATTGAAAATCTGATACTATGGGTGAAAGTATACCCCTGGAAGAAAATACCCTCTGAGGGCTAAAAGAGGACCCCTAGGGACCTATTCGTACAACTAGCATAATGCTAACGTCATCAACTGGGTGACGTGGTAGAGCACCTGGGTGGTGCTAATGTGGGATGGTAGGACAAATTCCAAAAGGTATAAAATAAGTTTAATTTTCAAAATTTTCAAAACTCCCACCAAAATCTTCCAGGAACTCGAAAGGGAATACATTGCAGTTTAATATTTTTTAAGTTCGAACTTTGTAAACAACCTGTGGGGGCATTGTTGGGCCCCGCCGTGTCTAGGATTTGGTCAAACTTACCAGACCCGAGGCCCAAGGGCCCGTCGGCCACGGCTTAGCCCATTGGCGGTCAAGTGAGCCCAACGGGGGCCGAAAGCCAATAAACTATAATATTTTTTTGTTTTATTAATCCTTTTAAAATATTTCTATAGTTTATAATATAATATTTTAAATCAAAAAGTTTCCTTTTTCAAACTATAGAAAATTTTACCTCAGTGCAGGATATTTTTTAAAAAAAATTCTAAATTTTTTTGCCTTTACAGATGACCAATTCGTACGACTGTACCTGGGGGCCATTTTTTGCATTAGGCCCTTATGGCCAAGATAGCTCAAATTATATGTTTTTCTTCACCTCCTAGGCCTCCTGTACTCAATGGCGATGTCTGCTTTGTCCTAGGAGGTCATCCATGAAAATTCCTCCTCAAAACCCTCATATTAAACACCTTCAAGAAACCCATTTTTACCAAGATTTTTCAACACCTAGATCTGCAATAAACCCAACAAATCTACAACACCCAAAATCCCAAATCTACAAAACAACAACATGCACAAACCCTCATATCTTGTAATGTCCCAAATCTTTCTTGCATTGTCAAGGAATCAACTTTGCAACAAAACTACACAATAGGAGCTCACTCCTCCCATAACCATGAACATGGCTTTGATACCAAATGCTAGGAATTAGCAAGTTGATCAAACCAATTTCACATAACCCAAAAGGAGATAATGATACATACAAGCATACATAATTACCATAATGGAAAGATCAATAGACAAGCACAAGATAACACAAGATATACCCTGGGAAACCCTCAAGAGGGAAACACCCAGCCTCCAAAAGCATCCACACTCAAATGTATTATTCAACAATAATATATTACATTACCCTCACATGATATTCCATGAACACCTCTGAAACATCAAGCTCCTCCAATGCATCCTCCATGTGCCCAAGCATGTAACCACACATCTCATGCCATGCTTCACAAAATGCACTCATAAGAGAAACTCAATACAATGACAACCTCTCATATAGACTACAACCAACAACCAACTATCCAACCCCAACTACTAACCATGTGTTTGCTTTTATATAATCAAGCTCACACAAATACAAGATGTAGTATGGAGAAAACCATGTGTTCCAAAACCATGGATACACAAAATCTTTGACCCCTCATTTAACATTTGTAACTAAGTTTTCACTTTATGCCCAATATTAAATAATTTCCCAATTAATTATTCTGTGTCCCACACATAAAATAACTAATCTAATGTTATGTATACAATGTTTACAAGTGACACCCAAATAAATATCTAATGTGGCTAAACACATCAATTAAGATGCACCACAAATAAATATTTATTTTATATAAATAGAAAATAATCAATGTTATGCAAAGTGTACACCACACCTATTTCAGAATAATATTTTTAAATTTTAACAAACAGAAGAATGTTTAATTATCAAAACACCTTATCACCAAATCAAACTATTCACATTCATAATTTAATTGCAGTCCAAGTATTAAACAATATCTAGCTATTAAAGTATCACTAAAATATTTAAACAAAAACTTAAAATTTGTTTAAACATACAAGAGTTTCAAAAATAGGGTGTGACACCTACCAATTTTGAAGACCAATGTATCTACCACTTCTCTCTGAATTCTAGCATCTATGTTGAAAAAGAGTATTTCTAACTTTTGTTTGTCTATGCTTTGTCTAGACACTTTGCAATAGCAATCCAATGTATCCCTTATTGTTTGTGCTTCCCTCTTGCTTGCAACACCAAAGAGAAGTATGTCATTAACAAATTGTTGATATATTTTTGGACTCACATTTGAAGCAATCTTGATTCCTTTCTATCTTTCCTTAGTGTTCTTCGCCTGAATGTGTCACCCTAGAGCTTCTACCTTGATTATAAATAGGAAGGGTGAGAATGAATTGCCCTACTTGAGCCCACGAGAAGAGCCGAAAAAATCCCAAGGATCACCGTTAATAAGGACTGAGAATCTCAGGGTAGAGATGTAACTATGTACCCAATCATACCATTCCTTATAGAATCCAAATCTCTCCATAACCATTAAGATAAACCTCCAGCTGACATGATCATATGCCTTTTTATGTCTAATTTCACCAATATCCTTTCTACTTTGTAGTTTTGGAGTATGTGTATGCTTCATGGGCTATGATTATTCTGTAAGTGATGGACCCATCAAGCCTAAATCCACTTTGTTCTTCTAAGATGATTTTTGGTATTAGAACTTTCAATTTGTTTTCCATTGCCTTGGATATTATTTTATACATAGTGTTGCATAGTGAAATGGGTTGAAATTCATCCAATGTCTTTGTTATATTTTTGTTTGGGATCAATGCAATGAAGGTATTATCCAAATCTTTGAGTATTGTGTTCTTCCTAGATTCTTCAATTAAAACCAATAGGTCCTTACTTATGATACTCCAACATTTATGAAAGAAGTGCACCAGAAAGACATTCGGACCTGGAGCCTTGTCTAGTGCCATCTGATTGATAGCTAATTTTATCTCCTCCACCATGAAAGGGCTCATGAGATATTTGTTTTTTTCTTGTGAAACCAAGCATGGACTGTTTCTCATCATCTCATTTTGCATTTTTTCATAGGGGTTGTCAACATTATTCAAGAGAGACTTAAAATAATTAGCAGCTAGTTCCCTAATTTCTTCTCCCTTATCTACTAGGCGACCCACACTATCTTTGATGCTTATGATCTATTCAAGTTTCTTCTATTTTTCATGGTATTATGAAAGTATTTTATGTTTCTATCTCATTCTTTTAGCTAGCACTCCCTAGATTTCTATCTCTAATAAACCTCTCTGCATGTCATCAACTCCACATATTTTCCTTTCAAGATTTTTTCTTTTTGGAATGAATTTTGGTCCATGCCCACATTAATGATTGATTCATTGAGCCTTGCCAATTCTTCATCTAATCTCTCTTTCTCTATGAATATATTCTTGAAATGCACTTTGTTCCACAATTTGAGATGTGATTTGATGTGACCTAATTTAAAAAATAAATAAATTTGTTTTGTTCCTTTCAGCTTTAGGGTGGAGGACCACCATTCTTGTACCTTATTTATAAATTTAGGGTCTTTATTGTTGGCAAGAGACACTATATGGATTCATGGTTGTTGTCATTGATGGCAACAAAGGTCATCCCACATATCCGCAAGTCATGGTGTGTCTCTACCGGAAGTCAGAATGAAGATTATTGTGGTCCGGTGAACAAGAACAGATCATGTGGCAAGGTCCGACAGACTGGTCCGGATCTCTCAGAGGAAGTATCTTGGTGTAGTGCGGATTTGGGGAAGTCAAAAGGACTACCTTGAGTGGTATATCCCAAGGATTTAGCCTCCGGTGATGGACAAGGAAAAAGATATGAATAGTTGAGTACCGGATTCCTGAGTGACAGTGAGAACAGAGGAAGAACTGACTGACAGAACATCAGACTACTTTCCGGATGTGTTACTGTTGATGGTAAAGGTTGTGAAGGCATGAATCATGTTTGGCCGACATGATTAATGATATCTACAAGTATATGCTTGATCCGCATTACTTGATGAGCAAGGATTCAGCTGACAGAATAGAGTTTGTGAGAAAATAGACTGTTCCGGATGCCGACTAGAAAGGTGATGAAATTACTTGTGCGGATATATATGCACGATGGATTTAGTTGTGGGTTGAGTTGTTGGGAGTTGTTGATGTGTGAATAAGTGCAGAGCAAAGTAGAAACAGCTAGAGAGATCCGGTATGTGAAAGGAAAGCAGAATAAAAAGAAGAGGAAAGATGAAGTGCAGCAGATCAGTGTACTAAGCCTAACTGGAACTGAACTCCAGCATATGTGGATGCTTCCAATCAGTTCAAGTATTGTATAACATTCTTTTGTAGACAGTGTGTCTCCTTGTAGGCAGTGTGCCTCTTTGTGAGCAGTGTGCTCAGGCAGTGAGCCCTAATTGGCAAGTACCATTTTGTAATTCCTTATTCTTCTAACAAAGAATAATCTTTGGGTTAATCACCCCGTGGTTTTCTCCCTTAACAGGGTTTCCACGTCAAAAATACTATGTCATGTGTTTCTCATTTCATGATAATGTTTGATTCAATGCTGCATTGATTAATAAGAAAGTTCTAAAGAAGAAATAATTAGGATAACTGATTCACCCCCCCCTCTCAGTTATCAACAATTGGTATCAGAGCCAAGCTCCTCCAAATAGAGCCTAACAGCTTGAGGAAGATCTGGGAGTTCAAATGGATGCATATGGTTTAAGGGAGCAACTCAAGACTGCCCTTGAGGATCTTGAACAGTCAAACTCTGAAGTCAATGAATTAAAGGAAAGACTCAAACAGGCTGATGAATTCATGAGAGAACTAAAGGACAAATTAAGTCTCTCTATGAAAAAGAGAAAGGAGCTGCTCCAACAATTGGCAAGACAAAGTGAAGAAAGTAATACAAATGAAGAATTGACTGAGAAAACCAAGTTATGTGAAAAGTTATCAAAAGAAGTCATTATGGTAAGACATGAAATGGAATCAGTAGTTATAAAGTTTACTCAAGAATTTGAAGAGAAAAGAAAAACTGAAGACAATCTAAGACAATCTCTTAAAGAGAAATCAGAAGATTGCCACCAGATGGATAGGATTATCAGACATCTTGAATCTGATCTTGAAGATGCCAAAGATAATGAAGAAAAACTTGAGGATCAAATTGTCTCTCTCAAAAGAGATCTTCAAACAGCAAACGAATATAAAGAGAAATTCAAGATAAGTTCTGCTCAACTTGAAGTTCTTCTTGGAAGTCAAAAGAGGGCAGATGACAAGTATGGTTTGGTATATGAGAAAGGAGAAATCTCTGGATCCGGTCAAAAGACTTTTGGATCAGAAAATCCAAAGAATAGGCCTAGGAGACCTCTGGTAAGACAGCCTAATGCTCAAAGATATCCATCCTTCAATGGATACTGCCACAGCTACAATCACTTTGGTCACAAAGCTAATCAGTGTAGAAAAAGAATGAACCAGACTAATTCATCCTTCTCCGGACAGTGCTTTAACTGTAAAAGGTATGGACACAAGTCTCATGAATGCAAAAATATGCAAATAAACAAATCATTCAATGGAAGATGCTTTGCATGCAATAGAGTAGGTCATATGGCTAATCAATGCAGATCAAGAGGTTATCAGTCAAATATGCAAGGAAATGTTATTTGCCAAATCTGTAATAGGTCCGGTCATAATGCAAAAGTCTGCAGAAGCAAGAATCAGGACAAAAGAGGTCCGGTGTATAATCAGAATCAAGACAAGGGTAAACAAAAGATGAATGCGGATGAAGTTAGGAATCAGATGAACAAGATTTGGGTGAAGAAAAGTTTAGAGAATGTAGAGGTTGGATCCGCACCAGACTCTGGTGCTGATATTCCCTCCGAAAATTAAAAAGTGAGCTCTGGCTCAGGGGGAGACTCAAAGAAAATCCCGTTCCCCCAGCCAATCAAGTGGTGCCGGATGTGGCACAAGATGCGGAGTAAAGGGTTTGTAGATATAAGTTTTGAGATGATCCAGATAAGATTTAAGAGGTCCGCATGAAGATGTGAAGAAGTTGTGATCGATCAAGTAAGACCTGTTCTGGGAGATGCTCCAGAATGACAGAGGATTACAAAAAGGTCCAGAGAGATCCGCAAGTGCATTGTCTTATTCTGCGGATTGGACAGAGTGTTTGGGATGTCTTTGTGATGTGTCATCTTGATTAGTTCATGGTTGGAAGATCCGCATGATGTTCATAAATCAGGACTGATCCGGTTCTTCAAGTCATTCGAATAAGGCAAACCGGAAGAATGTAGGTCGAGCATTTATTGCAAGCAGATATTAGGGTTTGCGAAACATTATAAGGGATTTCTCTTAAATCACTTGTTCATTCTACACTCAAGAAGAGGTGAAAAGTGGAGCTCTGCAACAAAATTCATCAAGCTCACCGAAGATCACCTGCAGAAGTTATTACATACAAAAATCAATCCAACCACTCCGTATAACCGAATGCGCATAAGGTATTTTCCGTTTTCGATACTCACTACAAATCTTTCAAGAAATGGCTACTCCGAATATAGTTAAGATCTCTGATAGACCTCGTCCCACATTCAAGAAACATCCATACAAATCTTTGGAGGTAGATCCCCTAGGAGCCTTCTCTAGTATTCCGCATGGTGTATTGCATACGGAGGACATTAGGGTTTACATACATGCGAACATTGAAGATTTTGGTGAATCAAAATTGATGGACATCTATCACAAACAGTTGATAGACGACTCCTTTGAGATTAAACCTCAGTACAAAGCCATCCAGGATAAGCACTTTGCACAGTGCATTCATTTCCCCTGTTTTGAAGAAGATGAATGGGTCCAGTATGTACTAAGTAGAGTGCATGACAATTTCCTATGGTTGAACAAGCCCTTCAAGATCACCAAAGATGCAATTAGGGCTGTAACCGGTCTGCACTCATCCGGTGGATTACCTATTCTCAAGTCTGTCAAAAATCAGATAGTTAGTGATGCAACCGGATCTAAATTTGACAAGAGAGCTATGACAATTGAAGACATCACTGAACCGGATGTCAAATTTGCATCTATGATAATTGGTTACAAAATCTATCACTCCAGTAGGGAAAATTCAGTACCGGGAACTGCAATTTACACAGTATATCAAATGCTAAAGGAAAAGGCAGACTATGACTTGTGTGAGCTTCTTCTAAACAACTTTTGGAAAATCTACAGAAGATCAAGAAGGACAAGAACAACTTCTTCAAGTATGGCAATCTGATCCTTTGTCTCTTCTTTTATTACATGAATGAGCTTCCCGGATCCAGTGGATGGATATGGCAGAATGACAGATCAGTTGCCATCCAAATCAGAGATTATTTGCATGGACTTGGGGATGCTAAAGCAAGAAAAATAGCTCTGTGGGGATATTTCAAGAACTTCCAGAGCATGATGCATGCAAGAGAAAGAATACCCCAGTCTCTTGTTGAAAAGTACAAAGACACAGTATGCTTTATGGTAGAAACAGATCAGTGCCTAATGGAGGCAGTAGAACCAAGAACTGTGTGGATCATGCCCATGGGGTATGAAGTGGATGAACAAATTATGGAGCTACATGTTCAACACATGCTAAGTCAGCCTAAAGATCCAAAGGCAGAAAGGTTCGGAACATTTGAGGAACTGAGTATAAAAATTCATGTTGAACTCAGAGAACCGGAGATCAAGAGGAAGGTTAGAAAAGAAGTAGAACACATAGCACAAGGCATTGGGATCTCCATGGAAGCACTTGATGCTCACCGGAAGAAGAAGGAAGGGGATGAGAAAGAGAAGAAGAGGGCAGAAAAGAAAAGTGAAGAAAGTGTTCTGGTTGAAACCTCCACCCGGACCAGATCATCAAAAAGATCTGCACCTCCCACAACCAAAAGCTCAAAACCGGAAGTCCAGGCACCCGGCAAAAGATCCAAGATGAAAGCCACAAGGGCTTATGAGAGTCAAAGAAATGAAGAGGATACTGAATCAGATGAGGGAGTAAAGGAATTAAAGAAGTAGAAGAAGAAGGGATCCGGTAAACCCTCCACAGGCCAAGACAAGGAAGAAATGGCAGAAAAGTTTGTTGAAAAGCCCACCCTGTCTCTAGACAGTGTAATCAAATCAGTCACTGTGGATGGGAACCTTCAACCAGTGGCCAAATTTTATGATGACTACAATGAGGCAGACCAAAAGATCCTGCAGGAAGCTACAATCAGGTACCTGAACATTTACAATAAAGCCTTTATTGAGATTATCTCTGAAATTCCCAAGAGTCTAGAGAAGGAATTAGAAATAAGAAAAAATAATGCCCAGGCAAAAGATCTTGAGATCCGGGAGTAGATAGCTATTCAACTATATCCTCAAATTGATCCCAAAACAATGAACATAATATTTAAAGACTACAAAGATGAGTTTAGAAGTAAAGCAAGGATGAATAAACTCATGCTTGGTGAGACTGACAAGGTAGCCATGGATACAGAAGAGATCCTCTGGAAGGCCTTCAAAAGATTTAATCTTCCTGTTGTAGAGGACTTAGGTGTAGAAACAGCTGTGGACTTGGAATCATCTGCTCCGAAAGAAGTGGCCCTTGAACAGACTAACATCTCTCCTCTGGTTTCCCCTATAGTCTCCGGATCCCAAGAAGTAGAGAAACTACTGGAGAAAGAAACAGCGGTAAAAGAAAAAGAAGCTGACAGTACCAAGGGTGCAGAGAAAGAGAAGACTCCAATAGAGAAAACCACAACTAATAGTGGTAAGAATGTGGAGAAAGAGAAAATTTCAAAGGATAGCTCCAAGACTGCAGAAGAGAAGAAACATCTGTCTCCGGCAAGAGACACTGCACAAACTATCCAAAGATTTCTGAGCAAAGAAGCAATAGAGATTGATGAACCGGAGCTGCTATAAGGCCCATTCAACTTTGATTCCCTCTCTCCGGTGCAGACAATGAAGATAGCTTCATTTGCTTGCTAATGCTAAGGCAAATGAAAAACTACTAAAGTCTCATATGGAAGACTGTGAGTTGATAGAGGCTGCTTCCGGAGTGCTTGAAAAGATTATGCCATCGGTCTAGATAGATCCAACAACCTCCTCTTCCGGTAATCTCAAAACCTTAGTCAGCAGTGTTGATACACATTTTGATTCTCTAGAAAAATCAGCTGAAGAAAAGGTCCGGAAGGAATTTTTGGATAAAAGATTTTCAGAAGTACTAGGATTAATCTCTAATGATAGGAGAAATATGAGTATTGGAATAAAGAGCTTAGAAAATGCTCTTAAAGATGGCAATGACATCTACAAATTTTGTATCTCTTGGTCAAAAGCAACAGTAGAAATTGAGAAGAAAATAAAAGAGGAATAGGACAAACTACTGAGTTTGTCTCAAAGTTTTGATCCTCTCTCTTCCTCCATAGTAACTCAAGAATGTCAAACTATTGCAATCACAAATGCAATAAAGAACTTCGAGAAGGAAAGGAAGAATATAATTAACCGGATGGGAGAACTTAGAAGGATTATAATCCCTAAGTTAGAAACTATGCATGAGGCCATAAGTGATGCTCAGACTACCGCCCAAACCAATGATCCGACAGATCTTAAGAGGGCAGAAGCTTTTGCATTTTTTTTGAGTGGTCACATTTCAATTCTAGATAGAATGAAGCAAAGTTGGGCTACAGAATTGGTCCAATTGAAGACATCCTTTGCAGACATTCTTCAGTTTTTGTGAATATGTAATACACAGCTAAGTATAGTAAATTTTTTGAAAATTTTGGTGTGCGGACCCTACCCTTTGCCATTGATGTCAAACGGGGAGTGAGGAGCAGTGAAAAATGAGGAATCCAGCTAAGGGGGAGTTTTGGAAATTGTATATAAAGATAGAGCATCAGCCAAGGGGGAGCATAGTGTAAACACTTAGTCATTTTTCACTAAGTGTTGCCATCAATGCCAAAGGGGGAGATTGCTGGCAAGAGACACTATATGGATTCATGGTTGTTGTCATTGATGGCAACAAAGGTCATCCCACATATCCGCAAGTCATGGTGTGTCTCTATCGGAAGTCAGAATGAAGATTATTGTGGTCCGGTGAACAAGAACAGAGCATGTGGCAAGGTCCGACAGACTGGTCCGGATCTCTCAGAGGAAGTATCTTGGTGCAGTGCGGATTTGGGGAAGTCAAAAGGACTACCTTGAGTGGTATATCCCAAGGATTTAGCCTCCGGTGATGGACAAGGAAAAAGATATGAATAGTTGAGTACCGGATTCCTGAGTGACAGTGAGAACAGAGGAAGAACTGACTGACAGAACATCAGACTGCTTTCCGGATGTGTTACTGTTGATGGTAAAGGTTGTGAAGGCATGAATCATGTTTGGCCGACACGATTAATGATATCTACAAGTATATGCTTGATCCGCATTACTTGATGAGCAAGGATTCAGCCGACAGAACAGAGTTTGTGAGAAAATAGATTGTTCCGAATGCCGACTAGAAAGGTGATGAAATTACTTGTGCGGATATATATGCACGATGGATTTAGTTGTGGGTTGAGTTGTTGGGAGTTGTTGATGTGCGAATAAGTGCAGAGCAAAGTAGAAACAACTAGAGAGATCCGGTATGTGAAAGGAAAGCAGAATAAAAAGAAGAGGAAAGATGAAGTGCATTAGATCAGTGTACTAAGCCTAACTGGAACTGAACTCCAGCATATGTGGATGCTTCCAATCAGTTCAAGTATTGTATAACATTCTTTTGTAGACAGTGTGTCTCCTTGTAGGCAGTGTGCCTCTTTGTGAGCAGTGTGCTCAGGCAGTGAGCCCTAATTGGCAAGTGCCATTTTGTAATTCCTTATTCTTCTAATAGAGAATAATCTTTGGGTTAATCACCCCGTGGTTTTCTCCCTTAACAGGGTTTCCACGTCAAAAATACTGTGTCATGTGTTTATCATTTCATGATAATGTTTGATTCAATGTTGCATTGATTAATAAGAAAGTTCTAAAGAAGAAATAATTAGGATAACTGATTCACCCCCCCCTCTCAGTTATCAACATTTATACCACATGTTCTCAAACTTGAAATAACCTTTGACTAACTTGGAGTCTGGGATTAACCTTAATTCTCTAGGATAGTGATCTGACCCAGTCATAGGAAGGATGTTACTTTCATATGTTAATGAAACATTGGACCAGTCCCCATATGTCAAAAATCTATCTAGCCTTTCTACAATGTTGGTGAACCGCTATCTGTAATTAGTCCATGTGTAGATACCTCTGATGAGACCATGATTTGTCTTGTTTTTATTGCTTTAATTACCTATTTCCAGACTCATATATGTATTAATTATGTCTATGATTATCCTTAAAGACATCGAAGCATGAAGATGGTATATAATATGTTGTTAATTAATGATGTGTGGATGATTGATTGTTCATGTAATATGTTAGTATTTTATGATGATTTTAGTGATCAGTGAGGCATAAATACTATATGGTGTACTAACTCCTCATGCAGCAAAAGCGCCGAAGGAGATGCTGATATCCATAGAAGACGATATAGGTACTTGCAGCCAAAGGAAGAAGATCCCAAATTGACTAGGATGAGTCATCCATGACTCCATAACGATTATATTTCAATGAATGATGCAATCCTAAATGATGAAGGAATCTAGATCGTGTTCTATGTTTTGTTTCTAAGTTATTGATTATTCTTCATGGATATTGAAGAGATAGAGTTGCAGTAGGACTGTACTATCTATGCCACCTTCATGTTAGTTTGTTTCCTATTTCTAGTTGCTCTATAATAAAGTCCTTTTCCTACGATGTGGGATAATGGACAGTTATGACATTTATTGTTTAGTAGCTTTATTCATGTAAGATAATGCTGATCTCAGTTAGCTAAATAAGATTAAGATTTTGCTTCATACAAATTGAACAAAGATATAGTATCAGATCTTGTTGTATCATTGTTACTTTAGCATTCAATAAAAGCATATGTGTTTTGAGTTCTGTTAACGACTACAAAGATTCAGTAATAGATTTAGCTAGATCTTGTGGGATCACAGCCACTCAAGCTGGCCACTTGATGTACTATGTTTCTCCACTTTGTTCATACGTTTAGTTTATAAATTGTATGTTTATGTATATGTGTGATTGATGTATGTTGTTATGAGTAATGAGAAATAGTTTAACTTTGGTAATTTATGTTGTTAAGTCCATTGAGTCAAGGTGATCACCAACTGAACCAATTGTTAGTTACTCTCTTACATAGAAGTTACAGAGAATCATTTGATTACTGTTGTGTTAGATAAGCTTGGTTATTTTCCTTTATTTCTATTTACTTAGAGTATTCTATTTACTTTATTTAGTTCCCTTACACGACCTCTAGAATAAAACTCAGGAATCCTCAATTGTACACACAGTATAGGCATCATCCAAGAAGAATGAGATTCCCTGGTTTGACAATGTAAATGTAACACGTTATATAACCAGTAGGTTGCTTGATATAGGATCTGTTGGTCCATTGAGTAGTGTGCATGCCCTTTTTGCATCAATGTTTTGGTTAATAATGGAGTTCGACATTTTTAGCATCATTGTTAGGGATGGTGCTAAGGTTTAGAGTTTCTGAGTTCTTGTTGATTTATGCTTGTACTTGCTTTACTAGGAAATAATGCTTTTTAGCATTTAGGGTCACTTAGATATTCAATCTATCTCCAAAATATTCATTAACATGGTGCAAGAATAGAGCCATTAGCTCATACATTATTGTATGCAAAGGCCAAGAGACCATGGATGGAGGTTTCTTCCAACTAGTTCAACAGAAGAAGAAGAACACTTTGAATCATCCCTTGGTCTAGAGAACACTGAGGATTTTGAAGATACTGTAGATTGGAACCAAGGCATCATGGCAAACAAAGAAGTACAAAACCTAGCTAAACCAGTTACCTTTTTTCTTTTCTATTACAAAGTAGGAGAGAGCTGACACCTTGAAAAATATCCCTCCTTCAAATCTACCAAACTTTCATGGGCTAATCACTGAAGACCCTGATACATTTCTCTTTGAGTTTGATGTACTCTGTAGAGTTATGATTACACTACAGATGCATACAGGCTCAAGCTCTTCCCAGCCACCCTCAAGGATGTTGCATTATGATGGTTTATGGGTTTGGGTGAGAATTCTGTAACTACTTGGGCCACCATGAAGGAGAAGTTTCTACAGAAATATCAAGATTATTGTCTTGGCAGAGATATGAAGGGGGATGACATATTCAGGATGTCACAAAAAGAAGATGAGCCTCTGGAAGATATGTAGAGAGATTTTAGTTTTGCCTCAAGAAGTCAAAGCATAATAGGCTCTCTCTAGAGTCACTCAAGCTAGTCTTCCTAAGAGGTGTGAGTGAAGAATGTATGGACACACTCAATCTAATTGGAGCAGGAGATATCTCTCAACTGGGATTTGATGAAATTTGTCAAATTTGCAGAAACTATTCATGCTCTACTCTAAAGAAAAACAGAGGTTTTAGAACCTTGACTTCGAGTAAATCATCCACTAGAGTCTCTAGAGTAGAGCTCAGCAATCTCCTATCCAACATGAAAGAGGATATCATAAGCCATTTGGCAACACAGCTGGACACTCTACACATAAAGAAGAAACAAGATGCATCAGAGGCATCTTTGAGTGAATACTGTCCACATTGTCGATAGAAGAAGGACAATCACCGATGCAAGGGACTTGCTAGTATTTATGAGGGTAAGAATGAGAAAGTAGATTTTAGAGCCATATAAGATGAAGAAGGTCAAGTGTTCTATATTGCAGAATGAAGGCCATGGCAGCAAAGACAAGGTATGCCTTAGGACCCCTTGACCAACTCCATGTCATTTGCACCACCTATCTCAAATAATCATAATTGGAACAATGCACCTTGGTATAACTGGCCACATCATCAGTGGGCAACCATGCCACCTAGTTGGACCCAGCAACAAAGGGTATGGCCACAATAGCCATCCCAATCTTCAAATTATAACCCACAATAGCAGGCCAATCAAAACCCATGGCCACAACAGTGGTGTGGGAACGAACCTTGGAAAAATCTAAATGTGAACTACTCGTAGCCACAACAAACCTTGCCTCAGCAACCTGCCCTTATGCCAAATACAACCTCACCTACTCCTACCCAGCCTAGAGCTACTCAATTGTCGGCACAACCTACACCTAACCCTAACAACAAGCCTGTTTAGCAGGCCTATACTAATGAGGCCATCCAATATCCAACCTATACGGTTGACGTTAGTGATGTGCACCTACACTCGGGAAAGATGCTTGTTGGACCATCATCACTGCTCATCATAGAAATTCCTGATAAGGAACCACCCTCTGTCACTAACAACCATTTGAATAACTAGAAAAAGCCTTCTGAGCAAATCTCTCTGCAAGAAGAAACCATTACCAGAAACCCTCCATTTCTAGAGAGATTGAAAATGCACCCTCCACCAACTCCGTCTAAACCTAATTTTGATTTCATGGGGCAGCTAAAAGATGCCTATGTTAAAAATTCCCTCATCAAAGCCATCAAGGATGTGCCCATATATACCAAATCCATAAGGGATTTATGCCTTAAGAAACTAGGAAGGAAGAGAAAAGATCCTCAGATAGTCCATGTTATAAGACAACTTCTTGATATCATGTTAGGTAACTTGGCTGTTCCAAAATATGCAGATCTTGGAAGTCCTGTGGTGGATGTAAACATCAATGGTACCCTTATCAAAAACACCTTGATTGACCTAGGTGCAACCATCAATGTAATGACAAAAGAAACAATGAGAAACCTTTAGCTAAATAACCTCAGACCTACTGCCACAATACTCCATCTGGCAGATAGGTCCACAGTCAAGCCAGAAGGGGTTATTGAAGATCTTGTTATCACATTGGATTCATGGGAATACCCTGCAGACTTTATGGTCTTGCAGCCCAAGGCTAGTCTAGGAGGATATCGACTCATCCTAGGGAGACCCTGGATGGCAACAACAAATGCCTTCATTGGATGTCGGTCAGGAAATATGATAATTTCCAATGGGAATGTAACAAAGAAATTGGTCCTTTATCAACCTACTCAACCTTTTGCTAATATGGAGCAATCTATTTGGCCAGACCTAGGGGATCCTGACCAATATTCTCTTCAGACATTAACAAAAATTGAAAGAGACCCACTATTAGCTATACAGGATGAAGATGAAGGGCTTTCCAATATCATACAAAACAATTATGGAATAGATATACAACAAGACCCATGCCTGATATGTATAGCCTGCCCCCTTCACAATATTCTACCTACAATTAATACTCCATCCCATGCTTCCACCAGCAAAATGTTTCATCAGTTGTTGCCTCATAGTTGCAGCCTCAACTTATCAAGGTTGGATATTTTCTCTGTGATGCCTATGGCAGCACCAGTTGACATTACACCAGGTAGAGCACTTAACATCAATAGTGAATTGACATTTGTCCAGAAGACTGAATTAATTAAAATGCTGCAAGCTCATAAGGCAACATTTGCATGGGACTATCATGATATGAAGGGAATCAACCCTAACCTTTGCATGCATAGGATATACATTAATGAAGGCTGTGGACCAGTTAGGCAGCCTCAAAGAAGAATGAACCCTGCATTAAGAGACATAGTGAAGAATGAATTGCAAAAATTACCAGATGCAGGATTCATATACCCAATATCAGATAGCCAATGGGTGTCTCCACTGGTAATAGTGCCAAAGAAAGGAGGTAAGTGGAGAGTTTGTGTAGACTACAGAGAATTAAATACTGCCACTAGGAAAGATCATTTCCCTCTTCCTTTCATTGACCAGGTCCTAGACTCCTTGGCTGGTAAAAAGTATTTTTCTTTTCTTGATGTATTCATTGGATATAACTAGATCAAGATAGCCCCTGAAGACCAGGATAAGACCACTTTCACATGTCCATGGGGGACATATGCCTATTCTATCCTTCCATTTGGACTCTACAATGCTCCTGCCACATTTCAGAGAGTTGTTTTAAGCATCTTTGATGACCTTGCTCATGACTCTATGGAAGTTTATATGGATGATTTTACCACTTATGGAGAGTCTTATGAGGAGGCCTTGAAGAACCTTGAAAACGTATTGCAGAGATGTCAAGATCATAATCTATCCCTTAGTCATGAAAAATGTTTCATGATGATGCAGGAAGGAGTAGGGCTTGGTCACTTTGTGTCTAAAGTAGGAATTCAAGTAGATCCACATAAAATTGAAATTATTTCAACCTTACTATTCCTCAAAAGCAGAAAGATGTCAAAAGTTTTCTAGGTCATGTAGGGTATTATAGGAGATTTATAAAGGATTTTAGTAAGATTGATGCTCCTTTGTTTGTCTTACTCTCTAAAGATGCAGAGTTTAATTGGACAGCTGATTGTCAGATATCCTTTGACCATCTCAAAGAGTCATTAACAAAGACACTTGTACTCAGAAGACCTAATTGGGCAATACCTTTCCATATACATACATATGCTTATGATTTTGTAGTAGGAGCTGTGTTAGGATAGAAAGAAGGGAATGTGGAATATGCAATTTATTACATCAGAAAGAATCTTCAAGGTGTTGAACTTAACTATACTGTTACTGAGAAAGAAATGTTAGCTGTTGTTTATGCAATTAATAAGTCCAGGCATTATATCACTGGGTATCTTGTTTTCATTCACACTGACCATGCAACAATAAGACATCTTATGAATAAACCAGTGGTAAGTGGCAGATTGGTTGGATGGTTACTGCTCCATTAGGAATTTGATATCACCATTGTAGACAAGCCAGGGAAGGCCAATGTTGTTATTGATTTCCTCTCTAGGCTTCCTACTTGTAATGAGGACCCCGTCATTGATGATTCTTTTCCAAATGAACACTTATTTGCATTAACTGTACAAACTCCTTGGTATGCAAATATAGAAAATTTTCTAGTCACAGGGAAAACACCTCCACACCTCTCACCTAGAGAGAAGCGCCACCTTGTGGAGCATAGCTTTCCCTATTCATGGGTATTTGGTTATCTCTTCTATACAGGACCTGATCATATTATGAGAAGGTGTATTAGGGAAGACAAAGTGTATGACATTCTCAGAGCTTGCCATGATGAACCATGTGGTGGACACTTTGCAGCCAAGAGGACAATAGTGAAAATTTTGAATACTGGATATTATTGGCCAACATTGCATAAGGATATAGCTCTCTATACAAGAAGATGTGACCACTGTCAAAGAATGGGTAGACCTACAAGAAGTGATTAAATGCCTATACAACCACAACTGGTGATCACACCATTTGACAAATGGGGCATAGATTTTATTGGACCCATAGATCCACCTTCTAACCACAAGGAATATATACTTGTTTTCACTAAATACCTTAAAAAATGGGTAGCAGTGAAAGCCTTGACAGTAGCCAGGGATAGTAAGCTTGTTGCATTCCTCTATGAAGAAATATTTACAAGGTATGGGGTCCCAAGGGAAATAGTCACAGATCAAGGGCCATAGTTTACATCTGCACTAATTGCTCACCTTGTTCAAGAGTATGAAATTAGGCATAAAAAGTCCACTCCCTATCATCCACACTCAAATGGTCAAGTTGAGGTGACCAACAGAGAGCTTGAGGCAATATTGATAAAGACAGTTGCAATGCATAAGAAAGATTGGGCACCTAGACTCTCTGAAGCAGTTTGGGCATATAGAACTACATGGAAGACAACAACAGGGTACACACCTTATGAGTTAGTTTATGGAAAGAAGGTTGTCCTTCCTATTGAGTTTGAATATAAAACACTGAGAACAACTGCCCAACTTGGTATGGACCTGTCAATAGCTCAAAAGGAAAGACTGCATTAGCTTAATGCCTTGGAGGAGTTAAGGATGGAAGCATTTCATCACACTGAATTAGTTCAAAACCAGAGAATCAAATGGCATGATCAGTATATCAAAACCAAGGACTTTCAGGTAGGTGATTGGGCACTTCTCTATGACTCCAGATATAAAGATCATAAGGGCAAATTGCAAACCACATGGTTAGGCCCTTATGAGATCAAGGAAGTCTTCCCAAATGGTGCAGTCCAATTAACTACAATTGACCAAGTTAGATTCTCACTGATGGTTAATGGGCATCAATTGAAATTGTATAAGAAGCCTTTAAGTAAAGTTGCATTAATCCAACAATTAAAGGCAGATATGGATAATGAAGTTCCATAGCCTCTTGCCTCAGATGAAGTCTCTAGCCAGGTAGTAGCTAAACACAATGTTCCAACACCAAATCTATCTACCACATTGAATGAAGTTCCATAGTCTTCTGCCTTTGATGAGAATTCCAGCCAAGTATCAATTGATCATACTGTTCTAGTAATAGGTTAATCTGCCAGCTTGACTAAAGTTCCATAAGTAAGTTTATGTTCTACAAGCTTTGTACATAAATAAAAATAGACAACGCACACAAATCACATAGCCATAGCAATAAAACAAGGTGATCTTCCAATTAGAAGTTCAGGCTCCATCATTTCAGTTCCAATTCTACACTAGAACTTTCCTTTGGCATTCAACCACTTCATGGAAGGGCCCTGTAGCCAAAGATAATCTACTGTCCCATGGGACCTATATTTGTTGCACCCATAGCCGGGGGTTTTTCATTCACTTGGGACTTGTAACAGCTGCACCTACAGCCAATGCACATGGAACCTGTTCATTTCACGTTCTAATTGTGTGCATGCAGCCAATGCTGCCTGTAACACCTTTTCTAGCGGCATATGCATGCTGCCATCTTTTTGCTGGATAGTACTTCCCTGCTACATGTCACAAATCTACTACATTCCTTCAGCACACTTTGTCACTATCACATCATTGTGATTCACTCTGGCTCATTCGTTGAGTACATCAACTCAATCTTCCATGCAATCATGTTTATATGAAACAATTCCAATTTTGGCATCACCTCAATGGTATTCATCTCACTCATTGGTTTAATTAACATTTATTGCTACTTATTTCATGACTTTCTTTATTCGTACATAATTAATTTTCCATATTATATCAATTTGACATGCTTTGAACCCATTCCTCCTTACCATTGCAAGTCTTCTCATTTGAGGACAAAATAAATTTTAGTTGGGGGGATTTTGAATTATCTTACATACATACAAACTTCAAATCAAGCTTCAAAACCCCTTACTCCATAATTATTACCATCTGCCACATAACATACAAGCTAAACAAATCAAGAAAACAGTAAAAGCAACTGGTAATAAGGTCTTGGTGAGTGGCATTGGGTATCAAATAGAGGATTGAGAGAAGAGAATTGAGAACAGGGGACTGAGTGTTTTATTTGGATATCATAATGGGTGGTGACCCAATAAGAAGAGAGCCTAATGTTCACTCAGCACTATTGACTGACATGGAGTCCTTACCGATTTTTCAGCAGGTAGGATGGTTGCAATATTTTCTCAAGATAACAGAGTATAATGAGGAAATTACTCAATAGTTTGTAGAGATATTCCATAATGAGGAAGCTACAGTGAAAGGTTTAAGAGTTGACGTGATTGTAGCAGCTATAGCTAAAGTTACAAGCCTACGAGCCGCTGGAGAGGAATTTCCTGTAAGAGCAGACACCATTTCTGCAAGGGTCGAGTTCATACGACCAGGAGAAAGGTTGGAATCGCCATCTCAAGCTACCAAATGACTTTCTTTACCCTGGTTTTGGGCCTCAGTAGATTCTTGGATTATTAAATACCTTACATGTGATGGGAGGCAGTCTTTACTTTATACTATGCATTTTAAACTGCTAAGCCATCTTCGTCATGGAAGGATAGTGAATATCCTAAATTTTCTGTTCAATTTGTTAAAACGGATGTCTGCTAAATTTAGAAGGAAAAGTTATTAGTCCTCATTGTCTCATCATGGTTTGATTGTCTTATTAGTAAAAGGAGTCTGTCTATCCATTACCTTGAATTTTCTTGGGAAATATTTCTTGAAGTTAATCATGTTAATGAGGGGCATGTGAGTATTGAACCAGAGAAAGAAGAGGAGGCACAGGTAGAAAATTTACAAATAGAAGGAGCACCTGCAACCTCCTCTCACCTACAAGCTTCACCTACCCGTTGCCATGCAACTGTTGAGGAGCAGCCAGCTCTGAGCTCTGCTAAACCTATTGAAAAACCTGCTAGTCCTCCTATGCATGTAGTCTCACCAACTCCAACCCCCTTACCAGAACATGTATCCTCACAAACTTTTAGCCACAAAAAGAAAAAGCTAAAATGAAAACTGCGGTCTGAAGCTCTAGCTCACCGCCCACAGCACTTGAAACTACTTGTGAAACCCCAACATTTAAAACTCCCTGTGAAACCATAGCATCTAAAACTCCCTGTGAAAGCCTTTATGTTTGAAAAGCAACCAAGAAAAGAAAATCATCTTCTTCCAGAGTTAAGAACAAACAAGGAACCCCTGCTCAATCATGTAGGGATTTAGGTCACTTGAAGGAAAAAAAACTTTTAGGGGAACCTGAAAAGAGGAATGTAGTCGATGTTGATACAGACTCCAAGAGGAAGCACATGTTTGTTGATAGAGAGTAGAAAAATTTGGGTTATACACTTGTTCAAGAGTCTGATGCAGAGTCTAAGGAAAAAGATATATGGACAGCCAGAAAAAGTCATAAACCTCCCTCTGAAACTAAAGAACCATATTTCTCAACCCCTGAAGATGAAACTCAGGAAGAAGAGTTATTGTTAGACTCTAAAGACACATCAGAGGGTGAGAAAGATGAGTTACAACTGGTAGTACAGAAAATTGCAGAGTTGGAAGAGAAATCGAGGGATTCTCAAAAAAAAAAGAAATTGGATTGAATGACAAGGTTAAAGAGTTAGAAGAGTAGTTACATGTCTTCTAGAAACATGGATCAGGACTTGAACAATTGGCCCAATTTTCCATCATTGAGATAAATAGGAGGAATCAAGAGCCTGTGCAGCTAGAAGAGCAGTTTGTAGAACTTCCCCCACTTACCTTACTTTCAATTACCTTACAATTGTGGAATGAAATAGATAAATTAGTAAAGGAATAAGGTGAAATGAAGAAGGGACATAGTAAGGAAATTGAGATGAAAAATGCAGAAATAAAGAGGTTGAAGTTCAAAGTAGATAGAATGGAAAACATGATTGTTTAGTTGATGAGATGTAGGCCACCTGCTAGGGTTTATGCCCTCTATTTGCAAGACCAATATCTGAGCTTTCAATTTATCCAACTATATAGTGATGCCCCTATTTAACAACTTACCAAAGAGCTACCCCTGAAATGCAAAACCAACTATGTGAATTCTACCTACATGAACTTGCTATTCTTTATGACATTCACTGGAATCCCCTAGTTGTAATCGAGGATGTGCAATTGAAGGCCTTAGCCCCATTCATTCAAAATGAACATAGGAGGGGAGAGTTACTGTAGTAGTATAATGAAAGAGAGAAGTCACTTCCTCTCAAATTAAGGGTAGAGTCTCTAAATCTCCTGAAGATAGTGGAGGAATGGGTGAACCTGATTTAACATCAAGAAGTAGAAAGTAAACTATTGGAATGCAGAGCCATGGACTATCAGAAACTCAGGGAATTGGTAGAAAATATTGGTAAGGAAACTTTAGGTTTCTCACAAGGTAGATGGAAGGAATTGACACCCTTACTACAAAGAAAGGAGCCTCACTCAGTATTTAACTTGTCAGCAGCAATTCATAGGGAAAAGAGATATATAAAATTAGCTAATGAGCATGGTATAACATGGTTACCACTAATCTTCCATCCTCCTCTTCTACTTTATCCTATTCCACATTGGATGGGGCAGAGGACTAATCAAGCTACAGAACAAGCTAGGTGGGACAAATTGGCAGAACAGAAGGGCTTCTACCTCAAACAGGATAGAGGAACCTACAAACTATAGAGAGATTTCTCTACAATACAATCTGAGGCCTTGGTTGCTGGATAACCAACAACATGATTATTTGGGGGGGGGGGGTGTGATGAGACCATGATTTATCATGTTTTTATTTATTTAATTACCTATTTCCAGACTCATATGTATTAATTATGTCTATGATTATCCTTAAAGACACTGAACCATGAAGATGGTATATAATATGTTGTAATTAATGATGTGTGGATGATTGATTGTTCATGTAATATGTTAGTATTTTATGTTGATTTTAGTGATAAGTGATGCATAAATACTATGTGGTGTACTAACTCCTCATGTAGCAAAAGTGTGGCTTCATATCATGAAGAACACTAGACAACCCGCAGTCGAAGGAAATGCTGATATCCACGGAAGATGATACAAGTACCTTTAGCCAAAGGAAGAAGATGATGAATTGACTAGGATGAGTCATCCACGACTACATAATGGTTATCTTTCAATAAATGATGCAATCTTAAATGATGAAGGAATCTAGATCATGTTCTATGTTTTGTTTCTAAGTCATTGATTATTCTTCATGGATATTGAAGAGATAGAGTTGCAGTAGGACTATACTATCTATGCCGTCTTCATGTTAGTTAGTTTCCTATTTCTAGTTTCTCTATAATAAAGTCCTTTTCCTACGATGTGGGATAATGGACAGTTATGACATTTATTGTTCAGTAGCTTTATTCATATAAGACAATGATGATCTCAGTTAGCTAGATAAGATTAAGATTTTGCTTCATACAAATTGAATAGAGATATAGTATCAGATCTTGTTGTATCATTCTTACTTTAGAATTCAATTAAAGCATATGTGTTTCGAGTTATGTTAATGACTACAAAGATTCAGTAAGATATTTAGCTAGATCTTGTGGGATCATAGCCACTCAAGCCAGCCACTTGAGGTACTGTATTTCTCCACTTTGTTCATATGTTTAGTTTATAAATTGTATGTTAATGTATATGTGTCAGTGATGTATGTTGTTATGAGTAATGAGAAATAGTTTAACTTTGGTAATTTATGTTGTTAAGTCCATTGAGTCAAGGTGATCACCAACTGAACCAATTGTTAGTTACTCTCTTACATAGAATTTACAGAGAATCATTTGATTATTGTTGTGTTAGATAAGCTTGGTTGTTTTCCTTTATTCCTATTTACTTAGAGTATTGTATTTACTTTATTTAGTTCCCTTACACAACCTCTAGAATACAACTCAGGAATCCTCAACTGTACACACAATACAGGCATCATCCAAGAAGAATACGATTCCCTAGTTTGACAGTGTAAATGTAACACATTATATAACCAATAGGTTGCTTGATATAGGATCTATTGGTCCGTTGAGTAGTTTGCATGCCCATTTTACATCAATGTATTGGTTAATAATGGAGTTCGACAACCTCTTCTTGGGATAATGTCCTATAGATGATTGTGGTTTACAAAGTTTTGAAAGTCTAACTATGCTTATGAGGGTTTCTCCAATCCACCATGTTTTCCTAAAGCATCTAGGGTGGCGCTAAAATTGCCACCCAGAATGACAATGTCCTTATGTATAGTTTGCAAGAAGGATGTAATTTAATCCCACACAACATTTTTTTGGATATTCACCACAGGACCTTGGGCATTAACAACAAAAAATTCAACATTAGAGGCCAAATATTTTTCTTTGCATACCTACTAGTTCTAATTTGCATAGACACTTTCGACATCCATGGTGATCAAGCACCATATTGTTCCCAAACCCCCATAAGTTCCATCTGCCTCCATGAATTGTCCTCTCCATTGCCTTCATTTCAGCATGACTTTGCGTAGTTTCACATTGCTTAATTTTGTCTCCTAAACCAAAAGTAAATATGGTTTAAAGATCTCCAATTGCCTTTTGAGCAAGCACCTCTTCCTAGGAGCGTTTGAGCCCCTAACATTTCATGTTAAGAGCATCATGACTTATTGAAAAGGAGTATCTCAATTTTCTTTGTCCCTTCACTATCCCAACAATAATTGATTTCTCTTTTGCAGTTCTCCTACCTCTACACTTGTTTTCTCTACACTTTGGTCTTATGGTTTTTGATTTTGTTTAACTTACCATTCTTTTCTCTAGAATGTCCAAATCATCATCTGTGACCTCATCATTAGAGCCCTCCTCCATATCTTGATCTATTTCATATTTATTTCCTCTATTCTACATTTCCACTCAATTGTTCTTAGGATTTGTCATTATAATCTATTATTCTGAAAATCTCCAAAGCCACTTTGAAGGTTGTTTTTTCTTTTTTAAGTGCACACAACATTAAGTAGGTATCTTCCATGCATCCATTATTTGCTTGATGCATGTCATTCTTGAGGATAAAGTCCATTTGTGCTACCATTTTCTCTGTCATGCTATCTTCAATTTCTACTACAATGGAGCTAGGGTTTTTGTCCACCCTCTATTTTTTGTGGCTTCTCCCCTACTCTTCTTGTTTTTTATGCAATCTTCTACACTATGCCCTAAATGGTGGCATATTTTGTAATTGATTGGCAAACTTTTCACTTTAATCTGTTGATACCAGGAACCAGCTTCTAAATTCAATTCAATCATTCTATGAGGGGGAATTTCAAGGTTTATGGTTACACATATTCATGCATACATCCCCATATCCCCATTCATCATACTATCATCGATCTTGATGAATGTCCCAAGTGAGTTGCCTATTTTCTTAAGTATATTTAAATCCTAATATTTCGCAGACAAATTGTAAAGCATTATCTACATAAGGGTGTTGGTTGGGGTTTGTGCAAGTGGATTAAAATTTGGTTCCCAATCCCTCACATAAAAACTAATATCGTCCATTAGTAGCATGGTATTTCTTAAAATTTCTTCTTTTTTCTCTCTCGATGCACATTCCACAAGGTAAAACCCCTTCAACAGATATTTGAGTTTTACCTTTGTGCCCCATTGTTCTCTACACCAATTTTGAATCTAAGTTTTGGATGGCCATGCTCTATCCCACTTCAATAAGAAAGCATGGTACTTGAGATATGTAGATGAGTGCTCCAATTATTCATCTGATAGTGTAATAGTGTTTGCTAATTCTTTTTTTTTGTGGGATTCCCAAGAAGGATCACATTTGTCCCAGTAGCCATGGGTTGCCACTCCTTTTCCAATTGCGCTTTCTACTATGAGTAGGATCCCAATTGTCCCTACAATTCGGGACATCAAGAGCCAAAGTGTAAGAGCAACATCTTTGGTGATCATTTTCCTTCCTTTGATGTTGCCAATTGTATGATGGTGGTGCACCTTTTCATTTTGCCACCATTCAATATATGTATTTTATCGAATGTCCAACCAGTGGTTACCATTACATCTTGCATTTCTATGCCACTTTTTAGCCCTCGTGATGTGTTCATTGTCATTTTAGGGTTTGTGATATTTTGGGTCATTTCTATGAACTTGATCTCTCCATTGTGTAACAATTCACTGAATGAACTCATCTTTTGTTTCTCCCTCCCTCTACCATGTTTTTTGCATGCACTCCATTTCTAAAAAAATTTACTCCCTAGGTGACATGCAAATGCCCCACTCTAAATGCCATGAATAAATCAAGATACAAGATCTTGGGGATCTTAGAAATTTTTTACACCAATCTGATTTGGTGGGGGGCAACTCATAGAGGACATGAGAGTGGGCTTGATTCCTTAATATGGTTACACTCAACCTTACCTCAAGGCGCCCCCATGGTGAAACATTGAGGTGGGCGTTGATCCATGCATTTCCATAAAGTGTGATCCCTACCTCCAGGTGTCCCCATGGCCACTACAAGGGAGCCCCCGCCCGATGTGAAACTCCTCGCTCCCCACCACTAGACCCAAACCCGTTGGGCATTATATTTATATATTTTTTGTATAAAATTATTATAAAATTGTATATTTAGATTAAATATATTATATATTTGATATTTATAAATATTTATAACTCAGTTTTATATATATAACGTAAAGGTGTAAATCACCTAAACTTATATTAATATAAAAATAAAATATATAAAATATGATATATTTATATTTATTATTATATATTATATTTTATATAATGTAAATCACTAAATATATTTCTAATATAGTATTATATTATAAAATCATATATTTATATTATATATTTAATATTTATATATATTTGTTATTTAATTATATTTTAATTTTATATAAAATCTATATTATAATTATATTTATTATCGTGTATTATATTCTATATAATATACATTATTAAATATAATAAATATATTTCGACAATGTTGCTAAAGGAAACACCAAGATTTTTGGTGCGGGGTGCATTCTCAGAGATGAAGAGGGGAAGATGATTTGGACCTTATTGAAGAAGCTGACGCTTGGAACTAACAATGAAGTAGAGTTCCAGGCCCTTTTGGTAGGCCTCATAATGTGTAAAGGTAAGAATATATCCAAAATTGACATTCAGGCCTCATTAATGCAATAGCTAGCCATAATTCTCCAAATTAGAAGCTTAAGTACATTGTGAAATCAATTTGGGCCATCTTAGAGGGCTTTGAGGGCTTCAAACTCATGCATTGCTTTCGAGAAGCCAACAGAGCCATGGACTAGGTTGTAAATTTCACGTGTGACCAGAGAGAACCAGAGATTTCTGACTGTAACCCACATGTGTGGGTACGTTGGCAGAGTGAAAATCTAGAGGAAGATAGCGCTAGGGCAGCTATCCTTATGATGGAACAAGGTGTATCACATGATGGTGTGCAAAGTTGATCAAGGTGTATCATTTGACATGCAAAGTTGTCTGCAAGAAAACCTCATGACTTTTACAGTTGACCTTGAGGTAGATTTTCTGGCTGGAATGGGATTGTTGGTAATGATGGTGCATTAGGAGAATGGTATACTTCCCTTCAAATGTAGCTCGGTCACCTTCATTTGGCACAAATTTGTTAACAGAGCGATGGTGTGTGTCAAGGTTGAGGGAGCGGATTGCCCCTACGACACCAACAACCTCATCATCCAACTCCGACGTGTTTTTATAGTACAAAATGAGGAGATGTATAGAGCTCTATGCCAGGTTCTAAACGTAGGCACCATCATCGAGCATCTCCATGACCATTTTTGTTGGGTAAGTTCCTTGCAGACTTCACACTCGCCTAGGGGCACAAGGGGTTGACTAAACTGGCAGCAAAGAAATTAGTCATGCCACATCTGCAATAGGTTGCAATCAATTGGATATCCTCCTTCAACAAGAAGCCCAAGACTGGAAGTTCGAGTGGTGTTTTGATATAGCAGTTGCTCTTAAGAGTGAGGACACTAAACATGCAATATCTCTTTTCAGGGATGGTGTCACCCACAATAACATGGAAACATTTTCCTTCTATGTGGGGCATATGGCACCTCCTCTCTTTCTTGAGAAAGTTGAAAGGATCAATTAATTTACTTGTGGGGTGAGGTTTATACTACATAAACTCCCCAAGTAACATAATGTCACCCTCGTGGCCTATTTATTGTCGTTCTCATGGCTTATGTATTTCTCTTTTTATCAATGTCAAAGGGAGCTACCCACAAGGTAGCATTTTACGAATCAATATATATATATATATTCTTATTATAATACTATTTAAATTAACTATAAGAAATATAACAACCTCCCATTGGTTAGTAGAGAGAGGGCAGAATAGAAAAAGAGAGATAAAAATAAAAGGTATAAAGGGAAAAAGAGATAAAGAAAAGAGAGGCTAATTTTCAATCAATCATTTTGTGCCAACAATCCAAAGATGGCACATGTCCACTGAAAGGAAGCTAGGTGTGCAGAAATCGCTTCCTAAACTAATATAATGAGGGGAGAGGTATGCAAATTCTTTACAACCTTTACAATTACAACAATATGAAACATATATCAGAGATATTATAGTAGCAAACACAAAACAAGAATGTAGATAGAGAGAAGTTGACACAAGATATACGTGGGGAAAACCTTTTCAGGTAAAAAACCCCACACTCTAAAACTTGCACAATGTATTATCTGAAACAGTTACAGTTTACAATACACTTGTAATGCAAGTTCTTCCAAGAGTCTTCAAATGTCGATTTTGGAGTTATTCTGGCAACATAACAGTACCTGTAAAAACACTATGCAACTACAACTCCAAACTATGCAATATATAGAGATTACAAGGCAAATATTGAGAGCATCTTGGGATAGGCGTCCACCTTGGCCACATGGCCATTATCCCACATCAAAGGACACTTGTCCTTGCTGCAAATACATCCCTTACATCTGTCATACATGGCAGATTTGACTTTCCCAACATCCACAACTCCATGGAGAGAGAGAGGGGGAGGAGGAGAAAGAGAAAGATATATATGTATATAGAGAGAGAGTTAGTTTTGATCAACCATTTTGTGCCAACAATCCAAAGGTGACATGTGTCCATGGGGAGCTACACTCGAGGCAGCACGTCATTTGCTTAAGGACCCAACAACTCACCTTCAAGACCTCTTCGACATACCCATTGCACACTAAAGTGTGATTTCTAGTTTATTATTTATAAAATTGTTAGGTCATGACAAGTTCCCATGTATATAAGTTTTTTGTTTTAATTGTTCATTATTTATGTATGTAGAGGTGAAAGGTATATACCTTACATTTATTTTTTTATTTTTGGAAGGGGGGTTATGTTGTTTCATTAGTTAATGCATTCAATACAGATTCTAATGTTTTAATCTCCACTAACTTTTTCAATTTGTTTGCCTTGGGGATTTTGCGACTAATGTAAAAAAGCTACAAACTAATATTCTAAATAGCCTGTATGTATTTTCCTTATTTATCAAATTAATTTCACATTTGTTAAAGTCAAGAAAAAACAACCAATAGGAAAGCAGGTTGTTGTAAAAATTATAATGCCTTACTAAAGTTCTAGCTTCTCATTGAGAATTGTAGCCAAAAAAGTGAAAATCTAAACATTTTTCCTAATGTTGTAGTATTCTGGGTAATTCACCCGCCACACATAAATAACAAAATATCGTGTATTGGTAGGACAACTCTTCAACATGTGCCCTCAGTAAAATGCTAAATGGTAGGAAACATTCCTTTGTTGCTTATACGTGTTCCTGCATTGGAGATATATGTGGGGCATTTTGGGTACTTTCTAAATTGTATTTCCTTCCAAAAATTTCCAATCTAATACAATATTTTCTACAATCTTGTATATATCTACATTTTCAAAAGTACTCATAGTGAAGATATGTTGTCCTATTTGTAGAGTTTGCTTTTTGGATGTAAAATTCTTCATGAAGCCTGAGTTAAAAAGTATATTTCTCATGACTTGAAAGCATCAAAGAAGATGGTGTTCCATATGTGTTGTCATTGATGTCAACAGTGTTGTGTTGAGGAAGGTTGGAAGTGGAAGTGATGATGTCAGTAGTGGTATGATGTACTGATATGGTGCGTCGATCAGTGATGTTTAGAGTTGCCAAAGGATAGTGATGATCAAAGAAGAAGACAAAGGAGTAATGATCAGAGATGGATCAAAGAAGTTTTGAAGTGAAGGGTAAGGTGATGAAAGTCATGTACTATGCATATTGATTGGATCAATATCATATGTACACAATTGTACCCTATCTTCTGAAGTTTAATGAAGAGGTGAAAGCAGTGAGTTGAAAAGTATGCTGGTATGAAGAAGTTGAAGATTCTTGTTTTGATGAAAGGAGTTGTGATTTTTGTATGATGTTCTATGAATGAAGTCTCTGGTGTGGTGAATTTTGTATTCATTGTTTCCTGATGAAGAGCATTGCTTTAGTTTTTGAAAGAAAGTGAAAAAGGGTTCATACAGTCCAAGGCACTAGAAGTTGCATAGAAGAAGCCCAAGAGAATGCTCTGTATTACTTCAAATTTGAAGGTATGGCCTTGTAGTTTGGGTGTTAGGTAGAGATAGGCATGAAGAAGGTATGTTCCTAATTTTAGAGCATATAAGCTATTGCAGAAGATTCTAGAGCTAGCAGAGTGAATACAATGGTTCAAAGTTGTTGTAGTCAGGATGAGTCAGAGGAATGCTTTGCATTTCTTTGCATTTGAATTTGTGATGCTACAACTTGAAGTATGGTTAGATATAGATGAGAAGAATGTTATATTCAAGTCTTAGATGATAAGGTGTACCGCAGAGGTCCTCTGGAGTCAACAAAGCAAAGACATATCATGATGTTGATCAAAGTTGTCTGGAGGAGAAAGCAAAATTCATCGCATTTCATTATTTGACTTTGATGTTTGGAGGATGAGTTTAGTTAGTCTCTATGTTTTTTCATTTCAATTTTTAGGTGTTGAAGTGCATCGCAAGTTGGTTTCTCAAAGTTTTATCTCAAGACTCTATGTTTAGTGTTTGTAAGTGATGCCAAGTTTAGTATCTAGTTGTTTGCACTAGAAAGAAAATATATAATTCAGAAAGTGTTCCACATGATGCTAATTGGTCTCTCCGGTGTTGCTTTAGGTCTGGAGCTATTTCGTGGAAGGATAAGTGTTTGTTGGGCTGACTTCATGTGTTTTGATGATCCCATCAGATGTTTGGAAGTGTGCACTAGCTTGGAAGAATGTGTTAAGGAAGAATAGGTCCTAGTTATCACTTAGCTTGAACTGCATTAGATTTCTACATCATTTGGGAGTTGACTTGTTGTGGTTGTTTCACATTTCATGTTTACACGTTTCATCTTGGCCAACAAAGGAGAAAGATTTTGTAGTTTGCGGAAGATATAAATAAAAAATCTTGTTTGGTGTGAAATGTATGAGTGTGAGGGTGTGTATGCGAGTGTGTAATTGAGTGAGTGAGTGTGTGTGTGTGTGTGTGTGTGTGTGTGTGTGTGTGTGTGTGTGTGTGTGTTGAAGTTAGTAGAACTTGTTGTGTAGAAAAGTTGAAGATTTGTTTCAGTGCGAAGTGTGTTGATATTGCAAAGGTGTTTGATCAGTGGAATTCGTCAAGTGTGATGTATACAGGTTGTAGCCTCATTCTGTAAGTGTTATTGTATTATATTTTAGGGAGTTGTAATTTCCTTTGGGTTTTAGCCCATACATAATATTGTAATCTTGTTTTTACTTGTGAGGCTAGATTTGGACAGTAGATCCAAGCAGCTTGCTCACTGTGGTTTTTCCCTTCTAGGGTTATCCATGTAAATCTGGTGTTATGGTTGTGTGCTCATGTGCTTTTATTTGCTTAATTTGTTTTATCATTTGTTTAAGGCAGTAAAAGGATTTGGTTGATAAAGATAATTTAGATTAAGTTTTGGCATATACTGATTCACCTCCCTCAGTATATCAATGTGTTTTAACAATTGATATCAGAGTTGAGTTCCTTGGTGCAACCTAACAGTTGAAGGTAGATCTTGGGGTAGAACACATGGCTCAGAAGGAGTCCTCTTCTAAATCTCTAATGTTTGATGGAAGTAACTATAATTTCTAGAGTGTAAGGATGGAAGCCTATCTTACCTCTCTAGGGAATGATGTTTGGAGAGCTGCCAAGGATGATTATGTTGAACCTAGTTATCCTATTACAGATCTCGATGTGAAAAAGGCTCATGAAAACAATGCTAAAGCTAAGAATGTCATCTTAAGTGGTTTGAAAAGTTTAGAGTTAGTCAAGGTTGTGTAATGCAAGATAGCAAAGGAGATATGGGAGAAGCTCAAAAATCTCTATGAAGTAAATGACATTGTAAAGGAAGCAAAGCTACAATCTCACAAAATAGTGTTTGAGAATCTAAGGATGAAAGAAGAGGAAAAAATTGCTAGCTATTTGCACTGAGAAGATGAAGTAGTTAATGGAATTTGGAGTCTAAGTGAAGATGTAGCTAACTTAATGGTTGTGAAGAAAGTCCTGAGAACTCTCCCTCGCAGATTTGATTCAAAAGTTTTTACAATTGAAGAAGCCAAAGATCTGAAGAAACTCACCATGGAATAACTATTTGGGTCCCTTGCTTCATATAAGATAAGAAATGAAGTCATAGGTTCATTCCAAAGAGAAGTTTCTTTCAAAGCTGTGAAGAATGAAGGAACATCTGATGTATGCAATGAAGCTGAGGAAGAAGAAGCAAACTTTGTGAGAAAGCTGAAAAGGGAATTAGGCAAGCATAAAGGTAAGCTACCTTTCAAATGTTTTAAATGTGGAAGGATTGGTCATTATGCTTCTAAATGTCCTTTTGGAGAAAATGAAAATAGCATCAAGGGTTTCAAGAGAAACAATTTTAAGAGGAACCTCCTTTCCAAAGAAGACTACAGCTCCACAGAAGAAGTAGATCACTACTCATCATATGAGGAAAGAGGAGAATCTATATTCATGGCCATGGTGATCTTAAATGGTTTAGACAAGACTGTAGATGAAGAAGAATGTGAAGTTGATTTTGAAGGAGAACTTGTTTCTGCTTTTGAAGACTTGGAAGATACAAGGAAAGAGAATCAAGAACAAAGAGCTTTAATTGAAGCTAAGACAAAGGAATGAATAAGACTTGAGAAAGAAATTTTGTCACTCAAAAAGGAATTGGAAAAGGCAAATCTTGGAAGTTTGAATGATACTAAAGGTGCAGATCTCATCATGCCTCAAGGAAGATCTCTTCATGAAAGACAATTCTCCATGAACAGGTTCAATCATGATTTCTTTGGTTGTTGTTTTATTTGCAACAAATTTGGTCATAATGCTATAGATTGTAAGTCTGAAATGAATAGAAGAAATCTTGTAAGTAGGAATCCTCTTGCTTCACTCATGGATGTCAATGTGGTATGTCAAATTTGCAACAAGTTTGGACATATATCAAGATATTATAGGAGTGGTTTGGTAAAAATAGAATCTCAGTTGATAGATGTTATCGAGCAAGCAAAGGAAAGTGATTCTTCCAAAAGATAGGAGACAAATAATGGAGTTGAAGATTCAATGATTGTCCAAATAACATTCCATGCTCAAGGGAAAACAAATCTCTAGGTGATAGATGGTGGATGTACAAATCACATGACAGGTGATAAGAGTAAATTCATCAATCTTGGTAAGTGGAATGGTGGATTGATTAGGTTTGGAGATAACTCATTTGCAAAGATCACTAGAAAAGGTACCATAAGTATTGATGGAAAGTCTTAGACACATGATTTTCTTTATGTAGAAGGTATCAAGCATAATCTTCTCAATGTGAGTCAAATGTGTAGCAAAGGATACAATCTCACATTTAATGATCAAGGGTGTGAAATCACAAGAGCAAAGTCTAGAAAATTGGTGGCAGAAGGATTTAAGATAGAAGGCAACTTATATAATTTAAAGGGAGTTAATGAAAGGACTTGTCTTATAGGACAAACAAATGAATGTTGGTTGTGGCACAAAAGGATGGGGCACATCAACTTTGACAATCTTGTGAAGATCAACTGGATGCAAGTTGTAAGAGACATGCCAAAGATCATCAAGCCTACAAGACCCTTATGCAAGGAATGTTAGATTGGGAAGCAGACAAGAATAAGCTTCAAGTCCAAAGAGTACTCTACTACAAGGCCATTGGAACTAGTTCATACTGACTTGTGTGGAACCACTACGGTGAAAAGCCTACAAGGTGAGAGGTATTTTATGTTTCTTATTGATGATTTCTCTAGAATGACATGGGTTACTTTTCTAAAAAAGAAATTAGAAGCTTTTAGTAGGTTTAAGATTTTAAAGTATATGATTGAAAATGAAGTAAAAGCTAGAATCAAGTGCCTAAGGTCTAACAAAGGTGGAGAGTTTACATCAAATGAGTTTGAAGAATTTTGTGAAGAACATGGAATCAAGAGGCACTATTCTAATGCTAGAACCCCTCAACAAAATGGTGTAGCAGAGAGGAAGAAAAAAAGCGTTCAAGAGATGGCTAGGACAATGTTGAGTGAAGCTAAGTTGCCTGATTTATATTGGAAAGAAGCAATTAATATTGTTGTCTACATTCTCAATAGAGGACAACTAAGAATGGACATCACCAAGACACCTTATAAACTATGGAATGGAAGACCAACATTAGTCAAGAATTTAAGAGTATTTGGAAGCAAATGCTATGTCAGAAGAGATGAAGAAGGTCTGGGAAAGTTTCACTCAAGAGTTGATGAAGGAATTTTCCTTAGATACTCAACTACCAACAAAGCCTACAAGTGCTACAACAAAAGACCAAGGAAGATAGTTGAGAGTGCAAATGTTTGGGTGGATGAAGAGTCACATCAAATTATAGATGAGTAAGAAGATTGTTGGTTAGATGAACTTGCCTGCACAAAAGAAGAAGAAAAAGTTGAAGAAAATGAAGAAACTCAAGAGAAGACTTCCAAGATCCCTGCCAAGTATCTTCAGAAGAATCATTTAGAAGAACAGATCATTGGAGACAAGAATGAAGGAGTTCAAATAAGAAGAATATTTGCACAAACAAATGAACAGGTAAACTTCTCTTTACTCTCAAGAGTAGAACCTAAAACCTTTGTTGAGGCTAGCAAGGATGAAGGATGGATATAAGCTATGGAAAAAGAATTAAATCAAATCAAGAAGAATCAGACTTGGGAGTTGGTGCCAAGGCCTCGCAGACAAGAATGTGATAGGAACACAATGGGTATTTAGGAACAAACTGAATGAAGATGGAGAAGTGGTCAGGAACAAAGCAAGGTTGGTTTGCAAAGGTTATTCACAAGTTGAAGGTGTTGAATATGAGGAGATATTTGCTTTGGTGGCAGGAATGGAAGAAATCAAAATGGTTCTTGCATTTGTAGTGCATAAGGGATTCAAGGTATATCAAATGGATGTCAAATATGCCTTCTTGAATGGTGACTTAGAAGAAGTCTACATGGAGCATCCTAATGGATTTCAATTGTCAGAAGACCCAAACATGGTATGCAGACTTAAGAAGGCTCTGTATGGTCTCAAACAATGTCATGTCTTGATCCTTTTAGAATCTTTTTACAAATTGAACTATCGGTTATTACCTTGAGTTTTTTACTGCATGGTTAATTGTGTAAGCATAATAGGTGAATTGTCATAAATTATGAATGCATAAATTGAGCATAGTTATAATGATGAATGAAAATGTTTTATGTTTTCTTGAGCTTCAGCTATGATTTTGGAACTAACCTATTGATTCAAAAATCTAGTGCAATTGAACGTAGGAAGTGTCGAAGGCGAGAACATGGCTGAGGTAGAGACGCTCTAGCTGCCCGACAAGAATTGTTAGGAAGGAACCCCGATACCTGCACACACACACACACACGTATCTCATATGCATCTTATTGACTTGCATTCTTGCATGAATTATTTTCCCCTTCCTATGTAATTATGTAGTTTTTACTAAATTTTTTATTATCATAATGTTACGTGTGATTGAGGTGAAATGCAAATAATTTAGCTAGTCTTGATCTAACATGTCCTCTTGAATAGTAATAATTGCAATGTAATTCCATGTACAAAATTTTGGGATTAAATTGAAACTTTTGTCCTTTTTAAAATAGACTTATATATATGCACGCATTTTTATTTATTTATATTTAAATAGAAAAAGGCTTACTTATGTGTGTATATGGATATACATAGATTCCAAGTTAAAGTAAATAAATACTTTTAATAGTAAATAAGTTATGTCTATAAATATACATATGTTAATGAAATACAAAATTGATGCAGAGCGCACAGAGGAAGTGTCAAAAAACTTAACAAATGACTGTATATACTTCTGTCGACTTGCGATCATCTGTTTCCTTCACCGTGTCACCTCTTGCATCCAACACAATGTATATGTGCAATGTATATTTTCAATATATATTCGGGAGATGCATTCTCCACATACATTCAGAACATGCATTTAGAATATGCATTCAGTGAAATTGATCGTTGACTTTCCTTATATCTCACCTGATGTACTTTCATGGCATACACACAAACATACAACTGCGATATACACACAGAATTTATATCCGATGAAATAACACAAATCTTACACCAATGAACTTGGTTACTCTGACTACCCTTCAGGCAGACTACTGCTTCCAACTTAGCACTTCTTGTTTTTCCGGCCAGACAACCATCGTCTGGGCCTTCTCTAACGGTTATTGTTCTGTAGATGACAAACTCTGCAACGCAGACACTTTCTGCCTTCGCCAAACCCTAGCACATGGAGATGCTAGGCTCGATTAGCACATCCCACACTCGATCCCAACACTGAACATAAACAAAAAGAACACAAACTGTATAGATAGACCCATTCCACTGATTTCAAAGAAATCTCGTCAGTGGAATGGCTCAGTAATCCATCTGAAAGACAAAATGGAAACTAATTACAGTGACACGGTGAAAAAACTCAAAACACAACATGATCTTTTATTTATTTTTGGAACTTCTGCACTGAAAAAAAAAACTCTTCCATCTTCTCACTATTGTTTTATCACAACCCACACAATTACTATCCTACTCTCCTTCTTGACTTCTGTTCACGGAACTATTTATACATGTTCTTGTTCATGACAGTTTGCATCGGTGGGAATGCCAACCGTTCTGCAACTGTCAACCTATTCAGTTACAATGTGTTTGCTCTTCCACTACCAGACCCTACGACTTGTCCTATTCCACTCGGACTCACACATGGCACTAGGCCTTACAATTGGTCACGTGGACCTTATATAGCACCAAAACATCAAAGATAACATGAAATTAATTAAAGTAACTAGGTGCCCCTGCACCATACTCCTGGGGTTTAAAAGAACTCAAGTCCCATGAGGAACCAAGTCAGAAACAGTAACCCCATGTTTGATGATGTCCTTCTCGCTCATCCAGGTAGCATCTTCATTAGGCAAACCACGCCATTTGACCAAATACTGCTTGTAGGTTTTATGCCGGATCTTCTTCTGAACTTTGGTGTCCAAAATACATTCTAGTTGTACTGGCTGACTCAGTGGAAGGTCAGAAATCCATTCTGTCTCCCCTGCTTCTGTCACATCTAAACCAGCAACATTGTCTACTCTGAATGGAAATAGGTCAGACATATTGAAAATGGGTGATATTGCTAAACCTCAGGGGAGTTTAATTTCATATGCATTAGGCCTGAACTTGTGGACAATCTTGCATGGACCTATCTTCTTCATAAGAAGCTTCGTGGGCTGTCCCTTCGGAAGCCTTTCCTTCTTCAGATATGCCATCACCAGATCTCTAACTTTGTATTGGACATCCCTTTTCTTCTGATCAGCTCTCTCTTTGTATTTCCCTATGTTCTTCTGTATAGTTTCTCTGACAGCATCATGGATATCTTTCATACTTACTGCAAAATCTTCTCCTTGTGCACTCTTTTTCTCCATGTTCTGGAGATCTCTCAACTCCAAAATTCCCCTTGGGTGAATCCCATATACAACTTCAAAAGGACTCTTACCTGTGCTCCGACTGATAGAGTCATTATATGCAAATTCTGCTTGTGGAATGACCATATCCCATGCTTCTCCATGCTGTTTAGTCAAACACCTCAAAAGATTACCCAACGATCTATTCACCACCTCAGTTTGAGGGTGATATGTTGACGTGAAAGATAATTGAGTGCCCAATTTCTTCCATAATGTGCGCCAAAAATGTCCCACAAACTTGGGACCTCTGTCAGTGACAATATTTAATGGCAAACCATGAATTCTTACTATCTCCTTGAAGAAAAGACCAGCAATATGTGAAGCATCGTTAGTACATTTACATGGCACAAAATGAGCCATTTTACTAAACCTGTCAACAACCACAAACACACTGTCAAATCCTCTTTGAGTCTAGGGAAGACCCAAAACAAAATCCATACTGATGCACTCCCATGGTCTTTGCGGAGTTGGAAGTGGTTGATAGAGACCTGCATTTGATGAAGTGCCTTTTGCCCTCTGGCAAATGTTGCAACTGTCTACAAATTTCTTGACATCTGTTTGCATTTTAGGCCAAAAGTAAAGCCTTCTCACTTGTTCCAATGTCTTGTCCAGTCCAAAATGACCTCCAAGACTACCACAATGTTTATCTTTTATGATGTTCTCCCTCATGGAACACCTAGGTACACACAGTTGGCTGCCTTTGAACAGTAGTCCTTGCTGTAACAAATATTCAAAAAAATCAGAATGATAGGAATCTGAAAACTATGAACAAACTGCATATATCTCCTTGAAGTCCTCATCATCCTGGTACATATTCTTGAGAGAATCCACTCCCACACTTTGTAACTAGATTTCTTGTATAGTGCACACTCTTCTGCTCAGAGCATCTGCCACCTTGTTGGCTTGTCCCTTCTTATGTTTGATGGAAAAAGTATACACCTAGAGTTGTCTGACCCACTTCATATGCCTGTGATTTAGCTTCTCCTGTGAATTTAGAAAACTCAAAGCATGGTTGTCAGTATAGACAATGAATTCCTTGGGCAAGAGATAATGTCTCCATTTTTTCAATGCTTGAACCATTGCATACAATTCTAGGTCATATGTAGAATACTTCCTTTTAGCGTCATTCAGCTTCTCACTAAAGAAAGCAACAGGTTTGCCTTCCTAACTCAAGACAGTACCAATGGCAAGGTTACTGGCATCACATTCTACAGTGAACAACTTATTAAAATCAGGCAAAACCAAAATGGGTTTCTCTGCTATTTTCTGTTTAATAATCTCAAAAGATTCATCTGCTGCTCTATTCCAAACAAACTTACATTTATGTCCTCCTTTTATGGTATCCAGAATTGGTGCACAAATATGACTGAATCCTCTAATGAATTTCCTATAAAAAGTTGCCAACCCATGAAAACTTCTCACATCACTTACTGTTCTAGGTGCTGGCCAAGACAGAATAGCATTTACCTTTTCCGGATCCATTTTCAAATTACCCTGGGATATCACAAATCCAAGGTATGTGAGTTCTTCCTTCATGAAGACACTCTTCTCCATATTGATCATCAATTTCTCCTCATGCAGCTTCTTCAACACTTGTTCCAAATGCTGCAAATGTTCTTCCTTTGTCCTGCTGAAAATTAGAATATCATCAAGATAGACAACAACAAATTTAACAATAAAATCTTTCAATACCTCATTCATTAGATGCATGAAAGTGCTTGGAGCATTGGATAGTCCAAATGGCATCACCACCCACTCATAAAGACCTTCATTAGTCTTAAAGGCTGTCTTCCATTCATCCCCTTGTCTAATCCTAATCTGATGGTATCCACTCTTGAGATCAATTTTTGAAAAGTACCGAGCTCCTCCCAAACAATCCATGAGGTCCTCTATTCTAGGCATATGAAACCTATATCTGATGGTGATCTTATTTATGGCTCTTGAATCAGTACATAACCTCCATTTTCCATCCTTCTTGGGAGCTAAAACTGTAGGTACAGCGCACGGACTAAGACTTTTCTTCACCAAGCCCTTATCCAACAGTTCTTGTACTTGTTTAGCAATTTCCTCATTCTGATTAGGTGTCATTTTATAACTTGGTTTATTTGGCAATGTGGATCCTAGGATGAAGTCAATCTGATGACTTATGTCTCTCATAGGGGGTAGTGTATTGGGCATATCCTCCACCATGATACTCTTATACTTGTCTAACAATTCCTGCACTTCCTTAGGGACTTTTTCCTTGTTGTTTTTAGACAAATCAGAATTGTCTTTAGGTTTCAAAATCAGAGCATACCCCTGGATTCCCTTTTCTTTCAGAGTATGGAGAAACTCTTTCCCACTTACTAACATGACACTTGATCCTACATTCTTGTCTACACCCTCTTCTGGTAAAGGATCCATCTTATACTGTCTACCATTCTTGGTGATAACAAAGGAATTGGATTTACCATCATGCTGGGCTTGTACATCATACTGCCAAGGTCTACCTAATAGTAAATGGCATGCATCCATAGGAATTATAACACACAAAAGTTTATCCCCATATTCCCCTATCTGAAATTCTACCCAAGCTTGTTCATCAACCAAGACTTGTTGCCCTTTGTTCAGCCAAGACACTTTGTATGGACTAACATGTGGCAATCTTTTCAAATTTAATTTCTCAACCATTTCTACTGAAACTAAATTTTTAGTTGAGCCAGAATCAACAATTACCTTACACCTTTTGCCAGAAACTTTGCACAGAATTCTGAATAGTGTCTTCCTCTATGGTGGTTCCTTGTTCTGTGGCACTTTTAGCATTGTTCTTCTCATCATGAGATTCTCTCCATCTTGTGCTGGAGCTGCGCTTCCCATAGATGAGTTCACACTCTAACAATCTTCTTCTTGAATTAGCTAGCTCCTTCTATCTCCTCCATAAGAGCTTGAGGCTTTCTCCGGACACTTGCCTACTATGTGCCCAATTTGGTTACAATTATAACATCTTCCTATGAAGACATTAGGACCTCTGCCTGGTCCACCAAATCTGCCTCTTCCATTGGGTCTCCTTCCTCTGAAACCCCCTCTGGGACTAGATTCTCCACTGTGTTCTAGTTGACTGGACTCCCCTTGATTCTTCTGGAACTGATTTCTGCCACCGAAACTATTTCTGCCTCTGAAGTTCCTTCCACCTCTACCTCTGTTCTGCTATTCTCCTTTTCTTTTCTGCTTCTCTTCTACTCTCAATGCCACTTGGAAGCACTTGTCCATAGTTTCTGGTGTCAAGATGGTAATCTCATCTTGTATGCTATATTTCAGGCCATTAATATACCTGGCAATTCTTCCCTTTTCATCCTCAGCAAGCCCACACCTTAGAGACAATTTGTGAAATTCCTCTATGTAGGTGGATACATCCATATCCTTCTGTCTGAGGTTCTACATTTTCCTGTATATCTGCACTTCATAATCTGCTGGTAGGGACTAAGCCTTGATCCTCTCTACCATCTGACTCCAGGATGAGATCATGCTCTTGCCACTCTTCACCCTTTCTCCCTGGGTGTAGTTCCACCACGTGAGTGCAACACCCTTCAATTTTGTCTTTGCAAACTTGACTCTTCTATTCTCCGGTACCTCCTTGTACTCGAAGTAATTGTTCAAAGCCTCGACCCATTCAATGACTTCTTCTACGTCCATCTTTCCACTAAACATTAGAATCTCCATTTTTTATTCAGACGACTCCTTACCAAGTGATTTTATGGCCTCCAGAAATTATTTCTGGTCTGCAGATATATCTGCCTGTTCTGGGGTTGTTTCCTCTTCCCCATCTTTTTCTTCTTCATCAGATTCACCATCTAATTTCTTTCCTATCTTTAGTGCCTTCAACTCAGCCTGGAGTGTTTCCTTGATTCCAACCTTGACTCCAACCTTGATCATTTCTTCCATCTCTTGGAACTTCTTAAGCACTTCTGCTGTCATCCCCTTTGGAGGCATGGCACTAGCCTCTCCTTCGCTCTCTCTGTCTGACATAAACATTCACAGACAATGCCAACACTTCTGCAAACCTTTCATTAGCTCTGATACCAAAATGATGTAGAGTGCACAGAGGAAGCATCAAAAAACTTAACAAATGACTGTATATACTTCCGCCGACTTGTGATCACCGGTTTCCTTCACCGTCGCTGTCGGTCGCCTCTTGCATCCAACACAATGTATATGCGCAATGTATATTTTCAATATACATTCGAGAGATGCATTCTCCACATACATTCATAATATGCATTCAGTGAAATTGACCATTGACTTTCCTTGTATCTCACCCGATGTACTTTCGTGACATACACACGAACATACAACTGCGATATACACACAGAATGTATATCTGATGAAATAACACAAATCTTACACCGATGCACTTGGTTACTCTGACTACCCTTCAGGCAGACTACTGCTTCTGACTTAGCACTTCTTGTTTTTCCAGCCAGACAACCATCGTCTGGGCCTTCTCCGACGGTTATTGTTCTGTCGATGACAAACTCTGCAACGCAAACACTTTCTGCCTTCGCCGAACCCTAGCACATGGAGATGCTAGGCTCGATTAGCACATCCCACGCTCGATCCCAACACTGAACATAAACAAAAAGAACACAAACTATATAGACAGACCCATTCCACCGATTTCAAAGAAATCTTGTTGGTGGAATGGCTCAGTAATCCATCTGAAAGACAAAATGGAAACTAATTACAGTGACACGGTGAAAAAACTAAAAACACAACAAGATCTTTTATTTATTTTTGGAACTTTTGCACTGAAAAAAAAGAACTCTTCTATCTTCTCACTGTTGTTTTATCACAACCCACACAATTACTATCCTACTCTCCTTCTCGACTTCTGTTCACGGACCTGTTTATACATGTTCTTGTTCATGATAGTTTGCATCGGTGGGAATGCCAACCATTCTGCAACTGTCAACCTATTCAGTTACAATGTGTTTGCTTTTCCACTACCAAACCCTACGACTTGTCCTATTCCACTCGGACTCACACATGGCACTAGGCCTTACAATTGGTCATGTGGACCTTATACAGCACCAAAACATCAAAAAGAACATGAAATTAATTAAAGTAACTAGGTGCCCCTTGAATAGTAATAATTGCAATGTAATTCCATGTACAAAATTTTGGGATTAAATTGAAACTTTTGTCCTTTTTAAAATAGACTTATATATATGCACGCATTTTTATTTATTTATATTTAAATAGAAAAAGGTTTACTTATGTGTGTATATGGATATACATAGATTCCAAGTTAAAGTAAATAAATACTTTTAATAGTAAATAAGTTATGTCTATAAATATACATACGTTAATGAAATACAAAATATTTAGGGATATATATATATATATATATATATATATATATATATATATATATATATATATATATATATATATATATATATATATATATATATATATATGTCGATGTATTGGCTTGCAAGAAAAGATATTAGTTAGACTAAAATAAATACCTATTTATACATCAAAGATATAAGTATTATATCATTGTCTTTATAAATAAAATATCTAAAAATAAAGGTAGGAAGGAATTCATGCATTATGGAGTGTATGATAAGGGAGTGTTGGAAGTAAAACTGAAGAAATAATGCATGATTAAGGGTGCCTCAATTCATGCAAAGGTGGAGTGAACTAAAAAAAAGAGAGATAAGAAGGAGCATTCGCAACAGACATAGACACATTTAGAAAAGAAAGAGGGTATTCAGTATAGGGAGAGAAAAATGCTAAGGATATAGAAGAAAGGCATAGAGGAGTACACAACTAATCTGGGTACTTTTCCTTTTCTTTTTCATTACCATGTATATTAGCTAGAGTGGTTCTCCACTTAAAGGAATCTGCTTGTATAAAACTTCTTTTCTTTCTGTGTCTTTCATAAATCTCTGTGGTCTCTAGGTTCAGATGTCCTATGTTTTTATTTTGATCAACAGGTGTTTAGTTAGAAATTGGTCCCACCTTGCGTATGGTGTCTACACCACTTTTGTGTTCCAAGCGGTCTGAGGCCATCTTGTAGATCCATTGGTTTTAATGCTATCCTGATTTGATTTTGATGATCAGCCAATATTATTTCTATCGGTCTCCTTTTCCTAGATCGACTCTTATAACCTTCTTCGGTCCTTAAGCCTTATCAGTGACGTTTATTTCTCTCGATAGAGCATTACTAGCCAAATTTACCTCGGGCTTAATCTTATTGGAGATTGTAATTTTCATCTGATTCTTTCAATAGCATACTCTCCACATTCTCTTTTGGCAATTCTTGTAGCCTTGCAAAAGTACAATAATATAAAATTGCATATTTGTATGTTTAATGTTGCATACACACACAGTCAAATCGTCCTCTGCATATAAAGTGTGGCCTTCTTTTAGTGAATGGACTTCTTGATGTTAATTAGCCTACAGCTCAAATTTGAGCAGCCTTCCAAATAAGTAAGCTATTCGACCTAAATTCCTACCTCTGCAATCTCAAGCTCTTCTCTCTATTTCAGCGACCTTTTCAAACCTCTAGTCAGCAACTCTTTCTAAATTATCTATAATAAAGGTTCAATTTGGATTTACTCCCTTCTATCTTTCCTTATATGCTTATCAGTCAGAACTTGAGGGGATCAGCCTGTAGAAATGACCTCTTAACTTTCTAGCTGCCAGCCTAGATCCATGTAGCGATCCTTTGAAGATGGTTTTCTTATTCAATTTCCTTGTAGTTCCATTGCCATCTGTTTGGTTTATCAGCCTTTATAAATTAATAAGCTATTCTAACTTCCTGATTTGTCTTATCTTTAGTTAGCCTGCTTTCCTCTTTGGGGTGGCCATTTAAACCTTGGTCAGGCCTTTTTGTGTCTTAGACAGCCCGATCTCTCTGTGATCAGCCTATTCTAAACTTTTAACCTATTTTTTTTCTTCTTTATTTATATCGATCTATGTGTTAAACTTATAAATCATATGTGCTAAACTTGTTCAAATGCTTGTTTAAAAATGACTTTTCCTCTTCATATTTATAACGACCTGTAGAGTGTGTTTAGCATGGCATGTTAGCACATTCTTTAAATGGCTTGTAGAGTATTTTAAAATGGCTAATATAGTATTTCAAATGACCTTTACTATTATTATACAACCTTTGTTGTTTTAGTCGGTCCTTGTTGTTTTGTTTTGCTTTAGCCTGCAAGAAACAAAGGCAATGACCTATGAGAAATAAGTGGTCGGCCAGAGCCTTTTATGTCGGTCTTCGTAATTTAAATATGCTTGTTTTAGATTAATGCTTATATATCAAAGATTTAATGAGATTTTCCACGGCCTGGTTGAGAGTCAATGACCTTTGATTAGTGTAGAGGTTGGCTTGTCAGTAATATGTAGCGGCCTTTTGTGTAAACCAAACGCTCCCTTAATTGTTTAGATGACCGACTCCATCAACCTCTGAGATATGCTCTAGACTACTTTAGTTTTAGTCTAAGAAAAACATTTGTATATAGGATTAGGATTAAGAGTGTAGAGTTACTTCTTTAAAGAAGTTAGTGTTGACCTTTTAGTTATAAGGGAACGGGCTGAGTAAGTGTTAAACCAGAGAGTTAATTGCTCTATCTTTTTTAATATACCAATAATTATTTATTGTATTAAGAGTGAAATTTTGGTTATATTGTTCTAATGCATAACAATTGTCTATGATTATGATTTAGATTATTAAGAAATTAATCATGTTGTGGATTTTATTAAACATAGAGAACTACATATATAAATTTCTATCTTCAATGTGAGTTTCCCTTTTTGATCTAAAATTATGCAACAAGTATTGAATGGGATAGACAAGTATACTGCACTTGATTTATTGAAAGGAGGTAACTTGAGTGCCTTGTGATTATTGAATGATTATATGATGGAGTTAGTTATTTATTGCTTTATGTGTATTTTTGGGTTACTTCTCAGGCTAGGATGCCGAATGTGGGAAGCTGGAGAAGGCTTTGTCTCTTTTTCAGGATTTGACCATAACTATTCTAAGTGCTTGGGCCAAGCCATGTTCATTGAAATAGATGAAAGATTGTCTAAAAAAACTTTATTTATATATTTCTCTACCACATCTTGTTATGAGATATTGCACGTCATCATTTAGATGTACATTTACACATCAGGTTACATTAGGTGTTCCCTCTTGGTAGTTGTTTCTAGGTTGCTAAGTGTTTCATGCAGGGTTGGGTTACCTTTGTGTCATGAAGGAATCCGGGGAATTATAAATACTTCACGGTTGGGTAGAAAAGCGCTTGAGCCATGTTCCCATCTCTCGGCTTGCAGATGACCATGCGGGTTAGTGGCAACTGGGGACAATGATTTAATTTATTATTCATTACTTGTACTTGATTATTGTACCTTATTATTTGAGATCACTTATGACATGAGATCCAAGATGGACATTTTATATTCTTTTATAGTGCTAACACCTGGTTATGGCATGTGGATTGTAAGATGTAATTTCATTATTGTTGATATATATAGAGATCTATCTTTTTACTTGAGTTGATGTGATTAAGTGGATTATTTACTTCAGTAACTTTTGTTATTGAATGTGTACTTTACATTTGGTATCAGAGCCATCAAGTTCAACACTTGGACCATGGAGCTCATTGCGAGGATTCACAAGTTTGGCAAGATATGCTAATGATAAAACATTTGTTCTTGTGCCAGAATGGAAGGAAAGATAAGGACAAAAAGGCAAACTAAGAAAATGAAACTTAGTGATATGCCTAAGATCACTATTAAGAAAGAGCCATCTGATGAACCAAAGATGAAAGAAACAATGAGTTATGCAAAGGAAGCTTGGCTCACTAATTTTGAAACACTAGTCAGTGCACTCAAACGTATTCACATAGAAAGGAAGAAATGGTTTAAGGAGGCAAGAAGGTTGCCAACCCTAACTATGGTTAAGGATATTAAAGCATTAACTCATAGTGATATGCCTTTTGGGTGTGGTGGGGATGCACCTGTTATGGGAAAAGAGGTGTTGATGGAGTACTCACGAGTACATCCACCCTCTAAGTTTGTGTTACTCGATTCTAAAGGAGAGGAGGAACCTGAGGAAATTCCTCTATTAGAAAGTGATATTTAGACATTTCTTATACATGAAAAATAAAAAGGTTTTTGTATTTGAATAAGGATGTAAAAATCCAAAAAGTGAATGACGTAAAATTTTGGCTTTTAGAATAAGCAAATGTTTATGAGGGTTCAGGGGTGTTTGTGTTGCTTGATTTGTTCAAGCATGTGTGAGTCCTTGTGTGTTTGTGTGATGTGAGTAGCAAGTAACTTCTTTTGTTATGTGTTCCTTGCATGTGTTTGGTGAGGAATACATTGTTTCGGGGTAACATAAACCCTGGTGTTACCGAGAAATTGCAAATGTGTGTTTTCCTTCTAGATGTCTTGAATGCTTGAAATATTTGTTTACTAAATTGCCTCTATATGGTGAGTAGTAATGCTTGATTGAAATACATATTGCATTGTCTTATTGAGAGCATGTCCTTGTGTGTGGATTAATTATGCGGTTGTAAGAAAGATAGTGTTGCATTGCATAGCTAGAATAGATCATTTGGGTAATGGCTTATGTCCTCAGATTGCATTCTTCCCTAGGATTCATGTGGGAACCTGGGTATACTTATTGCATTGCATTGTTTAGTTAAAGAGGAAAAGGGGTTGTAAAGTCATTTGCATAGTCCTTGTGATGTTGAGGTGTTAGAACCTTGAGTGAATTAGCAAACCTTGCATCCTGTGACTTTGAGTTGTGATTTTCCTATTGCTTAGTATGCATTTAGTATGCTTGCCATCATGTTGTGAAGAAATTTGGCCTCGTGTGAATGTTGCATTAATGTATTATCCATATGCTTGATGAATCCTTGTTTGGTAAGAAATGTAATTGCTCTTGTTGTGATAGTGATGAGTTGGATATCTTGGTTGTTGAATGTTGCTAGAGTATGACTGTGTTCTTGTATGGTGATTGGGATTCCCTTGAACGGGATGCAACTTTTGGTTGCTTGGCATCACTGAGTGATGATTGTGTGGTTAAAGTAGAAATGATCTATGTTATAGATGTGATTGGAGTTTTAGAAGACTCATTTATTTGGTGTGATTGAGTGTATTCTCTTACTCACCTCAAATTTTGGGATCCAAGTGTAGTGTAGCATTGTACTCCCTCTCTAGTAGCTAGAATTAGTCACATAGTTCATGTTATGTGGAATTTTAAATTTAATACTTTATTTATTTGACTTTGGTAAAATTCTCTAACATTGTAAGGACCAACATTGAATTATTATTCCTATTTATGAATAAGTATACCATCGAAGTTTTATATTTATTTATCTTGTGACCTTATGGTCATGTTTGATTTATTGTTGAAATTGAGCTTATTTTATGCCTTATTGTCGGAATCAACTTTTCTCTCACTTAGGAATTTTATTTAATTATTTATTATCGATGGCTATGCTTGAATGTTTTAAACTGTTGCTCATGTATCTAGTTATGTCCTCTATCATGTCCATGATGGGCTGTTGATGGAATGTATAAGGGAGTAGAATGTGGAGAATATACTAGTTCTTGGTGTGCATGTTACTAGAACTTTGGTAGATTAAATTTGATGATTATTGTTAAAAGCAGGTGAATATTGTGTGGAGTGATGAAGAAAGTTGAAATGGTTCTGTGTTCTATGGATCACTTGATGTGAATTGAATTCTTATATGAGCTTAATGTTGACTGTGTCTATGAATGAGATATGTAGAAAACTTGTTGGATTGAATCTTGTTTTTTTTATTCGACCTTTTTGGTCTAGTTTAGTTAAGAGATGAAATGGTGTTGCAAGTAGTCTTAAACCTAATTGGTGTGTCATTGCCACCTTAGATACAATCGTAGTGAGTAGTAGGTTGCTAAGCCTTGCTTGATGCAAGTGCTTATGTTTTTAGAGAGTGTGGTTAGATTCTTTCCTCTAAGAACCTAATTAGTTGATCCTAGTTTTGGTGGTGTAGAGCTATAGTGTTAGAGAAACCCTCTCTTTTAGGAGTGGAACGTGAGGAAGTACCTCATGTAGGGGAAACCATGTCTAGAGTTGAAGTATGCTTTTGGCCAAGATGAAGGTGCGGTAGTGATGCCTTTAACCTTTTTGAGTTAGCTTTCCTGATCCTTGAGTTCTTTTGTTGCACGTAGTGCCTGAGGAAGGACTGTTGAGAGAGTAATCTTTTGTTTGCAATTCACCTTGAGAGTGGATTTGTAGCCTTGCAAGTTTTGTAGACTTAGTTGAGAGCTTGTGAAGTTATCCTAGCATAGTTGTGGTCCAGAAATATTATGGACTTGACTTGTTTGTGGTATGTCGTGTCTTTTGACTAGAGTCTCTTCTCATTGTAGTGGTAGTGGGAGGATGGAGTGGTGTAGTCTCTGAGGAGTTGTATGCACGATAGTTGGTGTACCTTTGTAGATTTGTATTGTTTTGAGACCTCGACCTAGTGTTGTTTAGGAGGACTAATCTTTTTAGATTATATTGTGTTTAACATGTGATTGCATGCACTTTATGATGTTGATTCATGCATGTATGTGTCTATGATGGACTAAGCTTATGTCTTGTTTGGCGTGCATTAAAGATATGATCCTTATGCTAGAATGAAATGATGACATGGCAAGTGTACCAATTGTTACCAGAATGTAATTGAATGGTAGTTGTATCATCATTGTATTAGTAGTTGTGCCATGTGTGTTGTGTGCATTGTTTGTTATGATTTATAGGTATCAGATCCAAGAGTGGTGTTGGTAGAGCCCCCTCAAATTTTGGAGAGGCGCAACATTAAGTTGCATAACAATGATATTGTGCAATACAAGGTCCAATGGGACCAATATTCTATGGATAGTGCCACATGGGAGGATGCTGAGATGATAGTTAGATATTTTAGTCATTCAAGAATTTAGTAGAGTCCTTTTGTTTAAGCATAGTTGAGATATTGTTATTTGATTTGATGATCTACTTTTGATACATTAGTAGAATGGGGATATAATATTATTTCAGCTGTGTGTAATAAGACATCGAGATGATGTCTCTTCCTAGTGGGGAAGGATGTCACATCTTGATCCTTTTAGACTCTTTTTACAAGTTGAACTATCAGTTATTACCTTGATTGTTTTACTGCATGGTTAATTGCGTAAGCATAATACGTGAATTGTTGTAAATTATGAATGCATATATTGAGTATAGTTATAATGATGAATGAAAATGTTTTATGTTTTCTCAAGCTTCGGCTATGATTTTGGGACTAACCTACTAATGTGAAAATCTAGTGCGACTAAATGCAGGAAGTATCGAAGGCGAGAACATGGGTGAGGTAGAGACGCTCTAGCCGCCTGGCAAGAATTGTTAGGAAGGAACCCCGACACCTACACACACACACACGTAGCTCATATGCATCTTATTGACTTGCATTCTTGCGTGAATTATTTTCCCCTTGCTATGTGATTATGTAGTTTTTACTGAATTTTCAATTATCGTAATGTTACTTGTGATTGAGGTGAAATGCAAATAATTTAGCTAATCTTGATCTAACATGTCCTCTTGAATAGTAATAATTGCAATGTAATTGTATGTACAAAATTTTGGGATTAAATTGAAACTTTTGTCCTTTTTAAAATAGACTTATATATATATATATATATATATATCTGTGTGTGTATGTACCCATTTTTATTATTTTTTATTTAAATAGAAAAAGGCTTACTTATGTGTGTGTGGATATACATAGATTCCAAGTTAAAGTAAATAAATACTTTTAATAGTAAATAAGTTATATATATATATATATATCTGTGTGTGTGTGTACCCATTTTTATTATTTTTTATTTAAATAGAAAAAGGCTTACTTATGTGTGTGTGGATATACATAGATTCCAAGTTAAAGTAAATAAATACTTTTAATAGTAAATAAGTTACATCTATAAATATATGTACCCTTATGTTAATGAAATACAAAATTTATAGGGATATATATATATATGGATGTATTGGCTTGCAAGAAAAGATATCTATTAGACTAAAAATAAACACCTATTTATAAATCAAAGATAAGTATTATATCATTGTCTTTATAAATAAAATATCTAAAAATAAAGGCAGGGAGGAATTCATGCATTATGGAGTGTATGATAAGGGAGTGTTGGAAGCAAAAAATAAGAAATAATGCATGATTAAGTGAACCTCAATTCATGCAAAGGTGAAGTGAACTAAAAATTAAAAAAAAAAGAGAGATAAGAAGGAGCATTCGAAGAAGACATAGACACATCCAGAAAAGAAAGAGGGTATTCAACACAGGGAGAGAAAAATACTAAGGACAGAGAAGAAATTCATAGAGTACGCAATCGATCCGGGTACTTTTCCTTTTCTCTTTCATTACCATGTATATTAGCTAGAGTGGTACTCCACTTAAAGGAATTTGTGTGTATAAAACTTCTTTTCTTTCTATGTCTTTCATAAATCTCTGTGGTATCCAGGTTCATATGTCCTATATTTTTATTTTAATCGACTAGTGTTTAGTTAAACATTGGCCCCACCTTGCATATGGTGTCTACCCCACTTTTGTGTTCCAAGATGCTTGAGGCCATCTTGTAGATATGTTGGTTTTTATGCTATCCTAATTTGATTTTGATGATCAGCCAGTATTATTTCTATCAGTCTCCTTTTCCTGGATCAACTCTCTTACAACATTCTTCGATCCTTAAGCCTTATCAGTGACGTTTGTTTCTCTCAGTTGAGCATTACTAGCTGACTTTACCTTGGGTTTCATCTTATTGAAGGCTATAATTTTCATCTGATTCTTTTGATAGCATACTCTCCACATTCTCTTTTGGCAATTCTTGTACCCTTGCAAAAGTACAATAATATAAAAATTGCATATTTATATGTTTAATGCTGCATACACATAGTAGAATTGGCCTCTGCATATAAAGGGTGGCATTCTTTTAGTGAATAGACCTCTTGATGTTAATCAACCTACAATTGAGATTTGAGTGGCCTTCCAAATAAGTAAGCTATTCGACCTAAATTCCTACCTCCGTAGTCTCAAGCTCTTCTATCTATTTCAGTGACCTTTTTAAACCTCTAGTTAGTAGCTCTTTCTAAATTATCTATAATAAAGGTTTGATTTGGATTTACTCCCTTCTATCTTTTCTTATATGCTTATCAGTCAAAACTTGAGGGGATTGGCCTATAGAAATGACCTCTTAACTTTCTAGCTACCAGCCTAGATCCATGCAGTCAAGGGGGCAAATATGTAAGCACAAAAATCACGCACATCCTCCACGAGGACCCCCATGATGATTTTAATCCTTGTCACGTACATGTAAGTGTGAAATAATGTCCTATAAGAAAAAAACCTCTTGATGACATGTCTTCTTTCATTTTATGTTGTTTCTTCTTTGTCATTTTCCCTCTTTCTTTGTCGTCAATGCTTTTCGATAATTTTGCGACACTTGTCGATTTGCATTTTCTGAGCTTTTAACCTTGTTCCTAAGCCTTGTATGTGTCTTGTAGGTGAGTTTTCACCTTTACCCTATGTTTTTCATCCTCTACACCCCTAGAAGCCTTCTAGAGGTCTCCCCTATCCATCTCCAACTTTTAGTTTTCAGTTTCACTCAACCAATCCAAATCTTCCCCTATTATTTCCATATCCCCCCCAGGAGATCCTACTTTGAAAGTGGAGATTTGGATTATTTCTCATGATTGACCTATTTCTAGAGGCATATCACCTCCTTTTCATCTTCTCTACCATCTCCCATCATGCATTTCCTCTCAGACCCCTTTCTTTATGGATGTCCCGTTAGGTGACCCTCAAAAAGCAGGATCTCCCCCTCGGGAGACCCAGTGCCCCCCCTTGGGTGACCCTACTGGTGAAAGGGGTGACCCTATCACATTTCCATCCGTGGAAAAACTTGAGTTTCTAACTCAAAATAGCTCTGTTTTCGCCCGTTTTTCTTCCAGTTCACATGATTTTTGATGCCTAATATGGAGTTGACTATTTCATGCACCCACACATGCATAATTAGATCCATTTGATCTAAAATTAACAACTCATTCTCTCTCATGCATTCTTCCAACTCCAATTCCTCTTCAATGATAAGCTATTATTGATTTATCACTCCCTAATTAACTGAGTTCGTTGGGTAATCAATCTAGTTCACTCCCTAATCAATCCTTATTAAACCATCAATGAATTGAGTTAACTTTTCAATCAATTCCCTTCTTCCAACCTATAAATACCCCCCTCCCTCAAGCACAAAGGGAGGCAAATTCATTGTACACACAACTCTTGCTAAGTTTTTGCTCTCCAATTAGCATTCTCATGCTCACACAGGACGAAGTTGCCTTTTATTTGTTCATTGTTTATCAAAGCTTTCACATAAAGCTCTTCAAGCATCATTATGCTACTTCAATCAATGACATTGTGCTCATAAAAAGATATCATTGAGCTCTCTTAAGCTTCTACAAGCTTCTTTTGCTTCTTTGTGTTGTCTTGTCGTCAAGAGATCTTCCTACTACTTCAAGAGGATACGAGGTTACCATCAAGGATTTCTGAGGGTAGTGGAGTCACACAGATCTTCTCTATTTCAGGTTCCTCTATGCTTTTTGTCAATTGGTAGTAATTAGAAAATCAAAATTGCTCTTGGGATTAGTAATTTATTGCTTTCTCCTTGATAGAAATGTTAGATCTAGCATTTTAGAAGTAATTTGCATTCATAGTTTAATCCATTTAATTGCAATTTCCTTTTCTAGATTAAAAGTTTCAAAACAGTCTAAAAACCCCAAAAACATAGAATAATTGCATTAGGTTAAATTCATTCTAATTGTATTCATATTTCATTTCTTAGATTAAAAAGCATCTTTTGTTTCTGAAATATCAAAAAAGGACAAAAACAAGTTTTGCATGTCATATAGTTGCATTCATAAAAATATAGAAAATAACAAAAACATTGGTCACATAGATAACTTGCAAACCCTTGATACCATCACAAAGTCAACAAAAGTCAACACAAACTAAACCCTAGGTCAACCAAAACCCTAGGTCAAACCCTAAGTCTAGTCAATTTAGTCCACATACACCTATCCCTTGTCTTGGCTCACGAATGTGCCTAGGATTAAGAGGTGAATAGGTGAGGGCAATCCTCAGTGAGATTGAGAAAATTCATCCGAGACCTCAACAAGATCAGCTTGTCTTACAACAACTAGAAGCATTTAGACAACTTCAAATACAATGTGAAATTATCCAACAAATTGAAAGACAAGAAGCCATCAACGAAAGTAACAGCTTACCCACATAGAGGTGGAACAGTAGAAACCCAAACAGACAAAGAGTAATTGGTGGTCCTTCAGGTCATTGGGTTAGCTCTACAATAATAGTCATTGAACAAAACATTTACATTAGCACACAACAACAAAGGCCCCAAGACATGCTGACCCCTCTCCATGAAGTCCAGCTCTCTAACAATCCAGACCCCCGCCATGTCTGACCTCCTCTCGACTGGCTACTTCTATGAGAGTGAGAGTGACATGGAAGATCACCCTGTGGCAAGGAGGGAAGGGTCCTGTGCATGCCAAAATTTGACTCAACAACCCCAAGCAACTAAAGTCACGATTTTGAGCATACACATATTTTGGTGAACCTGACGTGAAGAGCAAAAACTTTTGTTTATGCTTTTTGCATTCCAAACGTGCAGATCACATCACAACTTACACATTCAATGATTAAAAACAAAAATCACTGAAACATTTTTACTTTATTCTTCATAGTCGCTTCTGCCGCTTCAGCTTCTATCGCTTTCACCATCATCCATTCCATTTATTCTGTGGTGTCTAAGGCACTCTTGAATATGACAAAACCTGATCTAAACCAAGGGAATATTTCCTCAAGAGAACCAGAAACTCCTTCTTTCAATAGGTATGTGCCACTGCATCCGGATGCACCAATCACCAACTGTTATGACTACGAAGATTCTGATTATGAACAAGATCAAAGAGACCAAAGAGAATCCAGGCATTCTCCATCTTTCAACAACCCAAGTTGGGAAAACAATTCAGCCATACCAAATGTGCCACATAAAGCTAGAAGGGTAAGGTCAGAAATACATTGACCCAATCAACCTTCCATAAGCACTTCAAGTACTCATCTCAATGAGGAAGTGAAATGATTAGAAAGACACTTACAAGAAGTGAAAGACGCTCAAGAGGCATTAAGGGTTGCCTTACAAGAACAAAGAGAAAACGTTGCATGAGAAGAAGCATACCACCATGATCATACTCGGAGAGAAAATTCTAGAAATGAGGAAACACCTAGAGCTACCTACTTAATCACAACTCTAGTGCAAAGGATCATAATCTTGGAAGCATAACAAGCTACTCTTGAAAGAAGACAAAAGTCCCATGATGACGTTTGAATTGAACAGGACTAGGGGGCATCTCAAAATCCTCCCTATCTCCACTACTATTCGTGAAATGCTAGTGATGACACGTGTTTGAATGGGAACCCTTATGTTTAGAAAAATCCAACAATGGGTTATCAAAACCCACCTATAGGGTTATTGCTATCAACCCCGCAATCTCAAAGTGCCTTTCTCAGAACATATCTTGAGTAGTTGAAAGAACCTCTTGATCAAAACATAAGGAACGTGCAACTACCTCGACCATTGCCTTATCTCTTGAAATTCAAAGGAGAAGGAGATCTGAACTCTTATATTAAAGCCTACACCACTATGATAAGAGAACTCCTCCCTTGGGATGGGGTTGTTGCCAAGATCTTTTTTGAAAACTCTTGAAGGAATAGCTTTGGATTGGTACTATCGTTTGCTAGAGACTTCAATTCACTCGTTTAGACAACTAATCGAAGAGTTTATCATGGCATTTGACATGAACAAACTCATCAAAATAGGAATCAGAGAATTCCTAACCATGAAGCAAGAACCAAATGAATATGTAACCCATTTTGTGACCAGATGGAGGCAAGTCCTCTACTCCTCAACCAGTGCCCCAAATATGGACCATCATAAACTATGTAATCTTTTCTTACATGCCTTAAACAAAGACATGAGAGAAGAGGTTCATAAATTACCATATAGATTCGATGAAGAAGCATTAGAAAGTGCTTTGAGGATAGACCAAGCCACCATTAATAGTGGCAGACAGGTCTATGGGTCAAACGGAAAGTTAACAAATAAAGACGCAGGGAGTAACTCTCCTGCCATCAAAATTCTTAAGAATAATAGAAATCCAACCACAAACAGGGTGACAAATCAACCCCCTATCAAGAAAGTAAGAGACGATTATCATGGGAGAGACTATTATCCTTTTAATGTAAATGCAATAGATCAACCCAGGAACAATGGGTACTACCCTAGGAACAATTACCAAAATTGGAACTGTAACGGAAATGGAAATGAAGGAAGATATGAGAGACCGCCATATGAGTTCAATTAGTTTGGTTCTTTTCATAGAACAAGGGGGCATAGCATAAAATCCTGTAGAGAATATAACTGGTTCATAGCAAGCTTACTGGAAGACCAACAATAGTTGTTCATAGAAATGTTCTTGAACCCGCAGGAGGTCACACCGGATAACAAGGGAACGAGACAAACCTAAGCCCCAATAGCCCCGCAAAACACAAACATTAGAATCTATCATTACCCATTTCCTGCGCATAAGGATGCAGAGACATCAAACCAAAATGGAGTAGCCCAAGGTAGCAACACTGGCATCCCACCGCAACTAGGACAGAAAGGTGAAGCTAGGATGATGGGATTAGTTGAGATCCTACACAATGAAGAAGAAGGGGAAGATCATGAGAATGAAAATGAGCAAATGGAAGTATATGAGGGTGTTGTTTCAGTGGTGGAACCAATACCTACTCCGATCGGACCCTATGAACTCATCAAGGATTTAAAAAAGACATATGCTCACATTTTGTTCATTGACATACTCCGGAACTCCCCTTCACATCACTTAGAACTACTAAAAGCAATAGAGTTGCTATATCTCGATCAAATTACTCCACCACCTAGTGAGCAGATCAACCATGTGGACTACGACATCAGTCCACCAAATTTAGAACTCAAAGATCTAGGGTTCTTTGACTTAAAGTAGATTCCTTTTGAGGTAGAGTTAACCAAGAAAGGAGACCCTGTGTTATATCTACAAGTTTGGATCTATGACACTTGCATCAAATAGACCTTAGTCGATGATGGGGTAGCAGTTAACATAGTCCCTTTTTCCCTATTAGAGAGGATGGGTCATGGACACACCAACATCACCACTTCATGAGATACTCTGAGCAGGTACGATAATCTAAAAGCTACCACAATAGGTAAGATTGCCCTTCCAGTGATTTTGGAACCTAAAACCATTCCTACCACATTCTACGTCATAGACAAAGACACGGGATACAACTTGCTCCTTGGAAGACCGTGGATACACAAGAGGAAAGCAATACCATCCACATTATTTCAAGAGGCTCGATTCTTACACTTGGGGAAGGTGTACGTTGTGAAAGGAGACCCAGAACCTTTTAGCATGTTGAAGTCAAACACATCAAACAAGCGTATAGGCATCCCCATAGACTATGAACTCCCTACCAACAAATTAATCGTCCCTAGTCCTACACCACAGTCAATATGCATCAAGCAAATAGAAACTCCAGAGAAAACCATAAATACTATGGAGATGAAAACTCTAGAAGATGAGGTACCGTCGAAACCAAAGGAAAGTGTTCCCAAGGAAAAAATAATTAAGACAATAGAATGGATAAAGTAGGACAGACCTCTCCAATTCCCTCTAGAAGTGCTCATGATCAGTTTTCAACCTGCCTACAAGCTATTCCCTTGCATAGGGGAGAAACCTCACAGAACTAAGGGATTAGTGTTCAAAACTAGTACGTTAGATTTGAGAAATGCAGACCCGCATGCTTTCTCAGATCCCGAGGAAGACATAATAGAAAGTTACACTCCTTTGTCACCTTTAAGTGAAACATGTGTCCCCAACACACCAGAAGAAACTGAGTCATATGAGCCTCTCACACCAGTGGAGGACTCATACAGACCTTTGACACCCATGGAAGAGGTGCATTCTATTGACAACGAATCAACCAACATAATAGGAATGCTCCCAAGGATGCTTATAGTATCCCAACCACAAGAGAAGCCGGCCACTTCTGCCTTAGTACAATAAAATGAACTAGGTGAATGGGAAGCACCTTTAGTAAAAATTGAAATGGTTGAAAGACTTCGTGATGAAGACGAAGAAAGTGAGGGAACATTTCACAAGGAGTGGAAAATGAGGGTGTCAGTTGGCGCTCATGACCCTGTTATTTTTGAGTTGCTAGGGAGTTATATCAAATATTCCATGGACTTAAGACCAGAACCCAATGGCAGGATGAGTATAAGCTTTGTCCCACCTAATAAGCAAAGGGAGCCATAAACTCCCCTTGAGTTGTTCCAATTTTTGCAAAGAATTCAAGAGAGACAAGATGTGAAAATCTACATGCAAGAACAGATCGACCTGTTAGCAGAGTTATTAAGATTTGATGGAGGCTTGTATTAGACCCCTTCCCATCAACAAGCCTTTCGAGACTTACTCCGTCTCACACTTCCAAGGGATATCACCGAGTTGGAAATGATAGAATCAAGTAACAAACCCTACATAATAGGAGAACTTGTCCTGAGAAGAGGTAGCACAAAGAATAAGAAAAGAAGATGAAAAAGAGCTTTCACAGAGGACTGGAAAGGTCCTTATATGGTCAAATAAGAAGTTTGAAATGATGCCTATCTCTTGTGCACAATGGAGGGAGAATAATTTGGTGAAACATCCAATGCCTTTCACCTCAAGAAATATTATGTTTAGAAACCAAAAAAAATCATAAAACATAAAAATACAAAAAAATTATAAAAAGCAAAAATGCCAAAAAGAATTTGTTTCTTGCATTAAAGTCAATGACTTGCTCTTGTGTTATTTTAATTGAGAAAAATCAAGTGAGGCATTCTAGAAAATACGAAAAAAAAGTGAAAAAAGAAAAAAAAGAGAGATACAAAAAAAAGAGTGAAAGAGAGAAGATTGTTGAATGTATGTACTCTTGGGTCGAGATCAGTCTAAGCTCGAAGCCTCAAGGGTGACATTCTAATAGAGAAAAAGAAAGGTAAAAAGCACACACACCCACTAGCTAAGCAAAGCCAAGAGTCTAGTAATCTCTAGGATCATCTGCTATCTAGGGACCCTAGTTCTTTCCCATTTATCTGATGGGGAGCACATAGTGGAAGCAAACACTTATCAACTTTTGAACCCGTCGAAGCCGTTGCACCCTTGAACTCACTATCAGTAGGACTTAATACCTTCGGCACACTCAAAAACTCTTCCACCGACACACCGATCTCACCGATGTTACCTTCGAACCACACTCGTCGGCATGACAAATACTATCGGCCATGCTAGGGTTCACTACGCTAATATACTTCATCACTCTGATATGCATCTCAGACCACGACTTTCTTTCAATGGCTCGAACCTCTCGTCGGCCAGACTATCCTCGTCGCTCTGAGCAAGGAATGCTTCATCGATGGCCTTTGTCCCACCGATAACAACTCCAACTCCTCCAATCCAAACCCTAGCACATGGAGATGCTAGGCTACCTACTGTGCACACTCCAATTTGGTCCTCTGTGTCACCGAATAGGAAAACAAAACAAGAAACAAAATAGATATCTGTACAACGAAGCCATTCCACTGATTTCGACAGAAATCTTATCAGTGGAATGCTTCACATCGACATTCGCAACAATGAAAAGCATGGAAGGGAAAAGAAATCTACAGTTATTCAATTTCGTATTTACAGAGAATGGAAACAAATAGACAATACAGAAAAGATTGATTTCTCCTTCACAATGCTCGATTACATTCGCACAAGTGCATTCAATTACAATATCATATGTCTGACTTTGTTCAATTCCCTGGGTTTATAAACTCGCCCAGAGTAGTACCAAACTGACTCCAAGCGGCTGGGAGACCAATCCAAGCGGCTAGGAGACAACCGTTTTAAATAGCCTCCAACTGCCCTACTGCCTATTTTTGGCATTATGCGGTTACAATTTGACAAAAGTCCCCTAAGTCACTTGGGACTTACAAAATGAACCTAGATACAAACTGAAATGAAAATGCATTGGTCAAATAGACCCTATTACAACAAAACACGATTTTCTAAACAAACATAAACTTAAATGCCTCACGGAGGCCACCTTGTGTTAGGTGCTCCTGCACCATACACCCCACTTAGAAAAGAACTCATGTCCCATGAGTTGAGTCCTTGTCTTGTACCACTTGTATCCATTGTTGCTTCATGCCTTCCCCACAATCTCTGGACTGCAACTTGCTTCCATGGAATCAAAAACTCATGCCTAGCATTGTAGGCTCTACTCACACCTTGCCATGAGTGAGTGCTTGCAACCAAACCCATACTTTGTTTGCCATTCTTCCTTACTGTCATCTCTGCCTAAACACCTGCATTCAAAACCTTGTTTGATGCTTCTTGTATTACTGCAATGGTAGAACATGTTTGCCCTTCAACTCTTGTTGGCTCTAGAGGACAAACAATGGTCCCTACTATGATAGCATCTTCTGCTTTCCAATCAACTTGTGGCTACTTGCAGACCTATTCTTTGACCTTCATCTGATCCATTTCAGACATTACCTTCTGATCTTCATCATTCAAAACTGAAATAACCTTCAAACTTTGATCTTTGGCAACCCCACTCCTTGAGGTATCCTCAACTTTCCTTATTTCTTCTTCATTGATCTGCACAAACTCTTTCTTACCCACCAAAATGATCTTGGCTGCCTTCTTTGCTTCAGCATCCTCTTGCAATGGTGTCATCACAAAAGTCTTACCATCCTTCTTGATGGTGTATGTGTTAGCATATCCATCATACAATGCTTGCCTATCAAATTGCCATGGTCTACCTAAAAGTAGGTGACAACACTCCATGGGCAAAATGTCACATAAAATTCTCTCCTTATATTCTCCAATCTGAAAATCAACATATGCTTGTTCACTTAGCAAAAGTGATTGACTGTCACTTACCCAAGATGCCCTGTAAGGACTTTGGAAATCTACAGTTATGCAATTTTGTATTTACAGAGAATGGAAACAAATAGACAATATAGAAAAGATTGATTTCTCCTTCACAATGCTCAATTACATTCGCACAAGTGCATTCAATTACAATATCATATGTCTAACTTTGTTCAATTCCTTGGGTCTATAAACTCGCCCAAAGTAGTACCAAACTGACTCCAAGCGGCTGGGAGACCAATCCAAGCGGCTGGGAGACAACTGTTTTAAATAGCCTCCAACTGTCCTACTACCTATTTTTGGCATTATGCAGTTACAATTTGACAAAAGTCCCCTAAGTCACTTAGGACTTACAAAATGAACCTAGATACAAACTAAAATGAAAATGCATTGGTCAAATAGACCTTATTACAACAAAACATGATTTTCTAAACAAACATAAACTTAAATGCCTCACGGAGGCCACCTTGTGTTAGGTGCTCCTGCACCATTATCCTTTACCTCGGGTCTATCTTGCTTGCCATCTATGATCTAAGTCTAGAGAACATCAATAAAATTTTCTACTTGTCTAAGTTGAAAGCTTGTCAGATTGTCTTATCTAGATAAGGATCAGTGTTTATCCTTTAGCAAAATCCCTAAATCAGAAGCACTCCATTTCACTCCCGCTCCCCCTTGAGTTTCAAAATCCTATCTCACAGCCTTGAATAGGTCTTTTATATCAGGACAACTTACAATCCCCTGGATTGCAAATCATACTAAAGAGCAGTCATGTTGTTTGTTCCACAATGCATTCATACTAAAATCAGAAAAGAGTCTCAAATCAATAAAGTCAATGTCATAACTCGTGACATTCAGTAGAATTAAAAGTTTTATTTCAGCATCCTTGTGTTCTTGCATTTGCATATCGTAAACTGCATCTCATATATATGCCAAAAATACAAAAACATGTCATCGTTATCATACTTGCATCGTTAAAAGAGTTGAAAGGTCAAGGCATAATCAAAAAGTTATTAAACTTCCAAAAATGCACAAGAGATGAGTACAAATCCGATACACGAAAACCATAAAAAGATGAACTTTCATAGATATATCCAAACTTTACCTATACGAGAGTATGAAAGAGCTAGGACAAAATGTTCTCAAGGGAAATAGAGGCTCCCCATGCAAGGGGGCATGATTTCAAAAGAAGAAAAAGTAATATCAAGGTCGGTTCTCTCCAACATAACCATCAGGTCTTCTACTCCTTTGCATATGAGTGTCGCTTGTCGCTTCATGAGACCTATGGGAGCAAGGCATCCTGCTGTGGATATGTGATCGTGAAGGCCCTGCTGTACTAGCATCTTGTCATCCAAAACTGAGACAAGTCATCTCCCAGAGCACTTGATTCTCACCCTTAAGGGTGTGAATCTCGGCCTTCAAGTCTGCACTCGCTTGACATCCATAATAGACAAGAGCGAAAAAATGTCGGTGTGTTTCCCAATAACAAGGGACACACTAGGATCAACCAAGAGATGATCTCGACTCAACCTAGTGAAGGGAGAAGCCAAGCCAATATTAATCTCACAAACAAAATCCCTCCACTCTTCAATATTACCTGCAAAGTGAACCAAAGGAGAAAGATATGTTAGTTCCCCATAAAAAGGAAAAAAAGAGAAAGGATGAAAGTGCAAAAAATGATAAACAAACATAGACTCACGTGGATCACCAGGCTGCCAGGTAGGGTCAAATTGTCGCATCACCTCATCGGAATGAGGAGGTCCAGGAACCACGGATGGACCCTCAGGGATGTCAGGTGCATCATCTGCATCATCTATATCATCAAGATGCTCATCTTGTACATCCTCGGGTAGGCCCTCGTTTGACGAATCATCACCATCAGGAATAGAGTCCTCGTCAGTAGACTCTAATCCCTCAACTACAATGAGTGCTTGGGAAGGAATCCCTCTCCCTCCCCTCTGTCCTCCGCGTGAAGATCTAGGAACTCTGGTAATGAAGACTCCAAGAGTCAAGGAAGTCCAAATAACTATCCTCTGACCTACCTCGCCCATCTCCTGAACGGACCTATAACAAGTAGACACTGGGGGCAACTCCTCATCAAACTGTTGTAAGATGTGCTCAACGTGGTGAGCCTCGACTAGACGATTACGATCTAAAACCTTAGACACCCTATTGACCTATTTTTCCTCTAGCCGGAGTCAAATAATTCAAGCAACGTCAGCCAATGTGCATATCCCCAATGTAAGTTATATTTGTGATCTTGAAGTCTGAACCCAAATCTCAAGGTCTGAAGCTTGTATGAAGAGGCTTACCATGTGAAAGAGCTTGAAAAAATAGGCAAGTTTGCTTTTTACATCACCCTAAAATTCGCTAAAATAGGGAAGTTATGTATGGTCAATGTTCTGGTCAAACTTGATTTTCCAGGGGGGGTGATATTCCTAGCATCAGTTGATATTTGTAATATCACCCCGATATCCATATATAACCTCTTCGTCCAAATATCACCCCAATATCCATATATCACCCCTTCGTCCAAATATCACCCTGATATTTGTAATATCACCCCGATATCCATATATCACCCCTTCGTCCAAATATCACCTCGATATCCATATATCACCCCTTTGTCCAAATATCACCCCAATATTTGTAATATCACCCCGATATCCATATATCATCCCTTCGTCCAAATATCACCCTGATATCCATATATCACCCCTTAGTCCAAATATCACCCTGATATTCTCCATATCACCCTGACCTTTTATGTATCACCCCAAATGCCGATATGATGATCGACACCATTCTGTCACGTTCAATAAGGCCCGTCCATGATGGTGACGTCACCATCATATCCCTCATAAGGAGTTTAAGTGCCAAAAGCAGTTTCAGAAGGCCAGATGCAGGGCGATATTTTCAGGCAGTTGACCAAAGCTTTGACCACATGTGTCTCCTCCGTCCTGGCGAATTTCGACATGATGTAAGAGGCAAAAATGCATGTTTTGCCTCCTCTTTCATATGGCAGGCTTTTCAGAGGGGTTTTTCTCACTTTTCAATTTTAGATCTAGCGTTGCATGCTTGACTAATGTGACGTTTCAGTAGCGACAGTTGCATATTTAGCTGAGGATATTTGTTGCATTCATTGCTACAAATTGATGACTCTACAAACCACATTAAAGGGGGGAAATATCTTTCATCTACCCATGTTCAAGATATTTTCTCACCATAACTCCTTGCAGGTGGACGTCCCTTCAGGGAGATATTTTCCTATCAGCGTCTATGGGCAATTTGATTGTAACCGACTGAGGCCAAATGAAGTGTTATATATACATGTAAAACAGATGTATATGGGGTTGATTGTTCTTCCGGGCTATTTTGTAATGGCTATTTGGCCTCTATAATCAATATAAACTGGTATTTTTGCCTCTCTATTATTATTTTTAGTACTGTGTCTATTCTCCTGGACCTCTCTAGAATTAATATGAGTCTGTGTAAGTCTTCCCAGCTGTGAGATTATTACTGTGTCTATTTGGTTGCAACCAAACACATTTAAATCTGGTGTATCACTTAGTTTATTTCAGCATTTCTTTTAGCATTCCTTCTAACCCTTTTCCCAGCAAGCATTAGCACTAGGTTTAGATGAATTTCTTTGAGTGTTAGGCTTAGAGAGAGGAAGCCGGCCTTCTCCGGAGGTCTGATCTCATTTCGCAAGGTCCCACACTTCGAGATCATTCCCATGTTACTCCAGATTGCTGAAGTTTCACAACTACAGCAAAGGGTGCAAATCTGGGTGATAACACACCCCATGATAGTACTCTCGGATCTTGCCATCTCGAGCCCAAGATCCCTCCATATCAAGGTAAGGATCAAAGATCATATCCTCATCCATAAGAGTAGTCACAGTGTGTAAAGAAGCATCAAAATGACCCACCTACATCCATCTAGCTGTTCTCGATAGTCGTTTGTCAAGAATCAGAACAAGCTTTTGGTAGGGCCTAATGTGCTAAAAAATCCAAGTCATAATCAAGGAAGAGTGACTAAAAGCAAGAGCCTCTCATTGTGCAATATGGTAGAAGTCCCTGTATAACATGGCTAAAATGTTTGGCCCCCAAGCATAGACCTTGCCCTGCTCAAGACCCTGTATAATTGGTGCCCAACACCATCTTAAGTGAGCTATGGCCTTGTCTCCAGACAACCTCAATGCAATCAAACCAATCAGGAACTTCCTCAAGAGAGGAATGCGAAGCCTTGGCACAGAAGTAAGCTGAACCCATGTCTGGTCCTCAGGGTGACTAACCCCCATGAATTGTGCCCAAGATACCTTGTCCTCAAAGGACTCGCTAGTGGGTAGAATGAGAGGATGTCCTCTCATAGGAACTCCAAGAATGCGGTAAATATCAAACAAAATGATAGTCCACTCTCCTAAAACCTGTGGGAACCTAAAAGTGTTCATGTCTACATCCCAGTAAGTTAAAATGTCACAACATATGCGTGACACGTGGTGAACAATTGGCACAGGGTGTTACCACAATAATGGGTTACACTTTCTGGGACATCCTGATTTTTGCTAAAATCACATATTTTTAGAAAATATAATGATTTAATCCTTGAAAGGTTCCATTTAAAGGATTTTAATTGAAGAGGGTTTGATCAAACCCCCTTAGATTCAAACCCCCATGGATAGAACCCCGCTAGTTTTAAACCATACCTATAATGGAGTCTCCTCTACACCTATCAAAATGCTAATAAAAAATCACTTTTGATTTACCTTTTGGGGGGTCAAATGAATTCATTTAAAATTTATGTTTTGTAAGTATGTAGTCATTATTATAAGCTTCCCCAAAAGTATAGTTTTAAATATATTTAATTTGATTATTATATTTATTTTTTATTTCTTGTGAATGTAGTTTTTTCAATGAACATCAAGGTCTTTGTTTCACACATACAAAAAATAGGAAAATAGAGAAAAAAATTCTAAAAAATACATGTCCTCTAGGTATTGATGTCCTTATTCCAACAAAAAAAAATTGAATTTTGATACATACAAAAAATGTGTTGGATGGTTTGACTTCAAACCTTAGTTAAAAACAAAATATTCAACAAAACATTATGAAACCAAATTCATCCTCTATATATTGGTGTTACCAATCTAAATTCAAAAGAATCAAAATTTTATCCTTTGTAGAAAAAAAGTTATGTGCGACAGAATACACATCACTTTAAAAAAATGTTATTTACTATTAAAAACTAGTTATCAAAGGAGATGCAAAAAATTTACAATTTAACTTCAAATTTTTTTAAAAAAATATATTTAGAATCTACAGACAAAATCTCACAAATCACTAGTTCGCATCATCTTCAAATTCCTAACGATTTAGTGACTATAGGTGTCAAAAGTGAAGATTTAGTTCAAAATGTTAATTTCAATGTCAGGTTTGGCCAAAAAGTGTAACCCATTATTGTGGGATGACCCCACATGACATATTCTATCTAGGCATGTCCTCCTCAAGATAGCACAATCCTCATCACTCAACGAAGCAAACATCTTTGAGAGCCACATCTGCTCTCGGCAAGCATTCCATCGGATGCGCATGTCCTGTAAATCAGAAAAGAACTTTAAATTAGATCTCGTAAACTTGCAAAAATCCTAAAAATCATAAAAATTGTAAAAAATCTCACACAAAAAAGCTTATAACCATCAAATATTGCAATAAACAGGCGAATACAGTAGTCAAATTAAATCATATCAGAGTGAAAAGAATGTCAGAAAACATCAAATTTGAAGAAAAATTTACCCAACAGGGTCGCCCCCTGGCCGACCCTATTGTCAAACAAATCTCCCCCGGGCGACCTGCCTGACAAAAGTGGCGACCCTAAGTGGAGATCCCTCAAGCTAAAAATGCCCTAAAATCTTCGTTTCTCGGCTAATTTCAGAAAACGAAAGACCTATCCTACTCTAAACGATGAAACAGAGACAATGCAACAAGAAGAATTGCAAAAAATAAACCATTTTAAGAGATTTTTCATAAACTTTAACCTAGGGTTTAGAAAAGGGTTTTTCACTATTTCCATACCCAATTTTCTGCAGCTAAAGAAGAGGTGGCCATCTTCGTGATCTTCCTGACAATATCTACTCAATGACTATTCACACAATCGATTTTGTCACCGATTCACTCCAATCTAACAAATTTGCTTGCTTTGTTTACCCTTAGCTTAGTTTCTTTTATGCATTCTTAGATTTTTTTTTTATTTTATGCATCATTTTGCGTTCATTCATTCCTACAGGTCTCACCGACAAAGGCAAACAACTAGTTGAACTCTCATAATCTATGGTAAGTTTGTCATTTCAGTTTTCATTATTCATTTTGATATATTCAGATGCTGGACTAATACTAGTTATTGCAAGTATAATTGCGAGAAAATTGACAACAGGTAAGGCCTAGTTTGAGAATGGTACCTACTTTTCATGTAGACTACCATCCTGGAGGGGGCAAATATGTAAGCACAAAAATCATGCACAACCTCCACGAGGACCCCTATGATGATTTTAATCCTTGTCACGTACATGTAAGTGTGAAATAATGTCCTCTAAGCATCAAACCTCTTGATGATGTGTCTTCTTTTGTCTTGTGTTGTTTCTTCTTTATCGTTTTCCCTCTCTCTTTGTCGTCAACACTTTTGCAACACTTGTCGATTTGTGTTTTCTAAGCTTTCAACCTTGTTCCTAAGCCTTGTATGTGTCTTGTAGGTGATTTCTCACCTTTCCCCTATGTTTTTCATCCTCTCCACCCCCTAGAATCCTTTTAGAGGTCTCCCCTATCCATCTCCAACTTTCAGTTTTCAGTTTCACTCAACCAATCCAAATGTCCCCCTACTATTTCCAGATCTCCCCCCAAGAGATCCTACTTTGCAAGTGGAGATTTGGATTCTTGCACATGATTGACCTATTTCTGGAGGCAAATCACCTCCTTTTCATCTTCTCTACCATCTCCAATCATGTATTTCCTCTCAGACCCCTTTCTTTCTAGATGTCCCGCCAGGCAACCCTCAAAAAGCAAAATCCCCCCCTCAGGCAACCCTACTGGTGAAAGGGGCGACCCTGTCGCATTTCCATCTGCAGAAAAACTTAAGTTTCTAACTCAAAATAGCTCCATTTTTGCTTGTCTTTCTTCCAATTCACATGATTTTTGATGCCTAATATGGAGTTGACTATTTCATGCACCCACACATGCATAATTAGCTCCATTTGATCTAAAATTAACAACTCATTCTCTCTCATGCATTCTTCCAACTCCAATTCCTCTTCAGTGATAAGCTATTATTGATTTATCACTCCCTAATTAACTGAGTTCGTTGGGTAATCAATCTAGTTCACTCCCTAATCAATCCTTGTTAACTCATCAATGAATTGAGTTAACTTTTCAATCAATTCCCTTCTTCCAACCTATAAATACCCCCCTCCCTCAAGCACAAAGGGAGGCAAATTCATTGTGCACACAGCTCTTGCTAAGTTTTTGCTCTCCAATTAGCATTCTCATGCTCACACAGGACGAAGGTGCCTTTTATTTGTTCATTATCCATCAAAGATTTCACATAAAGCTCTTCAAGCATCGTTACGCTACTTCAATCAATGACATTGTGCTCATCAAAAGCTCTCATTGAGCTCTCTTAAGCTTCTACAAGCTTCTTTTGCTTCTTTGTGTTGTCTTGTCGTCAAGAGGTCTTCCCGCTGCTTCAAGAGGATACGAGGTTGCCATCAAGGATTTCTGAGGGTAGTGGAGTCACACAAATCTTCTCTATTTCAGGTTCCTCTATGCTTTTTGTCAATTAGTAGTAATTAGAAAATTGAAATTTCTCTTGGGATTAGTAATTTATTGCTTTTTCCTTGATAGAAAGGTTAGATCTAGCATTTTAGAAGTAATTTGCATTCATAGTTTAATTCATTTAATTGCAATTTCCTTTTCTAGATTAAAAGTTTCAAAAGATTCAAAAAACCCCAAAAACATAGAATAATTGCATTAGGTTAAATTCATTCTAATTGCATTCATATTTCCTTTCTTAGATTAAAAAGCATCTTTTATTTCTGAAATATCAAAAAAGGACAAAAACAAGTTTTGCATGTCATATAGTTGTATTCATAAAATATAGAAAATAACAAAAACATTGGTCACATAGATAACTTGCAAACCCTTGATACCATCACAAGGTCAACAAACGTCAACACACAACTAAACCCTAGGTCAACCAAAACCCTAGGTCAAACCCTAAAGTCTAGTCAAGGTTAGTCCACATACACCTATCCTTTGTCTTGGCTCAAGAATGTGCCCACGATTAAGAGGTGAATGGGTGAGGGCAGTCCTCGGCGAGATTGAGGAAATTCATCTGAGACCTCAACAAGATCAACTTGTCTTACAACAACTAGAAGCATTTAGACAACTTCAAATACAACATAAAATCATCCAACAAATTGAAAGACAAGAAGCCATCAATGAAAGTGATGCAAGAGCATCCATGGTCAATGGCAATCTTACATCACCAAAAATATTTTAATTTCTATTTGTTTGTTTTCAATAAGGTTTATGGGCTTGGGAAATAATATTTTAATTTGCAACAAATATAATTTTCCTTGGGCATATTGGTAAATGTAATTTTTGTGGAAAAATGCCCCGGTAATTTATAAATGCCTCAAATAGTGGAGAATATCTTTCCTAGGCATAGGCATTAAATTCTATTTTAGTGGGGGCTAATTTTTGTCATAAGTGGGGTTGATTCTGTCATAAGTGGAGCTGCCAAGAATCATGGAATTAATGGCAATTATTATTGTAACCATCATAGTGTAAGGAATCTTGTAAGTGGTCTTTATGGCCTAGGTTGGTGGACCTAACTCCCAGAATTTTATTTTATTAAATTCTAAGATTTGTAACTCCAAGAGGGGGTCGTAATTATGAGACTCAGTTTCGGTAAAATGAGTATAACTTTCTCATATCTTATCCAAATTATGAAATTTAAAATGTTCTAGAAATTTGGGAAGAGGGCCCATGAAACCCAGAAACCCTTTTAGAAAATTCTAAAAAATGAGGGTACGGTGAAAGGAATAAGTGACGGATTTTTATTGGAACTAGGAGAAGAAAATTGAGGAGAGACCCAGATGTTGGGGAAGGAGTTTAGAGATGGAGAAAATTATTTCTTGCAGGTGTTGGATGTGTAATTCTTAGAATCTCACAAGCTTCCTTATTTTGTAATGCATTTTCAAATTTGAATAAAAGATTGTGTGCAGATTTCTATTCTTATCTTTGTTGTAATATTTTATTTTCAGCCTTCTTGCATAGGCTTGTTGAAGTGTTGTGTTGCAGATTTGAATGGATTAGTATCTCATTGTTGCATCAATTGGTAAATTAATATCTCCTCTCTACATCAATTGGTATCAGAGCTCAGAAGGTCTGGGCAAGAGAGTTTGGTGTTTGTGGGTTTTTGTTTGTGCAGGTTGAAAAGAGAACCTGGTTGCCAAAAGACTAGGTAGAGGAAAAGAGAAGAGACCTAGGTGAAGCAAAGAGAAGAAGAAGCAAGGTGAAAGAGACTTGCTTGAGGAAAGATGGATTTGTTTAGAAATTACTTGCAGGCTAGAGGTTCACAAAAGAAGAAGCAAGAAGAAAAGGAGAGGAAGAGGAAACAAGAGGAAAAAGAGATGAAGAACAAAAAAGAGAAGGAAAGGAAAATGGAAATTGACCAAGAGATCAAGGAGTTGAAGCAAGCCATGGAACAAACGAGAAAAGATATGGAAAGAATAGTTCAGCAGTTGCAAAGTTGGCACTTATCAGTGAAGAGGAAGGTTACATGGCCCATCAAGAAAATTGTCCAAAGAAGAAGAAGACAAGCAAGGACAACAGCAATAGAGGAAGAACAAAAGCAATCTCAGATAGAGGAAGAAGTAAGCAATTAAATGGTGAGTACATCTATGACTATTTTGACATCAAGCATTGAAGAAGACAAAGTAGACATGGTTGTGGATGAGCCTTCATTTCATTTTCAGTCTCAAGAGAAAGTTGAACAAGTAGAAGAGCATATTACTGTTAATGTTGCTGATAAAGTTGATGTTGATAATGAAGTTGCTGATAAGGTTGCTGTTATAGAGTTGCAGACCAAGTTCTTGCAGTTGGATGTTGTTATATTGCAGGGATCACCAAAGGAGTGTGAGAAGCAAAGTAAATAATACATTGTTGGTACTGACCAAGGTGTTTTGAGGAATGAAGTTGTCATTATTCAGGTGTAGGTATCCAAAGTAGCAGATAAGAAGAAGTTGTTTCCATTTGACAGACCTAAGAACCTTAACAAGAAGTTGGGAAAGCCTAAAGTGAAAATGAAGACCAATTGGAGTTGTTTCAAAGAGGACAAGAGGCAGAGCATAGAGGACATCAAGGAGGAGCATTCAAAGGATGAAGACCTGTTACTACCCTCCATCTAAGAGGGCTTGGATTTTCTTTTGGTTAGGAGTCTGATGCAGGAGCATCCATGGTCAATGGCAATCTTACATCACCAAAAATATTTTGATTTTTGTTTGTTTGTTTTCAATAAGGTTTATGGGCTTGGAAAATAATATTTTAATTTGCAACAAATATAATTTTCCTTGGGCATATTGGTAAATGTAATTTTTGTGGAAAAATGCCCTAGTAATTAATAAATGCCTTAAATAGTGGAGAATATCTTTCCTAGGCATAGGCATTAAATTCTATTTTAGTGGGGGCTGATTTTTGTCATAAGTGGGGTTGCTTCTATCATAAGTGGGGCTACCAAGAATCATGGAATTAATGGAACTTATTATTGTAACCATCATAGTGTAAGGTATCTTGTAAGTGGTCTTTATGGCCTAGGTTGGTGGACCTAACTCCCAAAATTTTATTTTATTAAATTCTAAAATTTGTAACTCCAAGAGGGGGGTTGTAATTATGAGACTTAGTCTCGATAAAATGAGCATTACTTTCTCATATCTTATCTAAATTAAGAAATTTAAAATGTTTTGGAAATTTGGGAAGAGGGCCCACGAAACCCAGCAACCCTTTTAGAAAATTCCAAAAAATGAGGGTCTGGTGAAAGAAATAAGTGACAGATTTTTATTGGAACTAGGAGAAGAAAATTGAGGAGAGACCCAAATGTTGGGGAAGGAGTCTAGAGATGGAGAAAATTATTTGTTGCAGGTGTTGGATGTGTAATTTTTAGAAGCTCACAAGCTTCCTTATTTTGTAATGCATTTTCAGATTTGAATAAAAGATTGTGTGCAGATTTCTCTTCTTATCTTTGTTGTAATATTTTATTTTCAGCCTTCTTGCATAGGCTTGTTGAAGTGTTGTGTTACAGATTTGAATGGATTAGTATCTCATTGTTGAATCAATTGGTAAATTAGTATCTCCTCTCTACATCAGAAAGTAACAGCTTACCCACACAGAGGTGGAACCATAGAAACCCAAATAGATGAAGAGTAACTCGTGACTCTTTGGGTCATAGGGTTATCTCCACAACAACATTCATTGAATGAAACATTTACATTAGCACACAACAACAAAGACCCCAGGGTTGACCCCTCTCCACAAAGTCTAGCTCTCCAATGAGCCAGACCCCCGTTGTGTCTCACCTCCTCTCGACTGGCTACTTTCACGAGAGCGAGAGTGATGTGGCAAATCACCCCATGGCAAGGAGGGAAGGGTCTGTGTGCGTGTCCGTGTGTGTCCATTGACCCCATGGCAAGGAGGCAAGGAGGGAAGGGTTTTATTTGTTCAGATGATTGACTCCATTGACCTTTGAGATATGCTCTAGATTACTTTAGTTTCAATCTAAGTAAAATATTTGTATATAGGATTAGTATTAAGAGTGTAGAGTTACTTCTTTAAATAAGTTAGTGTTGACCTTTTAGTTATAAGGGAACGGGTTGAGTAATTGTTAAACCAAAGAGTTAATTGCTTTATCTTTTTGAATATAGCAGTAATTATTTATTATATTAAGACTGAAATTTTGGTTATATTGTTCTAATGCATAACAATTGTCTATGATTTCGATTGAGATTTTTGAGAAATTAATCATGTTATGGATTTTGTTTAACATAAAGAACTACATATATACATTTCTATCTACAACATGAGTTTCCCTTTTTGATCTAAAATTATGCAACAAGTATTGAATGGGATAGACAAGTATATTGCACTTGATTTCAGGAAAGGAGGTAGCTTGAGTGCCTTGTGATTGTTGAATGATTATATGATGGAGTTAGTTATTTTCTTTCTTTATATGTATTTTTGGGTTACTTCTCAGGCTAGGATGCTAAATGTGGGCAACTAGAGAAGGCTTTTTCTCCTTTTTAGGATTTGACCATAACTATTTTAAGTGTTTGGGCCAAGCCATGTTCTGTAATGCTCCCTACTTGGAGTATGTTTGTTTTTACATAATAAACATACTTATTGTACCCTAAATCATATCATTAAAACTAGGGACTAATTAGTATTCATAATATACTCGATGATTACTATATTTAAGCCCTATTCCTTACCTCTTACCTAATCATCAATCCTACGGAGGATCGGGGATAACCATGTTAGGGTGCTAGAAAACTATTCTCCACAGGTGAGGCCTAGGGGTTTCATGAACACCTGTCAATACCACCACCTAGCCCAAGCTTCAGGAACACTCGTCCATACCACATTGGGGAGTAGGTCCAAGGGTTTCATGAACACCCGTCAATACCACCACTTGGTCCGAGAGCTTCAAGAACACCAGTCCATACCACTTCAGGGCTCACCTTCCTTGTGAGACACTAATTTTGCCTCTCCCTAACAACCCAACCAATCCTCATGAGGGGCAATAGAGAAAGATTAAGGACTAGTTCATGAATATACTAATCCCTTATATATCATGAATATATATTATATGTATATAAGCATAGTTATTATATAAATAAGAATTAATAGCTATAATCTTATTTAACGTATTTTAGATATAAATCTATATATATAGAATAAATGAAATAATTCATAGATATTCATTTATTTCCCTTAATAGAATACACGTATAATATTAACATAAATTAACATTTATGAATACATAAGGATAGGGTGTAGCATACTTATCTGCTATTGCACCAAGTAAAATAATATCAAATCTGCTATACCAATTTATGTTTTGTTGTTATACTTAGAAAAATATATCATAAATAAATCATTACTTGCTTGCCTTAAATCATACCTTCACTCTCTCCTTTTATGTCTTCTTAATGGAGGTGATCTCAATGATAGTCACAACCTTTCACCATGAACATCTCTCCTAAAAAATCACACCTCTTGGTAATATACTCGCTGCCTTTACTAACACAAAGCGTTGCTCTTCTATAATTAATTCGCATCTTCTCTCATTATGTTTCACACCTCTTCATAATCAAAAGCGCTCTATTGACAAATCTCATTAATTCCTTTATTTTAATCGAACTTCTTCATCATAAAATCGTGCTTCAATAAAATGGATTTGAATGGGTTTAAATAAGATTTTCTATTCTTTGAATATTCTCATAGTCGGCCTCATGAAATGTATTAAATAGAAACATTTAGACTTTGGCGCTCCTCATGGTCGGCCTCATACAAGGCAATGATTTAAATCTTAATTTAAATCTGATGTAATCATTATTGTTGTCAAGTATAGTCAGCCGCCAAAAGAATAATCATTCTTCTATACAAATCAGCTATAATAGATATGTATTATTAATGATTAAGTTTTACAATAGATATAGTAATAGATTCTTATCATTACTAGTTTCATTCATATCTTTAATTTGAATGAATAATAAACTCACAATAAAATAATCAATTCATAAATATTTTCAATTATAAATTATTAATATAGGGGCATGACATGTTCATTGAAATAGATGAAAGATTGTCTAGCAAAACTTTATTTATATATTTCTCTACCACATCCGGTTTGAAATATTGCACATCATCATTTAGATCTACATTTAGACATTAGGTTGCATCGAGTGTTCCCTCTTGCCAGTTGTTTCCAGGTTGCTATGTTTTTCATGCAGGGCTGGGCTTCCTTCATGTCATGAAGGAATCTGAGGAAGTGTAGTTGCTTCATGGTTGGGCAGAAAAGTGCCTGAGCCATGTTCTTGTCTCTCGGCTTGCAGATGACCATATGGTTTAGTGATGGCTGGAGATAGTGATTTGATTTATTATTTGTTACTTGTACTTGATTATTGTACCTTATTATTTGAGATGACTTATGGCATGAGAGCCAACATGGACATTGTCCATTCTTTTATAGTTCTAATACCTGGTTATGACACGTGGATTGTAAGATGTAATTTCATTATTGTTGATATATATAGAGATCTATGTTTTTACTTGAGTTGATGTAATTAAGTGGATTATTTACTTCAATAACTTTTGTTATGGAATGTGTACTTTACAAACAAGCCTGTAGGTCTTGGTATGCAAAGTTGGATAAGTACTTACTCTAGCAGGGTTTCAAGAAAGATACCACAAATACTAATCTTTACATCAAAATTGAAGGTGAACGAATTCTAATTGTTGCTTTGTATGTTGATGATATAATCTTTTATGGATATGATGAGATGTGTAAGAAGTTTGCAGAAGAGATGCGGAAAGATTTTGAAATGTCTATGTTAGGTGAGCTATCATTCTTTCTTGGACTCCAAATTACTCAATCAGATGATGGCATCTTTATCTCTCAATCAAAGTATGTCAAGGAGATGTTGAAGAAGTTTGACATGGAAGATTGCAAACCTGTGAGTACTCCTATGGTAACAGGTTGCCATTTGAGTAAAGATGATGAGTCACTTGAAGTTGATCACTCTGTATAGATCTATGATTGGGGGCCTACTATACCTAACAACATAAAGTCTTGACATTATGCAAGCTATGTGTTTGGTTGGAAGGTTTCAAGTTGATCCTAAAGAAACACATGTGAAGGCAGTTAAGAGAATATGCATATATTTGAAGAGCACTCTGAAACATGGGTTGTGGTATCAAAAGGGTGATGATTTTTCCCTGATTGCTTAAACTAATGCAAATTGGGAAGGGAGTGTTGATGATAGAAGAAGTACTGGAGCGGAGGAGCTTTCTTTTTGGGAGATAGGTTGGTCTCATGGATTAGTAAGAAGCAAGATTCAGTGTCCTTATCAATAGCAGATGTAGAGTATATAGTTGCAACATCCTTCTGCACTCAAGTGTTGTGGATGAAGCAAATATTGAAGGATATCAAGGTAGTATATGATGAGCCCATTCCTATTCTCTGTGACAATACAAGTGCCATCAATATTTCAAAGAATCTAGTGATGCATTCTAGAACCAAGCACATATCTATCAGGTATCACTTTTTGAGAGAGAAGGTTGCAAATTAAGAGGTCAGATTGGAGTATGTTCTTACAAAGGATCAAGTTGTAGACATCTTTACAAAGGCACTTTATAAGGACACATTTCAGTATCTCAGACAAAAGTTAGCGGTGATTTCCTCTCCTTCTAACTAGATGCATAGATAGTGCATCTATTTAGGGGGAGCAGTTCAAGACATATTTTTATCCCTGGATTGATGGAGGCTACCTCTCAAGGGGAGCAGATAATGGAAGACAAGGATTGATCAGTCAAGGGGAGTTGACAGATAAGGAGCAATGAAATAAGATACAAAAATGCAGACACGGGGAGCTAAAGGAAGATCAGTTCAGAGGAAGACCACTAGCCCTTTGTCCTTGATGTCAAAGGGGGAGAATTTACATATCAAGTTAAGTGCTACCATCAATGCCAAAGGGGGAGATTGTTGCATATGTATTGTCATTAATGTCAACAATGTTGTGTTGAGGAAGGTTGGAAGTGGAAGTGATGATGTCAGTAGTGGTATGATGTGCTGATATGGTGTGTTGATTAATGATGCTCAGAGTTGCCAAAGGATAGTGATGATCAAAGAAGAAGACAAAGGAGTAATGATCAGAGATGGATCAAAGAAGTTGTGAAGTGAAGGGTAAGGTGATGAAAGTCATGTACTATGCTTACTGATTAGATCAATATCATCTGTACATAGTTGTACCCTATCTTCTAAAGTTCAATGAAGAGGTGAAAGCAGTGAGTTGAAAAGTATGTTGGTACAAAGAAGTTGAATATTCTTGTTTTGATGAAAGGAATTGTGATTGTTGTATGATGTTCTACGAATGAAGTCTCTAGTGTGGTGAATGTTGTATTGATTATTTCCTAATGAAGAGAATTGCTTTAGTTTTTGAAATAAAGTGAAAAAGGGTTCAAATAATCCAAGGCACTGGAGGTTGCACAAAAGAATCTTGGGAGAATGCTCTGCATTCCTCCGCGTTTGAAGGTATGGTCTTGAGGTTTGGGAGTTAGGCAGAGACAGGTGTGAAGAAGGTATGTAATTGATTTCAAAGCATAGAAGTTATCGCATAAAATTCTAGAGCTAGCAGAGTGAATATAGTGGTTCAAAGTTGTTGCAGTCAAGATGAGTTAGAGGAATGCTCTGCATTTCTTCGTATTTGAAGTTGTGATGTTGAGGCTTGAAGGAAAGTCATATACAAATGAGAAGAATGATATATTCAAGTCTCAGATGATAAGGTGTACCGCAGAGGTTCTCTGGAGTCAGCAGAACAAAGACATATCATGATGCTGACAGAGTTGTCTGAAGGAGAAAGCAAAAATTGCCATATTTCGCTGCATTTCATTATTTGACTTTGATGTTTGGAGGATGAGTTCAATTAGTCTCTATGTTTGTTCATGTTAGGTTTCAGGTGTTGAAGTGCACCGCAAGTTGGTTTCTCAAAGTTCTATCTCAAGACTGTGTGTTCAATGTTTGTAAGTGGTTCAGTATCTGGTTGTTTGTGCTAGAAAGAAAATATACAATTTAGAAGAAGGAAGGTTTGAGAAGATTTGTGCAAGTCTTATGTTGCTTGTAAAGTGTTTCACATGATGCTAATTGGTCTCTCCGGTATCACTTTAGGTCTAGAGCTATTTTGTGGAAGGATAAGTGTTTGTTGGGTTAACTCCATGTGTTTTGATGATCCCACCGGATGTTTGGAAGTATGCACCAGCTTGGAAGAATGTGTTAAGGAAGAATAGGTCCTAGTTATCACTTGGCTTGAACTGCATTGGATTTATACATCATTTGGGCGTTGACTTGTTGTGGTTGTTGCACGTTTCATGTTTACATGTTTCATCTTGGCCGACGAAGGAGAAATATTTTGTAGTTTGCGGAAGATATAAATAAAAAATCCTGTTTGGTGTGAAATGTATGAGTGTGTGAGAGTGTGCAAGGGCGTGTGTGTGAGTGTGGAAGTGAGTGAGTGAGTGAGTGAGTGTGTGTGTGTGAAAGGGTGTTGAAGGTAGCAGATCTTGTTGTGCAGAGAAGTTGAAGATTTGTTTTAGTGTGAAGTGTGTTGATGTTGCGAAGGTGTTTGATCAGTGGAATTTGTCAAGTGTGATGTACAGAGGTTGTAGCCTCATTCTGTAAGTGTTGTTTTATTGTATTTCAGGGAGTTGCAGCTTCCTTTGTGTTGTAGCCCATAAATAATAGTGTAATCTTATTTTTACTTGTGAGGCTAGATTTGGACAGTAGATCCAAGCAACTTGCTCACCTTAGTTTTTCCCTTCTAGGGTTTTCCACGTAAATCTCATGTTATGGTTGTGTGCTCATGTGTTGTGCTTTGATTTTCTTAATTTGCTTTATCATTTATTTATGGTAGTAAAAGGATTTGGTTGATAAAGATAATTTGGATTAATTTTTGGCATATACTAATTCACCCCCCTCTTAGTATATCAGTGTGTTCTAATAGATGGTACTTGCTATTGAAGTGCAACATTATGCGATGAGCAATTTTTAGGGTAAGTGGCCTAGTAAATATCACCTTTCTCAAGAATTTTGTAAATTTGTTACCATTGCATGTCTTCTAATAGAGGCAAACTTTTAGGCAAGAGCTTGATGCTCTTAGTGAGATGCTTAGAAAGTGTGAGCATGAAAATGACTTGATATAGAATGATAGTGTTGGCAATACGTGTTGTCATTGATGTCAACACTTAGAGAAAGGTCAACACTCAGTTTGTGATGATGATATACCAGTGAAATATAGTGGTGATGTTGATGTTCATGGTTGTATGTCATGCCTGGATTAATTTCAAGACAAGGTATATTAAGCATGCTTGTGGTCAACAAAGTAGTGAGATGCAGTAATGTTCCTAATGTTCATGGTTGGATGTCATGTCCCAGTCAAGTTGCTGGTCAAGAAAGATGTTTTCATGATGAGATATTAAGATGAGAATTATAAGCACAAAGATGATTTCATGATTAAATATTAAGATGGGAATTAGAAGCACAAAGATGAATGATGAAATATTAAGATGGGAATTAGAAGCACTAAGATGAATGATAATACATTAAGTTATGCTGAGGATGAGAAGAGGTTGCTGAGGACCTATGGCATGGTTCATGATCCTTCCTATTGTTCCCAAGGATGTATGTGTTGTTACATGAAGATTTTGGTTTTTGGATGTTGGTGAAAGTTTTTGCTACATGAAGATTGCTTTGAAGACTGTCTGGGAGAATGCTCCACATTTCCTTTTTGTTAGTGTTGAGTCTCTGTGGATTGGAAGATAGGTTCATATAGTGTCAAATTATGTATGTTCCAAGTTTCATGGTGTTTGGATTACCGGAAGAGTGTTTTGCAGTTGACAGTTTGAAGACAGTGTTGGTTCTAAAGAAGATATTCACTGTGCTGTAATGTTTGGCTCCACATTCCTCCATGTTTGAAGATGACGTCTTGTGGTTTAGAATTTAAGCTCAATGTCTTATGAAGGTGTTATTTCCAAAGTTTCAAGTCTCTACACCTTCCGTAGTGAAAGTTATAAGTGGTAGAGTTATGGTCTGTATTATGTCTGAGAAAAGTAATGTTGAAGGCTTGTTGAAATGTTCCGCATTCTTTCGCAAGAGAAGAATTGCCTATGCATATTGGTGGACATATTCAGGGATGTGTATTACATGCATCCTTGTAGTTTCAGGTGTTTTGGTACTCCGCAAGGTTAATTTCTCAATGATAGTGTGTTATAGTGTGTTTCGGATGGTTGTTTGATCTGTGTCCATATTTCAAGGTATGAGGCACAATGTATTTACTGTGCGGAGTTAGAGGTGTATCTGAAGGTTTTGTATGATTCATGAAGACTAATCTGGAAGAATTTCATGACCTTTTTTGTTTCTAGTACCGCACAAGGTTTTCAAGTAGTTGTGACCGTTATACTTCAAATTTCATGTCACTTAAGGTTGTCCTATTTCAACTGAGTGGTGTGTGCATAGGTGATTCCTTGAAGAATGGTGTTGTGAAGGATGTTTAGGATTGGACTAAGCATGAATTGGGATCTGCAAAGTGTGTTTTTCCTTCTGGAGTAGTGTGTTGTTCATGATAGGGCTTGCCTTATGCATGTTTCATGTTGTGTGATCTCTGGTTGATTTGTAAAATGTAATATCCTTGTTTTATTGGCTGACTTGTAATGAAAACAATGTAATGTCATGTATATATTGTAAACCTAGTTGGTCTAGGTGAGGTATGATTGCAAAAAATGAAAATATAAAAGTGTGAAGGGTAGAATATGAAAATCAATGCATTGTGATGTTCAACTGAAGGAGAAAGAGTAGATGTGTTAGAAGCTGTCCTAATTCATCTTGAAGACATTTTTGTGACCGGAGGGAAGTAAAGAGTGTGCCCAATTGATCCAATCATCAGAAGAAGCAAAATTGCAACCATCAAAGGTGTGAGCTTCAATGTCAGTTTTCAGGTAGCAGAAGAACTATCATACTGTAATATTTTTTGAGTTTGTTCTCAGTTTAGCAAGTAGTTGCTTCCTTGAGAGTGACCCTAAAAAAAAGTCAACAAGGAGTTGTAGCTTCCTTGGGAGTGACCCTAAATCAAAGTTTTCAGGGAGTAGTAGCTTCCTTGGGTTGTAGCCCTAAAACAAAGTTGTAATTTTGAGCTTCATATATTGTGAGTTAATCCTCACCGTGGTTTTTCCCTTCTTGGGTTTTCCATCTATATCTGGTGTTATGTGTTGATGTGCATTATGTTAATCTTTCATGTTTACATTGATGTTGTAATGCTTAAGTTTTAATCTTCTCTGGAGGACTTGAAGTTTGATTAGATACTGATTCACCCCCCCTCTTAGTATCCTGGTGTGTTCAACATATAGATTGCCTTATTGGGATGATATGCCCCCTTTAGATGGAAATAAAATTATAGCACTAATAGCATATAAATTATTTGGGTTAGACAGGGAATTTAGTTTTGTGGAGTGATTTCATAGTATTTTGAAATCATTCTTTGCTATCCTAATTAAAGTGCACTAAATTGTCTTAGTGCTACTTTTCCTTTATCATAACAACTTGTATATGAAGTGACAAAGCATTACTTTGCAAAGTCATGGGAGATCACATATAAGATGTTTCCTTTGAATAAATCTAGAATAAAACATAAAAATGACCCTCTAGGCCATGAAAAGTTATCTACAATGGTTAGATGTAAGTGTTGGAAGAACATTATGAGTAGTCTTGTGTGGGTAGAAAATTAGCTAGTTTTATAATTTGGAGAGCTATTTATATATGCATGTTAATTACAATTTTGATAAGATGAATTTGAGAAATTTTTCCAATATTAAAGTGAAATGGTATTTTTCTAATGTAGAAGTCATCTCATTCATGTTGTGTTTTTTCTTAAATTAATTCTAAACTTAGAGCTTCTTGTTACTATTTAGCACAGTTTTTAGAATTTGTGTTTGCCAATTATGAAGCAATTAGCAAAGTTGATTGTAAATATTCCATGGAAGATAAATGCAACAAGGGCTATTTTTTCTCTAATTTTTATAAATAAAATTATAATTTGATGGTTTTTATTTATGGGGAAGACATTTTTAAGTTGTTTGGTGTCAAAGCTACAAAGGGGGGAACCCATTTTGTTACCTGCTTAGAGATCAAACTCAACTCCAACTACACCTAGTAGGAGTCAAATTATGGTGGGTTTCTTTGTAGGCACATATTGCTCGGAAGCTAGACCCCAACCCTTTGGATGAGATTGAAATTTAACTACTGATATGGTTGCAAAATTGCTTTGGTTTCTAGTACCATTAAGCAAATTCAAATTCAGATCCACATTTTTTAATATCAAATTGAGAGCACCTATTTTTATCATTGTTTAATTTTTATGATGAAATTGGTGCTATTTAGTTAAGTTGATTTAAGAATAGTTCATATGGGGTTGGAATTGTGAGTTTTAGATTGCCTATGTGGCCTTAAAAACAAGAATTGTTTAGATGAGCTAGTTGTAAAGGTCGTTATGGATGCATGCACCTTTCATGAAATAATTTTTTTCAGGCATTCGATCACCTAGGTAACCATGTGTGGTAAAGATGTGTACTTTTAAACTAGAGATTATCATAAATTTCAAGAAATTCAAATGATTATAAGAGGAGTCAATTCTAATAAATTCCAAGCAAAGGTCACAAATTGAATATCATTAATTCCAATAATTCAACTAACTTTGATGGCTGACCAAAAAGGGATTGTTGTATAGTTATACAAATACAATTTTAACCCTCTTGTTTGGGTAAAGTATTTATACACAAGAAAATATGGAAGGTTAAAAATAATAGATGCAGAGACCTAGGCTAGCAAGGCACACATGCCCCATAACCATTGGAGAGGCAATATATTGAAAGATCATTATTTATACCACATACCCATTAAAGCAATACAAATCACTCTAATGTTATAGTTAATTTGCGCTACATACCCTATGAGTATCTTGGATCTACATTAATTTTAGCAATTTATTTTCTTTAAAGAACTGAATTGGATCAAATTTTCCTTTTAGTTATTATTATTATTATTTGTTGATCTAATAAATGCCTAGGTTAAATTTTTTGAATGACTCATTTGCAATATTTGTTTTCACTTTACAAATATGGTTGTAAAGTTTATTTATTCTAAGTACATGCATTGGTCCCCATTTAATGTTCCTTTGTAGTATTTTGTCCCTAGATTGGTATCCAATTTTATGCTTAAGTCAATAGTTATTTATTTTGATTTTTTCTCCAGCTTGCAAATTTGAATAAACCAATATCAAAATTAAAATATATTGAGGGATCAATGTTACAAATCTCCACACTCAATTTTTATAGAAAGTCCCTAGCACCCTTAATCTTGTTGAGATATGGAGAGATACTAGGTTTAGCCAAGAGATTTTAGGTTATCACTTTTATTATAATCACAACTTAAATTAGAGATACATATTTCATTCAAATAATACATTAGACAACGTGGAATTTAAACACAAAATCTTACATTTAAGAGTAATATACTTTATAGTTGTAAAGCATTTCTAGACTTAATGGATCATTCCTATTTAGTATGTTATCCAAAGCAACAATTTGGTAGTTGGGCATCATTGACATCCTCTAAAAAGTGAGCTAATGAAACCAAAAAGAAACACTTATTACATCTTATATGCATATCCATTCTATTACATTATATATTTTTTGATTGAATATATTTGTGTTGGCCTTTACTTTGATTTGCAGCATTAAAAAACCACACATTACGTATGACAAAAATTGTCTTAAACCTTTGCACAATACCTACAAATTCTCCTTACAGTTTTGACAAGAACTGTAATTGCAATGCAACCCTTGTTTACATTATTTTTTTGTGTCATCTTTTTGTATATAATTTTAGCATACATTTTTGTTTGATTTAACATATTTACTAACCTTAAATTTTATTTATCATGTAAATATATTATTTCATTTCTTTTCAAATCAATTTTAATTTTTAGATTGATATTTTTTATCTAGGTTAAGGTGTCATCACAATTTTGATTTAGTATAGGGCTTCCGTCATGACCTTAACCTAATTCAAGGCTATCCTCACAACCTTGAATCTATCAGTTAAAAATTCAATTTTATTTTTGACCTTAGGCTGACTTAATGCTAACATTATCTATTAGTGTGCATGTCAAAAAATTTAAATTGTGTTCCTAGGACTTGTAATAAGAAAAAAACTCACTCCTAGGTCATTTTAATCATCAAGGAATTATCCATCATCAATTATTGTCACCCACTAAGATACTAGGATCAAGCCCTAAAATATGCATATCATTGTTATATCTTTATTTTGCATCAATCTCCCCCCTACTACATTAGGTCTTGCATCAACAATATCAAAAACCCTAATTCTTGCACATAATCTATCAACTTAGGCATTCATTATATAAAGTCTCAAGCACTTATTGCAATTCTATTGCACCATTGTTAGCTACTTATGCATCTATTCCATACTTTGCTTGGTGTGTCTTCCAACTCATCACAAAATCATTGAATCAATCAACATTGCTTGACTATAATCAAGGAGAAACTCGTGAGAATTCTATGTTTCCATAACAAGTTCCAATAATGTTTCTCAACACCACCCATTTTTATATGTGTAAGTATAGGCACAAGTGAAACCTTTTATACAATTATTGAAGTTTTAGAGATTTGGAGTTCGGAATTATGCATCATAAGTTTAGGGCCACACAAGAGGGTCAAGGTTGTACTTAAGAGGATTAGGGTCACCTTTGCAACCTCGATCTATAACTCTACACAGTTTCAAATTTCATAGATTGCATTTGTCTTTGTCTTCTATTTCCATATTCAATACCAAATTCTAGCTATCTATATTCTATCATAGTCAAGTTAGTTTCCCTCTCTTTGACTTCGAGGTACCCACTTACTTCAATTCGTTTATTTCTATTTAGTTCCCTATCTACCAAATTCAATTATGCATCTAGACTCAACTCCACTTATCAAGGGTTTTGAATCAAAGTTAATTAGTTGTCCTAATTTTTAGGATATATTCTCCTACTCTTCATTTTGGCAAACCTATGACTTATATACCTATCCTTTAGGGTTATATCTTTTGTTTATTTATTTATTTTTACCTTTTAAGAACTTTTCCCTCATTTCATGATACACCTAATGATGAGACATATGATGTATGCTTCTGTGATGTGCATTTCTTGTTTTTCTGCCACATGATCTTACATTGCTCAATGATGATGATATTTTTCAAGAAACTCATGTGATGAATCTATTAATGTTAATGATGAACTATTATGCAATTATGCTAGAGTTCATGATTGTTGTGATGCCTTTAGTGATTTAGATGTCACTTTTATTGATTATACTTTATGTGATACTAATGCTACAATAAATGATGATGATTCTTCTCATACCCCATTTTTGGTTATCTATTTGGAACATATTAATTGTGTGAAATTAATATTTATTATTACATTTTTGTACCGCACTGTACTGAGACAAATGATACTTTGTTTATCTTGATAGAATATTCATTATATAAAAGTTGATTATATGCAGTTGATATCTATTTAAATTGTGATTATGATTTTTCCTAACAAACAAACTACTACTTAGTTAGATACGAGGTAGAGCAAGATAACCTTTTGCCCACCCATGTGATGAGGGAGAGTATCATCCAAGAGAGGATGATATATGGCCCAACAAGTCAACAGTCCAACCAAATTAAATGAGAACCTCACACACCTACACGAGTCAATAATACGACTATATGTTAATGCATGATACTAGTCGCATAGAAGCATATTAGGTGTTGTCAAAAGATAGTAGCAATGGTTTATTTTATTATTCAATTTAATATTTTAATAGTCAATTTTTATTATAATTATCGCGATAATATTATATAGTTTCTTGTAATCTTAGTCTCATATTAGTTGATCCAATTATTTAATATTATTTTATAACATGATCTTATTGCAAATCTATTATTAGAAATGGTGTGCTTATGATATTATTATATTTCTTATTTTATCCATGTGTGTTGTAACCACTACTGGGAATGGGAGTGTGGAGCCACTAAGGTGCATTTCCTATGGTGGAGGCTAAGAACAGCCGATAGTAGTAGGAAATAAAAGAGAGAGAAGATGGGCATTTCAAACAGGCCATTCTCTCCTCATCATAGTTAAGATTGGAAGGGAGACTCATTCTTGCATTAGGGGGGATAACACCAAAATAATTCCTCTTGTCTAAATAAATAGAGGCATAGAATCCTTGGTAGCATCATATAGTTTGGAAGGGAGATCCGAGTGGTGTGAAGTATCTCAAAGGGAGAACTTACATGTAAGAGCATCCCTATTAGATAGTCTATACAATAATATTGTTATTTGATTTAGTCTAGTGAATAGACAACAATAATATAGCGGATTACATTTGAATGCTAGTTATATCAATTTGATTTAGTCTAGTGAATAGACAACAATAATATAGTGGATTATATTTGAATGCTAGTTATATCGATTTGATATTATCTTGATTCAATATTATCTTCTTTTTTTTTTTGATTCGTAAGGAGGGATTATTTAGGTTGGCCCCACACCAGCGGAGGTCACAAGGGGGACCTCCTCCCCATCAACATATTCAACTTAGAATCCACTTAATCAACTTAGAAGCCACATAGATGTTACTTGGGGGATTCAAACTTGGATCTCCATCTTGAGTACCTTATGGCCTTGCCATTTAAGCACAACCCCCTTTCACGATATTATCTTAGTTATATCAATTGATATTATCTTTGATTATGATTGCAACCCAACTATGTTTATGGAGTCAATTAAGCCATAAGTTCATATTATCCATTGACTGTAGGGCTCAAATAATGTTATTTTATGTGATAGGTTGGTTATAGTGAGTTGTGGCATAGAGGCCATGAGAGGACCATGTAGTCCTTAGCTCACAGTCATATATTGTTATCTCTATCAATAATAGTTAATTCAATCTTCTAGCCACAGTGTTATCACTGTCATTCATGGGTCATTTGATTTGCCTAACCACATACGTTTTCATTATCTATCTTAAGATCTTTTGATCCTTTGGTTGTCATTGTGACCATCTGCATAGTCCATCTAAGCATGATATTAACTATTATCTATGATAGAACTTAGACCCAGAGTCAGGGTTGAATCCTTTGTTAATAACTAGATATAAACTAGTGTGATGTCCATTGTAACGATCATTAGTAATAAGTTAGAGACCTAGAATCACGGTCGATTACCTTTTTTGTTCATATATAACCAAATGCATGCTACTTTTACCACTATAGTCATATTAGAATGCCATCTAGGCAGTTAATAGTTGTATGAGTCTTGGTGTTGGATAGTCTCTAGCTGACTTCATAGGAGCTATCAAACTTTGCTAAGATTAGTATCATTGTTGTGATCCTTGAATATGATTTTTAATAGCTCTTTCCTTCAATTACATTTTTAATGGTGATCATTTCAACCCCCACGATAAAGAGGATTATCCATTTAGTAGTTGTATAATACTACCTTGATGTGGTAGAATGAAATAGTATAATGGATGTTTCTATGAGTTATAGACAAGTTGCATGTGATTGTATATGTGTCAATAATGCATTGATTAAGGGTCAAGAGAATCTCAATATTAGTATGCATCTTCATACAATAACATATATAAATTAGCATTAATTGTAGGTACACAATGTAAATTATTATTAGCATCAATATTATTGTGTGGGTGTATTTCTACCGTTATAAATAATAGTTATTCTTGTACCTTGTATTATTACATTCATTAAACCATCTCAAGGGTAAGGGCATACCAGGATAATGGAAATCATAGTTATTCTTACACTTTGCATTATTGCATTCTTTAAACCATCTCAAGGGTAAGGGCATACCATGAGAATGGAAATCATAGTTATTCTTATGCTTTGTATTATTGTATTCATTAAACCATCTCAAGGGTAAGAGCATACTAGGAGAATGGAAATCATAGTTACTCTTATGCTTTGTAATATTACATTCCTTAAGCCATCTCAAGGGTAAGGGATTCCTAGAGATTAGAAACAATAGTTATTCTTATACTTGTATAGTTAGAACTAATTCCAGGGTAAATAATACCAAGAGATTTGTAAACAATAATTATTATTAGTCATATTATCTACCTTAGGAGATGAGACCATTTCAAGTTAACTTGGAATATCAAGATATTGGAGCTCGACGACTATATGCTGATCTAAGACCATCTATTATAGCATAAATCTAGTAGGACTATCTTAGGGTAGGGTATACAAAGAGATTGGTGTCTGAAGGATAATTTATAATCTCACCAGTTAATAGTCATCAGGAAGAGTCAAGAAAGAGAGAGTAGTGCCTTGAACGAATGAAGCACATTTATATGACCGATAATTGAACACTTTGGCCAAAGCGATGTAATAGCTGTAAGCATCGCCAGTTCACTATACTCATAGGCTTCATGTTAGTCAAAATCATGGTAGCTAAAGGGTATCTAGGGACTGAATGGTTGACTTCATGTGATGGGTATTCATATTTTCACTTGGTTCTCAAATTTAGTTCTATTGTAGATGTCCCTATCTATTACCCTTGTGGAAGGGTGACACCTCTTCTAGTAGGAAGATGAGTGGGGGATCGCCAAGTTTATGGTTGGAGGTAAAGTGCTTGGATGATGCTCTCCATCCTATGGCTAGACAACCATATTGCTTACACTAATATGAGATGATTATGACTGATGGTCATCCAAATTTGCAATGAAAAGTCAAAACATGTATAATTGATGTACTCAGGTGGATTGGAAAGATAGTAGCCCTAATCCAGATTTGTATCCTATTATTCTTTTATTTGTAAACTTGTATCATGGAAATCTATGTAATGTTGGCATCTTTATTTGAATTACATTTGTATAATATTTATTTTAAATATCAACAAGTCTTCTCTACACTCTACATGCTTCTAGTTATATCAAGTCTCCTTGAGACTATTGCTAACTTGGAAGCTTAATAGCCAACTAATTATATCCAATTCATGTAGCTAATGAATTGGTATTACATTCTCAACAACAACGATCTTTCTATTACCATGAAATATTGATGGAGCGGTTTTGGTTTTATACAATAGCCCTTGGCCAACTTTGTCTTTCTGGTGTGCATGATCCTAATATAGATCATAATATCATGGGCATAGGTACATAATTTAGGAAGACTATCTAACATATTTTTTATTCTTATTTAGTGAATTACAAAAATAACTAAAACAACATCATCCTTGTTGACAACATACCTTACTTTCTCAAATTGTAGGAGTGCCAAAATACTCTTGGTTGTAGTGATTTTAGTTTGCATATCTTGAATTTCCAAATGAGTTGTGGGATCCATCATTTGGGAAACTTGTGGACCAAGAGAATTGCAGAGGCATGAGAATTTACTCTATAAATCATTTTCTACAATATTCACCTTTAGAAAACATGAAAATATGAAAGTATGAATGTTGAAATGTGAATATCAATTACAACTATATGAAATAGACCAAATCAAAATGAATTATTAATCTGCAATTGCTATAAATAGAGTATGTCATGTTCAACAAAGAAAGCATGTATTCTAGAATCTTGGTTGTTAAATGTTATGCATCTATGAAGATTTCGATAGCACAATTGTTGGAATATCTTGATAAATAATTGGATACAAGAATTTACAATGCATGATTTGGCCACCTAAGTTGTTGATCTATATTCCTCTCCCTGGTGATTATTAATGATGTCAATGTTAATTATCTCAATAATCTAGTTTCAACAAACACATTGAGAACCATTGATCACTAATGAACACTAATATATTTGTTTCAAAATTCTTGAAATGCACACAAATATGCTATAGTAACCTAATGAAATCTTTTGTGTAATATCTCAAATAGTAATGGCTCAAGACATACGATAGATTTAAGGAATCTAAACTCTAATAAGTAATCACCAAGGAATCCAATCGGTTCCACATATAGGGGACCAGCAATTGATGTCATCATTGTAGAGGTTTGCACAATGCCATTTAATTAGAAACTATAGTTGTTTCAAGTGTCAAAATAGGATGCATGAAAATAGTATAGCTTACTATGTGAATTCCATCATCATCATTATCAAAGTAACTAGCATTTTCACCAAGATCTTGAATCCCTAACTAGTTAGACATTGTTGCTACATGTTTTCCAAGACATCGTCGAAATTAATAACTAGAAGAATCAAGTTAACTTTCAATTTGAACCTTTATAATGAAATTTTAGTATACTATAGATATCAAAATAATGGTCACCTGTGGAAAATTGCATACCCAACACCTTTAGGTTGTCTTGAATTATAATCCATTATTAGCTTCACACGAAAACCTACAACAATTGCAAGTAATGAGATTTAGCAAAAAAGTCTAAATCCTAGAACTATTTTTGAAAACTTAAATCACATTTATTTTTTATAAATTTATTATTATTATTAGTCCTAACTCTTATAATCTTATTTAATTATGTGTCTATTGTTATACCTATTTAATTAGCCTAGAAGGAGAAAAAATAGATAAATCTTATTTGGCACAACAAAATCAAAAACATTTTTTTATGTCATTGATATTTCAAAGCACGATATGAAAAATACCTACATTAGCAAAGAGCAAGATGAGATCATCCAACATAACAACACAACTTAGTTCCCAAAATGTGTGACCTTTTGACTTGGAAAATCTAATAAATTCCTCACACCTGATTTGTTGGCCATTGGATGCCATTATTAATTTCTTATTTGGAGTTTTGCATGGCTACAAATTACTATTCTAAACCCTAGCCCTTACAAGATATTATTAAAAAACCTTATCCCTACAATTTATTGATTAGGATCCTAAGCCTAAAAATTATTCTTTTGAAGACCAAACTATTTTTTAAAATCCTAACACTTTAAAATACTTTTTTAAAACCTTGACCCTACAAACTACTTTACACACCTGGCATTGTAGATTTTCCCTATAACCCTAACCTTGAAAATTCCCTAGCTTAGTAGATATACATCATAGGCCCTTGAAAAACTTACAACCAAATTCAATGAACTAACTACTTAACTACAACAATTTTTTATATTATGGTTATTATTTTATATTTTATATGTTTTGTACAACTGCACCCAATCATATTGAACCTGGGTACAAAAAATGATGAACTGCCATAACTGAACACATAAACTATACCCCAATGCAACTTGACAACTTAGCTAGAGATAAAAGAATTAAAGTCAATAGCAAAACAATGTGAAACCCACTATTTAAGATAAAAAGAATTGAAACCAATAACTGTTATAATGTGACATTTGAGATAGAATAAATTAAATACAATAACAAATATAATGTGAAACCTATTATCCAAGACAAGAAAATTGAAGCCAATAACAAATATAGTGCAAACTATTGATTGGAGATAAAAAAGAATTGAAGAGTTTAAAACCAATTATTAGAGATATGTAAAATTGAAGTTGATATCAAATGTAATGTGAAGCCCATTATCAGAGGTAAGAGAATAGAAGCATTGAAGCCACTAACAAATATTTAATGTAAATCTATTACCAAAGATAAAGCAAATGAGCTCAATCACAACTATGATGCTAAGCCTAATGTGAAAGATAGAAGAATTGAATCAATTTACAAATATAATATTATCTAAAATCAAATAATTGAATCCAATAACAAATATAATGTGAAACCCATTATCATAGTTAAAATAATTGAAGTCGATAACAAATATTATGTAAAACCCACCCGTTTCCTGAGAAATTGATAATAAACACAATGGAAAGTTCAAGATAACAAAATCGAAGATAATAACAATATAAATGAATCAAAAGGGTCAAAGCCAATAACAAATACATTGAAAACCCATTGTCTAAAATCAAAAGGATTAAAACTAATAACAAGTGCAATGTTAAACCCACTATCAAATATAAAAGAACATATATAATGTAAAGCCCATTGTAGGAGAGATCATAATTGAAGATAGCTAAGGTTAATTTAATTTGACTTATGTAACTGTTAGAAATTAGGATCTTAGGATACTAATCATTATTTAAACAAAAATAAAATAAATATGAATGAGAATTATGTTGAACACACCAGGATATTGAGAGGGGGGGTGAATTAGTATCCAATCAAACTTCAAATCCTCTGGAGCAGATTAGAACTTAAATATTACAGCATTAACATAAACATGAAATATCAACACAATGCACATCAACATGTAACACCAGATATACATGGAAAATATCAAAAGGGGGAAAACCATGGTGGGGATTAACACACAATATATGAAGCTCACTGTTATAAAAATTACAACTTTGTTTTAGGGTTAGACAACCCAAGGAAGCTACTACTCCATTCTGACTTTGTTTTAGGGTCACTCTCAAGGAAGCTACTACTCCTTGAAGACTTTGTTTTAGGGTTACTCCCAAGGAAGCTACAACTCCCTAAAGACTTTGTTTTAGGGCTACAACCCAAGGAAGTAACTACTCCCTTAGCTGAGAACAAACTCAGAGATGACTACAGTATGACAGTCCTTCTACTACCTGAAAAATGACATTGAAGCTCACATCTTTGATGATTGCAATTCTTCCTCTTTTTGATGATTGGATAAATTAGGAACACTCTTCACTTCTCTCATGTCACAAAAATGTCTTCAAGATGAATCATGACAACCCTTATTGCTTACACTCTTTCTCCCTTCAATCGCACATCATAGTGCATAACATGTTCATATTCTGCTCTTTACACACATATTTTCATTTTCGCAATCATACCTCACTTAGACCAACTAGGTTTACAATATATACATTACATTATATTGATTTCATTACAAGTTGGCCAATACAACAAGAATATTACATTTTACAAGTCGGCCAAAGATCACACAACATGAAACATGCATATTGCAAGCCCTATCATGAACTACACGCCACTCCAAAAAGAAACACATGCTTAGCCCAGTCCTAAACATTCTTCATAGCATCATCCTTCAAAGAATAACATCCGTACGTCATGCTCATTTGAAATAGGTCACCCTTAAGCAAGAAAACATGAAACATGTAGCACATTAGTCTTCACAATCTTGTCGGTACTCGTGAATGATTAAACATTGCTTGTTCTTCTTCCAGATGAGTCGACAGGACCTACACAACATTTCCAAACACTCCTTGAACTCCACACAAGAAGAAATTTGTGGCGCACATCATCAACATACTCCATTCGGCCTCAACAACAATAACTCTTAACATACTGACTTGAAAACTTTGTGCATGGTACTAGAAACTTGAAATATTTGCATGCCCTTCAAACTTAAAACACTATGAGACACGTAGAATGTCCATACAAACTCATATGACTGATCTGTATACTCTTCCACTAGTGCAAGTTCTCAAACATATATCCTGAAGACAATTAGGAATCCGAAACCATCAATACCACTTCTGTCATTTGAAAACTGAGCTTTCAGACCTCCAAAACATCTAAAACTCATATGGACGCACTCATACACAACTTTGAACATATCCTCAAAATTACATAGTCATATCTATCACTGTGGAGGAATGCGGAGCATTCCAACATCTCTTCATCATCACTTTACTCTGCTAGAGCATAAACCAAAACTTTGTCACTTGTAACTTCCACTGCAGAGGAGCAAATGATCTGAAACTTTAGATTTAGCACCTTTACAACATCCTTAACTTAACTTCTGAACCGCATGGCCATATCTTCAAATGTAGAGGAATGTGGAGCATTTTACTGAGCAGTCTTCTAGGCAGCAGGAATCTTCACCAACATCCGGAGACCAGAACTTTCTTGTGGCAACGCACACTTTCTTAGGATCATCAGCCAGGAATCTTCACCAACATCCAAAGACCAGAACTTTCTTGTGGCAACCCACACTTATTAGGATCATCAGGAAAGGTCATACAACATGCTACAAGTCATCAGCAACATATTCTCATTCTTAGCATAGCTTCTAACTCCCATCTTAATATATCATCATTAGTCTTAATGCTTCTAATTCCCATCTTAATATATCATCATGAAATCATCTCTACTGACCACAGACATGCTTAATACAACTTGACATTAATTTAGGCATGACATCCAACCATGAACATCACTGAACATTAGCAACCATGAACATCAACATTGTCACTGCATCTCTATTACTACACTGGTATATCATCAACATGAACATTCACATCAACCACATCAGACAACTACAAACTAAGTGCTGACATCACTTTGAGTGTTGACATCAATGACAACACATATTGCCAACAAATTATACAAGCATAGATTTAACACATTACACAAGATATACATGGGAAAAACCCTTTTGGGTAAAAAAACCCCATAAAGAATTATTTTATTAAAACACTTACAAAAATTAGTCTATTAAGAAATAGATTGAACCTGGGGATATACTCCTCTACATACTTCCATAAGGCCAATAATACATTATGTGCATAGTGATATAATTCACTATAAAACTCCAAATTCACCACCTCTCAAATGAGAGAGAACCTCCTTAAATAAAGGAGAAGGGGTGGAAAAATACCTAAAGGGGTATTAGTCACAACCATTTAAAGCAACCATTTGTAAATAATCAATAATCTAATAATTATTGTAGATTATTAATTATTAAATGGTATATGCTTTATAACGCAAGGTTTTATAATCTTATATTAGAACATTATATAAATGTTGTATGGGTATGACCCCTAATAACATTATATTCTAACACTCCCCCTTAATGTTAATAGGGGACATCACATGTCAATTTCTATAAAAGAACAAATGAAGTACCCCAGTAACGTAGGTCTTCTTTAACAATGATAAACATGGACACAAATATATGCCAAAATGAAGAGCATGTATTCTAGACTACATGAAAGTCATCTTGTCACAATTTATAATCCTATGTTTTTAAAAAAATGATGCTTAAATGAGTTTTACAATATTTTTTTTGGAGCCCTTAACTCCTCAAACTATCCCCTCAATTTCATTACATTGTGCCCGTAGGTCTTACATAATACAATACTTTTACAAGTGGAAGATTTACAAAGAGAAGAATTTTCAATATGCCCATAAGGCTTACATATGATGCAAGGAGTTAACCATATATAATACCTAGAAGTGTTACTTTTTGCCATTTAGGTCTTACATAGAGCTGCCATTGTTAGACATACTCTTTCCCCCTCAATGGCAACTCCTTGCATCCTAAGGCATTAAAATGCCTAAAGTCTTATTTTATGCCTTAGGTCTTGCATCTAGAGGTTGTATCGACATGTACACTCCCCTCGATGGCCAAGCATTGATTTGAATTTGGAGAATTTGGTACTATACCGAGGTATGATGCTATATTGCATATATAACTTTTATGATTACTGGGAGCCTAGCCAGATCTTCTTGACATAATATATTTTCCATCTAATAATCAATCTTATAGAACCGAAGAATAATATTAGGATGTAAGGACTTTCATTTGAAGGCAGTGCCCATGAACTTCAAATGTGCTTTATTTCTAGAAATAGGAGTCTTGAGTAAGAGTAAATAGCTTTATCATATAATAAAGTGGGACCTGTAATAGCACCTAGATGAAAAATATTTTCAATAATCTCCTAAGTACATTGATTCTTTTGTAGTGACTTTGTAGTAAACTTTTGATTAAAGAGCTATAAAAGATGGATGTTTTAAATATTACTCCATCCATGTGATGGAAACTGTGCCATATTTTGAAGACATAGATTGCGGTATATGTCTTATCAATAAGGTTACCAACATAGTTAGTAATGTAATAATCAATAAAATTTATTTTTGGTGCAAAAATAATAAAAGCTCATAATTAAATAAGTCAGCATATAATATGCTATGACAATACTTAAAAATGATTTAACAAACTTATTAAGGAAATCACATGGGATTTTCATAGGTATAAGTATGTATAATTTATCATGTTTCTACAAGAAAAATAGTCATTAAACATATGGTAATGATCCATCAAAAATCAAAGCAACAGGTGAGCTATCCTTTCCAGCATTGCTCCCCAGATAGTGTATTAGGGCGACAACCACCCATTACAAGTAGGTGATTTTATACCCAAGAAATTTATATTTTTTAGAAAAAATACTGACCTTCTTAGATAGTTGTGTTCAAAACACATATATTGTATCAAAATGTCATTTTGGATGTCTTTACCCATTTGTACATACCTTTTTAGCTTGTAGTATTGCCCCTTAATGGACCTCTCTTCTCCATGATATATAGGATAAAATTGCTTCTTGATTATAACAATATTCAATATAACTAATATCAAATGTTATCAATCCCATAGCCATGTAATCACATCCAAGGTTTGCAAATACAAGATAATTATTTGAAAGTGGAGCCTTTATGTATCACAATATCTTATATGCATGGCAATGCAAATTATATGACATCTCTTATTTTTAGAGGTGATGATTCTCAAAAACATCCTCTGTGGTTATAATAGAAATAATAATAAAGTTATCTTTATAGGTGTTGCTTGCATCTTTTAAAAACATTAACAATATCAAGGATTTCTTAATTATTGTAATAATATATATCTCTAAAGTTAGTTTTAATATATAGAAATGTTCAAACATAGAGCATGATGGAGTTTGACTCATTTATTTTAAAAGATTGAATATGATACGTTTAGTTTAGGAGGTGATAATGAAATAGATTAAGGGGATCACTAATTTTAAGCTTTGGAGAATGCAAGGTTTAATGTTACCTTCTAGAAGTTTAGCTAATAAGCTCTATCTTTAATAGACAAGGGGAGCCCATTAAGTTATAAATTCAATTGTTTCATCAAGTTGCCTCTAAACATCATATTGTCCATGTTCATAGCAATAATTGTAATGTATACTAAAGAAGGAAGTGCAAAAACTTATTTTAGGTTTCTTTCCTTGAGAGGAGACTACAACATTTACATTTGGTATAATATGGTATACATATGCATAGTTTTATAGTAAACAAATAAGTTAGTTGGAGATGATAAAAAGTATCTAATTTCAACTTGAGCTATATAAGCATGTGAAATTATTGTGGGGCATAATGAAGAGCACTCATAAGTGTGTTTAATAGATTTAAATCCCCCTAAATGCCATAAGGCATTCATTATAACTCCAATGAATATGAAGTGTAAGCAATTAAAGGATATGTTGAAAAAGCAACCTTAGGAAATTGAGAATGATGAAGTTAAACCTATGCCACATGAATTATCAACCAGTAAAATTAAACATATATATAGTAGAATAGAATAGAATATGATTGTTAAGCTTAGACAAACTATGTCATAGTATGAATAATCCTGGTATGTTGGAGACTTAGTAGAGAGTGATATCTTGAGAGGACAAACTTTTATTGCCTTATAAATTACTTGATAAATTTGTGTGAAGACACATATCATTACCCACTCTCTTTCTCTCATCTATTATCATGAGATAGGTTAGAGCAATTAACACTATGCATGTGGATATGACAAAGAGTGATCCTTATGAATTGATTCTATGCATCCAATTCTCTCCATTGTACCCATCTATCGAACATGAGCCTATGTATCACTCTTTTTAGGATCCACTTGCTTTAAAAAGTGATGAAAAATACTCAATATTTTTATTAGAGGGATCTCCTTTAACAAATAATATGACCTTAAAAATTAGAATAGACCTCCTTTAATAGAGTATTTTCTTCCATTTAGAAATGACCATTTGACTTCTTTAAGAATTGATTTCCATCTTCAAGTGTTGACTTCCATCTTTAATAAATGATCAACTCTTTCTTTAAAAGGTTCGATTTTCCTCATATAATAGATATATTTTTTTAGTTAACCATGTCTTCCTAGGATGAAAAAAATTGTAAGCTTTTGATTTAGGTTTGGATAAATGGTATATTTTACATCTATGCAGATTTTCCCATCTTCACTTACAATCTCTTACTTTTATTAGACTCCCTCTTTTTTATTAGAAAGAATAACTTATTATTTTTATTGAACTAAAAGAGGGGTAAAAATTTATTCAATCCAAAATAGAGCAATACAAAGCAAGAGCATTACACATCCCTGTCTATCTCCACTAATTGGTCTAACTTTTGTGACAAATCCGAGGGTAATTGACTCATTTCCACAATATTCCAATCCTGCAAATGATCACAAGCCCATTTAGCCAAAGAATCCGCAACCCCATTCAATTCTCAAGGAATATGACAGAAAGAAACAGAATCCAAGGAAGCAAACAGATTAAGAATTTGTTTTATAATAACAACCAAATGCCAGCTGACATCCTCTAACTGTTGTCTCTTCAACAAAGTCACCACTACCTGAGAATCCGACTCACAAATAATTTGTCTCCACCCAAGAGCACAACCATGCTCCACATCACATAAAATGGTAAGAGCTTCCATCACATTGTTAGTATATCAACCCTTAACTTATTATTTTTATTAAACTTACCTTAATATTTGATATACTTTTTAATAAAGGATGACTTATTGTTTATAAGTTAAAGGAATCTAACTTTATAAAAAATTTGCTTTACCTGTTTTTTATTAAAGATTTTTTAAAACAATGTCATAAATGTTGAAAAACAAAAAATAATCTTGTTTATTATTATTTTAATTCATTATAACAGTAGTCACGCATGGCTTCCATTTTTTCTTTCTAGTGGTGGGATTTGTGGTGCAAAACACTTGTCAGTATTTTAGATTTGATTGCAATGGCTCACAACTATACAGATCAATTCCAGAATAATTTTTTTGATTGCAATGGATCACAACTATAGAGATCAATTTGAAAGAAAAAATCCTCAGTCTCTGATCACCAAGTCTGAAATAAAAATATTTGATTTGATATGATTTTTAAAATATCTTCTATCAAATTCTATAAATTCTAGCATGGGCACTGACTGTGTAAAGCATTTTTATGCCCGCAGAATTAGAAAAGAGTTGAATGTTCTAGGAAGTCTCTTTTTCTCTTAACCCATTTCTACAGTAATTATAAACTGGGTAAACTCTTTTTGTGCCTTATCATTCTGATGGGTCACCAAGGATGCCATGATATATATCCATTAAACCGAAACCTTATTGGGTGTCCAGATCTCTCACTTTGTCTATCTCAATAGCTCTTCCAAGTTCGACCAAATATCTTCCCCCTTTTACAATTTTTTGTTGTCGTTCAGTCCTCCTGCTAAGAGAGCTTCAAAGAGAATCAACCAGAGTCTTTCTCACATCTTCTCCCATGAAGCTTAGAAACACATGATATCTCTTAGCAGCTTTGACAGGCAAGTTTGGTTGTGGGAGGCTTGTATTGTTCCAACTTAGAGCTGGATCCCAAAAGGAAGGCTTACTACTGATAGAAAGAAAATACATAGAAACATAAATATTAACTCTTAACAGTTTTGACAGGCAAGTTTAGTTGTGCGAGGGCTCTGTTCTCTGCACATGAGCTTCATTATAATAGGAATATAGTGCAGGCAGAGGAACTTACAAATCTTTAACTAGCAATATTGAATTTATGTTGGGTTGTAAATTGGGAGGTATATGTGTATGTAAATTATAGTTTGTTGTGTGCATTTCATATGAATTTTAGCAGTGTTCCACGGGGACCTGTCTCGGACGTTTCTGAGACTTGGGGACGCTTGCGAGACATCCCCCCACCACCGCCGGTACGTCGGAAACTTCACAGAAACTTTGAGTACTTCTGGCCGTCCCCGAGATGTCTCGAGGACTTATGGACGTCCCTCGAGCGTCTTGGGGACTTCTGGACGTCCCCCGCGCTGGGGGCAACAAAAAGTGTTTTTTTTTGGTTTTGCCTTGGACTTAGAGCCCAGGTCTGAACCTAAGGAGGTGTTTGACCATTTTAAAAGCTAAACACTCTCATTAAACTCTCATTAAACTCTCATTCTTCATTTTATTTGCTCAATATGCCATTTCATGTATGGGCTGGTTGGTATTAGTTTGGCAGAGCTTGACCGCAAGGATTCCAGTAGTTCGAGTGATGAGGAGTTTGGGGACGATTAGAGGCCTCCCTTCACTACATTTTGCTTTTTACATTTTGTAGTTTGTACTTATTTTGATATTATCATATGCTACTCATTGTAACCATCTTTAAGACTTTATGATACATTGATATGATATTATGATGTGACATGTTATATTTTCCGTTTTCGATATAATAGAAACTAAGAAATCTTAAATTCGACAATTTCATTTGTCTTTTAGTAATATACTAATAGTATTCAAGTATTTAAAATGTTAGTATTTGCAATTTTGCTAGTTTACTAATTTGCCATTTGAAATGTTATTCTTAAACATCTTTTTATAACTAGTTATTCAAGTACCATATGTATATCAGCGCCGCCCCCCGCCGCCGTCCCCCCGCCGTCCCCAAACTTAGACCCTTTGTCCCCCCGTTCCCGAGACCCGTCCCCGTCAGGAAACTCCGTGGAACTATGAATTTTAGCAGCGTACCATACAGTGATTGACATTCATCCCATCCATTGGTGCCTCTCTATGTTATATTTCATATTGCCTATATTTATAGGTGATAACCACCCGGGGTGATCGATCTTTGCAAAGGAAGCGGATCCGATGTGATCCAGTGTGATCGGTTCTATCATCCAATGCACAAATGCCCAATTTAGTAAATAAGACCAATATACTTCCCCTTGTTCAAATTGAAGTTTTGAAGTCGACGATGATTGTTGTTTCCCATTTACATTCTATATTGTTCACATGTTCCATGTGAACTTTTGAAGGATGCTACCATATAACAGAATGGTGTTTAAGAATTGCTTCTACAACTTAAAAAATCCTAGTATCTTGGCAGCCACCTAAAAAAGCCTTTAATTTTACTGTTATATAATTTAAATTTTATATTATTAAATTTATAATCAAGCTTACTAATAAACTGGAAGTTGTCATTCTACCTACACCCAAAGTCATTTGGTTTAGCCATAAAACCTCCAACTTCCTCTTTAAGATCTTGCTTTTGACTGAAGCTTTTCTAAAAGAGAATCCCTTTACCTTTTCATAGGGCCATCAGAAAAACTTAATTGCCCCTTATGAGACAACCCTGTAGGAATGGCCTTATATGAAGGGAAAGCAAAGGCTACATGGTGAAAGAATGCTTCCAAGATTTACTCTATTGTGGAACTTTTGCTAATAAAATCAGGGGAATACCGGGTGAGGCAGAGGGCCACCTTACTAAATTACTATGCTCCTTAAAAGAATAAGAAGTTGAAAGGAAGATTTCAATTGGGCCAGGAAAATGTTTCCACTATCCACAGGGCTACTTGGTAGAAGGCAGCTTTCCAAATTATCCCTCTAAAACCATTTCAATCGAGATTAGAAACTAAAGTTTTGAATTGAGAACAAGGCCAAAAACAAAAGGCCACAATATAGAAAATTACATCCACAATTCACACTGTAGTGGAACCTTCCTAACATACTCTTCAAAGGGATGAATGAAGCTATGATAAATATAGCAGAGGGATCCTGTGACCTCAACAAATCCAATCCGATGGCCAATTGAGTACTGGCATTCAGATTTGTAGCATGAATACCTTCTTTATAAGAAAAGAGGCTTAAACGTAAGAGTAAAGAAGAGCAAGACATATGTTCATCATGATTTTGTTGAATGTGGATGGATAGTTAGATCCGCAGCTTGAACATTCTGACAAGAAAAGTAGTGTAAATAGACAAGTAGAAGTCCACCTCCTTTGACAAGTAGTAGCAATCAGACCAGAGAAAGAAAGAATAGTGCAATCTATAAATGGTTAGGAAGAATTTGTAATTTAGTCTTACATCTCTTCTAAACACTGCGTTTTAATAGAATTTTATGCCTTGACAATTCATTTCAGAGTAGTTCCCCATTAAAAGAACCTTCAAGGTAAACCTGAAAGAAGAAAAATTCATCTCAAGTAAGATGTAAAACAGACAACTTTGTATAGTATTAGGGATTTCTGCAAGAAAGGCCTCCATGATGGATCCAAATACGTGGTTACCAGATCATTCATAGGAAATGAAAAAGAGGCAAGGATAATTAATGATTATTCAAAATCTATTATGGAAAATATGATATGCTTGTCAACAAATCATTTGCTTCAAGGAAGAGATTAACAACGGAAATAAATTCACCTGGAGGCAGATAAGAAATGGAAATCTCTACATCCTTCAAAGTACTATCATATAGAGATAATGGTGGCCATTACCTAAGGTTTCCAACTTTTGTCAGAAAAACAAGTGATGACTTCCCATCATGTGCTACCTATAAAAAAATTGTGGCATCTTAGAAAGCAACCATTTACAAAATTATTAGATATGTAAAGGTAGTTTAATTAAATTCTTAGTGGTAGATATGCTTAGAAAATCATTCCCAAATTTGATCTATGTGACCTGGGTTCAATCCCTGGCAACAACGTTTATTTTTTTTCCTTTTTCTTTATTAGTGAGCTCATTTAAAACATATTCTGCATTTACAATTAGTGCATGCTAAAAAGGTATAATAGTTGTTTAAAGAAATTTAACAATACAAGATGGCCAAGGAGCTGGAAAATAAATTGGGTAGAAAGGATGGGGAAAAGATGGTTGTAGGTCTTTAGTCTATGCACTTGAGAAAGCTAAGTATGGGAAAGCAATTGAGTCTCCATTATGTGTTGAGCTTGTAAAGGGTAAAGGATCATAAAGATCAAGCCTAATAAATGCATTTCATAAAAGTAATGTTGAAATGTTATTACAACTTAAAGGCTAGCCAATAATATGAAAGGAGGCCAACACATTTGTTGTGCATGTGGAGAGGTGATGATTGTGTACATTGATTGTTGCACTCGCTTGTAGGGTACTCCACTTTTTAGATGAGAACAAGAGATTAAAGAGGAGACCAGAGAGAAGAATTGTGTTTTAGTTATTTGGCAAGATGTTAGCTTATAGGCCTCAATTTTAGATGGTCAATCATGCAATCCTTGTGGGTGGTCCAAAGTCAGATTGCAACACATTTTCTTAGCTAAACATAATGGTGGTAAGGCTTATAAAATGACTAAATTTGGGAAAATATCCCTCTTAGTAGTTACTAAGGACATGGAGTAGGATATAATTTGAATGCACTTGGCTGGTAGGGTAAATGTTTCTTATCAACTTCGTTTTCTATTTCTCAACCAATATTTCATTCTCTATTTAAGTCTATATCTTGTTGGAACTAAATATATTGTAAATAAGGTTGTATTGACTGAAAGTTTAAAAAGATTGTATTGTAAACGACAATCTCTATTTAAGTCTATAACCTTGATTGTATAACTAAAACCATACTACATTCAAATTGTGATCGTTTGACCATCCCCTGTGTACTGTAATAGTCAAATTGTATAGTAGATGCAACATTATGTAATTCTTAAGAAGAATATCCTCATATCAAAATTGTGTGAATGGATTGGGCATAAGGAGTGGGATGGATGTGCAATTTGTAACATAATGTGCAAAAAGTGGAGTACCCTACAAGCGAGTGCAACAATCAATGTACATAATGTTTTATTGGAAAATATATAGTCAAATTGTACAATAGATGCAACATTTTGTAGTTCTTAAGAAGAATATCCTCATATCAAAATCGTGTGAATGGATTGGGCATAAGGAGGGGCATGGATGTGCAATTTGTAACATTGCTCTCTAACTTGTGTCATTTATCTTAAAATGATCTCACAAGGCTGCTTAAAGGAAACTACCCATAGTTGAGCATCTACCAATAGTTGTGAGTGCATCGGGGCATTAAAAGACTATATTTTAATACTATAGCACTCTTACTCGTCACTTCAAAGTTATTGGTGTTGGTTATTATTACTACTAATTAAATGTGTAAAAGAAAATAATATTTCCTTAGGGTTAATTTAGGCTAATTAAATATAAGCATACAATTAGACACAAATTAAACTAGAATAAATCTATGACAATTGGGAGTGATAAAGCATGTAAAACAATGCTATATTAGGAGAAGGTATGAATGTTGATATCTTGATAAATTAATTCGTCATAAGTTCTAGGATCTTGTAATGCTCATCCTCGAATTCAATGCATACTTGGAAATCTACATAGGTCCATACGTTGAGACTTTGACAAAAGCCACAATTGGGTAGCCACTATAATTACCCCTCCTTGATGGACAATTTTATTGCATCCATTGATTACAACTGTTCAACACAAAAAAACACTATGCCAAATTTATCCAACTAATATCGGCGTGCCCATTGAACCTATGGGTCCAATTGCTAGTATAGTATAAGGTGAGACCTTTTTAATTTAAGAGTCTTTTAAGAATCGACCTTAAGGATGTGGTTGATGTGTAATGTAATTATGCTGATAAGCATTCTTGTAGTGAGAAGCACTACATGAATTATATAAAGGAATGGCAAGGATTGAAAGGACTACGATGGAAACTTAGATCTTGTCCATTGAATTTGGAATGACATTAGGAGTTTTCTTTTTGACACAAATTTGATTTTTTTATTGGAATCTCTCCCATATCTGATTTTATTTAATTTTCATAAGCATACATAGAGCCCTATTTTATTATTTTTGCTCTTTAGCGAATGCATGGAGGAGCTATGAAGAGGGCGGCGGGATGAAGGCAAACATAGAAGTTTAGGTTAAGATGACAATGATAGCAAGGGTTAACAACAAGCTTCCTTTAGCAAAAGGGTTAGATGATGACTACAAGTTGAGAAAGCTGGAGTTTGAGCAGAGAGATCCAGAGTTTTACAAGCAACAAGCCAAATTTGTGTTCATGAAATTGTCATTGGGCCAATACTCCATTTTTTCATTTTTCTCGCATCTCTCTCACTCCCATGGCATCCATTTTGGGAATGTATTTTGGGACGATATCTTCTAAGAGATAAATATTTCATGTAGTTAGGTGTCTATAATCTCTAAGTGCTTTGCAAAGTGAGATTATATGAAATTTGAAGGCGTCAAGAGATTCAGAAAAAATGGCTTTGTTTAGTCTACAACAACAATAGTGGATGAAGGTTTCAAAGATTGGGCATGTCACTTTGGTGGGTGGAATCCATATCATTGCAATATTTTTCTCTCGATAACAAACACGACCAATTTCTTTGTGTTTGATCATATTCAATATTTATTTGTTTGATTTATTCTTTGTAAAAAGATTCAATATTTTGTAAACATGGTGGAGGAATTGGGTTTGAGAAAGGGGTCTGGCGAGGGGTACAATAAAATTTTTGGTGACATGGAGGTCAAGGAAAAATAATAGTAGTTTGGGAAAGGGTCATAAGAGGAGTTTTCTAATTTGGGTTCTATTGTTTGCAATGGCAGTTACACTCCTAAGATTTGTTTATGTGATGGTGGAAGAAGGGGCTTGCGATGGAGGACATAGCTATTATTTTTTGGATTTGAATCGACTGGGTGTCAAAAAAGAGCCCCAGAAAATGCCTCATTATGCATTCAAGTCCCACGAAGAGAATATTCAGTTGTAGTTGAATAAAATGGTGAGTTGGAGTTGTAGAGGTTGTGGAGGACGAAGGAATGGAAGCAAAAGGTGGATGATTTTTTTTGTCTTATTTCAAGGTTATGGTGTAAGGCCTACTCAAATATGAGGATAAGGCTCTTTGTGAAGGAGTGAGGGAAGGGATAGATGCTGCTCTAAGAGAGATTGGGGTTTTTGACATGGTGGGGATGGATCCTGTGCCCTCTACGCCACTTGTAATGGAGGCAATTTTCATAACCAACCTTTTGAGGATTATACATTTGATTTTGTGTATTCTGATGTCTTTGACAACTCTGCAAAATTTGCTTCAAAAATATCACGCATGCTCAAGCTAGGTGGCATCGCAATTCTCCACACACATGAGATGTATAGTATTGATTCTTTCATTCTTTTAATTTATCGATTTTAGCATTGTTTGTTTTGCAAAGCGGGAGGGATATGTTGCATGGTCATATGGGTCCAGCATCGGCAACACCATCGAAGCAAAAGGAATGGGCAAAATTCAACTCAGAAGCAGTAGCAACAACAATACTATTGCAGGCAACAAAAGTGTTAAAACAGTAGAGGGTTTCAATTTTGTGGAGTGGTTGAAAAACATTGTTTCTGGGGATGATTTTGTTATTATGAAGATGGACACAGAGGGCACCGAGTTTGATCTATTTTTGGGAAGAATTAAAAAGATTGCTAACCGATCTGTAACGTGAAGGGAATGTTCCTTCCTGCTAGATGTCGTTGAATTGTAGTTCTGAAATGTTTTGGGGATAATTAAGGATTTTAATTTATGTTATTAGAATGAATTGGACTTTTCTTGGGCTGCATGGAATGAATTTTAGTTTGTCTTATCTTGACACCAAGCTTGGGATGGAGGTGTCAAACTGACAGGATGGCTTTGCAGTGGATTTGACTCTTCCATCCAAAATATGTGTTGTGTTAAGAGTTTGATCAAGGAACTGAATTGTAAATACGCAAATTTATATATTTACCTTAAATTTCAAATACACAAACTTTTATTTATAAAATAAATTGTACATCACATTTAAATATATTTGGGAGATATTTTATTTTTATTTTTAAATTTGGGGAATATCTTTTTAAAACTATTTTCACATTCACCAAGGGATAACTAGAGGGTAATGTCTAAGTGATTTATTTTAAGAAAGAGTTAAAAGAAAAAGAAATTGTAAAGAAAACATTAAATTGTTTTTAATGTTTGTTATGATCTACATTTAGACTATTTTTAGATTTAGTTGTATAATTTTTTCTATCAACATTTTTTATTATATTGTGTAAATTTTTTTAATCTTGTCATATTCTATTTATTTTTTAATATTAATCTTTTAATTTATTTTTTAAAAGTAATTGAGATATAATTGTGTAAGTGTTTTCATCAACATTTTGGATCATATGATGTAGTTTTTTTAATCTTGTTATTATATTTTATTTATTTTTTAATTGCTAATCTTTTAATTTATTTTCTATTTATTTTTTAATTGCTAATCTTTTAATTTATTCTTTTAAGGTAAGATCTGATGCAAGTAAAAAGTTTTCCCCTATTATTAAAATGTGTTGTCCCAAGAGTTTGATCGAGAGTTATGGAGTATCTCTTTTTATGATAAGGAGTGTTAAGAATAATTGGAATTCTATTTTGGAAAATAAGAGTTTTTTATTTTTTAATTTTAATTTTATTTTTAATAGTTGTTTGTAGAGTGGGGCTGGAAATTTAGGTCACTAGAAGGTAGCAATAGAGAATTTTAAAAAATAATATTTATGATGTTGAAATGTAATATTGCAATTTTTAAACAATTTATAAGACCTTCAACTTCCAAAAAATTCTTAATAAAATTTATGAGACCATCTAATTTTAAGACAATTTAAGGAACATCTAGTATATATATTCTTCACTTTAAGAATAAGGAGTGATGAAAGAGGATTAGTGCCTTTTTTAAAGCACTTAACCAATGTCCCCATGTTTGGTTGCTTGACTAAGGAAAAGGGGAGAGAGGGGAAGAACACTCTTAGGATGTGGTTCTATAAAGTTGCTTGGTCTCTGTTTTACCATCATAAAGTATTTGGTAAAGAAGTACAAAGGATATGACAATAATCTATTAGGGAGAACCTTGCTAGAAAAATAATCTATGTAGTTTGTTGTTGTAGAATTTCATTTTTTAACCTCTTTTATTCACAAATGTGAGTAATTAGTTTCTCTATTGTTTTTATGCAGTTGTGCTACCCTATGCAGCTATTGTGTGTTAGAAGAATGTTGTCTTTTGAGTTGGGATAATAATTTGCAAGGCTCGTGGATTTGCTAAGATAGATGGTTGAATTTGAGGATGTAGCATTACCTTGCTCAAAATTCATCCTCAGTACTGCTTTGCTTCATGCCAATATTGTAGCCATATTCATTTTACTATGTTATATACTTATGCTATTACAAATTTGTGTTATGGGGTATGCTTTACCTCTTTAGAATTTTTAATGATTCCTTTCTTTTTTTTTTGGTTTACTGTGTTCTTGTAAATCTCTAATTGCATAGATGAAGATTGTATTTGAATGTCACAGTGTAGAGTGTATGCATCCCTTACTAAGCACAATTAGGTTATGGCATCATTGACCTTAAAAGGAACCCAACTTTCTTATATATAGTTTCATCCTCCAAGTCTGCTAATAATATTCCAAATTTTATCTATCTATCAAGGCAGGTTAACTACATCCCAAGTAAACCTAAATCATCCTTAAGCAACTTAGGAGCTTTTATGATGAGGTGCCATGGAAGGTATTTGGGCTCTTATTTGTATTTTGAACTGATGCCATATATTTTGAATTGATTTGGGCATATATTTTTCCATGGTGTTGTAGAATATAAATTTAGATGTTAAAATAGAGGGGGATTACCTAGCTTGAAATTGGGTACCTTTTACTGAGACATAGAATATCTTAATTATGCCTGGTTTGTATGGGCAATGTGTAGTACAAAAGGACTATATACCTAGTAGGACATTGACATGATAATAATTTTATGTGTCTAAATCAATTCAATAATGTGGAGCCATCAATGAATTAGGACTTCATGAAAAGCAAACTCAAACCCAACTATGTTTGTTCATCTCAATATGCAGTGTAAAAAAAAAATTTAGTAGTATAAGTGAAACAAGGCAACCTTTAATGTAATGGAATTTTAAAAAGAATAGATAACATAATTTAGTGGGTTAAATAACTTATAAATTAATAAATAATAAAAAAAATATCTTACAAATTTTACAATTTCTTCTAAAAATTATCAGCGTGCCCATCGAACAACCTATGGGTCCAAGTGCTAGTTAGTGATTAATGGGAAAGAACATCAACATTCATGTATACCCATGAAGGTGATTACTTACTATTGAAAGACATAAGTTTAGAAATTAAATAGACGTCAATACAATCTTTTAAAGAAAGACTTGGTCAAAAGGTGGAAGGACATGACTTTATGAAATAACACTTGGTCAAAAATATGAATGGCCGTATATGGCGTGGGTAAGTATGAAAAAAATAATAATAACAAAGATGCATGGAGTAGTGAAGCTTAGGGTGAGTAGGAAATAGTTTAGGGAATGTAGGAGAAGGATTGTAGGAAAAATAAAATTTGTAGAGGAGTTAGGTATTTGGAACAAATAGATATAAATTAAAAATATATATATATTTTTAAATATATGTATAAACTTTTAAAAATTGGTTAATAATAAACGAGTTTGTTTGGTTTGTTTCACTAATGACATGTTTGAAACAAAGAGATCCTTCTTTTCAAGATTCGTAATGTATAAATGCACCCCTTGATTTTCATCAAGATTAATAAAGATTCATAGGACGCTCTTGGAGAAAGGGGGCCCTCGATTAAGTTGTAAAGGAGATAGATAGGTTGGTTGAGATGCTCCTAAACAACACATTTATTAATAGCTAAATTATGTACACTTGAAATAAACATTTGAGGCATGTGCCCTTTCATAATTTGGGTCAAGTAGTATTTAATATTTCTAAGAGACCTAGGGTTTTATTATATTGGCATTCATATTGAGAGAACTTTGCATTCGTATTTTCTCTTAAGAATAATTATCTTTCCATATATACAAAAAACATATGCTCTAGTAATCAAATTATAAGGTTAATGGAAAATAATTTTTGTGAGGAAAAAAAATAAAAAAACAAATTACTTTAGAATTATAGCAAGACTGGTAACTGTTATCCTATTTTGCCTTTCTGGCCAAATAGTTTAAGCAATCCTAAAATCTAGTGTTTTCCCTCTCTAATAAGAAGGCCAATGGTTTAAACCCTGCTCAGACCTCTTAGGGTTTCCATTGTTTTCCCCGTAAACCCCTAGGTTTTACAGTCGCTTTACTTTATGTTATAATTCGTCGTTGACTGTCTAGCCCAGGTCACCGATCACTTAAGCTATAACTCTGAGTCCTTTATGTCGTGAAGTGACCAGCCCTGTGTCCTAAGGTTACCTTTTGTGGCTCGTTGACTTCATTTCCTTAAGTCCTAAGTCTTTCGGGGCCCAAATGCTATGTGGCGGTATTTTGCAATCTCGCAGACCGCCTATGATGATGTCACATACCTTTCACGGGGCTGCAAAATGTAGATAGCTATAAAGTAAGTTCGGTGGGGTCCCATGTAAATCAATGGTAGTGCGGCGTCCTAGATGAATCTTGCTAACGTTGTAAACCCAGTGCATGACTGCGATACTAAGACGCATGGTGGCTTTTCGAGTCGCAAAGGCAAAAGGAAGTGGACACTCTAAAGGATGCCCTGAAACCTCTATAATGATGTCACGTGGCGGTATGTTGTGAGCCCGCGACCCACCTACGCCAATGTCATTTCTCCTCCACGCGGCTGCGAGATCATGACATGTGTCTAGCTTCAAAGGTAAGAGTAAAGGTATATGAAAGAGGGACACGCGGCAGCTTTCTGGGTTGCAGAGCTCAAAGGAAACAAATTTTTGAATGGAAGCCCCATAATGCTACTGTTCCCGACCACGTGGAAGTGTGTCGCAGCCCGCGGACCGTTGAAGGTGATGTCACTTTCCTTCTGCCTGGCTTCGGAATGAGGACACGTGTTGAAAGCATGTATGGGGCCCATGGCCATATGATTGATGATTCTATCGGGTGAAGGAGATCATGCCAAGTGTCAGATGAACGAAGGGTTATGGTGGTACCAATAATCTAACGATGGTGTAGTGTCGCGATGGAATCTCGCCTGCTAGGTAGATTCTTTGTGCGCTTGCGAGATCTTGCCACATATCCAAGGGCATCGGCAAAAGGTGCATGCTGCAAGCTCGCAGGGCCATCAATCTTCGAACCGTTCCCTCATCTGAAGGCTCTAGTTCAAAATCAGTATTTTTAAACTTCCCGCTGGTGCCAAAGCATTTATCTCAATGGTTGGGCTCTACAGATAAAATTCCTGGGGTTGGCTCGATTCTTCAATGTGAAGGGACTCCCATGGCTCGGTGGTAGATATTTTGTGATTTATGACAACTTTTGGGCTTTCATCTTCAATGCCCTATCCTATCTTGTGTATGGGCAACCTATTTGCAAGCTTGCAAGCTTGACAAGGGTATGGGCTCCGCCCTAATTTGTGGGGTTTCTGAGCAAAATTTAATGCAACATGGTCAATTCTCACTGACTTCTCCTTTTCCCGCCATGGATGCTACAGTAGAGTACTAAAATGTTATATATGCATGTCTAAAGGATGTATTCAGTGTTGGTTGTTCTTCTGGGGTACTATAGGATAGAAAATTTCTATAATCATACCTCTATAATGCAATTCGAAGAACAACTAGATGTGATGAACTGTGCTCTTCTGTTGAGCCTCTCATGTCTCTAGTTTTGTTCAATAATGAATGTAATTGATTATTTTGTATCTATCTCTTGCATTATTCTCTCTTCTATAATAGTTATTTGACCTCTATAATCAATATAAGCTGCTATTTTGCCTCTCTCTTTTAATTTTAGCATTTTGTCTATTCTTTGGATTGGTTTGAGTTATGTATTGTGGATAAAATGGTCCCTTTTATTCCTCTACTTATCTGTGCTGGCCTCTGTTGAAATCAATTTAGTTTGTGTGAGTCCTTGCAATTGTGAGATTATTACTGTGTTGATTCGGTTGCAGCCAATCACATTAAATATGGTGCATCACCTTTATTTCCATTCATATTTCCTTCTAACCCTTTTCCTCGTGCAAGTATTAGCACTAGGTTTAGATAGTTTCTCTAAGCATTAGGCTTAGAATGAGGAACTAGCCTTCTCTGGAGGTTTGATCTCAACTTGCAAGGTCCCACACCTTGAGATCATTCCCAGTGTGTCATTAGAATGCTTGGACTCTCTCCAAGCTGGGTGTAATTCTATGTGACAACAGTTTCTAGCACGTCTAGTGGGACAAACTTGATGATCCTTATCATCCATTGAAGAGATTTGGTGTGCTCTTCATTGCATCTTGCCATTCAGGGCAACCTTCAAACACCATGGCGACTTTGCTGAACAAATCTACTGGTGCATCCAATCCAAGCACTTAAAAATTCATTAAGGATCAGGATTTTGGTGGTTTTCCTGGTCTATTTATCTTTCAGAAGCATCTCAATCACTTGGCATGTATATGGTTCCCCCTGGTTGCAAACCCATTTTGCTCTAATTCTAACATTTTTATGATTATCTGGCATCTAGACGCTATAAAATGTCAAGTTTTTATGGGAATCATGGCTATTCCCCTCCTCCTAACCAAACTACAAGCTATTGGCCCTCATATCAACAACATCAAGCCCCAAGTACCCCTAGTTTTGTGCCATATAGCCCTGCAACAATGGAATATTGGCATCATCATGATGCTTACCTCCCACCCACCCCTGCTCAATTTTCTTGCCAACCTAACGGTGCCTGTTATCAATCACAAGAAAGCCACTTCATCCCTAATCAGTATGACTACCCTCCTATCCCACCTCAAGTGGACTACAATTTTGACAATATGAGTTTCCTGGACATAGCAAGGGACCTGCAAAGGAGGGTGGAGGAAATTCAAGGAGCGGTAGAGTATAACCAGCAGCAGGATGAGCTTGCCTATCAAGCTCATCTTTACCAACAACAGATGGAGGCACAAGAAAGGGCTTATCAAGAAATCTTGGCTTAACAACTTACAGCTAAAGAAGAACGGATGGGGCAACTACTTGCCAAAGTCTAGAGATTAGAAGCCCAATCAACCCCCTCCATTCCCAGTTTCAAGCATCCTCTCTCTTTCACACCTATTCAGCCTACTGCAAAAGCAACCCCAAATTCAAAATCCCAAGCTTTAGGCATGACCCCCCTCTAGGCCTCTAGAACCATCTTCCAATTTTAAAATTCTAAGTTTTAGAGGCCCACAACCTTCATAAAGGCCTATTCCTACACTAAATCAGTCTATTCCCCCTCGACAGAGGAATCTTCTTCAAGAGGCCCTTTCAGCCCATGCTTCATGTCAGCCCTCTTGCCCTAGCCCCAAAGTGGAGGATGGACCAGTCTTTTGGCGAAATGTTGGGTTTTATGAGCCACAAAAAGAAATAATTGGGGTTGTTGTGAAGCAACCGACTATTAGTGAAACTCCATGCACTAGTGAAACAAAAAGCTCAGACTTGCTGCTAACAGAAATCAAGCTAGATCAGGTGGAGTAGCAGTGTGTTGAGCATGAGATTAATGCTAATTCAAGTGCAGGGTAAGTCCTCTTGACTTTGGCCCTTTTGAGGAGTTTTCCCATGCTATGACCAAGATGAATTAAATACAGATGCAAATGAGGCTTGGTGAAGATTTCCAGTTGCAGAGACAACTCAAGCAAAATCTAGTGGAGCTGCAATTGAGAGATGTGGACGTTGTGGAGAGGGTTGTTGCAGAGTTTACTTTGAAGATGGATGTGGCCACTCCATTTAATAAACTATCCAGCCACATTGAAAATGAGGAAGGCATGCAAATGCCAACGTTGGCTGCAGTTCCAAAGCAATGTGGGGACAGTAAAAATAATGATAGGTTGTTGGAATGTGAGGCCAAACATGATAATGAGGTTCTAGCTCAAGAAAAGGAGCAAGCATGCAACCCTATGCTAGAAAATGCAGAGGTGGGTGATGTGGACCTGTTTGAGGAGCTCCCATATTTTATTGAAGATGATGATGAAGAGAGTAAACATGGACAAGAACAAATTGAAGATTTGTTCTTAATTATCCCGCCAGGATATCAGCTTCTTGGTGGAGATGATTTCTCCATTGAGCATGTGCAGGGCTCATTTCTTGAGCCTGGTCTAGAAAATCATGAGCATCTTGTTCATGGGGTGGAGGTAACCATATTTCCAGTTGAGTCATAGGACCCAGAGAATCTAGACCAACAAGAGGAGAAAGAATTAGAGCAGAGACATGAGATCAACCCGGTTTATTTGCATGTCATTTCAAGGGGATGCCTTGTTGGTTTTTTCCCAGACTGGAGGCTTGTTCCCAGTATCCCTACAAGGTAGCCATCATTGATCAATAGGATATCCAGGGCAGGGGCCAACAGTGTAGGAGATAGACTCTATAGATATCTCCTCTTCTTCTTCAGGCTCTACAAAACCTAGGGGGTATTCCCTATTCAACATCCATAAAATATATCTGTGGATGGTTGGATGCTAATATAAGCAGATGAATCCTCCTTTATGTAGACCAAAACTGTAAGATAAGTGCAAAGGGGCTAGCTTTGGGCCTATGTTTAGTTGTGAGACAGGAGATTCTGATCCTAAAACTAATTCTAAAGTCCTAATGGTTTGGTTTTGGAGTTTAGGTTGATTTGGTATTTGGATGCAAAACTAGGACCTGAGGTGTACCTTAATGCAAGACTAGATTGGTGCTTATCCAGGGCTCGGAATCAATAGACATACACATGTGAATGGTCAGCATGAACATATATCAGAAACTGAGTATCAAGGGGATTTTATGATATTTGCCTTACAGATACCTCCCAAAACAGAGTATTCAGTTACCTCTACTTACAATATCCTTACCGCATTATATTCTTCCCAACCCTTAACTTGAAACACTTTAATAGACCCCTTGAGCAAAAGCAAAAGATCAAGTTTTCAACATAGCAGAACTATATTCTAGAATCCCAGACACCCCTTAGATGTTTAGATTTAGAATATTCAGTTTGGAGACAGAATAACAGAACACATGCAAATGAAGCATTATTCATATAAAATCAATCATGAAACCAGTAAATTCATGCATGAAACATACAACATGAGACTCATAAACTCACAAGACATCCATATATGGTCACCAATGGAGTTGTATCTTATTACAACACCTAGACTTGTCCAGTTTTCAACAACCTGGATCGAGTAACATCATATGCTTATAAGGCAAGCAAATGTACCCCATCATTAATTACGGGGCACTCTCCAGGATATTTACCAGGTATCAAGCAACACTAGAGGGCGTAGAAAACATTTAATGCCGCTGCACAAAGAAGAGAGAAAGAGCAGGTGAGATTGGGATCTGCATTGCCACATGGAGATCTTCTGTCTAAAACGGGTAGCTGGTGTGTCCTTTCGACCCATACCTCTGTGCAATCCTACCATTAATGGCATACCAACTCACAGCCTCGGGATACAGTAGTTGCGTGCCTTGCAAACCTTCTCTTGCCTTGGGATGCTACTGTGGAAGCGTGGAAAACTCTCCATTTGAATATTTAAATGATAACTGTCGATCTCCTCCCTTTCCCGCCAAGATCTGCGGCGTAGATCATGCTGGCATGTCGGCCACCAATGGCAACGTGCCACGTAAGCATCCTTTTGACCTTCCCCATCTTTCAAGTGTCTCCACATGGAGTGTTCCGTGGTATTCTTTCCTTTCAAATATATGTGAGACATTATCCCACATTCGCCCTGCAGCAACCCTTTCAGCACCTTATATGCACGGCCGTGATCATATATAATGTCGGCAATTTTGCTCCCGACGACGCCATCTTAACCCTTGTCGTCATCCTCCATCGGCTAGACTACTTCGTTGGCAAACCTTATGTTTATCCTCCCGACATCATATATCCTACTGATGAACATCCTAATGATGTCACCAAGCCTCATCACCATCACCTGTCGGCCAGACCTCTAATATTGGTGAACCACCTGCATGTCCAGCCAATATGAAATGTCACCCTGATGAACATCCTAATCTTCATGTGAAATATCACCCCAATATTCACCCTCATCGGCAAAACCTGATGCATCGGAGGAAGATCCTCTTGCTTCGCCGATACCATATGTCTCACCGATGAACATCCTGATGACGTCACCATCATAACTGCATATCGCGCACCTCCTCATATCCAGATGACATCATCGTCATATTTGCAAATATCAAGGGATGTCCACAAGGTGACTAGTGTTAGAAATATGATCCCCCCGGATCCTGACGACGTCACCATCATATTGGCATCGGGGTGATATTCGTAAGATCACCTGATATTTCAGAATATCACCCCTCGTAGAAAATCAAGGTGCACTGTAGCTTCATTATAGCATCAGGGTGACGCTTGAATATGACGATGATGACCTCCTCCTTAAGAAATATGATGCTGATGCTGATGCATGCTGAGGGGGCCTGAAAACTTAGCACTTTTTTGAAATTTTTTGGGACGGTGCCTGCAAAACTAACTGCTTGAAACCTGAACATCTATGCAGGCACCACCATGCCTTATCAGGCATCTAGCCCAACTGAAAACACATCAAGAAGAGTCACCACTTGTCATGCTTGCCTCTAAGCATGAAGTTGAGAATCAAAATGAGTGGGATCAACCCATTTATTCACCTCTTGGCAACAACATTAGCAATCAGTTCATGTGGATAGGTGAGTTTATCCTCTTTCTGGGGGAAGTTTTTTGTCAATTTATTGTATGCCCATCCCTCCCCAACCTTCTGTTATCTGCCCACAAGTATGTAAAGCATTGTAAATTGTTGAGAAAGGGCAGTTATTTTGAAGAACCAGTTAACGACTTTGTTTAAGGTCATTTCTGGTTGGTTAGTTTAAGAGTAGGTTAGTTTTGTTTCTGTTTTAGGTTTCCTTTCAATAAGTGCCCTTGCACTCTAATGTATCCTCATTAGGAGGATACATGCTTTCTTGTTTTATTTTGTTTTGCCTTGGTGGTGTGCCCAGTTGTTCCAACTCCTCTGTCATTGTTGCAGCTCTTTGACCCCATGCCCAATGGACTGGTTTTCATGTGTTTAGACAAGCAAACACCCCCACAAAGTCACCAAAATGTTATCCTATTTTGCCTTTCTGTCCAAATAGTCTAAGCAATCCTAAAATATGGTGTTTTCCCTCTCTGGTAAGAAAGCCAATGGTTTAAACCATGCTCAAACCTCTTAGGGTTTCCATAGTTTTCCTCGTAAACCCCTAGGTTTTATAGTTGCTTTACTTTATGTTATAATTCATCATTGACTGTCTAGCCCAGGTCATTGGTCACTTAAGTTATAACTCTAAGTCCTTTATGTCATGAAATGACCATCCCCGCGTCCTAAGGCTTCCTTTTGTCATCCGTTGACTTCATTTCCTTGAGTCTTAAGTCTTTCGAGGCCCAAATGCTACGTGGCAATATTTCGCAAGCTCGCAAACCGCCTATGATGACATCACATACCTTTTGCGGGGCTCCAAACGCAAACAACTGTAAAGTAAGTTTGGTGGGGTCCCATGTAAATCAACAGTAGCATGACGTTGCAGATGAATCTTGCTGACATTGTAAACCCAATGCATGACTGTGATACTAAGACGCGTGGTGGCTTTCCAGGTCGTAAAGGAAAAAGGAAGTGGACAATCTAAAGGATGCCCTGGAACCTCTCTAATGATGCCATGTGGTGGTATGTCATGAGCCCACAACCTGCCTATGCTGATGTCATTTCTCCTCCGCATGGCTGCGAGATCATGACATGTGTTCAGCTTCAACGGTAAGAGTAAAGGTATATGAAAGAGGAGTACGTGCCAGCTTTCTGGGTCACAGAGCTCAAAGGAAACAAATTTTTGGATGGAGGCCCCAGAATGCTACCGTTCCCTGCCACGTGGAAGTGTGTCGCCGCCCGCGGACCATTGATGGTGATGTCACTTTCCTTCCGCCCGGCTCCGGAATGAGGACACGTGTCAAGCATGTCGGGGGTCCATGGCCATATGATCGATGATTCCATCGGGTGAAGGAGATCACACCAAGTGTCAAATGAAGGAAGGGCTACGATGGAATCGATAATCTAACGGTGGCATAGTGTCGCAGTGGAATCTCGCCTGCCGGGTAAATTCTTTGCCTGCTTGTGAGATCTTGCCACATATCCAAGGGCGTTGGCAAAAGGTAAAAGTTGCATGCTGCGAGTTTGCAGGGTCGTCGATCTTCGAACCGTTCCCTCATTTAACAACTCCAGTTCAAACTCAGTATTTGCACACTTCCCGCTGGTGCCAAAGCATTTATCTCAGTGGTTGGGCTCTGCAGACAAAGTTCCCAGGGTTGGCTCGATTCTTTAATGTGAAGGGACTCGTGCAGCTCAATGGTAGATATTCTGTGATCTGTGATGACTTTTGGGCTTTCATCTTCAATGCCCTATCCTATCTTGCGTATGGGCAACCTATTTGCAAGCTTACAGGCCTGATAGGGATATGGGATCTACCCTAATTTGTGGGGTTTCTGAGAATAATTTAACGCAGCATGGTCAATTCTTACCGACGTCTCCTTTTCCCACCATGGCTGCTACAGTAGAGTATTAAAATGCTATATATGCATGTCTAAAGGATGTATTCAGGGTTGGTTGTTCTTCTAGGCTACTATAGGATCAGACCTCTGTAATGCAATTGCAAGAACAACTAGATGTGATGGACTGTGCTCTTCTACTGAGCCTCTCATGTCTCTAGTTTTGTTCAACAATGAATGTAATTGATTATTCTATGTCTATCTCTTGCATTATTCTCTCTTCTGTAATAGTTATTTGACCTCTATAATCAATATAACATGTTATTTTGCCCCTCTCTTTTGATTTTAGCACCGTGCCTATTCTTTGGATTGGTTTGAGTTATGTATTGTGGATAAAATAGTCCCTTTCATTCCTCTACTTATCTGTTCTGGCTTCTGTTGAAATCAATTTATTTTGTGTGAGTCCTTGCAGTTGTGAGATTATTATTGTGTTGATTCAATTGCAGCCAATCACATTAAATTTGGTGCATCACCTTTATTTCCATTTATGTTTGCTTGTAACCCTTTTCCCCCTGCAAGTATTAACACTAGGTTTAGATAGTTTCTCTAAGCATTTAGGCTTAGAATGAAGAACCGACTTTCTCTGGAGGTTTGATCTCAACTTGCAAGATCCCACACCTTGAGATCATTCCCATTGTGTCATTAGAATGCTTGGACTCTCTCCAAGCTGGGTGCAATTCTATGTGACAACAATAACATAATGATTTAACTAAATTCTAACAGACACCTTAAATTTTTGTTATGGTTCAACTTTTACTTGTTTTTGACAAACACAAATAGGGTAATGGTATTCAATAGACATAATTACTTGTAAAAACATGATTAGTAGTCCCTAATTGGTTGTGATAAATTGATTTTAAAAATAATAGAAAAGGCAAACCATATGTCTTGCACAAATGGCCTTGCATATGTGTTGATTGAACATGAAGAAGTTTACAATCAAGTTCTACATGTCTTCTAGTATAACCTGTAAAAATGATTAGTATAGTCTAACCTGGTTTGATACCATGTTAGAAATTAGGATCTTAGGATACTAATAATTATAAATAAAAATAAATATAAATGAGAATTTTACAAGCATAGATTTAACATATTACATAAGCTATACACGGGGAAAACCCTTTCGGATAAAAAACCCCATAAAGCATCATTTTATTAAAACACTTACGAAAAGTAGTCTATTATAAAATAGACTGAACTTGGGGATATACTCCTCTACATACTTCCACAAGGCCAATAATACCTTATGTGCATAGTGATATAATTTAGTATACAACTCCAAATTCACCACCTCTCAAATGAGAGAGAACCTCCTTACATAAAGGAGAAGGGGTGGAAAAATACCTAAAGGGGTATTAGTCACACCCATTCAAAGCAACCGTTTGTAAATAATTAATAATCTAATAGTTAAATGGTATATGCTTTATAACATAAGGTTTTATAACCTTATATTATAACATTATATAAATTTTATATTGATATGACCCCTAATAACATTATGTTCTAACAGTAACTCTCCAAAGGGACTTCTTGGAATTAACTTTGTGGGTGTAGGTGCATTTTAACTTCTTCCACAAAAGCTCACCTAACTCGACATGCTATAGGAAGGATAAGACTCAATCACCTAACCGAGAGGAGAGAGTCATTGGACCAACCGTATTCCCACTAGGGATAGCGGATAACTATGCCTAGTATTCGTAGGGACAAATATTTAGGGAAGACTATACTTTATTTGTCAAAATAAAAAATCTTAACCAACTAAAAATTCTTGGAATAATATTTCCCCAAAATTATTTTTGACATAAATATATAATTATTTAAACCAATTTCCATGGATGAAAAACACATTTCTTACTATGGATAAAAAAAATATAGAAGCTTCACTTACTTAGGAAAAGATAACATGTTTGCCACAAAAGTCCCCTCCCTTGTATTTTGTGCACCTTTCACTTGCATTTCAAAATATGGGCTTCAAAATCAACAATGAATTAAAAAATTCTAAACATTCAAATAGGGTTTTAACATATTAGGCATTTTTAAAAATAAACAAAAAAACATAGGATCAATGTGAACAAATCGTATGATGAAAGCCTTGAAAGTAGCTCTGAAGTAGAACGTCTAGATCCATTGAATTACATTTTTCATATGTTGTGGAGAAAACATAAATCTTGCATATGTTGAGTGGAGATAAAGATTATGAAATAAAAATTGTCATTGTTCAGCAAAGCATTAGCACTAATATAATTATGTTATAAATGCACACAAGTTATTTTTCTTGAAGTATCATTTTGTAGTTTGGCTTTCAAAAATTTAACATTTCATGAAGCCACAGTAAAATTATTAAATAAATTGTGTAACCCAAGCTACATTTATGATTGTTGAATCATAATTTTACTCATTAGATAGGATTCAATATTCCTATGTTAGGCATAAACAAAAAATAAGCAACAAACCAAAATTGAACACCATAATAACAAATTGAGCCCACATATTTACATTGTTGTAGATCTAATTTAAAGAGATTTAACCATGCTTTGAAAAAGGACGCTGTAACATGGTCACATTAATATAATATATACAAATTGGTAGCCAATCTTTTAGATATTATGCACATATATTTTAAGGACAAAACATGACAACTAAGTATAGTGACCAAGTATCCTTGCCAAAACTCTCTAATGACTAGCTTAGTGTTACAAGGAATCTCAAGAGATTTTTTATAAGATATAATATGTTCTAAAAAACCAATGTAGTTGCAATCCATTTATCCAAAATTATTTACTTACTCGCATTTATCAATCCACTCACTATGCCTGCAAACATATTGAAAGAACACATTAAGCCTTGCTATTCAATGTCTCACTTAAGTTTTGTCTCAATGCTGTCATGTATAGGAAATTCAAGGTAGAAAAACAATATTTAATATGGACTAAATGTGGAAAAGATAATGTATAAAAATATTAAGAACTAAAATTTAACAAGTGGATAAAACTACATTAACCTTTTATAGTGGTGTTGAAACTCTTCTGGCATATTTGGCATGTAGCTTCCCCAATTTAAGATATATTTTTTATCACTACAAGTCAAATGGATATGTAGCTTCCCCAATTTAAGATATTTTTTATCACTACAAGTCCAATGGATATGTCAAAACTAATGGAATTAAAATACATATGGGTTCTATAGAGAAAAAAATTATCAAAAACTCACATACAATAAAAATGTAAAAATTTTGTGAAAGGGGTTGTGCTCAAATGGCAAGGCCATACGGTTCTCAAGTTGGAGATCCAAGTTCGAATCCCCCAAGTAACATCTGTGGTTCTTAAGTGGAATTGAGTTGAATAAGTGGTTGCTATCCTCTAAGTTGAATATGTGGATGGGGAGGAGGTCCCCCTTGTGACCTCTGCTAGAGCGGGCCAGTCTAAATATCCTTGCACTTACCGAGCAAAAAAAAAAAAAAAAAAAGGTAAAAATTTCATATATAATATACAAAACCATTTAAAAATAACATTGTGATAACCCACTTGATATTTGAATTGAAGTTATACAATGCAAAAAGGAACATGCCAGTTCTATTCCTATCTCCACTTTTCTAAAAGCACATAAAGATGCCTAAGAACAAGGTCATAAAAGAAAAAAACTATTAGACTAGATAACATAGCAATTCTTTTACTAGTTTAAAGAATTAAGACACTTCCACAAAGAAAAATGATATTAAAGAAAAAATCATTATATTAAATAACATAGTAATTCTTTTACTAGCTTAAAGAATCAAGACACTTCTACAAGTGTCTTGTTCAACTCACACAAACTCAAGACATTTTTTATAGGATAGAATGGATAAATCCCTTAAACAGGCTATAGACATTCCATAAAGAAACTAAAAAACACACAAAAAAAGATGCTAGGGTTGGGGAAAATATATTAGGGAATTCTAAGTATTGAGGACATATTGTGTGCTCAGGCAGTTTTGAGGACATATGAGGAGACCCACAAATCTCAGAGGATGGTAAAGGTCATTGAGGTCCCTTGCTTAAAGGACCTTGTCATTGATGTTTAAACACATTATCATATATAATTTTTGTCAAAAGACCAAACATAATGCTCTTTCTTTAATGACTAACCATGAATTTATTATCTTTGGAAGGGCTCAATGTCTAATTGTAAACCAACATCCACGACTGAACTTGTCTTTAATAGTGCAGTGTTTGCAACCCATTTTTTTACTACATGGCCACTATATTTTCAAAGTCTTAATTTGTCCAAAGTCATATAAAGTAACTTAAATTGAAAGCAAGATGATTTAATTCTAAGTAAAGCTATATAGGTGGTTTGTCTAGATGACATTAGCAATGTGAGGAGTATGCCATCATGATGATTTAGGTTGAAACCCCACAGGGCTTGTTCACCCATGATTATGGGGCCGATTAATTAACCATTCTAGGGTGAATCTCTACAAAAGCAATACCCCTAAAACTAATTTTCAAGCCAAGAGTTTCTCTATACTTGATAGTGTGAATTATAAAAAGTCATTAGAAATAATCATAATGGTAAGTGTTTGAAGCTTGGGGACTACTCAAAGAGAAATTAGGGCTCAAATATAGAAAACGAAAAAAGAGAGCTAAGAAAACTTAAATTTTGCACTTGACACTATTGTCATGGTTGCATAAAGGATTGCTAAATATTTTACTCAATGTCTCTTGGCTTTTATTTGGTGCAACCTTATTATAAGGAAAAATACCTAGTATGCACCTCCAACATCGTAATATTTTCTAAACAAAATGCTTGATACAAGTGCACACAATTATGCCCATAAAAGCATGATCAAGACACAAACTTATTTCCCGTATTAACCCTTAGAGGAAAGCAATGAAGATTTCAGATCTAAGTAAATTTTAGTAGCACAACATCATGTAAATTAACACTTCTAAGATCAAGATTGAAGAAGAATAGAAGACACATAAACAAAAGAGAAAGAACACCGATATACATGGGAAAACCCCTTTCCATTAAAAAATCCACCCTCTAAAGCACTGAACCAATGTATTATTATTCAACAACAATAAACATGTTACAATACACTTGTAGGGTTAAAGCCTTAACATGGAGATCTACATCCTACTCATCTAGAAGAAATTTGATAGCATAGCCCTGCAATAAAAAACTCCTCATCTCTACCCAATACATAGGCAAAGGGACCTAAGAAACCATAAATGGTTTCCCCAAACCATTAGCTAAAACCACAAGCTAACTAGTCAACAATGAAAGAGACCTCATGACATGTGCTCAAGAGTTACAAGCATTTTTTTTTAAGCTTCAAGACCTTTTCTCATGAACTTGGGCATCCAACTTTGCTCATGGACAAAAACAACCCACTAGAGGACATGATAACAACTTCTGAAGTTTAAAAAAGGACAAAAAACTTCTTACACATAATTAAAGATGCTTTCTTACACCTTTTACAATGTCATAGATGCTTCTTGCACATCATAATGAAGATCAAGATTCTTGGTCCACTTTGTAACTCCATATAATCATGCTCTTATAATGTCATATATTACGTCATAAGTAACTCCTACATCTTACAATGTCATAATGCCATTAGATGCTCTTACAACTTACACACATCATACAAAGACATACACATGGCATAATGACCAAGTCATAAGTGGGATGTCCCATTTCCCAAATGAGACACAAATAATAAATAAATACAATAAAATAATTAATTCAAACATTAGGACTTGCAAGGTGTATGACACACCTAATCCCAACACTTCTTTGATGACTTTCTCTTCCCCATTTTTACAACAAATCACAAATCTTTTTAGGGACTTTGAATCTACAACCACAATGCATTCACGCTAAAAAACTAACAAAACACTTTATGACAAATAACCCAAAAAATAGAAAGATGTAGAGGAGAAAAAATATGGAAGAAACTTGCAAGAAAAATAAAAATAAAACCTTGTCATTGTGTCTTTGAGCATAAATTAAAGAACCGTGTAACACATTGAAAAAATGACCGTAAGTAGTAATTAATATATCATCAAATTTCATGGGTCGAAGATGTACTCCAATACTAGGAGACAAGTGTAGAAAATTAAGAGCATTTAAGTATGGGTGGAAATCTTCCATTGAATCAATTCATAGCCATAAATTAAAGAACTGCGTAACACATTGAAAAATGATTGTAAGCAATAATTAATATATCATCAAATTTCATGGGTCGAAGATGTACTCCAATACTAGGAGATGAGTGTAGAAAATTAAGAGCATTTAAGTATGGGTGGAAATCTTCCATTGAATCAATTCATAGTCATAAATTAAAGAACCGTGTAACACATTGAAAAAATGACTGTAAGTAGTAATTAATATATCATCAAATTTCATGGCTCGTGTTGATGTTAAAATTTGCCAATTAAATCACCAACAATGGGAGATTATGAAAACGTGGGATTGACTCTCAAAATAACCTCCAGATTTTAAAGAAGCTAGCTCTTCTCTAAGGGTTTGTGAGAAAAGGGAAGAAAAAACAAGATTACAGATACAATATAAGATAACTTCCTAAGGCGATGCACCAATAATATGTTTTAATTCAAACAAGCACAGTGATTAAATCCTTTAAAATCTCTGCTAAGTTAAAGAGCAATATGCATGATTAACAGAAACATAATAAATAATAGATTTGTATTCAAAGGATTAAGCTTAAAGAACTTGCAAGAAAGACCTAGGAAATATCACAAAATGCACAGAACAGAGACTTCTTTTCATTAATAGCTCAACAAAGTACATAAGGCAAATAGTATACATAGATCTACAATGCTTTACTTTCTCCAAAGATAATTGTGAAGGCAAATGATGTATAACTTGGTCTAACATCACAAATTCTCTTAGCAAATATTCCTTCCTGTATCTCCATTACAAAAACTCCCTTATTTATAGCACAAAATGAGGCTTCAGGATTTGGTTTTAGCCGAGACTTCTTCAACTGCCCGCAAAATAGAACTGGTGTCAACTAAAGATATTGTTGGTAACCCATGCACTGAAGATTTCCTTAGATTCTAGGCCTCTACTTTGACTCTACCTGTTACAACAGACACTCTGAGTTCTCTGATATGTTGGATTCTCTCGCTCATTCCCTGCATTTCCATTGGTCGACAGGCACATTAAATCGGCTCAAACCCATGGTACTTCTATAAGTGCTGTTAGGATAGGTGGGGCCTTCACACTGCTTCAAAAAACTCAAAAGATACATACGTGGCTCTTTGGCGCTCTCCAAGTGAGACCTTTTCCAAATGATTCCTTGAACGCACATCGTGCTGACATCTGGCGCTTTATGCCGCTGGCTCATTCTTAATAAAAGATGTAGCTTTTCATAACACTTGGTGGGCTCTGCCTATTTCAAAACTGGGAGATGTGGCGCCTTTGATCTACTTCACAAAGCTTCGCCAAAACTTTTCCTTCAAACATCCATCACATTGACACGTGGTATCATTTGCAGCTTTCATTAACTTTGAAGCTTGGGTCCCACCATAAACATACGTTGGCTTATGACTTGAAAAGACAAAGGGCCAAAGCATAAGGACACGCGGCAAGCTTCGCTTGATTTATAAAAAGACACACAACAAGCTGGCGGGCTTTTAAGATATCTTCACTAAAACTTCCCTTGAATCTCTGCCATGCCGACACGTGGCCCTGTCTATTGAAACTCAAAACCTTTTAAAAGAAACATACAAGAGGCCCCTTGAACGCCAACACTTGGCACGCTCCGCTTGATTCAGGCCTAGCCACGTGGCGACTCCGCGCTCCTTCTCAGTTTCATTTGTCGCTATGCATCTTCAAAACCTCGCTACTATGACGCGTGGCATTTGTGCGGGAGAAAACTAATACTTAGCCAATTCTTAGTTGCTTATCGGAGGAAATACTGGAAACAAATACACAGTAAAATGTAGAGTTTTTAATCTCTACAGGTCAAAGATGTACTCCAATACTAGGAGATGAGTGTAGAAAATTAAGAGCATTTAAGTATGGGTGGAAATCTTCCATTGAATCAATTCATAGCTCTTGGATGACATCTCTTGCAAAATTTTTCCCTCACAGTTAAACATAATTTTTTTATCCTTTTAAACTAATGAAAATTTGTGGAAATCTTCCATTGAATCAATTCATAGCTCTTGGATGACATCTCTTGCAAAATTTTTCCCTCACAGTTAAACATAATTTTTTTATCCTTCTAAACTAATGAAAATTTAATTTTCTTCCCGACAAAATTCCAACACAATCATCACAAAATCAAATTTATACATTTGCCAACAAAAAAAATTAAACTATAAACCAACGGATTAATCTTTACAAAACAAAACAAACTAATTAGCCGATAGGCTTTTATATGTAAGCATTATAGTGCTCGGAATTGTCTCATGCCGTAAAAAAAATCATGTCGAAAAATTTTCTAAACTTGTTGGTTGTTCCTATTGGCGTATTCCTTGAACCTCATATGGGTGAAGTGATATGGGTGAAGTGCTAGTTAAAAACACAAGTCCTAAGGAAGGAGGGACTAACAATTTCATGGAACCTCTAATCCAATTTTTACTATTATCAAAAACAATTGCATGAAAGCACTTATGTTTGAAATGTTTCTATGACTATAAAATCTTCATCTATACCCCACCTTGGCCCTTACCCAAATATGACATGGCCAGCGACAAAATCAAGCTTCCCGTTGAATGCAAAGTGGCACCTCTATGCTCGCCAGTCGCCAGAGCTCCCCGTATAGGTGATTGAGGGATCCAATTTCCGAAAAAAAACCCAATTTCCCTTGACAACTCAATCTGTGGCACTTTTTCGGGCACAAATCTGGCAAACTACGTCAGCTGTGTGAGGATAATTGCCACGTACCCACAGACAGTCACTATAAACATTTGAAAAACAGCTACAATGCTGCATTTTTGGGTACTTTCGCGAGAATTTGTAAACCTTTTACTCTGCCAGGCGAAGTGCACGAACTAGATCTAAACGAAAAGAAAAATAACTGCAGATCTTTATTGTTTTTACTTTAGACACTGCAAGTAAAACATTGCAGAAGATGTAAGTAAAGCATTAATAGCTCGAAACCTCTGATTCGGACTATATCTGCTGCAAATTGACAATAATCCGTCGCACTATGTAAAAGTACACACAGTTCAATGAAGATCTAAAGGATCCACCTGGCTTTTCAGTTGGATTTGTAAAACCTAGCTGGAATTAAGGCCTTGCTTTCGCCAGATGTACTATAATAAGCTGTAGCTGCTGGATCTGTAGATTTCTTGCTTCAAGATGTAAATTATACATAATCGAGGAGTTCAGTTGTTGTTTTCTTACAATAATTTTTTATTATTTTTGAAAAAAAATAAAATTGAGAGGGTTCGGCTGGGGTTTGGAGGAAGAGGAGAAAACATATTTGTGGATTAGTGATGGCTGTTTCTATTGATCCTGAGGCAAGTCCGGTTTTCGGGTGAGTGCAATTTATTGCTGCATTTGAATTTTGTCGAAAATATGTTATTCAATAAGTTCACGATTTACTTTTTGCTCCCACAAGTTTGACTGTTAATGCTGAATGATTTTCATAGCTTAAAATTAACTGATAAACTCTATGTCATAAGTTCTTTTAGTTCATGAATTACTCTTGTGGGGAAACCCTCATCTTAGATGCCACGATTGAGGGTATCTGATGAATTGAAGTGTCTCTGGACTTGTACCTGGTATTGTCTGTTACATACGCCACTGATAGACTCTATATCATAAGTTTTTTTAGTTCATGAATTTCTCCTGAGGTAACCCTCAGCCTAGATGCCACGATTGAGGGGTATCTGATGCATTGAAGTCTCTCCGGACTTGCACCTGGTATTGTCTGTTGGGTACGCCACACCCAGAGCCAGATGTTGTATTTTATCCAATTTCAAATACTTAACATGTCTTGTACTGATTAGCTCTGATGATTCTCACTTAAACTCATTTCATTCGACTCAAGCTTATCGCATTTAATTAGTCTTTCATCTAATTTCATAGTTTGATGCATTAAAGTCTCTCTGGACTTGCACCTGGTATTAGCTGTTGGGTACGCTGCAACCAGAGCCAGGTGCTGTATTTTACCCAATTTTAATACTTAACACATCTCCTACTAATTAGCCCCAATAAGTACCAGTTAAACTCATCCTATTTGACTTAAGCTCATCCCATTCAACTAATCTTTCATCTAATTTCATTATCTGAGTATACCTTTGAATTTTGCAGAAATAAGTTACTGAGTAACTGAACTATTTAATGTTTAGACTTTTGATATTATTTTCACAGGTTTTCATTTTCAAAGTATGTATCTGGAAACAATTGTGTTCTATGATGCATCAACTATTTATCGTCAGCCCATACATGTCTGAATTATTTGACTAGTATATTTATATTTAAAAAAATATATCTACAGTACGCCAAGAGATATCTTCCAATTTCTTTTTTGGTTTTTGGTTTATTTATTTTTATTTTTTTATAAATTTAGAATGCAAGCGTATCATTTTCCATTAAATATATCTCTTATTCTTGGCATTTATAAATTATTGGCAGCTAGAATGCAAGCGTTTCATTTCCCATTAAATATATTTCTTATTCTTGGCATTTATAAATTATTGGCAGCTAGAATATTTGCATTTTGGTTTAAAATAGCAAAAGCATCTTTGAGAGTGTTGTCATGTTTAGTGGTGTATTTATTGTGGTGTTTCATTATGATCCTCTATCTTAATAATATCATGCATATAAATCTTTTTATTTTTATTTTCTAGATTGGAATCTTATAAAATTACAGGGAAACTTGGAATCTTTCAGCTATTCAACTCCACCCCTCCTGTGATTGTAGGAATGCCTCTTGGCATAACAACCAGAGTTTTCTTTTCCCAATTGGCTGATATTTTACGAAAACTCAAAAATTAGTTTCTAATAAATATCAATTTTTCAAAACAACATATTTACCAAAATTTTGTATTTGAAATTAGCATAAAATTCATTAGCTTCACCATTTAAAAAAAACATATTAGGACTACATTCTATGTTTCTGCTCAAATATTAGCCTATCATACATAGTGGAATTAAAAATATTCCCCATCTATTCTTTACTTGTATGAATATTGTCCTTGAACTTTTACTTGTTTGCAATATAATGATTTGATGCACTCTTTATCATAACGTAGTAATTCAAGTCGAGAAAATATTTTTATGTTGCATAAGATTGTAAGCACGACAGAATTTGTCCCATTCTTTTGAAAGACGGCACCTTAATGGTGTATTTCTGTTGTACATGGTGTCATATGATTCCCGCATCTATATATGTTTTCCTATCATGGCTGTGCAAGACAAATGCATCTGTTTTAGTGTGGAAATAAAAGTTCTTAAATTGCAACTGATATTGTTTTTTACTCTTCTATTCTTTACAGTGCACTGTGATTTGTTGACTACAAGTGCATGTTGTCTACTGTGGTTTGTGCCATAATAAAGGAGGAGAACTATGTTATTCTCCACATATCTCCTGGGATCCAAATAATTTCTGTCACAACAAAGCAGGTTACAGGATGCATGAGATTCCTACTTACGACCCTCTTTCTACCTTCTTAAATGTCTACACTGTATTAGACTACAGCTGACTGCAAATTTGAATTTAGGTGACCCTAATCATGAAATGATGAGGATTCATTTGAAAGATAGAAAGATAAACTCTAGCACCATTTCACATTGATTTTAGCTCTAATCACTTCTTCTGCGGAGGCATTAATCTCAGGTAGACCTATGTTTGGTGGTCACAACCCACTTAATGCCTAAGTTAATGTTGATATTCCTTAGTTTGAAAGAAAGATTGATCCTGATATCCGAGACACCTAGATTCAACAACCCATTTCATACTTCTCCATGAACCATTCTAGTAGCAAAGATAAAATGACATCTGCAATGCATAAGCTTTTGTTGACCACAATAGTGTTGGCAAATGGTCAGCACTCCCCGTGGGATTCGTGACATGGACTAACCGCCTCTTGTGGATTCATTAACTCTGGCGCTTTTATCAGAAATTGATAGGTCGACCTTTTGGTTTAACGGCAATCGTGGGCCAACAATTGGTATCAGAGCGAAAGGTCATGGGTTCGAATCCCCCTGGGTAACGCTGGGGGGGGAGTTTGTTGGCAAATGGTCAGCGCTCCCCGTGGGATTCGTGACATGGACTAACTGCCTCCCGTGGATTCATTAACTCTGGCGCTTGTATCAGAAATTGACAGGTCGACCTTTTGGTTTAACGACAATCGTGGGCCAACAAATAGGTGGAAGCTATACTGCCAAATGAGTGAAGATTGTGAGAAATTAGTTAGAACGTAGACCCAGTTTGTAAAAGCCTTTTGTTTTAAGTTCCTGCTTGGTTTAATATTTTGATGATGAAGAATACTAAAAAGTCACGGCTAGTTTTCCAAGCTTATATAAATGAATTTTATGCTATGATGTTGAGCATGATAAAATACTTGATAGCATGTTGAAATACTCAACTGCTGTAGTGGCCCCAAGCTTTATATTCAAATAGTATCATGATTTTTGACAATTAACACTTTCAGAGACACCTGTAGATATTGTGTCAAAATTGAGAAGTTCCATGTTAAAGATGGCAAAAATAACATTGAAAAGAAACATAAGGACTCATCTGACATCAAACCTGACTCTGGTAAGCAATCTTATCACAACAACTCACACTCACATCAATATGTTTAATCATTATCTTTGACACTATTGTAATGTCTACTCCTGATTTTTTTTTGAAATATATTTGAATAGCTAACACAGAAATTCAGGAAACTCATAGAAAATCATACCCATGAAACCCTAATGCTGTTTTAGTGTATAGTCAATGACAAACATGAGGGTGCAGCAAAATATATTTGTTTCCACACATACCCAGAAGAAGAAGAATCACTGAAATATCAATATTTCTAAATACCCATGTGCAGCAAAAAAGTACAGGTCTGATAACAATGTCTAAACAGCAGTATTGAACGCTGATTTATGCCCAGAAATGAATAATACAGTTGAATATATAAAATAGAAGCTTTATCCTCAATACCCAGAAGTTTAAATAAATATTCTAACAATATTTTAACATACCCAGATGAGTAAATCAGTAAAATGGCAATATTATAACATACCCAGAAGGCTGCGAAAGCTACAGGTCTGTTATGCAGTCTGAAACAGCAAACTGGAGCTTGAAAATGAAGTCCAAACACCACCAAAACTATTCTTCTACCTTTGTCAAATGATGGTGCTTTGTTTGTAAACCCTAGGCACCTCCAATCAAGTCAATAGGCCCCCAAAATGCTTGGCGACCTGGTCTAAAAAACTCACGCCTTCTTCTAGGGATGGTACGCCCCTATTTTCAGCAGCTAGTACGGCCTTCAATGGCTGTCAATAAATCTGAAATTCATCCAAAGTCTGCAATCTGGAAATCACTGAACCAATATGCAATATACTCCTTAAATCTTTATTCATAGAATTTCAAATATTTTTTGTCAAATTTGCAATGCCAAACAACGAATACCAGCATAGACCTTGTGTGAGCCTATCAACAATCAACCCAGGAGGATCTTTCACCAGTGAGGATGATATTCTCTATGAGGGTTTTTGTCCTCACAAAGTTCCTGGATAAAAATCAGTAGCATAATTTTCCTTCAATATCAACGCATGACTAAATGAGCTCCTCAAACTTCTTTTTATTTCCTTCCCTTTTCCAACGCCCTTTTTGGGAATATTAAATATATCTTTTAAAATGCATTTTTCCCTCTTTTTTGAGCGCTCAACATTGAAGGGTAAAGTCACCTTAAATAATAAATAATAAACACTTAAACTTTATTTTAATGGGAGCTTAATAACTTAAGTGTTTATTAAAATAATTCACCATCCCTACGGAAAGCATTGACGGGGCCTCGGAATAAAAAATTGAAGTGCCGGAATGAAATTGACGCCAAGGAATGGTGTCGGTGCCGGAAAATGGTGACTTACTAAAAATAGACATTGGCTCCTAAAAACGTGGAACACGAACCAAGAATCCGAAACAACATCCAAAAGTGTCATTGCGATCCTTGCCGCCATCCGAGCTCAATTCCAGCAAGAGAAATGCCACATAAGCATGTCCACGATGTCTCCAAGAACTGTGGAGCTCCCTAACCATCCAATATTAGCTTACGAGAACCCAAGTGATAGGCTAACTCTCATCAAACTATTAGTGCTTATGAAGGGGACATTACAATCCTCCCTCCCCAAAATTGCTTGTCCTTAAGCAATTGCAACTCTGGATGTTGCAAGATTTGCTCACTCTCCCATGTAGCATTCTCAACTGACAAGTTTTTCCACTTTACAAGATACTCTCTAATAGTCCTCCGTAGAGTGCGCTCTCTGGAGTCAAGAATAGCCTTAGGAATAAGAATAAGCTTCCCTTCCTCATCCAATGGTGGCAACTTAGAAGAGGGAACCACATTATGCCCAAGTGCCTTTTTAAGGCGTGATACATGAAACACATTATGCACTCTACTATTTGCCAATAACTCCAACTCATAAGCCACTTCTCCAACCCATTTGGAGATCCTGAAAGGGCCATAGAACCATGGCTTAAGCTTCTCCGACCCACTCTTCTTGAGAGCGTACTGCTTGTAGCGTTGTAGCCTAAAGTAAACCATGTCACCCACCTCAAATGTACGCTCAATGCGATATGGATCTGCATACAACTTCTGCTGATTCTGCGCTTGCTGCAAGTTTTCTTTCAAGGATTTCATTATGTTCCGACTTTTCTGCAACAAATCCTTGGCCTTAGGCACTTTGCTATCTCCAAACAACAAGCCTATGAAGCTCTGAGCTTCATATTCGTACGATGCCATAAATGGTGACATCTTAATAGACATGTGGTAAGTAGAATTATAACAGTACTCACCAAGGTGCAACCATCTCACCCATGTCTTCTACTGGCTTGAAATGTAATTTCTGAGGTACCCTTCCACCCACTTGTTCACAATCTCTGTTTGCCCATCTGTTTGTGGGTGATAACTGGTATTAGGAGTGAGCTCAGTCCCACTCAATCTGAAAAGTTCCTGCCAAAAGAGACTCAGGAACTTGTTGTCCTTGTCGCTTACAATGCTCCTAGGCATCCCATGTAGTCTAAATATCTCCCTAAAGGATAAATCAACTACTTGTGTTGTTGTATATGCTGCTGAAATGGCAAAGAAGTGAGCAAATTTTGTCAATCTGTCTACAACAACATAAATACAATCCTTACTCTGCACCTTCGGTAGCCTTGTGATGAAATCCATAGAGATGCATTCCCATTTCTGCTTGGGAATAGGCAGGGGATGCAACAAACCAGTTGGATATGTATGCTCATTTTTGTTCTGCTGACATGTGGGACACTCATGAACATACTTAAGGACCTCATTTTTTAGTCCTTTCCAAGTAAACCTCTCTTGGATCTGCCTGTATGTCTTAAAGAAACCCGGGTGACCAGCCATAGGTGCATCATGGAAGGTTCTCAAAACCTTCACCTTAAGCTCTGAATTGGGTAGTAAATAAATATTTTCTTTGTAAATAATCAACTCATTAATTACAATATACTTGTTATCTCGTATAGTACCTTCAATGATGCCTGTAGCCCGAGAATCCTTAGCATACTCTGTTGAAATCATCTCTCTCCAATCAGTTGTAATCTCTACTAAAGAACACAAATGAGGTCTCCTGGACAAAGCATCAACAACAATATTCTTCTTTCCTTTGACATAAATTGTGTCAAAGTCATATGCCTAAAGCCTTCTTACCCATTTTTACTGTTTGTCATTAAGATACTTTTGATTCAGGAAATACTTGAGACTATTGTGGTCAGTCTTAACAATGAACTTACCTCCCACAAGAAAGGGTATGAATTTGGCCAAGGCATGTATAATGGCCAACATCTCCTTGTCATAAATAGAATAGCTTCTCTCAAGACCTCTTAACTTCTTGCTCTCAAAAGCAATCAGATGTTTTTTCTGCATCAAGACAACGCCTTCCCTTCTCCTAAAGCATCACAGTCCAACTGAAACGATTTGGAGAAATCGGGAATGGCTAAAATGGGGCAAGTACTCATTACCTTTTTGAAATGATCAAAGCATCTCTATGTTGTATCAGACCACACAAATGCCCCCATATTGGTCAAATGTGTAAGTGGGGCAGCCACTTGTGAAAATCCCTTAATGAATCTCCTGTAGAACCCACATTGGCCAAAGAATCCCTTAAGCTGTGAGAGATTTGTTAGTGGAGGCCAATCTACAATCACTTTGATCTTATCACGATCTACTCTAACACCCTTAGAGCTAATGATGTGGCCAAGGTAGAGAAGCTCCATCATACCAAATTCACACTTAGTCTCCTTGGTATACAATGATTCCCTCTCTAGGATGCTCAACACCTCATCAAGCTGTCTCATGTGCTCCTCCCATGTCTTGCTAAAAATTAAGATATCATCAAAGAATATAAGAACAAACTTCCGGAGCTGATTACGAAATACCTTGTTCATACAAGACTGGAAAGTGGCAAGAGCATTGGTTAAGCCAAATAGCATAACTAGGAATTCGAAGTGTCAAAAATGACACTTGAAAGCTGTCTTCTCGACATCCTCCTCTTAGACCCGAATTTGATGGTAGTCCGATCTCAAATCAATTTTGGAGAAGTAACAAGCACCATGCAACTCATTGATAAGCTCGTCAATCCGTGGGATGGGATACCTATTCTTAATTGTCTTCTTGTTTAGTGCCCTGTAATCAATGCACATACGCATTGTCCCATCCTTCTTCTTAACCAACACCACTGAAGAAGCAAAGGGACTTTTGCTTGGCCTTATATGTCCCATATCAAGCAACTCCTTAATAGCTTTTTCAATCTCATCCTTATGCCTCTTCAGATGTCTGTATGGTTTGGTAATCATGGGTTTGGCACCCTCCTCTAGCTCTATGACATGCTCAATGCCTCTCTTAGGAGGTCTCCTAGGAGGTATGCTACTGAGCACTTTGCTGTGCTTAGACAACAAAGTCTGGATGTCTGGATGGTAACTATTCTTCTGTTGCTCCATAATGGTAGGCATTATGATGCACTCTGTTGCCCACTCTACCTGATCATGCCGAATTAGTCTCTCCATCCTCTCGAAGAAGACTACCTTAGGTCCAACATCTGACATGCCCCTGAGCACTATCTTCTTACCATCCACATCAAATCTCATCTTCATATTACGCAGATTCATGTAGAACTCTCCAATGGATCGTAGCCAATGCATACCAAGAACCACATCTGTATCCCCTATGCTCGTCACATAGAAATCATCTTTCATCTCATAGTCACCCAATTGTATGCTCAAATTAGGAATCTTACACATGCAAGTAAGCGTAAACCCATCTGCAACCATCACCTTGAACCCATCAAATTTCTTGTTTTGATTCCTCTCCGAGCAACAACTCCCTCATTGATGAAATTGTGAGTAGCACTTGTATCAATGAGAGTGACTATCCACTGTCCACAAAGCACTCCCCGAACTCTGAAAGATCTAACTTTTTGAAAGCTAGAAAGTTGTGCAAGTGTACCATCACATCCTTGTTCCTCCTCCACCTCTTCGGAAGAACTTTCTTCTTCACTTCCTTCTGAATCAAATTTTTCTGTTTTGATTCCTCTCCGAGCAACAACTCCCTCATCGATGAAATTGTGAGTAGCACCTATATCAATGAGAGTGACTATCCGTTGTCCACAAAGCACTCCCCAAACTCTAAAAGATTCAACTTTTTGAAAGCTAGAAAGTTGTGCAAGTGTACCCTCACATCCTTGTTCCTCCTCAACCTCTTCGAAATTACTTTCTTCTTCATTTCCTTCTGAATCAGATAGCTAGCTTGATTTTTCAGAAGCTGATTCATTAGCTCAAAAGTACTCAATCTGCTTAGATTTAGCTTTGACAGCACACTTATGTGTTGGGTCCCATGGCTCTCTACAAGTGAAGCATAATTTCTTTCTTCTGAGTTCATTGAGTTGATCATCATTCAACCCAGTTGACTCCTTTTTGGGATGAGCTGAATCCTTTTGGAAAATTTTCGTCTTTGTCCCTTTTGTGTTGGAATCCCTTTGACCGAAATTTATTTCTAGAAGTGGAAGATTCCATATCTCTATCTCTCTTGATTGCTTCTTATAGAGTGGGTGGATTAAGAGCCTTAACCCATCCTCTTAGGGGTTCGGACAGCCCATCAATAAATAACACATTTAACCTTCTCTCCGAAATATTCGTAACCATCATTGATAATTTCTGAAAATCAATAATGTAGGTGTCCGCAAAACTCCATTGTTTTGGCTGTGCTAGTTCCTTAAAATGCAGTTCGGGATCTTTCTTTTCGAATCTATCAATCGACCTCTCTGTGAAATCAGCATAAGAATCAATTTGATCATGGCCCAAAGTAATCAACCCATGGTGCCACCATTCATGAGCACTTCCTTCCAAATGTAGCGTGGCATATGTAATGGCATCCTCTTCAAGGATAGATTGAGTTTGAACTAGGACTCAAGTTTTTGCACCCAAGCCCTAGTTGAAGTCTTACCCGATCCATCAAAATATGGGATTGACAACTTACTCACCTTCTTTTGCAAATCATGATTATGTGGTCTCACACCTCCACCTCTGCGGGGTCTATTCTTGTCCTTGAGAGCCAAGTAATCCGGAAATGACATTTCAGCTTGAAATTCCTCCCCTAATGCCAACCATTTTGTCCATGCTGACCTGTGAGCTTCTAGTTCGGTTGGTTCATTACCTTCTAGAGGGTTGTTTCTTGGAGGAAATCTTGGCATAAGAGGCCTAGTGTTAGCTGATCCGATGACAGTCCGTTGATGAGCAACCTTGTTATTGGTTGAATTATCTCCGTTTGTGCCATTATTGCCATTGTTTCCAACATTTTCATTGTTACCATTATTATTTTGCATAAATTGAGCCAACAACTGAGCTATTTGCTGCTGTGATTGAGCCATCTATTGTAACATATCTCGCTGTCCCCTAGCAAGATCACACTCAACATGTTTTCCACACTAGACTCTAGTCTCCTTTCCCCCTCATTAAAAGGATCTTTGCTTCCTTCCTTCTCTATCCCCCATTGTTGGTCTTCTTTGTGAATAGACAAATTTGTAAGGACTGATATCCCTAGGATTGTGTGGTCCTTGTTCACCACCACTCGTAGAAAGTAAATTGCATTGAAAGTGAGCTCAACACACACAAGATGACAAGATGTTTTTTGAGCTCTGATACCACTGTAATGTTTACCCCTGATTTTTTTTTTTGAAATGTATTTGAACAACTAACACAAAATTTCAGGAAACTCATAGAACATCATACCCATGAAACCTTAATGCTGTTTTAGTGTATATTCAATGACAAACATGAGGGTGCAGCAAAATACATTTGTTTCCACAATACCTAGATGAAGAAATCACTGAAATAACAATATTTCTAAATACCCATGTGCAGCAAAAATGTACAGGTCTGATAACAATGTCTAAACAATAGTATTGAATGCTGATTTATGCCCAGAAATGAATAATACAGCTGAATATATAAAATAGAAGCTTTATCCTCAATACCCATAAGTTTAAATCAATATTCTAACAATATTTTACACAAGGAAGCAAAAATCGTTTGGAGATAAAATCGGCAAACCAAAGTATAAGATTTTTTCAAAAAATCGGGAAAAAATCGAATTTCCAAAAAAAATAAAAAATAAAAAATATTAATAGTATATTATATATTAATAATATTATATTAGTATATATTAATAATATAAACATTATATTATTAAATCTTTATATTATTATTTTTTGATTGATAATCTTTTTATTATTAATAATATAATTATTATATTAATTATAAAATTTAATAAACATAAAATTTATTATAAAATATATTATAATATTAAATTATATATATATATATTAATAGACATCAATTTAACATACAAAATTAAATATTAAATAATTTTAAAATTTAATAATTAAAATAAAAAATAACATTTAAAATTTAAAAATTAAAGTTTTTATTTTAAACTTTAACAATAAATAGAAAATATGTGAATATTTAAATATTAATTAATAATAAATCATTAAATATTAAATATTTTAATATTATAATATATAACTATTAATAATATAATATGTATTATATATATAATCAATTTAACATTTAAAATTAAATATTAAATAATTTTAAAATGTAATAATTAAAATAAAAAGTGACATTAAAAAAATTAAATTTAATATATATTTTAAATCTATAGATCTAAAATTTAAAAATTAAAGTTTTTATTTTAAACTTTAATAATAAACAGAAAATATGATAATATTTTCATATTTTAATATTAATTAATAATAATAAATCATTAAATATTAAATAATTTAATATTATATAACTATTAATAATATAATTATATTATATAAACATAATTAATAATAATAATAAATCATTAAATAACTAATTAAAACATTTATTTAAATTTTTATTATTTAAAATGAACCTAAAATCATAAAACAAAACCCTAAACAAATCGAATTCATTAATGTGGAAGCACAAAAGGCATGCGAACTGATTGATGAGTGGAGGATATGCATAAAATGGATTTGTCGAAAAGACTGGTGACTTTCAAACAAATGCAATTGGCAGGTGTAAAGCCAGACCCCACAACCTCTGCCAACATCCTCCGTGACTGTAATACAATCGTGAGCCCTAAATCCGTGACTGTAATATTATCGCGAGCCCTAAAAGACGTTTTTATGCAAGCCCTAAATCGCGTTTTCGTATTCAGACCCTGAATTGTCTGCTTTGAAGTCAAACGCAGCTGAAAAATTATTAAAACCTGCGATTTGTTTTAAAAACCGTGATTTTTTTGGGAAAAAAATCATAAATCCGGGTGATTCACAATTTTTACCATAAATCGCGATTTCTGCTTCTATGATTTTACATACCTAGATGACTAAATCAGTATTATGGCAATATTAAACAAAATGTTGGCGTGTTTACATTTAATCAAAATATTGGTGCATTCTATGTTGTGAGTATTAGAATAATTATTTATTCTATTTTTAGTTAATGGTCACTCATGTAAATTAGCTGTAATTTGTTTGGTAAGATCGTTTGCACGATCTTTTGCAGTTTCTATTTTAGAAATTTGCTCTTTGTAAATCTTGTACATATTTTATTGAGTTTTTTGCTCATTGTTAATAATCAATCAAGTTTTAACCAATTACTACTGTAATATGGTATCAGAGCTCAGGCGTTGGTTTTAGAATTTCGAAAAATTTTCAATAAAAATTTTTGAAAGAAATTTTTTCTGCCTCTTTGAAAATTTTCAGAGTTCTCGAAATTTCCTTGGGACTTTCTGTTCGAATACAACCCGCGATTAGGTTTTTTGACTCCTGGCGTATTCGCATTTTCGAATCTGAAGCTCACATCTTCTTGTGCTCGCGTCGGCCTCCTCAGACATTCGTTGCAGACGTGATTTTTTTTTTAATCGCTCAGTTTAGCGGCACGTTTTTTTACACATCCTTGGTTGCATTTTTTGAAGTTTCTTCAGCGTGCAATTTGGCGGTTTCTGCTTGCGATTTTAATCTTCTACCTGCGTCTGCCTGTGATTTCCAGGACTTTCTGCTTTTTTCTGGGCGCACGATTTTGAGCACTTTTTCTTAAAAATCTGGACGTGATTCTTTCAATATGGTCGCCATTTGATAGTCATTGGTCGCGGCTTCAAATTTCTAAACCCTTGGTCACGTTTTCTGACCTTGCAAGCCGCGATTTTCTGATCTCTGGTCATTTTTCTGTGTTTCCATGGCCGCCTAGGTTTCTGCAATTTCGGCTAGGGTTTTGACCCTTCATTTCAAGTCAATTTTTTTTTCAATTGTAGATTCTTGGTGGGTTTTTCGAGACCTTTTCTGGGTGCTTTGAAATTTGTGCAAGCGAGTTGGCCTCGAAATTTGTGTTTGCAACTGCCTCAATTTTTTCGGGATCAGTTTTATCACCTCTTTTGTTTGCATTGTTTTTCGTGCCTTGAAAAGCGTGCAAGATGGCAAGTTTGACCAACATAATGTTGGAAGGCAGTGAGCGTTTCAATGGCAAAAACTATAATACCTGGAAGCAGTGAATGATGACCATCTTTGAATATCGCTGCCTCGATCAGATAATTTTAGGCACCACTACTTGTCCAGCAACAGCGGGTAAAGACCAGGATAAGTTTGATGAGCAAAATCGTGAAGCGGTAATGCTCATTAAGTTTTCAGTCATAGATGAACAGCGACCTTAGATTCCGACTGGAAAAATAACAAAGGAGATTTGGGACCATTTGAAGGATTTGCATGAAACCTTCGACAAGAGCTGTGCGTTCTTCTTGAAAAATATGCTGTTCTTCTTGAAAAATATGCTGTTTTCTATCATGATGGATGAGAAGACAACTTTGCAAACACACTTGAACAAGATCCAGGAGATCAGAGATCACCTAGAGGCTATTGGTTGGAAAATGGAGGAAGACATGGTTGTGATCACTTTGAAAAGTCTACCTAAGTCTTATGAACATTTCATCGAGACTCTCAACATTACGTCTGCTAATGTTGATTTGAAGTTTCCGAAGCTCTGTACTATCCTCTTGCAACAGGATCGCTGGAAACAACAATTTGGTCGTAGTGCTTCTTCATCCTCTACAGAGCAGGCTTTTGCAGCCAAGTTTCAGGCTCAGAATAAAGGCAAAGGTCAGCCTCCGCAGCAGAAAGGCTCAAGTCAACCTTAGGACAACACCAAGAAAAAGAATATTCAATGTAATTACTGTCACAAATATGGTCACATGAAAAAGGATTGTCGTCAGCGTTTGGCTACTGAACAAAAGAAGCAGGGAGGGTCTCAGCAGAAAGCTAATGTTGCCGAGCACACTGAGTAGAAGGAATCTGCCTTTTACGCCTTTATGGCTAAAAGACCTACAGATCATGTAAAATCCTCTGCCTGGTACATTGATTCAGGTGCCTTGCAACACTTCACTCATCGGCATGATTGGTTCACAGATTTCTCTCCCTTTAGTGACAGTTATTTTTGGTGGAGGAGAAGAGCATATAGTTGTCGGTAAGGGCACTGTTCAGATTCAATCTGGTGAGAGGAATCTCATATTCCTCAATGTCTACTATGTTCCTGGCATGGAACTTAATCTTTTCTCTGTCAATCAGATCATGCGGCACTCTCCTCAGTTGGATGTGGTGTTCAGTACACACAAATGTTTCACTGTTGATCGGGAGACTCGTAGCACTGTGGCTGTTGGTATTGAGAATCATGGTCTATACAGACTTGTGGATATAGGTGATTCTCCAGAGTTAGCCATGGCAACCAGAAATTCTTCCATCACCAGTCTTTGGCATCAGTGTTATGGGCACTTAAATGTGCACTATCTCAGCTATCTCGGGAGGGACTTGTAGCCGATTTACCTGAGATCTAGACTCAGCATCATGGTGTTTGTGGAGCTTGTCAGGCTGGGAAGCAGCATAGGACACTGTTCCCGAATGGTGACTCATGGCGAGCCTCCAAGGTACTACAGTTGGTTCACGCTAATGTATGTGGGCCAATGCATACACCTTCTGTTATTGGTTGCAGGTATTTCTTGCTTTTTATTGATGATTTTAGTCGTAAAATGTGGGTGTACTTTCTCAGACAGAAATCAGATGTGTTTACTGTATTTCAAAAGTTTAAGGTCTTAGTAGAGAAAGAGTCTCGCTGTTCCATAGTCACTTTTAGGTCAGATAATGGGGGGGGGGATTTCGTTCTACTGATTTCTCCAACTTCTGTGATATATATGGCATCAAACGCCAGTTAACCACACCCTATACTCCTCAACAAAACAGTGTTGTAGAGTGGCCCAACCACACAATCACTAAGATGGCCCGTTCCATGTTAGAACACAGGAGTGTTCCTAAGAAATATTGGGTAGAAGCAATCTACACTGCTGTCTACCTCCTTAATCGGTCTCCTACATATGCTGTTAAGGAGAAGACTCCTGAGGAAGCTTGGACTGGTCGCAAACCTCGGATCAGTCATTTGAAAATATTTGGCTCTTTAGCTTATGTATGGATTCCAGATGTCAAGCGCTCTAAGTTGGATTCCAAGAGTCAAAAGCTTATGTTCACAGGGTACAGTGACAACCATAAGGCTTAGCGGTTGATTGATATAGATATTGATCGTCTTACCTTTACCCAAGATGTTGTCTTTGATGAAGAATGAGGACCTTTTCATCCTTCCTCATCTGTGCAGAATTCTGAGGATCGGCCTTTGAAGGCTTCTGACTTGGGTGTTCTTCTTCTGTTAGGTCCACCTGATGGGAGGGATGATGATGTAGATTCTAATTTTGATGATGCTCAACCCAAATTTCCTCCGGATGATGTTAATCTTCCACCTGTTGCACCTGTTCCAGCTCCTCCTGTTGCACCTGTTCCATCTCCTCTTGTTGCATCTGATGTTGGCACTTCTACTCTTTGGCCTAAATGGTGGGCTAAGACTATTGGAGATCTTCATGATGATGAGCTCATTGAGGGTAGATCATCTAGAAACAAGAGCAAACAACAACATACAGTTAATTTTGCTCTCATGGCCAACATTCATAGTGTCTATGAGCCTCAGACATATTCAGAGGCTAAAGGAATTCCTGAGTGGGAAAAGGCTATGGAATCTGAATACTAGAGTCTTCAGAAAAATCACACTTGGGTCCTTTCTAATCTTCCTCCAGGGAAGAAGCCCATTAGCTGCAAATGGGTGTATAAGGTGAAATACAAACCTGACGGAACCCTTGACAAGTACAAAGCTCGTCTCGTTGCTAGGGGGTTCTCACAAATGGAAGGCATTGACTACGAGGAGACTTTTGCTCCTACAGCCAAGATGAGTACAATTCGGCTTGTCCTTGTCTTAGCAGCCCAATTTGGTTGGAAAGTCCATCAGATGGACATTAAGAGTGCTTTCCTCAACGGTGAGTTGAAGGAAGAAGTCTACATGACGCAGCCTCCAGGGTTCAAGGTTGCTGGTCAAGAACACAAGGTGTGCAAATTGGTAAAAGCACTCTATGGCCTGAAACAGGCTCCTCGGGCTTGGTACATCAAGATTGACAAGTATCTCACAGATCATGGCTTTCAGAGGAGTCCATTTGACTCTAATTTGTATGTCAAACGCACTGGTAGTGATATTCTGATTCTTGTTGTCTATGTGGATGACCTGATCATTACTGGTAGCTCGGCACATTTGATCGTTGAGATCAAACAGGATTTGTGCAACACATTTGACATGACAGATCTGGGACTTTTACATTACTGTTTAGGTGTTGAGGTTTGGCAGACCGAGAGCAGTATCTTCATCTCCCAATCCAAATATGCTCGAAGTCTTCTGGATAAGTTCCGTATGCAAGATTGCAAACTTGCTTCCACACCCATGGAAAAGGGGCTTAAGTTGTCAGCTAAGTCAGACTCACCTATAGTGGATGAATCATTGTTTAGGCAACTAGTGGGCAGCCTAATCTATTTCACTGCCACTAGACCTGACCTCAGTTTTGCAGTGAGCTACATTTCACGCTTCATGACAGCCCCCAAGGTTGATCATTGGGTAGCAGTGAAGCATGTGCTGCGTTATGTGAAGGGCACTTCTGATTATTGACTTTTTTACTTAAGGAGTCACGATCCTAGACTCAGTGGTTTCACAGATTTAGATTGGGCAAGTTCAGTTGATGATCGGAAATCAACATCTGGGTTTGTGTTCAGTTTGGGATCTGGTGCAGTCACATGGACTAGTAAGAAGCAGCAGGCAGTGGCTCTCTCCTTGACAGAAGCAGAGTATCGGGGAGCAGTTAAGGCAGCTTGTGAGGCAGTTTGGCTTCGCCGGATGCTTGTTGATATGCAAATATCTCAAGCAGGTCTGACTCCCTTGTTCTGTGACAATCAGGGAGTTCTCAAACTTGCCAAGAATATAGTCTTCCATGAAAGAACCAAGCATGTGGAAACTCATTGTCACTTCATTCGGAAGCTTGTTGAAGACGGATCAGTTCAGTTGCTGTATGTTCCAACAGAGGATCAAACAACAGATATCCTCACCAAGTCCCTTAGTCCAGATAAGTTTGTAAAATTCAGGGGGTCTCTTGGTGTAGTTGATCGATTGACCATTAAGGGAGGGTATTAGAATAATTATTTATTCTATTTTTAGTTAATGGTCACTCATGTAAATTAGCTGTAATTTGTTTGGTAAGATCGTGGCAGTTTCTATTTTAGAAACTCGCTCTTTGTAAATCTTGTACATATTTTATTGAGTTTTTTGCTCAATGTTAATAATCAATCAAGTTTTTACCAATTACTACTCTAATAGTGAGTAGCCCATTGGCAATGTAATTAAATAGATTTTCCCATTGGTGATAATGCAAAAATCATATTGTATTCTTCATTCATCCATAAGGCTTCACAAAGGGAATCTCTAGTAAATGATTACAGAGAAAAATTTGCATAATACTGGGAATACAATGCTAGTGTATGACGCAGCTTGGTTTTTAATAGCCTTCAAATGTTCAATAGTCAAAATGTAGAAACCATAGTTGAAAAAATTGGACTCGCCAATTATTTGGCTGACCCAATTTTTTTTTAAAAACTCAGGGTTTGTCAAAAACTTAGGGAAAAACTTGGCAATAATTTGGCGAGTTTATCGAACATTAAAAAAATTTGTAAATTTTTAAAAATATTCTTCAAAAACTCACATTACTGAATTTGTGGAACATATTACTGATTTCCTTCATATATAAATCAAAATTAGAGTTCAATTCACATCATAGAGCAAAAAACGAGTTCAAATTTTCAATACATATGAACTTCAAGTTTTAATATTAATAAAAATTACAAATCATAAATTTCTTCTACGTCTAAAGCTTAGAAATGTCTGCTGCTGTTGTGTGGGTGTCATAGAATTGGATGTTACAATTGCAATATTCTCAACAAGAGCCTCAACAAGAGCCGAAGGCATAGGATCAAGCTATGTATGTGGTGAATTCACCCTGCCTCGCCTTTTGCCTCTTCATATGCTGCAAAATCTGCTTGCCATTTGACCACATCTCTCTCCAAATCATCCATCTCATCAGCCGTAAGTAGTGGATCCACATCCTCAGCAGCCCAATCCGATTATGGACCAATTTCATCGAGGTCAAGTGTATGATGTGTATCTTGCCCCTCTACCTTCTTTTCATGCAACCGAAGGTTGTACTGCACAAAGTCAAGGTCATTCAAGTGCTTTTGAGTCAACCTATTGTGCTTCTTTGTATGAATAGCCTAAAAAACACTCTACTTTTGCCCAAAACCAGAAGTGCTATACGGCTAGCATAAAATGCAAACAACAATTTTTTAAAGATTAGGTAGTGAGGCACAAAAATTTTTCCACCACAAATTTGTAAGGACAACATTTATAACTTTTTAAGGATTTTAGGAAATTTAAAAATTAGAATAAATATTTAACTAAAATTAAACATATGTTTTTTTAACCTGGCTATAGAGTGGTTCTCCTACGAATGCATAAAGATGAAAATAATCTCCCCTCTACCCCCTTATATATTTGTAACTCATCGTGTATGATGTTTCAAAAGTTCTCATCGGAGACCAACCTCTCAATACATGTGTTTAGGCCAAGCATAACCTCCTCATTTGCTTTGAATGAAGGGGGGAAGAAAAACTTGGGGTCCAAATAGTAGGTAACAACATGAATATTTTGGTGGAGTTGTCAGTTCCACCTCCGATCAATAATGCACCATATGGGTTCATATCTGGTTTTATTCGAGCCATACAAATGTTGAATTGCCTCTTTGGCCCTATTCATGGACTCATATGGATACCTTATGGGATTTTTATTACCATTCGCTATCCATAGAACCCTAACCAACAATTTTAACACCTAAAACAAGAGAGTGAATGAAAAGGAATTAGAATATTAAACTAAATTAAATTTTTGTTTTTAAATTAGCAAATTAAAATATTAGAATTTGACAAAAACCTCTTGTAACATATTTTTTTTTAAAAAAGAAAATTTTGATAAAAAAACTTACCTTGACGATCTCCTCCATTGTCTTGGCAAATGTATCATAAAAAATGGTCTTCATGATCTTTGTTTTCGCTTTAGTAAGGACTCTTCAACCACCTTTCATTCAAAAACATGCACTTAAGGTTGGGCAACGCAATTGTTGTATTCTACAAGGTGAGGAAATTAGTGGCAAAGCGTGTGACTCTTGTACGCGTGAGCTCCTTGCCATTAGTGTGCTCTCTCATTAGATTTAAGACCCATGTGTGGTTGTAGATGTGTTAGGTGACATTCCTTGCATCTTCCACCACGTTCTTCACTCAACTTAGTTTCCCCATGTCCTCAAGGAGAAGGTCAAGGCAATGGGTGCCACAAGGGCTCCAAAACAATGTAGGGTGCCTCGCCTCTAGTGGTCTACCAGTTACCACATACGTAGATGCATTGTCCGTCACTATCTGGATAATATTTTCCACTCCCACCTCCATCACCACCTCATCCAACAAGCTACACAAGGTCTCACATTTTTTACTTCACTGGAGGCATCGACTGACTTCAAAAAGACAAATTTCTATTGAAGCCACTAAAAAGTAAAGGAATGTCCTATTCCTGCTATCTGTACACTTGTCAGATAAAATGTTTTAGACTTTCCTTTTCCAAATCTGTTTTTGTTCCTTGACTAGCTTAAATGTGTTGTGGACCTCATCCTACAATAATAGGCCAGTCAAATCATAATGGCTCGGGGCTTTGAACACCTTACTTGCTATGGTCAATGCACTAACCAGTTGTTCCCAATAAGGATTTGAAGCAACATTAAACAAAAATGCTATTGTAGTACTAAAATTTGACACATGCCAACTTCGCCTTATGATGCAATTCCCTACTCCACACAGTACCTTCTAATGCAGGTTGCTCACTAGGAGTGTTATCAGGAACAAAAAAAATTTGAATTGTAGCTACCCACACCGTGATTGCCTAATCCTTGTATCTGTGGCCCAATGCAAATGGAAAAAGAAGACCCCCCTATATCTCCTTTAGCTTCTGATCTTATAGAACTAAAAAATGGGCATTGGGCTCCCATTCCCTTAACCATCCTCTTCTTCTCTGTTTTCTTCAGCTCATATGCTGAAAAGAGAGCTTTTGCCTCATTCTTAACTGCCATACTTGCTTGTGTATATGGCTTTACATCTCGGCAATGGATTTGTGTGAGGTGATATTTTAAAAGATTTATACCTTCTCTCACATATTTAGTACAATAGTTTCAAATAACCATTCCTTTCTTTGTGCCTTCTTTCACATGTTTCTAGCAAGGATCCTTTGGCTTTCTAGTTCCTCTGCTTGTGAATGCTATTTTTTTTGGGGAAAATAGAAATAGAGCTTAGAAAAAGGGAAATAACAGAAAAACAATCAATACCCTAGCAGCCTAGAGGCTAGAACTAATTAAAAAAATAAAATGTTCATTACCAGTTTATAGGCTACAACCTATGACAGTCATTAAAGTTAAAAAATACAAATAAAATCAAAAGTTAGAACTAGCATATGATTGATTTGGTGACCCTGAAAGTGGAAGTTGGAAGCTTGAAGTGAGTAATTTACAAAACTCGTGGCAAGTAATTTACAAAAATCAGGGCTGAGTTTTTCCTGCGATTACTCGTTTGCCATTTTGGCCCATGAATACTCACGAGTCTTGCGAGTGAGTACTCACAAGTTTTTTCAACTATGACTAGAAACTATCTCACTTTCAATACCTTATTTTACATTGTAAAGTCACTCGCCTTTCATGATGGTAACTTGCTCTATATCTTCTCTAGGATTCATTTTAGAACTGCTTTGATGCCATGTTGAAAATGGTGAACATACACAAAGAATTAAGATCACGCCACGATTTCATGGGCATAATAATAGCAAACTATATTAGACTGATTTCATCGGGATTGATATTACATTGATTGCATTGGCTTTATAAAAGAATCCTCCCATCAACCACCCTACAACTACCTTACAAGAAATTCCCGCACACAACTAACCTAAACTACCACACCCAACAATATAATACTAACAACATTATTCAACACACTATCATACTAACTATTTATTTATTAACCTACTACCTATACTGTAGATGTAATATAAAATTCCAACAATTACTTTTGGGGAAAACATGAGTTTGTTCTCTTGTTCCAAGCCCAAGCAAGTGCCATCTAACACCTAGCAATATGAACAAGTCCATGATTAGCTTCCTAAATTGGTATAATCCATTTTGCATATGAGCTGTTATTTGAACAGTGCTTCATATTTTTCCTTGGAAGCCCTTTTTGTTGTATTATATTCCTTTGCTTGTGAAGATTGTGCAACATTTTTTTTGTGTGGGGTAGGATTAGAAGAGGAACCCTGGACATTTCCTCCATAATGTGCACTAAATCCAAAGGATGGAAATAAAAACAAAATCCTAAAGATTTAGGAGGCTCATTTCTTAAGGAATTTCTTTAACAAATTTAGGAATGATTTTGCTTAAAAAGTAGATGTACCCAATAGTATCCTTCGGTCTCCTCCTGTACCAAAAATGCATATGGGAAAATGAAGTGAGGGTTGGGTGGATGAGAGATTTTATGTTTTTGTGTTTCAAATTAGGTTATACTTTAGTTTGTAGTTAGTTTATTTATTTATTTTGAAGTTACTTCTATTCCTCTAGCTTTTTTAGTATCACATTTTTGGCTGCAACAGCATGTGAAACTAGTGTTACAAGACTCCGACTTGGCAAGCTAATTTTTGACCCAGACTCGGACTCAGTGTTCAGACTCGACCAAGACTCGACAAATTGAAAAACCATGAAATATAGAGATTTTTAAGGATTTAAAACTTGTCTCACACCTTTTAATAAATAAACTTTAAAGGCACAATAAACTAATTGTTGTGACCAAATCCCACATCACCCCATTGAGAATAGGGACCCCCCTTTTCTGGTGAATTCTAGTACTTTGCATGAAGTTTGGATGATGTCTTAGAGCTATTCTATGATGAAATCAATGGTGTTTGAGTCTTGTAGTCCTTTGACGACCTGTTTTGATGTTTGAGATCCTGAAAATGACTAAGCCAGGTGCTTGAAATCCTGAAATCTTGAAGATCTTGAAAGTGACTCCAGATGGCGCCTGCAACCCAGGGTGCCTCCCATCATACCAAAACAACTTCAAAGTTGCGCCTTGACATGAAATGAGCATAGGAGCGCCTTAAAACCTAAGTTGAGGGACATCATCATGGGCGCATTTTTTGGTCTAGTTGACTTCAGTTTGAGCGCCCAACAACTACAGCGTCCCTTATAATTCATTTTGGCGCCCTTCATGGGAAGACATCATCATATGCGCCTTAAAGGAAAATGCATTCAATTGGAGCGCCTTATATCATAATCTTAGCATTTGGCGCCCTGTGATTCAATGAAGTTATGGCGCTTTGTTTGGAGGTTTAATCAATTTGGCGCCTAGAGGAGAAGGGGAGTAGTTTTGACGCCTTTGAATGTAGAACCTTTTGATGACTTGGAATGAATGTAGAACCTTTTGATGACTTGGAATGAATGTAGAGCCTTTGATGACTTGAACTTAGAAGGTTTTGCAAGCAAATGGCTCAGTAGTGTTAAGGCACTGTTTTGCACTTGTAGAATCACCAAAGTGCGCCTGGCTTAATGGAGGACATAACAAACATACAGAGGTCTCCTTTGTGCCTAGGATCAACAATAAACTTGGAAAGGAATCAAGGCGCATTCTATCATCTGTTGGACCTCAAATTTGCGCCTAACATAGAATGGATGTTTCAATCACTTAGATGAGCGCCCAAGAGCAAGAAGGTTTCCTGAGAGAATGAAAGACTTCAAGAATTGAAAATTTGACAGGGAATGTGTTTCGACGCCCTTCTACCTCTATAACAATCCAAATTTGCGCCCAAGTTGGAGGCATTGTTCTTGGAGGATTTCAAGAGAATTTGCGCCTAGGTAAATGTTTGAGCGCCTAAGGGGAAAGCAATTACAAAAGGGTATGGCAAGTCTTGAAAACACTTACAAAAGGGTTTGATCGAGTCACATAGGTCTTGGCGCCCTATGTGCATTAGGTTACTTGTTTTGGCGCCTTAGGTCCAGAAGGTTCGAGATCATCTCAAAGTAGCGCCCTAGCAATAAAGGAGATCATTGTGACTTTAAGCGCATTGGAGGCCTCCTTTCAATACACTCTGGTGCCCTCATGTGGAAAGTCATCATAATTTTGGTTCCCTAGATCAAAGAGCCCATTTTGAGCGCCCATATATAGAAGAATGAAGGATGAATATCCAAACGCGCCTTGGGGAATAATAGGTAAGTCATCATTAAATTTGAAGCGCCTTAAGTAGTTGGGGCTGAGCTTAAAATTAATGACAAATTGCGCCTAAGATGTAAGATCATATGAATCATTATAAGGAGTAAGCATGAAGTAAAATTGATCAAGTCTGGAGAACGAAGTTATGGAGTGATTAATTAGAGAACTAAAGAACTAAGGCGCCATTTCACACTTGTCTAGAGTTAGGCGCCTTATCATCAAAGAACGCCTTAAGGAGATATTTGCGCCCTAAGAATAAGGGATTAAAACAATGAGTTTGGGCGCCCACATGCCCCTAAATCTTTATCCTTGGGCAGCCTCTACAAGACTTGTTGACTTTGGTGCCTTTGGGGAACTCTAAAAATTTTGAATTTTAAAAGAAATTTATTAAAAGCTTGATCAGGCCGACTTCATCCTCAGCCCCCAGCATTTAATAAGACAAAATCCCTATATAATGTGAGCGCTGCCTTATCATTTTTATAATTTACATTGCATTCTTTAAAGGGGCAGCGAAATTCATCCAAGGGGCAGCGAAATTTTAAGAGAAAAACAGATTTGAAGGGCAGATCAGTATTTTAAAGGGCTGTTTCTAATATTTTACCTCAGATTTCTGCCATTCCAAGACTGATTTTTTTAAATTTCTGCCATTTCAATAATAATTTTTCCAGAAATCTGCATTTTTCTAAGACAGAAATTTGATACAAGGTATGTTTTAATCAGCTCTACTTCATAAAAATTGCCTTTTATATTTAATTTTGCATCATTTCATGATTTCATCATCTAAAAATCGGGTTTTATAAGATTTATCGTTTCAAAGTTACTTATTCGAGTCTTGCTTGTAGGTAAATGGGAATGACCGCTAAAGAGAGACAAGTCTTGATCAAGATGGATGCTAAATCCAGCATACATGAGTCCAAGTTTGAAACGTAGTGGAAGAATGTGGGAGACACCAACATGGGACACGTCAACCTGGAGGAGGTGAAGGACTTCTTGCTCGCTATCACAAGGAACAAAGACATTAAAGCCATAGCGAAAAGTGGAATTGTACCAGTAGCCTGCTTCCCACCTACCTTGCCAAGCACTGAGTTAGTGTTGGAGTGTGTTCAGCACTATGATAAAGAGAAAAGACAAATTATAGCTAAGGATGGAACTGTTCTCACCTATCTCCAGAGAGAGGCTATTCAGGAGATCTTCAACATCCCAAAAGGGAAGGGAGTATTCATTTGTCCTCAAACCGCTCAGAGTACTTTCGAAGGCAACTCCAAGCTTTATATGCAAGAAATACGGAAGAAGTGGATGATTGATTCATCGATGAAGATATACAACTCTGAGGATCCAAAGTATCACAAGGCTGACTTCAAGCAAGAGATAAGTTACCTGATCATGTTCTTGAATCGAGTAACAGGTAGGCCTCAATCATCTGCTTTCGAAGGATGGATGTATACTTACTTTGATCATGTGTTTACAAAGAACAAGATGGTTGACTGGGTTGGCCTTATAAGTCATTGCCTTGATGAACAGTTTGAGAATTTTGATAAAACGAAGTTTTTCTTCATGACTTCATACCTTGTTTATATCTTGGCAAGAAATGTGGTCTACAAAGGATTAACAGCTAAAGGACAAGTAGGTACAAAGCCTGGACAGATTCTCTCACATCAGTGTTATCCTCAACTCCATTTGAAGAACATTAATCACTATAAGAGATTCAATGATGCTTTTGCCATGTTCATAGTGAGAAAGTTGAGAGGTGAACCGCATAGAAGATTAACAGGTGCTGCTAGGAACTTCATCAAGCAATATGGAAGGTATTATATCCAGTATGACAAGTTCACATATATTAGGATTCAAGGTTTTACATCTTTTCCATATAGACTGCCCAGATATCCTTCAAATAGGATGGTGTTGCTAGAGGTCTCAAGACAGTTGTTAGAGTTTCATAAGATGCAGAAAGTAAGAAAGAAAGCAGGAGTTCAGTTTCCTCTCCAGCTTGGTAGATATTACTCTTGTCCATCACTTTAGGTAGCTGAGCATTCAGAAGTTGAGCTTCAGGCGTATCATTTGCATCCGCATGATTCAAGGAGAGAAAACTTTGATCCACATGGAGCCATCAAGCAGTCATATTCTTCTTACAAGCATATTGAACAATTAGAAGATCATTGGGCTAATGTTATAGATGATGATGATATCAGAATGCAAAAGTGTTCAAGGTTGAGGTGGGATTTAGTAAGAGCTACGAAGGTACTAAGGATTCCTGATCAATTAGAAGGTGAAAGAGCTCTTCTTGGTGATGAATACAATAAGATTCGGAATTTGCCTTATGATGTTAACTGGGCTAATAGGGAAAAGGTTGATGATGAAGGGTTGATAAAACCTATCATTGCTATTACTGAAGAACAGATAAACGAACAAGTACAAGCCTTGCTTGATGAGGGAAAGAAACTCACTTATACTAAAATGGGAGAAGTTGATCGGCAAGAACAACACAATGCACCTAGTAAAGATTCACAGAGCAAAGAAAATGAAAGAGATTCAGGACAGGTAAAGAAAAGAAAACAGCTTGAAACCGCCCAAGGAGAATCCAGTAAGAAGAAGAAAAGGATAAGTATTGAAACTGCTTCTTCCAGACAACCAGATGACACCCCACTAAATCAAAATATAGTAGTACATGTCGAAAGTGCAGCTCCAGAAGCCACAGTTGAAGAAGTACCTTCAAGTCCACATGACACTGAGATCATTGATGAAACTAATATTGAAGATAAGGATGGAGCTGAAGAAGAATCATTGCCTGCACAGGGAAAACAAATGCAACAACAGGATCTTTCATCATTGCCAGAGTGGTTACAGGAAAGAATCAGAGAAAACTATGAAGTTGAGAAGTATCCTCCTCTTCCAGTTGATGAGTTACTTCTGGACATGTCTAAAGAGAAACCGAAGAAGGCTACTATCCTGTCAAAAATCACTAAGGATGAAACGGGTGTAAGGAAAGTTCATGTAGCAGTTCCTAGGCTTGAAAAGAATATAGAAGATGTAATGCCTAATGATTATGACATCAATACAATCAATCTGGGTCCTTTAACTGGAATGCAAGTAGAAGAAGAGCTTCAGGATTCAATTGATAATGCTCAAGCTATTATAAGACAAGAGACAGAAGGTAGAATCAAAGCTGAGCAAAGATGCCAAGCCTTAGAGCAGTATATTCAGCACTTGGTTCATCCTATTCGTCAACAGGACAAGGTTTCTACACCCCCATCTCTTCTTCCTCCAGAAACAATTGAACACCTAGAGGAGTTGAAGTCTTCATCCCATAGAATGAGGGATTGGATGAAAAGATCAAAGGAGGTTATATTTAAACATCTGGTAGATATCATGCAAGTGTGTGATAAGATTATTGATCTCAAAGAGAGGGTACTTGTATTGATGACAGTTTGTGTTGAATTTAAAGACATCAAAGAACAAAACTTGCTACACTTGAAAAGCTTAATGGAGACATCAGTTGATTAGTTGATACATGCTGAAGTGATTGAAGAATTTAAGACATATGACTTCTCTTCCTGGTGTTATGGCTTTCGCATCAAAGGGCAGTTGCTGGATAAGATAGAAACAGACATGTCAAGAGTCAGAAGTGTACTTCAAAGTATTCAGGATGGGATACATGCCTCTTTGATGAAAATCTGTAACCCATTTGGGGAGATGACTCTTGATAACATGAAATAACAAGTTCAAGCTTTCTATTTTCAAGAAGATGGTGTTACTGATGAAAGGCTTGATAGTATTTTTTCACTTGCTATCCACCTTGGCGCCAACAAAGCAAGGATGATTGACTGGTAGAAGACACTTGCCCTTTATTCAGATGATGTACTTGAAGCTGAAGGAACCATTCAGAATGCGCCAAGTGTACCTTTGGATGATGTTAAACAGATAGTGTCCAGGTTCATTGAATGTCAAGCTTCTAGTGATGGATATTCACATGGAGATTCCTCATAGGTTAATGACATGTCATTCTTATCTTATTGGGAAGTGTGCCTTTGTTCCCTTTTTCATAGCTTCCTTCATTTAATAAAGTTAGCCTCTTTCATTTAATAAAATAAGAGTTTGTTATAACTACTTGTGATGTGGCATGATCTAGTCCGCTGGCTTGGCCGATTGATCTTGACCCTTCATTCATTTGAGGTCTATAAAAGAGCTCTTGTTGCTCTCATTTGTACGATTGAAAACTCTGGAATTGTTGCAAAAGGCTCTCTGAAATAATATATGATTCATTGCTTTGGGGACTTTATATATGTTTCGAAGTGTTGCATGGTTTAGATTTTCAAGCGAATATTAAGTTAGACTAAGTTTTCTTTAAGTTTATGTTAGTTGGTGGAAGGTTTCTTTATTGTTTCGTGGTGAAATCTATAAGTTCACACCATTTGTAGATTGTGGCTTGCAAATTGCAGTGTATGGTTGGTCTGAACAACATTTGAACTTCAATTTGATCTTTATGTTTGTTGAATCTTTCATGAGCATGAGTGATTTAAACATCTTGTAAAACCCTAGAAGATTGCATCAATCTTGTGTAGTTGTCTGTCTTGGCGAATCAAGATCTGGTTTGATTTCACCTAAACAGTAATTATCCTTGCATCTAGGATTAGGTTAGTGTTTCTAAACCTTACATCTTTTGTTCTTTTTATCCATTCAGTTAGAATTTGGATCGAGAATCATACGCCATAAGTTGTAGCACTTAGATACTCTAGTGTTTGTCTTCATAATCCTTGAATCAATAGATTGTTCGAATAATTGTGTAAGTCCCTTTGTGTTTAACAGCAAAATCATACTTAGTCACTGAGCTATCTCTTACAAAATCATCAGAAAGGAACCTTGGAGTTATCTTGTTTGATCACTTCGTTCAGCATTCGAGAGGCTTTGCTCAAGAGGGAGTCAGATACTTTGTATTTCACTCTAATTGTTGACTTGTCGAAAAACAAACATCAACACTAATCAAATAGAAGCTACTTTGATCACATACACAAGTATACATCGATCACATGAGTATAGAAGCGGATTTTAGCTGAAGGGAACAACATTTTTAGATATATAAATATTGTCAAGTGTTTTAGGTGTACAAAACTCATGGATCATGATATCCTTGGCATCTAAAACAAAAATCACAATATGGAGTCATGAACTATGGTAGAAAGGAGCTTGTATCACTCAGCCCAGCATTGCTAGGTCTATGTGGAGTCATGTGTTTGTATCTCAGACAAGTCTGCAAATGCTGTTACAGTGATAGGAGCATTACTTAGGATAGGGATTGACTTAGCAAACGAGAAGTATAAATGTAATCTAATTACTTGGGATTTAATTGGAAAAAAGTCAAAAGAATTAAAAAATGTTGTTTTTCCATCTAGCATGGCCCGAAATGATTTTTATTTTTTGCTTTTTAAAACTATAGCGGGGGTCTGGGGGTAGTGCCCCCAGTGGGGTTGAGGGGTAGCGGCCCTTGCGGGGGTAGTGTCCCTTGCGAGCTCCTTGTCGTGATACAAGGTGGGGTCAAGGGGTGGAGCCCCACCACCAAGCCCAAATTAAAGCCTTTGAGATCACATAGACCTTCATGGTGCATGTCATTTTTCATAATTTTATCGCTTTTAATCGTCCTTCAAAAGTCCTCCAAACCCTTTAAAAAATGCTTGACTTTCACACTTTTACGCTTAACCGTTTTATGTTTTTTATTCCTTTTTCCCTGATTTTCATTGACTTTGTTGAATTTTCCCAATAGGAATTCCCGGGTCCAGCGAGTCTGGTCAGACTCACTAGGTACCCGAGCCACGAGTCCTTGGGACCCGTTTTGACCTGCTTGTCTCAAGACTTGCCAAGTCTTGTAACTATGTGTGAAACATAGCCATTTCTTTCCTTTGTGCACTGTTTCTTGGGTGTTTTGGACTTTAGAGACAATTCGCAATGTGAAATGACCTTCCAAGGCAGGAAACAACCACATTTCACATGCCATTAGAAATGAAACTGCAACAAGGTGGAAAATTTGCATTTCATGCAGTTAGAACATCCATAAGGCTCATGGCACTACAAAGTTATTTTTACTAATCTCCATGCCAGCTTTACCCAATACATTCATGCTTGTTCAGCATGCACCAATGCCAAGATGCCAAAAACAAATCAAGGTCTGTATGCCCTTTTGTTTGGATTGCAACAGCCATGGAAGTCGATTTGCACAAGCTTTCTTTCTGGTCTACCAATTGCAAAGCACAATTTTGATTGTATGTTTGTGTTTCTTAATCATTCTCAAATATGTCCATTCTTGGGCAATGCCAAAAGATTATCTTATTGCAGGACGTTGCCAAAATCTTAGGCATGTTTTGAAAAATGGCCATTCTGACACCCTATCAGAAGACTGTCTCAGTGCAGGGAACTTCCAAACACTGTTTTAGGCATGCTTGCATTCACAATGGACATCTTGCAACCACCATCTCAGTCATCTCTTTTAGGAGACAATTTGGTCCTTCATGGATGGAAAGTTCACCATATCTACAATATTCAATTGACAGATCGATGGTTGGGAATAAGCTGTCAATCAACCATTGTACATCTTTTGCTGATATTGAATGGATCTGATGGTTAAGGCTTGTGTATTCCATGGTGGATGCACATGCTTTTATATGGAGGTGGGGTAAGGTATGCACAGTAATTTAAACAATATATAAAGTAAATGAAAAACAATCCCCTTAGTCTTTCACGAGGCAGCTCTCATACACCAAATTAGTGTCTTGCTTAATGATGACTTAGAAAAACTCCCTTTACCTTTTATCTTTACATATACATCAAGTTTCAACAAACACCATAGAAGGTGGGATGAAATCCTGCCTTTCACTAAACATATTTGCAACAAAGGTCAAGATAGTTGTACTTGATCCATTTCCTTATGGTTTGTCTTAGTTTCTAGCCTCTTGTGTCAATTGATGTAGCTTATCTATTGTCCCCAAAAGTTCACCCTGTTTCAACACAATGTAAACAGTCACTAAATTTGTTGTTCATATCTGGAATATTTAATGCAATTTTCTTGAAATTTTTGAGCAGACCATGACTACATGCAACTAATATTAAATTGTAACCCTTGTAGGAGATAACACATTAGATAATATCATAATAGTAACACAGTTGATTCCAGAAACCTTAGATAATACAGTACACTGCAGACTAGACAATTTGCAATAAAAAAATTAATATTAAACTGTAATGCTTTTAGGAGATAAAACCTTTGAATTTGCTATTCTGCCCTGCCTTGGTCTATATTTAGCTTTCAATGTTGAGTTAGTTTGGCCGGCCTTAATGCATTCATTGGAGCAGTCGTCTCCATAGGTTGAGTATCCAACAAAGATTGATTTGAGTTGTGTGTCTCCAATCAAGTGTGACCAAATAATAGAAAGCAGGTTTAAGCACATTTGCAACAAAGTTCTTCCCCCTTTTTGTGTTGCCAAAGTTGGTGAATTTTCAGCACAGGCCAAATGTTTTATAAGGGAGTAATTCAAAAGATTGTGCCCTTATTGGAGCAAATTTCTCCACAGGTTTGAGTATTAAACAAAGGTTGATCCAAATTGAATGTGTCCAATTGAGCATGACCAAACAACAGAAAACAGGTTGAAGCACACCCATCATCTTTTTTGTGTTACCAAAGTTGATCAATTTCTGGCACAGGCCAAATGGTTCATAACGGAGCAAATTATAAAGATTTTGCCTTTACTGGACCAACCTTTCTCTACAGATTGGGTATCCAACCAAGGTTGATCTGAGTTAAATGGCTTCAATTGAGTTTGACCAAATAAGAGAAAGTAGATTGAAGCATGCTTGCAACAAGGCCCTTTCCCTTTTTTCTTTTGCAAAGTTAGGTCAATTTCCAGCATAGGGCAAATGGCTCCTAAGAGATCAAATTCAATAGATTTTGCCTTGCTTGCAGAAACTGATGCAAGGGAGTCCTTTGCTAGTCAACGGGAGTGAGTGATCAAGATTCTGAGTCTCAAGGGGTACTAGCTTTGTCTTCTGTGCCAAGTGTTTCTTTTGCATCAAACGCTACTTGTGGTACCAACTTTTGCACCACCATTCACTTCTCTGTGAAAATCAATTTTGGTACCAACTTCAACTCTTGCATATATCTGATCCTGGCAGACTCTGCATTTGCGCAAATAGTAGTTGTGCCCAACTCCTCATTGGCACCTGTTCCAATTTCAATATCAAATGACACCAAACATCAACTCCAGGATTTGAAGTCACCTGAGCTTTTTTGCACCAAGTGATATTAAGCCAAATCTAGTTTATGCCAAACTGTTTTGTCTTTGCAACATGCCTTTTGTCACAAATCTAGTCACAATTTTAGTTTTTGGGATCAAACCCACCACAGGCAAGAATTGAGGACGTTCAATAACAGGACATTTCCATGCCATATCCTTTTGGCAGGTAGAGAAGCCTAGCTATCTAATACTAGATAACATGGTGGGAGCAGCTACTTATCTGTTTACTTGAGGCATGCCCAAACACTTGTGGTTCAGTATTGCTAGAAGCTGTTATTGCAATGCAGATGCGCTTGGAGAAAATGCACACTATAGCAGATGCAAGTGACAAACCATGCACAGGTCTAATGGCATATTGCAACTTTTCAAGTGTCCCTGTTGTGAGGGACTGATTAGTAGGTCAGGCTCTATAGTTGCAGGACTTAGGGGATGTAGATTCATTTTTCTGCTTTCGTCTGAGAGTGGAAGCTAGAGCTCACTAATAGCACCTGATGTACCAGCTTGACCCAGTTGTATCAGAATTTTAGACTGAGTTTCTAGTGGTAGTGGCATTCTAGAGAATGTACAGGTTAATTATGTTCTTTAATCCTTTCAAATAGATCAATCTATGTATCATTGTATCAATATGCTGGAGCACATGTTTGAGAGAGGTTGGAGTACAAACATGAATCCAACTTTATTGTATTATTTTATCCTATTACTGGGTGGTTATACCCACCAACCACCTGTGCAGCTTATTTTAGGGGTTTCCCACATAAATATCATTGAAGATTTTGCGAACCTATCTCAGGCTCATGTCTTGTATTCTTTGCTGCTGTAACAATATCATTTATGCTCTCAATATTAGTCTTCATGGTGTGTTTCGCGGTTCTTTCAGTTTTTTGAGAGGGAAAAGTGAAAAACTGATTTGTTTCCTTTTATCCTTTGATGGAATATAATGCACATAGCAAACTTATTTGAGTTTTATTATCAGTATATTAACATGGATGAATTAGCAGTTTGGTAGCGGCCGTGTCTTATGGGCTTGCTTCAATGGCCATGGTTTTCATTAATAAGGCAGTTCTCATGGAGTATCCATATTCAATGACTCTTCTTACCCTGCAGGTGACACATAGGTTTCAGAATAAATTTCCCAAAAATATTATAATGTTCACTTAGCATTTTTAAAAATAGAGCAACCTTTTTCCTTATGAATATTCTACAACTTATTCGAGTTTTGATATTTCTAGTGGTGGTATTGCAGCAATTGGTAACGGGTTTACTTATAAAATTTGGTCGTGTCTTTGGCTTCACTAAAGCTCGTGAAGTGGACCTGGTTACAGCAAAGAAGCTACTTCCTCTCTCACTTTTCTACAATGCTAATGTAGCATTTGCTTTGGCGAGTTTGAAAGGGGTTAATATTCCCATGTATATTGCTTTGAAAAGGCTTACTCCCCTAGCTGTTCTGATTGCAGGATATTTATATGGGAAAGGAAAACCAACTATTCAGGTATGTAGAATAAGCTATTCATTTATTTATTTTTTGAATGCAGTAGCATTACAGAGAAGTATTTCAGTTGATGTTGATTCTAGATTTGAATGAGGGAAATTCTCCATGTGTTTGATCTTTGAACATTCACTTTAGCATTGTAGACATTATGTTCTTAATTCAGCAACATGGCCATTAAATTTCTAATTGTGAGTCATGATGCTCCTACTCGTATGCTCACTAATTATATGTGCTGTGATGTGTGAGCTAATCACAAATGTTTTAATATTTTATAAGTTGATTGTGACAATGTACAGAGAGTAGTTAATCACTAGCAGAAAACATCAGCTGGAGGAGGAAAATATTGGAATGCTAGACAGTGACGAAACGCAGAATATGGTTTCTTTGCTCTGTCACTAATAGGCACAATAACTGGGACTGTGCTGCAAAAGAATGCATAAATTTCTTGATTTGTGTAACTGTGGAAAATATCAAGGATATAATGATCAAAATTGAACAAAGTCAAATAGAATGTAACCAACAGGATGTGAGATGTAAACCCTTTCAATTCTTGAAGACATGAACAATGGAATTGCTCTCCAAATACAACTTGATCCATGGTTCTAGTATCAAACTACTTAGCTCAAAGGATAAATGTGCAATACTAGATGATTAAGGCCTGAAAAACTCATCTACCTCACCGAACATATTGAAAAAATGGAAGCGGGACCAGAAATAGTTCACAAGATACTTAATAGGCGGAGGAACATGATGGTTGGTGGACAACCACCCACATTTGTTAATTTTTGCTACCTGTCTACATCATTATTTCTGCAAGCATACTTACCTAATCTTACAAACTATAATCTAAGCCCTCAAACTACCTATACAAATCAACATCTACATTTATTATTTGTTTGAGCCAAATTTTTACGAACAATATTTATGTGAAATTTATCTTGGGGCTAGGATAGGATACTGTGACAGAGTTGTCAATCCGTATACTTTTATTGTTGATAGAATGCTTGATCTGTAATATTTTCCAAGCTTAAATGATCTGATTTGAACAAAAAATATTTGTGTAGTTTCAGCACTGTATTCCTTTACAATATCTACCATTGATATTGTTTTTTAATCTACTGTTTTTAGCTCTTTTGCACAGTCTGTAGTCCTCCTTGCTTTTTATGGCCTTAGTCACTTGATCAAGGAGTGAATCATACCTATGCTCCTCGGGGACGTGCCCCTTGCATAATTTGACCCTGTCTCCTTTAGGGGATGTTTCAGGAATAGGTAGGAAATCATCCATGCTCCTCGGGGACATGCCCCTTGAGTCTAAAATGACAGAGAAATCATCCAGTTTAAGTGAATATTTTGTACTCTTATTGTTGATAGAATGCTTGATCTGTAATATTTTCCAAGCTTAAATGATCTGATTTGAACAAAAAATATTTGTGTAGTTTCAGCACTGTATTCCTTTACAATATCTACCATTGATACTGTGTTTTAATCTACTGTTTTTAGCTCTTTTGTACAGTCTGTAGTCCTCCTTGCTTTCTATGGCCTTAGTCACTTGATCAAGGAGTGAATCATACCTATGCTCCTCGGGGACGTGCCCCTTTGCATAATTTGACCCCGTCTCCTTTAGGGGATGTTTCAGGAATAGTTAGGAAACATACCCACCTCGTACCCTTTTTTGACAGGAAACGTCATGGGACAACATGGCTCAGGGATGTCCAATTGTTTGGGGGCTGGCTAGCCTTCCCCTATGGCCCAGACAGTTTTATACTCACTTAAAAAAAACACAAAATTCAAAAAAAGAGATGGGGGGTGTCATGTCCCCTTCTCAAGCGCAAATTTAATGAAGACCCTTAGCCTATTTTCTTAATTTTCTAGTAGGCTAATGGGGTGGTGAAAGGGAAATATTTTAATAATTTAACTCAAGTTGTCCAAAAAGTAACTTTATGTTATATTTTAAAAAGACAACTTATGTTTTATTATTAAAAATGTTGTTTTTAAAAGAGGGACTTAAAAGTGCCGTTAGGAATGGGGTCCAAAAGTGGTGGGATTTTCTAGACACTTTAAAAAGTTAAGTTGTAGGGGAAAAAGGAAAAGAATTTAAAATTAAATTATATTCCCTCAAAAGCCTATATACGGAGGGTTTGTGCACACAAGATCTTCTTCCTGCTTATTATCAATTTCTACTTTCTTGAGAATGAACAAGAGTTCTTCTTTTCCTTTCCAAGGATGAAAACCCTTTGGCAAAATGGTTTTGAGGATGAAAACCCTCTTAACCATTTGTGTAATTCTGCTCAGGGATTACCTTGGTGCTAAATAGTTGTGAGATTTTCTAGTTTGTTTGTTTGTGAAGTTCTTTCCAGATTTTTGGCGGTGATTTGTGTGTTCTAGTTTGTAGTTGAGACTTATCATTTTATTTGCGTTTAGCAAATCTTATTGCTATTTTTGTGGAGCTATTGCTGGCCGTACAATCTAAAATTTTGGGCCGTACCATTTGTGGGGAGGCTGTACAATTTGCAGCTGCCTATAGTAGGCTGTACAATAGCAAAAAAGGCATTTAGCAACCACATTTCAGTCAGTCTTTTAGTTGTACCACTTCCCAGACCGACCATACAAATTTTGTGGAAATTAAATATCATTTCTAGGTCGTACAATTGCAGAAAATCAGGCTATACAACATTGTATGAGGGTGTTTGGTGCCAAGGAGTGGCTGCTGTTTGGGGGATTAAAAACTTAAAATTGATCTTTGGTAGAAGCCGTACCATGGTGAAAGGAATCCAATGCATTTGTTGAAGAGTTGTATAGTTTGGAGGGTAGTTTGCAGCTTTCAGAGGTGTGTGCAGTGTTTTCAGAGATCCATATCAGCATTAGCATTTTTTAGCCTTTTAGAGTTGGAAGCATTATATTTTTGATTAATCCTTGGGTTTATTTGCTAATATAATTAATTCCAGCCAAGGTTGCTGTTATAATCTGAAAATAATGATTTCTTATTCAATGTTTTAGCGTGTAAATCTAGAAGGTATTACTGCCAGATTGTAGTTGCATTTGATGTTGTAAAAGGATCTTGGAAGGTTTATCACTAGATCCCACTTTATTTCCTGCACTTTTATTGTAATGAAATTTGGATGGCTTAGCCACCAAAGATCTGCATTTCATTATCTGCCAATTTGCATTAATCAATCTGGAAGGCTATGTAGCCACAACATTGATTACGTTTACAGCATTGGATTCATTTAGATTGTGTGGCTTGCCACTAGATAGTGTCCCGATCATTGTATGCTCTCACCTTGCCCACATCGGAATCTTGGTGATTAGAAAGTGTGAGGGTTTATGCATTTTCATCCCAAATTTGCAAAAAAAAAAAATCAGTTTAGGATATTACCGTGGTATCAGAGCTGGTGATTTTGTCAGCCTGTTAGCAAGCTAACCCTTTGATGCAATACAAACCTCATACACGACAATGATAAGAGTTCAGATACTATCAGAGGGAAAAGAAAAAAGTCCAACCTTCAAAAAATTATACGGCAGAGACAAAGTTTGAGATAAAAGTCATGGGCGACCAAGACAAGGGAGGGGAGATGAATCTACATGAGACTATCAATCGCATAGTTTGCTGTAATGTGCCGTACCTGTTTGTATATTTTATGAATCTTCTATGTGTGATATTTATTAATTTTTGTGTGATCTTTGAGACTAGATAGAAGAATGCAGAAGGGGTTTTCAGTTTTCCTGCAGATGTGTTGCCGGAGCATACAATATATAGCATATAACCCAAACCCAGAAAATATATAACAGATATAAAGAAACTATCGACTACCCAGATAGTAAAATGACCAATAATGAATTACTGTGACATACCCATATTCAGATTTGCAACTTCATATTTCACCTGTCGCCGGACCAGCAAATGGGCATAGCCAGAATCACTCCAAACTCCAAGGAATAGAAAATATCATGCCTATATTAATAGCAGCAATACAAGAGGCCCTAGACGTCTCATACAATGCAAAATAGAAGCTGCCCGCAAAGAGAAATGAAGCTCAAAACTCTCAACTTCATGCCTGGATGTGTACGGCCATGGATGGAAGTGTATATCAGCAACAAGAATGACCAATAGCCTCTAAAATATTTCTGTTAGGAACTGATTGCAGTCTACAAGGCTAGGTGTCAAAGTATGAAGAAGTTTGCTGCTCCCAAATGCTCCAAAAATCACTCAATTGTGGTACGGCCTTTATGCACATATGTATGGCCAGCAAGAAGGTTTTACATAGCAGTAATAACTTGCCTCAACCACAACAAAATCTGCCTTTAAAACAATCCTTCCAATCTGCACACATAAACCTCCATTAAACTGCAAAGGATGTATCAAGAATTGCATCAAACCTTCAATCCGTCAACTCCATTGAAGCACATTTGTGAACACTGAATATATCCACCATAGAAGACACCGTTGGGTGATCTTTCACACCTGTGGGATACCGCTACTCAGGGAGGTTTCCGTCTCCAAGAGCCTCTGGTTTGAATGCTCAAACCCTAGAGCCAAGCTCCAAAACCCTAGCAAGGGAAATCTCAATGAGAGAAGAAAATAATAATCCAAGCATATCCAAATGAGAGCACTTTTCCTCTTTTTATAGTTTTCCAACTGGGAGTCTCTAAAATCCTCTTGCATATGGGATAAAATATGAGAGGGAAAATACAATATAATTCTCTTTAATTATTTTCTCAACATCACCCTTAAAGTCCCCTCTTTTAAAACAACATTAAGTTGTTGAGCCTAGGCACCAAGGTCCAATATTAAATAATAATGTTTAATTTACAGACTTTAAAACGGAGGCCAAGATGATGTTGGAAACCAATGATCTATAGCTCGTTGGAAAGGTCTTGACAAGACGAATCCAACCCCACTCTCAAAATCCCATTCCGGTGCCAAACTCGAACTTACTAAAAATAGTAAGTAACGGCCATAAACAAACTGAGCCAACTCAGAGGGTGCCAACTGGATCCACAAACCATCTGATAACTCCGAGCTCAATGCAATGTTTATGAGAGCCAACAACCGACTACCAAGTCACCCAAACAATGCCAAACTGTTGCTTACTAAAAATAGCAGTGAACACTAGGGACCAAAGAGAACAAACCCAGAAAAACCCAGAAAGATTAATGACATGCAAGCACTTGCTATAAATAGTAAGTACGGACAAGTTGTCCGAAATCCCTCCGGAAAGTGTCAACCATCTCCATTGGATCACCCGAACACCCTGGTGACATCGAAATATTCCTCTGATTATGTTGTCACCAACCCAGAAAGCACGCTCTGACTGATCTGCAAGAGAATCCGAAAATGGGGACATTACATTTGCGGACTCGTTGAGTACTTGGTGGACTCACCAAGACTCGTGAGTCCTTTTGTTCGCCACGCCGAGTTGACGCGACTCGCGAGCCGAGTCCTAGCGAGTCTCGTTGAGTCTTAGGCAAAGACTTGCCAAGTCTCAAGCTCGGACTTGCGAGTCTTGAGCTTGGACTCTCTAGGCGGTGTGATAAGAAATCTGCCACTCTTTTGACTCTTTTTTCATGTTTTTTTTGCTCATTTTTGCTTTCCATTCGCCCATTTTGCCTAACCAGGGAAATATTCGACATCGAAAATTATGACAGATGGTGTGTGCCATGAAGATCCATGTGGTCTTGAATGCCTTAATTTGGTCTTGGTGGCGCCCCCGGACCTTGTGGATCAAATTTGAGTTTGTCCCCTTTGTAATAGTTTTGGATGGATTCTTTGGCCCTATCTATGGCCTCATAAATGTACCCCATTGGGTTTTGATCCCCATCTACGAAGCATAGAACTTTGACCAAGGGCTCAGACACCTACAAATACAAACAAAATTCAAATTGAAGTTACAAATTTATAATGAAAGTAAATACTTTTAAAGTTTAAAAATAAAAAGATTAAATTTGAATTTTAAATCAAAGTTTTGACTCTTTGAGGTTACCTTGACAATCTCTGTAGCTCTGTATGCAAAGATATTATCAAAGACTATTTGTTGCGATCCTCTCTCCTTCAGGGTTCTTTGAATATGATGATTCTAGCCATGGTGGACTCACAAACATTTGTTTCAAAGGATTCAACAAACCAATAATGCTTTGCAATGCTAGGAAGATTGTTGCAAACCTCGTGACACCTGCCTTTGGTGTGTTCTCTCATCAAATTAAGAACCCAAGGGTGATTATAAATAAATTTGGTTATTTTTTTGCATCTTCTACAACCGGTCTCACCCAATCAAGCTTGTGAATGTCCTCCAAAAGAAGGTCAAGGCAATGTGTTGCGCAAGGGGTCCAAAAGAGTGTTGGATGCCTCTCTTGGAGCAATCTCCCAGCGGCCACATATGCTGTTGCATTGTTAGTTATAATTTACACCTAAGTCACAAGGTTCGAGTTCGAGCTTGTGTTCGGCAACTATAAAATTCGGATGAAGTTCGGCAAGGGGAAAAAAAATTCGGCATTAAATTCGCCTATATAAATTTATTATTTACAAACTAATAAAAATATTATAAATAAAAAATTTAATAAAAACTTAAAATACATATATGATATTTATATAATAATATAATAAATATTATGTTAATAAAATTAATAAATTCATTTTAGAAAATACAAATTATAATATAATAATAATATTATATATTATGTTAATAATATAAATATAATATATATTATGTTAAATTGTTAATAAATACGTAATATACGAATTTAAAAAAATGTAATAGAGTAATATGTAATATATTATATAAGTGTAATGAATAATAAATAATATGTAATATAAGTTTAACGAATAGAAACAAATGTAATACATTAATAATGTAATAGAGTAATTAGCTGATAGGCTTTTATATGTGAGCATTATAGTGCTCGGAATTGTCTTACGTCGTAAAAAAAATCCACACTAGAAATTTTTCTACACTCTCTGGTTGTTCCTATCGGCGTATTCCTTGAACCTCCTATGGGTGCAAGTGCTAGTATAAGTTTAACGAATTAAAAAAAAAAAAAAAACCTAAACTAAATCCCGCCTACGTTTCCCGTAGACTGTAGTTGAATCGCTCAGAACACACCGAATGGAGCCGCTCAGAAGACGCCGCCGCTTGCTTAGAATTTAAATCGCCACTCGCTCACAGGAAGTGTCGCAGGCAGATTGATGTTTTATATCCGAAATAAAACCTAAACAGTGTTTTTTGACCCCTAAAAAACCGTGACTATGTTATATTTTATTAAAAAAAAAAATGCTTTTAAACATTACGAATTTCATCCGAATTTATGCGAATTCTATACCCTGCTCATAGGTTCGACGAATTTCGAACACCAAGCCAAAAATTCGCCGAACCTTGTGACTTAGATTTACACTACATTCTCTATGCCCACCTTTAAGACAACTTCCTCCAATGTTACACTCAAAGTTTTTGTATTTTTTATTTTGTCAGAGACATAAATTGACTTAAAAAAACTATCTCACCATTTGAAGCTACCAAAAAGTTGATAAGGGTGCGTGTTGATGTGTTTTTTATGCACATGCAAACTCAGAATAAAATACCAAGTATTCTATCCTCTCTTGAACAAAGTCTCTCAAAGGCTAAACAGTGTGATTCAATGAGACAACTCCAAGGTTCATGATATGTCAGGTCTTGACTTACAATGGATAGACTCAGTAGTTGATGTGATTTTGCTGAAACTCACAAAGGGACTTACGCTGAATTTACTCCTTATTCCAATATGTTATTCTCCTTGTGAAATGGAACTTCTTCTAACCGGCTATGAAAGAAAATGAAAAAGGACAAGGGTTTAGAAAACTATTCTAAGGACAATGAGATAATGAAATATGCCGAGATAGACAAACTCCTCATGAAACCAAACTCCACTTTGCCATGAGAATCAACAACTACACGAAGTCGGTGCAATCTTCCAAGGAAACTCAAGGATTTTCATGTTACAAATCTCCATCCAAACACCCACTGTGGACGCAGCTTGAACGAACATCCACAACCGAACTAAAGCAAATTTGGTTCAGGCTAACTTTGCAAAATGACTTATCATCGACAAATCATAAAAAATATGAACCATTGAGGACTTCATATCAAGTATCTCCACATATAAACATTACATCAATGAACTTCTAATCTACTTCTAAGCTAATTGGAAACACATCTCCATCATATTCAAGAATTTGAAACCATTCTAACATTCCACAATCACACAAAACACCATGATAACCAACATGAGCTTGTATTGATTTTGGACGTCCTTTTACAACAATTTCACAATGTCTCTTCAATGACTTCGAGAAGTCTCCCCTATTCTACTCCTCTTGCGCGAGCTAACAAATCTCTCCCTTACAAATGAGAGAAATGGGCCTTATATAGGCTTCAAAATTACATGAACGACTAGGATTGATTTGAGAATCAATGGCCCAGATTGAGACACCAAGGCAGTTTGTTACAAAAAATTACTATTTTTAGAACATTGAATGCGAATGGAGGATGTGGCAGACTGTGATTGGTTTGATGGTGTGCACATGCCACCTCAACATTGAGCGAACAGGTTTGATTTTCTTTGTGTTCACATTGTTTAGAATATCTTCCCAAGTTTTGTCATCTTTTGGAGTAGTCTTCGAATCTGGATTTTCACCTCTGGAACTTGGCTACTTCGAACTTGAAAACTTAGGAATCTTGTCGAATTTCTTCTTGTTATCTTGATGTGGAGCTTTGGAGTGTATTCCATTGTCCCGAACTGGAATTCCTGATGCGGAATCCTTTTCTGCATCACTTCATTTCTTAAATTTCCTTCGTCTTTATTGGAAATTTGTGAAGTTTCCTTGTTTTGAAAACAATTTCCTTCTCTGGGTTCGGAAGTTCTTGTGAGGTCTTCTCGATTGTGTGTTAGTTTCCTTGTCCAGCATTGGAAGTTCCTTCACAATTCCTTGAACATTTTCACGAACGTGCTCCTTGCTCAGCCTTCGAGGCCCTTCCGTATCCATCTTGAACACTTGATTCTTCATCAAGCATCTTCGTTTTGAAAGTTTGTCATTGCTCCTAGAATGAGTCCCTGGTCTTGAATTCCTGCAAAACAAAGGGAACTTCAAGTAGTTATTTCGAACAAAAATTCTTAATTCAATGCAATGATAAAACATGATTAATATCATATGAAAATTTATTCAATTTGTTTATTTTGGAAGAAGTGAATAAAATAACACTTGAAAATAAAACTTCTTCACAAAAAATTTCGCCCCTCTTGAAAAGAAATTTCACCTTTTCCTTAGGAAAATTCATCTTTCCTTTAATAATTCGCCTTTTCTTCTTCTTTAATTGACTTGCTTTGTTTTGAACAATTATGACCTTGAAAAACCTACTTAAATACATGTCTAAAACGAATTCCATTATTGGCTGACCTCACTTGGAGAAATAATAATGTTTTTCATTCTAATTTTCCAACTAGGTCGACTCACTTTGGAGTGGAACAAATTTCATTTGTTCCTTTTGCAATTTCGCACCTTTCTTAAATGAAGTCGCAATTTTTATGATGCCGTTCACAAATTTTAAGGTGCAATTTTCTTAAAACCTTTAACTAGCTCTTGTCGCATTTTATGGGGATTTAATTCATATCGCATATTTCACCTTCCCGTGGATTTTCTGAAGTCGCAAATTTCATCAAACTAAGGAATTTCCATGTCGCAATTCACACTTTCTATTCACCTATGGATTTAGGCAATTTTCAAGGTGTTCTGGAATTCCTTCTTGAGCGCATTCCTCATGAATTCATTCACAATTTCTTTCGCACTTTACAAAGGGTCGTTCAGGAAATTTGTCGGGAATTTCTAGTGGTCTTACACAATGTTAATCGGGGATTTTAGGAGTTTATTCACAAATTGTTGGTGCGAAATTCTTGAGTGTTTTCACAAATTCTTGTGCATGTTTTATGTGTTCAGGAACAATTCCTGACACACACATCCCATTCACTTTTGGCATTTCGCACTTTGATCATGTTGAAGATTTATTTCTAAGCGCAAATTTGGAGGATTCATGGATGATTGTGTCACACATTTTAGACTCCTTTCGCAGTTGCTTGGCGCAGCATTCACAATGTTCCTGGGTGGTATTTCACAAGTCCGTTCACAATCCTTTTGGGCGGGATTTTTGTGTAGCCTTGCATTGTTAGTTGAGCGTAAATTGCATATAGCCTTACAAACCCTTGGGTGCAAATTCAATGACTGTATTCGCAGATGTTGGCGAGCTTTGCAGGAAGTCTTTCACAATTTCCTTTGAATCACAATTTCTATGTAGGCTTGCTATACAACTTGGGTGGCATTTCCTTATGACCTTGCAATGTAAAGTTTGCATTTTTTTTGTAATGCGAAGATCTTGTGTAGGTGCGCCAAAAAGGGATGAGCGGACATTTTAAGTGCTTATGTATAACATGTCTTATGCAAGGTGCCCCAAAATGTGCCCTTGAGGAGAATAAGGTGAGCGCTAATTTTGAGCAAGCGTGCATAAAAGTGCTGAATAGAATGTTTTATGCAATGGTTAGGCTAAAGTGCGCCGATTTTGAAGTAGTATGAATATGATACTTTATGCAAAGGCATGCCAAATATGCGTCTAAGGACTTGGAGCGCAAATTTCAAACGTATACGTATAATATTCAATGTTTGCACAATACAAAGACCATCTGGAAGTGTGCCGGTTTCATGTGCCTTTCTTAATGCGCAGATTCCTACCAAGTGCGCCTAAGGAGACACTTAACCAATTTTTGCCATATTTGACTCTCTAACTCCCGATTTTGTAGTACCTTGATTGAGTACCTTGAGTCACTTCATGATGTTTCGGAGAGACCTATCATTTAGTTTACAGAGACTAAGTCTGAAAACTGCCTCCTAAGATCCTACAAACTCGAGACTGCGAAACAAAAGGGTGGGTCCCCATTTGCAATGGGGCGATGTGTGATTAGGCCACAACAGTGCGGTTCTTTCCATCCTATCTGAGAGAATAGTGCAGCCATACTTTCACCATTGCTTCTTTTGTTCTTCCACAACTATCTTTGCATCTTCAACTGCATTATTGAGCAACTTCCCACATAAGTCTTTTCAAGAGGGTGCCTTGTAGCCTTTTCTTGCAATTGTCAATGCAATTACCAAATTCTCCCAGTACAAGCTCTCTGCCACATTGAAGGGAAGGCTGTTGAAATACCAAAAGCTAGCACATGCCTTATCTGCTTCTTGGTGCACCTCTTTGTTCCACCTTGTACCTTCCAATGGTTGTGCTCCAAGTGTGTTTTTGGGTACAAAAAAACTATGTGGTGTCTGTGTAACTGTAGGCGCTCTACTCGAAGATGAGGTGGATGGCGATGTATTTCGTATGCGTGGACCACAAACAGAGCCCACTATACCTTGGAATATCGTATCTTCATCTGTTTCTGTTTGCAATTGAGGATCTCCAACACTAGCTATGGATGCTTTTGTCTTCTCCTTCTATATTTTCTTCTATTCCAACAATGCAAGGAGTGCAATCATCTCTCATTTTATCTCTTCATTGGGCTTCTCACAAGGCTTGGCATCACGATGAGTAATGCTTGCAAGATGGTATTTGAGGTGATTGATGCCTCCATGATGTAGCTTCTTACATTTTGTGCAAATGACTGTCTAGGGTGTCGGTCCCTGTACGACATATTTCCAAATGGGTTTTCTCGCTCCAGGGGGACGAGTTCCGGTACCTGGCATCGATTGTGCTGAGCTTGAGCCTGATGCGGAGTGGGAGCTCGATCTAGAGGCCAATGAATCTCTATTTGCCATTGTATCTAATGGTAACCTTCAAGTACAAAGTACAACATATTTAATTTTTACATTAAAAAATCAACACAAATTCAAAATAAATTAGTATAAATCAGCATAAATTAAGCATAAATTGGTGTAAATAAACGTAAATTAGTATAAATCAGCATGGATTAGTGTAAATCAGCATAATTTCGATATAACATAGTGATTTTATTTCAAAAACAAAGTATAAATCAGCAAAATAGTTCATTTGTAAAAAAAAACAGCGATTTCATTGAAAAATCAGTAAAAATGAACAAAAAATTGCTAATAAACTATGATCACTGTTCCTAATATGTAGCAGGCCTCTGGGAGATGACCGACTAAAGGTGTATTTTTTGAGGTATTGGTTGATCTTTAATATTTTAATAATAAATAACTGATCTACGGTCCATTCTTGAATCTCTACCTTGCTGCCTATAGTTTTCACTGCATTATCAGTTCTTTGTAGGTTATCCTTTTATTTTTCAGAGTAGGATTTTTGAGAATTTTGTCTGTGTGGTTAATGGAGAGTCGAGACACTGTGTATCGTAGAGATGGTCTGTGTATAAATACTTTATTTTTTGTGGAGTTGATGAACATTCTCCTCTCATTGTGCCTAGCATGCATGTAATCAGCAGTCTTAATGGTCTTTCTGTGGTCATTTATTGATAAGGGTATTGCTTCTTTCCTAAAGATTTTGTGAGCAATACTAAATTGCCATCAGAGGAATGCCTGCAGTGATGATGTCCAAGAAACTTGCTTCTCATGCTAATGATAGGATTCTCTTGAGGGGACTCAGCAAACCATGAACAAAAGGGGCATTGGAATGATAGGCAGGCCTTTCTGGTGATGGATCTGCTCGTATTCCATTATCAGACTTGATTAATTGATTTATTTCAAGAGTTATAACCTAGGGATTGATCTGTCAGAGTTGTGTGACTTGTGAGAAAAAACAATTCTTGTTGTCACTGTTTAAGTTGGTGCATTTATAGTGTTCCATTAGATAATGTTTTTATTCATGTTATCTTGGCCCATTGCAGTCTTATTTGTACTGAGGATGTTGTGTTTCATTTCAGTTGGAAATTTGGAATCTTTTACACTGTATCAGATATGTCTTTTGAATTTTTCTTAGAATGATCAAGTGCTTGTTGTTTATCTTAGAAATTACTTCCAAGATATATTTCTTTTATAGTTGAACTTCCTGAGCACTATGACTACAAAAAGTGATTTTCTCAGAAATTCTGTAAATTAAATGCAAGGAAAACAGTGGCAAATTATAAATGTAGCATAGATGTTGCTTTTGTATTCTCCATTAAGAAGAAACAAGGAAATAGATCAATTGCAAACAAAATTGCATGGCGGTAGTTTAATATCCTAAGGAAGATACATGTGACAAGAGAATTTTATAACTCATGTCATAAACAGGTTTATAGAAAAGAAAGTCATTTTGTCATGAGGAACTTTTTTGACATATGGTTAATTGCAGGTCTCGTTATCTGTTATCTTGACAGCTGTCGGTGTGATCATTGCAGCTTTGGGAGATTTTTCATTTGACCTTCCTGGATATTCGTTGGCACTTACTTCAGTTTTTTTTCAGGTTTTTCCCTGAACTACCATTCTGAACTGTCTGATGATAGAATACATTCATGCATGTATATTTGATAATTCTTTTTGCAACTAGGGAAAAACATACATGGGTGTGCCTCACCATTCAAAATATGTAATCGTGCCTATGCACTAAAATCTTGTCAATGGAAATTTCAGTGATTTAACCGTCTTTGACAACAACTAATCACAAGTATTGGATTGTAGACAGCATATTTGATATTAGTTGAAAGGTCAGCTGCAGAGGATGGGCTTTCATCAGTTGAGCTAATGTTCTATAATTCCTTTCTTTCACTTCCATTTTTGGTGTTCCTGATAATAATTACAGGAGAAATATCTCTTGCTATATCTTTTCTACTGGAAAAGGTCAGTTATTACATTCATGTTTGTTCATTTCCTTTTCAGATTTAGTTTGACGGTGTCTGTATTTTGATCTTGAAAATCTTTTGCAAGCATTGCCAGTTATGTCTTTCCTTGCACATTTTTGGACTCCACGTATATATGAAGCTCGACTTTTATTCATTTTGGGGCATTGCATAATGCCAGGCTTATCTTATTTGTAAATGTGTTGTTTACATTTATTCCAAATTTTTTATATAAAATTGTTGAAGTGCCACAATTAATGAGCTTTTTCAGAATTATCTTTCTAAATTTATACAAATCTTAGATGCTGATAACTATATGCCACCATATGATACTGGCCTGCTTTTTCATTGTTGAGGGCATCAGCAAGAAAACAAATCCTTATTGGCACTCGAGAATTTCAGATTAAAGTCATGTTTAAATTTTCATTTGTATTTGTCATTTGTCCAAAGTATGTGCCTGCAAATTCTCATATATTTATTAATAATGTCTGAAGTATGATTTCTGGCAACACAAATTTTAGCTCTCCAGTGCCAGTATATGCAATAATGGCATGGGATGTCAATCTTTGGTTGGTCTCCATGGTTTGCAATAGCATGCTTCTGGTGAGATTTCATTAAATAAAACAAATTTGAATTTAGTGCATACTTAAGTTAGGGAAGCTGGTCCAAAGCTAGTTTTATGCTGTTACTTAATGGTACCAAGGTTGCAGTGCACGTGAGTATGTGTTAGCTTATTGGAAAGCATCTATTATTGGGCTAGGATGCTTTTTGAATTTGCACTATTTGTTCCCTTGTTCACTTAGTTCAAGAAGGCCACTGTTTAGGAAAAAGTTTCAGTCAGATTTGGGCATGTTCCATAGACTGTTCTCTTTTGGCTTACAGTTGGATATTGTTCTCTTGTGTGTTAAGGTCTTTAACTTTTGAAAACCTCTTTCCATTCAGTAATGTTATTTATACCTTCCTTGTTATCATAGAAGTTATTCATATCTTCCTGATCTAACCAGAATGTAATTTAGATGGATGAGACATTAATGGAATTAGTCACTTGGGAATGTTATTTATATCTTCCCCAATACCTTAAAAAGTAATTTATATCTTCCCAATCTAAACAGATTTCATTTTGAAAATGATCAATTTATAATAAAAAATGAAGTACTAAAATGATCCGGTCCGTCATAAAGACAAAATACAGGGGAGGTGATTCTTTTCTCTGTCCCATGGATAAAAATGATTTAAGATGCTTCAAAATGACAGCTCCTTCCAAAGGCATGTAGCCATACAATAGATATAACATAACTTAAACCTAAAAAAGCAGTAAACATAACCTCTATTCTTTGCTGAAACACCTACACTACTAAAAGTACATACTGCGAGACTTAAAAAATTATAATCCCAAACTAGATTAACTTGAACATCATCAAAGCACCAAACAGACACAGATTCCTTTCTGGAGTATATGAGTTGATCATAGTGGATTGGACTGTGATATGTGTGGCCTTCATTCATCCACATGGTTCTTTTCCTTTCCTGGATGGGTAATTTTGCTTCTGGGATTCTGCACATCACCCTCCTCCATGGGCTCATTGGCAAACCAATTGGGAGTAGCTTGCCTGGGCTGAGCCCTGTATATTGCCATTGGGCATTGATGAAAATTTGATTAGTATAGCATGTAAAGCCTTTTAAACATCTCTTTTCCATTTGACAGTTGTACTGTTATTTGTGTGGCCAAGTCATGAGTTTGTAGCTTGTGTGCATGGTAGGGAATCAATCCGCTGTAAGCAATTGTGCCATGAAAAGTGGATGACCATTCATGGGCTTTTGAAGGAAGATGGAATGTTTCATAGGAGTGTGATTATTGAGGTGGGTATTAGGAAGTATGTTAATGTGATGATAGGGGTTGGGATGGTCAGGGGAAGGGCAGGTGTGAGTCATGTAGTGTGTTACGTTTAGGAGAGTGTGTAGAGTGTTAGTAGGGATTATAATTTTTTTTGATAGCTGGGGGGAACAAGAGGCCCAGTGGCCTGGACGTGCCTAGGAAGCTTAATCCTTAGTGGCATCTAGGTCAACAGGGCAAGTTCTCCCTATAGCCCCTTGGGCAAGGAGACAACTGCCCCACACTGCTCACACATATTAGTTGAGAGTTGAACGTGGTTTGGCATGCATGCTGTGCACCTAGAGCAGGCAGCCAAACCAACCGAGCTGACCCTTGGGGGTATAGGGGTTATAAATATTATTATGAATATAAGGGAAAAAAATAAAATGGTTCCAAGGCATTTATTTCTAAATGATCCTAATGAGATCACGGATAAGATGTTTTCTTTGCTAGTCGAGAAGTATTGATGGAAATAAAGAGGAAGAAAGGTGATGTTAGAAAATAAACTTGTAGAATGTAAAATCCTTAAGAAGATATTTGAACTTAGAAGGTCTAAGTTCAAGAGGGTTGCAAAATGAAATGTGTTCAAAGGCCTACGTAGAAAGATGGTTTTAGGTGAGAAAAGTGGGGTGGATAAGAGATGAGGATGTGGGTGGGAAAATTACCATAGATATGACTTATTTCCCCTTGTGATCCTCATCCTGATATCTAGGTTTAGCAAAGATTGCAGCTAACTCCAATGTGAGTATGGGTGTAGTTGACCATGTTTAGCATCTGCAGTGGTGGTGGGTTTCTCTAATGCCGCCATTGTTCTTATCTGAGATGGGAGATCTATGTTGCCTTTGTAAATGTGGAGCTTGCCTCTCTGGTCATGGGTTGCAGCTTGCTTAGCTAGCAAATCAGCAACTGTGTTGTCATAACATTTTTCATGGTGGATTCCAACATCTTGTAGAAAGTCAAATTTCTCAATTATTCGGTAGATCACTAGATCCATCTTCCAATTTCAAAACCCTATGTGATTGTTACTTGTTCCTTTGGAATTCCTCTCACGTCATGCATCAATGATGATATTTAGGATAACTCTGGAGCTCCCTTATGTATACAAGATGTAGTACCTTATTTTTGATGGCCAGTTGAATGACCCTGGACATGGCTAAAAGCTCTGCAAAGTTGATGTTCTGAACACCAATGCTTTGGTGTTAGCTGATAAGAAGCTCTCCTCATTGGTCCCAGATTATTCTTCCTATCCTTGCTTTACTTGCGTTGTTATTGGCAGCCCTGTGGTGGTGGAGACCGTGTTTGTTTTTGCGCAAATTTCAAAAAATTGTACCTGTAATGGGAAAGAATATTCCATATCTGAGTTACTTAAGTCACACTAGTCTTGAGCAAGAGCTTTATATGTTAGATCTGTGTAACGAACTTGGGCCTTTATTCTTTTAGCCAGCATCAAGTGATCATTTGAGTTTTCAAGTATTCTAAAATTTCTCTCTCCATAAATTCCAAAAAATAAAAGCAGGAATCAGTTTGTGCAGGCACTGTATGATGTGCATTTTTTAATAATCTTGAACCATTTGGATGAACTTTAACTAAGGCAGCATTCATCAGAATGAAAGTGTAAAAGAATCTTGCCATTTCCTTCCGTATTCTCTGGCATAAATGCAATGCCAGAATAAGTATTATATGTTTTTCATGACTTGCTGGCAATTTGAGCATGTTGTTGGGTCCACCCATCCCTTCTTTGGAGATTCTGTTTTGAGAATCTTCTTGTGTAGAATCAGCTAACTGAAGGCTTTGATTTTGGCCAAGACTTTTGGTTTCATAACCTTTGCCACTTCTTGATACATTTCTGGTTTTAGTGCTAAGTGTTACACATGCTGTGGCAACATTGCAGTCACTATTGTGGGTGTGCTTCCAAACGACTGATAATTGATTGGGGAAAAAGTGATTATTCTCCTATTTAATTCTTAACTGGCTGATCAGCTGGGTTTGGATGGTGGTGATGGGATTGAGATATAGCAGTTACGTATTCCATTGAATCATATTGCTGTTCCTGCCCCACACTTTGATAGGTTCCTGTACCTTGTCTTTGGAGTTACTTTTACAATTTTTAGATGTTGAGAGTTGTGAGAGCTTGTTGACTGTTCCAACCATCTTCTAGAGCAAAATCCTTTCTCCATTTCCCATCTTCCTTGTGGTATCGAGTGAGAAGGGCTGTACCTTCGCTGAGATATCTAGTTCTCCTTGATAGTTAAGACTTCCATGGTGCTATGTGGATATCCTCGTATGGCTGGATTAAATATTTTCTTCTAATTTTGTGGTAAATTGCCATAGTTTCTAGGACATCTTTGTTGAAACGTTGTAACAGCCCCTCTACTTGGCCATTAAATAAACTCTAATTAACCCAAAATATGCTACTCTTATATTAACTATAAGAGTATTATCATGTAACTAACACATTCAATTGAACATGTAATTTAAGTGCATTCTTGAAATATAAACCATACATCGCATATGCTCAAAAGAATTACATTCGCATGTATAAAATATACAATAACAACTAATTTATTCATTCAACTTTATTAAAGGAGCATAACATCCATAGATTCACATATAATAAAATCTCTTAAATATATTTTGGTGCAGGTGTGATGAAAAGCGGTAGCTTAACGAGTGTCATCCCATGACATAACTTTAAATCCATGTTATAATCACATAGATTCCTATGCAAACATGCCTAAGCATGCAATCGTAAGACTCTAGTATACTCATGCTAACAACAATGGTGCTAGCTCCACCCTAACTACTAGTGGGTTAGGACCACAAATTCCCCCCAAAATCCTCCCTGACTACTGTCGGTGAGGACCACAATGCTCTAGCTACTGCTCATTGAAGAGCCATAATATATTTTAAAGCTACTGCTAAATAAAGTGTGTGAGCAACAGCTTATGTTCAGGTCTTAGCTCTTTAGGATAGTATAATTGTACATTTCCTGCCTCAATGCCTCAATTTTAAATTCTATACAAAGGAAAATGTGAAAGGATGCCTCGTAGAATTGACTGAGTATTAGGTCATGTCTAAGTGCAATGATTATACATTTCAATAAGATCATATAAATCAATCACATATGTGAATCCAATTTAACATTTATAATCACAGGTCTTGTTTTATTATATGACACAACATTGTAAGTATACTCAATTAACTCATTATGAATGTAATAACCCAAATTTTTTTCTTTTGAATTTTTACAAATATTTGAAGATGCAAATGCAAGTCCTTGTGCTTTTGGATTATCCAGATCCCTATGTGGGCAAGGTGAGAGCATACAACATTTGGACAATGCACTAACTGTATGAATGTATTGCTGGGAAAGTAAAAGGCGGAATAGCCAACCAAAGTATATAGGCGGCAGGGCCGACTCAAATCAACACCTTTTTGGCGAACAAGTATGCTAGTATGCAGAAAGCCACTGGTAGATTCCAACAGGTTTGATCAAGCTAAATTGGTTGATAGCAATGCAGACTTGATCAGCTTGATCAGTGCCAAAATGAGTTGAGAAAAATATGCAATGCAATGGGTTTGGCGGTGAACTGACCAAGACCACCTTACAATGAATTCAACTACTAGCGGTATACCATCCATTTTTTACAATATGTTCAATAAGCAACTACTATTTGGCAGATGACCATCCAAATTTAAAATAAGCATAAACTTGAAACTACTGAATGAAAAACTCTGAAAACTCAATTAGCAACTAACTAAAATTAATTCTAACTCATCCAATAACAACTGTAGCAAAATATTAGTGCAGAATTAGCACAATATAGCATCATGAAAAACAGAGGAATTCATGCATGTCAAACAGGAAGGGAAACTTCTCATAGAATTTTGTATTTGAGCTACCACTGAAGAAGAATTGATCCCCAAGATTGTATGACTCTGTAACTTCTTATTAAAACTGCCCTTTGCTCTATATGACCCTTCCTAGAACTATACAACCTGCTCGAATACTTCACAAACTATTGTAGACAACCACTAAATGGTATGCTAGCCAAATTAAATGGTACAACTCCTTTGTTGATTGAATTTGGCTCCCAAAAGTGTTGTGACTTACCCTGGGCTTCACACGCCCCTCCAACCTTGTTGTATGACTTGCAAAATGGTTTGATATCAACAATAATAAACAGTACGGCCTGGTGTGGACAAGCTTCTGAATGGTATGGCTTAGCAATATTGAGATGGTACGACTTGCAAACTTCTTTAAAACTAGCGGATTAGACTAGCATAACAAAATACTAAGAAGAAATCTCAGCAACACTCAACCACACCAAAATCTCCATAAATGCTGAAACTAAAATCTTCACATCAAGAAATCAATTGAATAATTCACAACTATTCAGCACCAAGGTAATCCCAGAGTGGAATTACTCAGACAGCTAGGGGGCTTTTGTCTCCGAAACCATCTTGCCAAAGGGTTTTCGTTCTCAGGCAAAACAAGAACTCATGTTTATTCTCTAGAGCATTAGAAATGAGTAATAAGTAGGAAGAAGATTTTCAAAGACAATCCTTCCTTTTATAGCCTTTTTGAGGAAATAAAATAATATTATTTCTTTTTTCTCACTTATCTCCTCAAAGTCAAAAAAAATATAATAAAGTGTACTGTTTACACACCTTTTTGCACCTTGAAGCCATCGGCACTTTATTCAACCACTTATAACAACTTTTTAAAATAATTAAATACAAGTGATCTTTTAAAATATAACTCAAAATCACCTTTCGACAACATAATTTAATTATTTAATTATTTTTCCTTTTTTCACCACCCCATTAGCCTATAGGGAAAATTGCGGAAAATAGGCTAAGGGTCATTAGCAACTTACGCTTGAGAAGGGGAGATGACAATGAACAAGCAGTTCAATGAAATATAACTAGTAATTCATTATAAGGCTCAAGCCCTCAACCAACTTATATATTGATTGAGCTTAAAGGAATAAGGCGTGGAGCCTTGGGCCCTCAACCGGATAGACAATGTCGGTTGAGCCTTTTCCCCCATGTTTGATGTTAAAGTTTGAAAGGTTGATATGGAGAAACGTTGGTTGAGCCTTCTCACCCCATGTAATATGTCTAGAAAACGATTCGATTCTCCTTGGTTGAGTGCTCCCGACTAACTATAGATAGGGCAGATCTCTCCTACCTTGATATCTAAAGCTTTTCTTTGGTCGAGTCCATTATATATGTATTGACATGGCCTCCAAAGGGTTAGTTTGTTCTTCACTGGTAGATGCCCCTATAATTTAGTACGTGTCATAGTTGCATGGAGACCGGTACCGGTACTGGTACGGGAGACTGGTACCGGTACCGGTACGTCATTTTTTGAAAAAAAGGAGACTGGGGTACTTGGAGACGCCAACATATATATATTGTTGGCAAATATAAATAATAAATATATATTTTATTATTAATTTCAAAATTTGTTATATAATAATAATATATATGTTAAAATTTAAAATTAAGTTTTAATATCTTATATATATGTGTGTTAATATTATCAAATATATAAAATATATATATAATTATAATATTATAAAATAATAATATATAAAATATATATATAATATTAACACACACATATATAAGATATTAAAACTTAATTTTAAATTTTAACATATATATTATTATTATATAACAAATTTTGAAATTAATAATAAAATACATATTTAATATTTATATTTGCCAAGTGCCAACAATATCCAAAATATATAGATGCTAAAATTTAAAATGTTAAACTGAACTAGGCTTTTAATATGTAGCCCCGATAGCCTTTTTATATGCGAGCATGTGCTCGGAATTGTCTCACGCCGTAAAAATAAATTCACAGAGGAAAATTTTCTAAAGTCGATATGTAGTGGAGCCCCGATAGCCTTTTATATGCGAGCATTATAGTGCTCGGAATTGTCTCACGCCGTAAATAAATTCACACAGGAAAATTTTCTAAACTCGTCGGTTGATCCTATCGGCGTATTCCTTGAACTTGATCCTATCGGCGTATTCCTTGAACCTCCTATGGGTGCAGTCAGCGATAAATTCAGGGCGATAAACAGCAATTTTTTTGTTTTTTAAAGTTGAGATGACGAAGGAACCCTTATTCGGCGCAGGGTACCTGGAGACGGGGCGGGGTACTCGGCAGGCCGTCTCCTAGGACGCGGGACGTCTCTCCCGCGTTTCGGAGACGGGGAGGCGCGTCCCCGTCCCGGAGGCGCGTCCCAGGTAGTTGGAGACGCGTCTCCCTGCTACTATGGTACGTGTAATATCCCCAATGGGATCTGCCCTAAAATTTTGGAATTAAATTTTTGAATTCTACTCTAATTTTCTGCACTTTAGATTTGTGCTCAAAACCTTAAATTTTGATTTATTTTTTCTGCACTTTTCTGATTTAGTGTTTGCCCTAAACCCTAGGACCGAATTCTGATTTTATTTTCAGAAGCATAAATATTTATAAGCAGCCAATAAACATGCTCCAAACATTTCATAAAATGTATGCCAAATATGTATAATCATCAACAAAGATATCAACCATGAAAATCAACCATCCAAAGACCATACATGTGCAAAACAAATATCATTTCTGACTAAATAGGTCTACTGCTCCAAATCTGAATATGTTGATTTGTAATTACATCAAATCCATGGGCTCAAACATGATAAATATAGTCCAGATTTCTGCTCCTCTAATGTTCAACCTAAATTAGGTTATACATACCATGGGATAGGAAACATGACATCAAGATAATGAAGTTGACCTCCTAGGGAAGTGGCGGTCAACCTAGGGCGCCAAACAAAGACTTTTCAAAAGGTGGCGCTCAAATCTGCTCCAAAATGATCTTTAAATGCTGCTCCAAAATGATATGGCTTGAAGGCTCGAATCCTCCAAAGTGTGGCGCACAAGTCTAGGGTTAAACCCTAATGCGAATGAACACAAATGGCACAAGAAAATTTGTGTCCAAATCTGATATAAAATTTGAATATGCAAATATGCTCATCTCCACCACAAATTTCCAATGAAGTGCAATTGTGAACTCCATATTTCCAATCACCTCCAAAGAGTGATTGGGTTTTCGTCCAATCCACTTATCTTCCTTAGGGTTTTCGTCCTAGGAAGGAGTTGAACTAAAAGTTGCAGCCAAGAGAGATAAATGTTAAGTGAAAGGAATATGATGAATGATATGGAATGACTAGACAACACCTTGTATCTATGTCACAAGGTTTGCGGAATTTTCACTATGAAATTCGAAATTCTAAGAACAACAAAACATTATAAAAAATTCGTTTAATATTCGTATACACAGAGGGCAAAGTTTTTTTTTTTTTAATAAAATATATTTAAAATAGGGATTTTTTTCCTATTTTTTTCCCTTTATTTTTTTTTCATCGTGTTGAAAGACATTATGTACATTCGCGTTTAAGTCGCGATACGAAGGGGGGAAATTGTGACGCATCAAATATTTTTATTAATAAAAATCATTATTAAAATATATTATTATTATGATATTAAGTCGCCATCTAAAAGATTTTAGTTGATATTTATCATATGTAAGCGGCCAATAATATTATAAATATATTATTACATTTATATTATATTATATTATAGATATTAAATATTATAATAATATATTTATATATTATTAATATATAATAGTATTAATATATATTACATTAAAATATTATAATATATTAATATTTTAAAATATTAAAATATATTTATACCTATTTTCCACGGAAGGGGACTGGAACAGCAGGGGACGCGACTCCGAGGACCATTTCTTGGGACGGCGGGGGGATAATTTTTTTAAATTTCTACAAATTAATGGACAGCAGTATAAGACTATACGCTGAATAAAAGAATAAATATTAACAACAGTATAACAGCAATAAAATTAGTCATGATAGCAATATAATGGCAGTAACTTTAATCATGACAATAGTATAACAGCAATAAAATTTAATCATTACAACAATATAACAGCAATTTAATCATGACAGCAGTATAAGGACAATATTTCATTGCCAGTAGTGAGTTTTTTTTTCTAAACTATATAAAATGTATCTTTGATTTTGGGGACGGCAACGGGGGATTTTAATATACATATATAATTAAAATTATATACAGGGAATTTAATTACCAATTTTTTTTTGCTTTGCCTAACTTAATCCGAATTTTATGGTTGGCTGGCGAACATAACACTTACCATTTGGGCACATGATAAAATATATTTTTAACCTCAAATGAAGTCGTCCTCCACAATTTAGGTGCAGCAGCCCATAGGGTTTTTTCTCGCACGCCCTGAATTCGTTGTTAATTAAGGCCTGGATTCACCATCATTGGTTGGTCAAGAGAACTACCAATCAGTCAAAGAAGATTGTGGGAGGAGGAGGTTCTCCATGTCGGAAAGAAGGGGGTTGAGAAGGGCATTGGGACTGGAAAGAGAGAAACCCTTGTCCCTCTCTTGTTACTGCCAACTGGGGAGAAGTGATCACCTTTCTCTTGTTACCCTAGAATAGGGAGAGCACTCAACCTATCTCTGATCCCTTCTATTGATTGCCTAGGGGCACTTGACCGCCCTACTTGGCTAATGGGGACTTGACTGGTCCCTCCCATTATAAAGTAGGGCCCGTAGGTGTAAACGTTGGACATGAATCATTTCCTCTCCCTTTCAGTTGAGCGTTTAAGCTTGGATTCTAGTAACATAGATAAATACGTGTTTATAAGTTTTTTCTAAAAAAGCCAAATGAAAAATGTAATGTAGCAGCCTGTGAACAGGGCCTTGCCTTGTAAGGAGCTCTGCATCTTTTAAGTAGTGTGCACCTAGCTTGGCCAAAAATCTAAAAAATTAATTTCCTCCTTAATTTTCCCCTAAAATTTTCTTGTGTGCCGGCCTTCAACAGATTTTGAAAATTTAATCACATTTAGAATTTATGGAAGGATGTAGCCTAAGGATATTGGCATTACATAGTAGGTTGCAGCAATGTAAATATCTAAATCACAACTCCCATTCACCTTCCTCTTTCTTCTTCCACCTTTCTGCTTTTTTTAATGCTTGTACTCCTTTCTTATCCTTTTAGAGACCGAAGAATTTATAAACCTCATTTCTCTAAATCCGCCCGGCAGGCTTCACTTATGGCGCAGCTTGCTATTTGTCTTGGAATGTGGGTCAAGTATAGGACAGGAGACTTTGTTGGGAATCGTTCAATATACGTAATTTTTTCACATGTCTAAATTTTATTTCTCATGTGACAATGTCTACAGAGTAAATGCACCCTATTTATGATTTTTACCCAATGTCCTATAGATATTTCAGCATTTTAATAAATTAAAAAAAGTGAAAATAAATCCATGCGTTAATGGATATAAATGTCCATAGTAACAGTGCGTCAACATATTTGTTTATAAAAAATCTATGCCCTGTACTGTTATATACATAGAATCAAAACTTGCTGATTATTTGCGAGTCGTATTTCTGGCCAAGTTACTTGCCAACAGACTTGCGGAAGTGTATGGGTGAGTTCGCGGTGTAGACCTGCAGGCTGCCATGAATACTAGACTCACCATACGTGGCAGACCTGCATGTAAGCATGAAAATGCTGCAAAAATGTTATAAAAACGTAATTTCTTTTTTGCCTTTTTAAGCAAATCGATCCCATGCAATTTCCTCACATAGCATTTGCAAATTTGTTTGAGTGATCGAATGAGTTTGAAGCCGATATGAGGAGCAAAGTTTTGCGATTTTTAGAGTTCGAGGTCAATTTTCTTTTTCGTTTTTTCCCAAGCATTTCAATAATCTTATTTCTTTCCTATATGTTAGATATAGGTGTACAGTGTATAAGCATATTTTTAAATAATTGAATTCAGTTTTTACGTCTTTTAACGCTGATTTTAGTTATTGTGTATGAATGAAAATGCTGATTTTTGTTTTTTACTAGTTAGGGTATTAATGCTATTAATTTATATTCAAAATGCAAATCATTTTATATTGATTTTATTTTATTATATTTTAGGCTAAAATGTTGTTTTTTTAAAACTAGTCTAGCTTGTAGGGTATATATTTGGGGGTTTAAAACACTATTTTAAATTTTAAACACTATTTTTTATTTTAAATTTTAAACACTATTTTTTTTGTACTAAATAGTGCTGTATTAATTTTTTATTTATTTTTAATGAATGTTAGTTTGCACTTAGCATATAATGGCATCAAGAAATGGAGGTTGAACCGCTTTTGGAAGGGACACCGCTTGGAAACATGGCACACTAGGACCAAACTTAGTGATTGTTATTTGCATCTACTATGGGCCGAAGATGAATGGAGCCATCGATTGCTTGAAGTACTACTTCACATGTATTGTTGGGTCATATGTCATGTCAAAGTGTGTCCCAATGCCGTGAGACGGATTAAAGGAAACTAGAGATGATGAGGACAAATGCAGCCATAGCAACAACCATTAATCCTAACTTGGCATGGAAAATAGAGGTGGAAATAACATGTGGGCTCGAATTGTGGTCAATGTTTGTGCGGCACATCTATCTCATCTAGTTCGAGCAAAGTCCAGCCATAAGACTTTTTTGTTTCTCAAAACACGCATGGATCACAATCTCTGTTTGAAGGTACAAGGTGAAACAAGGAGAAACATATGGAAGTATATATGGTTTGTGCTAATTTTTGGTTTTATATGAGTTCATATTGGGAGTATTTGGTCACGAAGTTGACAATTGTAGGGAAATAGTACAAAGTGCCATTTCCATATAATTTAAGTGAGTATTTGCTTTAGAAGACTATTATAGATGCTAAATCAAGGTTGGAAGAACAAATGAAGCAATGGTGCAAGTTTACTTGCACCATACTTTTAGATGGGTGGACAAATGGAAGGGATTGCACCTCATCAACTTTTTAGTAACTTTGAATGGTGAGATGGTGTTTTTGAAATCTATAGACACTTGTAATGAGATAAAGAATGTGGATAATTTGAGTATAATGTTGGAGGAGATTGTGTTAGAGGTGGGAATTGAAAATGTGGTGCAAATTATAATTGATAATATAGCAACATCCATCACTTTTTTGGACCCTTTGTGCTATCCATTGCCTTTGACCTTCCCTTGGAGGACATAGACACAATTGATTGGGTGAGACTGGTGGTGGAAGAAGTCAGAAACATCACAAAATACATCTATAATCACCCTTGGGCTTATAGCTTGATGAGTGATCACATCAAAGGGGAAAAACTTGTGTGAGTAGACGTGACACGGTTTGCAAATAACTTCTTCACATTGCAAAGAGCCAAGCGTGGCTAGATTCATTGTATTCAAAGAAGATTGATGGAGAGAGGGTAGTCAAGACAATTTTTGAGGATGTCTTTGTGAAATAGAGCTACAAAGATCATAAAGGTGACTTCAAACTTCAATTAAATTTAAAATTGAATTCTTTAATTTCATTTTTTGAAGTATTTATTTTAATTGTAATTTTAATTTGGTTATAAGTGTCGAAGCTTTTGTTGAGGGTTTTGCGCTTGGTGGATGGGAGCAAAACCCAATGGGATACATTTATGAGGCCATTAACAAGGCCAAGGAGGCCATTCAAAATTATTGTAGGGGAGATAGAGACAAACTTGAACCCATTTGATAGATCATTCATTGGAGGTAGAACATTTGACTCCACCAATTTATTCATTCATGCACTCGAGGTTGAGGTGAGGGGCTAGATTATTTAGAAGTTGCAAAATTACAAGTAGGTTAAGGGAAGGCTCTTTCTTTTTGCCACTAGTTATTTATTTGGGGGAGAACCACCCAAGCACCAAGTAACAAAAAATTGGAGTCTTCACTATATCTTAAAATTATTGCTTAGTTACAAATTTTTGAATATCTTATTTGGAGCTACTTAGATTGCCAAATCTTCAAAGCCCTATGTATTTTGTTTCAACTTTGTAGCGCTTCTGAATGTTAGGGCAATTGTTGTTTGAGGTCATTCACATGAAAAAGCTTAACAAGTTGTTACAACACTTCAATGAACTTGTTTTTGTGCACCTTTGCCTTCACACAAGAAAGGTGGGTGAGATAGTTGCTTAGGAGCCTATAGTCTTGGATGAGATTGATTCGTATAGAGATTAGACTATGTAGGATGAGAGCATCCCTAGGTTTACATAAGACTTGTTCATTTCGAAAGGCAAGTAGAGGAGAGTGCAACAAAAGGAGACATTGGATTGGATGACATCATTATAGATGATGTTGAACTTGAGGTAGAGGAGTAATTGCTATCTATTGGATGACATTATTGCAGATGATGTTGAACTTGAGGCAGCGATGTAATTGCCATCTAGTTCTAGGGTGGAGCGGCAATCTTCTAGTATGAGAGTGGAGTGCAACTAGGCCCCAATTTTTCATTAGAATGGGGAAGAGAAAATTGTAAATTGTTGTAACTTGCATAAATATGTAATTTTTGATGATGATTTTTAAAGACAATCATCATAATACATATCATATTTATCAGCTGACCATTGTTGTATTCGCATGATGCGATTTTGTACTTTTTTGAAATTCAAATCTAATAGAAAACACTTCCCCAACGTTTTGCAGACTCATTTAATACATTTTATAATTAAATTTTGCATAAAATTTGCTTTTTTAAGAAATTTAAGTATATTTGAAGTTGCTGAGTTTTTGTAGAGTTCAAGGCAAATTTGGGTCTGCTAAGTTTTTGCCAACACACACACAAAAAAAAATTAAAAAAAATAAAAATAAAAATGTGTTTCAAATCCACTATACTCTATGGTCAAGTGCCTTCTTTCAATACACATTTTACGAGCTTGGTTTGATTGTTTGAGACAGCCTTATGCATATGTTGATCTACATTTAATAACCCTTTATGATCAGATAATTTCATTATATCAAAATATTGTAATTTTCACATCTAATAAATTAATAATTAATTATTGTCCAAATTTATTTAGCTACTTGTTATCATAAACATGAGAGCTATTACAAAAATCCTTGTTTCTTTGCAGAGATTTGCCGCCTGAACTAACTTTAATTTCAATTGGCTCATTGTTCTCACCCATAAGTATTTTCTGGCTTTCAAATAGATTTTGAATCCTAGACTTTTTATTGGGAGTTTTCCGTCATGAGTGCCCAGAATTTTTACAATCCCTCTTTTGTGCTGCATAGGGGTATTGATAAAAATGACAAGATTTATTCTTGTTTATTTGCTGTCCTGACGAGGCGTACATGTATTTTGTAAGAAGAATTTTGAGCTGCTATATCTCCCTAATGCTAAGAAGTAAAAAATTGGAAAAGTGTTGTCTGCAAAATGAAAGTTTGTCTCTCACAAGCCCCTATCCGTTACTGGTTTTCCTGTTATTTTAGCTCTATCCAATTAACAAGTTAAGTTTTCCTCCATGATTATGAATAAGTAGCGGGTTAGGGGATTGCCCTGCTTGAGGCCTCTGGATAGAGTAGGCAATAACCATTGTTTAGGTGACTATTAAGTTTGGGGTAAAGGTATTGTTTAACCTTCAAATGTGAATGAAAGTATAAATAAAATGAAATGAGAGGAAATCAAAGATCTCAGTTGAATACATAACTGCCATATCCAAAGTTCCAGGCATTATATTCAAATTAACTGTCTAACTGATCTTGGAATATGCCAAAGAGTTCCAAGACCTTAATAACGATGAATATGGATGTTTATGAAATCTAGATATAAGAAACAAGCTACCACTCCCTCTTAACATCGACAGCCAACAAAGCAACAGCCCTTGGGCATGCATCTTTGGCGATGGTTTCTTTTGCTTAATCTTTTTTAAATATAGAAAGCAATTTTATTGATTTCAAATGCTCAAGGCTAGACGCTTATAAATATTTTCATCATGTTTGTTGAGAATTTTATTTATCAGGAGTGAAAAGTCTAGATTATTGTATCCATTAATCTGGATATTGTGGGCTGATTATTTCAATTCTTTCTTCTGCAGGCTAAATCAATTACATTCTTGGTGGTACTCATTCTTTCATTAGTGATGGGCATTGTCCTCAATTTTACCATGTTTTTGTGTACAGCAGTGAACTCTGCTCTAACTACAACAATTGTTGGAGTACTAAAAGGAGTTGGCTCAACAGTATGTGACTATCATAAGAGACTTTTGATTCTAGCCCCTTAGATTAAAGATTGTTTTTTTATCTGTTTCATAATTTTTACAAATAGATTATAGTTTATACACAATATTTGTAGACAGGAGAATCAAGCACTTGAAACTGAAATTCATAGATAGAGTCATTGCACATGTAATTTTTTTGGAGAATTTGATATTAATAAGTTGATATTTACAATTTGCAGACTCTGGGTTTTGTTTTATTGGGGGGTGTTGAAGTGCATGCTTTGAATGTAACTGGACTCGCCATTAATACGATTGGTGGGATCTGGTATTCATTGGCAAAATATTGGCAAAAGAAAAACAAGCCTAGGCAGGTAAGTGCAGATCAGTCACTGCTGGCAAGGTGGAAAACTCCACCAAAAGGAATGGATGCAAAAATTTGAACTCAAATATGACTAGATAAGGCATCAAAATTAAGATCAGAGATACCCTTCTTGAGCCAGTGATGTCTAACATTCAAGGTTGATTAATGGAATTCTTTTTGGTAATATTTTCTTCTCTATTCAGTTTATTGTATGAAATCAGCCTCAATAGTTTTTCATGTATATCTATTTGATGTTTTCTTATCCTCTCAAGTGACTGTATCATTTTTTTTTCATGTATTTCTTGAAGTATATTTTTAGACTCGTCTGATTTGCAAATGGAAATCTTATTTGAAGTTATCTCCATCTTTTCTTATCGAGAAAAGCGCAGTTATTAGCACCTTTAGTATCTAAAACTATTCAACTGGATGTATTATTAGTTAGCAGAAATAGGTTATAGTCTTTTTTATAAATGCATTCACAGAATACAATATTGAAGATCCAGAAGTACTTTAAATAGACAATAAATGCATTTATAATTTATCTAAAATGATAACACTGACAATCTACATTTTATTTCTTAAAGCAGTTCTGGTTTCTTTTTCAACCCTACTTAGAGAACAAATAACGATAAGGCTATGTGATTGGATCATTACATGTTTTGTCCATCAGCGTCTTATCCATTCCTTGTTTCTTTTCATCTTGATGAGTGTGCCTTAGGCCCATCTACCACCAGCTGATAAGGTAGGATAAATAAAAAAAAAATGTTTTAGAAGTATCTCAAGCGAAGATATCCTAGAATAAACTGTCAAGATACTTTTAGAAAGGGAAGTTAAACAAATATTCTTGTCATTTTGCTTTGACGTACAAGCACAAAATCCATTTTGAAACCAATGCTTTCCAATATAAATACTAACCTATTTTAACTAGCAACGGAAATGGTTTTTAGCTATATGATTGGTAGGGAGAAAGCTTAATAGTTTAAGCTTTGTGACGGAAAGTTCTAAGCATACTATTTGTATGTAGAATGCTTAAATACTATCCTATTTTAACTAGCAACGGATATGGTTTTTAGCTATATGATTGGTAGGGAGAAAGCTTAATAGTTTAAGCTTTGTGACGGAAAGTTTTAAGCATACTATTTGTATGTAGAATGCTTGCAATTCTCAATCCCTATTGACCACTATTGACCACTTCTTGGTAGTTTGTGGAGATTAAATAAGTTGCTTCTTTCTTGAGAAACATAACTTGCCCGTATGGTGTCCAAGCAAATTCTTAAGGTTCCAAGTGTTGTGGTCAGTTTCTTTCTTTAGCGAGGGGTCTTTCTTTTGATGGAGCTTCCAAAATTTAATAGTTGGCACTTGATGACAAATGTGAACAATAATGTTAATTCTTTATAGTTTAATGCAAGTAGAGAGTTATGTGTTATTGTATAGGGATATGAGACACCATTGCACTATTTTGCTAGGTCAAACACATTGTCAAAGAAGAACCTATTACAAGGGAAGCTGATGCCGGGGCATCTGTCTCAACACAATTTTGTTTTATTTTTAATATTTTGGTTTGTGAATAAGGCAAGTTTCTCTCTCTGTAAAGGTTTTAGGAATAAAAGGCCTCATATCGTGCTATTAAAGATTGGACCCCGCTGGCACTGCAACAAAATGAATCATTTGTGATTTTTCTTCTTCCTTGTGGTTCGGTTTAATTTAGAAACAACTTTAAACCTTCTTATTTGGCGGTTGTGCTTATGGCATAAAAGTTTCTCTCTGCCTTCATTTTGTGCATGGCCGTTGATAGTCTATTCTTGGCATATCGTTCCATTTCTACACATCTTGGCATCATGGAATGTTTAACTTTTGGCGTGACAGTTATATTTTCTTCTGCAGACCATTACCAATGGGCAGGTTGTGGGCAGTTTCTTCTGGAGCGACTATATTGTTTTTATTTTCCTACAGACCAATAAAGAGATCATGGCAAATGTGAGTTTATACCTGGCGACAGACGTGGTGAAATGGCCTTTAATTTTTGCAGTACTGAAAATCTATAGAGAGGTTAGAGAATGATAGCATCAGTAGAACACTGGGTTGCTGAACGTTGGAGATCGGAGATAGAGGCCGATCCTTGATGAAGGGAGGCTGTTTTGAACGGAAGAAAGTTTGACAATGAGAAGGGGTGACATAGAAGAAGACAATGGAATTTTGGAAATTCTGTTTTTTGTTTGATTCCTAAACATGAGAGGCCGTTGGTATAAGGCGGATAGGAATTTTGTTTTGAACAGTTATATGCAATAATGAGAATCTCTTATAATCTTCTGTCACTCTTGTTTGTGTCTTCTGTCATTTTTTTCTGTATTGTTCTTTGGGTTTGATTTCTGTTTTGATTTGTGTGGTGACTGGCAAGGCCAGTGCTATCAGTTTGGTATCAGAGCCAAGGTTTGAAATTGGGTATTAGAAGTTGTCAATATGCCTCCAAGAATGAGGGGCAGAGGTTGAGGCAGAGGCCGAAGAGACCATGGTGACCCTAACTTGATACATAATCTGATTGCGAGGTTGGATGCTCTTGAGAGGGCATAGAGGAGAGGAAACCCCGACATTGAAGATGTTAGTGATGAAGAAGAACCCCAGAGAGAAGAAAATGTGGAGGGACAGACAGACCCAGATGATGAATTTGGTGAGACGCTGATAAGATTAGTCATGAATTTGGGTTCCAAACCCAAGATTGATGTACCAACATATGCTGGAAGTCTTAATAGAGAAGAATTAATTGACTGGATAAATGATTTGGATAAGTATTTTGAATATGAGAATGTAGCAGAGGAGAAAAGAGTAAAATTTGCATGCACAAGATTGAAAGGTCATGCGGCTATGTGGTGGGACTTTGTCCAAACGGAAAGAAGAAAGAGAAATAAGGAAAAGATTAACTCATGGGATAGGATGGTGGCCAAATTGAAGGCTAAATTTTTGCCCAATGACTATCAGGCTAATCTCTTTAAGAGATTACAAAATTTGAAGCAAAAAAAGATGTCTGTGAAAGATTATACATAAGAGTTTTACAAGTTGATAATCAGATCTGGGCATGTTGAAGAGGATGTGGAGAAGATAGCTCGTTATGTGAATGGTCTAAAATACAGTCTGCAAGATAAAATAAGTCTTTTGTCTCCTAGAAGCCTATAAGAGGCTTACCAACTTGCCCTAAAGGCAGAAGAAAAGCTGCAAAGAAAGCAAAATTAGCAAGAGAAGAAGAGAGGAAGAGGATTTAGAGGAAGGGGACAACAACATCATCAAAGTGAAGAAGCTGGAAGTTCTAGTGGGACAACACCTAGTGATAGAGGTGGTTTTCAAAATAGAGGAGGACGATCTTATGGAAGAGGTGGCTCACAAGGTAGAGGAAGAGGATTTGTTGGAAAATGTTACAAGTGCAATCAATATGGACATGAGTTGGGACTGTACTGAATCATCTCAAGGAGGACACTCAAAATTTGAAAGGAGTAATCAAGTTGTTCAGGCTAATCAAGAAAGTGTAGGATCTCAGTACATACAAGGATGGAGCAGAATCAGGAGAATCTTTGACGCTTAAGGGAGCACTCTTAAAGCCACAGAAGGAAAGTCAAGCCAATTCAAAGGAGAGCATTGTTCAGAACTAAGTGTAAGTCTCATGGTAAATGTTGTAAGCTGAGTGGTAGTACTGACAATATTGTTTCCAATGAAATCCTAGAGAAGCTGAATCTTAAAAGGATCAAACACCCAACTCCATATAAGGTAATTTGGTTACAAAAAGGCCATCAAATTTTGGTGAGTGAGCAGACCTATGTTGATTTTCAGATTGGTAGTTATAAGGATTGTGTTTTATGTGATATAATGCCTATGGATGTGTGCCGTGCTTTGCTTGGGAGACCGTGACAATTTGACATAAATTTAGTCCATGATGGAAAGGAGAATACATATACCATTATGAAGGATGGAGAGAAGCATACCTTGCTAACCATAAAGGAGAAAGAAGAGGATAACAGCAGCAGCAGTTAGGTAATGATGGTAAGTGAAAGAATTTTTGAAAGATTTGAAGAATGAAGAAATTGGTTTTGCTTTGGTTCCTAAACCACAATGTGTAATGACTTCTACAAAGTTGGATGATTTGCCTGTTGAGATACAAGATATGTTGAATGAGAATATGGATATTGTTGCAAATGATTTGCCTAATGAATTGCCTCCTATTAGAAGCATAAATCATCATATGGATTAGATTTTGGGAGCTAGTCTTTCAAATAAGGCTGCATACATATTAACACCTATGGAGAATGAAGAGATAAGGAAGCAAGTGGCAGAACTCTTGGAGAAAAGCTTGATAAGAGGAAGTCTAAGCCCTTGTGCTGTTCCTGCAGTGTTGGTGCCAAAGAAAGGAGGAGAATGGCGTATGTGTACTGATTCAAGGGCAATAAATAAAATCACCATAAGATATAGATTCCCCATCCCTAGGATTGAAGATTTGATGGATTGTTTGAGTGGGTCAATGTATTTTTCTAAGATAGATTTGAAAAGTGGTTATCGCCAAATTAGAATCAGACTAGGGGATGAGTGGAAAACTACTTGTAAGACTAGTGATGGGTTGTATGAGTGGCTGGTTATGCCTTTTGGATTGTCTAATGCTCCTAGTACTTTTATGCGATTAATGAATGAGGTTTTGAAACCGTTTATTGGCAAATTTGTGGTTGTATATATGGATGACATTTTGGTGTTTAGCAGGTCAAAAGTGGAGCATCTTGATCATTTGAGGTAGGTTATGAAAACACTGCAAGAAGAGAAGTTGCAGATTAATTTGAAGAAGTGTTTATTTTTGTAGACTGAACGTGTTTACTTGGGCTTTGTAGTGTCCAAGGATGGATTGAAGATGGATAAGGAGAAGGTTTAGGCTATACTTGATTGGCCATCACCAAAGAGTATCATGGAGTTAAGAAGTTTTCATGGTCTTTCTAGTTTCTACAGAAAGTTTATAAGAAATTTCAGTCATGTTGTAGCACCTATTTTGGAGACAATTAAGGGAAGTAAAAAACCATTTGTGTGGACTAAAGAGGCTGAAGAAAATTTCAGATTTTTGAAAAAGAAGGTGAGTGAACATCCCATACTTGCGTTGTTGGATTTTGATAAAGTGTTTTAGGTAGAATGTGATGCTAGTGGTTTGGCTATAGGGGCAGTTTTGAGTCAAGAGGGGAAGCCAGTTGCTTATTTTAGTGAGAAATTAAATGATCCAAAAAAGAAACATTCTTATGATTTAGAATTTTATGCTTTGGTTCAATCCCTCAAGAAATGGAGACATTATCTTTTGCCCAAAGAATTCATTGTGTACACTGATAATCATGCTTTGCAGTTTATTAATAGCCAGCACAAATTGAATCAGAGGCATGCTAAATGGGTTGAATATATTCAGAGTTTTAATTTTGTTTTGAAACATAAAAGTGGTCAAATGAATAAGGTTGCTGATGCTTTAAGTTGAAAGAATTTGTTGTTATGTGAGATGAAGACTAACAGTGTGGGTTTTGAAAGTTTGAAAGAATTGTATGCAAAAGATGTAGATTTTGGAGAAGCATTTGCAGGTTGCAATGATTCTGTTTGCAGGAATAAAGAGCCATGGAATGATTATATGATTCAAGAGAGTTTGTTGTTCAAGGAAAATAAGTTGTGTATTCCTCGAGGCTCCATGAGAGACAATCTGATGAAGGAAAAACATAGTGGCAGTCTTGTGGCAGTCTTGCTGGTCACTTTGGACAGGATAAGACTTTTCAACAGTTGAGCACACATTATTATTGGCCAATGATGAAGGCAGATGTGAGAAGATATGTGGAGAGATGCAGAGTTTGTCAACATGCTAAGGGGAAAAGTCAAAATGCTGGTTTATATCAGCCATTGCTGGTTCCAACCAGGCCTTGGGATTCTGTGAGTATGGACTTTGTTTTGGGTTTACCTCGTACACAAAGGGGTAATGATTCAATCTTTGTTGTTGTTGATAGATTTTCAAAAATGGTTCATTTTATACCATGTAAGAAGACTAGTGATGCAACTAACATTGCAAATTTGTTCTTTAAATAAGTTGTAAGGTTGCATGGTATTCCAAGAAGTATAATATTTGACAGGGATATAAAATTTGTGGGTCATTTCTGGAGGACTCTATGGAAGAAGTTGGGCACAAATCTGAGTTTCAGTTTTGCATATCATCCTCAAACGGATGGACAGACCGAGGTTGTCAATAGAAGCCTTGGAAATTTATTGAGATGTCTTGTTGGTAAGTCAACTGGAAGTCGGGATCTTATGTTAGCCCATGCTGAATTTGCTTATAATGATTCCTCAAACAAAAGCACAGGTTTCAATCCTTTTTATGTGGTGTATGGTATGCATCCAAGAGGTGTGTTTGAGCTTCGTGATCTTGCTCGGATGGAGAAGAGAAGTGCAGATGGGAAAGAGTTTGCTCAAGTCATTCATGACATTCAAGAGAAGGTGAAGAATAACATTGAAGATAGCAATCTGCAGTATAAGAGGCATGCTGATTTGAAGAAGAGAGAGCTGCAATTTCAAGTTGGAGACCTTGTATTGGCACATCTCCAAAAGGAAATATTTCCTACAGGGACCTACAATAAACTTCAGATGAAAAAGATTGGTCCTTGCAAAATACTGAGGAAGTTTTTAGCCAATGCTTATGAAATATCACTGCCTGAAGAGTTGAATATATCTCCCATTTTCAATGTTGCAGATTTGTATCCATACAAGGGAGACACAGAAGTTGAAGAAGTGGATGCAACTGAATCATCTCATGAAGAACAAGCTGGGACAACCAATGTTCCACAACAAATAAAATGCATTCTTGATAAACAAGCGCTAAAGAAGACCCTTAAGAAAGAATATTACAAGTATCTTGTCAAGTGGTGCAATCATCCCATTGAAGATGCATCATGGCTTACTGAGGACAAGATCAAAAAGATGGGTCATTCAGTTGAAGACCTCATGAGCCGAAGCTCATGATTTCTTTCTGCCCAGGAGTTTGATGCTGGGGCATCTGTCCCACACAATTTTGTTTTATTTTTAACATTTTGGTTTGTGAATAAGGCAAGTTTCTTTCTTTGCGGAGTTTTTAGGATAAAAGGCCTCATATCGTTCTATTCAAGATTGGACACCGCTGGCACTACAACAAAAGGATTTGTTTGTGATTTTTCTTCTTCCTTGTGGTTCGGTTTAATTTAGAAACAACTTTAAACTTTCTTATTTGGCGGTTGTGCTTTTAGCATAAAAGTTTCTCTCTGCCTTCATTTTGTGCATGGCCGTTGACAGTCTATTCTTGGCGTATCGTTCCATTTCTACACATCTTGGCATCATGGAATGTTTAACTTTTGGCGTGAGTTATATTTTCTTCTGCAGATCGTTACCAATGGGCAAGTCGTGGGCAATTTCTTCTGGAGCGACTATATTGTTTTTATTTTCCTGCAGACCAATAAAGAGATCGTGGGCACTGTGAGTTTATGGCTAGCGGCAGAAATGGCCTTTAATTTTTGCAGTACTGAAAATCTATAGAGGGGTCAGAGAACGATAGCATAAGTAAAAGACTGGGTTGTTGAAGGCCGGAGATCGGAGATAGAGGCCGATCCTTGACGAAGGGAGGCTGTTTTGAACGGAAGAAAGTTTAACATTGAGAAGGGGTGACATAGAAGAAGAGAATAGAATTTTGGAAATTCTGATTTTTGTTTGATTCCTGCACATGAGAGGCCGTTGGCATAAGGCCGATAGTAATTTTGTTTTGAATAGTTATATGTAATAATAAGAATCTCTTATAATCTTCTATCACTCTTGTTTGTGTTTCCTGTCATTTTTTTCTGTATTGTTCTTTGGGTTTGATTTCTGTTTTGATTTGTGCGGTGATTGGCAAGGCCAGTGCTATCAGAAGCTTTTGACAATATTGTTAAATTTGCAAGTACTACTTTAAAAGATTTTGTGAGATCTCTTTCCTTAGAGATTAGAGAACGATTTCCTCAAGATGGACCGCTTGAAGCCATGTCTGTTGTGTATCCTCAATATTGGATCAATTGTCAACCAACTGATTTTCATAACAAGATAAAGACTTAGGTCAATTAGTTTTCTAAAAGTTTAAAATTCAATGGATAACATCTAGAAGACATTATAAATAAATCTAAATTTATCGAGCAATCAACCCATTCTGCAACATCATTGATGAAACAATTTCTCATGGAGAGTTCCTTCCAAGATGGATTAGTATCAAAACTTTGGACAACCTTAAGTCAGAATGAAATATTGCATGATTCAATATTAGAATATTTCAAATTTGTTGGTCTATGTCAAACCACGATATTGATGTTGGTGGAGGATGAGAGAGTTTTCAGTGCATTAGGGTTCTTGAAATCAAAAAGAACAAAATTGACAAGAATTTAGAAAATTACTTGAGGATATATATAACTAGATATGATATTTGAAGTTTTCTTTTTGAAAGGGCACTAGGAATCTGGAGGTCCATATGTGAAAGAAGAGGATTGTGCAACACTTAAAACAATACTAACACATATGAAAGTGACACAATGAATAACATAGTGATAGTGACGAGATGCACTTAAGTGGACGTATGTAGACAAAAGAAAATGAAAACTAGGATCATGATGGCCCTCAATCTCATGGTCAAAGTGAGGAGGTGATTTGGAAATTGGAAGAGATTTAAAACTTACTAGGTATTTATATTGTATTTCATATTCTAAATTGTTGGTGATGATATTTTATTTATCTATCATTAATACACATTTTTTAATTACTATTTAAAAATTAATAAATTAACATATTATTATTTTCTAATGTTCCATTTTAGAATCTAAATTTTACATATTTTTCAATTTTTATTTAACAATTAACATATTATTAATCATTTCATATTATTATTATGTGATACTAATAAGTGTTATAGGCATTCAACTAAATGCATACTAATCAATAGTAGTAGCATATACAACAAATGTTTAAATTGTATCTAGAAATCAAAGTTTTCTTGAAGTAAAGAATTAAATAATATAGATAATTTGAACACATAAATGGATTTAAGTATTATATTGATTTTCAAATGAAGGAATACATAAAAGTATTATAATATCTTGCTAACAAAGAAACTTGCATAATGCTTAGTTGGAAATTCATATTATCAAATCATTTTACCAGATTCTGTAGTAGGCTCCACTATTTCCTCTATTGGAAGTGTAATTTGTCGTAACTCATAGTAATTAACTCGTAAATTTGTTAACAATTGATAATTGAGAGTAGAGAAATTCTTTAATGTTTCATTCAAACTTGCATTCAAGGTTATCACTCGTTTTATGGAATCTAAAAGGTTTGCCTCATCGAGCTGTATATAGAAAATGTAAACCAAAAATACAGGATTCAAATGAAATTAGAAACCTTTAATCTATATTAAATGCAACCTCAGTTAGAGTGAAGAAATAAAAAATAATTAATAAAACACAAATTTTGCCCAAATCAATTTCTATTGTACCGTGAAGGTAGTTATGCTCAAAGTGTTGCAATGTTGGAATGTGGTTGCTCATGGTGATAGCATGATGTTGTGGTAATAGATGATATGAAAATGGCTCCCGAAGAGTCCATTTATAGGTTTTAAGGTTGGATGATCGATGGTGGAGATCGCTTAAGAGATCAAATGTTTAGATTGAGCTGGTTAGGTAGTTGGGAAATGGATGGTGGAGGATTAAATGTATTTTTGTAATATTTAATTGATTTGTGGGAGATAGTTATGAAAATGGAGGTGGAGAATAAAAATAATTTATAACTAACTCTTTTTATTCATTTTTAGGTGGTTAAATGAAAATTATTTAATTAATAAATTAATTAAATCATGTGAAATGGGAAGGGGACTAGGTTATTACGACCTAGGAAAATGAGGGAATGATTGAGATAATTTAGTGAATTAGGATCCATGAATTTTATAAATTAATTAAATCATGTGAAATGAGAAGGGGACTAGGCTATTAGGACCTAGGAAAATGAGGGAATGCTTGAGATAAATTAGTGAATTAGGACCTATGAATTTTTTAGGTGTCTATGTTTTCTCAAGAAATTAGTCCCTATCCCACATCTTTCTATCCTCCATATTCTTTTCAAAGCATCCTTTCTTATGTATCAATTTGATTTGTCAAAATCCATGGGGAAACCAAGTTGATTGAGGTATTCTAACTTTCCAACCACCTTTTGTATCATTTTTTCAGACTCATTCACAAATTCATGTGCTTCACCTAGCTCCATACACGTTCTAAGGATATATGATGCCTTTATCTAGGCTTCAAACCGACTAGAAATTCCTTTGGATGCTAATTCATTGTCATTGATTGTGTAGATTGCTTCCAAAATTTTCTTTGATTTATTCTCTTTCGAAATAATCACTTTTGTGTTTTCATTAACGTATTGACTGAGCTTCCAAAACTCTAACAGTAGACCGTCAATAAATTCAAAGAATTTATTCAAATCATTAGTCCTCTGTATTATTCCCCCACAAATGTTATCTTTTACATGAATCATTATGTTTTTATAAAATTCAAATACTCTATTTTGGGAAGGCTTTATTTCATTTTTTGCTTTCTTTAGATCCAACTACAAATTTTTAGTGTTCCTTCTCTCTTCCTCTACTTTATGTTCCCATAGTTCTGCTTTTTGTTTTTGTTCATTTAGTTTGACTTGCAATGTCTTTGCTCAGGCATCGGCTTCTATCAAGTTTTGTTGTAATTTTTTGAATTGACTCTTTCATTATCATAATTCTTTATGATTTCATTTAACCTTTGCTTCAGTTCATTCAGTTCCACCTCTATCTGTTCATTCACATTGTTTGTAGATGTAGAGATATATTTTTTATCTTTTTCTCTAATTCACTACTCTTGCTATTTGCTACTTTCCTCCTTGCTTTCTCATTTGCTAGGTCTACTTGTAACTTTTGTATTTAATTCTGCAGCCTATTTCTTTCTATCTCTTCCTTTAGCAATGATGTGTATATCACTTCATTATTTCTTTTTGATACATTAATTTTGTCACAACTTTTCATTCTAGAAATATTCACTTGAACGGTGCTTACCTCATAGTTAGAGTGATGTATGTGATCCTCTAGTTTATTTTGAAATTTGGACACAAAAATCATGTACTCCATGGTTTCTGTATCTGGTCTTATGTAGGAAATATGTTGGTTGTTGTAGGCTCTAAAATTATAGTAGCTATACTCTAGCACTTGCTTCTTGTGTCTTTTAAACTTTTCTTCTTTCTTATTAAACTCAACTTTGTAATCAAACTTGGGATTGCTGACACAATCGAATGGTTGAATACCAAAGGAGTAATTGTAGTCTTGGGGGCATTTGTAATTGTTTGAGGGTGAGGATTAGCGATTCCTGCACTAGTCACACTAACAATAAGAGGGGTGCCTACTGTAAATCATTCCTTTGAGGTGGAAGTGGATGTTGAAGTTGTAAAAGCCAACCTCATAGAACCTAGTGATCACCTACAAGCAAAATAACCTGTCACGTAGAAGAGATTCGAACAACACAAAGATATTGCTTTGCAAGCCAAGAGTAAAATTGCATAAACAAGAATGAATAATTACAAAGAGATCAATCCTTAAGAAAGGAGATCAAAACCCTAAAGTGAACCCTAGGATTTAATAAAGTAATTATTAAATAATAAAGTGTCTAAGTTTAGCTTAAGTGAAAAATGAAGTAAAGGTGACTTAATTAATTAATCAATACGATTAAATTAATTAAGTAATTAACCTATTACTCTAACACCCCCCCCTTAAGATGAACTTAGGAAGAAGCTAAAAAACTAAGGACAAATGCACGAAAGCAAAGATGGGTCTCGGCAACTAGGCCTAACGAGGTACCCAAAATACAACCAAATCTTTGTAAAGCGAAGTAAAGGAGAAAACCCATTGGGAAAAAACTCCTCTCCAAAAAGAGATGAAAGGATGTAAAAAAACATGAAGGAAGGAATGTATCATGAAGACCCCCCAAGGACAACTTCCTTCACCCCAAGCATAGATCACAACTGAAGATAGCGAGGTGATGCCAAAGGTTTTGTGAAGATGTCTGCAACCTGCTCCTCTGTAGGAATGTACTCCAAGATGAGAGAACCATCCTGAATCAACTGCTTGATGAAGTGCATATGGATCTCAATGTGCTTAGTCCACTAATGCTTCATTGGGTTGCGTGAAATGTGAATAGCACTCTGATTGTCACACCAAAGAAGAGTGGGACTATCAGGAAAAAACCAAACTCAGTCATCAATTGTCGAAGCCATAAAACCTCCTAGCTAGCTAACACTGCAACTCGGTACTCAGCCTCTATAGATGATAATGTAATAGCAGATTGCTTCTTGCAAGACCATGTAATAGGACCAGAACCAAGGCAAAAAACAAACCCAGAGGTAGACTTTCGATCATTAACATCACCAGCCTAAATCTGAGTCAGTGAAGCCAACAATGTGATGGGCTCCTGATGTGTAGTGAATGCCATAATGTGTGGTGCCCTGAATGTACCTCAAGATACGTTTGGCAGCTTGCCAATGGCTCTCATGTGGATCATGTGAGAACTGAGAGACAAGACCAACCGCAAAGGAAAGATCAGGACGGGAATGTGTCAGGTACAACAAACTGCTAACCAACTGCTTGTATAATGTAGAATCTATTGAAGGAGTAGAGCAAGTGGAAGACAAGACAACACTTGACTGAAATGGTGTGGGGGCAGGCTTGCAATCAAGCATGCCAAATCTCTGGAGCATATCAAGAGCATACTTCTGCTGAAATATGGAAATCCCATTCGAAGACTGAATAACTTGTAGACCAAGAAAATAGTACAGAAGACCAAGATCTGTCATCTCAAACTGCTCCATCAAAGCTCTTTGAACACTCTGAATCATGGAGGATGAGCTACCTGTAAGAATGAGATCATCAACATATAGCACAAGGATCAAAAGATCACGCTTTTGACGCTGAATGTACACTGTGGGATCAAAATGACAGTGAGTGAAGTGAGAGGACGCAAAAAAGAGTCCATCTTCTCATACTAAGCCCGAGGGACTTGTTTGAGACCATTTAATGAACGTTGAAATTTGCAAACCAAAGAAGTGTCCTGCACAAATCCCTGAGGCTACTCCATATATATCTCCTCATGTAGGTCTCCATGCAAGAATGCACTCTTCACATCCATCTGAAAAATTGTCCATCCCTGTGAAGCTGCTAGAGAATGTACAAAGTGAATAGAATTCATCTTGGCAATAGGAGCAAAGGTCTCGAAGTAATCAATACCCTCAATCTGAGAAAACCCCTTCACAACAAGACGTGCCTTGTACTTATCAATCAAATCATCTGCACCAAATTTGGTACAGTACACCCACTTGCACCGAACCAACTTTCTTCCCTTAGGAAGAGTAACAAGATCCCAAGTATTATTCTTCATCAAAGAAGAATACTCCTCCTCCATAGATCTATCCCACTTAGGAGTACCTGCTGCCTTTGAATACTTCTGAGGATCATCCAAAATGGCATGACTCAAAAGACTAGCACCTGATGTCTATGCACGAGTATGACAGGAATCTGAAGGATCACCTGCCAAAGATCCAGCTGCCTCAACAGTAAAGTGTGCCCACTTGGGCAAAGGCTAAGTATCTGGAGGTGGTGAGGAAGGTGGAGCATCATCAACATCATCCTCAAGAGATAAGGAATCCTCAAGAGATGAAGTGGGAGGAGTAGGAAGTGAGGGAGAAGCTAGTGATGGAGGATCCATCCGAGGAAAGAGCTCATCAAACTAGACATCTCGTCAAAACAAGACCTTTGGAATTAGGATCAAACAACTTGTATGCTTTAACATCCTCACAGTAGCCAACAAATATGAGTGGTCATCTTTTTCTCTCCTTGGCTTTCGTTGAGCATCAGGAATGTATGCCTAAGCCTCACTACCAAAAACTTAGAATGTAGAAACATCGGGCTTGACATGGGTCCAAGCCTCCTCAGGAGTCATATGTCATAATGCCTTATGAGGCATTCGATTCTGAATGTAACTGGCACAATTCACTGCCTCAGCCTAGAATGAAGAATCCATATCACGTGACTGAATCATACAATTGGCTATCTCCCGTAAAGTCCTATTCTTTCTCTTAGCAACACCATTCTGCTGAGGGGTGTAAGGAACTGAAAGCTGATGCTGCAAACCATGCTTAGTACAAAAGTCCCTGAAATCTTGATTGACATACTCCCCTCCATTGTCTGTGCCTATCCTCTTGATAGAATGTTCAGATTGCTTCTCCACGAATGTCTTGAAGATCTTGAAAGTATCAAAGACATCACTCTTGTACTTAAGAAAGTACACCCATGTACGCCTAGAGAAGTCATCAATGAATGTGAGCACAAATTTGGCCCTTGAAAATGAAGAAGTTGAAAAGGACATGAGGTCACTATGTGCCAACTCCAGGAGTGCCTTAGCACATGTGGCTCTACCCATAGGAAAAGAATCCCAGTGATGTTTGCCAAGTACACATCCTTGACAAACACCATGAGTACATAAAATCTGAGGGAGCCCAATCACAAGTGCTTGTGAACTCATCTGTTGTAGATATCAATAATTGACATGGCCAAAATGCTCATGCCAAAGCCTGCTCATTGCGTCTGCATGTACTATAAGTGATGAACCAGAACCACCTGAGCTCTCAAAGCCATCAAATATGTATAAGCGGGATGCAGGATCAACACTCCCAGTAGACACAACTAAATCAGGATCATGGAGGTCTGAAATAACCACATCATGTGGGGAGAACTCAACTGTCTTGCCAGTGCCAGAATGGTAAATCTGATAAACGGAAAGGAGGTTTGTCGAAATGGCAGGAACAACAAGAACATCTTGAAGACAACCACCGTCCAATGGAATAGGACCTGGACCCATAACTGAAAGCTGTGTAGAATCACCAACTGCAATCTCTGTAGTGCCACAATGAGCAAGTGTGGTAACAAACTCCTGAGTATGTGTCATATGGTGAGAAGCACCAGAATCTAGAATCCATGTGGATCCTGAAGGTAAGGTTCGTGCAGAAAGAACATGACCTTTCCTTGTGTGTGGGGAAGTAGATTGAGGTGAGGTGATATGATGTTGCTGCATGGCCTCCTCTAAAGCCTCTAATCTCTTCCAACACCTAGTAACTGGATGACCTTCCTTGCCACAAAAACTGCAAGGATCACCTGATTTCTTCTTAGTCTTGGAGGAAGACTCACCAGACTTAGAAGACTTACCCTGCTTAGGATTAGAGTGTGGTTTGGAATCTGACTTAGGAGGTGGCTTGGAGGAACTCTCACTACCTGCTGAATCTGACTTGGGCTTCAGTTTCTGCTTCTGCTTCCCCTTAGATGTTTGAGCTACCAAGGCTTGGTTCTTGGATCCTGTGAGAGAATCCAACTATGATAGCTTGGCCTGCTCACGAGTCAACCGATTGCAAAAAACCTCAAAGGTAGGCATGGTAAATCGTGGACCCAAAGCATCCATGGTGGAATAGAATGTAGAAGAGAATATCTGAAATGAGCCTCGAAGCTTAGATAGAATCAGGTAAATACTCCTGGTGTCAATTTTGGTCTTGCCACAACTTTGCAAAAGTGATCTGAGTGATTTGAATTTCATCAAGAAATCCTCAATAGATGGAAAGGAATCAGGTACCAAGGAAGTCAATTTTGCCTCAATTTGAAGTGCTCTGAACACATTGATGGTGCCAAATAGATCATTGAATTTTGTCCACATTGCCTGAGAGTTGTATAACTCTCAAGGTGAAATAAAAGACTGTTTGAAACATGCAATGATATCAAACCCATGGCCTCATCTATTTTGTTTCTATGCTGCAGAATCTCAAACTAACGTTGCAACTGAGGTTGAATCTCATCCAAACAGGACCATAACCCCTTTGACATGAGAAGTTTGGTCATATGTGCCTTCCAGGTATGATAATTGTGTGGGGAAAGATGTTCAACTGATGAGGTGTCTGCCATGATGTTTATGGTTTTGAAATGTGTTTAATGATAGACATTTCTGATTTCTGATTTGTATATATAGAAAGTAAGAAAAAAACATCCCCCACAACACAAGAAATTAAACCCCAGTACAAATTTGAAAGTTGGAAAGTGTGGAAAAGAAAAAATCACTTCAAACCATTCTCTGTGTACTTGGTAAATTTGTTGATGAAATACTCTGCAGATCTGGAAAGAGCATTGCAAGACCTTTCCGACGCCTATTCGTTTGTGAAAAACAGATGTTGAATGTAACAGTTATGCCCTTGGAAGTGTGAAAATGATGATCTGACTTTGACTGGCAAAACAGGTAGTAAAACAGCAAAACCAAAAAAAAATCACTTGTGCCATTGGATCGGGCTCGGAACCAACTTTCCAACGTCTATTTGTTTGCGAAAATCCGACTCTGTTTACCCAAGTTATGGCAAAAAGAAAACCAATACCTCTGTAGGGCAAAATTAGGGCAAAAAGGGACCTTCTCTTGCTAAAAATGGCGAAATGTCTCCAAATTTGGAGAAAATGCCAGATTTGGCAGATTTTTCAAAAACACCACTAAAGGCTCATTATGCATGCGCTTAGGGAGAGGTGATTTGATATTTTTTTTGGAAAAAGTTCTTGTTTTTTTAAATAAAAAATTCAAAGGCTTTAAAAAGAAAGGCCATGCCATATTTAAAGGGGCGGCATTATTTAGAACCCCATGCAGGTACGCTGCCAGCACCCTATGAAAATGGGCAGACTGCCCAAGGTCCTTTGTGTACCTTGCAGGTATGCTGCCAGGGCATATCCCAGCCAAAAAAAATTTATTTGCCTTTTTTCTTTTTTTTTTTTAAAACTTGAAAACCTTTTCAAAAAGGATTTTACAATTTAAAAAACCTGCGAACTATAACTTTTTTTTGATATTTTTTTGTTTAAAATAGGAAAACAAGATAAATATATTTTTTTTAAAAAATCACCTCGTATTGCGCGCTGGGTAGCTCGTACGGCTTGCCTGGCAATTTTTTTTGGCCTCAGAGGTCACGGAGGCCAAATTCGACAAAATTATAGTCGATTTATAGGTTTTGGGCCGCTCCGGACGCAACGGTGAGGTCTATTCGGGCTAAAAACGCTTCAAAAATGTAGGTACCCTCCGGATTTGAGAAAAAAAGCACCCTTAGTAACCCTTGCAAATCTAAGCCCGTGAGTCCAAAATTGACGAAACAAAGGCCAATCTTGACTATTTCCAGCACTCTAAATGCAATGGTGTGATAAAAAATGACTCAAGATGTACTAAAATACTTTTTCAAGGCTTGAATCCCTCAAAATATGAACATGAAGCTGTAGATCTGAAGCCTGATACCATGTTGAAGTTGTAAAAGCCAACCTCACATAACCTAGTGATGACCTGCAAGCAAAATAACCTGTCACGTAGAAGAGAATCGAACAACACAAAGATATTGCTCTGCAAGCCAAGAGTAAAATTGCATAAACAAGAATGAATAATTACAAAGAGATCAATCCTTAAGAAAGGAGATCAAAACCCTAAAGTGAACCCTAGAATTTAATAAAATAATTATTAAATAATAAAGTGTCTAAGTTAGCCTAAGTGAAAAATAAAGTAAAGGTGACTTAATTAATTAATCAATACGATTAAATTAATTAAGTAATTAACCTATTACTTTAATAGTGGAGATAGTTGGAACTGTCATAATCTTTTACCTTGTTTGATGGATTTGTTCATTAACATTCTATAGTATCTATTTCTATTGACCTCTTTTGAATATTTTATAATTGTAGCACTTGTACTACTAAGTGTATCACCACCACCAAATAGCACTAGATTCTCCACCATCTCCTTTATGAATTGAATGAGAATCTTGAAGATTTGAAGACCCTTGTGGTACTAGTTGTGATTGTATTTGACTCTAAGAATTTGAAGATGGAACAAATTTAACTATACTACATATACTTGTATGCCTTGTTCTTGTTTATCAACTCCAATTCCTTGCACATCACGAGGTGTTCTAGGGTCTACTTATGTTACCAGCCAAGCATTGCCTTGTCTTGTGGGCACCAAACCACCACCTTCATAACCCATTTTTTGGGCTATGGATGCCCTTAAAGTATATATTTGTTTATGGTCTCACTCAAATCCAGTTTGTATGAGTAGTCTACACTAGGCTCCAAGAGTTGTTTCCTCTCACCATCAGGTTCAACATTAATTGCTTTCGAGGGATGCTCTCTATTCCACAATTCACTAAACTCTTCATCTTCTGAGATCTCAAATTCTGCAGTAGTTTTTGGATCACCTAAATCCTTCCTCATAGTCCAAAAGGTAGTTATTTTTTATCATGCCCACTGAGCCTCTGCACAAGCTACTTTTAGTTACAAAAATTATCGTATCTTCTGATTGGCATCTCTACCGCTCTCTGTGGATGCAATGACATTATTTCTATTGACACTTGTTCAAAAGTAATACCTTTCTCAATAGCAATTTCTTCCATTACTTATTTGACCTCATTCCAAGAATCCTTGTTTTTCAATATTTCTAGCAAGGGTTTAGTTTGATGTTGAATTCTAGTTCTAGTGTTCTTAGTGGGGTCATCCCACAATAATGGGTTACACTTTTTAGCCAAACTTGACATTGAAATCAACATTTTGAACTAAATCTTCACTTTTTGACACCTATAGCCGCTAAATTGTTAGGAATTTGAAGATGATGCGAACTAGTGATTTGTGAGATTTTGTCTATAGATTCTAAATATATATTTTTAAAAAATTTGGAGTAAAATTGTAAATTTTTTTGCATCTCCTTTGATAACTAGTTTTTAATAGTAAACAACATTTTTTTAAAGTGATGTGTTTTCTGGCGCACATAACTTTTTTTTCTAAAAAAGATAAAACTCTGATCCTTTTGAATTTAGATTGGTAACACCGATATCTAGAGGATGCATTTTGTTTTATAATGTTTTGTTGAATATTTTTTTTAATTAAGTTTTGAAGTCAAACCAATTATAATTTGAAGTCTGACATTATTTTTCTTATATGTATCAGAATTCAATTTTTTTTTTGGAATACGGACATCAATACCTAGAGGACATGAATTTTTTTAAAAAAAAATTCCTCTATTTTTCTATTTTTTCATATGTGTGAAACAAAGACTTTGATGTTCATTGAAAAACCTACATTCACAAGAAATAAAAAATAAATATAATAATCAAATTAAATATATTAAAAATTATATTTTTTGGGAAGCTTTTAATAAGGACTACATACTTACAAAACATAAATTTTAATTGAATTCATTTGATCCCCCAAAAGGTAAATCAAAAGTGATTTTTTATCAGCATTTTGATAGGTGTAGAGGAGACTCCATTATAGGTATGGTTTAAAACTAGCGGGGTTCTATCTAAGGGGGTTTGATCAAATTTTCTTCAATTACAATCCTTTAAATGGAACCTTTTAAGGCTTAAATCATTATATTTTTTAAAAATATGCGATTTCAGCAAAAAATAGGATGTCCCAGAAAGTGTAACCCATTATTGTGGCATCACCCATTGGCCATAACCTTTGTTTTAATCACCTCACACGGGTCATAATGCTAGTGTGAATCAAGATCAATTAAAAAAAAATATAAAATTTCATTTGCCACAATGAATTTTTTTCTCTCAAAATGTGAATCCTCCATATGAAGAAGGTAAGAAAATATGAGCTTCTTTTGCTAACTACAAAGTATAGTTGATCTATACTTTCTATCTATTGTATAGATTCTAATACAAAAACCCTATGTCACATGTATTGGAAGTTTGTGGGGCTCTACTCCCAATCCATAAAATCTTAGCACAATATATTTCTCCATGAAGTATCAGTCAACCAATTGTATTTCTACTCCCAATTGAATGTAATCTGTACAAGACTCAAGCAATCTAGGCATTGGAGTATATGTAATTACATTATCAGTTGGAGCAAAAAATTAGTCCACAAAATGATTGTAGTTCCTTTGATTATCATATATCCTTATCTTAGGGGCCCACTTAGATAGTGGATCCAAGCTTCTTGCATGATCATTTAAATATGGCTGAATTTGAAGCTTGTTGGCTAGAAACAATTCATTAAGCTGCCCAAGTAATAATTAACACAAGTAGGTTGTGAACTTAAAGGTCTTAGTGTTGGAAGTGAAACCTCCTTTAATCATTAAAAAATGTTTATGCATGGATTCTGCAATGTGCTCAATAAATTTGTATCTAATAGGTGGAAGAACATAATGGATATTGTATACCATTTCAATGAGGGCTACATCTACTTTCTTATTATTATCCAATCCAAGGCAATATGCTAGCATAGAAATAGTATTCTGAACCCATTGTTTAAAAAATTTAATCACATAAGAGGGTTTTCATTGGGTATGTTGCCATCGTATGTTATTTTTTTGGGAAAAGGTTGTTTGGAATTGGAAGGGTTGCTTCATAATCATGAATAATTTATTATAGGTTAATGCATATGGTTCCAAAATATTCAGGGGGAAACCCCAACATGTGGCCAACTTCTTTTGCAATAATGGACAAGATTTCTTCTTGGCTATCTTTGTTAACAATTACTTTTCTATTTTCATTATATTCTAGGCATAGAACATGATAAATTCTAGACAAGGGAACCTTACAGAACATTATGTGGCCCAATCCAACTATCCATGGTGTAGTGACACTATTATTTGGCATTGGTTTGTTAACCTGCATTTGACTTGTTGTCTTATTCTCACACCTATATCTAAGTTGCAAGGTAAACCTACTAATGATTATAGGATCTTAACTATCATGGTACTCATCAGTAAAACTTGAGGTTTTAAGTAGTTTGACATAGTTTATTTTATTTATTACTTTACCTTTCCCTTCTATGGTAGTAGACATGCTCGTAAACCCTCAACCCTAAACTTCAAGATTGAAAAATTTAAAATCATAGGCTTATAAATTATAGTAATGGAAAGTTTGAAGGAATGTAGGATTTTTGTCTTTTACTTATTCAGAAAGATGGATTTATAGTGCAACGCCTCTCTTGCTTCCCACCAATACCATTTAACAGTTGAAACTTGATTCTTGAATTGCTTGTGTGCAATACTACTACCTAACTTCCAAGTTTCTTGTTGTTCTGAAATAAGTACCAAGTATACAAACAACAAGTGCAAGGTTACGTACACAATATTATAATTTTATACTTCCACTTCAAACAAAATTGAAGGATGGCATGCAAAAATATTTAAATATTATAAGTTCTCAGCCATTGATCTAACCCAATCTAATGGTTTCCATCTGATTATAGAGGTTTGATTTTGTAAGTCTGTAGCTTTGGACATTTCCTTCCAGAATTCAACAATCATCCATCCTCATTCATTGAATGGTAGAAATTTCTTATAAAACTTCATAATAATATTATATAGACTATGAAATCTATGATTTTATATTTTAGTTATAACATATAATATTATAATCTATATATAATTAATATATGATATAGAAAATATAATGTATAATTATAATATATAATATATATTATATAATGTTATAATCTATATATAATTATGTAGTACATATAAAATATAATATATATTTAATATATGAGATTAATTTTACTACTAGGTCCCATTACCCATAGACTACTTGGTTGACTTTGTGGACGTCATTAAAAACTTTCATTTCCTTTCATTTCTTCTAGACTATTGATATCATTTAATCTAATGGCTTTTCGGGAGCTAAAATATACTCATTTCAAATGTTTATTGGGCTTAGAATTACTTTTGGACTGTTGATCTCAATTTCATTAGATTACATTGAGATCAATGGTCCAAAGTAATTTTAGGTGCGATAAACATTTGAAAGTGGGTACATTTTAGCTTCAAAAAAATGTTAGATTAAATGAATCAACGATCAAAATAAGTTCTATTACTACTTAATTTTATTTAATTATTGTTAGTTTTATATTGCTATTGTGTAATTTTGAACATCTAATTCAAAGGAATTCTTTTGAAGTACTTAAAATATATTTTAATAATAATAAATATAGTTATAATATAATTATATATATATAATAAATATATAATTCAATAACAAATGTATATTAGTACTAAAAATATATTTTAATATTAGATTATATTTATATTAAATAATGTATATTATGTAAAATATAATATATAATAATAAATATAACTATAATATATATTCTAATGTTTCATAATCTATATTACAAAGTCTAAAAAATTGTATATAAAAAATCCTATATTAATATAATGAAGTTAAAACTTTAATTCTATACATATTAATATTATCAAAAGAACTTTCCAATTTCCATTATATAAATCCTACACATATTAATATAATGAGTCCTACTTTTCAAACCTTCCACTGATCGGTGAACGAGGATGGATGTTTGTAGTCCAATTTTGGAAGGTGGATCTTGAAAGTTATGTATTGACAACAAAAACATCTAGAATTAGCTAGGAGCTATTAGATTGAATTAGATCAATGGTTGACATTCGAAAACTAATATCAAAGGAACTTATTGCAGTTTTATGAAGCCATAATTATTTCTCTATTTTTGTTAACTTCACTGTTAAAAATCTTTAAGAATTAATGGTGGAGTACATCTATAATAGATTACATGAATGACATCGGCATAATATTAATGTTGAGGACAAGTTTGAGATTTATATGGGATCAATTATCGTATGTCTTTCATTAATTGCCACACAAGCAATTTTAGTTATTTACTTATGTGGCAAATATATAGACTCACTCATTCTTGCCTACAATTGGCATTAGTAGAGGAAAATGAAAGAGGTTCTTAAAAATAAAAAGATTTACATTCCCTTGAACAAATGGGAGCCAACGAAGATCGATCCTTATGATACTATTAAGTTGGGACATGTTTTCCTTTTGACTAAGCTATAAGGTGGAAATAGCTATTCGATGTGTAACTAGTGAGGACTTATTGATGGATTGCCCTTGCCACCTAGGCTACAATGAAGTTGTGTCTACTTTTTTATCTAATTGTATGGATGCCATTCAAAACAAGCAACTCTTGCACTTGTTAGGCTTCACCTAAGTTCAACTATATTTTATTTCAGAAGAGAGGTTCCAACTAGCTGTTGTTGAATATGACCTCTTCAAGGGAGCAATATTGGTGGGAGTATCTTTTCTTTGTTTGAAGTGGAAAATTCTCATGTGGTTGCATATGTGTTGAAAGTAATTAAGATTGGATTGTAGAATGATTATGATAAAGGTTTCTAGAGGACACTGAAAATACATGGTGTAGAGTTGGGCAACTTTATGGGTGGTAAGGCTCTAGCCATTTTTGAGTTTATTTAGTTCCTATTGCGACATGTGTTATCTCGCCCTTCTCTGGGTGTTGCTCTAGAACCTACTACACCTTCTGTATCGAGCATGCCTTGTACCTCTGCATAGCTAATGGAAGAGGATGATATCTCTACCTTTTGCTGGAAGTTCGTAGTTGTTTTCTTGTTGAATGTTGATCTGGTTAATTTTTTTAATTAGTTTTTTGTACTACTATAACTTTTTTCTCATAAACCTAATGCCTAAAGCTATATGCATACTATAATGTAAAGATTTTTTTGGTATTAATACAATATATAGGTGGGTTTTCCACCTTTTCTTGATAAAAATTATGTTTAAAAAATTCTATTATTCTATATAGTTAAGACAAATTCATTGTTCAATACTACTTGAAGTTTGAATATTGTTTGTAATTTTTAAATTCTTTTATTTGATTTGCACTAGTTACTATGTTAAAGAATCAATACATTATTTATGTGTGAACCTAAGTGTTGTGTGTTACACACATGTTCCATTTTGATTTGACAAAATAGGGGCCCCCTCTTTTTTGTGTCTTTACTTAATTTAGGTTGTGACTTGAGTAATCATTTTTCCCTTGGCTTTTGCTTTATTGCCTTGTCATGATTTTGGGGTTTGCCATGCTAGCATGATAGTAGAAGTAGCCCTAAAACTCCAACATTTTTCTTTGCTGCTTTTGTTTGCGTGCCTGGGTGCCTATCAGTTGTCGAGGTTAGTCATCTTGGCATGATTGTAAATGAATCTACGACATCTCGATCCCCGAAGACTAGTGTTGGGTTTATGCATCACCCTTGTCAAACTTTCAGAGTTGGTCATCCTGGTATGACTGTAAAGGAATGTTTGAAACCCTGATGCCCAACATGGGATTTGACCTAACCCTAACCTATCCTCAGCTTTGCATTTATGGTGTTTTTTCCTGTGCATGTGTGAGATTGGTTTAATTGCCATTTGCCTTTATTTTTCCCCACTTTTGTATTGTTTATCTCTTTCCTTGGTGCTCTGGCAATTTTGTCTTGCTGCAAACCCTGCTATGAGTCTGAAATTGCTGGTGTGTCTTGGAATGGGTGATCTCTATTTGCATTTGCCGGTGATTGGGGCCATGCATTCGTTTGACATTTCCTCCCCATACCTTTACTAGGTAGGATTTCTTAGGCCTTTGATGTTTGTTAATGGAGTCTATTCTCATCTTGCATGAGTGAAATCGTGTGTATGCTCTTCATCATGCTTGCATTCATTTTTCCACATTTTGTGTTTGCTTTTAAGTTTGATTTCGACTGTTTTGGGTTTATTATGTTTTTCATTTTTCCCCCTTTTTTTTGTTTGTTTTAGGTGTTTGAATCCATTTTGGTCTTCTCATGTATTTTAAGGTTGTTAATGGCATTATCTTGCTGACGTTGGCTCCTTATTAGGCCATTGGACCCTTTTTTTAATTTCATGCTATTTTGGCATGATGTGTGGGGTGGCTCTGATCCTCGATCCTTGATATTTTGCATTGGTTCAATATTTTGGGATTGCTAAATTGAGACTCCCTTGTTTTTCTTTCCATTTGAACATGAGTTAGGCAACATCTCTGACCCTTAATCTCTGAATGGACTCAACTTTATACCTTTAGCAGGTTTGAGGTGTCAGATCTTGGTTTGGGTTGGTTTTTGGCATGATTTTTCTTTTCTTCCCAACTACCAACTCCCAACACTTCTATGCATAATCAAACTTTTTGGAGTCAGTGAATTAGGGTTATCTTTATTGGATAATAAGTTGTGGTCTACTCCCATTCCTGACTCTTTGATAGTTTTTACTTGGTAGACCAGTGACTTGTTATGGCACCTGTCGAGGTATAATTCACAAAGTATCTCTTAGCCTTGAATCCCGATGCCTTCATAGTACTATGTTTTGGGCCACTTATTTAGGTGTGTATTGGACCTTTGGAATCTCCAATTCCTAGGGATGAGTTAAACATACATTTGCTAGATTTGATTATCTTGATACTTCCTAATGGTTGGCTTGTTTGTATTATTATAGTGCAATGCAACGTGACCCCCCATAAAAAGAAATGAAGTGTGAGTTCAAAGGGTATCACCCACCATCCAAGATTTCCTCACCATACAATGATATTAGAGATACAAATTTGGGACATGTCAATGTCCAAGAGTTCTTGCAGAGAGTAAACAAGAAGGGAGACATGACATTTCAGGCCTGATGCATGGCTACCTCAGGTCTAATCCTAGATGTTGCTTTCCCAGTCTCACTCCAATCCCCTGAGTTGGTTTTGGATTGTGCATAGAGATATGACCATAAGAAAAGGAATGTGTTTGGCCCCTCTAGGTAGGTTGTTTGGATATAAGTGCATATATGATAGAGAGGGTCTTTGGGCTCCCCACTTATGCCTAGTATGATAGAGTGAACATGAAGACAACCCTAGATTATTATGAGAAGAAAACTAATATAATTACTGACTTCATCAATCAATACCTCCTCATAGCACAAAGGAAGCCAACATTGAAGATGGACAAGATCCAACACAAGAGTGAATTTAGGAAGGATGCCAAGCATTCCATCGCACTCCTTAGCAGGGTGTATGGGTATCCAACTACCAAAGAGTTTCACCCCTAGATGTGTTATTTCATCCTGAACATAATAGAGGGGAAGAAAGTTGATTAGGCAACCATTATTAATGGAAACCTCCATGAGTAGTTAATAGATGTGTTGGAATCAAGTAGGTTCTATATGAACTTGTATCTGATATAGAAAGTGGCAGGTTTTATGAACCTTTCTTCACTCACAATTCATCTAATCAATATGGTAATATTGGTTTTATTACAAACATGAGATTATATATATCTATAGACACTTAAAGGAATTTATACATAAATTCTCATAAGACCTAGATACCATACATATTTAAAGTCAAAATTACACGTCTTGTAATTTTCTTCACAAACATAGTAGTGACAAGAACAACATGGTTCCATTAATTCACATCACAAGATAACAATCCAATTTCAAGTGATATTTTATAATTATAATGTTCTTGAGTGAACTTGCATTTAAGTTAGTATACACAAAGTTGTAATTTACAAAGTGTATAAATATATATGTATATGCATATAAATACAAAAATATGCACACTCCATGCATACATACATATTCACACATACATATATAAGTATATACATACAAATATATACACTATATTGTATATCAACACATTTTGTGTCTTTTTACCTCGAGCTTGGAAAAAAATCAAAACCAAATATGAAATAAGAAATCGTAAAAAGAAAAATATGGTTCATTACCTTAATGAGGTCCAAGTTGGCTTCACCTAAAATCCTTGGTGACTTTGTCCTTATGCAATTTGTGTAAATCAACTTTCCTCTTTGCTTTGAACTATGTTTTCCTACAAAACATTGCAAAGATAAAATTGATTACAAATACAAGTAACTCAATCATAGTGATAATTTCCAAAGTCCATATAAATGACTTAAGAGTGTTTCTAATAGTATTAGTTTAATTTATCATCAGAAGCATTCTTCATCATGACAGTGGTAATTTAATAAAATAGTCAAATTAACATATTTGGATGCAAAACTCATGGACTATACTTGACCATAGGCAAAGAGAAAGATTACTGATAGACGACTACATGGTAGATGAGAACATCTAAAGCATGGTGACTACATGAACTCCATAGAGTTTTATTTGTTGCTATAGGATATATTTGTGTTGCACTAAAAAATTACTTATGTATCGTTGTAATAGTCTTATATTTGTGTTACCCTTGATATATCAATAACAAATTATAAATTCTCAATTTAAAAGCAACTCTATAAGACCAATCTGAAGTAAACCCTTATGCTCATTTCTTCTCTTCACCATTAATGCTATAACTTATCTTTAACTTATCAAGTGCTAAGTTTTTTTAAAAAATGATAATGCTCGAGGCTATTACATAATTAATAGTGTTTTTAAAAAAAATGATAATGCTCACACATGGTCCTCTAACAAGTGTTTAACTAATAATAGACAAGTAAAACTTACTAGTTTCTATTTGCAAATTCTTGAGCTTAAAAACCTTCTAGTGGAATTTAATTGCTAAAATGAAAGAGCACATGATAGTAAAATTGAGCATTTTACTTCTTCTAAGTGTTAGTGTCAAAAAGAGAATAATGGTTTTCATATGCTTTTTGGGTAGTATTCACTAACTACCATAACAATTTATTATAGCTAATAATATTGACATTTCTTGAATGTTTCCTGTATGTAGAAGAGAGATTTAGTGGGCAGTTTCCACTAAATCTTGTATGTTTCCAGTGTAGAAGGGAAGAGAGAATTGGAAATTTACCACACAATCAAACTACCATGACTTAAAAAGTATATAAATGAAGATTTTGATGCCTAGATAGATGAAAGAGAGTATGCCAGGTATTTATAATAGTTTAGATAAACATTTGGGACACCTCATATGATAATGAATCTAGACATGGTTTAGATACATTTATGCTAATACATATTTCTCATTCAACATATATAAAGAATCCAGACATGGTCACTATTGATTGGTCACTTACCTAATGTGGAGAATTGGTTGGCAGTTGTTGAAGGTGGCAGAGAATTGGTTGGCGAAAAAACCCCCTGTCACTGTTCACATCACTATCTGCCTGTCTACCGTGAAAAATACCTGCAACAACAAACGCAAAAATTACTTTTTTTTTGTTTTTAATCACTCAGTTTCAGGTGAAACTGACTCATCTAGAAAAGACTCACTTGAAACTTCTTTTCCACATATATGCCACATAGTTGCCACATAGTTTTAGGTGAAACGTACTCGCCCAAAAATGACTCGCCTAAAAATGACTTGCTAGGAACTCTTTTGTTAGCCCAAAGTGTGACACATATTTGTGCTTTTACCTTGGCCTTAAATGTTTGTAGATGTTCACAAGTGGGTTTGAGAAATTTCCCAAATTGTTAATTTTATACTCATACAAAGAAGGCACCTCTTCTTTTGAATCCCATCTTTGCATATTAGCCATGTTCCTTATGGGGATTGGATTTCATAGGTATGATCAATTGTCCATCCAATGCTAGTCATAGGTTCATTATGAATACCATAGACTACTTTACTAGATGGACTGAGGCCATAGCAATGAAGAATGCAATAGAGCTAGTGATTGTTGACTTATTGAAAGGTACCATTTTAAGGCTTGTAGCACCCTAAACCATAAAAATTAATAATGGTAAGGCATTTGTAGGATGGTAATAACTCAATTTGCTCATGACCATGGTATTTACTTGAACACATCTTCAAACTACTATCCTTAGAGAAATGGACTAGTAGAATCCACCAATAAGAACCAAATCATGTTAATAAAAAGGATTGTAGCTTAGTCTAAGAGGAAATGACATGAAGGCCTCAAGGAAGCCCTATGGGTAGATAGGGTAAATCCTAAGAAAGCCATAAGAACCTCTCCTTGTGCTCTAATTTATAGAAGAAGCAAGACTATGTAGCTTAATCAAGATTGTAGGAGAAGAGATAATCTACTACCAAGAGATTGATGATAATGGTTATTATCTTGGTTGAATATTGTAACTAGAAGAATAAAGAGTTCTTTTACAACAAAAATTAAGCAAGCATCATGACTTATTCAAATGGTGGTTTGACAAAAGAACCATGATACAAGACTTCAAAGTGGATGATCTCATGCCCAAGTAGGATGAGAATAGAAAAAAGCCTAGATGAAATGGAAATTTTGATTCACTATTAAGTGGTCCATACACCATAGTAGGATGCAAGAAGGCTAATGCATTCAATTTGTCAATGTTTGACAAAATCACATTGTCAATGTTTGACAAAATCACATTGTCAATTCTAGTGAATAGACTTCACCTGAAGCCTTACATGTAAGTATTTTCCTTTTCCTTGTATAAAATTCCTTCCCATCGTGCATTCATCCATATATTTATCCATCTCTCCCTTGTAAATTTCCCCTCATTTTTGTTTTTTGTCTTCATTCTGTACATACTTTGTGTTTTCCCTATGTTCATCTTATTTTTAATCACTTTTTTGAATTTTGAAAGTATTTGTAAGGATTGTCTTGTGAAATTCCTTCATTCAACCTAATTTTCTTGGAACTACGAGTCACACAAGTAAAATCTTGCATAAATCCTTCATCTAGAAATAAAAATGGCTTGATAGGAATCTATTGATCTTGTCATGTTAGTTTGATCTTGCCACATCGGTTTGATCTAATGATTCCTTCTAATCTCAAATAATCTTGTTGAAAGTTAGAATCAAAGCCTCCACAAATTGTTCAATGGCTTAAATGTTTTAACCCAAGTCATCAATCTTTGACAAAGCCATCTACTCCTAATTGAGCCCAACATATAATGTGAGCCATTGATCTAACCACATCAACTTGATTTTATGACTTCTACAACTCCAGACGGCCCCAAGGAGTTGTCAAAATCAAAATCCCCATAGACCATTGATGGACCAAGATATAAAGTGACCATCCCCCTCAAAGAAAATTTGAAAAATGATTTGGGTTGATGATCTTGCCATGTCAACTTGATCTAATGGTTCTCTCTAAGCCTAAAAAATCTTATCAAAAGTTAGAGCTAAAAGTCTCATGAGCCTTTAGATGATTTTGGATATTCAATCTGGACCATTAATTGAAAAGTAAGCCATCTTCTCTAAAGGAGGTCTAGAGCTCAATGTGAGCCATTTTACTTTGATCCAATGTCTCCTACTAACTCAAAGGATCTCAAGTGATTATTAGAATCAAAATATTCATGAATCATTTGATGTCTTAAATGTTGTAATTAGAACCATTAAAGCACAAAATGAGCTATCCATCCAAAATAAAATCTTAAACTCAATGTGAGATATCAATCTTAAACATAATGGCTTGATTTGACAACTCCTGTTATTCCAAAAGGTTCCAAAGAGCTCTCAAAGCCAAAATTCCTAGAAACCATTCAATGTAGCTCCAAAAGGTAATCTCTACCATCCATCTAAGCAAACAAAGAATGCTTAGTTGAAGAATAAATGGATCTATTCACATCAGATCGCCACATGTATACATCATGGGAGACCATGCCAAGTAAACAAACACTAATGATGGAACCTTCATTGACATGCCATGTCATCACCTACCACCAATAATACAAAGAAAATTCAAAATTGTTGTTATCTAGCTATTTCTATGGTGGAACTAAATATAGGGATAATCATAGTGGCTATGATTTGAATCTAAGGCTATAATTACTAGAGTTGTGGGTGATTCTTCTATTTGGTAACTAAAATAATTAAACACTAAAGAGCCATTGTAAACTTACTAGGTATAGAACCAATTCATATCCCTTGAGACTAGTTGAATTGAAGAGCACCCTGCACCAAAAGCAATTGCAAGGAGAAGTAATCCTTTAAAGTAGATTCAAGATGAGTAGACAAAAAAGGGCATGGAGACAACCAATCAAATACCTCCTCTTTCTCTAATACCAAAAAAGGGAAAGTGGTCATTCTAGAGCTAGACCTACCTTATGCCTCCATCTCTATGTATCCACAAATAGAGGTGGCTAAGCCAAGGAATACCATTCCCTACTCTCACATTGTCCAAGCTAGTGCAAGATGATGCTTTCTTTACTTGTGACTCCCACCTCTCCACCAACACTACTTCCCTCAAAGGAGGATCATATGAATGTCACAAGGCCTTAATTTCAAGGAAATTCTCCTACAAGCTACATATAGATATATAAATAAGATGTGGACATCTTTTCTATCTAGATATTTAGTTCACACTCTCCACCCTTAGAAATTGTCATTACCTACACCAGACAATTTGATGCATCTTTTGAAACCATCAAGGGGAAGGAAAGAGTAATCAGTTCAAGTGCACTATCTCTATAGAGATGATTAAAAAATGTTGGGTATCCCCTTAAGCTCTTTCCACTGCAATGTGGAAAACCTCTTCAAAACATGTGGCAAAGTGTAAAACCTATTTGCCTTCATGAGAAACCTTTACCCCAAGTAGTTGTTGTAGTCTCCATTAAAATTACCCATGACCTTGAACCAACTTAAGGTGGACACACAATCTATGTGTAGCATGATGACGTACCTCTTGGGAATGGAAGGTGACAAAAAGGTGTACTCAAAGTGATTGGGAATCATCTACAAGCTAAGAAGAACCCTACCAGGTGAGATCCTCTAATTGTATTTCTCCCAATACCTTAAGGAGTAGATGACATACTAGCTAACAAATTTTTCAAAAGGGTATGACTTGGTCACTATTTAGATCCCCCACCTCAACTATAAATTAGAATATTACACATTTGTTGAGTAGTTTTCTAATCCCTACCCTGAGCTCCTTGATCAATAAGGAGAACACACCCAAGATCACCAAGTCTTGCATCACATTCCTGAGGTTCGTGTATATAGGTGACTACTATTAAGCTAGGATAGCACAATAATAAGAGTCTATGGCTACTATGGTAGAGTCTACAAATTTCTAAGGCATGCCACCAATATGGTCTTTTTCTTGGAATCTATGTGCTAAGTAAACACCATAGACCAACAATTCAACAATGTCAACGACAAAACTACTTTCCATCATCTCCCACACCCCTATAATCAAATTGTTGTCATCAAAGGGAAGGTGATTGAAGTCTTGGTTGCTAAGCTAAGAGAGTTGCAACTAGACCTAGTGGATGACAATTGGAATTATGATTCCATGTGATCATTCTCTATGTGGTTCAGGAGAATCAACAACAATGAGTAAAGAAAGTTTATTCATCAACCTTGTCTGTAGATAGAAGACAAGAAAAGCACCAAAGAGGAGGAGGTGAATAGGTTTCATTAGGAGATATTTAGATGTAAAATGGGCCTTCTAAGAAATCTTGAAAAAGAAAAACTTGTCTCCTATAATATAAATTACTTAAATATATATAACTTAATTACACGAGTTAAATGGGGACACATATTTTTATTGTAAGTCCTTACAAAACTCATTCACTTTACTTAAACTCGTGTTTCTCTCACAAAATTCCTTTATCTTAAACTTATGTTTCTAAATGTTATACTTTTATATAGAGAAAAAACAAGAAAAGAAACTCTTCATGCTTTAAAGTCAATTTTAACTAAAAATATATATTTAAATCTAAGAATTAATTTTTTCATAAAATAATACAATTAATCATTTCTCACTTTTAAATCTTTAGGTTTCCTAATTAGAGAGGTCATCACCTAATTTTAATTTACTTTTATTTTTTCTTTGTATATAAAATAAAAAGAAATATTTTACATTAGTTTTTTTTTTCTTTCTCTAAGATATAAATAAATATTTATTAATTTTTTATTTTTATTTATTATTTTATTCTAGCTTTTTTAAATTATTGTTTCTCTAAAATATAAATGAATATTTATTATATTTTTATTTTTCCCAATGTAATGTATAGATGAAATAATAATTTATAAGCTTTTTATTTTACAATAGCCCTTTTCCCTTAAAGTCAAATAAAGACTTTGAAAGATATTGTTATTTTTATTTATATAAAAGTTACTTTTATTTATTTAAGAGTTATTTTATTTTATGTTATTTACTTAAGAGTTATTTTATAGTTATAATTTTCTAAAATATATGTTTGTTGTGTTTTAATTTTTATTTGTGTCTTGCTCTTACAATAGAATGCCTCTTAGTATAATAAATAATAAAACTCATTTCAAAATGACTCTTGAAGTCTATCAATCTACTTTACACTAAAAATATATATTCAATTGTACATAATTATCAACATGCCCATTACACATTGAAATAATTTATAAAATTAAAGTTAAGGAAAAAATATTTTAAAGTTTATAGTAGATTAGGTTTAAATTAAAAAAGAGAGGGTAAATTTTTTTACATGTTACAAGACAATATTTTTGAAAATTTAAAGTTCTAAATAAATATTTAAAAGTTTACGTTTATTAGTATTAATTATATTTTATTTTTATATAATTACTAAGATGAGAAAAATTAGAAAGAAAAGAAAAAAGAAAGGAAACTCAAAATACAAGATTTATACCTTTCACAAGCTTCAAATCTCCCTCACTCCTTGATAAGGTTGAGGAGAGTGCACCCAAGAGCTCTCCTAACTTTACCCAATGTTGAAATAGTAGAATGTGGATTGCTCCTTGTTCTTCAACACAATATGATGATAGAATTAGGTAGGTTGAATATGGATTCGCTTTGAAATTGAGATGATATTAGATATGGATAAAGAGGATATGGATTGAGGTATGATTTTGGCATTATGATGTTAGGATAAGGAGATTTGGAGGAATTTTGGCATAGTTTTGATGCTATGAAGAAGTGATGAAAATGGCTTGGGTGAGGGCTCTATTTATAGGCCAATTGAGGGGATTTGAATCCAATGGCTAGGATTCAAAGTAGAGATCAATGATTGAAATGAGAAGATGAGATCAAGGGTTACTTAGATCTCATCAACAATATTGGATGGATGGGATTAAATGTGAATTCTAAATTCACATGGGGAAGGATGATGAGAATTTAAAAATTCATTATGGGGAAGAGTTGGATATGACAAGTGAATGAATTAAAAATTCATTTCATGGGGGAGTGTTGAATTAAAAATTAAGTTTTATTGAGGAGTGTAAGGACATGTGACACATGCACATTTTTGGGGCCTTACATGTGTAAGCTAATTTCACGGGGAATGTTTTATCATGGAAATAGAAAGATGAGTTGGAAGGGTCATGTGACCTTTTGAATAAAAAAATGAATTTTATTCAAAGTGTGTGGGAGGATGGGTTAAGCAAGGTTTGACCTTATTAATTAAGTGTTGAACTTAATTAATATCGCTGTAGTAAATTAGTTAGTGGGCTAATGGAAGATTAAAATTAATTAAATAATGATTTATTTAATTAATTTAGGTCTAGGGGTCATGTAGGTTAGGGTAGCTAATTAAATAATGGTTATTTAATCAATTAGGCTAGGTTTAGGTTGATTAGTAGGGTAGATTAAAATTAAATAAGTCTGATTTATCTAATTAATTAGGGTTAGGAGATGGAGAAATTAACTAAATAAATATTGAGAATATTTATTTAATTAATGAGGATATAGTTATAAGGTATAGTGATAAATTAAATAAATTAATTGATCACAAAGGATGGATAAATGGCTAAGGGTAGATGATTAGGGATAAATTAATTAAATAAATTAGATTTATTTAATTAATAGGAGGGATAATTGGTAGTGTATAGCTATGATAAATTGGCTTGCGAAGCAAGTCAATTTTAGGTGTCTACAATTACTATAAAGAAAAAATATATAAAGAAAAAAATGATTGATGCAATAACTAGTAAAGATGGCTTAAATACATGTTTATTTTTCTTTTAAATTTGGAGAAGGCATAGGAGCAAAAGAAATGAGCATTGTTACTTGGATTCTAGTAGTGAGGAGCTCAACATATCCATCTCCCAAAAAAATATTCTTCCATATAGCTAAAAACATCCTAACCATTCTTCAAAACCATATTTATCAACAAAAATACACGATAGACAATTAGGGATCAAAGAACTAATTCCTCTTGAAAGAAGATTCTACAATCTCCCCAAGGTCTCTTGGGTATTGGGTCTAAGTGTTACTAGAACACTCAAAGGTGAATTGTTTGTTTTTTGAGGAGCCTATGGGGAATATGAGTGCATTCAAATCTAGGTATGAACATTTATTAAATTGATATATTTCATGCAAATATAAGATAAACAACCCAAACCATTGTGAGTATTCACTCAACACTTGATTTAGATTGTGCAAGAGTCTATGGAATGCTTTAAAGTCTATGAATATATTTGTAAATGGAGATAAGAGAAGAGATCATCACCATATTGCATGTGCAAATGATACTCAATGAAACCATAAACAAATATTCATTAAGCTTGAAAGAGATGTACTTATATGGAAGGTTGAAACAAGATATAATGTCTACACTTATGAATTGCAAGACTTAAATCATAGACTAAAATATTTTTCTCACCAATGCACACGAGAAGAATTGTCTTGTTCTCGCAAACTCTTCTTCCATGATTTCTACCCAACTAGAAAAAGATAAAGTTGTTTGTAAAAACAAGAAAAAATGATAGGAATGAGAGAACAACCACCCTCTTCCTAAATCCACTTCCTATTTATATCCCTCTTCACCAAAATAAAAATAAAAAAAATCATTTTTTTTCTTATAACAATCTCCTCACCATATCTCATCACCCCTTAGTGAAATGTGCCTTACCTCACACAAATCCTCCTTCAAACCTTTTTTTTAATCTCCATGCTTTAATGCACTTTGACCATGACAAGGTGTTGACATAGATTTTGGTCCTTTAAAAATATTTTACTTGCTCCCATACACTTAGTTCATGAGAAGAGTTCAAACAACTAGCACATTATGCATGATGGTAGTTTATAGTGAAGCCAACCCAACATTAAGTGTTGACATGTTATATACAATAGTTGTTTATGGTAGGCATAGTTCACATGCCTTATGGATTTTAAAGATCTTTGATGTGAAATATATTACCTCCTTTTACTTAAACCAACCCAACATTAAGTGTTGACATGTTATATACAATAGTTGTTTATGGTAGGCATAGTTCACATGCCTTATGGATTTTAAAAATCTTTGATGTGAAATATATTACCTCCTTTTACTTAAAAATATTTTACTTGCTCCCATACACTTAGTTCATGAGAAGAGCTGAAACAACTAGTACATTATGTATGATGGTATTTTATAGTGAAGCCAACCCAACATTAAGTGTTGACATGTTATATACAATAGTTGTTTATGATAGACATAGTTCACACGCCTTACGGATTTTAAAAATCTTTGATGTGAAATATATTACCTCCTTTTACTTGGACCAACTCCCATTTTATTATTTAAACACATGGGAATAGATTTCCTTGATCCCCACGCTTCCCTTGCATTTCTTTTCTTTTTAGTTGATGTGACACATTAACTCCTTCCTTAGGCACCCAAATTCTTATTTAGATTAAGGGAATCGCCTTTAATTCTAATGCCTTCCTTACATTATTATTCACTTTTAAGCATGTAACAATCTTTTCCTACATGTGTCCGTCCTTTTTTTAGTTCCTGCCTTCGGCAGGTATACTACTGCATCGGCTAGATGCAATTTCTCAAATTATTCGTCCAATCATGTGAAAGAACTAAAAATTTGCAACCACAATGCTATAGTTCATTATTTTTTTTTAATTTAATCATTTAAAAAATACCATTTATCTATTCTCTGATTGGTCTATGGTGTGAACAGTAAGGGTAAAAAATGAAATAATGATTTAAAAAATTATTGAATTTTCGAACGAATACAGTTAAGTACAGGAACTAACAAATACAGTTAAGTACAGGTCGTGCAAAGTGACGGCGCCGCTGAGCTTGTTGAATTTATTTCGTTTGCAATGTTAATTAATGATTTTTATTTCATTTGCAATGTTAATTAATGATTTTTAATCATCCTTACAAGATGACAGATCATGTCTTGATCGGAGGTTTTCAATTTGTATGCGCTTTGGATTGTTGTTTCTCAATTTGTTTGCACTCAGAGAGTAGTGAAGGTGGGCATCCGGAGGCCTGTGAAGCTGCATCTGTGGTAAGCCTCTATATGGACTTCTATTTCGTAATCCGTGTAGAAAAGCAGTGCTACTGTTCACAGAAATTTCAAGATTTCAGATATTATATGAGTTTTAGATTGTAGAGCACTCTCAGTTATAGAAATTTTACAGTTTTCTCAAATTTCTATTAGAGTTCAGATATCTCTTTCTAGAACTTAAGTTTTCTATTTTAGAAACTCGGATATCAATTATAGAATTCCCAGACATTGAGGTATGAATTGCCAAGTTTCAATATATTGACAAATTCATGATTTGGGAGCATAAAAGTAGCTATGCAACTGTGTCACTAAATAACAAAGAAGGTTGCAGGAAGAACTAACTATACAAGTGCTCATGCTATATGCAGTATTACTTGTTTCATTTCCAGATACATTGTATATATTCAAGCTGTAAAGCATCTACTTATATTCTGTTGCAACTTTCTACTCTGCAATTTCTTTGGTACAACTTACAGTTCCTTTTAAGTGATTTCATGCATGTGTTCACTGTTTAATTTACGTTTGAATGATTGAGGCTCGGAGTTCGCTCAGTACCCATCATATAATATGCTGGAATTTTATGGCGACGGTGCTATAGACCTTACTTATACATAGCAAGGGTGTGAATTTCATACCTTGAAGCAGAGAGTATTAACGAATTTAGGTAATTTGCTAGTAATCCCAATTTGGAACAGAGGCTCGCCCTCTTGTTTGGTCCTCTACCAAATATTCTGTTTTGAAAGAAAGAATAAGGATATGTTATCGTGTCCCTGTAATGTTCAATGGCACAGATTATGGTCAGACAAGGAAAATACCCACAAAAAAAGTGCTCCAATCTTGTGAAGGAAAATGCAAATTTATATGTGAAAGAGAATTCATGACAGAAGAACATTAGTTGGTACCCTTCTCCACACATTGGAATACTATTTTGTGAAATTCTGTAGAAGAGGTTAATGCTGGACATGAAGAGTTAAAATAAAATAGACTGTTTCCATCTGAATATCTAAACAACAATACCCAAATATATTCCAAATGAGGGGCGTTGCTACAAAATTAAATTATAAGCAAGAAAACACTGAGGTAAAATTGGGGAAAGAAGGGAGAGGTCAATGTAGGTTAATAACAAAGACAGTTCTGCTAATCAGAACAAAGAATTGCCAATTTTTGTTTGCAAGACACAAATGAAATAAAAATGAATCTTAACAACTGGCATTAGCAAAATCATTAGAAAGGAGGTGAAGACGGCGAGCCCATGCAACCAATTAGTTGGATCTCGACTTACAAAACTAAAAAAAAATTGGGCATGGCACAGTATAGAACCAGAGTTCCTCAATGTAGACATGAATGTACAGAGCACAATCTGCAAGATTCCATCTTCTATGGTAGCTTTTATAAACTTTCTGTACTTTGAGCGCAGCTGCTTCCTCTTTAAACCTGTCTCATCTCAATGAGGAAGTCTAAAAATCCATTTTCTTAGAACTGTTTGATCTCAACGATGCCAATTCCAAATCACCAGCTCTGGGACTAATTATTTCTTGGGTAGGAGTTAATAAATCTTGGCCTTTAAAACTGATGCACCTCTCTGAAGCTGTTTCTATGTGGTTGCATTTGAAGATCGTCTGAAAGCTACTAACCTCCGTTCCACATTTGAGAACCTTAAAAGATGCATGTGTTGATAAAATTGTTAGGGCTACAGCTGTGCACCTCTGAGACAGGTGGCGATTGTGTTTGCAGGTGGCGATTGCATTTGCTTTTGTCAGGATTTAGATTTTAGGCCAGTTTAATTTTAGTTTCAAGGGTAAAGGAACCCTAGCATTATTGTTTTCCTATGCACTAACTTTTTAGTTTATTTTAAAATTTAAAAGACAATTTCAGATCCGCATTTATACGATCTGGTCTTTAAATTTCATCTCGTGGGTGACCGTGCATAACTTTCATATTTAGAAAGAGCTTGAAATTCCATGCAGGTTTGCCTTTTACTTCACTCAAAAATTCTTCCATATGTGAAAGTTATGCACGGTCAAAGTTTTGGTCAAACCTGATATTCGCAGGAGGATCATCATATTTTTATATCCTGAGTCATGTTGTCAAGATCATCATGATCTTGGTCTATCAGCCGATAAAAATCATGCAGTCCCAATATCTGGACGTCAATCTTAGGTGGTAGTGCCCTTTACCCGTCAAATGGCCTTAGCCGCATTGTCAGCATCATGATTTCTTTTAGGAGGGTCATATGTTATAAACTCGCTTTTGGTTACATGAAGGTGATCATCATCATCATATTTGAACCCCCCCCGATAATATCCTGAGGTTCAAATATCATGATGATATCAACTTTAGGTCAGGGTAAGTTTCCCCGTCGAGCGGTCTTTGTATAGCGAGCATCATCATGATATTTCAACATTACCTAATCTTATCATATCATGGTGATCACCCTTAGAAAATCCACCTTCGGCATATTTGCATGCACATGTTATAATCCTATCGCAAGGTCATCATCATGATATTTGCTGAAGTTCGAAATATGATGATAACTTCATATCCTCCTGATCTCCTTTTGCATAATTATGATCATCATCCTGATCTTTCACGAGGGTCATTCGCTGAAATTCGCAAGTGATGGAGACATCATCATCATAAATCGATAAAGGGGATCATCATCTTCATATCCTCCTGATCGCCTTTTTTGCAATATCATGATGATCACCCTATCTATTCAGAAGAAGGCGATATTTCATTCCTTAAACAGCGTGATCATTTTTTTACAATATCGCCCTAGCACAATATCATGATGACCTCAACTCATCCTTGTGCTTCGAAGACAAAATATCATGATGACGTCATCATGATAATTCGATGAGGAGGGTCATCATCATATTGTTTTATCCTGTCATGTTGTCAAGATCATCATGTTCTTGTTTGTTCACCCGATATTTCGTAAAGTCCTCCTGCCGATGAAATACAACCTTTTGAAAATATCCTAATGATCATCATCGTCACATTTTCCCTTCGGCAGGATATTTCCCAAACATGATCCGGTTGGCGAAATATCATGATGGCATCATGTTCTAAGTTTAACAAAGGCTCCGAATATCATGATGACGTCATCCCGATCTAATAAACGAAGAAGCAAATATCCTGATCATCATCATCATCACATTTTTCCTTCAACAGGTTATTTTTCAAGCACGATCTGGTTCGCGAAATATGATGATGACGTCTTATTCTAAGTTCGATGAGGAAGCAAATATCCCGATGCTCATCATCATCCTGATCTTTCGAGAGGGTTGCCTTGGCCGCAAAGGGGTCATATTACATTCATCATCCTGATCATGCTCCTTAGGTGACCCGATATTACATTTATCCCCTGATCTTAACGAAAATGACAATGACGTCATCCTTAGCATTTCAATGAAGCCCGAATATCATGATGACGTTACCATCATTTTCCTTTCCTCGGCAACATGATCATATTCCATATCCTCCTTTTCTTCTTCAACAATATGATGATGATGATGTTGTTCTTTTCTCCAATATGCAGAAGCGAAATATCGTGATGATGAAGTAAATATTGACCAACACGTTTTTTTTGACACGCCGATGGCGATGATCATGCCGATGGGCGGGAAATGAAGCGGTGGATTTTTAAAGTGTTTTTTTTTTTAGAATAACAAATGATTCCAACATGAAATCATCATAAATAGATGCAGCCATCTCTTCGATGTTCTAGAAAACTATGTAAGTTGTAATAACAGTGATGTGGACAGTTATTTGCAATTTGTGAAAAACACTGTACACTTTTGCATGTCACTTATATTTTATGTATTGGTCTTACTGTACTTCTTTGGTGCTAGTTAGCTATTATTGAGTATGAATGCAAAGACATATAACAACAATAAATTGTAAAAAGTGCTTCTAATAGTTTTCAATATTTTTTTGTCTAGATTTCTATAAGACTTGATAACAAGAAAACTAATATTGGAATTATATTCCCGTGATAGTTATATGATTTGCAAGATTCAACAACTAGTTATAATATCTTTTTTTGTGTATAGGCTAGCATTGAAGAAATCTTGATGTTACATGTTTGGTGTCCTAGCTTTGGATCTTGTTACAGTCTATCCATGTCTACTGTATTTGTTATTTTTACGTGTTATAGTTAAATTCAATATCAAAATATAAATAGATAACACAGTTTGCAAGTTGTAAGTAGCAAAATTCTATTAATGATTATATAAGTGACAAAACCACTTGAAGGCATATACTGTTTAACAATGCACAATACCTTTTCACTTTGTAAAGAAATTAACACAATCCCATCAATATAATATTGCAATTGCAACTAGTTTACAATCCTTTAGACTTTTGCAGATCATTCTAATCCTTCACCTGCATCTACAATCCAAGCACAAGCTTATCAAAAGGTACTAAAACCTTTATTTCCAAGTCATAGTCAACTCTAGAAAATGTTATTGTCATCTATTCAAGTTCATTTGCTCCTTCATATCTCTTGTTTGTTTGTTTCTTCCATTGTTTAATTTATATGTTCAATATATTATTCATATATGCAAATTGCTAATTATTTGAAGCCTATGGCTCAGAGAATATGTGATGTCATTAGAGTTGTCCAAGGATTGTTCCTACACTATTTACACAACTACGTAATAATTATTTTTGCAATATTTAAACAATGGCTTGGCTATTTAGTATTTTAACACTGTATTTATTTATTTTTAAATGTAAACCTCTGATTTGAAATATCAAAACTGAGTACAAAATGAATTTCAAAGTCACAGGTCTACACTGTTTTCAAATCAAAACTTGCTTCTTATTTTGAATTTTAATAAACCTTTTGTGGCTATCAATGATCAGAACTATCTACCAAATGGTGATTTCTATTTCTTTATTTTCTGAAGAAAATAATGCAAGTGAATGGATCTGACATTGCCATTGCCACTAGTTTTAAATCATTCAAAATTCTCTTCTTCATTATAATGCCTTATTTTCTTGTACAATCCAAAAATAACAATTATTTTCATTACATTTAAACAATGCCTTGACTACTTAGAATTTTAGCATTGAATTTATTTGTGATTTGAAATAAGGAAACCAAATACTAAATGCATTTCAAAATTGCATATCGACATTGCTTTTAGGAAACAGCCTGCTTCTAATTTCCATTTGTGATATGCCTTTTGTAATTATCAATCATCAAAACTATCTAACCAATGGTTATGAATATATTACAGGTACACCATTTTTTTGATATTCTGGGATCAACAAAATTGTCCTTGTTTGCAAAAAAAATGAAGAGAACAAGAGTGCCAGTAGTTGATAAACAAAAACAGATCATAGATGTAGAGAAATACAAATTAGCAATTCAGACTGAAATTCTAAACATTGACTATGCATTGAGAAATGAAGGATTGTGTAGAATTCAAGTATTTAAATACAATGTAGGGGATTGCTTATTTGACTCATTGGAGTTACTTCTTCATTCTCAATACACATCAAGTCAATTACGGAATGGAGCTATAGACCACTTCTTGAGTTGCCTCACACAAGGTGATCCAGAAGAAATCACCTCATATAATTATGAACTGGATAGTCGTACATTGCATGAATTGCACTGGGTACAAAATGTTGAAGAGTACTTGCGTAGAATGCGTATTTCTGCAATGCATTCTACAAATAATAATGAAGTTGGCCTATGGGGTGACTTGTTTTGCATCCGTTGGTTGTCAAAGTGGCTAGACACACAAATATGCCTTTGGTCAACTACTTCAGGAAAAAAATACTTGCACTTCAATCCGTCATCCCAAGGACAATCGTATTCTATCTTATTTCATGATACAAATCCCATCCAAGGACATTTTGAGCCACTTGTGCCTTATCTAGTACAAGCAAACAATGCTAGCCCATGTATCACATCTAGACAACTAAAACAATTTCAAAGCAGTAATCAACAACATCATGATGGTGATTTTATTAGAAAACAAAAAATTGCAAATAGCAACACTACATCACTTCGCAAGATCAAACAACAAATACGTGCTAATAATCAAATGGAAAATACAACCAAGAAAACTAGACACTCAGCATCACCAATAGAATTATTTCAAAAAAAAATTCAAGATACACCGATACATACTTGTGCAATTTGTCAGACATTGCATTTTAAGAAAAACATTATGGCTTTTAGAGAGAAAGAAAAGCAAACATATTATAAACTGACAAATCAAAATAACAATGTATTGATGAATTGTATTTGTCGCATATGCCATGAAACATTGAAACAATGCAAGCTTCCAAAATATGCAACACCACACCATATTCAAATGAATATAGCCTTACAATACGTAAAAATGCTTACGCAACTAGAAGAGCGCCTTGTTTCACTGAGAATTGCATTCGCACAAATATGGGAATTAGGTTACAAAAGACCCCAAATTGGATTGACTGGGTCTATCATTAATGTCCCAGTCAACATGAACATTGTACAAAATGCATTGCCACGCTCTGCCGATGAAACATACACTATTGCAGTTGCGCTAAAAAGACGGCTACAATATAAAAATGCATATCAGAAGGGGATGGTGCGATCGACTATTATAATGAAAGCTTTGAACCAATTGAGCGAAACAACTCTATACAAAAATGAGAAATTCCAATTAAATAAGCACTGGAGACAATCTCTTGAAATAGATGATGAAAGTGGCATAGTAGACGACCCTTGCACAAATGACAGGTTCAGAATCTGATACAGATGAGCAAAATCCTTGTGAGACCTTGGTCCATGGATACACAGAATCTAAATGTATACATGAAATGCAAGACAAAATCATAGAAGTTGCACCAGCAGAAAACCATTATCCTATTGGAATCTTTAAAGACAAATATGCAGAAGAAATGAACTTTCCCACACTATTCTTTGGAAACCCACGTAATGACGACATTGTCAAGAATTTTTCCTATCAAAAAATTGCACAATGGGAACTACTTCATTCCAATAGACAATTTGCATATCATAGAACTAATCTATTTTTCAAAACAGTCAAGATATTGATACATCAAGTTTTATCTACAATGTGGATAAGAGTACGAAAAGGTCAGTTAAAAGGAAGAAAACTAATAGCAAAAGATGTCAAATGCAAACCTAACCTAGAGAAGATTCTCAAATCAGACATTGGATATGTTGACTTTAAAAGAATAAGAATATCTCTGGATTATTTACATCAATTAAAAAAAAATGTCTTTGCAATGATTCGGCAACTTGGACCGCCTACATTTTTCCTTACATTTACTAGTGCTGAACAACATTGGGAACACCTTTCAAAAGCACTTGAAGCCTTGCATAATACATATTGTGCATCTTCACAACAAAAATACAACATACAAAATGAGAAAAATATTTTCTATCTCATAAAAAAAGATCCTGTAACATGTGTACGCTATTATAAACATAGAATCAATGCACTAAAACAATTGATATTTACAGATAGCTCTTTCTTCGGAGAGCTCTTGGATTATTTCTCTGTAACTGAATTCCAAAATCGTGGCAATGAACATGACCACTTTCTTTTATGGATTAAAGATGCTCCAATTTATGGAAAAGATGAACTTGCAAATATTGAACAATTTATTGACAAATACATCACTTGTAACACTGATGATTTGACTCCTCAAATAGCTATCCTACATAGGCACCATCATACAAAACGATGCAGAAAATCAAAACAGCACTGTTGTAAATACAATTTCCCATTTCCACCAATGAAAAAAACTATGGTTCTCGAACCGCTGAAAGACAATAATGAAATTATTGTTCCAATGGAAACAAAAATCTTTTCCGTATTAGAACAATCTAATTATGACCAATTATTCTCCTTTCAAATGTTTCTACAAGACATCAACTTGAATGAGCATGATTACATCACAGCTATAAAATCAACAATCCATAGGCCTACAATTTTCTTAAAACAAAACCCTTCGCATATATGGAATAACAGCTTTTCAAAAAAAATACCAGAGCTATGGAAAGCAAATACAGATGCACAATTTGTGCTTAATGCATATGCTGCAGCAATGTATTGCAGCTCATACATGACAAAAGTGGATAAAACAATGACAAATGCATTTAAAAGAATTCGTAGGGACCATCAACAAAATAATATCGATGCTATAAAAATGATAAGTAGACTTGGAAATGCATTGCTAAATCTGCAACAAATGTCTACACAACAGGCTGTTCACATCGTACTATCACTTCCACTAAACTATAGTTCAAGAAAGTGTATATTCATTGATACAAGAGCTGATAGTGATCGAACTTTTGTTCTAAAGTCTGCAAAACAATTGAACAGTGAACCAGATGAATCAGAAAATGTGGCCTGTAGATCTTTAATAGATTACTATTTAGCACAACCTGAACACTCACACATATTTGCCTTGCACAATTCGTATCAGAATATAGAAAAGATGGGAAACCAATGCACCGCAAAGCTAAACCAAATATTATACGTTTTACCAATTTTAACAAACATGTTGACTTGGAAAATTATTACAGAGAGCATTTATTGCTTTATGTACCCTTCACAATAAATGAAAAAACATTGAAGCATGGTTTCCATTCATGGCATCATGCTTATTCATATCATGAAAACACAATTAATACTAATCGTATCAAATACAATTACCACATAAACTCTAAATGGGGCGATATTGACAAAGCTATAGATGAAATCTATTCTGAAAATAGTCACATACCAAATGAATTGATCATTTCAAATCAAAATCCACAGAAAGAAACATACAACATAGAAGACGATATTCAAACACTAAAGCATAACAAATCAAAAACTCAATTCTCTAATGCATTTGAAATTGGAAAACATCCACATATTATGGACAATGTTGAATACTTCAATTTGAGACGAATGTTAAACAATGAACAACAAGCAATTGTAAAGGACATTGTGTTGAAGAAATTAAAAAATATTAAAACTCCACTACACTTGTTTCTAACAGGTGGAGCAGGCACTGGCAAAACTTTTACTGCAAAAGCAATATTTCAATCTCTCCTTCGCATATATAATAACTCCATTGATAGTGATCCGGACAAACCAAAAGGCCTAGTAGTTGCTTATACAGGAAAAGCAGCTTACAATATAGGTGGAGTAACATTACACTCAGCATTTCGAATACCTTTCAACAAATCAAAATTTGTTCCATTGAATACTGAAATCTTAGATACAATGTCAAAGCATTATCAGCAGCTGCGTGTGCTATTAGTAGATGAGATTTCATTGGTAGGTGCAACATTTTTACGTTGCATCGACAAGCGATTAAGAGATATAATGCAAATGCCAACCACATACTTTGGAAATCTTGATACAATTTTTTGTGGTGATTTATATCAAGCACAACCTATACTAGATTCAGTTGTATTTGATAATACACCAACACTGACTGAATTAATGCCATACAACTTTTGGAAACACAACATAAAATACTATGAGCTACAATCAACTATGCGGTAAACAGATGAGAAGTTTATTGCAATACTCAATAGAATACATGTAGGTTCACAAACAGATAATGATATACAGTACTTGAATCAGACTTGTTTACGCTCACCACCCATCGACCCAACATTCCCCTATCTATTTTACAGAAGGAAAGATGTTAATGCACATAATCAAAATATGTTGTCAATAGTTCCAGGAGAGCTAATTGTGCTGAATGCAATTGATGAAAATGACGAAAACTACAATGAAATACATCTGTATAATCACACAATGTCTTTACCATCTCAAATACTTTTGAAACCAAACATGCTTGTAGAAATTTATGCTGGTAATTATGATACGCAAGACGGTCTAGTCAATGGGTTAGATGGAACATTTAAAGCATATACCATATCCAATGCTTTTGACATTGTTTGGATAGAATTCAATGACCCAAACATTGGCCACCATCAACGTGTTAAATTAACACAATGTTATAACAATGACATTGATAAACAATGGACACCTGTACTTCGCACCACAAGGCCAATACAAAAAATCTCAAACAACAAGAAAATAACTATTAGAAAACAATTTCCAATTCAACTTGCTTGTGCTAGAACAATACATAGATCTCAAGGACTCACAATGCAAGGCTTGGCATTTGATCCTACGGCCATAAGGCAACATGGATTAACATATACAGCACTTTCGCGGACAAAAACAATCCAGACATTATTCTTGTTAAAGCCTCTTACCAAGCAAAATTTCAAAATAAAAGAAAAAATAGTCCTTGAAATGTCTCGTCTAAAATCCACAGCACACTGGCAATTTGAAAATGGAGATATCAAACATAAGACTAATTCAGAACTACTATTGTGCACATTAAACACTCGCAATCTACACCTACATATTGAAGACATGATTAATGACACTGATATCATGGAATCTGATATCTTATGCCTTCAAGAAACATATATCCAAGACTACCATACAAATAATCTTTTCAAAGATTTCAATTGTTACTCAACATACCATATACACGGACTAATGTCTATAACCAAGAAAAACATATTAGTCTCTAAAATAATGCAACATTCAACATCATATACAGAAGCAATGACATTAACAATAAGCTCTATGAACAATCAAATTAACATATGTAACTTATATGCCAAGCCCAATGCTCCATTTGCAGATATTATAGCAATCACCAAGCAAGTATTCTCATGTATTGATGGAAATAAAACCTTGTACCTAGTGGGAGATTTCAACATTGACATGTGTACAGAAAACTACAAAAAAAAACAGCTCCTGAATCATATGCAAAACCACAATATGCATTTCTTATTAAGTAGGTGCCATGCTCTATCTAGACCATTGATCGATCATCTATGGACCAATGCACTAACAAAAAAAATTGAAGTTTACAAATCGGAAGCATATTGGAGTGACCATCTTGCTACTTTTTTAAGATTTCAACCCTCTCAGAACACTCAATGTTCTTAAATATCTCAACTATTTTTGTTCAATAACATCCAAATCAACAAAAAACATATTTTGACAAATCCAATCTATATACAAACTACTGTTCAATTATGTATCATCCAATTTACTAACACAAAAAATCCAAATTTACAAATAAAAAGCATATTACAGCAACAACCTCACTGATTTTCCCTAATTTTAATCCTTTCAAAAAACTAAATATTCTTAAGTATGCCATTTGTTTTAGTTCAAAAGCATCTAAACCAACACCCTCAAAATCTTGTCAATCAAATGAATAAATAAAACAATCCCTAATGTCCACGAAGAAAACACATATGTATTACATAGCTTCATCATTTCAATACAATTTCATTTTCTTCTGTCTACAAATTGACTTATTCTTTTATTCCATAGTACCAATTCTACATATTCTGATATAACATTAGAACAACAACATATTTTCATTTTGCCTGCAGAAATTTATGCAAATGACAAATTGATAAAAAAATACAGGTTACAATGGACAATGCCAAAAGAGCAGAAGAACAAATGGACACTATTAACTAACAACAATTGAAAAGGTAAACAATATTCTTTGGTTACATGTACACTGTACCTTGTCAAGATTCTAGATTTCAACTAATTTTGTTTTGTTTTTTCCAGATCAAAAGTAAAGACACTTTGAATTTAATTGTTTTGTTTTGGTTGCTAGTTGTTGTGATGTTCACAAGACGCCCCATTATGCTGCTTAGCGAAATGGGGACCCTTGCTGATGTTTGCTTTTTGCTTTTGCTTGTGTTTTTTCTGTTTTCTGGCGGTTTGGTAAAAATGAAGGTCAGGTGCATTATCATCATGATATTGGATAAGGCAGGTCATTATCATGAGGTCAGTTTGTCAAAGTTGATATTTTGTTTCTATGACCTCATATTTAGAAAGAGCTTGAAATTCCATGCAGGTTTGCTTTTTACTTCACTCGAAAATTCTTCCATATGTGAAAGGTTAGGTGCATCATCGTCATGTTGTCAAGATCATCATGATCTTGGTCTATCACCCGATAAAAATCATGTAGTCGCAATATCCGGACGTCAATCTTAGGTGGTAGTGCCCTTTACCCATCAAATGGCCTTATGTGCATTGTCAGCATCATGATTTCTTTTAGGAGGGTCATATGTTATAAACTCTGTTTTGGTTACATGAAGATGATCATTATCATCATATTTGAACCCCCCCGATAATATCCTGAGGTTCAAATATCATGATGATATCAACTTTAGGTCAGGGTAAGTTTCCCCGTGGAGCGGTCTCTGTATAGCGAGCATCATCATGATATTTGCTGAAGTTCAAAATATGATGATGACAACTTCATATCCTCCTGATCTCCTTTTGCATAATCATGATCATCATGCTGATCTTTCACGAGGGTCATTCGCTGAAATTCGCTGAGTGATGGAGACATCATTATCATAATTCGCTTTGGCAGGATATTTCGTAAACATGATCCGGTTGGCGAAATATCATGATGACGTCATGTTCTAAGTTTAACAAAGGCTCGGAATATCATGATGATGTCATCCCGATCCAATAAACGAAGAAGCAAATATTCTGATCATCATCATCATCATCACATTTTTCCTTCAACAGGATATTTTTCAAGCACGATCTGGTTCGCGAAATATGATGATGACGTCTTATTCTAAGTTCGATGAAGAAGCAAATATGCCGATGCTCATCATCATCCTGATCTTTTGAGAGGGTTGCCTTGGCCGCAAAGGGGCCATATTACATTCACCATCCTGATCATGCTCCTTAGGTGACCCGATATTACATTTATCCCCTTATCTTAACGAAAATGACGATGACGTCATCCTTAGCATTTCAATGAAGCCCGAATATCATGATGACGCCACCATCATTTTCCTTTCCTCGGCAACATGATCATATTCCATATCCTCCTTTTGTTCTTCAACAATATGATGATGATGATGTTGTTCTTTTCCCCAATATGTAGAAGCGAAATATCATGATGACGAACTAAATATTGACCAACACGTTTTTTTTGACACACCGATGGCGATGATCATGGCGATGGGCGGGAAATGAAGCGGTGGAATTTTAGAGTGTTTCTTTTTGGGCGTCTGTGGCATTTTCCCGGTCAGCGATGGTTGACCCAGTGAATTTTGAGCGGTCTGAACGCATTTTGGGCGCGTTTGAGAGTATTTTGGATCCGATTTCCACGATTTTGCACAGTCACGTGGATTTAAACGATTATTTTAATTTCCTGCTGTTTATGTGATAAATGAAATACTTATTGCTTGTGTTGTCTTGTAGGCTTGTAGTTGAGGAAGCAGCTGGAAAGTCAACACAGTGACGTCATGGAGGAAGGAAATCCAATCTCAGGAGCAAGAAGATAAGGATAAAGTGCGAAAAGTCAAGGCCATTCAAGTGAAAGATAGAGTTGCAGCTGGAGGTATTACTACAACAGACAAACAGAAGTTATTGCTGAGCTGCTGGAACTTCTTAGAAGGGGCAATATTTTGCCCAGATTTGACACTGCTCAGAGATATTTTGAAGAGCTGGTTCATCTGTATTTATTGCTGTAACCAGGGGTTTGAACCAGGGGTTCAGTTAGGTTTTTGCTCTAGTGAGGACAATCAGAATGTCTTTATATTGTGCCTGTCTACACTGTAATACTTGACAACAGGGATTTTTAGGGCGTACACACAGGGATTCTAGGAAAACACAGCAAGTTAGCTTAGCATAGTTTAGAAGTAGAAGAAAGAGGTCGCTTGTTTGTCTACAGTAAGGTGCGTGTGGAATGTCTGGCTCCCTTACTGTATCTGTAAAGCTTGTAAGTTCTCTGTAGTATGATCAGTGAAACTAAGAGTCATTCCTACATTGTAAATCATGTATGACTATTCGTTTCTAATACAGTAGAATCTGGAGTTCTGCATCTATCTTCTGAGTGTTCTCTTGCCCTTCTTTGTATTTTGAAATATTTTCTGTGAGAGGTTGCAATTTTAAATGTATGTTTGTGAAAATGCTCAGAACTTACATTTAGGGTTTTTACTGTGGTTTTGATCTACCGAAGGATCTAATTGTTTCTGTCATGCAATATGTAAATACATATGCTATAAACTCTGTTTTGGTTACATGAAGATGATCATCATCATCATATTTGAACCCCCCCGATAATATCCTGAGGTTCAAATATCATGATGATATCAACTTTAGGTCAGGGTAAGTTTCCCCATGGAGCGGTCTCTGTATAGCGAGCATCATCATGATATTTGCTGAAGTTCGAAATATGATGATGACAACTTCATATCCTCCTGATCTCCTTTTGCATAATCATGATCATCATGCTGATCTTTCACGAGGGTCATTCGCTGAAATTCGCTGAGTGATGGAGACATCATTATCATAATTCGCTTTGGCAGGATATTTCGTAAACATGATCCGGTTGGCGAAATATCATGATGACGTCATGTTCTAAGTTTAACAAAGGCTCGGAATATCATGATGACGTCATCCCGATCCAATAAACGAAGAAGCAAATATTCTGATCATCATCATCATCACATTTTTCCTTCAACAGGATATTTTTCAAGCACGATCTGGTTCGCGAAATATGATGATGACGTCTTATTCTAAGTTCGATGAAGAAGCAAATATGCCGATGCTCATCATCATCCTGATCTTTTGAGAGGGTTGCCTTGGCCGCAAAGGGGCCATATTACATTCACCATCCTGATCATGCTCCTTAGGTGACCCGATATTACATTTATCCCCTTATCTTAACGAAAATGACGATGACATCATCCTTAGCATTTCAATGAAGCCCGAATATCATGATGACGCCACCATCATTTTCCTTTCCTCGGCAACATGATCATATTCCATATCCTCCTTTTGTTCTTCAACAATATGATGATGATGATGTTGTTCTTTTCCCCAATATGCAGAAGCGAAATATCATGATGACGAACTAAATATTGACCAACACGTTTTTTTTGACACACCGATGGCGATGATCATGGCGATGGGCGGGAAATGAAGTGGTGGAATTTTAGAGTGTTTTTTTTTTGGGCGTCTGTGGCATTTTCTCGGTCAGCGATGGTTGACCCAGTGAATTTTGAGCGGTCTGAACGCATTTTGGGCGCGTTTGAGAGTATTTTGGATCCGATTTCCATGATTTTGCACAGTCACGTGGATTTAAACGATTATTTTAATTTCCTGCTGTTTATGTGATAAATGAAATACTTATTGCTTGTGTTGTCTTGTAGGCTTGTAGTTGAGGAAGCAGCTGGAAAGTCAACACAGTGACGTCATGGAGGAAGGAAATCCAATCTCAGGAGCAAGAAGATAAGGATAAAGTGCGAAAAGTCAAGGCCATTCAAGTGAAAGATAGAGTTGCAGCTGGAGGTATTACTACAACAGACAAACAGAAGTTATTGCTGAGCTGCTGGAACTTCTTAGAAGGGGCAATATTTTGCCCAGATTTGACACTGCTCAGAGATATTTTGAAGAGCTGGTTCATCTGTATTTATTGCTGTAACCAGGGGTTTGAACCAGGGGTTCAGTTAGGTTTTTGCTCTAGTGAGGACAATCAGAATGTCTTTATATTGTGCCTGTCTACACTATAATACTTGACAACAGGGATTTTTAGGGCGTACACACAGGGATTCTAGGAAAACACAGCAAGTTAGCTTAGCATAGTTTAGAAGTAGAAGAAAGAGGTCGCTTGTTTGTCTGCAGTAAGGTGCGTGTGGAATGTCTGGCTGCCTTACTGTATCTGTAAAGCTTGTAAGTTCTCTGTAGTATGATCAGTGAAACTAAGAGTCATTCCTACATTGTAAATCATGTATGACTATTCGTTTCTAATACAGTAGAATCTGGAGTTCTGCATCTATCTTCTGAGTGTTCTCTTGCCCTTCTTTGTATTTTGAAATATTTTCTGTGAGAGGTTGCAATTTTAAATGTATGTTTGTGAAAATGCTCAGAACTTACATTTAGGGTTTTTACTGTGGTTTTGATCTACCGAAGGATCTAATTGTTTCTGTCATGCACTATGTAAATACATATGTTATAAACTCTGTTTTGGTTACATGAAGATGATCATCATCATCATATTTGAACCCCCCCGATAATATCCTGAGGTTCAAATATCATGATGATATCAACTTTAGGTCACGGTAAGTTTCCCCATGGAGCGGTCTCTGTATAGCGAGCATCATCATGATATTTGCTGAAGTTCGAAATATGATGATGACAACTTCATATCCTCCTGATCTCCTTTTGCATAATCATGATCATCATGCTAATCTTTCACGAGGGTCATTCGCTGAAATTCGCTGAGTGATGGAGACATCATTATCATAATTCGCTTTGGCAGGATATTTCGTAAACATGATCCGGTTGGCGAAATATCATGATGACGTCATGTTCTAAGTTTAACAAAGGCTCGGAATATCATGATGACGTCATGCCGATCCAATAAACAAAGAAGCAAATATTCTGATCATCATCATCATCACATTTTTCCTTCAACAGGATATTTTTCAAGCATGATTTGGTTCACGAAATATGATGATGACATCTTATTCTAAGTTCGATGAAGAAGCAAATATGCCGATGCTCATCATCATCCTGATCTTTTGAGAGGGTTGCCTTGGCCGCAAAGGGGCCATATTACATTCACCATCCTGATCATGCTCCTTAGGTGACCCGATATTACATTTATCCCCTTATCTTAACGAAAATGACGATGACGTCATCCTTAGCATTTCAATGAAGCCCGAATATCATGATGACGCCACCATCATTTTCCTTTCCTCGGCAACATGATCATATTCCATATCCTCCTTTTGTTCTTCAACAATATGATGATGATGATGTTGTTCTTTTCCCCAATATGCAGAAGCGAAATATCATGATGACGAACTAAATATTGACCAACACGTTTTTTTTGACAGACCGATGGTGATGATCATGGCGATGGGCGGGAAATGAAGCGGTGGAATTTTAGAGTGTTTTTTTTTGGGCGTCTGTGGCATTTTCCCGGTCAGCGATGGTTGACCCAGTGAATTTTGAGCGGTCTGAACGCATTTTGGGCGCGTTTGAGAGTATTTTGGATCTGATTTCCACGATTTTGCACAGTCACGTGGATTTAAACGATTATTTTAATTCCCTGCTGTTTATGTGATAAATGAAATACTTATTGCTTGTGTTGTCTTGTAGGCTTGTAGTTGAGGAAGCAGCTGGAAAGTCAACACAGTGACGTCATGGAGGAAGGAAATCCAATCTCAGGAGCAAGAAGATAAGGATAAAGTGCGAAAAGTCAAGGCCATTCAAGTGAAAGATAGAGTTGCAGCTGGAGGTATTACTACAACAGACAAACAGAAGTTATTGCTGAGCTGCTGGAACTTCTTAGAAGGGGCAATATTTTGCCCAGATTTGACACTGCTCAGAGATATTTTGAAGAGCTGGTTCATCTGTATTTATTGCTGTAACCAGGGGTTTGAACCAGGGGTTCAGTTAGGTTTTTGCTCTAGTGAGGACAATCAGAATGTCTTTATATTGTGCCTGTCTACACTGTAATACTTGACAACAGGGATTTTTAGGGCATACACACAGGGATTCTAGGAAAACACAGCAAGTTAGCTTAGCATAGTTTAGAAGTAGAAGAAAGAGGTCGCTTGTTTGTCTGCAGTAAGGTGCGTGTGGAATGTCTGGCTGCCTTACTGTATCTGCAAAGCTTGTAAGTTCTCTATAGTATGATCAGTGAAACTAAGAGTCATTCCTACATTGTAAATCATGTATGACTATTCATTTCTAATACAGTAGAATCTGGAGTTCTGCATCTATCTTCTGAGTGTTCTCTTGCCCTTCTTTGTATTTTGAAATATTTTCTGTGAGAGGTTGCAATTTTAAATGTATGTTTGTGAAAATGCTCAGAACTTACATTTAGGGTTTTTACTGTGGTTTTGATCTACCGAAGGATCTAATTGTTTCTGTCATGCACTATGTAAATACATATGTTATAAACTCTGTTTTGGTTACATGAAGATGATCATCATCATCATATTTGAACCCCCCCGATAATATCCTGAGGTTCAAATATCATGATGATATCAACTTTAGGTCAGGGTAAGTTTCCCCGTGGAGCGGTCTCTGTATAGCGAGCATCATCATGATATTTGCTGAAGTTTGAAATATGATGATGACTTCATATCCTCCTGATCTCCTTTTGCATAATCATGATCATCATGCTGATCTTTCACGAGGGTCATTCGCTGAAATTCGCTGAGTGATGGAGACATCATTATCATAATTCGCTTTGGCAGGATATTTCGTAAACATGATCCGGTTGGCGAAATATCATGATGACGTCATGTTCTAAGTTTAACAAAGGCTCGGAATATCATGATGACGTCATCCCGATCCAATAAACGAAGAAGCAAATATTCTGATCATCATCATCATCACATTTTTCCTTCAACAGGATATTTTTCAAGCACAATCTGGTTCGCGAAATATAATGATGACGTCTTATTCTAAGTTCGATGAAGAAGCAAATATGCCGATGCTCATCATCATCCTGATCTTTTGAGAGGGTTGCCTTGGCCGCAAAGGGGCCATATTACATTCACCATCCTGATCATGCTCCTTAGGTGACCCGATATTACATTTATCCCCTTATCTTAACGAAAATGACGATGACGTCATCCTTAGCATTTCAATGAAGCCCGAATATCATGATGACGCCACCATCATTTTCCTTTCCTCGGCAACATGATCATATTCCATATCCTCCTTTTGTTCTTCAACAATATGATGATGATGATGTTGTTCTTTTCCCCAATATGCAGAAGCGAAATATCATGATGACGAACTAAATATTGACCAACACGTTTTTTTTGACACACCGATGGCAATGATCATGGCGATGGGCGGGAAATAAAGCGGTGGAATTTTAGAGTGTTTTTTTTGGGCGTCTGTGGCATTTTCCCGGTCAGCGATGGTTGACCCAGTGAATTTTGAGCGGTCTGAACGCATTTTGGGCGCGTTTGAGAGTATTTTGGATCCGATTTCCATGATTTTGCACAGTCACGTGGATTTAAACGATTATTTTAATTTCCTGCTGTTTATGTGATAAATGAAATACTTATTGCTTGTGTTGTCTTGTAGGCTTGTAGTTGAGGAAGCAGCTGGAAAGTCAACACAGTGACGTCATGGAGGAAGGAAATCCAATCTCAGGAGCAAGAAGATAAGGATAAAGTGCGAAAAGTCAAGGCCATTCAAGTGAAAGATAGAGTTGCAGCTGGAGGTATTACTACAACAGACAAACAGAAGTTATTGCTGAGCTGCTGGAACTTCTTAGAAGGGGCAATATTTTGCCCAGATTTGACACTGCTTAGAGATATTTTGAAGAGCTGGTTCATCTGTATTTATTGCTGTAACCAGGGGTTTGAACCAGGGGTTCAGTTAGGTTTTTGCTCTAGTGAGGACAATCAGAATGTCTTTATATTGTGCCTGTCTACACTGTAATACTTGACAACAGGGATTTTTAGGGCGTACACACAGGGATTCTAGGAAAACACAGCAAGTTAGCTTAGCATAGTTTAGAAGTAGAAGAAAGAGGTCGCTTGTTTGTCTGCAGTAAGGTGCGTGTGGAATGTCTGGCTGCCTTACTGTATCTGTAAAGCTTGTAAGTTCTCTGTAGTATGATCAGTGAAACTAAGAGTCATTCCTACATTGTAAATCATGTATGACTATTCGTTTCTAATACAGTAGAATCTGGAGTTCTGCATCTATCTTCTGAGTGTTCTCTTGCCCTTCTTTGTATTTTGAAATATTTTCTGTGAGACGTTGCAATTTTAAATGTATGTTTGTGAAAATGCTCAGAACTTACATTTAGGGTTTTTACTGTGGTTTTGATCTACCGAAGGATCTAATTGTTTCTGTCATGCACTATGTAAATACATATGTTATAAACTCTATTTTGGTTACATGAAGATGATCATCATCATCATATTTGAACCCCCCCCGATAATATCCTGAGGTTCAAATATCATGATGATATCAACTTTAGGTCAGGGTAAGTTTCCCCGTGGAGCGGTCTCTGTATAGCGAGCATCATCATGATATTTGCTGAAGTTCGAAATATGATGATGACAACTTCATATCCTCCTGATCTCCTTTTGCATAATCATGATCATCATGCTGATCTTTCACGAGGGTCATTCGCTGAAATTCGCTGAGTGATGGAGACATCATTATCATAATTCGCTTTGGCAGGATATTTCGTAAACATGATCCGGTTGGCGAAATATCATGATGACGTCATGTTCTAAGTTTAACAAAGGCTCAGAATATCATGATGACGTCATCCCGATCCAATAAACGAAGAAGCAAATATTCTGATCATCATCATCATCACATTTTTCCTTCAACAGGATATTTTTCAAGCACGATCTGGTTCGCGAAATATGATGATGACGTCTTATTCTAAGTTCGATGAAGAAGCAAATATGCCGATGCTCATCATCATCCTGATCTTTTGAGAGGGTTGCCTTGGCCGCAAAGGGGCCATATTACATTCACCATCCTGATCATTCTCCTTAGGTGACCCGATATTACATTTATCCCCTTATCTTAACGAAAATGACGATGACGTCATCCTTAGCATTTCAATGAAGCCCGAATATCATGATGACGCCACCATCATTTTCCTTTCCTCGGAAACATGATCATATTCCATATCCTCCTTTTGTTCTTCAACAATATGATGATGATGATGATGTTGTTCTTTTCCCCAATATGCAGAAGCGAAATATCATGATGACGAACTAAATATTGACCAACACGTTTTTTTCGACACACCGATGGCGATGATCATGGCGATGGGCGGGAAATGAAGCGGTGGAATTTTAGAGTGTTTTTTTTTTGGGCGTCTGTGGCATTTGCCCGGTCAGCGATGGTTGACCCAGTGAATTTTGAGCGGTCTGAACGCATTTTGGGCGCGTTTGAGAGTATTTTGGATCTGATTTCCACGATTTTGCACAGTCACGTGGATTTAAACGATTATTTTAATTTCCTACTGCTTATGTGATAAATGAAATACTTATTGCTTGTGTTGTCTTGTAGGCTTGTAGTTGAGGAAGCAGCTGGAAAGTCAACACAGTGACGTCATGGAGGAAGGAAATCCAATCTCAGGAGCAAGAAGATAAGGATAAAGTGCGAAAAGTCAAGGCCATTCAAGTGAAAGATAGAGTTGCAGCTGGAGGTATTACTACAACAGACAAACAGAAGTTATTGCTGAGCTGCTGGAACTTCTTAGAAGGGGCAATATTTTGCCCAGATTTGACACTGCTCAGAGATATTTTGAAGAGCTGGTTCATCTGTATTTATTGCTGTAACCAGGGGTTTGAACCAGGGGTTCAGTTAGGTTTTTGCTCTAGTGAGGACAATCAGAATGTCTTTATATTGTGCCTGTCTACACTGTAATGCTTGACAACAGGGATTTTTAGGGCGTACACACAGGGATTCTAGGAAAACACAGCAAGTTAGCTTAGCATAGTTTAGAAGTAGAAGAAAGAGGTCGCTTGTTTGTCTGCAGTAAGGTGCGTGTGGAATGTTTGGCTGCCTTACTGTATCTGCAAAGCTTGTAAGTTCTCTGTAGTATGATCAGTGAAACTAAGAGTCATTCCTACATTGTAAATCAGGTATGACTATTCGTTTCTAATACAGTAGAATCTAGAGTTCTGCATCTATCTTCTGAGTGTTCTCTTGCCCTTCTTTGTATTTTGAAATATTTTCTGTGAGAGGTTGCAATTTTAAATGTATGTTTGTGAAAATGCTCAGAACTTACATTTAGGGTTTTTACTGTGGTTTTGATCTACCGAAGGATCTAATTGTTTCTGTCATGCACTATGTAAATACATATGTTATAAACTCTGTTTTGGTTACATGAAGATGATCATCATCATCATATTTGAACCCCCCCTGATAATATCCTGAGGTTCAAATATCATGATGATATCAACTTTAGGTCAGGGTAAGTTTCCCCGTGGAGCGGTCTCTGTATAGCGAGCATCATCATGATATTTGCTGAAGTTCGAAATATGATGATGACAACTTCATATCCTCCTGATCTCCTTTTGCATAATCATGATCATCATGCTGATCTTTCACGAGGGTCATTCGCTGAAATTCGCTGAGTGATGGAGACATCATTATCATAATTCGCTTTGGCAGGATATTTCGTAAACATGATCCGGTTGGCGAAATATCATGATGACGTCATGTTCTAAGTTTAACAAAGGCTCAGAATATCATGATGACGTCATCCCGATCCAATAAACGAAGAAGCAAATATTCTGATCATCATCATCATCACATTTTTCCTTCAACAGGATATTTTTCAAGCACGATCTGGTTCACGAAATATGATGATGACGTCTTATTCTAAGTTCGATGAAGAAGCAAATATGCCGATGCTCATCATCATCCTGATCTTTTGAGAGGGTTGCCTTGGCCGCAAAGGGGCCATATTACATTCACCATCCTGATCATGCTCCTTAGGTGACCCGATATTACATTTATCCCCTTATCTTAACGAAAATGACGATGATGTCATCCTTAGCATTTCAATGAAGCCCGAATATCATGATGACGCCACCATCATTTTCCTTTCCTCGGCAACATGATCATATTCCATATCCTCCTTTTGTTCTTCAACAATATGATGATGATGATGTTGTTCTTTTCCCCAATATGCAGAAGCGAAATATCATGATGACGAACTAAATATTGACCAACACGTTTTTTTTGACACACCGATGGCGATGATCATGGCGATGGGCGGGAAATGAAGCGGTGGAATTTTAGAGTGTTTTTTTTTTGGGCGTCTATGGCATTTTCCCGGTCAGCGATGGTTGACCCAGTGAATTTTGAGCGGTCTGAACGCATTTTGGGCGCGTTTGAGAGTATTTTGGATCTGATTTCCACGATTTTGCACAGTCACGTGGATTTAAACGATTATTTTAATTTCCTGCTGTTTATGTGATAAATGAATACTTATTGCTTGTGTTGTCTTGTAGGCTTGTAGTTGAGGAAGCAGCTGGAAAGTCAACACAGTGACGTCATGGAGGAAGGAAATCCAATCTCAGGAGCAAGAAGATAAGGATAAAGTGCGAAAAGTCAAGGCCATTCAAGTGAAAGATAGAGTTGCAGCTGGAGGTATTACTACAACAGACAAACAGAAGTTATTGCTGAGCTGCTGGAACTTCTTAGAAGGGGCAATATTTTGCCCAGATTTGACACTGCTCAGAGATATTTTGAAGAGCTGGTTCATCTGTATTTATTGCTGTAACCAGGGGTTTGAACCAGGGGTTCAGTTAGGTTTTTGCTCTAGTGAGGACAATCAGAATGTCTTTATACTGTGCCTGTCTACACTGTAATACTTGACAACAGGGATTTTTAGGGCGTACACACAGGGATTCTAGGAAAACACAGCAAGTTAGCTTAGCATAGTTTAGAAGTAGAAGAAAGAGGTCGCTTGTTTGTCTGCAGTAAGGTGCGTGTGGAATGTCTGGCTGCCTTACTGTATTTGTAAAGCTTGTAAGTTCTCTGTAGTATGATCAGTGAAACTAAGAGTCATTCCTACATTGTAAATCATGTATGACTATTCGTTTCTAATACAGTAGAATCTGGAGTTCTGCATCTATCTTCTGAGTGTTCTCTTGCCCTTCTTTGTATTTTGAAATATTTTCTGTGAGAGGTTGCAATTTTAAATGTATGTTTGTGAAAATGCTCAGAACTTACATTTAGGGTTTTTACTGTGGTTTTGATCAAATTACTGTGGTATTTACATAGTGCATGACAGAAACAATTAGATCCTTCGGTAGATCAAATTAGATCCTTGTCTGAAATAGCCATGACATAAATTTCTGTATTACAAAATTCTGTAACATAATATTTATAGTTTTTTGAATCATGGACTGTGAATAAGAGATTGTACAAACGTTTTGTTGCAAATTAGATATACGTTATATTTGAAATAGGTCTTGACCTATTTGTAAATTCAAGATAGATAGAATGTTGTGTTCACCGAATTGGGGCTTGGTGTATGTCATATAGCACAATCGAGATGCTCAAAATGCTAAGGCTGATAGGCGATTCAACATTTTGTGACTAGGTTGGTCTCTAGAAGGGATCTGACCTAGCTATGAAAATCAATAAGACGCACACACATATATATGCTGCTTTGATGTTCGTTGTGCTGGTGGAATCGTTGAACGTGTTGAAGTGTGCAACCTGTTGGACCCTTGTGCCTGTTGAACCGTGGAACCTGTTGGACTGTTGAACCTGTTGAACGATTGAACGGTTAAACATTTGAACCTATTGAATTGTTGAAACGTTTAGACACTAAAGATAGATAATTTGCATAATACTCAAGTGCATTGGAATCATAAATTTACCAAGGACCATTAGTCCTAGCCTAAACAAATGATTTGCAAATAATTTTGGTAAGCATTAGAATAATTAAAATATCTTTGCATCTGAAAAAGCATTGGCCATCTATAATATACAGATGTAATAGAGTGAATTATGTGCACATACAGGAAGAGAAGCTTCCAAATTAAAAGTTAGAAATATATTTTATATTACAGAATAGGTGATTGGAATTTGTTCAATTGGCAACTTGACCCATAATGATTGTTGCCTCTTTAAATTAGAACAGAATTGCATGATAGTATCTAAGCAGATAGTATTGCTTGGCTGCAAAGGTTTAATCTTATCAACACTTTTTGACAGTAAACTTTTGTATCTTTCAAGCAATCCATAAAAAGGACAGTAGTCAGTTTTCATTACATAATTAGACTAATCCATAATTGAGGGTTGTGTTCATTGCTTTACACACATCTGATTTAAGCTTTTCTATATACATATTGGATCAAAGCTATAGGTTACATATTCACAGTCAAAATGTGCATGCACAGTCATAGTGCTTTTCTATATACATATTGGATCAAAGCTACAGGTTACATATTGACAGCCAAAATGTGCATGGACAGTCACAGTCTATCAAATTACTTAAAAAACAGTTAATTTGATAGACTGTGACTGTGACTTAAAAAACAGTTAATAACATAGTGTGACTACTAAACAGTATTAGTAGTAGAGTATTTACTAAGTCAAGGTATAATAAAGTGCATAACTAAAAGATGCTCATTGTTTAACAATTTTGACAACTGGGAGAAAAATATGGCTTTTAACAGTCCAGCAATCGAAATAGATTGGACTTATGACCATTTTTCAGATCTTAATAAAGCTAAGAGACTTTTTACAACACTATGAAGTGTTTGACTGGCCCTCAGTTGCACTTAATTAGTTTTCTATTGAATTTACCCTAGTGCACTTCTTCAGACCCAAAATTATACCGTACGATGGCCATTTTGTCATAAACAGTTCAATTGGGATTTTTGTGAAGTTGCGGCCCATTGGAGGTCTGAGAAGAACTCTTTTATTTTGAGAAGAAAATGAAAGATACACTGGCTCCAATCATGTCTAGCATTGTGTCATGTATAGGTCCAGTCAGTGAAAGGTATAGAGAATATGATACATCAAAATGCTAAGGTCCTGAAAGAGGTAAGGTAAGGAAAAGACTTTAGTTAGGTAGGGTAAAATTCTATGTGTAACATTTACATTCATGTGCAAGATATCTTGAGTGGATGTGTTGATTTGTTCATTACGTTTGCAACATTAATACCTAGTCAATTGACAACAATGCTATGTTGCAAGAAATGCAACCAACTCTCTGCTTTTTGCCTTTTATTAGACAACCCATCTGCAATGCTGAACAACTGTTGTAGATGGAAAATATGTTATTTCATTTTGAATGGTAATGCAGTGGCCATGGAACAGCAACGGTTCCATTTATGGAGTGTTGTGTTCCATCTAATGGTGTCCTGTTCCAGATGCAAATGCCTAAACTTGTAAAAAAATAAAAAACACTTTAAAATCCTAAAACCATTGTTGAACTTTTATAAAATTTGTACCATGTCTATGTTAATATATATCAATTTTAGAAGTCAGTTGTACCATGAATCTTAAAACCATCACAACAAAAAAAATTTGAAAATTTATGTCTAGAAAACAGACAACATAAACCATATGTATGATAACAGCTATTCACACTTTTAGAAGTGTATAAAAGTTGAGACAACTTGGTGAAATGTGAGTAGTCATTCTCTTTGACAGTTTAGTACACGGTTGGTTGACACGTGAATGGATTCTTCTCCACGACTAAATAGCTGTTGCTTAAATAGAATCAATGCTTTATAGTGTTTAGACAATTGCATATATAGAATTAGATTTCATAGATACCGGAGAGAGAAATGAATATTTTTTAACAATGTGTCATCATATATATACAACTGCCACCACCAGTAAGATCATGCAAAACCAGACACAAAAGTTGATGCGTTCGTGAGGTAAATCAATGAAGCAAGAAAGTTGAAGACGATTTTAGTGCAGATTATCATAGTATGCATAATGAGAGAGAGGTTTACAGCATTCTTATTTTGGTTGAGAGAATTTAAGAAGCTTTCCAATATTTGCTTATAACGAAAAGAAAATTTAAGACATATTTGATTAAGGGGTTTGATTTTGTACTCAAAAATACCAATTACATATAAAATTAGGTAAAATGATAAAGTAATGTGTAGTTTAGAGAGTAAAGAGAGTATTAAAGAGGTATCGTGTATAAGATATATGTAACAAAAATGTAGTTTCGTATGCTTTGTGTTCATTCTTTAGGACAACATGCATCAATGATGACATTGGACTTATTCAATGTAAATTGTCCTTTTCTGCTGAAGTCTCGTAACATGAAGATGACTGCTGATTTATCCTTGAGGTATTCGTCATAGCTGATTTGTTGCAGGTCTGGCAGTAGCATTTGGATGATATTGTTGGCGCATGAGCAATGTATTGTCTGTTTGTTGTCTGTTGTCAAAATAGTCTTGAGATAGTGCGAGTAGATATAGGCGACCTGTTCCTTGCATCTATCACACTGGGCAGTTTCATTGTCAAGTGCTTCATAGGTATCAAATTTATAATCGCATTTTGAGCAAAATGCGTGGAAAGGACTGGAAAATGCATTAGCTATTTTCAATGTTCCTTGTACCTGCAATACATATGAAAGTATTGTTTGGTTAGGAAGATTTTTTTTTGTTAATTTTGTTTTAGATTTGCCAGGGAGAAGATTGGAGATTTCAAGAGTTGTTACCTCAAATGTTGAGTGCAGCAAACTGTTTAAGTGATCCAAGGTCCTTTTGTCATTTAATACATCGATATATGTTGACTGGCAAGTGTGAAGCATGTTGTCTTTTGCATTGATCCGTTTGACAATATTTTTGAAAAGGATAAGTGGAAATTCATTGCTTCGGAGCTGTTGTTCGATTTTTACAAAATGGTCCTCAAAATTCCGGTGCATCTGCAGCTGTAGGTGTAAACAGTGTAAGTAAGAAATGAAAGTGCAAAAGAGTAATGTATGTTAATTGAAAAGTAGGTTCAAGAACTAGAAACAATTTAAACAAGAAAGGAGACAGTCAAAGCATAAACAAGTACATGTACCTCTTGCATTTGGAACATGTTGTCCACTTTGAATTCCTAATTTTTGCTTTATTTTGAAGCTTTACCGAGACAAACAGCTTTTATTTTTGCATTTGTATTTGATGAAAAAATCGATTTGGAGTAGTCGCCTATTTATGAAGAGATACATTACTCTATGTTCTAAAAAGTATCGAACTGAGTGAATTGTTGACTTATGTGCAATTAACCGGTGTTATGAAATGTTTAGAATTTTACTTAGAGACGTGACATCGGACCGTTGTTCATTCCTGCAGATAGCAGCTCTGTGTTGAGGCTTGAATGCATTTCTGTGAATTTAGTTGCTGTTTTTTGTGGCCTATATGCATTTTTTTTTGGCGTTTGAGATATAGCTAGATTAGTGATTCTCAATGCTAGGGTTTGTATCTGATGAAGGATGAGCATTTGTTTTTAGGGTTTGTTCTAGCTAAGGGCGAGCTTGACGTGCACGAGAGGGGAGATAATTAGGATTTGCGTTTACAATTTTCTGTAGTCACCATGTTTATTTAGGTGGCTAAAAACTAAAAGACAATCTTTTGTATTCACCCTGTCTTCTTTTTGCGGGGTAGAATTTTTTAATTAGCCGATAGGCTTTAGTGTGAGCATTGGTGCCAAAATGGCCGGAAATGTTGTCTGACGCTAGGTAAAAAATCGTTTGAGAAAAAGTCTGATGTGGTTTAGATGCCCCCGTCCGGATATCATGCGATTGCTATAATTATTTTTCAAAGGGAAGGGAAGGGAAAACGGTCCAAAGCAAATAATTCAGGCGAGCATATCAAATTGCAAGATCTGAGGTGACCTGAACGGCAGCGCGAACAGAATATAGTAGAATATGGGATTTTATTGCCGTGGGTTCTGTTAGAATGTTTTTGATAGTTTGTGTTACGATGCTTAATGCAAGTGTCTATTTCTTTGAGATTATTCTGTGTTTGTAGTTAAGTGGATTTATTAGCTACAGGTTCATACAATGGAGTTTCAATTGAGTGGTTGCTTTATATGATTTCTCTTAATGTTGGGGTTCTTATATATGATTGGTGTTAATGAACCAGTTTGGTCTTATCATTATGTTTAACTTTTGCACTAGGATTTTGCAATATGACATATATTACTAGGTTATGTGCCCTATAGGTGACAGTGGCTGGTAAAAATCATTATGTTCGTTGTTACAGAAGATTTTTTTTTTAATATTGAGATGATGAGGTTTAGGGCACAAAGGAAACCCACACTTATTAGAATTTCTGAGCTCAAAGCTTGGCTGTAGAGAAATTCTTTGGAGGGCTATTTGTACTGGTCTCTGAAGGCAAGTAATCCATGTTACCTAGGAATTGCAGCTAATTACTAGAGAAATCAATCTGCTATTGTTGACAGTAAAATGTCAAACAGGGTTTGCCCTACAGCGATGAGATATTGGGTGGAAGCTTACATTATTACAGTGTCTTCTAAAAGTATTTTAGAGAGCATTTATTTATCTCAAGTAGCTATACATTAATGTTGATTGGAGAGGCACTTAAGTTTCCTATCTGAGTTTGAAACTATAGTAATTAAGTCAATGGAACTGTTATGTATGAGACAGACCGAGATTATTCAATACAGATACACCATATGACTTGGGGTGAGTAAGAAAAGTTTGGCTAAAATTCAGCAACAATGGACTTGACCACTCGAAGTGACATTGGCTAGATGTCGGTCATAAGCTCACATTATTACGGTGCTTTTTAAAAGTATAGAGGGAACATATATTTCTGAAGTAATTATACAATAATGTGGATTGGATAGACACTTATGTTTTCAATCTCAGCATGAAATCACTGCAGAAGTCATTACAATTTCTTTTGCACTAGAGAGGTCTAGACTCCACAACATGGGTGCACCAAAATAACTTAGTGTAGGCAATTGTTTTCCCAAGAATGTAGCAATATACCGGGCCACTCCAAAATGGGGTAGTTGACCTGCAAATGAGGGCTCTATTTCTCTATTTTTTAATAATCAAAGTCTCATGCTCAGACTTGGAGAGTCTTTACAATTTGATCCATTTTGCACATTAGGGTTGCAAGAAATTACAAGAAATTACAAGAACCCAAAAGGGCTTAAAGTTTAACTTTAGATAACCATTGTTTGCAAATAATGAGAGGAGAAAAATGAATATTATTACAGTGTAGCATGCAGGCAGACTTTTGAGAGAACTTATACAGCGGATCATGAGGGGTTGTGGTCTCAAGTTAACTGAAACATTGTTTTGTTCGAGCTGGGAAGATATGATAAAGAGTTGGAAGAGATAAGCATGTTAAAATATAGTGCAGTTACCATATAAAATAAAATTTTCAAAATGATTTAAAGTTAAAACTAGTATGTGGAACCTTGAAAAGTGTACCTGGGCTTTGTCAAACTCTGAATCTCCATCTTGCACATCAACAATATATTGGAGACCTATTTTTTTTGCTCTTGTGACCAATACACCTATGGTGCCTGTAGCATATTGTTCGGTACTTGCCAACAATTGTTTTATGGCTGTGCTGGGGATGAATTTATAGTCAATACAAAGTCGTGGAATGATTTCCACTATTGAGGACTTTGTTAGAACCAGTATGCAGTCGCAATCTCCACGATCATAATCTGTTCTAGGTGCAATCTAGAAGTTGGATATGGATAGTCCCGAACCTGGAATTATTTTGTCTTCATAGTGAGCAACGAGATCAGCAGTTACATTTAGCATAATAGTCATTTCACCTTTTGTGTCTGTGAGGTCTGCGCGTAGTACTTCACGTGTCTTGTTTGTCTTATCCAGTATAGCTTTATACTTCACAATGACATCGCCTTGGAAAATGTTGCCTGCTTTACGTGCATTCAAGTCTTCAAATGATGGTGACGTCATCATGATATTCGGGCTTCATTGAAATGCTAAGGATGACGTCATCGTCATCTTCGTTAAGATAAGGGGATAAATGTAATATCGGGTCACCTAAGGAGCATGATCAGGATGCTGAATCTAATATGACCCCTTTGCGGCCAAGGCAACCCTCTCGAAAGATCAGGATGATGATGAGCATCGGCATATTTGCTTCTTCATCGAACTTAGAATAAGACGTCATCATCATATTTCACGAACCAGATCGTGCTTGAAAAATATCCTGTTGAAGGAAAAATGTGATGATGATGATGATCAGGATATTTGCTTCTTCGTTTATTGGATCGGGATGACGTCATCATGATATTCCGAGCCTTTGTTAAACTTAGAACATGACGTCATCATGATATTTCACCAACCGGATCATGTTTGCGAAATATCCTGCCAAAGCGAAAATGTGACGATGATGATCATCAGGATATTTTCAAAAGGTTGTATTTCATCGGTAGCAGGACTTTACGAAATATCGGGTGAACAAACAAGATCATGATGATCTTGACAACATGACAGGATAAAACAATATGATGATGACCCTCCTCATCGAATTATCATGATGATGTCATCATCATATTTTGTCTTCGAAGCACAAGGATGAGTTGAGGTCATCATGATATTGCGCTAGGGTGATATTGTAAAAAAATGATCATGCTGTTTAAGGAATGAAATATCGCCTTCTTCTGAATAGATAGGGTGATCATCATGACATTGCAAAAAAGGCGATCAGGAGGATATGAAGATGATGATCCCCTTTATCGATTTATGATAATGATGTCTCCATCACTCAGTGAATTTCAGCGAATGACCCTCGTGAAAGATCAGGATGATGATCATGATTATGCAAAAGGAGATCAGGAGGATATGAAGTTGTCATCATCATATTTCGAACTTCAGCAAATATCATGATGATGACCTTACGACACAATTATAACATGCACATACAAATATGCCGAAGCTGGATTTTCTAAGGGTGATCCGCATGATATGATAAGATTACGTAATGTTGAAATATCATGATGATGCTCGCTATACAGAGACCGCTCCACGGGGAAACTTACCCTGACCTAAAGTTGATATCATCATGATATTTGAACCTCAGGATATTATCGGGGGGGGTTCAAATATGATGATGATGATCATCTTCATGTAACCAAAACCGAGTTTATAGCATATGACCCTCCTAAAAGAAATCATGATGCTGACAATGCACGTAAGGCCATTTGACGCGTAAAGGGCACTACCACCTAAGATTGACGTCCAGATATTGCGGCTGCATGATTTTTATCGGGTGATAGACCAAGATCATGATGATCTTCACAACATGATGATGATGCACCTGACCTTTCACATATGGAAGAATTTTCGAGTGAAGTAAAAGGCAAACCTGCATGGAATTTCAAGCTCTTTCTAAATATGAGGTCATAGAAACAAAATATCAACTTTGACAAACTGACCTCATGATAATGACCTGCCTTATCCAATATCATGATGATGATGCACCTGACCTTCATTTTTACCAAACCGCCAGAAAACAAAAAAAACACAAGCAAAAGCAAAAAGCAAACATTTGCAAGGGTCCCCATTTTGCTAAGCAGCAAAATGGGGCGTGTTGTGAACATCACAACAGCTTCTTAACATATACTTGACCAGTATATGTTTACTTTCAGCGAAAATTGATTTTAAAAAATTGGAATGAAAGGCACAATATATACATTTATTTTACAATAATCATTAGTACTGCTATAGCAATCCTAAACAATTTCCATTGCTTTAATTATCAAGACAGTCTGTACACACGAAGTATTTAGAAAAAAGAACTATGGTCCTTAATACATAATGAAATAATCTGTTCAGACTATCTTGTATCCAAGATTTCATTGCACATTTTTCATCTAATGCTTTTTCCTCTGTTCTCAATCGTCTATTTGATGGTCTCAAGACAAAATTTGACATATGAAATCATTACTCACATGACCTTTTCTCATCCCATTGAGTTTTCCTTTCTCACAATATACTACACCAACATTAAATGCATAAAGGCAGGAACATGACGCATTGCGTCTCTTGTTTTTTTTGGGAAGGCCGTGAAATAAAGGCTCCTTGCTGCAAGTGAATTCCACGATCCTAAGGAAGACCCAAACCAATCGTCAGCCAGGCAAAATTGTCCTTGCCAAATAAAGGTGGTGGCTGATGATTGGGTAAATAGATAAGTTAAAATCTAGAGCATTAATTGTTTTGAACATTAATACTCAAGGTTCTTGTGTAATAAATATTTATATCAATCATCACAAAAAGGAACATCTTGGTTACGTACAACATTATTTATATGCATATTTGCCTATTTAACTCATTCAATTATAGGCAACACATATCTATATAATGTTGTAATGAATATATTTTTATTTATCTAACCAATAGATGTTACATAAATATTATATCTTTTTGTAAGATGGATAAAATTTATTAGTGTGGAAGAGAAAAGTGCATACCCTTAGGTTTTTATATACTCATTTTATTCCACTTTGCATAGTTGTCACTATTGCATGGACTTAACATTTAATTGGTCATTTTCAATGAACTTGCTAACCCTAAATTATAATCATGTAGTCATTTATGTCATATCATTATGTTTAGAGAATTCATGACCCAATTCTTAGAGCACTATCCATCCTAAACGAGATTGTACATGTGGTTAAGTCCTATGGATTGATTGTCAATGCATCCTCATCCCTCTAATTTCAAGTTAACAATTAACTATTCCATGTGGCGACTCTTCCCAAATATGATCATTGTCTATCAACTAGCATGCCAAATGTTTCAAAGTACATGTTTACGGCTTCTATTTAAAGGAATTACTTGAGTTCATTCTAATCAACACACTAGGATCTAATTGGAAGACCATAACAAGGAATCAGTATTCAAGACAACACATCCAAATCATATATTTCACTATTGTGTTAATTTCAAGTTCAGCTATCATATTCTAGTCTATCTACATTAGCATCCAACACGTCTATTTCCATAACTTTTGAATCAATCAAGGGGGTTTACTAATAAAAAGGAATATGAATTATCTTACCTCTATCATAATAGGTCCCAGTGGTGCTTCTAAGCACCACCCAATGTTTCCTTCATAAAATATTATCCAACTGGCCATGTTCTATAAGTTTTGGGTTTCTTCAACTCTTGATGATGCCCATGCCTTTCAAAATTTCTTAGACCTTTATTAGTATAGAAGTATTAAAAGTCATGTGAAGTTATCAATCCCTAATTATTTTGGATGGAACAAAGTTTTGTATAGACATCTTATTTGGTAATCATTTGATATTTAACTTGGTCTAAGATCATTTAATTTCATGGGGAATCATTAAATCACCATTTACTAAAGTGCTTCATATTGAAGTCACCATATTTGTATCATGAATGTATCATCACCATTGTTGGACTTTTCAACAATGTCACTTGATCTTGATGCTCCTATTGAGACTTAAGGGAAAAAGGACTCCTTTAATGGTTACGAATTCACTATACCTATAATGAAAGTTAGATGTTATTACCAATGATTTTTTCCACAGTTAGTGTGAATCGTCCATAGTTCAAAGTAATAACTGTTGGCGTAACATATAAAACATATAGCATATTACATTGTTATGCTATTACAGTTTCTCAACTGTATCGGTTCGGTTATGCAGTATGCAGTTCTTGTATAAATACCTCTGCAGGTTATCAATAAAACAATGAAGTATTTACCTCCTCTCTCTATCTCATAATGGTATCAAAGCAGGTTTAATTGTTCTTGTGCGATGTGAAGCGTGTGGGAAGGCGTTGGAAGAAGGAATCGTTTTAGTCATGTTGCGCATCGCCAGAGATCATTGTAAAGGCGTGAAGATGCTGTAGAAGGCGTTCGGTTTACATTCATTTGTCAGAGCTTGGGGTGTAGTCCGTAAAGCTCCTTCAGCCGTTGTGTCCACTGTGACAAGGATATCGAATTGGAGATTGAAATCGTACTTGAGGAGATTGTGGATGAAAGATGATGTTTGTTACGTATGGAGAAATCACTCACTGCACTCAGGCGTTAAAATTTGAAGAAGAAATTTTCCATTAGAAGGCATTTTGGCCGCTGTTTGGTATATATTTGGCCGTTGTTTTTATAGTATTTGATCAGGTTCTAGTGAAGATTTTGGTTTCGGAAAGCCTGGTCCAAGCAGCCTGCAATATGGAGATAGAGGCTTTGATTTAGTGACCGGATAGGGCTTAGTATGGCTGTCAACGAATAAGGTGAAAATTCATTTTAGAGAAAAGAGATTTAAAATTCGATCTACTCATCATTTATCCTGTGTGAAGTTGATTGTACATGTGAATGCCAAAAGACAATGAGGGCTGGAAAGGGAGATTGAGTACAATAAGAAGAATTTATTATCTTTGTTAATGTCCCTGTAGAAAGTTGTGGATCAATCAATGTGTTAACTATTTCATCTGTTGGTCTTCTTGTCTATTTCTGCCTAAGATCTGGTGGTTTAAATGTCTACTGAGTATAGAGAATGCAATAAAAAATTGTTGATTCTGATGCGAGTTTGAAGCCAAAAGTCTATACAAATCATAGACATCGCCTCCTTTGAGGAGTTTTTGCAGGACCAGATAAAGGTTGGAGATAAAATTGGGGTTTTGGGTGATGTGGTCACTGTCTCCCATGACAAGAACAAACCCTATGTAACTTCTGAGACGGCTTTCTCCAAAAGATATTTGTAGTACTTCCAATTAGAATGCATAGATTTGTCATGCGATGGATGGCACAAGGGATATGCAGAAATATGGCTATAAATCTGTAACAAATTTCGTTTCCTGGTGAGTGTAAGAGCAGATATATTTAATTATTGTGAGTGTGTATTTTGTTTTGGAGTAATAAGGTTAAAAATTGTATGCATTAGAGTGATAAGGAAAATAAGAGTGTGTTTTATTTTTAAAGGTATAACGTTTATTAGTGTATGGGTCCATCATTGGTCGAAATTGACATCATTTTCTAACATTTGAATATGACCACACATTATGTTTGTGTTCGTGATGCCATCCATGCTATCCCTAATAGAAATATGGGAGACACACATGCTTGTACTATTGAAGAATCTAATGCAACATCAAATGCAAAGAGTGTAAATAGTCACAATTGGAGGTTGGAGGCACCGAAGGTTGGAGGAGTTTTCATCATCTCGAGTCAACTTCTTGCTCAAAGATGGTGATTTGCAAAAGAAACATATGTTTTTGTGTTTTCTTATGCTTTGTTTTTTGTGATGGAAAAATTGAAAGAATGCATATATTGCAAAGTTTGTTTTTGAAGATAGGTAGGGATTTTGTGAACTCATTATGGATTTTTTCCTAGATAATTTGAAATGCTTTGATCTGGGGAATTATACCCTTTCGAGGGTCATGAGACAACTTGATGGAGCCTTGTGGAGTTGAACATGGATTGTTGTCCAATAATTCAGGGGATCTATGATTCGGGAGTTCAGGGAGGTGGTAATCCAGGAACTCGGGAATTCAAGCTCATCTACACCCTTCTGAGGGTTAAGAGGCAACTTGATGGAGTTCCACCTAATTCAAGATTTGTTTCTTCAAAGAAAAATCTTCTCAAGAATTTGTGTTTATTTTGTGTAATCAACATATTTAGTTATATGTTTTATTTGTGTAACATAATGTAAACCTTAAGGGGGGTCTCATTTGCAAGAACAATGTAATAAGGGGGGGAATTTTAGTGTAACATATAAAACATATAGCATATTACGTTGTTATGCTATTATAGTTTCTCAACTGTATCGGTCAGTTTCCCAACTATATCGTTTCAATTATGCAGTATGCAATTCTTGTATAAATACCTCTACAGGTTATCAATAAAACAATGAAGTATTTACCTCCTCTCTCTCTCTCTCTGTCAATAAAATGACTATAAAAGGAATTTTAATAGACAATCCCTAAATATAATTTGGTTATTTCCTGGGCACTCTCACTATGTTGTGCCATATGAGAAAATAAATCATAGATGAAGCTTTAATTTTTATACTATCCTAAACATAATATTCCAAATGGTTTGAAATGTAATAGATCAATCTAAAAAATTCCTATTTTTCATGGTTTTTATAGTATGGAACCTTGTTTGTGTAGAATATGGTGAAATTCTAATAGGCTTTTCACTCACATTATAGCATTCTTGCCAAAAAAAAAACATTATTTTCCTAAGAATTTACTTTGGTAAATTATTAATTTTCATGATTCTTAGTCCCAAATTTACTATTCTTAAAAGCCAATTTAGCCAAAAACATTTATCTCAAAATTTGATATTGCTATTGGGTATTTCTATTGTACTTTAAAAATACATACAAAAATGTCATGCAATAAATTCAATTGCAAGAAAAAAATGTGGCACTCAAGGCGGATGATCTCTATGTACTCTCATAGGAATTAGGGGAATACCATGTGCATGGAATTTTAGTGTTCTTCTTGAGTATACCTAATGAGTTTCATTAGGAATGAATTGAAGCCATGGAGATAGTGGTCATTCTAGAAATCACTTTCACATACTCACACCAACCTAATGTTCTCCACACCATCCCAAATTATTCTCTTGTAGTGTGTGTATTGTTAATTGAGGTCTCCTTCCACAATATGATAGGTTCCTTCATTTTTCATTAGGAATTTTGCTAACTCTCTCTTAGTAATATGAATAATTAGAGGACTAAGAAAAAGAAGAAAACATTGGATGAGATTAAATCTAATTGTGTGTCAAGCTAGATGACATTGTGCCTAAATTTATAGTTGTGCATATGAAACCTATTGGCCCCAAAAACTATAGCTTCAAATCCTTTACATCACATCCTTTCTAAGTCTATGCCAAAATGGGAACTTTGGAACAACCCTTTGCAATATGGTATGGACATTGATCAAAGCATAAAGGAAAGTGAGAATTTTGTTAGATGTTATAGTTGAAACTACCTTGGTAGTTATGTTTACAAAGTTTGGAAGGATGGATAGGGCATGTGAACTATTTGATAGAATGCCTCAAAGAGATGTCAATGCATGGAATGCCATGATTATAGGATATGCACAAAATGGATTAGTTGATAAGGCTTTAAAAATTTTCAAGGAAATGTTTTTGGTAGTTGTAAAGCCAAATTCTACAACCATTTCCAACATCCTCATTACCTATTCTACCCACTTGCTTATACAACCTAGTCAAAAAAAAAAAGTTGAAACGTTATTTTTATTTTTATATTGACATATCAATGTAGTAGATTACTTTTATGTAAAGATTTTATTAGAAAATTATTTTTCATTTATTATTCTTTTTGCCTATTTATCCCTCAACACTTCCTAAGATTTAAGTGAAGATAGATAAAAAATATAAGATCACACAATTAATTTTATACAAATTTTAATAATGTATTTTTCCTTTAAATTATAATCTATTTTTTTGTACAAGGACTACAAAATGATAATGCTTCACCTTCTCATAATTTTTTTTTAAATTGCCACAAAATTTATATAAAAATATTGTCGTAATATGTTTATATAATTTTATTAAAATATTTATAAAATAATATGTTTCCATGGTCAACATTGGAATTAATGTCAGGTTGCAACTAGTGGGTCCCTCCTCCTTTCCCCTCTTCGTAATGGTTGAGGTTGACTAGCACATGAACCTAGTGTAGTTAGACCAACATGGTAGTGGCCCACACACTCATCCATTAGGACATCCATCTCCTTCTATATTTTCATACTCACACCTTACATAGTCATCCTACAATACCCTATGTGTACTGAGTGGTGACATGGTCTCGAGGAGAATAAAATAGGTTTTCTAGGTTAGTCATAGGCTAAACCAACTCAAATTACAAGTAGGAATAGACTTGATGTCAATAAAGAGATGATCCTATAATTTTTAAAGAAAACATAGAACTTTAAATAGATTGCTCGCTGTAGCCATTTAGCTATCAACATGGAACCCTAAATATGTTGTCCTTACTTCCACAATACTAAAATAAAGTTTCCTTAAATTAAGATTTTTAATGATACTAATAATACTTTTTATTCAAAATTATTAATTAAGGTAATAAATATAGTAGAGTAGGATTTGAAAGGAACACCCTCAACATTGATGACCATGTGTATGAGAAAAAACAATATTTTCAAAAGAATACTTACAAAACATCTTCTTTCTATGTCCAAATTTATTCATTTGAAACAAATTAAAAGCCTATAACCAAGTATAGCATGGAAAGTTCACTTACCTAGCTCAAGGTTCCTCACACCAAGATACCTAGTCAAAATCTTTCCCTCAAAACACAATACTCTATCTCACCTAATTTAACAATGCTCAAGTTTTTCTATCCCAATTGTCTATCATCCTCATTCTTTTACCAAATTTTTAATCAAAATGGTAACCCCAAGTCGGTAGATAAATTCCCATAAATATCTTAATTGAACTATTCTCTCATTAAGATATTATCTAGTTCCATCTATAGCTATCTAACCAAGATCTTAGTATCGTATGATTATAATGAGGTGGCATTGTGGATATCATTGCCACACCACTCCTAATATGGCAATGTGGCTACCAAACAACTTTAATTCTATAACCTAATCCTTAAATAAGCTTAGATTTATATTTTTATTTTCTTCCTTGATAAATTAACAATGAATTTTCATTAATACTCAACCAAAGTTTTAATCCTACCTTCATAAATATGTGTAGTGAATGGATTTTCCATAATCCACGGGGAACTTATTTAAACATTGTTATTAATATGGGGATTGGTAATTCCTACAAAGAATCCTAAGCCCATTAAAAATGTGCATGCATCCAACCACCTCTCCTTAGATATACACTACAACAAATCCATATGATTAGCTCCCTTTTTTTCTCCATTTTTTGCTTCCACCCACTAGTTTAATGTATTTTTCTCTAATTTTTTGAAAAAGTTGGCACTATTTATTGGGAAGACGCCATTTTTGGCATTTTTTGTGTTGATCAGAACAAGTAGGCACTAATTTAGGCGCTAATTTGTGCCTAAATTAGTGCCCAGATTAGCACCTAAATTAACACCTACATTATCACCTAATTTAATGCCTAATTTATTGCCTAATTTAGAGTGCCTAATTTAGCACCTAATTGTTTTGATCTAGTAGAGATTAAGGGCTAATGGGTTAGGGGTTAGGGTTTAAGGGATTAAGTGTCATGTTGGATCAAAATTTCAAACCTTAAAATTTTGCCATTTCCTGCCATAAATTTCCTAATAAGTTATTTCACTCAAACCTAAAAATACCACTGTTCCATCATTAACCCTAAAATTCCTTGCCTCCATCATAAAATATTTGATCGAAATCATTATGCTTTCAAGGTTATAAACAATATCGGTGAGATAATACTACATCGGGGAGATTCAACATCTAGTCTCTTCGATGACCCGAAGGCATAAAATAGAAAAAGTAAAGTTATACAAAATTGAAGAAATAAAGGAAATTGAAAAGACAAGGGATATCAGTAAGAGTCACTTAGTAGTCTTATTGATACCCTAAACATCAAACAAACAAGGCATTTTAGCATGACACCAAAATGTGTCACGTCGATCAAATGATATCATCGAAAATGTACACAAAGGGAGTTTGGGATGTCGAGGGAAAAAGGTTTGGAGTCCCACTAATAGAAGGAGTCTTGCCGATAAAAGAACAATGTAAGAGGTATTTCATAATGACTCTACTATATTGAAGAGAAGGTGTTTCTATTCTCTTCAAAAAGGCGATGAAATAAAAACATCAGAAGGTTAACTCCATGTTCGAAGAGACTTATGTTATCGGGGAGATGCCATCTGGGGTCACACCGAAATCCTGAACAAGTATAAAACTGAAATAAATAAGATCTCAAAGCATATCACCTTGAAATAAAGTGACAAGACATGATGGCGATGATCCAACATCCTTTATTTGAAAAATTAAATTCCCTTCAATGATATGAGATACACAAGCGAGACACCATTAATTGCACAGAGTTAAGATGATTGAATGTGAATTTTGAAAGGCATTGCAAGGAGTGATCATAGGTAGCAGCTGGACAATAATTCATAACCACATTGATTTGCCAAGTAAGTACTTCTGACCAGCTCACATATATTAGCATGCATTCATAATTTATAGAACATGGAGGAAGTAATGCAAAACCCTAAGAGTAAGAGGCAAAAAATAGGAGATAGGCATTTAAACTAGGATTTACTAGATCAGTACCTCGGGTTGGCACAAAAGTCCAGAAGAAATGCCCAACTGAACCCACATGCTGAAAAGTTGGAAGATTTATAAAAACAAATAGGGGAAATATGGACACCAGGTAGAGGGTATGATCTTTTTATCTTCCATTATAAGAAGATGTACAGATGTAAACCCGTTTCAAATCCCTGGTGGCTAAATTTGGGTAAATTAGTAGTCCCAAATGTGTTTGTGAATGTCCAATTGCTAAGACTCCTTGTAGAAAAATACAACCCTAAGACTTGCTATATTGAATTTGATGACAAGACTACTTTCTTTCCCATTACTATAGATTATATTGCCACAATGTTTCAATTGGACATGAGTTTAGATAAAAAATTTAGGATCAAGGACTTGTTGGTTGAATACTGTAATATGAGTAACAATTACAAGAGATGGAAACTACCCTTGCATAGACCTTGCGATGAAAACAATAAACTCAGGCTATTTTCTGGAGTTGAGGATCCACCATATTCAATTGAATTGTTTGAGGATTACTTAAAAAACACATACTACTCTGTCTTCCAAGTGTTGGGCATAGAAGCCTCCATGTTCATGGAAATTGCACCCATGGTTCTAACTTCAGACATATAGAGTCATGATGCACGATACTTTGATTATGCTGAGTACCTGACACATAACTTGCAAAATGATCTAATATCTCTTAAGAATGGAGGAAGTAAATTCAGACATTATTCTCTATTTATGCATATGGTGTTATATGAAGGACAAAGTATGTGCTTGTGGGATAAGAATCTCATGGTAAGAGATTTAGATAGGAATGGTGATATAAAAGCCATGTAAATGTGGACTACTATCTAGGATAGCAGATGTGACAGATCACATTATTTATATTTTGAGGATTTTTTTGTGAAATCTATATACAAATCATTTGGTCGTCCTTGCAATTACAATTTTTCACTAGAAATACAAAAGTTTTTGAGGCCAAAAGATAAACATGAGGAGGGAAAGTTCAGCCATAATTGGTGCAATTGGTATGTTTTCAGTGACTGCACCATGATAAGAGTGTTCTAATATGAAGGACCACCCTTCCTGCTACCAAAAACTTGCCCAGATAAGGTTGCATATTTAGAAATTGTTAAGCAATTAGCTTCTTTAGATTTCATACACCTTAAGAACCACAACAAATAGTCATTTATGCCTAGAAATCTGTGCTTTGGAAATTTCACCATTCTTTTTGATAAAGGTTATTAATTGATTGACAAGAAACTAGAGCAATTCAGATTACCTTTTGGAAATGCAAGAGACAATTTTGATCCTGAACACTTTATCAATAGTGTAAAAACAAAAGAAAAGTTAAAAGGATATCATCATGTCCTATTCATTGATGAGGATTTAATTAGAAATTGTGATGAAAACACAACAGTAGAAAGGAGGAGTTTGTACCATAAAACTCTATTAGTAGAGGCTTGGAGGGTAGCCAAAAATGCCACTTACACCAGAGCCTTTCAGGATATTGATGATCCTATTGAAAGGTTGGATACTATGATTACACATGCATCATAATTGATAATAAATGTCCCCCTATGTATTTGATAGAAAAGGAAGACAACTTAAGGAAGCATAGGCTGAGTATGAGATTCGCCTGGGTCACTTGTCACGTCAGCCCACTCCTGACATAAGTTTATCTATAGATACTAACATTGTAGAAGGAGAAGAATCTGAGGAAGGAGTACAAAACTATGACCCAACCATTGAGGGGTATGAACCTCCTGAAGACATGGAATTTGTCACTATGGAAGCACTAGATGACTTAACAGGAGACATAAGACACCTAGCCATTGACAACAAATTCATTTCAAATGATGATTTCATTAAAACACCTGAGGTTAAAGCCTTTTTATATGAATACAAGGGCAAGCAAGCTAGGGAGAGAATGATACATATCACTCCTGAAATATAAGATGAGGTGCTATTGGAACTTCAGAAGGAAATTGACAAAGAAATGGAGGTAATGACTCTAGAAAGGGGGAGGACACTGTTACAAGAAGCATGTGTAATTTTGATTCTTGGATGGGATATGGCCTCGACCATTGTATTTGATACTTTCAATAGAAATCAAGACAAGAAGATAAAACTCAACATAGAAGGCTTGGATGATATCAGAAGAGGATTGGGGTATGACCCTAATAGAAGAGCATTGCTTATATATGGGTATTGTATCCTCCTAATAAAAGACCACATATCATTGATGATCCAAATAAGGTGTTTGGTCACCTTTTGATACAAAGGATTGAGGGAACTGATCCTATAGAAACTGCTGATTTAAATATTAATGTTGCAAGGTTTACCAAGGTACAAATGGAAAAATTGATTAAGGATAATGATATATACAAGAAAGAGAATGCCATGTTGAGACAGGAGATTGCTACTCACAGAGATAAGTTCCCTCCATGTAGCGGTTATTCACCATACCTAGAAGTTGATCAAATGGTTATAGAAGCCATGACAGATGCTAACTACTGGAAGCTTAAAACAAAAAAAAATTCAAAAGAGAAGTGAGCAGTTAGAAACTAAATTAAAAACTATCAAATATAATATGGCTTCTGACTTAATTTGAAGAAGGTTTAGCCAAATGATGAAAAACAGTGATAAGGTGTGGGATTTGCATAAGAGAACGCATAAACTGTATCAGGAACATAAAAGGCTACATATGAGGATGTTGGAGACAAAAGAAGGGTTGAATGCCAAAGCTAGCACTGAGGAACAAATGCTCAAGCAGTATACTGAATTGATTGGAGAGCATGAGAGATTTAATGGTGTGCTGATAGATGATTTGAAGGACTTTGCCCAGTGTCTTGATCTGGCACTTCCTAGCTTTTTCAATGATGAAGGTAACCTAAAAAACAAGGACTCCTGAAAGAATGAAATGGATCAGTTATTGCCACCACTGCTTGAAAATATAAACAATGAGGAAAAGGTGATGGAAAATACTTATGCATGGCTAGGAAAGATATTTTCTTTGGAGTCAACAATGAACAATTTAGTTGACACAGATCCATGTGTTGATCAAAAATACATCGACCATGTTGGTCAAATAAATCTATTTGTAACCAAAGCACTATGATGAAGTAGGTGCAATACAATTTTGCCAAGCAATGCAGGTGTATCAATCTATATCAAGGAGATGAGGATAACCTTGCCAAAGCTTTGGGTCATGGGTCACTCTATGGTGATTAATGGAGCCAGAATCTGATTGTTCCATGTGCTTCTATCTTTCTTTATGTTTCCTAATTATGCATTAGTTACTAATAGGTGCAATTATCAAAAGATGCAATGTTTAGGGCCTGAATCTTGTTTGCATCCTATTAATAGGATACCAAGGCAATTTGAAAAAAAGGAAGAATCTCTTATTTATAGAAACAAGAACTTTTAGTTATACAATACAAAACAATATTTCAAATATTCATCTATACTTGTCTATGTTTCCATATAAATTTGAATTTCTAAATTAATGCAAAGGAGCAGAGTTATTTGGTGAATAAAAAATATTTGGTGTTTAATTGCTGTGTTAAATTTCATTTTATGGCCTCCATGGTTGTCTCCAAAATGGTTTTCTAAATTATTTAAACTAATATATCAACGATATGATTAGTTTATTAGTGCACATTCACTGCTTTGTGTGATCAATTTGATCAATTAGTTTTTGTAAGAAGTTGATTTAATTCCTCCCAAATTGTTTAAGTTCACTAGTCTTTACTAGGAGTTAAAACCCTTTAAACAAAACAATCTTGGTTAGGTTTCCTTCTCACTAGAATTACAAATCCTTTCAATTGCTCACAGTAATTTAGGGAAACATCATTGGGATAATTAAGAATAACCCTGTAACCTGACATCCTTGCACATCTATACAAGGTATACATTTATATAAGTGCCTAGCAATTCGAGTTAAGCCAACATAAAGATTCATACATCACTAACTCTTGACCTTGTTTCCCAATAGATAAATCACTAATCTCACTCATTAGCATACTTTCAAATTGCAAACCCTACTCTTAGAAGCATTCTCAAAACCTTTCATCTACTTCACACCAATTTTCCATTGTGAAGGTCAATCAAGTCTACACTAATTATTAAGGTACACCCACCTAGGTCTAGCAAAACTTGAAGTGAAGAGGGTTTGAGCCATATCTACCTTGTGTTGTTAGCCAAAAGCGTCAAGAGAGCCTGGTAACCTCTTAGGGTTAACAACTTGTGTTTTTGTGACCTAACAGGTCAAAAGATAAGGGATTTGGGGCTTAGGGGTTAGGTAGATTAATGGTTAATGGCTTAGGGATTATGGTTGATATTATGTGATCTCTATATAAACTTTGATAAAAAATATTAAAGGTATGAGTAAAATGGTGTACCAAAACTTTGCTAGTGTAACTTTTGAGCTTATGAATGAAATAGAACATCTTATTATCAAAGATTCTCCATGACTGTGTTATCATTCTATATTTTTGTTATGTTTACCATACTTATTTCTTCTTATATTTAATGAATATTAGTTATTGAGCCTCAATACTATGCTTATGTGAATTAATATGATGATACAGTAAAGCATTTATTGTGGATGTTTTCAGTTACATGTTCCAAATTATGTTCAACATAAAATGGAAACTATTTAAAAATAATAAAGTTAATAAAGTTGCTTATTTAAATAATTTTGAGTTATGTGCATTAATATTTTATTAACTTTTGTGTCTTCACGAACATATGTTGATACAAAATGAATGGAAGAAGCATCCAAGTAATCCTAATTTTTTTTGCCAACAATTCATACCAAAGATTGAACAATTTAAGGATATTGCAATAGGTAATTTGTATTACTGAAGCATTTCAAAGTTTAGGCCATAAGAATCATCCTTTTTTAAACATGGATTGCAAATAATTCTAAAAGTTTATGAGCCTTGGTCATTAACATCATTGTCTGCTACAATGTCATCCAGTGTATCATTGTCAATGTTCATATGTTCTTTCAAGTAGTTAATACTATCATCATCCTCATGTTGACCTGCATCATCTTCATCATCATTGAAATTTGACTGTAGACCATCTATATTGTTACCAGATGTATCTGGATCATCATTTTCTATATAATCCATATTGTTATCTTCCATAACATCATCTAACTTTGGATTTTTGTCTTCTTGTGCCTAAACATAACCATCTTCAACATCATCATGGATGTAAATTTCTTCGATGTTCTCTAATCCCTCTCTCTCATTTTGTTGGCCATCATTGTTTTGCTCAATATCCACTAATGCATCGTCAAATACATGCCTTAATCTTGGATCGTAATGTATGACAAATATCCATTTCAGGTCCAAAATATATTCATAGACAAATACCTACACATGAACAGCATACATATGTTAGACGTATGTTATAACAATTTTATTGATTAATAAACATGTGTATATATTTGCAATAAACTATGAATTAATAGATTAATGATCACTACCGCTTCTTGTTTGAGTTAAAGAAATACGTGCTCACAATGAATTGGTAGAACATAAGGCTCCTTATCCTCTGGTAGGAACCATGAGGAATCTATAGAAAATAATCCACTATGGGTATCATGTCTTCATGTCCTCTCAAATGCTTCATACCATCTACACTTAAAAATATAATATTTAAAATAGCAGTAATCCAACTCAATAATTTCTTGTATTTTCCCAACATATTGTATATTCCCTTCAATTATATTCTTATCTTTTGAGCTTGATTGACTGGATTTTTGAAGTCAACCATGATGCCACAATCAAAGAATCATCTCTTTACATCTACACTTTCTACACGATAATGTCTACCATATGCCCACATTGCTAGATATTTCCTCACCTATGAAAGACCATTTATTTTAGTGAAAACAAATATAATGATGAATATTATAATAGTTAATAGTGTCAAAACTATAAGGAAACAACATTTTGTAAAATTCCAACTGTAGGTCTTTCTTTCACATCCTCTAGACATGATTTCATCTTCTGTTATGTTTGAATCTATACCTGCATCTTCTATTTGATTTTAAATTTGTTCAGTAACCCATTCTAGTATGAAATCTTTGACCCATTCCCCAAGCAGATTAGTGGGAAGTGGAGTATTCCTTGGGTTTGATCTCTTAAACTATCTCCTTGCTTCTAACGCTTCTTCTCTCTTTTTATCATATAGATCAATCCATTTGTTCAGAAAGTCCATGTGGTATAGAATGAACTTGTTGAGTATAACACTTTCATCTATACCTATTACATGTCAATATGTTTATTTCAAACTCCAAATGTCATGCTCTTAATTTTACAAATAAATTACAGAGTAAATTAATGATTGCAAGAAAAATAACCACACTAATCATGAATTTATTTACTAATTTCTACTTGAACACCATTAGATTGTGGCTTTTCTCCATCAATAATATCTGATGCTCGTTCTTCATCCCAAAAGCATGGCCCATATTCAAAATCCTTACCAAGGAATTCACACATGAAGAAAAATGCTTTATTCAATACATACCCTTCAGCTATGCAACCCTCTAGATGTGCCTTTTGTCGGACATATCTTTTTAGAGTTTTCATATACCTCTCAAAGAAAAACATCCACCTTGTTGATACAACACCTGCCAATTCAATGTCATCGACTAGGTGTATAAGTAAATGGACTTGTAGGTCCATGAAACTTGTAGGGAGATTCTTCTCAAATACACATACAATTTCTGCAATTTCCTTCTTCCATTTGGCACTTCACATCCATGGATCTCCTTGGAGGTCACCCACCTAATATAAGAATAGTAAACTAGTATGAACCTTTAGTCAAAAAAATTAAAATGCAATATAATATCTCTATGTCTCTCACACATGAACATTTCATATAACCACATAGCTTGTAAATGATGACAATCAACTTATGGCATTCCTTAAGTCAACTATAAGATAGGAATCCCCCTAATTGCCAATGGCATGATATGTTGTCAAACACATTTATGAAAAGGTCATTAGTAATTTTTTCTCACACAACAAAATATCAAAATATATTTAGTACTTAATCAATGTTAATAGTAAATGAACATTAAATGATGATATATAATACCTTCATAAAATTATGAAAATCATGTGTTTTAAATCCTGTGTTATGTCTAACTGTAAAAGCTTTAGCCAATGATGACCCATAGCTAGTATATGTCCTTATTGAATGGATGACATTTTCTAGTTGGTCTAGCTCTTTTTTTTTTCAAAATCCATGGAGCTTCTGCATATGTTTCATTTTCCCTATTTTGCCACAAATATTTTCTATCAATTTTGGTACACAAAAGAGCAATATCTCTCCTTGAAGACAAGGTGTCCTCTTTGCCTGATATATGTCAAAATATAGAATCTGGGACATTTTTGAAAATGTGCATAGGATCTAATAGGTGAGGTATTAATAGATCCTTCCAATAAGGGAGCTCATAAAATATGGATTTTCTTTTCATTCCTTCTAGCATATTAACTACAACTTGTTCTGGTTCTTCAATTGAATCACCCCGATCAAAAAAATCATCCCAAGCTTTCAATTCAACATCTTCATACTTCTTAAGCCAATCACCTAGACCCATAATCATGGAGGGCCTCTATTTTCAACTTTTCCATCAAATTGATTCTTCAGCTGATTTCTAAACTTATGATCTAGTGGTAGAAAAACTCTATTGTTTGTGTAAATAAATTTATGTAGATCTTTAGAATATTGCCCTTGAAATTGTTCTGCACATCTTGGACATGCAAATATCCCTTATTTGAAGCCCTACAATTCAATAAGTAATGTTAATAACATAAAAAAAATAGTATAAAATTAAGTATGGAAGTTGGGATGAAAATAAATTATGAGTGTAAATACATAAATATTTTTATCTTACTAGAACAAACACCAAGTCCTAGGAAATCATGAATAGCCCAACATAGCACACCATATAACATGAATGTCCTATTTGATGGAGGACGTGATATGTCATACATTCTTATGCCTTTCCATAGCAGTTGCATCTCATCAATAAAAGGTGCAAGATAAACATCCATGTTTTTAACTTAATGTTTTCTTGGAACAATGAGAGTCAGCATAAGGTGCTCCCTTCTAACACTCATCCATGGGGGAATATTGTATACTATTACTCAGACTGGCCAAACACTATAACTTGAGCTTAGGAAAGAGAATGGGCACACTCCATCAATTGCAAGACCAAACTTGATACTACAGGGTTCATCTTTGAATTTTCTTGGCCATTTTTCCTCTATGTGTTTCATTGCTTTGGAGTCAGTTAGAATTCACATGAATCCATCTTTACTCCTATTCTTTACATGCCAGTCCATCAATTGTGTAAGTGACTTGCAACGAAACATTCGTTGAAGTCTAGGTATAATTGGCATGTGACGTAAAACCTTCTTTAGAAGTATAGGACCTTGTACATCTATATGATATCTCTTCTCTTTACATACATGGCATTCTACCTTGTTTTGATTTTCATCTCTATATAAAATGCAATCATTTTTACATGAATGAATTTGCTTATATTCAATTCCCAACTCAACCAACAACAGACGCACCTCTCTGCAAGTTGATGGCAACACATTCTCTTCAAGGTATATTTTAGTTTTTATTACCCTATAAGATTGCCAGAGATTAAATCAATTGAATGTTTGACTTATGATAAACATGTTTGATATGTCAATCTATACTAGGACTATTTATATACAATATAGTGTTTTAAAATCCCCTTAAAGAAATATAAACGAAGTTGATGAATGTTTACGAATTATGTATACCAATTGACAATGCAAAGTAAGAAATAGATTTCAACTCAATTTAGTAGGGTAGTGAATCCTTTGTCTAACCAACCAAATAGTGACTTGATTTCTAATAATATTAATGTGCATGCCAGTTTTGAGGTTCTACTTGCATTCAATTTGAACACGGATGTCTTTGCTGCTTGCTTGATGGAGTCTTTCAGGTTGTTATCAACATTACATTCGTGGTAATTGCACCTGCTATCATCATTACTATCAACCATATGATCATTATTGTCATCATTGTTTCCATCCCCAAAGAAACTTGTAAGCATTTCATTCAATCCTTTTTCATGCACTACATCTTCACTATCATTATCATCATCACTAATGCTAGGTGGCATGCCATTAGTGTATACAGATCTCATCATCTCTTCAAAATTCTCAGCTGGTAGTATTCTCTTCAATGTTTCTCTTTTCACCTTGGTATTGTTTAAAGGATGGTTTGGATCATCCTGTCCAAATCTTAATAACCCAATTGGATCTTGCATATTAGTATGTTTTTCATCAACATCTTCTACCTATCAACAAATGCAAGCATTATTTAATGTTTGGCAACAATTGGATAAATCATAAATGTATCAATTTCAAAGAAATATAATCAAATATGGCTTAAAAAATAAAAATAAAAATTGTATGAACATATATACATCAATTGAATAATGGAACATTATTTTATAGACTACCTTTTTTATACAATAATTTAAATAAAACACAATTTTGACAACATAGTTTATAAAACATTAGTCCACACTTATTTATTATTCTTTGGTTTCCTGCCCTTAAGAACATCCTTAGGGAGACCTTGTTCTTCCCTTCTCTTTTGCGTAGGAATGCATTTTAATAAGGGGTAATCAATCAATAACTTATCCCCAATGGTAAGGTCAATAATAGCCTCAACTATTATCAATCTATCAACCTCTATTTCCATATCTCCATCTTTATCATTTATAACCTCAACAAATTAACAATTTGGTTTTATAGTAGGTTCCCTTCCCTTACTACTATTTATAAATCCTGCAATATTTTTGTGTGTGTGCATGTCCATCTATATACATAAGATGACCTCTATTCATTTCTTTTCCACTTTCCAATTGGAGACGATGTGTATACATATTTGAATTTAGACCATATGTTGACATGCTAGGATTATATTCTGCTAGCCTTCTCCATTCACCACTGTAATATGATGGACCATAATATGGCATTAATCTCCTAATGGTTTGTTCTAAATTGTTTCTATGTTTATATCCCACATGTACATTTTAGACAATAAAGAGGCCTAGATTCTCTCCATGAATATTGGAGGGTTGTATCATGTAGTTGTATCCCCAAAATTGAAACACCTCATACACTCTAGGTAGTTGTTGATCACTAGGCCAAGCACAATGTAGTCAACGATCAAATGTCTCTTTGTAAATTGATCTCAAACTCAGGGGCAATTCATCATCTCCATCACATTCATTCTCATAGGGTATGTAGTCCACCTTCCCCTTGTCTTTAATAAAATTATGCATCTTTAAACCAGTTCTTGTTCTGTTACTTGTTTTCATCAATTCCTCATCTTTTAAGATGGTATATTGGTACATATTTTTGTTAGATGTATCATTTGATAAATGATCATTTCCCTCTAGGCTAGAAGTTGGTGATCCAAGAAAATTTAAACCAAGAACTTTATCCTACAAGTATCCATTAAGAAAAAAATTAGTTATTTAAATAATATAAAACAATGTTTAAACAAAGTATACATGTTATCTATGTCAAATTGAAAAATTCCTTATCATAATTCCTATTGGATTTGAATCGATAGTAGGAGGCATACTACCGACTGGAAGCTCATTATATATGTAATGTCTTTGTTGCTTTCCACCACATATAGAATATCCACAAACAACAATTTTCTCAAAGTATTCATCCCATGTACTATAGTCCTAACCAACCTCTCATTCAGTGCAATCATTTGTTGTGTCTACAGGATCGATTGTCATATCATCTTCCACCCACTATCCTCTACATGATTTAATAGTTTTAGGTCCACATCCACGTACATATATTGTTCTTTTGCTAGTTGAACGCCTAGGCTCTGCATTTGCTCCAATCTCCATCTAAAATAATCAACAACATGCATTAATTTATGTCAAGATTAGATAATACATTGTAAATTTCAATAATACTATGAAAAAAGATGGATGTATCATAAAATGCCATTAGATCATTTTTTCCTAAGTTAAGTCAAAATTTGAGTACCTGACGTCCTGCTTCATCCGTTGTGTCCTCATTTGATATGACATGATCTATTGCCATGGCTTCGTCAAGCCCCTATAATACACAACATAGTAAATAATGTTTATTACACCAATTATATCATTTCAATGAATATGCTATCCAACAAAAAACCTTACTTTAGTCATATATTTGACATATTGATATCATGTTTTGGCCATCCTAATTTTCAAACTTTTCCCTTGATCATAGAATCACATTTAATCACCATTCCTGTGCATTTTCAACCAATAAGTTTGACCTTAGAGGCCTCATGGACAAAAAAATGACTTTATCTCCTCTATGTTGTAGCATTTGTGAATTCATTAACACCTTCCTCCTTTGGTTGAGGTTGCTTTCTCTTCTTACCTGTATCGTATCTACAACTTCCATTGTCATATCTATTTCCACCCACTTTCCTCTTGTGATTTAGTAGTTCTATGCCATCCACATCCTCTCTCCATGGCCTCCTCTAGATCCTATAATACACAACAATGACAATAGTCACATAACAGTTGTGCACCAAGAGAATATTGTTGAGGGTGATCCCACAATATTGGGTTACAATTGCATTGAGGAAGGAAAATTGTTTGTGCCTAAAAAAAAAAGACTAGGTTCAATCGAATGGGTTGTTCAACCAAACCTTAAAAAGGATTCGATTGAACCTCCCCATTCAATCAAACACTACATCAGCTTGGGGCATGGTGGTGTTTGATTTAACCACCGAATGACCTATTTTTTTATTAATAAAAAATGGGTTCAATCGAACACTTGTTCGATGAAACCACCTTGTTTAGGTTTTTTCTTATAAGTGTTTTAGTAGTAACTGTCATTTTAACAATTACTTCTGTCAAACCTCGAGGAGAGAGAGCGAATTGAACCTGACCAACCGAATGTCACTAGCCACCTTCCAACTAGCTCTAGGTACGTATCATTTTCTCCCTAAATCTGATTTATTTATCATTTGCATACATGTCTACAAGAGCATTTCCAACTATATTATCTACAAAAAAACTCCTTCCATTATGTGATGGATGTCCATACCTGTTCCAAATCTCCCATTATGTCACAGGTAGGGAGGATACGGGCAAAGGGTGTTTGGTTTCATACCTTCCAATTACATTTGTTTGAAAGTTTCTAAAACCTTTTCAACAAATCTGTTTTTTGCATGCCTTGCAACCATTGCGATCCATGAGACCATATTTCTTTGAGGCATTATGTCAATAGTTGACGTGCCTCATCTACACTTCCACATTTTCCATACATCTCTACTAGAGCATTTCCAACTATAATATCTACAAAAAAAATCCCTTCTATTATGCTCAGATGGATGTCCATACCTATTCCAAAGATCCTATTATGTCACAGGCAGGGAGGATGCTGGCGAAGGGTGTCTGGTTTCACACCTTCCAATTGCATTTTCTTGAAAGTTTCTAAATCCTTTTCAATAAATCCATTTTGTGCATGCCCTATGACCATTGCCATCCATGAGATGACATCTCTTCGAGTCATTCTGTCAAATGATTCTTGTTGGTTTCCTAATTTAAATATCCAGAACAAATGATATGTGAAAACCATGTAGGGGAGAATCAATAAATTAAAATGGCTTGTTTTAGAAAATCCAAAGTTATGCAATTTTTGTGTCCTTATCCTGTTGCTTGTTTATTAAAAACACATGTAACACTTTTCGTTGCAAGGTTGCTCCAAATTTAGCACTTTTTATGGCTACATCGGTATTGTTCCATCCTTCCCAAATACTTCTCAAAGAAACTTGTGCTTAGCTGGATCAACATTTGCATCTAATGTGGATAATGTGATAGATAGTATTTGAAACAATTTTAAAATTTGTTTCTGAGTGAATGCAAATCTTGTATCTTCCTTTTGACTTAAGCCCTTACTCTCCTTTTTGCATTGCAAAATAGAATATTGTCATTATCTATCTTTGAAATGCCAAATCCTAGATTTTCACTGTTTATCTTTCTTGAATCTTAAGATTTTTTTCTTCTGCAACTGTCATAGTATTATTTATTCAAAGCTCAATACTCCCATCACAACATTTCTCAACTCCTTATTTTCTCTTATCCTTTATCAGTATTTTCTAGAATCATAACATGTAAAATTCCTAAAACTAGGAAAGCAATATAACTTATTCAAGACTAATATATTGAATGAGATTCACCAAGTCTAATCAAATGTCTCCCATAAGTTGTGATGGTATGATGAACTAACTATTTGTAAATGCCAACCTCTTCTCCTATCTCAAATAATCTTAATGGATTTGCACTAGAATCAAACCGTGAGTATTATAGGTCACCTATATAAGCATTAAAGTTGAGACTAAGAGGATAATATCTCTCATTGTTGAGAACTTGGAGATCTTAGGATAAAGAATAGTTAGTTATGATGAGTCATCCCCTACCATAGCACATGGTGAGTAAACTCGGTAGAAAGAATAAACAACTATAGATAGTGTGGAATGTGAAGCTCCTCTATCAACTAATACCCACATATATCTAGCACAAGAATCAGATTTCTCTACTCAAAATCTAGAGGTTAGAGAGTCTTGTACAAGGTAAACAATACCCCTTGAACCTTTAGAGTCATAACATCTAACTTTGTCCTATACTTGGAGAACCATATGAATCTCAGGAAGTTTGGTAGAGGCATTCCAAGTTTTGGATTTTGACAGTTAAATATTATGGATTCATTAGATATTATTCAAAGCATATTATGTGTGTGCTTGATGGATTGTGCACTTATACATGTTATTCAAAAGTCTATTTTAAGGTTGCTACATTACATTGTTTTTTAGTATTTATATAGTGTTTAAGCCTTAAATTTTGATGGTTACTAATTTAATTAGTCATATGTTTGGATTTTGCACATTTCATATGTGATACTAGATATATCTTTCTAGTGTTGGTACATATTATATATGTGGATTTGTTTTAGTGTGCTACATAGAGACCATATTTTATACCATAAAACTTGGTTGACTATGATCTCTTCATTATAAAATTCTTTCTTGAGTGTTGTATAATTTTTTGTAGATGTGTTACCCATTGGCTACTTACAAATACAACTGATGATGTTGTTTAATGCTTCATGAATTTATCCAGTTGGAATTTAATGGTATCATTTTTGACATCAATAATCACATCAATAGTTAATACATTTTGAGTGAGATTACATTTTTGTGTTTGCATTTTTTTTGTGAGTGATACAAAATCAATGTGTGACATTAATTAATATAACTTGAGTAGATAGTTTTTAAATAAACTATAAGAAAAATATAAACTATCATAACAGGTGAAGTTCTTAGTATGTTAACTACAATCTCCATAAATAATTGTTCATTATGATTTTTAATTTATCCATCTGAATTTAAATGATAACGTAACCAATATTCTTCCTCTCTCTTTTCTTTCTATCAGATAAGTTTCTTAATTACAACTTTGGCATTCCAAGTTTTGAGCACATTGAGTTACAAGGAAAAATCATAGTGATGACTATCGCAATGTATTTAGAATTACATCTAGAGCTAAGTACATTTTTTTTATTATTGATTTCCATGCACATTTTTATGAACATGTTTAATTAGCATAATAGTCTCAACTATGATATCATTTTCATTACACAACAACATAAGACCTATATCCTACAAACCCACGACCTAAGTTTGGCCATACAAATTTGGTAAGGTCATAGAAAATTACTACACATGGCATGATCTCACCCTTAAAAACCTAAGTTAAAAATTAATGGTGTCTCTCCCATCCCAAGGAAAAACATATTTTTTCCAAGACATTTGAATTTGAACAACCTATTCAATCATCAACCCAAGATCAAATTTCTTGGTGAACCCTAGGACTCTTGGAATTGATTCCCATGTAAGCCTAGTTGTTAACCTTAAATCTAACCTAATTATAATTTTAATAAAAACTCGGTTTAAACATAGTGATTGGAGGGATGTTGAGGAATTGCTATATAGTAATTAGGAGAATTGTAACACTTAAAATAGGGGTACAACACCATAAAAAAAAATTAACCTAGAGAGAATGTGGAGCCTTTTTGAAAAATGATTTATTCATATTCATAGTAAGATACTGAAACCAATTATACAATGGAATAGAACCCTTTTCCTGCAGTTATTCTATATATGTGTTATTGAAAGGTGAACATAGGTAAATATAACTTCTATTAAAACATATATGTGTTAATATATGACATGTAGTGTAGACATAAAATTAAATTTGAGTCACTAACACATGTAGAATCACATTATTAATTAAATTATATAATATCCAAAAGAAAACTTTACCATATATATCCATATTACCTCCCACTCAAGCTGATAAATTTTGTGGAGGCTTGACTTTTTTTATCAACTAAAATGAGTCCTTATATATATTTTAGCAAAAACACCTTCATTAAATATAAGCTTTCATATATATTAAAACCTATTTAATGCACATTGGAATATGATAATGCTATTGGAAACATGTACTTAATATTTATTTAAAATTATAACTTCTATAACTTCATGTTTATTTAACCTTATTTATACAGAGCTATAGTTGCATTAGGATGGCCATGTTTAACCAATTCTCTACAAGATGACTGATATGTCTAACCAACACTAGAGATAACTAGTGTCTACTTTCAAAGTTGTGGAACAAAATCACTTCATACACACCTACACCAGAGAAGAAATTGTATGTTGAAATAGGCGAGCACAACACAACATCCCTATCTACTCTGATGTAGGACGTGTATGTTGATACATTTGTTCCACAGTCCAAAGTAGACACTATCATGTCACGATGTTGGTGAGACATATCAGTCATTACTTGTAGAGAGTTGGTTCAATATGGCCATCCTAATACAATTATCTAGAGGTATAAACAAGGTTTTGTAAGTACATATTTTTTTAAAAAAATTAGTAGATGGCATAGTCTACATGTAAAATTAAATTGTATTGTATTGTATATTGTGTGTATTCTATACTACTTATTCTCTTTCTTGTTTTCTTATAAATTTATATATAATATATTTATACACATGAGAACTATGAATTTCTACATGCACATGATGTATCTCTAGATGTCTAATTTTGCACATGTTTTATCCAGTTCTAGAGATCTTTGACTACATCACACATAGCAAATTATGCACCAGTTCCAACTCAGGAACTATTTTTACGAACTAATAATGAGATTGATAGATTGGGAGTTTCCATAAATGATGGTACGAACATGGGAATATATAAGGACACTTGTAAGTCCATAATGGAAAGCCTAGAAAAAATTAGAGATAAAATTTGAGACACAAGTGCTTATTCCCTTGATGCTATAGCTACTATTCTATCCCACATGTAGGAAGAAGTTTGTGGTGATGTTCCCCTCTCTCAGGTTCAAAGTGTGGTGACCAAAGAAACAATTAAATCCCAGTGCTTTCCATACTATTAGGATAAGGTAAAGGTGAATGGATACGAGGTAACTAGATGTGTCGATGGTGATATGGCCAGATTGATCTACCCTTGATTTCTTGCTATCTATGGTCTTTATCCAAATAACAACCAAATTCCCTTATATTTTGCACAGTAGTTGTATACTGAGGTTCATTTGGGCCTCAAATTCAACTATTGTGACATTCCTCCATATTGTGGTTAGAGCTGTGGTAGGCTTGCTGATAGGGATGCTTATCATCAACTTGATCGGGAGGCCCCAGTGTATAAGGAATTAGTTGGTGAGAGTAATCTTGCTATCTCCCTACCCGTAGCCCCCTTAGCATATCATGTTGTCATTGCTTCCCAAAGGGAAGCAATTGATAGTGTTGATGATATTAAAGTTGCCACCACTATGATAGCTACTGTTTGTGTGGGTTAGCTTTTGATGGCACAACATCTACGATCTAGATCTTCATTTATAGTACAGTGTACCAGCACTCACTATGATCCTTATGCTATGGCAGACATCCCTACACCTGCACAGTTGGATGGTCTCACAACAAAATCTCACGTAGCACTTTACATTGTTTCGCAGAGGACCTCTTGGAGGCACATGCATTCATTGCCTTGGAGCTAGGGATCTCGATAGATCAGGTTAGAGATCATCTGGCTATGTCTATTCATTCACATTCAGGATCTCGTCATTCTGACCACCCTGCTAGGCCAAGTGGCAGCACTAGTGCACATGAAGATCCACCTATAGATCATTTGGTTACTGCACAGGCCAGTGATCCTTTAGATCATGACCTTGAGAGGATGCAGACTTCTATAGGTTTTATGGAGATGTTGATGCACTTAGATTCTATATCAATGCCATCTTAGTTGGTTAGTCCCCTTCACTCATCATTACTATGACATGAGAGGGCTTAGACAAATACATCAGATCATTTGGATGATTTAGTGGAGGGCAACATTGCAGAGGGCTCGGATCCTATGCTACGAGGTGATATGCAGGTATGTATATGTGTATATATAAGATATATATGTATCTGTGCATGTGCATACATTTAATTCAATTTTTTACTAAATTATTTAGATTTTAGTTTTAACTAAATGATATATATATATATATATATATATATATATATATATATATATATATATATATATATATATATATATATATATATATATATATATATATATATATATATATAGTAGATGAGATAAGGTCAGACCGTATACGTCGATGTGATTCTATTGATGGATATTGTTATTAGTGGACATGTGAGTTTTGTATACATGTAGAAATAGATCTATTTATAATAAATTATAAATACATTTTTAAATAGTTCTATATATCTAGATAAAATGTATTTAACACATTGTACTTGATTTTATCTCTAGGACTCAGCACATGCATCGGAACAGGATTCTCATTCAGAGGGTCATTTGACTAGGAGTTGACACAACAATTAGGCTGCAGCCACCTAGAGGCCTCCATTTGATGTTACTTCTAGAGACATTTCCATTTATATATGTTTGATATGTTGACATTTCCACCTGACTTGATTATACATGTGTTTGATGAGTTATGTGGACATAAATGTGTTTATGTTTATGTTTGAGATATGGACATGGACATTTGTGTAACTTCCATGATTATGTTTGAGATATGGACATTTATATGTTTATGTTTATATATATTTGACATGTATGTCCACATTTATGCATCCATGTATGGACATGATTATGTTTATATTTTCAAACATGTATGAACATTTATTTTTATATATTTTCAACATGTTTGGACATATATGCATTTATACATACAGACATGTTTATTCTTCACATGGACACAAATATGTTTATATTTGACAAGGACAAATTTATGTTCAATGAGATATATTAATAAAGATTTCATATAAATGCTTCTTGATATTTTCAATGGATCTATTTGATATTTACACATGTGTACATTAAGACATGTAATACAGGTTTTGAAATAATAAAATATTAACTTAAAAAATGTTATGCTTATCTCAAATAAGTTTAAAATAAACTTTATAACTTTGTAATGATATACCATTCAAATATCTAGATAAAGGACAAGAATGCTAGCTATATGATGAAATAACATAAGTTAGGCCCACATAAGTAGCATACAAACATAATATATATAACAAATGTAAATAAAACTTGGAAGATTTTTAATTCAAAAATAAAATTAGACTTCTAGATAATTTGACTTTAACTACTACTAGAACAAATAAGTATTACACTCAAGTCATGAATTAGACTATAAGCCAAATATCTAATCAAGTAACATTAACCACTTAGCACACCATGAACAAGTGTATAAAAAGAATATTCACATTATAATGAAATATTACAACACACCTTATAAAATAATAAAAAGTATTATAGGTATATGTATATACATGCATATACATATATAAATACATTTTGAATCTAACCTCATAATATAACAAGAAATGCAAATACGACATTCATGTATATAAATATATATGCATACTCTTTGATCTATCTCATGACTACATTAAGACAATGCATATCTTTTTATGTCTCTTCAACTAATGATTACCATGCATGTAATAAAATAGCACTATTTGATATTTATTTCTATGTTCATACACTTTCAACATATGGTAATAACAAAAATGTATGATTACATAAAACATGCCCATTTCAACAACTATGGAGGATGCAAAGAAGGAACATGAATCCATTACTATGAATGCATATTTATATAATCTAAAACATATGTATACATAAAAATAATTTCATACAACATTCCAAACAAATAAAGAATCCATTTGTCTTCCTTCACCAAATCTAAACTTGTCTTTCCCATGATGTGTAGGAAGTAATGAAGGGAAGGAGTAGCCTAAAATCAAGAAGATTAATTGACTATAATTGTGTATGCATACTTCACCTCCATATTGTTTATTTTCAAATATAAAATAGAAAATATAACTTGCTCGAGCATTATATTTCTTACTTTGCTACCAATAATAAAAATCCAACATTTTTTCTTCTCACATCAAAACATTAGTCAATAAAGAAATAACTATAGTCCTTCATAGAATTGAAAGAGTTACACAATATATATAAGCTTTGGATTTGTGATCCTCTTAGTGAGGAGTTTTACAACATAAGGGATTAATCCATGGGTGAGAATATACAACTCACTTCATTGGATTAATCTATCTTTCTTTTCCTTTCAACAATATTTGCAATCCAGCTGTCTCAACTAAGGCCAATGAAGGTTGCTTGCACAATACAACAAAGTGGAAATAATTTCACATATGCAACAACAAGAATGTCATAACTCCCAAGGTCACCCAAATATTTACACATAAAAGAATCCATTATATGATTCATATGATGGGAAAGGACAGAGGATTCTCTCTAATAGGAAAATAATAAAATGATATCACAACCCAATCCAAGAAGCCACAAATTATTATTATTCAATACATTTTTTCAACATGTCTCCTTTCAAATGGAATTCAAGCATAATCACACGTAACCCACACAACAACTCAAACACTATATCAACCAAAATCAAATAACACATCTCATCACAAAAACTTATATTAAACATTTTCACAAAGAAAACCTCTAATATAAGTTTTAAGGGGTTTATAGATCCTACCTTAACAAGATTCGAAGAATGAGTGAGTTGTACTTGTGAAGCTCCATTCAAGAACTCCCAAGCCTTTCTCTTCCAACTTACCCATCTCCCCTAAAACTAGGAGATTAAATGTATAGAACATATAAATGCCCAAACTAAAAAAATGTTCAGCACTAAATATAAAAGTACTTTGAATTAAATAGTAAGTTTCTAAGTTTGGATCATACTAAGAACATCTAGAAATTAGCTTACACTAATGTGTAACTGAACAGGATCTAAATTTTTTTATAAAAGTTGTAAGTAAAACAATAGAGTTCAAAAAAGATAAGTTAGATTTAAGTTCTCATGAACAAACATCTAGTTCCGCCCACTCTTCAATAACATGTAATATTTTCTCATGATCCTCACTATCTAGTCTCCATTTTTTTCATCCACGTGCATGTGGAATTGGATGAAGATGTAGGGCAGTAGCAATTACTAGGTGACTATACTAATATACCTTGTTCTCAGGTTGATAGTCAATAAAATGAATCCCATGTTGAACAATTTTGACTTGTTTGAGATATGTCCCTTGCACTACAACTAAACCTGCATGATAAACAACATGAACCAACTTGTTAAGACATACACGTAATGTATTTTCACTCAACTCAGGTATTATTTTGTTTTGGATTAAGGATAGAGCAATAATATTACCAAAAAGATGATAAGAGGCAGTACATCTGTGTGGCCAAGGAAGCCACCAAAATGATAATCGATACAGTCACCACATACTATATAAGATTATATTTACAATTTGTATCATATGTCAAGGAGTTGCAAAATCAAAGTCTGTTGTAGCATTCCTAATATGAACTAATATGCATCATCTAGATCCTCAAATTCTTCTGATGGATCAACTTGTGACAATGGAGCAGCTTCACAAATTTCCATATAAGATGTCTCAGAGTTAGAATAGGCCTCAAAATGTAGTACCCCATCATTATCAACATATATTTTCTAGTTCTCTAGATTAGAATGAAGTTCCTGTGTCATGTCAGCATTCTTTGGAGAATCATCTTTAGTTTTCCCTATAATAGCTAACTTGTTAAGTTCAAGCTACATGAGCTCCAATTCTTCATTGATGGTTTGGCAGGTTTGCCTAAAGCTTTGAAAGCCTTGACCTACACATTCTCCAGTAGCCATGTGGCCCAAGATATCCTCCTTTTCATTCTCTTTTTTCATGGCCTTTAACTGCTTAACCAATGAGACAACCACCTGCATATACATGTCGATTTGTGTGAGTCTCAAATTAGACCCAATGAGTGATCTTGGTTTGTCTTGAAAAATGTCTTCATTTCTCTTTTCCATAATGCCCATAGAACTTCAGTTGTCATGACCAGCCAAAAAAGATTAGTTTTAGTATCAAAATCAGATATACATCCTAATAAAATCCTAGTTCTTTCCAATGGATTAAAAACAGACTAGCCCACAACATTCCCCAAAATTAGATTCTAAACTTGAGAAGCAAAAGAGGATAATTAAAAAATATATGATCACAAGACTCAAAAGTATTACATAATTTGTAGACATAACTATTAGTCCCAAATGGTAGTTTATTTAACAGAAACAACCATCTAAAACACCCCTTCTTGGGTTCCAATGACCTGCCCCAAAGAGATTTGAACACTTGACTCAACATCTTAAGGCTTATGTCTAGATTCCAAGACTTGGCACAATGTTCCAAGATATGGATGAAGCCTGTGAGGATCCTATAGATCCTCTTCACCTCACACACTGACAATTTGCACCCATCCTTCCAACTTAGCCTGCTCAACTAGTCCTCCTCACTCAAAACACACGACTGACCAAGATCCTTTGAGAAGGTAGAGAGTACCACTGAGTAAGTCCTTTTTTGAGACTCCTTCAATCCAAATTCCTCTTTCGAAACATCCCAAGACTTGCAGCCAACACCAACTTGCAAATCTTTGAAGGAGGAAAAGCCAAGTTTATGCCATTTGAGACCAGAACACCCTTGAATAAGAGCCAATGGTTTTCCATTGTGTTTGAGGGCCCACCAAAAGGAATTATGAGAGCCCCATTGGATAGAGTAGTCACCACACATAGGAAAAACAATGAGCTTTCTATGACTTTCCCAAGCTTTCCAAATAGAAGCAAAAACCATTGACCTAGCTAGCTTAACTTTGAAATCCCCAAAAAGGTAATCATGAATGTGCAAGTTACCCCAACCCAGACTCCTCCTAGGCCTGGCCAATTTAATATTGTTCCTCACCAACACCTTCTAGGGCTCATTGCCCTCAAAAGAATTAATGATCCATTTTGATACTTGGTGGTGTTCACCTACGATTAGGGTTCTGAATTTGAGTTTGCAAGCTCCTGTGTTTATCCCTTCAAACCCTTAGTACCTTAGTTTGATTTTCCTCGGCCTCCATATAATGTTTTACTATTTTTTCCTATCGCACTTGGGAAAAATGTTAAGTTTTTGTATATGCAATTGCAAATGTATGTTTGCGGGCTTATGAAATCTCTATCGGCCTCCAAAAAATGATAAAGAAATGAGTTATATGCATTTTGGAATGCATATCGAGCTTGAAAAGGTGCATGTACAAGGGGGAATCTTTCACAGATTCCTGGGGATATTCGCTGCTTGTATATTGGCTCCACTTGTATATCGAGCTTGTATGTCTGAACATACATCGGCTACTTGCAAAGGTTGTTGTATCTCCAAGATACAAGCAAAATATACAAGGGTCCGCCTCATATGCAAAGTGAACAGCACGGCGGAGGTGCATTCGGTGGGGCCCGCAGGTATATGCAAGTAGAGTTGTAGATGTTCAACATACAAGGGGAATATGCATATCGAATATTCCAGTAAGATTCCCTGTTTGTATGTTAGGGAGGTTTGTATGTTTTCCTTTTTATTTTTGACATACAAACAAAGGATACATTCGCGAGATGCAAGCTAGATTCCAGGATGTTTCAAATTTGCCTTATGATGTGGCAAGATCTGCAGTTTGCATGTATGTTGGGTTTGTATATGTAACATACAACCCGATATACAAGAAGGTGGCATACAAGCTGCACGCGATGGATGAGTGAAATATAGTGAATAAGTATTTAAGGTCCGGCTTGTATACAAAGTGCTTGTATATGCTTTTGCATGTACAAGGCAATAAGTGCAAAAAGGACATGCAAGCCGGACCCGATTAGGATTCTAATTTGCTCTATAACAGTTTGGGGACCGCCTTGTATGATGAACAGTTGTATATGCATTTGCTCTTGCATATACAAAGGGTTTTTGAAAGTCAAAGGTAAGCAATTGTATATGCATTTGAGCATGCATATACAAGGGTGAAAAAGGCAAAATTAAAGGGAGAAAAGTTAGAGATAGAAACATGAGGTGCCTATGTGGCACGATTTCACTGGCTGATGACTTGTTCAACATTTTTGGGTATCGTTGATCGCAGCGACGGGAGGATGATCAACGGTCTTGTTTTGAACCTGTAGCGAAGGATTTTTCCTGAGTGTGTGCAGCTGATTTTGAGCGGGAAACTTTCAGAGGTACGCCGTTGCTACATTTCAGAAAGGTTGCGGGTAGCTAAGGCATTGATGGCGGTTTGTAGAGGATGATTGATGAAGTTGACAGGTCAACCATCCGACTGATGAAGAAAATCCTTGAGCGGCGGTGCTAATCCCAAACATACCTGCTCCCTCCTCTTTGTCTCTTTGTGGCATTAACTATTTGGAGCACCATTTCTCATGCATTGTATCTAGTGGATTTTTGATTTTCTTTGTAATTAATTTTGCTGAGTTTACAGTTTTGGTATAAAAGCTAAACTGTATTACTTTGTTTTTGTTGAAAACTGGACAAAATTCTGGTGCTGTAATAAAAAAATACAACTTCATTGGTGGCCCCGTTCTTGATGTCTTGTGAGTTTATGAGTCTCATGTTGTATGTTTCATGCATAAATTCATTGGTTTCATGCTATTTTATATGAGAAATGCTCTATGCATGTGTTTAATAATTTGTCTCCAAGTTGTTGGCATGTTTTCTTTTGAATCAAGATAGCTAAGGGTTGTTCAAGATTTAGGAATATAGTTTTTTCTGTATTGAATGTTTAATCTCCTACCTTTGTTCAAGGAACAAATTAAATGTTTTAGGTTAATCATTGAGAAGGCATGTTGCAGCAGGGATATCATTAAGTATGAATGACTAAACACCTAGTTTTGGGAAGCATCTATAAGGCAGGTGCTAAACAAGCCCCCTTGAAATCCAGTCATTAATATAGGTTTATGCTAACCATTCACATGTGTATGTCTACTGACTCTGAGCCCTGGATAGGCACAGATCTAGTCTTGTATTGAGGTTACACCCCAGGACCTAGTTTTGTATCCAAATACCAAAATCAAATTAAAACATCAAATACAAACCTTTAGGACATTAGAAGTAGTTTAGGACTAAAATCCTCTGTCTCACAACTGAACATAAGCCCAAAGCTAGCCCCTTTGCACTTATCTCACAGTTTTGGTCTACATAATAGAGGATTTATCTGCTTTGTGTCAACATCCCAGTAATATTCAGAGACATATCTTTTGGATGTTGAATAGGGACTACCCCCTTGGTTCTGTAGAGCCTAAAGAAGAAGAGGAGATATTTATAAAGTCTATCTCCTATACGGTTGGCCCCTGGCCCAAAAATCCTATTGACCAATGATGGCTACTTTGTAGGGATAACTGGGAACAAGCATCCAGTCTGGGAAAATAACCAACAGATTTGGCGACTTTGCTGGGGGTTGCTTTATGAAAGAACCCTGATTTTAAAAGAAAACAATTCCTAGTTGTAGGTGGCAACTCCGAATAAATCTCCCAGCCGGTAAAGTAAAAATTTGTATGCAAGGGAGAAGATCCCTGCGTAATCCTCTGTTTGAAGAGTTATCCATAAAAATGATGTATGAAAGAAAAGGGACTGTCCAAGCCAGTCAAGAGGGTTCTCCCAGAAGTAATGATAATATTCAAGACAATCCAGGGTCTTTAGAGCGGACAATACCTTATTTTTCAAACACTAAAGCTGAAATCCAGGATGTATATGAAAGACAACAAGGTAGTAATTTGAGAGTGAGATCAGAGGTGTTTTAGGAACACCCTTTCTTAGATCCCTCTGATAGGTTTGAAAAAGCTAAATCCCCAAGCGATGATAATGATGATCAGAATGTGATGAAACCTTCCTCTTCTATGCCTAGAGAGGAGGAATTAGCTGAAGAAATCAAGAGTTTGAGAGTAGAATTAGAATATTTGCAAGCAGTAAAAATTAGAGATGATATGAGACAGAAAGTGCATGCTCTTAGAACTGCTTGGAATGATTTAGTTCCCACCCTTGAGAATATAAATGTGTTGAGGAACCAGCGCATAAATGAAGTCAATGATCAGCATAATGATCAAAGACATAATGCAAATAATGCTAGAATACCATTAAATAATGTAAGAAATCAGAATGCAAATAAACATGTAAATGCAAATCAGTTTGACAGGCAACCTATGCAGTTGGACAGATTCAGACAACTGGTTTTTGATGGCATTCCTAGTTACCCAAATCTTATTGACAAACATGTGAGGCTGCAAGTGCCAAAGTTTTCAGGAAACAATACTATGTCAGGGGAAGACCATTTAAAAGCTTTTCAAAATATCATGGACAATTTTGAGGTTGAGCATGAAGATGTATTTATGAAATTGTTTATGCAATCCTTAGTTGATGAGGCTAGAGAATGGTACAGGGGTCTACCTGATAGGAGTATTTCATCATGGGATGACTTCAGGAGAATATTCAAAGAACAATATGGTGACAAAACTGATCCAAGTTTCTTTATTAATGAATTCACTGGCATTACCAAAGGATCAAATGAACAGGTTGCTGATTTCAATGCTAGATTCATGAAGGTACTAAACAAATTGCCATGTCACCTGAGGCCTAATGAACCAATGTGCATAGTGTTGTACATAAACACTTTTGATGCTAAAACAACTTATGGACTGAGGGATAAGGGTCTTGCTAGCCTAAGACATGCTTTCAAAATAGCAACTAATATTGAAAATAATAGAAAAGCGTCTAGTAAGACAAACAGAAGAGATGATGTCAAAATTCTGCAAAATCCAAATACTAAATCTCAAAATGCTCAGGTCAATGCATCTACTTCTGAGGATAAGTTAGATAAATTGACAACTATTTTCAAGGACCTGAGCTATAGAATGGCAAAAAATGAAAAGGGGGTTGGTCCTGACAGACAGGTTTACCAAAGGCAAGAAAGAAGACCATCATTACATGATATGCCATATAATACCAATTGGCATAATGGTAAACCCATTCTTCCAAACAACAACCCAAATCCAAGGACTCAAAATGTTAAAGAAATACCTGATCCTTTCAAGAAAGCTATTAATATTCTTAATGACACCCCATTGTGTATAATATGTCAGATGCCTCACTCACAGTCGCAATGTATGATTTCTCAATCTCTGTATAATAATGCCATTGCCTGTGATGAATGCAATGAGCCGCACTACATGGAGGATGATAATGTCAACATGTTGTCTACAAACAGGGAGTATCCTTCTCATGATGTTGATGCAAGCACAAATAATGAGATTCAGGTTTGCCAGCAATTTCCCTGTGATGAAGATGATGAAGATAATTATGCTTATGCTCAGGACTCACACAATTTTTTGAATAACTTGAGGAGGCCTTCTGATGAAGAGATTAGAGCCCTCACAGCTACAGTGGTGGCTCAAGTCAAAAGTAATTACAATCTTAGAGGTAAAGCTCAGGTAAGCATCTCACACCAACCAGAGAACACCTTTGTAAATCAACCAATGCATAGTCATAAAGGGACTAAACCACAAAAGAAGAAATGGAGCACTAACAAGCAGAACTTTAAGCAAAAAATAGGTCATGATTCTCAAGGACCAGAAAATAGAATTCCCTAGGCTGATGATCAAAGCAAAAAATTTTAGATCAAAGATGACAGCCAAGGAACCATAAAGGTTAAAGCTAGATCATCTCAGGATAAAAATAAAACTGTGGAACAAGTTACAATTGTTATACAAAATTATGCTCCGTTTGACATAACTCAGGTCTTATCCCAGGTAAAGGTTTCTGTTCCATTGATGGAGCTGAGGAAGGTAGAAGAATTCAGAAATAAAACATTGTCCTTGATTTCAGGAGTACCTTGTCAAGCTGATCAGAATATTGAGACTCGGGGTAAGAAACAAGCCATGTGTATTGATGAGGATGAGACTCCTGAAGTATATTTGGGGGTGACCATGACAAAATGCCCATCACAGGTTGAACCATTTTATGTCTCCCTTGTTATCAATGGAAAAGTGATTAAGAATTGTATGCTTGACTCAGGAGCATCAACGAATATCATGCCTTTGGCCATTATGCAGCAAGCTGGATTAAAAATAGACAAGGCATGTGGGAAGTGCTATGCCATGGATGCTAGAGAAGTACCTATCATTGGAATTATGAAAGATGTGGACTTCAGACTGGCAGCATATACAGAAAAAACCTACAAAATGAACATAACAATTGTTGATATCAAGCCACAATATGGTATGTTGTTGTCAAGAAGGTGGGTGCCATTGATTGGTGGGAGTATGCAATTGGACTTTTCATATGCTCTTATCCCGATGAATGGCAAGGATGTCAAACTGATTAGAGAAGAAAGATCACTAGACATGGTTGAGGGTCGAGAGTCAGAGGAGCATATATGTTTTGTGAACACTGACTGTGATAATTTTAGAGTTGTCTCGAGTGATCAAGAAGGTAAAGAGAAAGATATGTGCATTCAGGAGTCTAACCAATAGGATATCTTGACCATGTATTTCGATGGAGCTTGTTCGAAGGAAGGTTCTAGTGCTGGAGTTGTATTTTTGCCTCCAGTAGGTAAACTTCTAAAATTTTCTTTCTTGTTGAAGTTTGCCTATACAAACAATATTGTAGAGTATGAAGCCCTATTGTTAGGATTGAATGTAGTTTTGAAGCATGGAATCAGGATGCTCAAAGTATTTGGGGATTTAGAGTTAGTTGTTTCCCAAGTCAGAGATAAGTATGCATCAAAGAATAAAAGGTTAAAATAGTATAAGCATGCTATTTGGGATACAATTGAATTGTTTGATGCTTTTTCAATAAACTGGATTAAGAGATCAAAAAATGTCAGGGCATATTTTCTAGCTAATGTGGCCATAAGACCAGATGATATCACTCTGTCAGACGTAAAAAATGTTGAAGTCAAACTTAGACTTGCAGTACCAGATAACATATGCAGCTGGCAGGTGTTTGATGATGACAAAGATTTGCTAAGATTTCTACATCGCATTGATGAATATGAAAACCAAGAAGTAGCTTTTCAAAACTTTGTAGAAGTTGTGAATGGGAAAGAAATTCTCTTAGGGAAGGAGGTAATTCAACTCAAAACAAATAAAATACCTAGAGGGCTGGTTGCTTTAGAGAGAGCTTTTGACAATAGGGACCAATTTGTTACAAAGGCATCTCCAACAAATAAGAATGATTTAGAAGAAATAAACTTGGGGACATCTCACGCCCCCAAGAAGGTATCTATTGGCAAACAACTCAACCACACATAGAAACTATGCTGATTGCACTACTGAAAAAATATAAGCATGTTTTTGCCTAGTCATATGAAGACTTGAAAGCCTATAGAGAGGATTTATTTCAGCATGAAATCCCTTTGAAGCCTGGAGCTAAACCATTTAGACAAAAATAAAGACCTATCAACCTAACTTTAGCTCCAAAAATGCAAGAAGAACTTATGAAGCTTAGGGAGGTTGGAATAATCATGCCTATCATACACTCAACTTGGGTGTCCAACCTTGTTCTAGTCAGAAAAAAGAATGGTGACATAAGACTTTGTGTGGAATTTAGAAATCTAAATGTATCTTCTTTGAAGGACAATTATCCATTGCCAAACATAGAAGCTATGTTACAGAAAGTGACTGGCTGTGAACTTTTATCCATGATGGATGGATTTTTAGGGTACAATCAGGTGAAGGTGAAATAATCTAAACAATTTAAGACTGCCTTCACCACTCCATGGGGAACCTACGTATATGTGAGAATGCCATTTGGACTGACAAATGCAGGTGCTACATTTCAGAGGGCTATGGATGTTGCTTTTGCAGGATTGATTGATTCAATCCTAGTTGTATATCAAGATGACTTGACAGCTTAGTCAAAAAAGGAAGAGCAACACTGTATGCACTTAGAAAAAATCTTTATTAGAGCATTGGAATATGGCATCTCACTCAACCCAAAGAAATGTGCTTTTGGGGTAGTGGAAGGAAAATTGCTTGGTCACATTATTTCCAAGGATGGAGTCAGAATTGATCCTGAGAGGGTAGCTGCAATTGACAAAATTTAGATCCCTAAAACAGTGAAAGGTGTCTAGTCCTTCTTTGGGAAAATTAATTTTGTTAGAAGATGTGTGTCTAACTTTGTAGAGACCACAAAAGAAATCTCTAAAATGTTGAAGAAAGGCACAACTGTCAAATGGGAAGATGAAGCAACTAAATCATTTCAAAACATCAAAGAGGCTATAAAAATGGCTCATGTGCTAAAATCTCCTAATTTTTTTAAGCCATTTTAGCTGTTCTCATTTGCTTCTTACCATACTATAGCTGCATGTTTGTTGCAAAAAAATGCAGAAAGTTTTGAACAACCTATAGCTTTCTTTAGCAGGTCATTGCAGGCTACTGAATTGAAGTATGATATCATGGAGAAGCAGGCATATGCACTGGTTAGAGCAGCCATGAGCTTCAGGTCATATTTGGTAGGCTCTCAGATAATTGCATAAGTGCCTCATGCAGCAGTTAAAGATATCTTTACTCAGCAGGAAGTAATTGGAAGAAGATGTAGATGGATAAATAAATTGCAGGAGTTCAACATTGAAATACAGATCACTAAATTGGTAAGAGGACAAGGTTTGGCAAAACTAATGACAGTCAAATCTAGAGGCATGCCAAGTGAATGTAGTGCATAATGAAGTTATAAATATGTCAGAATCTGAATGGTATAAGGACAGTACATTAGTTGCAAGATTTGAACTATTCTTCCCATCTCAGTGACAATCAGAACAGGACCTTGAAGCTACAAGCTATTAAATACATCATTGTTCAAGGAGAGTTGTATTGGAAAAATCCTGATGGTGTATTACTCAGATGCATGAATGAGGATCAGGCTAAGGATATTCTAAGTGATATGCATGATGGAGTGTGTGGTGGACATTATACTGCCTAGACAATGACCCACAAAATTCTTAGAGCAGGCTATTGGTGGCCAACTCTTTTCTCAAATACACACAGAATGGTAAGAAAATGTGATCCTTGCCAAAGGTTCTCTGGGAAGCTAAAATATGAAGGTGCATTGCCCCTTAGGACTGTAACTATGGAAGCTCCATTTTAGCAATGGGGAATTGATTTTATAGGGGAAATCTCAGAAAAATCAAGTGGAGGATATAAGTGGATTTTGGTAGCTACTGATTACTTCACTAAATGGATCGAAGCCATTCCAACTAAAAAAGCTACAAGTAAAGTGGTGATGGATTTCATTCTAGAAAATATTGTTATTAGATTTGGAGTACCAGTTAAAGTGGTCACATATAATGCTATGTGCTTCAGGTCTTGTGAATTTATTAATTTTTGCAACAATTATGGAATAAATTTGTTACACGCATCACCATATCATCCACATGGAAATGGTGAAGCAGAATCAAGCAACAAAAGCCTCATGAAAATTGTCAAAAGGATGGTAGGTAAAAACAAAAGGGCTTGGGATTCAAAGCTAAAAATGGCATTATGGACTAACAGAGTGACAGTCAAGAAAGCAACTGGAAGGTCACCTTTTGAATTAGTATATGGTGCAATAGCTAAATTGCCTATAAACAACCTCCTACCAGTCTATAAATTCATACAAGAAAATGAAGAGGAGATTGAGGACTCGATGACTGAAAGAATAAATCAGCTGATTGCACTAGATGAAATGAGAAGAGGGGCACAGGAAACAAACATCAAGAGACAACAAAAGGTAAAATATTTCTTTGATAAAAGGGCTACAGAAAGAAAGTTTCAGATAGGTGATTTGGTCCTTGTATGGAATGCAAGGAGCCAGGATAAGGGCAAACATGGTAACTTTGAGCCCTTGTGGATGGGCCTGTACCAAGTCAACGACACTCATGGAGAAGATTCCTATTTTCTCTAGGCCATAAATGATTAGCTACTAGAATTGCCTGTGCATGGTTAGTTCCTCAAAGCCTTTTTCTCATAGACGAGAACCTTTGTGCACACTGTAAACTAGATGTAAATGTTTTGTACATGCCTTGTATAGTTGGTCATGTTTTGAATTTTGTGTTTTGTCTGGTCTGCCTAGAGTAGTTTGGTTCTCGTTGCAGTCTTGCGTCTACACATCCCCAGTCGGAGCCACTGGTGGTGTTCACCTAGGATTAGGGTTCTGAATTTGAGTTTGCAAGCTCCTGTGTTTATCCCTTCAAACCCTTAGTACCTTAGTTTGATTTTCCTCAGCCTCCATATAATGTTTTACCACTTTTTTCCTGTCACACTTGGGAAAAATGTTAAGTTTTTGTATATGCAATTGCAAATGTATGTTGGCGGGCTTGTGAAATCTCTATCGTCCTCCAAAAAATGATAAAGAAATGAGTTATATGCATTTTGGAATGCATATCGGGCTTGAAAAGGTGCATGTACAAGGGGGAATCTTTCATAGATTCCTGGGGATATTCGCTACTTGTATATTGGCTCCGCTTGTATATCAGGCTTGTATGTCTAAACATACATCGGCTACATGCAAAGGTCATTGTATCTCCAAGATACAAGCAAAATATACACGGGTCTGCCTCATATGCAAAGTGAACAACGTGGCAGAGGTGCATTTGGTGGGGCCCGTCAGTATATGCAAGTGGATTTGTAGATCTTCAACATACAAGGGGAATACATATCGAATATTACAGTAAGATTCCTTGTTTGTATGTTAGGGAGGTTTGTATGTTCGCCTTTGTATTTTCGACATACAAATAAAGTATACATTCACGAGATGCAAGCCAGATTCCAGGATGTTTCAAATTTGCCTTATGATGTGGCGAGATCCACAGTTTGCATGTATGTTGGGTTTGTATATGCAACATACAACCCAATATACAAGGAGGTAGCATACAACCCCGATGCAATGGAGGAGTGAAATATAGTGAATAAGTATTTAAGGTTCGGCTTGTATACAAAGTGCTTGTATATGCTTTTGCATGTACAAGGCAATAAGTGCAAAATGGACATGCAAGCTAGACTCGATTAGGATTCCAATTTGCTCTATAACAGTTTGGGGTCCGCCTTGTATGATGAACAGTTGTATATGCATTTGCTCTTGCATATATAAAGGGTTTTTGAAAGGCAAAGGTAAGCGATTGTATATGCATTTGAGCATGCATATACAAGGGTGAAGAAGGCAAAATCGAAAGGAGAAAAGCTAGCGATAGAAACATGAGGTGCCTACGTGGCATGATTTCATTGGCTGACAAATTTGTCAACTTTTTTGGGTACCGTTGATCGCAGCGATAGGAGGATGATCGACGGTCTTGTTCTGAACCTGCAACGAAGGATTTTTCCTGAGCGTGTGTGGTTGATTTTGAGTGGGAAACTTTTAGAGGTATGTCGTTGCTACATTTCAGAGAGGTTGTGGGTAGCTGAGGCATTGATGGCAGTTTGTAGAGGATGATCGATGAAGTTGACAGGTCAACCACCTGACTAATGAAAATCCTTGAGCAGCGGTGCTGATCCTGAACATACCTGCTCCCTCCTCTTTGTCTCTCTGTGGCATTAACTATTTGGAGTGCCATTTCTCATGCATTATATCTAGTGGATACCTGATTTGCCTTGTAATTAATTCTGTTGAGTTTACAGTTTTGGTATAAAAGCTAAACTATATTACTTTGTTTTTGTTGAAAACTGGACAAAATTCTGGTGCTGTAATAAAAAATGCAACTTCATCGGTGGCCCTGTTCTTGATGTCTTGTGAGTTTATGAGTCTCATGTTGTATGTTTCATGCATAAATTCATTGGTTTCATGTTGTTTTATATGAGAAACACTCTGTGCATGTGTTTAATCATTTGTCTCCAAGTTGTGGGCATGTTTTCTTTTGAATCAAGATAGCTAAGGGTTGTTCAAGATTCAGGAATATAGTTTTTTCTGTATTGAATGTTTAATCTCCTACATTTGTTCAATGAACAAATTAAATGCTTCAGGTTAATCATTAAGAAGGCATGTTGTGGCAGGGATATCATTAAGTAGGAATGACTAAACACCTAGTTTTGGGAAGTATCTGTAAGGCAGGTGTTAAACAAGCCCCCTTGAAATCTAGTCATTAATATAGGTTTATGCTGACCATTCACATGTGTATGTCTACTGACTCCGAGCCCTGGATAGGCACCGATCTAGTCTTGTATTAAGGTTACACCCCAGGTCCTAGTTTTGCATGCAAATACCAAAATCAAATTAAAACTTCAAATACAAACCTTTAGGAGATTTGAAGTAGTTTAGGACTAAAATCCTCTGTCTCACAACTAAACATAAGCCCAAAGCTATCCCCTTTGCACTTATCTCATAGTTTTGGTCTGCATAATAGAGGATTTATCTACTTTTTGTCAGCATCCCAGTAATGTTTAGAGACATATCTTTTGGATGTTGAATAGGGAATACCCCCCTTGGTTCTACAGAGCCTAAAGAAGAAGAGGAGATATTTATAGAGTCTATCTCCTGTACTGTTGGCCCCTGGCTTGGAAATCTGGTTGACCAATGATGGCTATTTTATAGGGATAATTGGGAACAAGCATCCAGTCTGGGAAAATAACCAACAATACCAAAGCCATTCCTTCGAGTCTGAGATCCTTCAATCCAAACCCTCCCAACTCCTTCCCCATGTAGCACCACTCCCACTTAACACAATGCCTCTTCCCACTTCCTTTCCCATTAGACTAGAGAAAGGACCTAATAAATTTTTTAATGCATTTTGATTGCATGTTGGAAAAAAGCCACATAGAAGCATAGAAAACTGTGTAGGCTGATAAAATATTTTGATAGGATTAAAACCTCCCTGCCAATGATAATGCCTGCCTATTCCAACTCTTTAATTTAATCTTAATTTTTGCATATAACCAATCCTACATATGTTTCAAAGAGGGATCCAATGCAAAAGGGATGCCTAAGAACCTTACCATTTTCTTAAGACTAGCCCTTTGCCAAACCTCCAAGTCCAACCACCCAGGGGGAGCCTCATCCCAGCCAATAAGGGTGGACTTGCTAAAAGAAATTTTTGCCCCAGAGGTAGCATAGAACTTAGCCAATCTGAATTTCAGGATGTTAAGATTCTCTTCCTCAAGGACTGGGTAAATTGCAGTGTCATTTGTGAATTACATATTCATCAATGTTTCACCATTAGGTAGTATTATGCCTTTGAAAGGTCTAGGAAGTTTATCTATTCTAAGGATATAGTATAAAACTTTAGATGCAATAACAAATAGGGAAGGTGCCAGAGGGCACCCCTGTCTTATAGATCTCCCCATTTGAAATAGGTTAGTAAGTTCCCCATTTATTTCAACTTGGACAAAAGCATCACTAAATAGCATTTTCACCATTTTTACAAATTCCCCTGGAAAGCCAAATGCCTGAAGTACACAAACTATAAAAGAACATTCAATTCTATCATAGGTTTTATCAAAGTCTAACAAAAGAATTCCAACATTCTGACCAGTCTCTTTGGCCCAATGAGTTGCTTCCCAACTAGTGAACAGATTCTATAGGATGTATCTGCCTTTAGTAAACCCGGTTTGAGTAACATTGATGATAGAAGGCAAAACTTCCACTAACCTATTTGCCAATAGCTTAGCTAAAATCTTATAGGACACATTTAGTAATGTAATAGGTCACCAATTTTTTATATTAGACTTATCCCCTCCCTTGGGCAAAAGCTTGATAACTCCCCTATTGATGTCCTTGCCCAAGGAACCGACCTTAATAGTCTCTTCATAGACTTCTAATAGGTCATCAACCACCCAATCTGAGTTCACTTTGTAGAACTCCATAGGCAAGCCATTAATCCCAGGAGATTTACCAGAGCTCATAGAAAAGATGACATTCCTAACTTCCTCCTTGGAGATGCACTGTTTCAACTTACCAGCCATATAATCATCAATCTTCCTTGGGTAGATCTCTTCATAAAGCCTCTTGGCTTCCACACAATTCTAAGTCCCATCCTCCACTCTAAACAGGTCTTTATAGAATTTTTTAAGCATTTCTTTAATACTCCCCTGATCTGTATACATTGAACCATTTTTTGCTATCATCTCCACATGCTCTTGCTTGAATTTGTTTCTCAGCATGTTGAAAAAGTACTTGGAGCCCCTATCTACATCTTTAACCCAGTTAAGTCTAGCTCTATTTTTTGCACTTCGAGCCCTCAAATTTTCAAAAAATCTGAGCCTATTTTTAATAACACACATGGAAGTAACCAAGTTATCATCAAAGGGATTATCTTGTATCTTTTTTATTAATCCAAAAATTGACTTTGGAGCTTTTTTTCTTCCCTTCTAGAGTCCAAGGCAAACTTCTTTCCACAAACCTAAAAAACACCTTGACATGCCTTGACTAGTTCAGTCCAATAGTTCCTGGTAGAGCTATGGGGCAGTTTTTTTTAATGATATTTCAATTGATACAATACCTTGTATACACTCACTTTCTAGAAGCCTGACATTTAACTTAAAATATTTAGGAGATTTTTCCTTAGTTGTCATATCATGGGTAATGAAAAATACTTCAGCACAGATTAGGTGATGATCTGATAGAGAACTGGGCAAAACTTTTACCACGTTATCCCCTTGAGAGAACTTAAACTGAAAACATTCTTTGTTGGCATAAAACCTATCCATCTACAATATATTCTCCTGCCACCAGTCTGAGCATTGCACAAAGAATACCAAATACCTTTACTCCTACTCTTGGAACCTTCCAATGGATCCACTAATCTGAGAGCCTTCTTCAATTTGAGCCAAAAATATTTCTCATTACCTTTCCAATCGAAGATCCTACCTCCTACTTTGTCCTCCTTGTTTTCCACCATATTGAAATCCCTGGCAAAAATCCAAGGAATCTTAGGAAGATTGGAGGCAAGCCAATCCCACAAAGACCCCCTCTCTTTATAATCATTAGAAGCATATATAGAGTAAATCCCAAATTTGTCTCCATTCTTATCAAAGCTAACCCATGCAACCCTATTGCAAGGAGAGATCCCTATTTGCAACATAAAGGAACCCCACTCAGGATTAATAAGAATAGTTGTACCTCCTTTGCCTTTATTATGGCATGTGTGTACTTTAATGGAATCTTTCCAAATGAAGCTCAAAGCATTATCTAGCTGGAAATTCACAGCTTTGACTTCTTGAAGCAATAGGAAGTCCAAGTTTTTGTGTTTATTGACCAAATCCCTCACTATGTACTTTCTATCAGGGGTCTCTAACCACCCTAACATTCCAGCTAAGGAATTTCATGAAAATAAAAGGGGAATTTCAACCATAGCTTCATGGGGTAGCCTCTTTTGCAACCCCCATTTTGTCAAAACTTTTGGGGAGCTTCCCTTCCTTTACTCTTTTAGCCTCATTCACAATCTTCTTAACATATTTCCTTTTTTTTCTGCCACCCTCCACCTTAGGGCATTCAACAACATTCTCAACTTCACAAAAGGCATCTTGATCATTCATACTTACCTTTTCGGGGATTCCAGAGCTAAACTTGCCCTAATCAGGAAGCCCAATCTCATTGACAAGCCCCTTCATTTTCCTTGTTAAAATATCATCTCTAATTTTGATTAAAGCTAAATGCTGAGAATTTTTTTAAAGGGGTAGGACCAAAATTGCCCACCAAAGAGTCGTTCTTCTTTCTGTCCTCAGAGCCCAACCCAATAGTAGCTTGCTCAAGGCTAACATCAATGGGGTTCTCCTTAGCCTTAAGCACAGAGTCCCAAATATCTTTCTCTCCCCCCATAAGAGTGATCATAGAATCTAACACATTAGCTTTCAAACTAATTGCAAGGGCACAGTCATTGGAAGGCATAGGGGAAGACTCCAACATTTTAGAGCTCTCAAACACTATCTTTTCTTTACCCATAGAAGGAGAAGGAAAGGGTGTAGATTCCACAAATTTGGGGGAATCCAAAGGAGAAACCTCAGAGGAAACCTCCTCTAACTTGAGCTTTTCAAAACTATTCCTGATTTCCCTTATAGATCCTTCTAAAGCACCCGGGACAAGAAGGGGGGGCTGAGGACACAAAATGGGCTTGGGTGCCAAAGGTGAGCCCTTCACAGAATCAACAACTGGGACCATCCTCTATCAAGAATCCCCCGCACCCAATCCAGGGTTGTTTTCACCACCCTTCTCAAAATGAAGGTTATTACTTTTAGCTTTTAAAATCAGGGAGTTCCTCCTAATGTGGCCATCAATTTTATAGAGGAAGTAGGCATTAAGGCCTTTGAGACCTGAGATTTTATAGGTCATAGATTTGTTTCCAATATTTAAACACAACACTTCTAGGATAGAGATCCCTAGTTTAAGAGACACCAAGACTCATATCCATGTGTGGCAGGGTGACCCAAGAGTCCTCAACCCTCAAAATTTTGCCAATAGGCTCAATGAATTTTTCAAGAAAAGGCCATAGCTACATAGGAACATTTTTAATTAACAACCACCTTATGACTGAACAAAACTTAAGATCATGCATGCAAGCCTCAGGACTCTAAGAGAAAGCTTTAAACAATGAATTTCCAACATTCCACATGCCTTTGTACAAAATTTTCTTTTGCATTCAATGGTTTTTAAGAATAATGACAAACACCCCTTTTGAGATCATTCCGCAAAATGAAATATAAACCCCCAATTTCTTCCCTCAAGCTGAAAATAACTAGTTATCAAAAAACTTTCTTGAAGGCAAGTTATTACAATCCAGACACACAAAGAAGAGTGCTACATTCTTCAGTCTATTCTCTTCTGCGTTAATAGCATGCAACATACCGTCATTGGCCTGAAGAATGAGTTTTCGAGGCAAACCAGAATCCTTACCTCCACTCCTCTTCTCTGTTGCCTCTTCCCCTTCTCCTCTGCCAACCCCACCACCATCTACACCCTCCTCTCCAACCTTTTGTGCCAAGAAGTGTGAATCTTGGGGCGGAGGGGCGGCATCATCATAGTCCAGGGCCTCCTTCAATGAATTTCCTGTAGCCTCAGCTCCACCATTTTGTCCTGTATCTATATTTGAATGCTCACCTGACTTGGCCATAACCACCGATGGCTAAGGAGTAAATGCCCCAACCAAATTCATGCACCCCCATCCCCCTTCGCATGTGCCAAGTCTAAAGAACCTAGAGAGCAGTGGGCAGGAAAATCTAGACAAGAAATTAAAAAAAAATAGTTACTAAATTAAAATGGAACCCAAGCCAAAAACTATGAAACCAATATTAGACTTTGATACATTTAACTAATCTACAAGGTTAGAAGACATTGAAGAATCTACGAGAATTGTAGATAAGAAAAAGAAGACCAATAGGACCAATACTTGTATCAGAGAGCAACTTTACAACTTGTTCATGGAGAGGAACCAGAACCCTCGAACAACTTGCAGAGCCCTCCTAAGTTTCTTGATTAATATTTTGTCCTCCCAGGTATTATTTAATGTAAAACTAGGTTTAATGTATATACATATATATATATATATACATATATATATATTTGAATGTGACCCACCTATGGGAAACAACATTTCATCACTTGTTTCAGGTCATGTTAGCTTCTTCCTCTCTTCTGTGCAACACATTAAATAATAACTAACACCTTCTATGTTTCCAGGCTCTGCTATGACTGCAAAAACATCTCCTAGAGTACACACCAAATTTACATGGTTCAAAATTTGTAAAAAAACTAGAACTGTCTAGACTAAATTATAATCATTAAATTTAACTCATCAAGTACTAAACTAAATAAATAACTATACATGTGAACAATATATTTACATTAAATTTATCAAATTGTACTTGTACATACATACATACCTTTTCTAATCAATCCTAAAATATGGTCATAATCAATTGAAATCAAAGGAATGTCTTCAAAGCCTTCATCCTCATCTTCGTCGTATGTGTCAGAAATGACTCATGGCACCACATTCCATTCACTAACATATCCACATTGTTGGTTGGTGCATGCATCAAAGTTTTCCAAAATACACTCATCACAGAAACAAGAGTAATCCCTCGTGTATAATTTCCATCTGGGGCAATCATCTATACTCATGACATAATGCAAAGATCTTGTTTTGTCTACCCTCTTGCATCCATGCTTCGATCTTCTATCCACACCTAAATACATAAAAATTATAAAAAATTTACATATATATAAATTTAATAGAAATTCATTTAAAATAATTGAATTTACTTGATTTTAAATTTAAACTTAAATACAAATTCAAACACACACACACACACAATTTAAAGTTTGAAATTTTCATTTATGTAAAATTTATATATACATACCTGATATCTCCCAAAACACTCTACGTGGGATGTATCGATTTGTTCTTGAAGATGTGTCGGCCTTGTAGTGCCCCTCCATTCTCACCATGGATGTGTAGGTAGTTGGCTTTGGAACTTGGAGGTGAAGGTAAAATAGTATGTATATTTAAAGAAAGTTAAAATAGACTTCCAGGAGGGAGCCTAATCCTAAGGGGGGAGAGTGTAAGACCCCGTCCCTTGTGGCCTTATTGATGCTGCTAGTCATTGATGGTTTATGTCCTATATTTTATGATCTTTTATGTTGAAAAATATACATTAGTGATTATTGTTCCTATACATCAAGTTGCGTATACTTTGATTGTTAACTAACTAACTAGTGGTTGTTGTGATTTCATGTGATATCTAGATGAGTTATATTCGTTATCTACGTAAGTATGCAATGATCGAGATGTTTCGTTGTTGGTAATATTATTATCCATATCAAATAGATTGCATATACATTAGGTGATTTTATTTTATGAGTGTGAGTAAATGTGAATATATAGGTAATGATTGATATTAAATATTTACTTGTAGTAGTATTTGTTACATGTTAATTAGATTATTGATAAGTGGTAATATTTTGATATTAAATAGTAAGATCAATCATTGGTTGACTCTAAAAGATATTATGCAAGTAAAGAGAGTTAAATTATACTTGTGTGGATTTAATCCTCTATTTGATTATCATTCTTAGAAGGTTATTTTTCATATACCATTTGTTTTAATTACTATTAATTATGAGAAGTGTTGACACTTTTGGTTGAATATACAGGGAAAAGAAAATGGCCAATGTTGATGAAGGGGTCACTTAGCTAATTCCCTTATGTTATTCTTGCAAATATTCTTTTACCTTGTTTGGCAAGGGTTGTGCATGTGTGGGAGGTTGTTTTGTTAGACCCTTGAGTCACCTTTTTAAATCTGGTTACTTATTGTATGTTTTATGAAGTCTTTATGTGGTTTTAATTCTATAAAAAGTTTCCTAGGTGGTAGGTCTATGGGTTAGGGGTCCTTTTATTCCACAAAACCTCTTAAATAAAAAACCCACTCTAATTATCCACTTATAAAAAGTGGCAAAAATTCAAGTTGGTTGGGTGGTTGGGAAGTTATGGGGAGTTGGTTGCCTTTTTCCTTCTATATATATTCTTTCTCTTTGAAAGGAGAGGGGGCTTTTCTCTTTGTTGATCCTTGTTTAAATGGGTAGATGTGATTGAAATCTATGTGAAGACTTAATTTTGGATGTTTTGTGTGTTGGGGTTTGTGTGAGTAGAAACTCCATCTTGTTGAGTTCAACATGAATAACCATTTTTGTGTGTTAAAGTTAAGCTTGAGTTATGTGAATATTTGTGTCATGTTTGGAAATGTAAGCTATATATGTTGGAAGAGCTATGTGACCCTTAGAGCTCAAGGGTGGATTGAGAATCAATCCTATGGTTGGGAGGAGAGCTTGGGGCCATATTGTTGTTTTGTTGTCCTCTTCTTTCAAGAGATTATTAATGACAATAATATTACATTTTCTATATTAGGTTCTTTTCTATATGCTTTGGGACAATATGTCATTTACAAATTAAATTGATGTAGTTCAACTATAATACTTTGATGATGTAGAGGAAGGACTCAAACAAGACTAACTTAACAAATATCAATAAAATTTGATGCAACAAAAAGAAATGGAAAGTAGATTCAATTTAATTTCTTTCCCAATTGGTTTTAGACAAGTATAGTGTCGTACAGGTCTGTACTATGCACGAGAACAACAGAAAACATTTGGAAACTGTAGAAAATTCAAGTCTTCATTCAAAGATTCTTGTTCAACCTGCACACCAACTCTCCGTTCAACTTGGAGGATCATATTTATTCTTGTAAAATCAAGTTATGCCCCCAACTAACCCACAACTAAAATTTAAGAACTATTAAAAAACTTTTAAAAATTTGTCATTTGACAAGAAAAGTTGTTATGACAACTTTTGACAATTTTTTCATTTTTTTTCAACTAAATGACTCCAAATGACTTGTATTGGCCTAAAATTGTCTTATTAACATTGAACACCTCAAAATAAGATAAAAACTCAAACTTTGCCTCCTATAGGCATCAGGTCCTGAGGGTGCTCTTGCACCATTTGATCTACTTGTGTGTATGTCTGTAGCACAATGGATCTAAATATATGTAAATAGCTTAATCATGTAGATGCTTTTCAAAATATAGTATAATGGTAAGATAGTTGGTTCATTATTCAATATGAGTGATATGATCAAAATGGAGCTTTTGTTATGAATGGATCTACCTCATTGGTTATGAATTTGGATAGGGTAGAACTATGTAGAAATGTATAATATATGTCTTGTGATTTATTCTAATCTTTATCCATGTGAGATATATGTTCTTGTAGAGAAGAAACAATACTATCCATGATATGTGAGATGTATTATCTAATGGTTGTATTGTGACACCCATTTGGGACTAAGTTTATTTAATTTGTATTTCTTCTTGAACATAGTACATTGTATTAGATGAATGTGGAAACAATACTTTAAGATGATAAAAACTCATTTAATGCATGATCATTGTTCGCTTTAAGCATGTACAAGGAATGGTATGGTTGAGTTTATGTCTAAATAAGGAATTAGTTTTCTAACTCATTCATGTATGAAAAATGAGATTATGCAATTAATGGTAAGTAGCTTTGAATATAGACATTGTGTTTGCTTCATGGATAAGCATAGTTAATGGTGATATTTGGTGAGTTGCTATTTTGAGTTAGACCACCTAATTTTGTTATGTGAAACCTTAAGAGAACTAATGAAAATTATATAAGGTAGATAGTTCTTGTTTTTTGTCTCATTCAAATATGAGTATATTGATTTGTTAAAGACTCTAGAGTGAGATTTAATCTTTTATTAATCATAAAGTTGCAAGTTCATGTCCTGAACTACGAAGTCTCTTTCCTACGTGTACGTAGGCAAGGCCATCATGGATGAGCCCCCAATACATTAGGTCGGCCCCTTAAGGCTTTAGGCTAGTATATAGTTCTCTTTTATGTTTATTGATAATCTTTGTGGAACTAATGTTGACTTTTAGATGCACAGATACAGGTCTATTAGTTGAGTAGATTACTAGACAAAAGAACATGTTTTTCCACTATGCTAAGGATGACCTTATGCTTCTTACTATAATTATTTGTAAATGCATGAGAGATGTCTTGTTCCTGTTTGAAAAGATCTCTTATCATGTATTTGTAAATTGGGATGTATCTTCGTTGTATCTCTTTATGTAACCTTTGTTTTTTATAATCTTGATTTGTGAGTAACCCAGTTGAGGAACCTTAGAGGACCCAAGTTTAGATTATTATGTTATTTTATGCATTCTATTATTATTTTCATTTAAAAAAAAATTATTCCATTAATTTGACCTTGTTTAGTGTTGTCCTCTATGGTTCCTTGGTAGGGGCATTATAGGCCTCATTTGATGCAAAGTGTTTCTTACACCATTCAACAACATCATGTGCATTGTCTATATGATCTTTTGAATAACTCATTGATGCTTTCTTAGAGCAAGTTTGATGCAAGCTCTTGTGCCATCATGTTCACCCTTTCCATGCCCACTGTCAAAGAAACTCCAAACATGTATTTTGTAACTTCAATGATATCTACATAGTGCATAAAATGGTTGAGTTATGCTTCACATCCATCTGACCATACAAAATGCTTTTCAATTTTTACATGCCTACTTTTCAAATTCTCAAAAAAATTCAAAAAGCAATGTTGTACAAAAAGTGTGTCATGCTCTTTGTCATCACTAATATAAAAGTGATATTCTTTCTTAATGACTCGTTTGTCATTTGTACCCTCAACACCATCCAAATCCAATTGTGCATGTCAATAACACACATGCACCATAATAGTGATCTACTTTGAAAAGTAATAATTTGATTGAATCTCTTTTTGATGTACAAAAGAATAATTTTATGCAAAGTATACTACTGATAGAATTGTTCTAGGTGAGAAAGTATCTCTTAATGTTTGAAACTGTTGTGCTTACCACCTAGCAAAAAAGGCATGTTGTATGTATGGTTGTATCAATTTTTGAAAATATTCCATAAATGTTCCAATAGGCATCTCCTCTTCTACATGGTTTAACCTTGTGGATTCTTTCCCAAAAATTATTTGAAACTTTACATACTTGTAACTCTTGCAATTAACTATCTTTGTTGGGTCAGTATCTTCATTTCTCAAAGGTAATTTAGCCAAATTTCCACATGTTTCACAATGTCCTTTTATGTAGTTTATTTGATCAATTACATTATCACATAAGATGGATTCTATGAAAAGACTTACTCATTTAGGAGGTGCATTTTGAAAACCATCACTTTCTTCTCTTATCTTTCAAAACACCTGATAGTAGAGATCAAATTCAATATGATAATGACAACAACAATTATTAAAAGCCTTGTTTATCTTCACATAATATGGCTTTAACCTTTCAAAGATTGTTTACCCAATCTTTATATCAAGATTCAAATTACAAAATTTCACATACATCTCATGTTGTGTTATGTCTAGCCAATGTTTTGTATGATGTTCATATTCATTAAGTCCAATCCTGTGTCTTATAACATCTCTACTATTTGATGATGTACGAGTATTATCTTTCCAAAAATTTGAGACCAAGTTCCTAACAACATCTTCAATCTTGTTAGGATGGGGAGCTCTACACATAATTGCCCAATTGCCTTTTGGACTGTCATCCAAAATCAATCTCATTTTCAAATAGTTTGTTAGTGTCTTTCTACTGATACCAATTTTAGTCAAAAGTGAAGAGAGTTTTCTTTTTCTTGATATATCTATATTTACAATACTTGTCAACATCACTCTTCTTATAGTGGCCTTATCCATTGATCTAGATTTTTTCCCAATAGAATCTAAACCTCTTTTTACATTTTCAATAATATATTTTCCTAGGTCATATGAAGCTTTCCTCTTTTTCAATGTCGAATCTACACCCAACAATTGTAATGGCTTTTTCAACTCATCATGAAGAAGAAAAAGTGATAACAATTGGGTTTTTTCAAGTGTACCAAGATGATTGAAATGAGCATTGATTATTTCCTTTACAGATTTATTCATTGACCCCTTACTAATATTTATAGGTTGTTTGGCATATGATTTCAACTTCTCCACATCCATTTCAAGTAAATGATCTAAATTTCTATAACTTGAAATTTTTGACTTCACCTCTTTAGCTAGATTCATATGCTCATCCATACCAATAGAAGGAAACGATCTTGACCCCTCTCCAACATGCATTGTTTGAACTTGGGCCTCCTCCCTATCTTCAACTATGTGTTGGTCAGCGTCATTTGCCCCAATATCTAAATTTGGCTTGACTCCTGCTTGAGAACTTTCTGCTTGTTGAGCCAGTTCTACACACAAAATACTTAAGTCAAGAGAGATCTAAAGAAAGAGCTTTAAAAAATCTTAAGTCAAGAGAGATATAGAAGACCTATCTAGAGAAGTCCTATTAAAGAGAGAAAGAAGGAGCATTGAAAAGACTTAAGAGAGAGAGAGAGAGATTTCAAAATCTACTTGTACTTGTCAAGAGAGAGAGAAAGGAGCTTAGAGAAAAAGGATAGATAGAGAGAGAATGAAAAAGCTTTAAAAAGACTTACTCAAATAGAGAGAGAGAGAGAGCTTTAAAATGATATCTTTAAAAGTATCAATTTCTTTTTTGGTTCCATATTTTTCATGTTTTTCTCCATCTTTTTCTCCTTCCACTTTTTTGTTTTTGTTTTTTAGTTTTTAGTCTTTAGTTTTTCCAATTTCTATTTTGGTTCCATAGTTTTTGTGATTTGTTCCAATTTCTGTTTTTGTGATTTAGCTTTTTCTCCTTTGAACACTTTTTAATTTTTTATTATTTTTTTCTTTGATTTTCTTAAGTTTTATTTTTTATTTCATTTTTGGTATTTTAATTTTCTTTTATAAATTTAGTCAGAAAATATGAGTGCTCTCATCCCCACCGCACTATGACTATAACAAGTATAATTTACTTCTAGTGTGCAAACCTATGAAGGAACCTAATACACATTCAATTGAAAAAAACATAAATTCACGTAGTATATTTATGTTTAAAACTACAAATAACATCCTACTACATGCTAAAAACTCATCAATTAAATAGGAAAGAAAATATGTATACATACCTTGTTTCTTTCTATAGTATCTTGTCAATTTTGCTTCGTGCATCTGTTGTTCTCTTTCCTTTGAATACTTTCATTGAGTTTTATTTTGTCTCTTTTTTTTGTCTCCCATTTTCTTCTCCAAGTTTTCTTCTCTCAAAACCTCTACCAAAAGTTTTCTCCTCCAAAATCTAGCTTCTTCAATAATAATGTGAATTAATCTTGCAATGATATATGAAAAAATAAAAGAAAAGAGTTCATATTTATATGGATATTACATTATTTCCAAAAATAATAACGATTTGGTTAGCCTAGGTTCGAACAAACGTTGGTCATTAAAACTTTTTTTTAACCGACTAGGTTCGATTGAACCCATTTATATATAATTTTTTTATATTGAATTAGGTGGGTTCAATCAAACACCCATTCAATCGAATGGCTCATGGAGGATTCATTCAAACACCCATTCGATTGAACCCCTTTATTTTGCCTTTGCCCCTCTCTAGCTATAATTTTATGTAGATTTTTGGATTTCAAAGCTCTAGTTCAGGATGAAAATGGAAGCAACTTGACAAACCCAACTGGAGGATTATAGTCCTCCAAACAAGATTTCTATCAAGTATAATTTTGATATATTGTGGTTTAATTATAATTGTCTTTTTAGTTTCATTAAACATAGGTTTTTCACCAAAAATCAAGCTCTATGTTCTACACATGTGGAAAAATACTATATTACCAAAAAAAATTATGATAAATATGTATTCTCTTGGTATTTATGTCATTGATCCAACAAAAAAAATTGAATTCCGATGCATACAAAAAAGTTATGCTTGACACAATACACCTATGTCTAAATTGTAATTGGTTTGACTTCGAAAGTTAATTAAAAGAAAAATATTAAATAAAATATTATGAAACCAAATGCATTCTTTAGTTATCGTAGTTAAAAACTTAAATTTAAAAAAAATAGAATTTTATCCTTCATAGAAAAAAAGTTATGTTTGACACAGTACACATCACTCTTTAAAAATGGTGTTTACTGTTAAAAACTAGTTATTGAAGGAGATAGAAAAAGAAATGCAATTTGATTCCAAAATTTTTTTAAAAAATATACTTAGAATCTACAAACAAAATTTGACAAATTACTAGTTTACATCATCTTCAAATTCCTCACGGTTTAGGAACTCTATGTGTTTGAAAGTGAAGATTTTTTTTCAAAATGTTCATTTCAATGTAAACTTTGGCCAAAAAGTGTAACCTACTATTGTGGGATCACCCTTATCTTGTGAATACGCTCTCTTTTCATTAAGACACACTATGGAAAACAAAATAGGACATTGTAACATTTTGCTCTTCACAAAAAGTTTACACGTAGAATCTTGACAACTAGAGCTCAAATCTTATGATTACAAGATGACTACAAATTCACATCAAAAAGACATTTATTTACAAGTTGACTACAAATAAAACCTATTACTAATAATTTAAGTTGAACATCCCTTCCATGGTCCCTTGTTATCCTAGATGAAAGAAAACCTATTATTAATAATTTTAACTAGTTCTATACCTTACACTTCTTCCACAAATTCATTAAAACTGTAGATATTTTCTCTTTGAAAACTAGAAATTGGATTCCTTATTCTTGATTGAAACCTACTTTACATTGGATAGTGTGAGAATATTTATCCTATATAAGATCCAAAACTTTAATTCTTGATTTTTTATTTTAATGATTAGTGTTTATCCTCCATAGAGGCCGTGGTGAAAGTAGTTGTCTTGGTTATGTAGAAATCCCCTCATCAAATAAAAGCCAAAAAATATTTACAAATGGCTTAACCCATATAAGACTTAACAATTTACTACAACTTTAATGAAAGATTGATACATAGCATGACCTACTTTATGTTGTAATGGAAATAGATTGATACCCTTGAAAATAATGATACATGTGACTCGGCTTAATGAATTAAAGGATTTAACCTTTTTGTTTGCAAATGAGTGTTCAAGAAAAAATTTGTTTAGTGGGAAATGTTGAAAAGTACAAGGCAAGATTAGTTGTGAAAGGATATTTCTAGCTTGAGCTCGGATAGACTTTAGTGAGATATTTTTCCCAGTCACTAAGTTGAAATCTATTATGTTATTGTTATCTATTGCTTTAGAGATAGAGCAAATGGATGTGAAGACTATAATCTTGCATGTTGTCTTAGAGGAGGAGATATATATATCTCATATCCAGAGCACTATGTTGAAAAAGGTAATGAGTCATTGGTTTGTAGATAGAATTTTTTTATCATCTCAAACAATCTCCTAGGATGTAGTACCAATAATTTGATTCTTTTGTTTCGGGACTAGGATTTCTAATGTCCAAATTAGATCATTGTGTTTACTACAAATAAGATAGTGATCATTTCCTTGTTATCACTCTATATGTAGATGATATATTATATTTTGGTAATAGAAAAGATGTAATTAGGGATTTGAAGTCTCAGCGTTTAACATAGTTTAATATGAAGGACTTGAGGATTCTAGATATATCTTAGGTATGGATATCAGAAGAGAGTGAACATAAATCTTTGGTTGGGACAAATTGGTGCAGTCATGGTAGGAGGGTTCAAAAAATGAACTGTCTAGACCGTGTAGCAAGAGTAAACACAATGGAAACAACTCAAAGAAATGAAACAAATGCAGATTTAGTCATTTAGTATATCATAGAATTCAAATACAATCTGGCCAGCAACATGCGGGCTTAGAATTAGGGCTCATAGGCCTGATTACATACATGCACAAGATAAAGCTTTGAAGATCCTTCACACCAAAATCTAGATTATCAGCTATCACTATATCATGAACTACTTTCCTAAGGATCTATTACATCTGTATATATCATTTCCAGACAAATAGATTCCTCCACATCGGCCAAGGAAGGTCACAAACTCCAATGAAGAGTTGTAACATGTTCATAGATAGGTCAGACCTAAATGCATAGAACACTTCCTTGAAAATGAATGGAATAACATCCAAACCCTCAGGGAAGGTCATTCATGAGCCACAAGACATTAAGTGATGTGTCATTGAGATCTGTAAGTCAAGGGATGCTCTGTAAGTCTTCTCCTTCAACTAATTATTAGAAACTGTTAGAATGCTCTGCTCTAAGAGAACAGTTGATCTTTTGAGAGCGATGTCTTTCTAGTAACTGATCCAAATGCTTTGAATTCTTGATATGATGTAGATGAATGAATGTAGATGCTAAGTCCAGATCCACAAGGTGTGAATTGCAAAAACTAGACCACAAGCTAAAATTGCTTCTGACTGAACTACCTGCACTGAACTAAAAAAATGAAAGAACTAAAATGAAAACAAACTAAAATGTAGATGTTTTTGGTTGATACAAGATTAATCTTGAACTAGGGATGCTCCTACATCAGACATTTAGGGTTATTGAGAAAGTGAGTCCCTCACTTTGTTGGGGCTAGGGGAGAACCAAGACGGTCCACTTCAACCTGAGAAATCCATGATGAATCTTCTTCTGGTCTACCTTTCCACTTCACAAGATATTCTTTGTATTGTCTTCATCTAGTGCTATGTCCAACTCTAATGTCCAATATGTCTTCAATCTACTCGGGTGCTTGTTGTGGTAACTGGTTCTTCAAGTCTTCTTCCATGTTGTCACTGAACTCTGCTTCGTGATACTAATAAAGATCTATAATGTTGAAAATAGGTGAAATCCCCAATGTGTCTGGTAGCTCTACTTCATATGCATTTCTTGAATCAAATTTCCTGAGTATCTTACAAGGTCCAAACTTCTTCATCTTCAACTTGTTATATGTCCCAACTGGAAATCTTTCTTTTCTCAAGTACACCATCACTTCATCTCCAACTTCAAATTCCTTATATCTTATCTTCTCATCTACCTTCTCTTTGTACTTATTGTTCATATCCTCCAAATGTTTCTTCACTTGATTATACACTTTCTTCATATGGTCTACAAATTCTTCTGCTTCTGTACTCCTCTTTTCTTTTGTACTGATGTCTCTCAATTTTGCTACACCTCTAAGATTCACTCCAATAACAATCTCAAAAGGTGTTCCTTCGGTACTCCTATTTACTAAATTATTGTATGTAAACTCTACTTGTGAAAGAATCAAATCCCAACTTCTAGTTTTGTCTCCAACCAAACATCTCAACAAGTTTCCCAAACTCATATTCACTATCTCTGTTTGTCCATCTATCTGTGGATGAAAAGTAGAACTAAATTTCAAAATTTTCTTCATCTTCTTCCAAAGTGTCCTCTAAAAGTACCCAACAAAATTTGTATCTCTGTCTAAAACTATACTCTTAGGTAATCCATGCAATCTCACAATCTCTTTGAAAAATAGGTCAGCTACATGCACTGCATCAGTTGTCTTCTTACAAGGTATGAAATGAGCCATCTTTGAAAGTATGTCAACCACTACAAATATTGAATCATGTCCTCTTTGTGTCTTAGGAAATTCCATTACAAAATCCATGCTTATGTCTTCCCATGGTTTGTCTAGTACTGTCAAAGGTTTATACAATCTAGTGTTCTGACTACTCCCTTTTGCAACTTGACAAACTCTACAAATCTACACAAATATCCTAACATCCTTATGTATCTGAGGCCAAAAGTAATTTTCACTCACCAAATCCATTATCTTGTCAATGCCAAAGTGTCCTGCCAATCCACCGCTATACTTCTCCTTGATCAAATAATCCCTCATTGAACTTCTAGGTATGCACAACTAACTTCCTTTGAATAACATATCTTCATGAATGAAATAGTCCAACCACTTACTCCTGTCTGTCACAATGGGTTCTTAACATGTTCTCCAAGGTTCTGCAAAATTAGTGTCTCCCTCATACATGATCTTCAATTCATCAAAACCCAACACTTCATCTCTCATCTCTATCAACAAGTTTCTTCTTCTACTCAAGGCATCATCAACTTTGTTTGATTTTCCACTCCTATGCTTCAACAAAAAAGTATAACTCTGCATGAACTCTACCCATCTCATATGTCTCTGATTCAACTTATCTTGACTGTTCAAATATTGCAAAGCTTGATGATTTATATACAACACAAACTCCTTAGGAAACAAATAATGTCTCCACTTCTTCAAGGCCTGAATTATGGCATAGAACTCTTGATCATAAATTGAATATCTTCTCCTTGCATCATTCAACTTCTCACTGAAATATGCTACAGGTCTACCTTCTTGGCTTAACACTGCTCCAATTGCATTTCTACTAGCATCACAATCAACTTGAAATACCTTATTAAAATCTGGTAATGCTAAAATAGGTTGCTCTTTCACTTTCTGATTCAACAGCTCAAAACTTTTATTTTCTCCATATGTCCACTTGAAATCCTTTATGTCACCTCTCATTGTCTCTATCATAGGGCTACAAACTGAACTAAAATTTCTACTGAACTTCTGGTAGAAACTAGCCAATCCATTAAATGATCTAACCTCTCCAATGCTCTCTAGTGTAGGCCATTCAACAATTGCTTTCACTTTCTTAGGGTCCATCTTCAATCCTTTCGTAGAAGTTACAAATCCCAAATATACCAACTCTTCCTTCATGAAACTACACTTCTTGATGTTTATGAGCAATTTCTTCTCTCTCAATCTTTACAAAACTTGTCTAATATGCTACAAATGTTCTTTTGTTTTACTAAAAATTAGAATATCATCCAGGTACATAATCACAAACTTACCTAAGAATTTCTTCAAGACTTCATTCATCAACCTCATGAAAGTACTCAGTGCATTTGTTAGTCCAAAGGGCATCACTAACCACTCATACAATCCTTCATTTGTCTTAAAAGTTGTCTTCCATTCATCACCTTCTCTGATTCTGATCTGATAGTATCCACTCTTCAAGTCTATCTTTGTGAAATATCTTGCTCCACTCAAACAATCCATGATATCATCCATCCTAGGTAAAGGGAATCTATACTTAACTGTGATTTTGTTTATTGCTCTGGAATTAGTACATATTCTCCATTCTCCATCCTTCTTCAGTGCAAGCACTGCAGGCACTGGACAAGGACTCAAACTTTCTCTGATCAAACCTTTCCTCAATAACTCTTGTATCCATCTATTTAGTTCTTCATTCTCTACTGGTGTCATCCAGTGTACTGCTTTGTTAGGCAAACTTGCTCCTGGTATAAGATCCATGTGATGACTGATACTCCTTATAGGTGGTAATCCTTCAGGGACATTATCTGATATGATGTCTTTATACTCTGTCAGCAACTCTCTTATCTCATTCAGTTCAATTTCTTTCTCCACTACTTCAGGCTTCTTAGGAATCAAGGCATAACACATATTTTCCTATTTCTAACCATCCAAAAATTTCCTTCCATCTACCAAACAGATTCTAGCATTTCCACATACCATATCTTTAGGATCATCTTCCAAAGGAATCAAAGTAATTATTTTTCCATTTGGTGTTATTGTATATGTGTTCTTTCTCCCATCATGTATAGATTTTCTATCATACTACCAAGGTCTACCCAACAAGATATGACAAACATCCATAGGCATAATATCACACAAGACTTCACCATGATAAGATCTAATATAAAATTTCACCAAACATTGTTCACTCACTAGTACTTTATGATCATCCCGAATCCATGCTATCTGATAGGGCTTAGGGTGTTTCAATCTTTCCAACTTCAGCTTAGTCACCATCTCCTCTGAAACTAGGTTATCTGAGCTACCATTATCAATTATAAATTTACAACACTTACCTCTGGATTTGCATCTAGTTCCAAACAGACTTTTCCTTTGTGATGGTTCCTCATTTTCCTTTGTTTGAAATAGTGCTCTCCTCATCAGCAATGATTCTCCTTTCTCAGTTTTACCAACAAAACTAGGTGATTCAACAGGTTCTTCTTCAACATAGGTTGCTCTTCCATTGTTCTCTATCTTCTTGCTTGTAGTACCCTAATTACATTCAAATGCTCTATGTCCTTCACCTCCACACTTGAAACAAGTACCTCTGAATGTTCTCTTATCAAATCCTCTTCCTTCTCTTCTGTATCCTTCATTCCGGTATGCACTAGAGTTTTCTCTCCTGTAAAAATTTATGTCATCTCTCTAGTAAGCATTGTTATCTCTGTCATCCTTCCTAACTGGGTTGTCAAACTTATTCTACTCCACAAATAATCTATCATATCTAGAAAATGTTTTACCTTTCTAAAATTTACCTCCTCTTCCTCTCTGTCTCTGATCATGTCTCTTATTCAACTTCTCTTCAACTTTCAGGGCAAATTGATATGCTTCTTCCAAAGATGTTATCCTTACCAAACTTAGTTCTTCTTGAATATTCAATCTTAACCCATTGATGTATCTAGCCACTTTCTCCTTGCTTTCTTCACTATGTCATGTCCTTACGATCATTTTATGAAATTCTTCAGTGTACTCCACAGATTTCTCCTTTTGTCTTAGGTTCTACAATCTCTTCAACAACTCCAACTCATAGTCAGTAGGTATAAACTGATTCTTCAACTTTGTCACCATCCGGTCCCACTTTATAATCTTTTCTTTTCCTCTTCTATTTCTTTCCAAATGAACTTCTTTCCACCATATAGAATCATGTCCTTTCAACTTTGTCTTTGTAAATTTCACTTTCTCCAGATCTTCAATTTCTTCATATTCAAAGTATTCTTCCATGTCATTTATCCAGCCAATCAATTCTTCAGAATTCAAATTACCAGTATAGTTTAGTACATCAACTCTAGGTCTTTTTCCAATCTTTGAAATAGCTCGCAACATCTTTATCTGATCTAATTCTTCTTCTTCATTGCCTTCTAGGGTTTCGCTAGTTTTTTCAATAGATTGAAATTCTTCTTCATCATCACTTTCAACATTAGGTCTCAGTGTCAATCCTCTTCGTCAATCTTCTTCAATAGCATCCAAATGAATTCGCATGGTTCTTATCAATTCCATCATCTCATCCATTCTATTAGCCATTGTACCAATAGGAGGAACTCTCCGCGGTGGCATCTTCCTAGGATCAAGTGCAAACTGCCTCAGGTTTGGTGATCAGGCTATAAGAGACAACTACCTCTCAATTGGCAATTAGTTACACACAAGTAACCTACCTCAGACCAATGATATGCTCAAAACAAGATCTTACGAAATCCCCTTTCGCCAATTTCACTCAATTCGCTCTCTAAGATTCAAACTTTCGCTCTGATACCACTTGGTGCAGTCATGGTAGGAGGGTTCATAGAGTTAACTCTTCAGACTGTTCAGCAAGAGTAAACACAATGGAAATAACTCAAAGAAATGAAATAAATGTAGATTTAGTCATTTAGTATATCATAGAATTCAAATACAATCTAGCCAGCAACATGCGGGCTTAGAATTAGGGCTCATAGGCTTGATTACATACATGCGTAAGATAAAGCTTTGAAGCTCCTTCACACCAAAATTTAAATTATCATCTATCACTATATTATGAAATACTTTCCTAAGGATCTATTATATCTTTTTATATCATTTTTAGACTAATAGATTCCTCCACGTCATCCAAGGAAGGTCACAAACTCCAATGAAGAGTTGTAACATGTTCACAGATAAGTCAGACCTAAATGTATAGAACACTTCCTCAAATTAATGGAATAACATGTAGACCCTCGAGGAAGGTCAGCCATGAGCCACAGGGCATTGAATGATGTGTCATTGAGATCCACAAGTTAAGGGATGATCCACAAGTCTTCTCCTTCAGATGATTATCAGGAACTGTTAGAATGCTCTACTCTGAGAGAACAATTGATCTTCTGAGAGTGATGTCTTTCTGGTAATTGATCCAAATGCTTTGAATTTTTGATATGATGTAGATGAATGAATGTAGATGCTAAGTCCAGATCCACAAGGTGTGAATTGCCAAAACTGAACCACAAGTTGAAACTGTTTCTGACTCAACTGTCTGCATTGAACTAAAAAATGAAAGAACTGAAATGCAGATGTTTTTGGTTGATGTAAGATGACTATTGAACCAGGGATGCTCTTGCATCACAAATTAAGTATGTGAACAATGTACTGTAGTATTAAGTAAGGAAGCTAGCAAACCATTGAGTGGGACTATTTCTATGGGAATTAAGCTTTCTATTAAGTAGTGTCCTTTAACACTCATAAAGAGGGATGATATGCCTTGTGTTCCTTATGCTAGTGCAATTCATAGTTTAATGTATGCTAAGGTCTACACTAGACCAAACATTACCCATGCAATGGGAGAATTAAGTCATTGATGGCTAATCCTAGCAAAGATCATTAGGCTATAATGAAGAGTCTTTAGACATTTACAAGACACTATAGTGTATTCTATTTGCTACTAGGGTGGTACTCCAGATGACTTGCATCCAACCTATATAGATCCTATAGGAGACCTACAACCAAGCTATAGAGGGTCTACAAAGATGCATATAGTACTCAATAAATATCTAGAGATATGTGTATTTTTATTGGGTATGTGATGTTGAGAGAAAAATACCTATCATAGTTATTTTTTAACTTGTTTGGTGGTGCAATCAGTTGGATAATCAAATAGCAAGTTTTTGTCACTTTGTCTACTACTAAGGCTAAGTATATGGCAACTACTCGTGCATGTAAGGAGGTTGTCTAGCTTCAATGATTATGCTCAAATGTGGAGCTAAGTCATCAAGCTATTAGAAGTTAGTGTGATATTCAAAGTTCCATCAGTCAATAAATGAACCTAACCTTTCATGTAAGGACAAAGCATATTGATGTCCAATACTATTTTTCATGACAAGATATAGGATGGAAGGGTGATGCTGGAGAAGGTTGATACTTTGGTGAATGTTGTAGATGAATATACAAAGGTAGTGAGCATAGAGAAATTCAGGTGGTGTAGTGAGTCGATGGGCCTTAAGGACCCTAAAAATTAAATGACAATGTTGTTGTTCCCCTATTTGCTCTTGCAAGGTATTCAACAATTGGAAGAAGTTTGGGAAATGTGTCTCAATGCTACATCCTAGTGTTCTATATTCATTAATTATTGGTATATATTTATTTTTTGTCTAACATGGGAAAGAGAGTATTCCACTATAAGGTGGCATTCATAGTTGTGTCAACTATCTTGAGATGTGTGTAAGAAGTTATAAGAGCATCTAATGTCATTATGATGTGTAAGAGCATCTTATGACATTGTTGGGTGTAGGAGATCCTTATGATAGATTTTATGATGTGTAAGAGCATGTATGAGGGGGGTTACATTGGAATCTTGACCAGCATTATAATAGTCTATTATGCATGTCATAAAACATCCTTGCATGGATAATGCAAATAAAATGGGGTGCCTAAGTTGGTTGTCAACTATGACAAGTTATGACAATATGATAAGGTGTAAGAATAATCTAAAATAGCCTAGAAGACCAAGATGGAGGGAGGCATTAGAATTTGTGCCATGAGGTCTGGGCACCATGCCTATTACATATTGGTACATGGTTTTCAAAAATTGTTTGATGATTTCCTATTTGTTCTTCATCTATTTATTAGTTGCTTGGGTTGGAGTATTTAGCTAGTGTATTTGTAGGTATTGTTATGCTTCCAAAATTACATTAGGATTTAATGTTGTTGATTCTCCTATAAGGGCATGTGTCTAGATATTATATTATAACCTTTGTTACTAATAATACAATCCGCTAATGCTTTGGAGTGTGGGGTTCTTCTCCTAAAAGTGTTTTCCCCACTATATCATCTTGTTATGGTGAATGCTTCTTTTGTGTGCATTCTTACATGAAATGTTTTAGATCAAACTTCATGTACACAAAATATACTATACAAATAAGGAGAACTTGGTGACTAGAACTACCATTCTCACTGCATACAAGATGATCATAAAAAAGGAGATTGATCTATGTGAGGTACCATAGGAGCAACTGTTGGAGAGCATGGAGTGAACAAAATGAAAAAATTACTAGTTTAGGTATGGCTCCCTTATCATTTTCCTTTCTTTTTACTTCATATGATAGTTACCAGCATATGGGGGTGTGTATGGTCAATTAAGATAATAGTTGCCTCTCAAAGTAACAAACACATGAATATTTTTAAACAAGAAATATTGTTTTGAGAGGTATATTGGGGTATTTTCAAGAATTTTCAAGTGGAGATGTAGGATAGAGATTGCATATCCTCACAAATAGTTCAAAAGTATAAATTAGGTGTTGAATTAGGTGCACTTTGTGCCACCTTTGGCACCCCAAAGAAATTACATTTAGGGCTAAAAGTCAGTGCTAAATTAAGCATTAACTACATCGACTAATGAATCAAATAAAAATTCCTGCTTGTGTTAAAACATACCACACAACAAAAAAACACAAAACAATATAAAGTTAATTCATACCTGGCAGTATTGTTGCGATGGGTTTGTACTCTTGGATGATACAATAACATTCAGAGGAGAAAAGAGTACAAACCATACTCTTGCGGCTTAGGTAATCTAAGCACAGTTGGGTGCAGAGGGCATAAGACATCATGGAGCTTAGCTTTTTTATCATTAAATGAAAATGTAAAGGTTCAAGTTGTAATTTTTTTTGGCTCCAGTAGGCTTGAGGTTCTTATTTGATCTCTAATTAACAAGGTTATCCAAAAGCTTGTCTATGATTCTATGTACTATTTTGCAGAGATATTAGTTTTAGGTTTTCTCTTCTTAAGATTAGTATGCTTGTTTTGAGTTGACATTACAAAGAGGTTGTTATATATACAATATATATATATATATATATATGTCAAAGATAAGTGGCACAGTCCACAAAGGCACAAATGGTGGCCCCTATTCCTAGCAGGAACACAGTTAAACTAAGTAGGGGCATGGAGCCAACAAGTCCACTAGACTAGCAAGGGTTTGAACTCTGGTGGCTACCCTAATAGCACCACTAATTAACTACTGAGTAGAAATGTTGATTTTTTTACTTTAATCCCTTTATTTTTGGCAGTGATACAAAAAAACTAGAAGAAAACTTTCATACCTAGTAGTGTGTACTTCATTTGCCTCCACAGACTGGACAAATATAATTTTCCCTAGGTTGCCTCAAAATGTCAAGCAATAGAGGGAAGGGAGCAAAGGGAGCAGACTCTAGCCACAATGAGGTAATTCATTGTAAATTTATAGATTTGTAAATGTTTCCATGGTTTCTTTGATTTTTAGTTTTTAGTTTTTTATTTCTAAATTTAAAAGAAGAAATTTATTATATATATATATAGGGACATGAGACTAACAAAGATAAAGAGGCATTGGCTTCCATATTGGGGGTAGAGGTAGTGAACAAATTGGATGGTGTGGATTTGACAATGCTTGCTAGATACATAGGAAAATGATCTAGTAAAGCCCTTAAAACATTGCAACCAAATCAACTGTGTCAAAGGGAATCAATTGATTCCCCAACTAGTCCTAGATTGAGAAAAAGATCTAGGAGGAAATCAATAATAGTAAACTCTAAGAATGTGGAATAGGGAGAAGAGACTTCCAATGTCCCAACCACTCCTGGGACACAGACTTCTTCCACCATGCCATGTTTTGCATCTTGCATTGGTAGCTATGATACCAAGATAGAATACGATGTGGTTTCAGGGGAAGTCCGAATGACAGATGTTGGAAAAATATTTGTGAATAGGTTGAAGGAATCATGCCTTCAATGGTTCAAAGACCATCTACATTTGCCATTCTCAAAGATACCCATGCACCTGCAAAAAGTAGTTATCCATGACATGGAGACTGAATTTGGCACACGCTAGTCTGTAAAGAAGATAAAGCTACGAATGTCTCAAAACTGCAAGAGATTTTGGTGCAACCAAACAAAGAATATAAAAAAACTTCCTCCTGAGCTAAGCCTCAAAAAAAGGACAATTGATGTAAGTGTGAAAGTATAAAGAATATAAAAAAACTTCCTCCTGAGCTAAGCCTCAAAAAAAGGACAATTGATGTAAGTGTGAAAGTATGGAAAGAGCTTGTAAAAGCATATGAGATGTCTGATGCACAGAGGAAGTTTGGTGAGGAGAGTATGCAGGTATTTGAATTTTCTCATAAGATTATATCAAATTTATTAAATAATTTTTAAATTTTAATTATGCATAGTTAAATTGAATTAGTATATGTTTCAGGACAAGGCCTCCAAGGCTAGGCTTGACAAACTTTGTGCCACACATCACAGTGGCTAGAAAGGCTTACAAGCCTTGATTTGTACATTTGTAAGTATATTTAATATGTTAAATGATATTGTTTTTATTTCCTAGGAAAAAGTAAATGAATGTATATTAATTAGCTTAAGTAGTCCATGTGCCATGTTTTGACAATAGGGGAAATATGGTCGGCATCCAACATAATTTGAAAAGGAAATGTTACAAAGCAAAAAGTGGAGCAATTTTGTAATCTACATAGAGAACAAGGTATTAATAGTTGACTTTCAATAACTTAGTTGGATATTGTTGTGTTAATATTTCAATTTGCATTTCTTGTGTTGAGTTGTTTATTGATGCATAGGATGAGTTTGAAAGTGCTTCTCTGTTGGCCCCAGATCCCACTCAGTTGTCCCATTATTTCATGTTGAGGAAAAAAATATTGTTTGCCTTAAAGGTCAGTGGGTGACATTCATGCCTTATTTTCATTGCATCTTTTAATTAATGGCCATGGTCTTTTAATATCTCTTAAGTGTCCTCACTTAAGTTACGAGTCCCATGTTGATTTGATTTATCTCCTTTTCTCTCAAACATTTTATCTCAAGGAGTGCTTCCTTGTGATGCAGAGTAGGGGTGGTTTCAAAATTTCAACATCTCACAACAAGATTTGGTGTTTTCTTGCTTATAACCTTCATTGGATGCAAACTAAGTTTCAACCCCTAATGGGTCATTTATGCTTCAATAGGTAAATCAACACTAGGAGGACTCTCAATGGAATGAGGATGACAAACAATAAGTGTTAGGAATGCACAAGAACTTAGGGCTAGCAAACTTCAATTGTTCTCTTGCCAAATTGACTCTAGGCCAAGTATGACAGCAAATTGGCTTTTTCTGACATAACTTGCAAAGAAGACCTCAAACCCACAATCTAAAAACTATTTTGAGTACCATTTTGGGAGTTATTGAACATATCCAAAACTTAGGTATGGTTTTTTTGTAACACAAGGCTCTAAAATTGACTGTCTCACTTGACAAAAGGTCTAATTATGCTTGTTCAACTAGGTCACCACAAGGTCTTCAACCCCTTAGTTTCCAAACTTCATGCCAATGGCTCAGACATGTCTTATGATGTCTATCAATACTATTACAATCAATTCCAACCATTGTTTAAGAGTTCTACTTCAAACCCTAACTCATATGCACTTCTATGCCAAATACATGAGGTTAAATGGACTAGGGCATCACCAAATTTGCACATAACACCATCCCCTGCTCCTACAACATTTTGAACATGAAATACATGCTACCTACATCCATTCTACAAATTTGGATTCCTTTTCACCGGTGAAATGGAGAGAAATGCATTATTTTCAGTCAAAGCACACCTTTGTAAGGGTTTCAAACCACTTTCAGTAAATCTGCCCTAACTCACTTCAAACTTAATGAAATTAAATAAAATCAATTTCAAAGAACAAGGATTCAAGGTACTATTAATTCTAATCAATGTTTGACTACTTCTCGGCCGTACAATATAGTTTAGTAGCAAATTAGGCTTCTAAAATGTAGAAACATGGCACCTTGTTATTCAAAATTCAAATTTTTACAACTTCTAACTCTTGTTCCAACATACACCAGTGCTTTTAAAACATTTCCAAGAATAAACAATAATTTTCCCACCAAAAACCAAAGCCTAACCATTCAACTTCCCCAAAAATGCAAAAATACAAAAGTTGCTTTGACAACTTTTTTCAACTTTTACAAATTTCACCAAATTGACTCCAAAATGACCCAACCGACACACAAAGACATAAAACATGGTCTTAAATACCTTATTATAGATAAAATGATTTCACCACAACAAAATACTAACACTCTACAATTTTTACATTAAGACCCATGTGCCCTGCACCACCTTCGTATCTCAAGGAGTGCTTCCTTGAATTCATGTTGCCATTCTACTAAGTGATCCACATGCATCTTTACCATCCTTCCTCACAATACTTAGATTAGTTTAACATGTAAGAATGTTTTGATGCATCTTGGTAGGCATCCTATAGATCTAACACATCCTTGTAGAACTCCTTTTGCACCAAGGTCAAGTCATCATGGATTTCTAATGCATATTCCATGAAATCACCTATGTACCTTGCAGCCTTGTAGCATTCCACTTGATGTTTCAAGTGCTCAATTTCCTTCTTATGCCCTTCCATTTCTCATGTCATTTTAAGGATGTTTGATTCATTTGCTTGTGTTGTAGCGATCCTAGTCGTAGCACTAGCTGCTAGATTCATATCATCTACATCCATTACCATTACTTCCATGGCTTCATTAAATCTCAAGAGTATAGTATGACATGCAACTTCTTGATCAACAACATGTCAGGTACATGCTTGGGAAAAGTATGGTGTGCCTTTGTGGTTCCATAGATCTTCCTATATGTTAACAACTCATATAGGGAGTAATCTTTTAGGTTCTCCAAGATTCTGATCATGTCTTCAGACAACCTAGGGAACCTTTTCTCAAATAATAGCTCATGTAAGGGAGCAAAGAATCGGTCACAGATGTGCTCATATTTGGATGAATATTTGTACTCCCATTAGTCCTAGCAATGAACATGGACAAACGACATGGGATGCTCCATGTCCAATTCATCCTCAAAGATTTTATTAGCTGCACAAATAATATAACACAAGAGATTGTATAAAATTTTGGCTTTGTGCCCACTAGAGGAGACTTGACTCTCGTTATTTCATTGCACAAAGTGAGTGACAAAACAACTACCTAGTTTAAAATTGGCCCTTCTTTAACCAACATATGTAGCAATGAGACTTAGGATTCTTGAAAATGAGAAGCATCCTTATCCCCATACAACCTACTAACTAGGGCCACTATGTTTTTTACTAAACCCTTGAGGTTGATGGAAGGGTACCATTTAGTGTTCCTAGAAGTTAATTGTCTAACTCCTCCTCTTGAGGTTTAGGCTATGTTTCAGGGTTGAAAACTTGGGATTTTTGTTGTAACATCCACTCCTAGGACCCATAGGTGATGTGGCACAGGGCCTTGAATCACCACATAGGTCTTATAGAGAGCATGTTTGGTGTAAAAGCCAAACCTAAGTCCTATAGAGAGAGGGGTTTGCGCTAGACTCCAAGCACCAAAAACCAATAAAATAGTCCTCTCATGCATAAACATGTGTGCCCAAATGCTAGATCAACCCCACATCTATGGAAGATGAAGGGCCACTCCACATATAAAAGTAATAAAGTATCTCGTGTGGGTCAAGTAGACCAAATAATCCATACATGAACCAATAAATAGCCTCCATGATACCTCAACATGTGTGCAAGGGTGCTATGTCATCTCTATCATGCCTCAACATATGTGCCAATGCCAAATCAAGTCCCATGTGTGGTGATGAGAAGGTCAATCTATGTCAAAAAGTGATGACCGAACATGTGTGAGCCAATGGAGACCAACTGCTCCATGACAGGCTCCAGAATGCCACAAACTATAACTTGCACCAAATTGGTAACTTTCACCACCAGATCCACTCAAATCAGGAAGTGTATCTACTATCCCCATGATGAGCTTTGATCCATTGAAAAGGGGAGGCCCAAATCCAACACATAAGCCATCAAAGCGTGCTATCTGAAGGCACATTTACTTGCCATCACCGCCAATGTTGGAGGAGGTAAACAACAACCCATGTAGAAGTGAGGGGCATTAAAATTGGAGTTAGATGGACTGGCGAGCTAGGTGTCCGCGTACCTTGGTCTGCTGCCATGTTGCGTTCTAGCTGTCTTGAGATTGTGGTCATTAGTTGCTGTGAGGAGGGGAGGGTCGATTTTTGACACAATTTGCTGATAAACACCTGCATCCAAGGATAATAGTCCTATGATTGTGGTGAATTCTTGGGTGAATTAACACCTCAAATACACTATTTAAGACTTTAAACTCATACCAACACCTATAACCAACTAAAATCAGCAAATAGTCCTCACTCAGAAATGTGGTATTGAAATGGGTGGAAAAATTAAGATCAATGGGAGTGGTATTAAATAGCAGTAAAAGTTTGTTTCTATAGTAATTTAATAAGTATAACTGAGTATAACTATTATCCTTGGTTCTGAAGGAGAAGCTTTAGAGGATTCAGATGCTTGCTGGTGAAGATGTTGCCTCTTACCTTACAAAGGTTAAATTTGGTCATTATGCTTCAGAGGAGATTTCCTGAGATGGGTGGTATCTAGACAGTGGTGCCACATGAAATATGATAGGGGAGTGTGATCTATTTTAGCCACCTAGCTCAGTAGCTACTAGATGCTTGGTGAGGTGTGGGATCCACACAGAAGGAATAGTTGGTAGAAGAGAGGGTTCAGTTGTATTTGCATTAGAGCCAGATGAACTCTAGCCTTTCATCATGTTCAATATGTTCCTCATTTGAGATATAGGAGAAGAAGATATATAGACTAGTTAACTCTCAAAGGATCTTCAAGGAAAACAAAATCATATATAGCAAAAAATGCAAAGGGTTGGCACTTAAGGTTATGTAATAGAATTTATAGTTGATAGTTAAATTTTAGAACAAATTTTTTTATGATCTTTACTAACATTTATTAGAATTGTTGCATGTTTTATATCATTGGAATGATATATTAGCTATAACTTTTTTGAAATTTTATTATGGGATGTACACTTTGATATGATGTAATATGATTATGGTTTTGTTTCATATGCTGTAATATTAGATATATAGAAGAAAAATAAATTATTGCATGAAGTAAATAATAACTTTTCATTTTAAATATTTTTTTTGTAGAACATGGGTCTTCCAGAAGATCAAGATGATCCTCATGATATAGATCTAGAATATGTTGGTTTTGGTACAGATCACATGGTAGAGGATGATGATGATGCAGATATAGAAGACACCGAGGTTGATGATGGTGATGATGACAATGGTGATGATCATGATGATGATGATCACGATGGTGATGATGATGATGAGGGAGTTGCTGGTAGTAGCCAGTGACATTCATGATCATATAGACTGCATCATGGATCATTACTGATATATTGTTATGGTGCCTCTTTTCATGGATACTATCATATGTATCATTTTCACATCCTGTAGTACCATATTATTGAGTTGTATCATTTTGACATGTATCATTTTGACTTATATCATTTGGACATGTATCATCTTGACTTGTATCATTTTGAGTTACCTAATTTACCATTTTTACTTATGTCATTTGTACATGTATCATTTTGACTTATGTCAACTATTGGATATGTATCATTTTGACATGTTATTGATCTACTGGCATATTTGACTTTCACTTGTTTTAGTTATACATGATGATGATCTTATCAGTATTGACTTGTCAATTTATATATATTGAAAGTGGTCGATATTTTTTGGATGGATATTTATTATATATGATGATTTTAATTTACCGCTTAGGATGGATATTGTCAAATTCAATCAAATTATAGATATTTGACTTACTTGTTTAAATTATAGATGATGATCATGTTATAATAATTATCTTGTTATTTTATATATACTAGATATTGTTGTAGATCTTATTTTGATGGAGATTTAATAAGTATAATAATGTTAATTTACATGGATTTCCATTTCCCTAAAAACTATTTATAAATGTTATCCTATAAAATATTTCAAATGCTTCAGGGGTCTTCAAGTGGATGGAGCGTAGATCAATGAGTTAGAGAGTATTTTATCAAATAGGTCTATGAGCTTGTCTCGCAAAGAGGATAGAATAAGATGAAGCTGCTCAAAAACTAGGGAGTATCAGGTTAAGCTAGGCTATGAGGTGAAAGATGTGGTGGTCAAAAAGAAAGATTGGCCCACTCATCTTTTTTGGAACAAAGATGTAAATATGGAAGCAAAGCTAGATGCAACAATTGATGTTATATCATAAGTAAAATTGGAAGCAAATCTGGAAGCAAAACCAAAAGCAAAATTGGAAGAAAAAATGGAAGCAAAATTGGAAGCAAAAATGGAAGAAAACTTGGAAGCAAAACCAGAAGCAAAACTGGAAGCAAACCTGGAAGCAACACAAGAAGCAAAACTAGAAGAAAAATTAGAAGCCAAACTGGAAGCAACAAAGGACATCATAATGGAAGCAAAATTGGAAACAAAAAAGGACGTCATAATGGAAGTAAAACTTGGCATTAATTAGGAAGCCAAAAAAGAAGCCATTTTCAACGCCATACCAGAAGAAAAATAGGAAGCATGACTAGGAGCAAAACTAGAAGAAAAAATGGGAGCAGACATGGAAGCAAAACTGGAAGCCAAATTGGGTACTAATTTAGGTGTTATTGCCTAGCCCTATTCCTGGCACTGTTCTAGGTGCTAAAGGAGGCACTATTTTAGGCAGTACTTTTCTGGCACAAAATCCAGAAGCAAAATTGGAAGAAAAATTAGAAGCAAAACTCGAAGCCAAAATGGAACTAAAATTGGAAGCAGAATCAGAAGCAAACCTGAAAGCAAAACTAGAAGCAAACCTAAAAGCAACACAAAAAGAAAAACAAGAAGCAAAATTAGAAGCCAAATTGGAAGCAACAAAGGACGTCATAATGTAAGAGAAACTTGGCATCAATTAGGAAGCCAAAAAAGAAGCTATTTTCGACGCCATACCAGAAGCAAAATAAGAAGCACGACTGGGAGCAAAACTAGAAGCAAAAATGGGAGCAGACATGGAAGCAAAATTGGAAGCCAATTTGGGAGCTAATTGATGCTCTATAGCTCGGTGCTATTCCCAGTGCTATTCCAGGTGCTAAAGGAGACTCTATTACTTGTGCTACATTTTTGGCGCAAAATCCAGTGCAAAAAATAGCACCAAAGAGAACATGCAGTTTGGCACCGAGTTTTGCGCCAGCATAAGTGTCCAATTCATGAACTCAAATGTACTAAATTTTGGCGCTATTTAGGCACTAATTGTCTATTTTTTTGTAGTGATAGTTTATAGGCATAGATGGACATTCAAAACTATCACTCTTTATATTGCAAATCAACCCCTAAGAGACTAGTTCAACAAAAGGACCTCAAACTTTGCAATATAGAATATCATTTTAACCACAGTTTGAGACAAACTATCATAACTAACACTCACCCAATCACCACAATCACTTGACCCAACCAAATATTTGTCTAATGCTTGATTAAAGGTTGACCTAGATGGTACATGGATTATCTCAACATTATGTTTTTATCACTACTAATTAGTGGCATCGTCCTCCATGATGGTTTCCCTATAATAAGAGATGTGTCCATGCAAACATGGAGAAATTAAAAATATTGGTTCACATCATTAATTAAATATGAAATAATCCATCAGTAGTTATTAAATCAAACAAATTAAAAAAATTAGGAAATCAATAATCATACTAACCAAAATCATGTAGATAATTACAAAGAATAATAATAAGACATGTACAAAAATAATTAATCATACTAATCAATCCAACTTAATAAAATATAAAAAACTATTCATAATTAGTCTAATTAATATAGACCAAATAGTAATAATTATAGTATGTCTTTATGGAGTTTTACACATTTAATGTTTGTTTAGATTTCATATTAATCAATGTCAATATCTGAACCTTTAAAATTGACACTACATTCATTAGATGTTCATTAAAATACAAAAGTAAATTTTCATTTATAATCTCCAAATAATATTTTACTTATAATACAATCTTTACAATATAATTCAAAACTAATTTTCAAACTTGATCTTTATCCACACTAAAGAATTTCAAAAAAGTTATGTTCAACTTTAGAGCCATCACTTTTCTTTTCAATTTTTTTTGGGTGTTAATCTATTTTGTGTTAACCATGAGGATAGTATTTAATAATATTGTTAAAATTTAATTGAATTATTATCTTTGTATTGTAAGTGATAATTTATTCTCAAACGAACATTGCATAACATCTAGATTACATTCCTAGTTGAATTTAAAGATCTGATAGGTCACACACAATATACTACTCAAAATTACATAATAAAAATATTGAAAAGAGATAATTTTAGAATTATTTTGAAATTACATTTAAAGACTCAATTCTTTTACAATCATCTAGGCCTTGAAGGCTCAATTTCCAAACATTTCATAACAAATATACTATCACATGTATGTACTTCATGAAGTCTTTATCTTTGAAACTTAGAGAAGGAGAGCATCATCTAAGTGTTTATCCACCCAACACCCAAAGCCTAAGTTTCTCTATGCTAGCTCTAAAAATGGAGAAGCTCAACCCTTCAGTGAAAGATCTATAAAATTGAAGTCACCATGAATGAAAGAACATAGTGCAACATGTTTTCACTAACATAATAGCGTTCTATCTAATACACATGTGTCCTTAGAAAACATGATATGAACATAGAATACAAGATTAAGTACTAAATTTAATTCAATATAGCTTTGGCCAAAGCATCATTTTATATGCACTACTATACTGACATATCATGTTGTAAGCTAGTTAACTTACTATTCTTTGACTATTTCATATTCGACGCCTTTCTTGTCTCCTTATTTCCAAGTTTCAAAAATAAATGAGAAGTTTCAACAAACTAAATTTTAAAAATAAAATAAGTTTACTTTAAATGGAATTGTTAAACATCATTCCAATATAATTAGTAAACATATTCTTAACATAATAATATAATATCTAAATAGTGGCTTCAAAAAATATGCTAGTAGATAGATATATCCACATTAGTTTTACAATAGACATACATGTAATTAACTACATGATTGCTCAATCCATATCTACTCTAGGATGTCCAATCATACTTGTATTAGTCCAATACAAGAATTCAGAAAATCCTAATATGTATGCCCAAAGGGTTATGTAAATTGCTATCTAAAAATAAATTATAACTATATATAGTTGTATGTATATATACTCATAAATATAAAAGTAATAATGACTTGAAAGTTTCATTATGAAAGAAGAAAAATTATGTGCAAACTAAACTACGTATAATTCCAACTATGAAAATCCATTTCCAATCACCAAATGCAATGCAAATAGCTACTCATGTACAAAATCTCCTAGGACATATGCAACATATTGTTGTAGACACCCAACTTTGTCCCAACTTTGTCCATGTCTAGCAACACCTTGTTAAATCATTAATCATTAAGCCAATTAATTAAATAAATTTTATTTATTTAATTAAAATCCCATTCTCATCCACTTAGCCAATTAATTAAATAAATTTTATTTATTTAATTAATTTCCACATCATATCTTATCCCATTCTATTCATTTATCCAATTAATTAAATAAATTTAATTTATTTAATTAATATCCAACTCATATCCCAACTAATTCAAATATTTTATTTGAATTAAACACTCATCTTTTATCACATTCCAACACTTGTCCAGTCAATTATGTGTTGTAAGACAACTTTCATTCATATCCTTCACATGCACAACTAATGGAACCTAAATTTAGTAACTTTCAATCCTAGCCATTCACATAGCCTCTGAATCTCCACCGTTGATTGATCTTGGTTAAGTCCTATATAAACACCCTCTCACTCCATATGAGACATCCAGCAATCATATAGCACCTACATTATCATCTTGAGCATCTGAGCATCCATTTGAGCTTTTATCATCCATCATGGCAGCTTTCAGCATTGCAATTGTTCACTGTTGAAGAAACAGTCCACATCTCTTAAACAAGGAATCGCACGGTCTAGGTGATGTTATGCTTGAATTGCATTGTTCTTTGATTTCATTTAGGTTAGATTCCTTGATGATGGTAGGGTTAGGATTTCATGACTATGTCTGATCTGCTACACCTGACTTTCACCTATCACAATTGTCAAGTATTGGCCTGTATAATTACAAGCAGACAATCCTTAAATAAACAATAGTCTTTTCAGCTATTCCAAATCCATAAATCATTTTCTAAATGCAATCTTACATTGGCTCAAAGGATAATTTGGCTTCCTAGGAATTAATCTAATTTTTAAGTATTTTTAAAACTAGTTCTGAATGTAATAAGCAAAGGACATAGTTTTCTATGTCAATAATTCATACCAATCTTAGAAAGAGAACTTGGCTTAGACTCTCCAACTAGACTCACATGACTGTCCAAGTAATAGAGAAAACCAAGTCGAGATTACCTGGCTACCCAAATTCAAGTTTGATTTTCTATGACTTAGGCTAGTTTCATGAGACTTCAATGACAACAATACTCATTTGAACCACCTAGTCCACAAGGTGGACTTGCCTGAAAGTATATAAATAAAAATAAAAACCAAACTTGAAACAAAAGAAGTTCTACGTTCAAGAATCAATATCTATAAGAAATGTTTTTCTCTTCAACAAAATAAAGTTATGACTACATAACCTCTTAACCAAATCTTTTCCTTTTTTAAAGAAAAGGTGGCGAACCACCCATACCATTAAATAAAAAAGTTTATACAGAAAGCCATAGGAACACAAAGAAAATGATGTGTTGAAAAAAAAATTACAACTTAAGGCCCTATACTGGTTGAATAAAACATAAACATAAATAAGAAAAAAAGAAAACCATTAAGAGGACCAACCAACATAGATACTCTTGTAAACCATTGAGCAACCAAACACCACACACATGAGCAAGAACCCACTAATATCCCCAAGGCCAACAAAATGTAGCTCATGGTCGATGGACATCTAAACCACCCGCACAAAAACATCAAAAAGAGAACAAAAGAAACCACCTCCTCTTGAATGGATCTACACTGCAAGACTAGCGGTAGGAACAACATCTAGTTCCAAGTGTACTGCAATATTCCCCACCTCACCCTAATCTTCATCATCTCCATCCTCTAGGTCATCAAACGCATCTCTAGGAATGCAAGGTGCTAGGTCTAGGGCATGGATTCTACAAAACCTAATGCATGTGAAGGTGTCCTTGATGTGTTTAGCATCCTCCTTCGGGAAGATAAAACTGAGAGCCATAAGTTCTCTTTCCAGCACATCACTACTAAGGGATCTAAAGGAGGATTGTAAAGCCCTATAAATTTCCTGATGTGGGGCTGATGATCTCAAAGTTTGGAGTTGGAAAAGGCCCCCAATAAGAGCGTCACTTTGTTCCATCTCATATCCTTTCACCGTCGTTGCCTATCTATCCACATACTCTCCATCTTGTACCAAGTCCATTATGTTGGAGAGGATCTGGGAAACAATATTAGAATAATTAAGAATTTGACTAGTATAGCCTTTAATCCATCTATGTCCTACAACACAGCACACCACAAAATGCATCAGCGTGCAATCTCTCTCTATCAACATCATAAGATCAAGACCCTCACCTTACCTTGCACCTCTAGCTCCCAATCTAGGGGGGAAAGAAAAGCCTCAAGTTGAGACATGTTTCCACCATAGGAGACTGAGAAAGAAAGATGAGGAAAACAAAAACTAAAGCTAGCACATTAACGCCAATTATAGTGAATAAGTAGAAAGAAACTATGTTTGAAAGACATAATCCACATGAAGGGGAGAGTGAGAATTCTCCTTGCCTAATCCAGAGGCAAGATTTTGCTAGGCTGAGCTGCCTTTAATAACAAAAGAGCCACGAGAAGAAATGACCTAGACATCACCATGCAAGCTTTCCATTAATAGCCAACGTACTTCAGCTGCAAAAGATGGTGTCAAAACAGCTTGTAAAAATGGTTGGAGAGCCTTCTATCTTTGTAAAATCTCAAGGCATCGTGTGACAAGAATTACACTGTGAAGTTTGGATCTCTGAGCAGAAAGTAATTATGTTGAAAAGACACAGACATATAGAAAATCACCAACCAAATGAAATAGCTGTGATAGCTGCCCACTCCCCACGAGCCAACCAAATGGACTTGAAAATCACACCTACCAGAATTAAAACCAGAATAAACCTATATCCGTTAGAAGGGGTATGTCCTCTTTGACATTGAGGAAGGAGATAAAAATTTAAAACCTCAGCTATACTTAAAACTTGCCAAGTGTCATACAGGAAAGCATCAACAGATAGGTTGGCATACTCGCTACCCAACCGTGTCTCCTAGGACACACCAGTCATATCAATGCCTATTCCCAACCAATGGCTCACAAAAAGCTAGAATGCTGGGAAAAGAAAAGTTGCATTTCTCATCCAAAATTAGAGGAAATCCTTATCTTTTTCAACTAAGGCTAGTAAACCTAGGGGCAAATTGGACTGTGCAACTGAGAAAATAACTAGTTTCTCCTAATCAATTTCTCTATTCGCTAGAAAATCTACTACTCTATTGGCCTCTCGATAGAAATGCGAGATTTTGAAAGAGTCAAATTTTTCTAATAATAACCACACTTGATTTAAGATGTAAGAAAGATGCTAACTCTCTAGTTTTCTAGTCTAAACCACTAAGACAATGACTTGGTAATCTCCTTCAACCCAAATATGTCAAACCCCATACTCTAAGGCTAGTTGGTAACCATGCAACACTAGAAAAGCTTCTACTATATTATTTGAGCCTTGAGGAAGCTTTGTGCTCTTAGCTGCCAGTAGGCTTCCAGTTGAATCTCTTAGAACACACCTTGTCCCTGATGGTCTTGGATTGCCCCAGCTAGCACCATCCACATTGATCTTGTAAAGCTGGCAATTTGGTGGGCACCATTTCACTCCAGCTCTATCAACCTTAGGAACATGATTTAAAGACCCTAGAGAAGGTCTTTCTAATCTGCACCAATTTTGAGATATAAAGTTGTCCCAAGAAGTCCAAGCACTTTCCCTGAAACGATCCCTTCTAAACTTCACATTCATCACTTCCATAATGGCTACTTCTAATCCTTTCAAGAAAAGTTGTAAAGGCTTTGATTTATGCCTAAAATCCTAAAATTTCATTCTCTCCATAAATGCCAAATCTTTTCCTTCAACTCTCTTTGTGATAGTAGAGTTTATAGTGACTCCTTTTTCTTTGCATTTTAGTGATGGACTAAAATTAATTTCAAAACAAATAATTACTCTTAAAGATGGAACAAAAAGTGGTAAAGAGTTCCTACAAAGATAATATTAGAATTGTGCCCATGTACTTTCTATGAAAAGGCTTTCCATTGAGGTAGGCATCGGGGCATACTTCAAGAATTTTCAAAAGTCAATGCAATCAAGAATGAGGGTCCCTAAGTTGTAGAAAAGTACAAGAATGACATTTGCTTTATTGTGAATAAAGATAAGTGTATGATGGTGGCAATAGAGCCTAGGACAATTTGGGTACCACCCATGGGCTATGAGTTGGCAGAGGATGTTCTAATAGGTCTTGCAAATCTTATGTTGAGAAAGCCCCAAGATCCTAATGAAGAAAGATTTGGCACTTATGAGGAAATATTTGTTAAGGTGCATGTGGAGCTCAAGCAGCATGAAACAGTAAAGAAAGTCTGAAAGATGGTGGAAGAATATGCACAAAGGAAAGGGTTCACCAAGGAACAAATATCCGGCACAAGAGCTAGAGTTGAGGCTAAAAGGGGAGCTAAAGAGAAGGAGAAGGAGCAAGAAAAGGAAGCTAATAAAGCTCCAAAAATTTGAGAGGTGCAACTAGAGGCACCTGCTACACCTAAAAGGAAAACAAGGTGTGCAAGTTCCTCAGAGACAACCTTGAAATCCTCTGGTATTCCATCCTCGACCACTACAGAACCACCCATTAGTAAAGGCCACAAAAGGAAGAAGACAAAAGGACAAAGGATGTATGTTAGTGTTGGTGGTGGTGATGTAGAGGAAGCAAAATCTGATGAAAGCACAAAGTACACAACCCTCTAGTGCTACCAAAGAGAAGACCTTAAAAAAGGGAAGAGGAAGAAACAAGGCTAAGCAAGAAGTGCCCATAGAGGAACAAACTACCATTAACCTTGAGGACACTCTGAATGCCATGTTTGTATATGGAAAGCTCAAGCCAATAGCTAAACTCTATGATGAGGTTAATGATGCTGACAAGAGAATCATTGAGACATCTATAATAAGATTCCTTGAAATGTTCAATAAGGCTTTGATTGAAGTCATAACAGACCTTCTAGACATCCTGGCAAGCATAATGCAGTCAAGGAAAAAATATGCTATGGGTAAGGATGTGGAACTCTGGGAGTATGCACTGATTAAGTTGTGTCTAAACATTACTCTGGAAGAAAAAACAAAGATATCTAAAGTGTTGAATGAAAGGTTCAGGACAAAGAAGAGAACCAACAAACTAATGTCAGGAGATGTTGAGAAGTTAGTAAAGGAAACTGAAGAAATGACCTTTGAAGAACTTAGAGAGTGTCATCTTCCAACTATATATGACAGGGAAGAAATAAATATTGAAGATGATACTTCCTTACCAGATGTCAGCTTAGATCAAGGAGTAGATAAAACTGATAATCAGACCCCTACACCCGATCAAGTCCCTATCATAGATGGTCAGGATGAAGTAGTTAAAGATCAAACTAGTACAAGTCCTCCCCTAGAGAAGCAAGATGATCAAACTCCTAAAGAGAAACCAAGTGATAATAAAGTATCTGATGATACAGAAAGAGACATTGCAGGAGCATCCATCACAAATGATTTGGTAGAAATGGTAAAGGAGTTTTTGGAGAAACAACAAGAGAAAAAAATTTTAGAGTTTGAGAAGTTATTACAAGGTCCCATTGACCTAGCTTCTATGTCCCCACTACAAAAGATGAAACTTGGGACAATTTTTCATGCAAAGGCACAGGAAGAAATGCTAAAGTCACATATTCAAGATAGTGAGTTGATTGGTGATGCATCAAGCATTTTCGAGAAGATGACACAAACATATCAAAAGGATACTTCATTATCTTCAATTGATCAACTCAAGGGACTAATAAACTCAGTAAGTATACATTTTGAGTCATTTGAAAACTCTGTAGAAATAAAGGTTAGAAAATAATATAATGAGAAAGGGTTAGCTGAATTAAAGTTCATGATGGACAATGATAAAATTCTGCTAGACAATAGAATCAAAAGTATAGAGAAGGATATTAAGGAATCATATGATATATACAAATTTTTCTTATCATGGCCATAAGTTACTAAGGAGTTAGAAGAAAAGAACAATGATTTGGAACTCCAATTGTTAAATATCTCTAAGTCATATGATTCGACAGTTGAATGAATAAGTAGTAAAGAGATACAAGTTGCAAATATAAACAATAACTTAAGTAGACTAATGAATAAGAGGGAAGAAGTTAAAAATAGTTTGTGCCAGCTAAGAGGGCTGATAAGTCCTAAAATAGATTCAATGACTAATCTTGCAGTAGAAGCCTTGAAAGTAAAAGCAATAATTGATACACCCTCAGATGTACAGAAGGTAGAAAAAATATTTTTTTTGATAAATGGTCACATTCAAGTTTTGGATAGTGCAAAGAATAGATGGGATGGAGAGTCAGCTCTGCTAAAGACCATTTATAATGATATTCTACCTCCCATAACTAACTAATTAAGTTAAAGACTATACATCTGTACATATGTAGAAGAGTGTGACAATTTTGAGATTCTGACACAATTTTGGTACTTGTACATATACCTTTGCCATTGATGTCAAAGGGGGAGAAGAAAACTAGTGAAAATGGGAAAATATCTAAAGGGGAGTAGAAAACTAGAGTGTGTAGAGTAAAGGGGAGCAACACAATCATTTTTCACTAAGTGTTAACATCGATGCCAAAGGGGAGATTGTTGGAAATATAGACAAGAGACACTGTTCTACACATGATTGTATATTGTATGTTGTCATTGATGGCAACAAGATCTAATGGCAACTTGATGGCAACAAGGTTCAAGTTCTAAAAGGTTTGGCAACAAGCAAGACAATTTTGGTAACAAAGTTTGATGGCAAGTCAGTTTGGCAAACAAGGTAGATATTCAGATAGAATTGATATGGCAATAGACAGATATAACAGGGAGTCAGCTAAGGATGATTGGGAACTCAATTGGAGATAGGTTTGGTTAAGGATTTTGGTCCAGAACACTTAGTCAGAATGATTAAGTGTTGGCAGAATACATGGTAGGTGACAGAAAATGGATTGGCATATCTCTACAATTAAAATCATATTGTGTGGTTCAGGTATGTTGATTAAAGTTGTTTAAAGGTGTTATGATGTAGTTTGCAAGTACTAAAGATCTCCAGAAGACATACTATGATTTGGCTAAGTCTGGGTGAGAAAACCTAAGTTAGAATCAGTGTAAAGTACATGAGTAAAAGGGTCTGCATTCCTTTGCTATTGCATATTAAGTTCTACGATTTTGAAGGTATGCTAAAGGATCTATAAAGAACCATTTCTAAGGATTTTAGAGTTTCATAATGATCGTATTTGTAGTTATGAGCCGACATATGAAAGAATTAAGTACGTTCTTAAGGACAAAGCCGACACTCATGTGAAATCAATATGTAGTGAAGACAAAATGTTTGAATTGTCATTCTAAGTGGCTCTACTATATGTCTTGAGCTATATGAAGATTCTTAAATGCTTGTTTACATCTGCATTATTGTTTGTGCCTAAGATCAAGCTGACAAGGTACAATATTTGTGCATACATTTCATATTAGGCTTGTTGACCTAGTTGCAAGATAAATCATGTTGTGGATATATATACATGATAGGTTTTGATATTGGAGGTGTGTGGAAATATGAATATAGTGCAAAGTCAATGTGAATACAATCTAAGGTAATTTTGTTATAAGAAAGAAGCAGTAAGGGTATAATAATAGAGTCTATGTAAAGCAGAGCAGAAAAGCATGGCAAATATAATGAAGACTTTTGAATTTTTGTATTGAGCTCTTAATGAAACTGTACCTTAGCATTCTATAGATGCATTTGTAGTAGTCATCTCTTGGTAGTAAACCAATCCTTCTTCTATCTTCTCTTCTATTTGTTGTGCCTTGCACACACGCCCATTTTGCCAAATGGAGACCCCATCTTTCGCTTTGGCTTGAGGTCTCAACCTTTGTTACTTATTATGATGAGAGGGTGAATATGTGCTTAGAATGTAGGATTTGCTTCAAATTTTGGTATTTTGCATGTTTCAAGTAATTTGATGTATTTCATAATTGATTTGGAGTGGTCTTGTGCTTAAAAGATAGCCATTTGTTGCCTTTTGTGCTGAAACTAGGTGTTACTGCATTTTGCTAAAAAATCCTATGTCACTAGATATTGTCCTTGAAACTCTTATTGCAGGGTGTGTCATGTTGAAATTCCTACTTTCCAAGTCTTCGAGTTGCAAAATCAAGTCAAATTTCAGAAGATTTCACTAAGGGGTTCATATACTTTCATCTTGTCGCATGGTTTTGAAACCTTGACTTGGCTAAGTCTGATACCCTGAAAACCTTAAAAAATGGCTAAGTCTAAAATTTGGTGGAACATAAAAAATCTAGAATCTGCATTTGAAATCCTATGGATCTGGAACCTATCTCAAACATCCCAATAGTATATTTAAAAATATTTAAAGTGTAAGAAATATATTTTGAAATATATTGTCACCTAGGGAACTTCAAAATCTGATGCTAAAATTAACCTTTACTACCTTTTGCACTAATATCTAGTGCCACTAGATATCAGCGTTGGACCTCATTCACATACTTTGGTGCTAAAATTACTACTCACGGCCTTTGCGCTAAAAGTTGGTTCCACTGACTTTGCACTAAAAATGAATGCTACCAACTTGTATTGAAATCGTATCACACTACCTTTTGTCAGAGGAACTTAAAAATTGCACTAGATCAGTGGGAGGTGAAAGTCGTGCTAGTCGGTTGGACTCAAAATCCTCGTCAGGTGCACCTAGCAAACTTAGTGCTAAAAATAGACCGCACGGACCTGCGCTAAAAAGTGAATCGACTGACCTCATGAAGCATCATTATAATTAGTTAGTCTGAGCCTAAATCCCTACCAAAGGCATGAAATGAACTTAGCACTAAATTTGACCTCCACTACCTTAAGTCAATAGGACCCAAAATCAGTGCTTTTTGCTAATTTGAGCCAAAAAACTCATTTTTTGGGAGTGAAACTTGGATACTCTTGGTGGATTTGAATTGTATATCAATCTATCACATCATGACCAACATTTTTACCAAGTTTGTGTTGATTTTGGGCATGTTTTACAATGATTAATGCTACTGCACCTGAAAAGTCAGTACCCCAAAAATCCCACTTTTTACAAAAAAAACTATAAAAACATGAAATAAAAGTTTACAAATGGATTCAAATGGCCACAAAAACCTCCCACATCAACATATAGGTGGGTACTTGAAAATGGTAAAAAATGCAGAAAATCATGTGAAAATCACTAGATTTAAGAGGTTGTTCATAGAAAAGTGACATTGACAATGAGTTGTTCTAGATGAATCTAAGGCTGCAAATGGACATATTTTGATTCAAAATGATGGAAAATGATTGTTTAAGATGAAATTGATGCTTTTCATTGTGAATTGCAGGTCTTGGAGGTTGGAGGATAGAGGAGCCAATTGGAGCTATTTTGGAAGGTGAACACATAAAGATGTAGTGCTGACCCAGAAATGCAAAATCAACATTTCACCAACCAAATTGTTGTTACACATGCAAAATAAAGTTAGTATGATATACAATATGATGAAGATGAGTCCTAGGAACTTGAAGACACAAAAGATCATGCCTACACCTTGTTTTTCTTGCATGTCTTGTTCATTGCACAAGACATGTTTACATATGCCTACACATGTTCAAGCAGTCCAAGTCATCAAGAATTGATCAAACAAGCATCCAATTAGATATGTATTCATGAAAGATGTACTAGATACTCTCCTTTACTAGTCATCTCATTGGAGAAGTTGTTTGTCCTATTAGATGACTCAAAGGTGGCAAGCAACAAGATGATCCAATCAGCATGAGCAATCCCATGAGTCCACATCAGCGCAAATTTTCAAATGTCATATGTCTTCATTTTAACTTCATTTCACCTTGAAAAGTGGTTCTTTGGCATGTATAACAAAATGGGTATCCATTTTGTCTAGATTCAATGTATCTGCAAGCTATATTTTATTTTTTTCCTAAAGGACAAATGCAAATCTAAAAATGCAACAAACTGATGTATCTCATTAAATGCCATGTAATCTGGACCCTTGGTGTTGAGTTAATCTCCACCATCCATTCAAAAACTTTGTATGGTGCCATGTCTATAAAAGGGCCATCATTCCCTCATTATAATAAGTAAGATTTGATAATGAATTACTGAGACTCTGCCAAAATATAGTCAATACAAAGCAAGTTTTGTAGGTTGCAAGGAATTTGTGTTTTTTTGTTGTCTCATTTTGGATTTCATGGTTCATGTCAATCTAAAATTATTTTACATTTATTTGTATTAGTGATCAATCATTTAGATATTTGATGGATTTCCTGTCAATACCATTAATGGTTTACTGATTGTATGTCATTGTGCATGGTTAGTCTGGGCATATTTTATGAGATAAGTTCGATTGTGTGAATTCATTGAGCTGCACCAAGAGTTGGGTGTTTGATGAACCCTCCACAGTATGAAAGTTATTACATTTCCTTAGAAGATTGGACAGTCTCTATGGCATTGTGGGGCTTCCTAGTTAAGCAGAGATTTGTTTACTATTGGGAATCTATCTATCTATGTGTTGATCATTTCTACAATTGTCTATAGGATTTCTCTTATCCCTTCCGTCTATCCCTTTCCTTTTGCATTTTCTTTACATCAAGTTTGGTAGATTTAGGGTTTGAGTAGCATTTCATTGCTCATCTACTAAAATTTTAGACTTCACCGTCTGAACCACCTAAGGTTTCTGCACTTGCAATGTTGTTATCTTTTATAAACCTTGTATTTCATGTAAGACCCCTTGTTGGTACAACTAGTACATTCCACTGAAGTTATTCCATACAAAGCTAAGACCTAAATGTATTATCCTTGGGGCAGTCCTATCTCAAATAGGATACCTTTTTCAAGAGAGGTGATATACATGTATTTCACCTACGTTTTTGTGTGCTAAAACCACCATCAACACTATTTTCTTGGTAGTGAGCCTATTGCAGTGAGTACTTCTTTGGATAGTGAGTCCTTGGTTAGTGAACTCTAAGGCACTGAGCCTTCATGTAATTCATTTTTGATATCATAATATATTGTGAGCTGGCACTCACCATGGTTTTCCCTTTTTGAGGTTTCCACACAAGAATCTTGGTGTCTATGTGTTATGACTTTTTGACTGCTCTTCTTATGTTTGTTTTGCTTTCATGTTATTGAATTTGGTAAATGGATTACAAAATATGTGAAAGAAAGGTTTTACAGAATACTGATTCACCCCCCCTCTTAGTATTCTTTATGATCAACAACACTAATTTTGATGATGGAGTGTAAAATAAATAATAATAACTTTGGCATTTTCCCCTTACACATGGATCCATATACTTATTTTCCCCTTATACATGGATCCATATAATTGTAGCCTGTTGATGCCATAGATTAAGAGGATTTAAGAAAATGGCTCAGGACATAATCATTCTATTAGCATGGTTTATGGACCTACGAAAGATGACATGGATTAAAGGGATTTAAGAAAATTGCTTAAGGCCCATCCTAAGAGGATGTAGATGGTACAACTTGAAATCTACTCATTAATCCCCTTAAGCCACTAATAATAGTCAAATTGATCATTCACATTTGATTAGTTTGTATAATGTTAGATACTTGAAGTTTTTAAAAACTTGTTAGAGATCTATTTATTAAACTTGGTCAAATTAGGACAAAATCATTCCATTAGAATGTTTTATGGACCTAGGAAAGATGACATGGATTAAGGGGATTTAAGAAAATTACTTAAGGCCTATCCTAAGAGGATGTAGATGGTTTAGGGTTTAGGGTTTAGGATTTATGGACCTAGGAAAGATGACACATGGATTAAGGGGATTTATGAAAACTACTTAAGGCCCATCCTAAGAGGATGTAGATCATACAACTTGAAATCTACTCATTAATCCCCTTAAGCCACTAATAATAGTTAAATTGATCATTCACATTTGGTCAATTTGTATAATGTTAGATGCTTGAAGTTTTTACGAACTTGTTAAAGATCTATATATTAAACCTAGTCAACTCAGGACAAAATCATTCCATTACCATGGTTTATGGACCTAGGAAAAATGACATGTATTAAGGGGATTTAAGAAAATTGCTAAAGGCCCATCCTAAGAGGATGTAGATGGTTCAGGGTTTAGAGTTTAGGGTTTATGGACCTATGAAAGATGACATGTGGATTAAGGAGATTTAAGAAAATTGCTTAAGGCCTGTCCTAAGAGGATGTAGATGGTACAACTTGGAATCTACTCATTAATCCCCTTAAGCCACTAATAGTAGTCAAATTGATCATTCACATGTGATCAATTTGTATAATGTTAAATGCTTGAAGTTTTTACAAACACGTTAAAGATCTATATATTAAACTTGGTCAAGTAAGGATAAAATAATTCTATTACCATGGTTTATGGACCTAGGAACGATGACATGGATTAAGGGGATTTAAGAAAATTGCTTAAGGCTCATCCTAGGAGGATGTAGATGGGTTTAGAGTTTATGGACCTAGGAAAGATGACATGTGGATTAAAGATATTTAAGAAAATTGCTTAAGACCTATCGTAAGAGGATGTAGATGGTACAACTTGAAATCTACTCATTAATCCCCTTAAGCCACTAATAATAGTCAAATTGATGATTCACATTTGATCATTTGTATAATGTTAGATGCTTGAAGATTTTACAAACTTGTTAAAGATCTATATAGTAAACTTGGTCAACTTAGGACAAAATCTTTCCATTAGCATGGTTTATGGACCTAGGAAAGATGACATGTGGATTAAGGGGATTTAATAAAATAGGATTTAAGAGGAAACTTCACTACTCCTTGTAAACAATTTAAGTACATCAAGACACAAAATTTTACATGCCTTAGACATAAATGAGCCTTACACATTTTGTTAGAAATTTACCTTCATTTGTGTATGTTTTCAATTTATCTTTTAGCATGTACATGTATTAAAATTACATAGTTAGATCTTAAATTTTGAAATTTGTATGTATGCTCAAGTTGAATGATGTATGTATGTGTATGTATCCTAATTTTTCTTTTAAATGTAGTCATGTACATTTAATTTAAATATTTCTTGTAATTTCTCAACATGTATTGAATATCTATTTTTTAATATGTTTATTTATAATTTATATATAGATTCTTGAAAGTTAATTTTGTAGTTGTTTGTATATTTATATATATGCAAGTTCACAATTTTATATCATGGATATTAACTTTGATGTTGAGGATTTCCTCAATCCACCACCTTCACCCCCTTCACCTCAACACCCTCCACCTGTACCTCCACCTCAAAATTCCCCACCTCCACCCCCACCTAGATATGATGAGGCTCCCTTACGAGCTTGAATTAATGACAATATCAAATCCATTGAAGAAAAAATCAATGCAATTCGAAATGAAGCGTTTATGCCACCTCACCTGATGTATTTTGTATCTTTGATGCAAAACATTATAGATGTTGTCAGGTCCATTGATGTGGACTTAGACAAATTTTGAGTATGGAGAGAGGAGAGGTTATAGTTTTAGTCTGATGGACTCTCCTATAGGGAGATCCTTGATTTGAAAATTAGAAAAGCCCATTTAGCTCCATATTTTTTTGACCCCAGGGTGTTGATCTAATATTCATTCGTGGTGATCTCACCCTTGGCCTTATCTACTGTAGGCACAACTAATTGGGCTATCCTACATCTTGTTGCATCCCTTTTGATAGTAGACACAACCCTTGCCTTTCTCATGAGCTTTATTCCTTCAATTGAAAATAATGATTTAAAGTCAAAAGGACTTAAATTGATTGGAGGATCATTTACCTCTGATGCCAACCATTTCAAGACATTTGATGAAGGTCCTTCTTGACCTGACTATTCAATGTGAACATATTTAACCACCAATTTTGTTTGTTTGTATGGTCCTTTCTCCTATTGAGAAGTCTCCTGTAGAGGAACTTCTTGTTATGACGCTTCTTATTCTGGAGCTTCTTGATGTGGAGATAGTGTGTCTACCTCCATAGGTTGGTCTTCATCCTTTCTTTCCTCAAGATGAGGCTCTTCACTTTCTTGGTCCCCCAAACCTTTATTGAGTGACAACATCTATTAGACTTTCTTAAGTTGATCTTTTACTAATGGCTCTTCACCATGTTGGATGTCCCCTTCCTTTGGTGTATCTCAAAGAGATTCCTCTTGTTCTTTTGGAAGAGAAATGTCCTTGCTTGAATTTTCCATCTCACTTTGTTGTGATGGACCTGCCTCTTCTTGTGTCACAGTACACATATCTTGAACATTGTGTTGGTTTACCGAAATATTTGGGGATCCTAACATCTCAATGTCATAAATCTCTTCTACCACGAGACCATGAGTCTCTATTATTTTCGAGGCTTCTATCTCTTCCACCTCAACATGCATTTGTTGATGTTGATCTGGTTATGATGCCTGATATGTGAGTAGGGAAGAGACTAGATCATTGGTCATAGTATGGGTGACCTCATCATCAGTTAGGTCCATGACCTAACCCAAGGGCCGCATCTGTAATTATTTAGCCCTTGCTTGTTCTTGTGCTTTCTTTTCTTCAGCCATTTCCTATTTCACATGGATAATTTGTTGGGTTTTTTTGTCTCTCTGAAGCCCCATCACTTGACCTCTAGTGTGAACTTGATAAGAAGCCACTTGCTACACTAGATGAGCTTGGATAGTGGCTTTTGGTGATGGCACTTTTGCTTGAGGTTGACTTGATGCAAACATAAGTTCCATCTGTGTTGGTCCTGATGCCTAGCCCTGTGTATCCATCTTTTTTGAGATAGCATCCCTCATGGGTGTAGTTAGCCCTCTTCTCTTCAGTTTGGGCATTTTTACCCTTTCCCATATGTATGTAGAATGGTGCTCCTCTGGAGCTATAGTTGCAATTCGGATAGCATGTATTGGTTGCTCCCTTAAAGAGCTGAGGGCATTGTGGAAATGCTTATGCCTTCTAATGTGAGAGTCTCACCAGACATATATGCTCCTTCTTGGGATAGATTAGCCTCCATGACCCTTCTTTTGACAACCAAGAAGTCATCATATTTGGCATATGTCCTATTCCTTTTCTTATCATATGTCAAGCTTACCTCTTTGGCCTTGAGCTCATTTATCTTTTGCTCAACCCACATTTGGGTAGCAGTCATGAGATTATTCATTATGACATCTATAGATGTCTCTTTTGGCTTGGTCCAGTTAGGGAGAGGCAGAGTCTCCTTATACAACTATTTGTTATCATAGTCCAGGTCTAGAATCTGACCATAATTAGACTTTACTTGTGGAGGCACCTCTATATGTCCCAAAGTTCTTATCTGGTTGAGGGTCAACCTTTGGTATCTCTTCTTCCTTACATTATCTTCATTGTTGCAGTTAGACCAGTAATCCTCCAGGTGAGGTACATGTTGCATTTTATTGTTCACATACCTCTCCATCCAATTGTATGGATCAAATGTACGCTGGAGAGGGAAAGGCTATAAGTTGAGCATTTGTAGCTCGACCTCTGATAGCTTGGAGTCTTTAAACTCCACGTACCTATACCAACCTATATCTAATGCCAACATGATGTTCCCTTTGCCATACTTCTAGATGTATGCATCGTACGAGGGGATGATCTACCTTGTTATTTTGAGAAGTAAAACCCTATCCATTGGGTATCTTGGTAACATGAAGGGATGACCCTCAAACCCTTCCATTCTAATGTATGTAAAAGTTGGAAACTTGATAAACCAAGACCCATGTGCGATGATTACCCCTTGGGCATTTCTTGATATTCATTTTTCTCTATCTCCCTCAATTAGGAGAATTAGCCACATCAGGAAACGATTATTGACTCTCTTGTAATGTATTATCAATTGGCTTCTCTCTAGCTAGGGATAATATTGCCACACCAGTTGTTCTCCTTGCTTCAAGAAGTAAACTATCAACAAGATTTTAAACATAATATTAAATCTCAAATCTATACCTAATGTGACCTCCAATTAAGTATAGAAACCAGAAACATAAAATGATAAACAAACCAATATTACCAAATTTCAATTTTGTTGCACCATAAAGGTGGATTTTCTCAAAATGATATGGATGTGGTTGCTCAATCTATCAGCATGACGTTGTAGGATAGATGATTGATCTCCCCAAAATGACTCTTGTTGAGTCAATTTATAGATTTTTTGCTTGGATGATGAATGGTGAGGATTCAATGAGAGATGAACAATCAAGATTAAGTTGGTTGAGAAGTTATAAGATTGACAATGGAGGATAATTCAGATTTCTAATTGAACTTTACGAATTTTGGGAGATAGTTATGGATTGGTTATAAGATATATGGATGAGAATTAAAGAAATATTTAATTTCTTTAATTCATTTTAGATAGTTGGGAGGGATGATTTAATAAATAAATAAATTAAATCAGGTGTGGAAAGGGGAATGTTGGATTTAGAAAAATGATTTATGGCTTAGGGATATTAGGATTTAGGGGAAAAATAGGGATAATTAGGGATAATGATAGGCTCAGGTCCTGATGATCAATATAATTGGATAATGGATAAAATTAGGATGATAAGAGGATAATTAATCATGATTAGGATAATTTAGGATGATTTAGGGATAATTTAATGGAAATCAAGGATAAAATGTTTGATTTAGGGAATCAAGACTTAAAGTTGAGAAATTAGGTCCTGGGTGAGTTTTAGGTGTCTAGATTTTCCCCCTCTTAGAGACGATGTTTCAAGAAGCAATGTCATTTCAAAGAAAGATAAAATATAGAAGGATGGAATGAAAATGATGGGACTTATAGGAAGACAAATGGGATGATGCCCCCTCGAGAGGATAGGCAGGTGTGAAGGACATGACTAGATTCTCAAAATGGATGGAAAGGAAAGATGGTGATAGGGAATAGGATGAAAATGATGTAGGAAAGGATTATCATGCTGAGTTGGTATAAGAAACCTTATGTTTGATATAGTACCTAATGTTATGCACAATGATATAAAGATCGTGGTGATAATGTGTCAAATGCATAAAGAATTAAAGTCACAAGCAATCATATCCTGATGGAATGATAATATGAAAGACCATGGTGACATTCTGGCAAGTATGTTGCAAGGACTGATACAAATGCAAGACAAAATGATAACACACACAAGCAAAGAAAGAAATCATGCAAAAAATGATTTAAAGATAGAGAAAAACATGATGTTACCCCTGGTCAAGAGGAAAATTGATGATTGATTGATGATGTTGATGATGGCATTGTTGATGTAGGAATGATATATCCTGAGAACAATGTGAGGATTGTGTTCTTGATGTGGGAATGATATATACTGAGAACAACACAAGGATTGGGAACAATATATCTTGATGATGATGATTGATTGGATTAAGTTGAGGTTAATTTGCAACAAGACTAGGAAAAAATTGATGGAAACTTTAGGATGATAGGATAAATTTCTTGGCAAGATGGATTAGGATTGCTTCTGATGGATTAAATTATCTAGGATTACTTGATATGGATTTATTTCTTTGGAACCAAGATTTAGGATTATTGCATTAGATGACACTGGATAGGATTTTCTTGGATTGCATTAAAGGATAGCATTGCATTACATGGGACGGGACTATTGCCTCCATATAATAACCAATGACAAGGAAGCACCAAGTCTAGAAATAAGGATGGGAAAGTTGGTTGATTGAGGATAATGATCTTATTGGATGGATGGACTGAGTGATGGGTGATAATGAATGGAAAGGAGGAAAATGAAAAGGATGATGGATAGTAAATGGATGAAAGGTGACGAATGGAAAGGAAGGATCATTGATATAGGCATGGAAGGATGCAAGATGTAGCCTCCAAGGACTATTGCGTAAAAGGATAACATGCCCCTACTCTGCAAATGTTGTTTAGGATGTTGGACTAAGGGATATAGTAGACTACATAGGCTATGATAAGATGGTGTAAAGGATTCATCATAGAAGGATTTTCTATATCAAGTGTTTAGCAAAGCACGTATCAAAATCATGCCTACATCCTTATCAATATCAAAGCTCTATTATCAAGACCAAAGTTGAGAAGGAAATATTTTGAAGAGGAATGTTAGCAAGGATATATGAATATGACAAATAAGGATGATAGGAGAGGCATAGGATGGAAAAGATGAGACAACTTGCCCCCAATTGTAAAGTTCACTGACAATCTATTTACATAAACACCCACGAATGGGTTTTCATCATGGTACTTATCCAAGGTGCCATAAAAATGGTACTTATCTATTTACTATTTTGATTTTTTTTTAAAAGATTTTTTTTACTTTTGATGTGTTTTGTTGACTGGATAGCATTGATAAATTGATAACCAAAAGGGTCTTGAACATCCATGTCTATTAGATTTAGCTAATGTAGATGCAATTGTTATAACATGCCAGTAATGTCTTGCTTGAAGTAACTACTTTGTGAGAATTAAAGCACTCATGTATAATCCTATGATGTTTGTGTGATCTTTGTCAATAACTAAGTTGGCATTGTTCAAATGATTACATTTTGATATAGAACCATCATAGCCCTTATGGTGAAGTGTTGCTACCACAACATGGCAGATTTGGGAGTTGGATTTATTAGGTTTTAGACATGATTTTGGATGTCTATTGGGATTTGGATTTGAGATTAAGTGATGGTGATGTATTTGGTTTGAGTGGATAGGTTGGAGATGTAGATTGGTTTGATAGATTTTTGATGTGCTAAAATTGAGATGGTGGATTATGTAATATAGATTTTGGATAATGAAGTTTGGATGTTGGATTAGGATAATGATTGGGACCAACATTTTTGTAAAAATAATATGGTGGTGGGAACTTATTATATTTGCAAGGTGCATCTGTCAATTTTGATAGCTTTGATAGCTCATGGTATTTGGATGTATTACTTCATTTGATTTGTTTAGTCCATTTTGTTTTGGGACCCATATTTCTTTGATATGTTTTCCTTGATTTTTGACTGTTTATGCTTTTGACATTTGATTTTAAGCTTTTACTTTGTATGCTCTATGATTTTGTTGGTCCTGCTCGAGGGATGGTAGATGTGGAGGATAAAAGTTGGTGGTGGAGATGTTGGATGTGGAAGGATTGTTGGCAACAAGCTTAGTGCAAGGGCTATGAATGGTCCCTATCTCAACTCTCTCATTAGATGAGGTTTCCTTAGCAATCTTGGAAGTATCACAAACACCATTAGATTTCTTAGATAATTATGTGCTAATACTTTGATTATGTCCGATGTGGATTGGGATAGGTTCTAGGATTCCATGCTCATGAAGATCTAATCATTTTCCATGATAATCCATGCTTTGACATATCTTGTTCACGATATGATATTTTTCCTCTTTCAAACATGATGCTAACTCCTTGGTATTTTGTTGAGAGTAAATTGAATCTACTATTGTATCTTTTGTGAGTGAATTTGTCTTGATAAAGATGATAGATCCCATTTTATGGGATTCCTATGCTAGGTCATTATATTGACTCATTGTACCTTGATCATTGTATGCACTTGTAGTTTCATGATCATTATTTATGATTTTCATTCCTTTATCATCTAAATGTTCTATGTGATCCATTGTGACTTGCTTTTTTTCATGATTGAAGTAAGTAGGATCTTGATTTACACCATGCTCATTAGAATCATTTGTGATATGATCCAAATTATTTGTTTGATTGTCTTTTTTTCCTCGAGGACCAAGTGTCTCATCATGGTAAGTGGATGTTATAGTTGGATATGTGATAGGATTATTTTGGCTTTCTTGATCATGGATATCATAATGTTCAAGGAGAGGATCAACTTCATGCATATCATAAAGTTCAAGGAGAGGATCAACTTCGATTTCTTGATCATGGACATAATAAAGTTCAAGGAGGGGATCAACTAAGATTTCTTGATTATAGCTAGGATCGTCATCATAAATAGGTGTGGTATGAATAGTTTGATCTTGGATAACTTGGATAACTTGATCTTGACTTGGTTGAGTGCATGTTTGATCTTGCTATAGATTTTATTCTAGATATAGCTCTTGGGTTTGGACAAACATAGTGGTTTCTTGGATAAGATTAATAGGCTTTGGATCGTTGTCACTAGGGCTGCATAATGGATTTGGACATAAACTTATGATAAGAGGCTCTTTGATAGAGGGGAGGTATCGATAATGTTTTGTTGTTAACATGAATTGCATTAGGAGACTCTTGGATAGATTGGATGGAAATAGGATTGCATTGTTCACACTTAAAGGACTTAGGATTGACAAGATCTTCACATGATGGCACTTTCTCATGGATGAGTATGTTATTTGGCTTTAGATCGCATGGTATTTTTTTCTATAGGCATGCTACTAAGAGACTCTTGGATAGGTTTGGAATAGGTACAACCATTAACTTGGGGCTTTCTACCTCGATACTCTTCTTTTGCTAATAGTCCTCAAAGGAAATATGAAAAGAATGGTTTGGATGTAGTGAATTTAGATTGTGAATTCATGTTTTGGATGGATGGATATTTGGTGTGAAGGGATGAGTGAGAGTGTAAGGATAAAGATGAATATGAGGGATTTGTATAAGATGTGTAAGATACGAGGTATGTAAATTAGGTTGGGTTTAGAAACATGGATTGGACATAAGGACCTTGTTCTAAACTAATGCTTCCGTTATTAAATAAATCATAAGGATGACTAATAGATATATGCTTATTATAGGAATGATGGCTAGTGCTAGTTGGTTCTTGACTACAAGGCTCTTTTATATTCATAAGTAAAGAATGAAAGTTCATAGCAAGATTGCAATCAATAATCTCAACATCAAATCTATTGTTATCAAGATATTTGTCATGATCCACAAGACTATCATCATCAACAAAAACAAGTTGAGGACCACCTTTGATTGTGATTTTGGGCTTGCAATTAACTATACTAATGGATTTAGGACTAGATGTTCTATCTTGCATGATAAAGTTTTCAAACCAAGGATCCCTATTGTGCATGATGAAGGATTGCAAGGTATTTGGATGCAACGAGGAGCTAGGATGCAAATTTGGACTTGGTAGATTGGTAAGAGAGTAAGATGGACTTTGAACAAGATAGGTGTAGAATGGTGACTTGGATAAAGAGACTTGGGAAGATTTCAAATTTTGTTGCAAAGAGAATTCAATCATGGTTTGGGTCAGGCCACAATATCGTATCCCACTTTTTGGCCAAAGTGGGACATTGAAATCAACATTTTTAACCAAATCTTCACTTTCTAACACCTATAGCAGCTAAACCATTAAGAATTCAAAGATGATGAGAACTAGTGATTTGTGAGATTTTGTATGTAGATTCTAAATATATATTCTTTAAATTTAGAAATAAATTGTGATTTTTTTGCATAATTTTTAATAACTTGTTTTTTATAGTAAACAACATTTTTTAAAAGTGGTGTTTATGTCGTAATCCATAACTTTTTTATAGAAAGGATAAATAGATTTGTAACACCAATAGCTAGGGCATGGATATTTTTCTTAATTTTTTGTTGCATATTTTTGTTTAATTAATTTTTGAAGGGAGATTAATTATAATTTGGACACAGGTTTATGTCGTAACACATAACTTGTTTTGTATGTATCAAAATTTAATTTTCTTTTTCCCTATTGAAACAAGGACATCAATACCTAGGGAACGGATATCTTTTCAAATTTTTTTCTCTATTTTTTATTTTTCCACTTGTCTAGAATAGAGACCTTGTTGTTAGGTGAAAAACTTATGTTCACTAGAAAATAGAAAATAAATATAATAATTAAATTAAATTATTTAGAATTATTCTTTTTGGAAAGTGTATACAAAAGGGCTACATAATTAAAAAATATAATTTTTAAATGGCTTCATTTGACCCCCCCAAAGGTGGACCAAAGTTGGTTTTTATCAACGTTTTGATAGGTCCAAAGAAGACTTCATCGATGATTTAATTTAAGACTAGGAGGGTTCTATCCAAGGGGGTATGATTTAAGGGGGTTTTATCTAACTCCTTTCAATTAAGCCCCTTTAGATGGAACCCCTCAAGGCTTAAATAATTATTTTTTCTAAAAAATATGTGATTTCAGCCAAAAATTAGGATGTCCCATAAGCGGGACATGGTATTGTGGAACAACCCATCTATGCAAAGTGGGATGATTTGGTTCGATTACAAGTTTAGGTTTTAGATGTGTGAAAGGATTTATTTGCAAGAATAGGACTAAGAGTGAATTGGTAATAAATTTTAACAAACAAAAAGAGACAATGGTTGACTGAATTTCAGGGTATTAAGGTTGATTTGGCTTTCACTAGTCTATCACAAGAATGCACACCAAGTACATTAACAAGCCTAAAAATTATTCAAGTGGGTGTGATTCTTAATGTGGCCCACACTCAATTCTCCTCAATGTTTCTACCTAACTAGAACACCTTTTAGAGGCAATAGCTAAGGATAAAGGCATTGCACCAAGTATCCCTTTCCCTTGGAGGTTTTGACACCTTACCAAAAGAAGAATTCTACATCCCCTCTATGAGCAACATGGTGAGTAATCTTCAGGCTTGATTAGCTGAACCCTGTACCACACTAGGAAATTAAATGAAGGTTTTATCTAGGCAAGTTACGAGGCTTCTAAGGGTGTCCTCAATATATATGCAAGGTATGTGGGGTCCAAGTCTACGAACAGAGGGCCCATCTTTAAAGGGTGAGATTATGAGGGTCTATCCTTCTCTCTTCACCACATAAGTCTTGGGGGACCAAAGGTCTTGGGGATTCCTAAAGCATGATGATCGATCAATCCTTGAGGTACAGATTTCACTCTCCCCCATTTATATACCTTGCCAGAACACGTGGTTGAGGTCGTCCCTAGATGTGATGAAATCCCCTAGTAGGCCTCCTAATGGGAAAACTTATACAAGGTGTTTGTGATCCCCAGGCTCACACAAGGTGCAACAAGGGGAGAGCATACACACACAAAAGTAAACCTTGGGCTTTAAACTAAACAAAGATAGAATTTGAGGAGTGCTTTTGATCTCCAAGATCACTTTGTAGCGCAAGGAGAGAGCATACACACTCTAAAAATTAAAAAATATGGTAAACAATTGTTAATTCCCTTAAGCAAAATCAAATGTGCCTAGATCTAGTGAAAATATATTTTCTTTGACATGCGAGGTTGCAAACAATACCTTAGTAGTTTCAAGGTTTGATCTTTGGCGAGTGTGAAACTGGAGGAAAAAGTGTTAGTGCAAAATGATTAAACCCTACAAAATATGGAAAATATGTTAGCAGATAGGAAAAATAATATCACTAATGCATTCTTCAGGATTTTCTATGTTGTTTTAGAAAAAAATTGTTGAAATCAGAGTTCATATGTAAAAGTTATGGCTATTTGAAGTTTCAAAAGAAAGACTGACTTTAGAGAAATATACATACAAATTTGATATGAATCTAGAAAAATAACTTACACTACTATGAAGAGATCTAAAATAGCTTTCCAACACCTACAAAATTGTGTAAATATGATAAAAAATATGCAAGTTATGACCATTTCAGTAAAAGAGCCTCTGAGGGGTAAAAACATGCACTCTGGTAGTTTGCTAACTCTGTGTTTGAGAGTTTGGGAAGATTCTGGTCACATATGATGGTCTGTCTACAGATAGTCAAATTGCTGGTTATAGCAACCACTAGAGTTAAAAATGATTATGGTCACATATAAAAATTTTAAATCTGAAAGCTAACATTCACAGTTAGCAACAAACCAAACAACGCATATTAAGGGGTAACAATGAGAACTAATAATAAATCCAAACATTAGCATTAACTCAAAAAATTCTATGAATTTCAAGGTTTTCATGACATGGCTTAAGTATAAACTACGATTCAAATATTTTCATAACATATAAAAACTTCTTAGCTACAGCTAAAGGTTAACAGACCATGGGTCTGTTGAGACATGGACTAGCTAGGACTCAAACCTAGGACCTTCCATTCACTACTGGAGTACTCTACCACTGAGCTACTAGCCCCTCTTGGACTAGTCCATTGTCGGTTCAGGTGTGGCTTATTTCCAACACCAACACCCCCCCTTAAGCCACACCTCTCGTGTGCTTGGGGCTCCTAGCCTGGACCTGGCTCTGATACCATGTTGAGACATGGACCAGCTAGGACTTGAACCTAGGACCTTCCATTTGCTACTGGCCCCTCTTGGACCAGTCCATCATCGGTTTGGGTGTGGCTTATTTTTAACACCAACAGGGTCAAGGTTACAAGTTAATGATTGTAGTTAATAATACATTAAATTCTAAGGTTTGAAACAACTGTGATGGTTGGAGATGAAAACTTTAGCACCAACAGTGAATGTTATAGTCATGTAAAATAGACTCGGCCTAAAGGTTTCCATGATGATTCAAAAGTTAATGCTAAGATTTAAGGTTTCTGCCATAGTTGAAGTTCAAACCACTGTAGGTGATGACTACCATGGTTACAACTTACAAGTGATGCCAACGGTTATGAGCTTGATAGTTTAATGTAACAAAAAGCCACTATAATAATAAACACAATGTCCACCAAAAATTAAACTTGAGTCACTGATAACAACAAACACTATTTCTTTTTTGATGAATAAGTGACTATATCTATATTAATTAGAAATAATAGTAGACATATCCAAGAAAAAAGTGGGGGTAGTTAAAAGGAACACCCTAAAGTCATATGGGCAATGCCCAGAAAGTCATAAAGTCATGGGCTATGCCTAGAATTTAGAAAAAAATAGAAACAACAATAAAAAAGTGGGCCACTAAGCGGCCAAAGCAATGCTAGTGGATAGAGGATCCTTTTCATCTGCGTTGTCCCATACAACAATGGGGTTTGGGATGACGTCAGGAGGAGCCCAACCATCATCATCCTTTTCTATTTCTATATTTTAATCTTCAGGGCGAGGTGAAATTGCCAAATCCAAATGTGGGACCCATTTAGAATTATCAGTGGGCAACCAAAACTGCTGCCAAGAGTGGAACCACTAGAAGGCCACCTAAAATCTTTGATTCCTCCCCCCAGATCTCTACCAGAAGGCCACCCGAGGCCAGCCCACAGAGGAGGAGAGGACGACCACCACTGGCGAGGGTGAGAGCTACGATGAGGAGGAGCTTGAGCACAGGGGTGAGAATCCCTGGCAGAACCACTTCATTGCTGGCCCTGTGAAGGTGACCAGCTCCTAGAGGAAGTGGAAGCAGGAGGCACATGATCCATAGTGCAAGGGGCATTGCCCTAGTGGTCTAGCAGCTCCTGAAAGTGTGAAACTTCAAGTGCAACTTTGTTAGCTTGCACGTCAATCTACATGAGAATATTAGAATAAATAATAGCTTTAGAATATAAAGAAACAACAATATCCATCTTGTTGTGAGAAAATATGAAGGAATTTCTATCATTCCACTTACTAAAGAGGATTTCCACCCTGAAAGTGTGCCAAATCTGAGTATATTTTACGGTAATCCTAGGAGAGTCTCCCAATAGAACCATATACCAAGAGAAAGGCTCTGGCTGAAATGGCTAAAAGAAATCGTGGATCCAAGTCTGCAACTGTTGCGCTCTAGCACAATACCAAAAGAGATGTCGAAATGATTCAGCTTGCCCATAGAAAGTGCAGTGAGGGTCCTAAATCCCCAAATGAAATAGCCAAGCACCCATAGGTAAGCCTTGGAAAAGAATACACCAAGCAAAGTGGGCAAGCTTGGGTTCAACAATTGTAGACCAAACAACAAAAAATCTTTTACACCAAATGGCTATTGAGGACTGAAGAAGCCATCGTTGATTTAGGGAATCAATCATGGCAAAATGAGGTAAAATCCATTGATAACCATGCTAAGGCTTGTAGTTTCTAAAAGGGGTTTCTAGAAACCATTTCCAGTTCTTTCACCATATTTTATTGGAATGGATACCCACTTTATGAAGCATATCAGATGGAATGGCACTCACTAGGTCATTGCAGATTTCACGGTCATGGTTTTGAAAACTGAACTGGGCACAAAAATCTTCCCACAAGAGAATGCACATGGTGGGTATATGAAAGAGATCTTGTAAGGTCTGAATAGCCTTCTTGTGGAATCTAAGAGCCTTGAGCTAAGGAAGCTTAGCCAATGGCTGATTAGTACTGGAAATAAGAGGAGACCACCATATATTCTATTGATTAAGGGAGAGCCCAACATGAAAACCATTCCCTAACCAATGGATCCAAGGTTTTACCACCTCCCAGGCATGCCATATACTTTTGGCGACAAAGGTACCCAAAATCTGAATAGGCTTCTGCATAATAAGAAGGGTAGGGAGACCAATTCCCTTTCAAGAGGGTTTGTGAGTGGGAAAACCTACTTCAATATTGTGCCCGAGGAGGATTTTCTAGGCCTCGTTACCTATAAGAGTACAAATGATCCATTTGACACAGAGAGCAAAAGGTGGTTACCAAGAACCTGGTCTAGAGTTTTCTACAATCAATTGAGGTTCACTAGGTATCTGTGAGTACTGCACCATTCTCCTTACAAGGATCATATTATTTTCCAAACTACACAATCTTCATATTAGTTGGGATTTTGTGTAAGATTCAAATTGAGCACCATATATTACTCCCAAGTCTACAATGTTTGGATTAACTACATATTATGGTAAGTGAAGCAGGAGTGCCATAGAGGACACAAATTCATGATTTTACAGAAGATTTAGCCAAAAGAAAGGCTACTCCATGACCCCATAACTATGAAAGGTTTGTTTTGAAAACCCATCAATCAACTAGAGATTTGTGTTCATGATTCAAGACTCTTCATCAAAACTTCTTATTTTGGCTACCCAAGAGACTGATTTCTAGGAAACAATTATATCTCTAATCTTCAAATTCATGAAGAGGCAAAATAGTCATGGATGGAATTAACATCTTAACAATAGTCCTACATGATCTTAGAACCAATTTAAGTATTATTCCACAAGATCTAATAATGTTTGAAGGCACCGTAAAGATAAATCTAGGTCCTTTGAGTGACCATCTAGATACATAGAATTTGGAGGCCTTAAAGAAATGTCATCTTGAATAAATTGTGCATGCAAAAGAAAACAAACTTGATTCTTTGGTTGCTAAGAATACAAAGAAATATAGCTTCATGGTCAGATTAAAGAAGGTGTTGGTGAAGAATTAGAAGATGAACATATTGATTATGTTAATTCTAATCTTTAAAGACACATAACTCACAAGGCTAACATCAGTGTTTGGCAATAGTTCTTATGTTTTCATAAAAAATAGGGAACACAATCTTATTATATTTCATGCATATACAAGATTCTATGGGAAGTATTTCGTATGCTGAAGAATCATCTCTTAAATATCCATCTTCTATAACAAATCTCAACATAGATAACTAGATTTATGGTGTAGAGACCACCATAGTTAATTTTGACTTGTATGCTCACTAGGAGCCTTAAATTTTGGATTCTATGCTCATTATGAGCCTAGTTGGAGTCATGTATTAATTTATTATTGCAATAAGGTCTATGTTAGACCACTCTCTCTATTTTAGAAACCACTCCCTCTATTCTAGAAGTCAACTAGTAGTGGAACTCCAAATAGCATGTGCTATGTTTGGAAAAAAACAGTCTTAAGGCTAAAATTAGTGAAAATAGTTGGAAATTAGTGAGTTTTTTTGCCTTTTTAGATAGGAAAAGAATCTTGCAAGAAATAGTGATGAGTTTCGATTGTATTTATCCCCTGAATGTCATGGAAAACAAAGGATTGAAGTTGGAAAAGAAAAAATACAAAAAAGAAGACTGTTTGCTATTTTTTTTTCTGTGTAATTTGCTGCTCTTTGCTATAGTACTCACCCGTACAAACATTTCAAGGGCTCTCACATTTTGGATGTTGTAAATTAATGTTTTACCTTTCATTTAAATCATATTAGGTGCTTTGATATTGCAGCAGAAGAGAGAACAATTTGTTGTCCCAGTTTTGTTGTTTTGAAGAGGGTTTGGTAGGATTTTAGGAGTTTTATGGGGTTTTGACCCAAATCATTGAGTTAGAGCCCCAAAATGGATTTTTTGGGTCTGTATAGGTATATTCTACAATGGGTTTTATGTTCAGGTGTAGGGGAGCAGTCCAAGACAAGATTTGAGGAAGATTTGGCTTGATAACTCTATGTATTAAGCCATTGGTGATAGCTAGAGGAAGATTTAGTTGGAAAACTTGTTTATAATGCCCATGGAGGCCCAAAACCCATTGAATCCATTCATTTGAAATCCATACTAAGTTTTGGAATTGGTTAGAAAGTTTTGGGTCACTTTGGTAGGGTACTTCCTTTGTAAACCTAGGGCTAATTGCCCCTTGGAATAGTAGGTATAGTCATTTTTAGAGGCTTGTGTTCCAAAACAACATAACCTAAATGTCAAATATTTTATAGAGGGCCTTAATGGGTATCTAAAAAGCTAAAAATTTATGGGAGTTGTTTGTAAAGTTTTGGAGTTAAGCCCTTTAAACTGTAGTTTTAGGGCTACAAGGAAGATAGGCCATTTGTGAAGGAACCTTGGGTAGGACAACTTTCTAGGATAACTTATGAGTTTGGTAAGCTTACATTGGTCAAAATAACATGTCTCATGACCTCATCAAGTGTTTACAATCATCTCATACATCCAAAGCAAGTTAGCTCATGAATGGAGGTTGTAGGTGTCATGATGTGCATGTTTGCTATCCTTCACTCCAAGATCAGTCACTCATGTTTGTGAGACTTGATAAGCATTACCTTTCTCTGCATCAATTTACCACCAAAATACCTGAACTGACAATATTTTCTTATCTTTATATGTCTAAGAACAAAAATTACCAAGATCTTGAAGAAAAAAAGCCACCACTAATTGTAAAGAGTCACTAGGGTCCAACATTTGAGTAACAAGAAGGATTGAATTTGGAAATTCAATATTGGATAAGTAGAGGGTGGGCATTCATTGATGTCAACTATAGAAGGGGCATTGTTTATGGTAGGGCATATCAAGAAAATTTTATTGTTTCTTAGGATGTTACTGATGTTGATGATTGTTGTAGCTATGTAGAATCTCTAGTTAATATGGAGGCCTTTGTTGGTAGTTTAGGTTATGAAATGGCATGTAGCCTTGACTAGGCTATTGATTATATTGCTAATTTAGCATATGTTGGTTAATGCCATAGTGAGGTCTTTGCACATTTTGTTGATTCCACTTGAGAGAAGTGAGCTTACTTGACATGGTTTAGAGTAGATTTCTCTTTTTTTAATCTCAAAAGGGGCAGGTGGTTCAATAAAGTGATATTCAGCTGAGGCCTTATGGGAATGGAATCATGAGTGGAAGAGGGGTAGGGCACTTGATAGGTACAGGTTTGTATGGTGGCCTAAGGTTAGGAAATAATGACATACGGACATGAGGCACCATCCTTACAATCTATATTAAATCATTCTCTGCAACTATAGAAATTTCATATGTATTTGTGAGACTATTTCCTCCCCTAAAATATATTCAAGACCATTGCTATTTTAGATTTGATAGCCTTTACATAACAAATATAGGCCATACCTAATGGATGGAAAACTTCAACTAGCATGTGCTACCATGTCTTTTAGAATCTAGTGCTGAAGTCATCAAGAATCTCTATAGGCACTCTTTTTATAGTTATCAATTGTTCAACAATGATTATGCATCTCCTTTTTCTTTGGATGTAACAAGGAAAGCTTGGCATAGTTAGTCCCAGTTAGAAATGGGCATTGTTGGGAGCGACCGTTACCAATCCAAAGCTTTTCCTTTGAATGAAGTAGCAAGCAATCCCAATGCAATATTTTCTTCATCTATATCATGAATAGTGTAGTGGTTCACAACATTATGTAAAATATTCCATAGGAGTAGCATGGTTATCCCTTATAAAATGAGGAAGAGAATGTAAAGAAACATTGGGTATAACTCCCCATATCATAGGTGGTACTAGGGAGATCAATGGACCTCTAGTGTTCCATGTGGGATGTGCTCTAAGTAGTTGTTGGGCAACAATCATTGGTATGCCTCAATGAATTTATGTTTGTTGTGGTGTCATGGGAGGTCTTCTCCTAGGAATAGATAAAAGGGGCTACATACAAATATTATATTGTCTCTAGTTATAGATCTTTTGGTAATTGTAAGGGTCATAGGATTTTATAGGTTGATTGGTGTAGAGTTTCTAAGTAAAAGACTAGAATTGATGAAAAAGAATCCACCAAGACTTAGCCAAGAGTGGGTTAGAGTCATAAAGTGGAGGCTAAAAGCATTTACAACTGTATGAGTCCCATTGGGCATGCCCAAAATTATTGGTTAATCTAAAAGCCTTTTTCAAGGGCTAATTGTCACATTCTAATTAATATGCCTTGTTAAAAAGATACTTTATGTACTTCATTTTGTTGATGTAAATTTGCAAATAATTAGGTGAAGACCAATTATGTTTGTGTTTTGAACATCATTTTGACTTGTTAGTAGTTACAATTACAAGTAATGTTAGTGAACATTTTGAGAATTATGTCAATATCTGATAATGGCATTCTTATTGTTTATTTTTAAAAGGTGTTATAATTGTTAGATTTAAATAATGATTTTGATATAGACTAACTACTTGTCTCTAGCATTCATGTGTGGGACAAGAAAAAAATTGACACTCTCATAGACTCATGGAGGGAGAGTATCATTGGGGAGAAGGCATAAAAAATATTTAACGTGGCATGAATTGAAAAAGTCTAAACACAAATGCACTTAAGAATCATTTTGTTCAAGTTGCATATATGTCTATGGTTAATTGAAAGAAACATTGTGATTTTTTAATTTACAAGTGTTTCTAATATTTTAAAATTATACATATGGGGAATTTTAAAAACATTGAATTGAATTAAATTAAATTAAAAAAAAGTGGATATGATAAAATAGGAATCGAAGAGAAGGAAGGGGTCAAATGCATGTAGGAGGGAATATAGGAAAGATAACGGATAATTGATAATAACCACAAATATTTACAAAGGGAAGATTATTTATTTTATAAGGAGTGGGATGTTCATGGAAAATAAGGGAAGTAGTTAGTTGGGAAGAAGTTGTTAACTGGAAGAGGAGACTAGAGAGAGGAAGGAGATTTGGAAGGAAGTAGTTACAGCTAGAGGTTGACACTAAAAGGAAATTCTACTAATGTGAATTGAAAGAATGAAATGTTAGCATTATAAATTAGTTTACTTTACTAGCACGTATATGTAGATATACAGTGCAAAGTTGGAATATATTGTACATTCTATGCACCTTACCATCATTACTTCAAATCTATAGAGCATATAGTCTCTTGGTTTTGATTGTTCATGGGAAATTCTTGTGTGTGAGATAAGATATTTAATAAAGAATGGACTCTACATTATTTGGTTCTTTGGGGTTGTAAACAATTGTGGCAAGAGAAATCTCCAAACTTGAAACAAGCATATAACTTGGTTAATAAATGGTAAATGAGACTATACATAGAATGCCTAGTCAAATATAACTTTGCAAGTTTTCTACCATCATGTTCATTTAGGGAAATAAGGATATAAGCCCTAACATCATCTTCATGCATAACCCCAAATGGAATTTCTAAAAATGCACCATCTGGGTCCACTTCTATTGATTTGAAAAGGTGTTTCTTAAATTTTGGCCACGACCTTTTAGTGATATCAACTATTTGTGGTGTTACCATTTCTGTAATAATTCAAACAAATTTGTAGTAGAGTTTCAAGCTATAAAGCACCTCTTTTGCTGAATTAGGGTTTACTTGAGTTACTTTGAATTACTAGAAGTCGTTACAGTCACTTAGAATCTTGCTCCAGCTCTCCTTGGACTCTTGATATCTCGAATGTAAAGTGATTAATCTTTTGAATACAACCCTTTTAACCTTTGTTTTAAAATACCAAAACCTAATTGTCATTTATTGTTGTTTTCAAAAAGCTATCAAACATTTCATTGATAAGCACAGTCAATCAAGATTGCTCCACAATGTGCTACATTAGATTCTTTTATGTCAGTTTCTTCTCCAAATGATCCATACAATACTGCTCTAGCTTATACCTTAGTGTTAGATTTTAACACCAATTATCTGGCTAGGGGATCATGATTTTCAATAAGAGCTCCCCTAAGGTAGAGAACCCAATTCACTTCCCAGAGGAAGTATCTGCACCAGAAGCTGGTGTGAATCTATCCTTGACCTCATTTCCATCCTTCTTAACCTAAACCTTACTCATTTCCTTTTTTATTTCTACAGGATCAACCTTGTTCTTACCTTTATCTTCTCTCTACTCTATTTTCCTATTTTATGCAAAATAGTCTCTTTTCTCATTCTTTCTTCTGTAGAATTTTGCAATATGTCCAAGTCTATTGCAATTGTAGCATACCACATTCCACTGTCCTTGATTCCTTCCATTTTTTTGATTTATTCTTGACCTACATTAGTTAGCCATATGTCCAAATCTATTGCAAGCAAAGCACTTTCCATTGAAAGATTGAGTATTTCTTGCATTGTTGGGACCATTCCTTATCATACTTCTACTACACTCATTTGCTTTATGACCAATTTTCTTAGAATTAAAACACTGACCAGGAAAAGATGAAACATTTTGATTCATTCTACTCCTACACTGAATAGCCCTATGACCATATTTATTGCATTTAAAACAACAACCATTGAAAGATGGGTACCTTTGAGCATTTGGTTGCCTAACCAGAGGTCTTCTAGGTTTGCTTCTCTGATTTCAAAACTGGTTGCCTTTTCTTTTCCTCATCTCAATGTTTTCTTGACCTAATTTAGAACTTTCTCCTCTTTCAAATCCCAAGCCTTTCTTGTCATCTAAATTTCTTTCACTTCCAGGCAACTCATCAAGCTTTGTAGAGCTTATTTTGAACTTTTCTTTATAACTATTTGCCACCTCCAAATCAAACTTTAGAAGTACAACATCTTTTTCCAGCTTTTCACATTCTTCAGACTTATCTTTCAAAACTTTATTCAAATGCCTCTCAACCTCTTCTTTCTCTTCAATCAATATTTATAAATCACTTAGGGTTTCATTTGTTGCTTTCAACTACTCACTTAGCTCTCTGCTTCTATCCTTTGATCTCTTGACTTGCTCTCTTAGTTTAAGGATGCATTCATCATCTTCTTTGAAATTTTCCCTGAAATCCTAGATATTTGCTTCATACTTACCAAGATCTTCAAGAGTAGTTTTTAATTCTTGATTACTCACATATGAACAATTATCAATTGCAACACTACCTAGAGTAGGATACCTTTTGGCTGCCATGAGTAAACTTTCCCAAATCTTCCTTAAGTTGTTAGACTTCTTCCAAGGATCCTTGCTCTAATACCAATTCTTGATCATAAAGAATATTGAGAGGGTGGGTGAATTGGTATTTTGTAAAACCTTTCTTTCACATATTTTTTAATCCATTTACCAAATTCAATAACATGAAAGCAAAACAAACATAAGAAGAGCATCCACAAAGTCATAACACATAGACACCAGGATTTTTACGTGGAAAACCCAAAAAGGGAAAACCCATGATGAGTATTAGCTCACAATATATTATGATATCAAAACTAAATTACATGAAGGCTCACTACCTTAGGGCTCACTATCCAAAGAAGTGCTTACTGCAATAGGCTGACTACCAAGAAAATAGAAGAGAAGACAGAAGAAGGATTGGATCACTACCAAGAGATAGCTGCTACAAATGCATCTACAGAATGCTGAGGTACAGTTTCATTAAGAGCTCAATACATAGATTCAAAATTCTTCATTATATCTGCCCTGCTTTTCTGCTTTGCTTTGCATATACTCTGTTCTTCTACCCTTACTGTTTCTTTCTTATCACAAAATTGTCTTAGATCATGTATACACATTAAATTCACACTATATTTGCATTGCCACACACCTCCAATACTAAAATCTATCAAGTATATATATCTGCAACATGATTTATCTTGCAACTAGGTTGGCAAGCCTAATATGAAACATATACACAAATATTGTACCTTGTCAGCTTGATCTTAGGCACAAACAGTAATGTGGACCCAAACAAACATTTAGGAATCTTCATATAGGTCAAGACATATAGTAGAGCCACTTAGAAAGACAGTTTAAACATTTTGTCTTCACCACATATTGATTTGACATGAGTGTCAGCTTTGTCCTTAAGAACGTACTTAATTCTTTCATCTGTTAGCTCATAACTACAAATGAGATCATTATGAAAATCAAATCATTAGAAATGATTCATTATAGATCCTTTAGTATACCTTCAAAGCCATAGAACTTAAAATGCAACAGTAGAAGAATGTGGACCCTTTTACTTAGGTACTTTACACTGATTTTGACTTTGGTTCTCTCACCCATACTTAGCCAAATAATAGTATGTCTTCTGAAGATCTTTAGGAATTGCAAATTAGATCATAACACCTTCAAACAACTATAATAAACATACTTGAACTACACAATATGATCTTTCTTTGTAGAGATATGCCAGACAATTCATTTTCTATCACCTACCATGTATTCTGCCAACACTTAGTCATTCTGACTAAGTTAGTGTTCCAGACCAAAATCCTTAACCAAACCTATCTCCAATTGAATTCCCAATCATCCTTAGCTGACTCCCTTTCATATCTGTCTATTACCATATCAATTCTATCAGAATATCTACCTTGTTTGCTAAATTGACTTGCCATCAAACTTTGTTACCAAAATTGTCTTGCTTGTTGCCAAACCTATCAGACCTTGAACCTTGTTTCTATCAAGTTTCCATTAGATCTTGATGCCATCAATGACAACATACAATATACAATCATGTACAGAGTAGTGTCTCTTGTCTATATTGCCAATAAGTGTAAAATTTAACACCCCTCAACCATCTTCAGAATGCTCATATTGGATCATAAAACTACGACTATATAAAACTATGGTCGTGGTTGTGATGATAATGATATTTGTTTTGTGGTTTTTAGATGGAGAATGGAACTTCATATAAAATATTTATGTGAAATCTCACTCAAACTAATTGATGAAATAAAAGTTACTATACATACTTGGTGTGTATTTTGAATAATGTGGTCTATGTTGGTGTTTCCCTCTTATGTGACCTAAGTGTGTAAAGAGAAAATGTGGTATGGTATCATGATATGAATTTTATGATCATCCCTTGACAATGAGATGTGGTTTCTCTACCTTTGAAAACACAAATAATTTTTAATGTGATGTGAAATCTAGTTTTGTAGGGCCACATTTTGATGAACTATTGTTCTAGGTTAATTATTGGTTGTTTCAACCCCCTACCTATAATTAATTGATAATATACTTTTCATTTTACATATCCTATATTTTAAAGTGTATTTAGGAGGTAATTAATAACATATGATTGCCTCCTATTGTTAATGAATAACTATAAGCTTACCATTTTGATGAGATATTATTGATTTCTATTGATACTTGTGTATTGACTCCTATTGATAAATTTTATAGAACTTGATTTAAAAAAATTGATACTTCTTCCTTAATCTCTATATCCATATAAAGAACTACTCTAAATGATTCTCTACTTACACACATACCAAATTTAAAGCCTCCTTAGTATCCTTTTAAATTCCTACTCAAGTTTCTCAATTCTTTCCCTATACTCTATCATACCTTGCCACATAGAGGTCCTTCAATGCTATTGATTTTATCCTTTATTTCTATTCCCCCATAATCTACCTATTCATATCTAGGATCATTCCCATATCTAAAACATTCCTTCATCTACCTCCTTAAGCAATTGACCATCATTAAGGGGTTGATTGCCATTAAAATATAAAATTTCATATTTATCCTATTACTCTCAATGAAATACCATTTTATCAATTAGTTTGAACCATTGAGGCTTTAAAATAATAATCTATATTTGAATGGATTAATCTTACAAACTCATTCAAATCCTCCAAACTCTCAAGGTCCTCACAAGTATGAGAATTAAATTTATAGATTGGGTGGTAGGGATTAGACACACTAAGGAAGATATCTATGAGATAAATTAAATGATGAGAATTAAATTTATAGATATGACCTAATAAACTCTTTAAACATGAAATTATTTGATGACAAAAGATATAAATTAAGGTTAGTCTTTTTTACTTACCTCATGTTGAATCCTTTTTTTTCCCATAAATCACTCAAATCAAATAGGATTTTGCAAAGAGGATAGCTATATTTTGAATGTTCACTCTTAGTCAAAGTCATTTATTTCTTTGAGGATAGCTATATTTTTAATGTTCACTCTTAGTCAAAGTTATTAATATCTAGTATTATTTTGTTGGTTGTTGCATATTTAGAATGAACGTTTCCTTATCTAGTAATTACAATTATAGATAGAAATATTCAAGTCTAAAAACATATGATTCATAAAGTAGATACAACTTTTATAAATACATTATAGTTGCTCATTTAGGATGAAATTTGGTTAGCCATAGATTGACATTTTATTCCTATAATTTGAATTGAACCACATGGATATATTGCATTAATGACATGGAATAAAACATCTCACATGTACATTAAATATGTAAATTTCTAGGTAAATTTAATCCCCTTAAGCCATTTGAGGAGGATAACCTCAATTAACAATAATATTTTAGGAGGGAGTATTAGATGCTCCATTATCAATATGATCATGCTACCATATTCCTAGATCATGGTTTGTATCAATTTTATTCTTCTATCTTGGATCCAATGTGTGATCCTAATGATATGTACTAGGTATATGTAGGGAATGGTAAGATTATGGCAATGTGTGATTCTAATTTTATATTTTAATGTGAAACTAAGTAATTAGTCTATAGGTTTGACTAATTTCTATCTTATTCATAATTCAACATATCTAGAAACCTCATAGGGATTACGATTATAAAAAAGGAATATATACTAATATTTGCACCTAAAGGAGGTTCAAGGATTAGGCCAATAGAAAACTATATGTACATGTTAATATGTTAGAGAGTAGGCATTTGTGCATGGGTACATATGGATTCCATGTGTTGTAAATTCTAATTGTATGTGGCTAGATTAAACAATTAATAATAAGTGCTAAATAATGGAATGAAATAAACTTAGACAAATCTAGATTTTTTTCTCAAACAAATTAAGCATTTTCTGATTTTGAAATATTTGCATACAAATTTAAAACATAAAACAATGCAAATGAAAAAATAAAACTAAAATGGCAGTCGATTTACCATTAAACGGTGACTAAAAATTATTTTTTAGTTTGCAGGTGTGATTGAATCTCAGTTTAGGGTTCATATTTTTGTTTGAAGGGTAAGTATTTTTGTTTCAATTCAGTTTAGGGTAGTTCTTTTGCGTGTAGGGTAAATTTTTTAGTTTCAATTGAATGTAGGGTTTATATGTTTTGTAGGAAGATTCAAACCAAATATAAAAACCCAATTTACAAAAATACATAAAATAAACTTAAAATATAAATAACAAAATACCAGAAAATGAAAAAAAGGGAAAAAATAACTCACTTGGACTGTTGGATGGTTGGAAATGGCTCTCTCAAACTCAAGATCCCATTTTGGTTTTGCTCTGGCCACTGGTAAAAATGAGCTCACAGGCCATTTTAAAAAGTTAAATACCTTTATGAAACAAGATCCCGTTCTAAACGAGATCTTGTTTCAAATAGGATCTTGTTTAGAATGAGACCCTGTTTCATGATCCTAGGCTTGGGATCATGCTATGGAATGGGGTCTCATTTTGAATTTGGGCTTGAGATCCTAATTCATAACAAGATCCCATTTTGTAAATAACATGATCCCATTTTTGTTTTGCTTGATTTTAGGTTTTTGGCTAAGTTTGAAACTTCCATGAGAAGTGGACTCAACTTCATGCTTTTACCCTAATGTCCAAATATCCAAGATATTTAAAACTCTTTAATATAAAACATATTCAACTCATAATTTAAGAACCTCTCTAGATATAAATAATTAATTATAGCGTTATTATATTAATATTGCAACTAGCATACAGGTATCTTTCTAAGAAAAATCTATGTACTAATTTCATCATAAATAATTAATTAAATAATTTTATTTAATTAAATAATTTTATTTAATTAAATAATTTTATTATATTAATATTGCAACTACAAATGGTACAAGCATACATGTATCTTCGTAAGAAAAATCTATGTAAATTTCATCAAAAATCAATAATGTACAAATGTCCAAGATATAAAACTAAATTATAAAACATACATGACTCATAATTTAAGAACGTGTCTAGATATAAAACATAAGCACGTATATATATATATATATATATATATAATAACATAGTCATAATGAAGACACTATCAAGGTAGAATCCTTTAGTGAGAGACTTGTGGGGGCAATTGCTCTGAGAAGAATGAGGGTTTCTTTGAAGCCCTCCATGTCCTTTCTTGAAACCTTGGTTATATTTCTCTTCATTAGTGCTCATTTTCATATCCTTGCAAGTCTATATGCGATTGTCAACCTAGGTCTTCTTGTAGTGTAAAGATTTTTGTTTTTTGTTTGGTTAAGAGGTTCTTTTATTTTTAGGAGTTTTGATCTGTTAGCCTATGTGTTTTTGTTTGAATTCATATTTCAGAGGTAGAATTCCTGCCCACCGTAGACTGCTAACATCCATCTATAATTAATGTGTGCACTAACCAACAGTTGGCATGACATATCCGGACTGAGCATTAATGGCTAAGCCAGTGGAAGTAATGAAGGAATTAATACCAAAGTTAATGGTAGTAGATATGAGATTAATGAAGGAAAGAGAAAATCCTACAACAAAGCAACTATAGCAGGTGATTCCGCACCTCTGCCTGAAAATGGGCATTTCCAGGTCGTCAGGAGAAACCCCGTCGTTGAAGCCAACTGTGGAATCCCCACCAGAGGAGATTGCGAAAAGGAGGGAGGAGATGAAACAATGGGTAAGATTTTTTCTCCTTCCTATTGGGAATTAAGGTGTCTCAACCTTGGTAATTCCTTACATTGTTAATGTTTGTATTTATTATTTAATTGCCTATGTTGTAAATATTTGTAAATTCCAATTGTCATATTGTGGGATGTGGCACGGTGATGTGTCAATCCTACATGGAATATGACAACTTGTAATTTTGTCCTCACATGAGGAGATAGGTGTCCCACTTTGTGGTAGGAGCATTTTTCCATGTGTTGGCATCTTCCATGTTGTGTAAGGGAATATTTGACTGAAACAGTTATGACGGATTCCTATAACGAATCTATGACATGTAAGAGTCAAAAATAGAAGGTTGTAAGATAGGTGAAGACATGTGTCATAAAGCATCTTTTAAAAAGGCATATCTGGGCACCCCAAGGTGGACTTTGACATGTTGTAAGAGAATATGCTATTTATAGCCTGTGTATGATAGATTCTCTTACAACTGTAAGTTGTAACCACTATGACAGATTCTATGACGGTCGTAAGTGTCGTAAGAGCATCTGTCATAACCCATTTTGGAAATAGGCAACCCCTTTGAGATGGGAGTTGTGGGAAAGTGTCAAGCACATTCTACAATGTTGACCAAGTGCCCTTAGGCATGGTCTTTGGTCCATGAAGCCAAGTTGGAAGCCCATTCCAAGAAAGGTCCAATATTGCCTTGTATTTTCTATATAAACGGGTGCTTGGAGGAGTAGAGGTAACACAGGTTTACATGTACTGTTATACTACCGGATTGACTCCAGATACAAGTGTTGAAGACCATTGAAGCTTGCATTGCAAGTGTATTGTAAACATTCTTTTAGATTTGTTAATACATTGTGCAGGTTTTTGAGTGTGGGGTTTTTCACCTGATAAGGGTTTCCCCCACCGTATATCTTTGTCTCTCTTATTCTGTCTACTTTCTGGTTCTTGTGTTTTGCTGCAATATCTCATGTTAATGGTTTAACATTGTTGTAATAGTTAGGATAAAATTGAATTTGCATAGCCCTCTCCTCATTAGATTAGTGTAGGAAGCGATTTCCGCACACCTAGCTTCCTTTCAGTTGGTATCAGAGCTTGATCACCTTTGGTCCTAGTTGTTGGGTAGGGGTTTCTTGAGCTGATCTTAGGTTGAGTGGGATTCTATGTAGAGGATTCTATATCTTGTTGCAACAAGGAGATGGCAAGTACATCCAGAAGATTTGAACTAGAGAAGTTTAATGGCACTAATTTTGATCTGTGGAAGCTCAAGATAGAAGACATACTTGCAGACCGAGACCTTTGGGAAAGTGTTAATGGAACTAAACTAGCTGCAATGTCACAAGATGAGTGGGATCTCAAGGATTAGAAGGCTAAGGGTCTCATAAGACTTAGTCTTGTTGATTCTATTCTGTTAAATGTCCATGAGGAGACTACTACAAAACTACTTTGGAAGAAGTTTGGGGATGTGTATCAAGCCAAATCCTTGGTTAATAAACTTTTCCTGAGAAAGAAGTTGTATTCTCTTTGAATGGAGGATGGAGGATCTGTCGCTGAACATATGAATACTTTTAACATGTTGGTTGCACAATTGACATCTATTGGTGTGAAGATGGACGAGGAGGATCAGTGTATGACCCTGCTTTGTTCTTTGCTGAACTCATGGGATCATCTTGTCATGGCTATTGGAAGTACCACATCCACATTCAAAATGGAAGAAGTGGTTTCTTCACTGTTGTCTAAAGAGATGTGGAGAAAGTCTTCTAAGGTAACCAAAGAGGCCCTTATAGTTCATGGAAGACCCAAGGAGAAAGGAAAGAAGAAGGACAAGAAAGCTGAGAAGGGTAGATCCAAATCCCGTGGGAGATCTAAATCTCCTAGAAAGTCCAAGGCTCTTTGTTGGAATTGTGGCAAAACTAGGTATTTCTAAAAGGAATGCAAAGAGGAGAAGAAAAGGAAGAAGAAAGCTCCTGATTCAGATTCTGACAAGTCACAAGATGATGGTGATGCTTTTATCACAACCCTGGCAACCCATGCATCTAATGATCTGTGGCTGATCAACTCTGGTGCATCATTCCACATGACCTCGCATCAAGACTGGTTTACCAAGTATGAGGAGTTCGATGGTGGAAAGGTGTATCTAGGTGATGACTCTCATCTGAAGATTGTTGGTCATGGAAGAGTCTCTATCTGATTCCCTAATGGATGAGTGAAGGGAATCTCTGGGGTTATGCACATCCCAGGCTTAGCATGGAACCCACTTTCTATAAGTATGTTGAATGATGTAGGTGTGTAGGTTGTCTTTTTGAAAGAAGGATGCAAGATGACTAGAGGAGCTATGTTGCTTGCTAAGGGTACTAGGAGAGGTACTCTGTTTTAGCTGGAGGCATCCATTTCATAATGCAATACTTCTTCTAACTCAAGGAAGAGGGTAGCAGTCACTTCATCCCCACCACCTGAATGAGCAGTTAATAAATCTATTGTTTCTAGTCTTGATGGTTGTAATCATGCATTAGAAGTTAAACTTCCTACTAAAAAGACAATGTTATGGAATAAGAGATTTGGCCACATTGGTGAGAAGGGTCTGCATACCCTGAAAAATAAGAACCTCATTGAGGGGTTAGATGATTGTAATCTTGAGTTTGACTTTTGTGAACATTGCATTTATGGAAAACAAAATCATGTTCAGTTTTACTCAAGTTCTCATAAGTCTTCTGGTGTGTTAGACCTTATTCATTCTGATTTGTTTGGTTCTGTTAATGTTCCTTCGTTATCAAAGTTTGTATATTTTGTATCTTTTATAGATGATTACAGTGGAAGGACATGGATTTATTTTCTCAAAAGCAAATCTGAAGTCTATAGCAAGTTTAAGGAGTTTAAGGCCTTTGCTGAAAAGCAGACTGGTAAAAAGATTAAATGTTTGAGAATTGACAACGATGGTGAGTTCTATTTTACAAAATTCAATAAATATTGCAAGGAACTTGGGATTGAAAGATACAAGACAACTCCATACACCCCACAATAAAATGGAGTTGTAGAGAGGATGAACAGGACACTGATGGAGAAGGCTAGGAGTATGCTTAGTGGAGCTGGCCTAGAACAAAAGTTTTGGGCTGAAGTTGTTGCCACTGCTTGCTATCTAGTAAATAGATCTCCTACATCAACTCTTGTTGGTAAGACACCCATGGAGGTGTGGTCTGGTAGAAAGCCTTCAATAAGGCATCTTCATGTTTTTTGTTGTAAGGCATATGCACATGTGCCTAGAGAGAAGTGGTCAAAGTTGGAGAACAAGGCTATTAAGTGTATCTTCATTGGCTATGGTGTCGGTGTGAAAGGATACAAGCTTTGGGACCCTGTGGCTGAAGAAGTGTTGTATAGTAGAAGTGTTGTCTTCAGAGAGCTTACACCTTCTTCCATTATTTTACAGCCAGAAGAAAAAGTAAAGAAAGAGGATGTTGTTCAGTTTCCTCCTACCTCTAAGAAGACTGAACAGAAAGACAATGTTGGACCCGATGATGAGGAGAGATCTGGCAACTCTGAAAGCTCAGATGAAGAAGCTAAACCTCAACCTCAGCCCTTGAGGAGGTCTACATGGATAAGAAAGCAACCTAAAAGGTTTAGTTTTACATTGCTTGATTCTAGTTGTACTTATGCTTTACTCACTAATAGTGATGAACCTAGAACTGTATCAGAGGCTTTGGACATGAAAGATGCAGGTTCTTGGAAGGAGGCCATGGAGGATGAAATGGCTTCTTTGGAAAAGAATCAAACTTGGGACTTGGTGCCTTTGCCTCTTGGATAGAAACCCGTTGGATACAAATGGGTGTTCAAGAAGAAGATTGGTGCAGATGGCAATGTTGAGAAGTATAAGGCCAGATTGGTAGTGAAGGGGTATTCACAAGTGGAGGGTATAGATTATGGTGAGATCTTCTCTCCTGTTGCAAAGTTGACATCCATTAGATTCCTGTTGTCTCTCGCAGTAGCTTATGACTTAGAGGTAGAACAGATGGATGTGAAGACAACTATCCTTCATGGTGATTTGGAGGAAGAAATCTACATGTCACAACTAGAGCATTACATGGTGAAAGGTAAAGAAAATTTGGTTTACAAATTAAAGAAGTCTTTGTATGGTTTGAATCAATCCCCTAGGAGATGGTACTTGAAATTTGACGCCTTTTTGTTGTCAATTAGATTTGTGAGATCAAAATCAGATCATTATGTGTACTTTAAGTTTGATGGTGATCGTATTCTCATTGTTGCATTGTATGTTGATGATATGTTGCTCATTGGGAAGGGTAAGAATATGATTTCTGATTTCAAATCTCAGTTTTTAGCACAGTTTGAAATGAAAGATTTAGGGGCAGCCAAGAACATTATAGGAATGGAAATCAGAAAAGATAGAGCTAACGAAAAACTTTGGTTAAGCTAGAGTAAGTATGTGAAGACCATGTTGGATAGGTTTAGCATGGAAGATTGTATACCGTTGTGTGTTCTTGTTTCTTTGGGGACAAAGTTATCTATTGAGGATTGTCCAAAATCTCCTAGTGAGGTGGAGGACATGAGCAGAGTACCTTATGCTAGTGTTGTTGGCAGCTTGATGTATGCCATGGTCTGCACAAGACCAGACATTGCCCAAGCAATGGGAGTCCTTAGTTGATTTGTAGCTAATCCTAGATGGGGTCATTGGGATGCAATTAAGTGAGTGTTCAGATATTTGAGGGGTACTTTTGAGTATTCCATTTGCTATCATGGTAATGTTACAGGACCTCCGCATTCCATCTACATTCATGGATTTGTGAATTCAAATTGGACAGGTGACATTGACAGTAGGAGATCCACCAGTGCCTATGTGTTTACACTGTTTGGTGGTGCTATTAGTTGGATTGAGTAAGTGACAACCTATTGTTTCTTTGTCCACGATAGAAGCTAAGTATATGGAAGCAACTAATGCTTGTAAGGAATACATTTGGCTTAAGAGATTGTGTTCCGATATTGGTATTGATGTAAGTCAGATCATAATCAGTTGTGACAATCAGAGTGCAATTTGCCTTGTGAAGAATCTAACTTTCCATGCTAGAACCAAGCACATTGATGTTCAGTTTCACTTTGTGCGAGATATAGTTGAGGATGGAAAGGTAAATTTGGAGAAGGTAGATACTTTAAAGAATGTTGCTGATGCATTGACAAAACCAACAAGCACAGAGAAGTTCAGATGGTGTTCAGAGTCCATGGGCCTCTCAACCTATAGTAGTTAAATCTTGTTATTCTATTGGCTCTTACAAGGTGTTCGACAAGTGGGAGAATGTTGGGAATTAAGATGTCTCAACCTTAGTAATTCCTTACATTGTTAATGTTTGTATTTATTATTTAATTGCCTATGTTGTAAATATTTTTAAATTACAATTGTCATATTGTGGGATGTGGCACGGTGATGTGTCAATCCTACATGGAATATAAGAACTTGTAATTTTGTCCTCGCATGAGGAGATAGGCATCCCACTTTGTGGTAGGAGAATTTTGCCACGTGTCAGCATCTTCCATGTTGTGTAAGGGAATGCTTGACCAAAACGGTTATGACAGATTCCTATGATGAATATATGACATGTAAGAATCAGAAATAGAAGGTTGTAAGATAGGTGAAGACACATGTCATAAAGCATCTTTGAAAAAGGCATATTTGGATGCCCCAAGGTGGACTATGACATGTTGTAAGAGAATATGTTATTAAAGCTTGTGTATGATAGATTCTCTTACAACTATAAGTTGTAACCGCTATGATAGATTCTATGATGGTTGTAAGTGTCATAAGAGCATCTATCATAGCCCATTTTGACCCCTTTGGGATGGGAGCTATGGACAAGTGTTAGGCACATTCTACAATGTTGACCAAGTGTCCTTAGGTGTGGGCTTTGGTCCATGAAGCCAAGTTGGACGCCTATACCAAGAAAGGTCCAATATTGCCTTGTATTTTCTATATAAACAGGTGCTTAGAGGAGTAGAGGTAACACGGTTTTACAGGTACTTTTATGCTACTGGATTGACTCTAGATATGAGTGTCGAAGACCATTGAAGCTTGCATTACAAGTATATTGTAAACATTCTTTCAGATTTGTTAATACATTGTGTAGGTTTCTGAGTGTGGGGTTTTTCACCCGATAAGGGTTTTCCCCATTGTATATATTTGTCTCTCTTCTTCTATCTACTTTCTGGTTCTTCTATTTTTATGCAATATGTCATGTTAATGGTTTAAGATTTCTGTAATAGTTAGGATAAAATTGAATTTGCATAGCCCTCTCCTCATTAGATTAGTGTAGGAAGCGATTTCTATACACCTAGCTTCCTTTCACTTCCTTCAGTATTACACTAGTTCCAAATGACGAAATGTTAAGTGTTGTAAAAAGGGAGGAAAAAAATTAAAAAATGTTGCAATTGTTTTAGTCTATCATAATCTAGATAAGCTCCTGTCTAGGGTTTTTTTTTTATGGGTTTTTAGTATATGTGAGGGGAAGAAAAATGGGGATACAAATTAGGTTTTGTAGAATGATACAGAAGGGATTGTTTGTTATCTTTTTCAAAAACACATGAAATGTAGAAAAAAGTTATAGAAAGAAGTTTTTGGAACAATGGCCAGACAATGTTCAAAGCCCACCCCTGGTCCATCGAGAATTCTAGGGAAGCTATTATGTTTTTCTCTACTCCTAGGTGGTTTGATATTAAAGGCATTCCTAAACAATTATGGAACTTTATCACGTAAATGTTGAGTCATATTGGGTAAATCCTAAGGGTTGAAGAAGCAAAGTTTACCTTGCCTCACATGGATGTAAGCTGTACCAATCTCCATAAGACCTGGGGCATATATACTTGACTGGATTGACATAGAAGGATTAGGGAAAATAGTCTGGTGTAATGTCATCACTTTGGGTGGGATCAATGCGTGCTTTCTCTATAAATGTGATGGGCACAAAAAAAAGCATGCCCAATTCTAAACAAAATAAGAAAGAAGCCTAAAGAAGAATAGGCATGCCCCTCTGAGCCTAGAAGTGGAAGGTTGGTGTTTGTTAAAAAGTTTACATGAACCCTAAAATGAACAACACAAACTTTGAAATGTCTGTAGATGATGTAAACCTTGAGAAGAGTGATGACGGTGTAATAAACAATGGAGTTGAAGAAGAGATTGATATTATAGTAGTGCAAAGAAAATTCAACAAAATGAGACTCAAAGAGGGGGAAGTTGCGGGTGAACTAGAACCAGTTGATGTAGTTTCCTCCTCTCCCATGATGGGTAGGCATTTTTTGACCTCTCTTCCTAGTGTGAGCAGCTATCAAGATGTGACTGTTGTTGACACTGGGTTTGAGGACAACATTTATAACATCTCTAGTTCAATCATAAGAGCCCCCTTTGGAATGACCTACCAGGTAGTTAATGAAAATCTAAGTGCACCTCCACCCTCAGTGGATGAAGATAAAACTAATGATGATACTCTCAAGACAAATACTTTCTTAGAAAAAATAGAGGATGTTAGAAGTGAAGAATTAAAAAAAGAAGGTTTGGTAAACATCAAGAAAAATGACTAGGAATTGGCCTTGGAAAAAATCAGGGCACAAATGAGAGAGAACCAAAACAAAGATAATAATGAAAATCATAGAATTAAGGTGCGAAAGCAAAATTTTACAACTAAACCTGGGGCCTTAATAATGATGCAAACAAGACAAGAGAATCCAATGAAGGATTGTCCCATCATGCAGCCCAATCAACTTCTCTTATTTGCATTTTGATAATAGCAATATTCATGCCTTCAAATTATCATAATCATGTGCTCTAAACTTCAAATATTGAAACAAATTATATGTGCCAACATATCCTTGTTAAATTCCATCCTTAAGATTGTCGTTTGCCAAGATTACCCCTCTTCTCTTAGATGAAAATTAACTTTGATAATTTCCAGCCATTAAGGATTTTTGTTTGTCCCTTTTATTCCTTTAGTTACAGAAAAATAAATGTATATTAATCTCTTAAACTTGCAGCCCTTGAGTTTAAATAAATTGTGAATGTTGTAGCAACAATTTTAGCTATGAAGTAACACCATATCTTGAAATTTTCATAAAACATGAACAACAACAAATACTTACAACCCAAATTTTTTTATGCAGCCAATCGAGATGGTAACACACATACTAACCTCCACAAATCCAACTATGAAATATCTCCAACAAACTTTCCAACTATCCACCTCCACAAGATTACAAATTCAGAAATTTTTCATCTAACAAGTCACCATGGACGTTAACCTTCTTTGCCTCATCAAAATTGACGTATTTACCTTAGATAATTATCTTCAACATCACCCATGGATGTCCTCTTGATGACCTACAAAAATCATAAATAAACTTGGGATCCTCTCTTATTTTTCAATGTCTCTTTAGAGCTAAACTTCCATCTATTTATAATATCTCCTTTGCCAACTTTCATCTTCCTCACTTAGGCTCCAATGACTCTTGGTATTCCTCTTCTTGCTTGGTGGTGTCCAACTTGGATAAATGTGACTCTTGGGATTCCTTTGTTTCTTTCCTTCATGACTTGGGTCCTTGAAAACTCTTCATTGTCCAACTTTTGTCTTCTAGCATGTAGGTGACTAGGATTTTATCCATAGGCAACTCGCCTTGTCTTTTCCTTGGAGAGTTGGAGAATTAAAATATTTATTTTATTTTCCACAATGTTAGTGTATGATGTTGATTAGAAACCTATAAGATAAACAAAAGGGTAAAAGAAAGAAAACTTTTTTTTGGTTGATGAAAGATTGCGTAGGACTCATAACAATGTCTCTAAAATATACTCATAATGTCCAAATGTACAAATATAAAACAAGTTCAACTCATGTAATTTAACAACTCGTAAATGTCTAGATAGATCTCAGAAAATGGATTGAGCCTCGCTATGTCTCGAAACCTGTCTTGATCCCTGACCCAAGCCCTGGACTGATCCCTAACTCAAGTCCTATCCAACTAATCCCTGACCCAAGCCCTACACATGAAACACCATAAAAATTTTAAAAATGTATATATAACATGCTTTAATTTTAAATAAATAATTAATAAAATTTTGATAGATCTGTAAATTACCTGACATCCATGGTCAGGATCATGTAGACAATGAGCATGCATAGGAGTCTAAAAATAAGCATGACCTAATCTTGGAACCTATATGACATGTACATGTATATATCCATCTATACTTAGAAAAATTGTACTTGAGTGTGTATGTAAAAAGTTATTAAAGATATATGTGTACTTAAAAATCAATACCTCATGATGATTTCTAGGATCACCAGCATACTGCAAATCTTTATATCCAAGTGCTAAGACATCAACATGATTCTAATACACATTTAATTCATACATGTATACACGATTTCAATCAAGAGTCAAAGCTTGAACATGTGCATGATTTAGTTTAGATTATATTTTTTATAAATAAATTACCTCAACTATAGTAGCATCGAGGGCTCTCCCAATCCCATTGGTCTTAGAAGAATAGAGGGAGAATGAGAGATGTGTAGATGGTGTAGGATCAATGCCAAAAAGAAGCTTTCTATACTCACCTCCTAGAATATCAAGTGTAGTAACCTCAACTTGATCTAGGACATGCTAATGGGTGGATCATGTAGGATGAACTAGAACATCTTGATGTCCCCCCAAACCCTGTAAAGTTGACTCAACATGGCTCCTCTTTCTACCAAAATGTTCCCTGACATGTGTGGATATACCATCAAGTGGGATCCCATACTCATCGTTGATGAATTGGTATACATCTAATAAATCACTAGCGAGGCATCTAGTCATATTACTCAAAGAATGCTCTCCGCTAATCCATGCCACATCATGTGGCAATGGTATATCATCACAAATGTAACAATCAGAACTGGTCAATGTGGCCTTAGTGGGAGGAATGTGATTTTGTAGACATAACAAATATCTACCAATGCAATCACATGATAGCTAATCAACCACATTAGTAATAGTCATGAGGCTCTCAACAATCTTGCATCTTGAGGGGTTTAGTGATGGTTTTGTATCTTCTACTAGTTCCACACATTTTGGAAGAACCAAAGGTTTGGACCAACTAAGGACCTCTTGTTCACAAGAGGTGGCAACTCTGGTCATCTATACTCAACTTTCTCTACAAACCTCCCTCTCCCCTATCCAACATGTTTATGGAAAGATGTATAATTGAAAGATAAATGTAAATGGAACTCTGCATATAATTGTTTGCAAAAATACAATGGCAACTCATCATTGTTAGGCCATTTGTGATGTGCTGCCAAAACGCTAGGATAGATAAAAGAACCCACAATTTCATCCTCACACTTGGTGGGGGAATAGGTTCTCTCTCTCATCCCCTATAATATGGGAACATGCTAAGAACATTATCTACTAAAACCAGCCTAGAAACATATGACCATTTCTCATTACCACCAACACTCCGAGAAAGTGACTTACAGAACATGTCAACACTAATCTGATCATAGGGGTTGTATGATTGAATGATGTCGATCACACATGTGATCTCCTCTAGGATCATAACCACCTTGTCTCTATTTGACAAGTTTGGTGTGTTATGTATTGTTCCGATAAGGTCACTCAAAGCATTTTCAAATGTTACATCCCCAAACTTTGACCATGTTTAAATTTTACTTTCATGTGACTACGTGGATAAGTAATCATAGATTAATGATTTGACATTAGGAAAATGTTAGGATAAATCATTGATTATGAATTATGAGTAATGCTCAGAATTAGAAATGAGATTATATGTTATTGAGATTATTTAAGCATGATGTATAATGATTTGTTGATGATACATTGATCATAGTTTGAATGGTTGTGAGTGTAAACTGGAAAAAGATTTCCACCTCCAAGAATGGAAGGAGAGTATCACTAGAGAGAAGGGGATAGATGTTTTGGAAAAAGTCAAGTTTTCTATTTGAGTTTCAAAGTTGTACACTATGTCAACCTTCGAGACGGGGTATGTTTTGGTTAACTTCCCTTGTTCAATCGATCTCTATTTGACTAGTGTCGATTTGTCGTTAAGGGTTTTTAGACATTATCATGCTTTGATAAGTCTCTTATGTGAAGAGCCACTCTTTAAAGTAGTTTAGCATGACTCCATTCTCCACGGATTGTGGAGTAAGTGGAGAAAGTGTATCTCATGATGGATGTGAGCCTTGTTATCGAAAGGCCCCATGATCAAGCATGCACCAGGATCGGTTGGAGATTTGGTGGAAATTGGTTTAGTCGTAGTTATCCCTGTGAGTGAGGAGGTAGTAAGTTTTTTATGTCTTTTGCATGATTTGAAAGAGAGCAGGGGAGAAACTCTGAGAACACAGGGAAGCAAAATAGAAGTAAAGATTGTAAGAAATAAGGAAACACTTCTCATAGAAGACTTCATTCAAAGTCGGTAACTCGACGAGTTCATGTAAGCTTATATTTCTTTAATGCAACCAATTATAAATTGCTTGAAATATTTGGGTTGGCACCTGTTCTAGGCCAATAATAATGAGATGCTATTAAAACTCAGTTATATCTTAAAACCATTTTTCTTTGAATGCCTATATGAACTATGAACCTAGGCCTATGTATTAAGGTTGGCATATTAAAGACATTTTTTGTCTAAGTGCAAGTTATTTAAGTTTGATACAATGGCATAGCCGATGTCTCTATTATTATCCTTGTACCTAAAGAGCATCATTTAAACATTAAAATTGTGGATAGACATTATCCATACTACCTCATTAATGTAAAGATTGTTTTATGATTTGCTAATGGTAGGAAGGCATATAATCTAAAGAACCAAACTATTCTAAATAATAATTACTTTGTGTAGAATGATCACCGATAAAGATGGTAACTTAGAGATGAGAGTCATTATGTTACGAACCCATGAGATACTGTATTTTAACAGTAGTTTGAATAACTATGGTAGTTCTGATTGACTGCATGCCAATGAGGCTTTAGAACTTGAGATGTGGAAACTAAAAGGGGTCGACTAGCAATCATTATCTTTATGAGCCTTTTGGTTTTGTAACTTATCAATACAGTTGTAAGTTTCTTTATGTTCTGCATGAGGAATACTAAAATGATAGTATTGTCATTACTGCACTTTCAGTGCATGTGGTGCCTCAAGCACAAGAGAAAGTGAAAACATAAATAACTTTAGATTATTTATTATTAGAAAATGAGAGAGAGAGATTGATAGCTTGATTGTTATGTAATCATTTATGTTTAATTTCTTTCTTCTTGATATTATTAATACTCTAATTGGAGTAGAATGTGTTAGAACCTTTTAAGTCTTAAATAGACTAAGTGTTTACTATTATGGAAAATGGTATTCTTATCCTGAGATAATAAATGAATATATGTTATTACTTATACGATGGGATTAAAGAAGATAGGTTTTAAGTGTATCCCAATCATGTCAAATAAATGTACAATTTCTTTTACTTTATGCTATCAATTTCATTTATACTATCAACTTAAATAGGATATGTTCATAGTCGATGAGGATTTAGATGAAAATCCTTAAATTAGATCAAACATCTTAACCGATGTCATGAAGTTATTGACCAAAATTGGTCCTGATTATTGAAAAATGAGAACATTAAAACTATTGAAATAAAGAAGAGAGTGATGTGGAGTAACATGTTCCATGTTGCGGATGCAACAAGAAAATGTTTAAAATGCACTCCAAGAATTGGAGTTAGAAGTCCAAGTCAGATGGACTAAATGGGAAGTTTAATTAAGTTATCCCATGATCGGAATAGGTCAAACTATAATCACTATAGGATGAGATAGCTTCTAAATTGAGTTAGAATTGTGTGAACAATCGACTACATTCATTGGAAAATATCTATTTATACTAAATCTTTGGCAAAAGTAATGCATCCATCTCTATCTGCATTAGTTAGTTCATTGTGTTCCATATGGCATAAGCATCTAGCAGTGTCATACATAGTTAGAGGGGATCTATAGTTGTATGATCATGATGGACTATGTAGGACACAACACTAGAAACTCAAATGGTAAACCTATTGGTTCTTTATATCTATTCCCTTCATTAAGGCTAGGGCCACTTCTAGGAAGGAAGGTGTGTGGGGGACCACTGGTCTATGGTTGGAGGAAAAGCACTTGGATGATGCTCTCCTTCTCAAGTAGATTACAAGCCAAGACGTATGAAGTCATATATCAAAACTCTAGATGTAGTATATTTAATTTATATGACTTGATAGTCAAATTTTATGTAAATTTATCTTTATTTCCATGAGAAAAACATGGTGATTGTAAAGTGAAGGGATTCACTGACATGCTATCTTTGAATTTGTTATAAATTCTTAGTTCAAAATAATTGAAGTAAAAAGATATGCTTTTTATGTAATGATTATGCAAATGAATATTGTTTATTAACAAAACTGCTTAAGATGATCAAAATTATTTACTTGACAGTAAATTGGGTATGTAAATCTAGGTAATATGAGATGACATGTTACATCAAACCTCTCAATAGTCTTAGCATATAAAGTAGAACTATCACTAGTGTCACCTGGATGATTAGACTGATGTGAAGTTTGATCATCCATGTGTCAAAATATCTACAGCATGATAATTAAAATGTAATTTAATTTATAAATTTTAACAATTAATTAAATTGAAACTAAAATAAATTTAAACACTTCTAAATCATAGACAATGTGTAAACTAAAATATATCTACTCCAAACTTGAGGATGAGGAACATGTTTGGAAAAAGAAAGTAAATTGGAATGAAAGACAATGTATAACATGTAATTTTTAACAATCCAAATAATTACACATGATCAATGCATAAATTAAATATAGGGGTGATAATTTACCTGGAACCAACCTCTATCAACTTTCTTAAATTGACAATACAACACATAAACCATAAGAACTTTCAATTGAAAGGTTGACTTAAATACAATAATTCATAAGGGAACTAGATACCCTAATTCATATTTTATTGTGTAAAAGTGGAAACAATAACTAGTCTTATTGAATAGATTAGAATATAGGAAGACCTCTTCTTGCATGCTCATAGCTGATCCTTTAATTACTATTTCATATATATATCCTCTTGCCCTCAGAGGGAGATTATCTATTCTTTCCTCGAATGCATCTTCTCACTAGGGGCATCTCATCATTATCCCACATTACCTCAATTACATGAGCATTATCCTATCATATCCTAGATATTATCTTATCTTATATAAACTTTACAAAGTTATCATTTACTATGTAGAAAGGGAACCTGACCTAAGGGCTAGACCTAATGCCTTGGGGTCTCATCTATGATGGCCTTTCCTATGTACGTGTAGTTTAGAGGCTCCATAGTTTAGTCACAAGAACTTTCAATTGAAAGGTTGACTTAAATAAAATAATTCATAAGGGAACTAGTTACACGTCTTATTTCATTGTGTAAAAGTGGAAACAATAACTAGTCTCAAGAAGGAAAATATAACTTGACTTAGGATAATCAAGTCAAATTCACATGACATGAATAGCATACATGGATGAAGCCACTGTAGAATTAACTAATGAGCTCACATATGAATTTGGACATTGTTCGAAAACTTGACAATGGTAAAACATTTTTAGTGTTGAGTTATGTCACAGTTATCAACAAATCAATTTGATATCTAGACAACAACATAGCTCAATCGAAAATGCCTTTGGATAACCAAGCCTCCCTAATGCTACCACCTCATAGTAGAGATCTTAGGTTTCTTCATGTTAAACTTTAGGTATTCAAATGGTTTGTTCATGTAGCCATATTGTATAGTGGCTTGCATATAATGTATCCTTCAAAAGTCTTGTAATTTTAGGGCTTATAATATGAGATCTTATATACATACCATTGGCATGTTTACACTTCAATTGGTGAACTAAAAGGAATGCATCATCCACTTGAGAATTCTAGGAGCATTTTCATGGCTAAAGAGTGTTTCCATTGATCATTTGTCTAGTCATTAAATCAACATGTAATTATAGGTAACTATTTCACCTATGGGATTCAATTTCACTATTAAGTACAAACTAGAAAATAAAAACACTAGTTTAAATTTGTGAGAGTAAATAGATATTGAAGCATAGTGAATAAAAAGGTAGAAGTCAAAAAGTAGTAAAAGTTATGTTCACTAGTAGATATCAAGTTCACAGTTATTTTTATGCATATTTATACATATTCCATTGGATTAACCTAGATTAACTACATAGGATAACTTTTTTTTTTCCATCATATTTTGGTGAACCTGATTGTATGCCACACAACCTAGTTTGCATACAAGTAAATTAGTTTATATTTCTAAAACATACCTGTAATGCCCCATTATGCAACCCTAGAAATTTAAGTCCAACTATGCAATAAAAGGTAGAATTTTTTTTTTTACAAGTGAAGTAGTGATCACAAGACATAACGTCAACTAATAACAACAAATTAACTATCTAGCTAAACTAACATCTCTAGGGAAACATAACTACATTAATAAAACTAAACAATGATCAATAACATACATAACTCATCTCGATAGATCATAGAGACATCTAACAACATTTGTTACATCACAACAAATTACATCATCTTTTTATAACAATGTTTACATGTACAGAAGAGATGATGATACATAATGATAAAGCTAGAAAGACTTTCTTGTCTAATTATATCAAGATTACATAATGGAAAACATAGATACATAAATTTAGAATTCATAAAGTACAATATATGTCTTCAAATACAGAAGCAGTACTAGAAACTAGAGAGGCACATCTCCTCAAAACATGAACCATGATGCCAAAAGACCAATGGAATAAAGCTCATCCACCTGACCATGTGGAACCCTAAGGTCAACCCCCTGAGCTAGGAGATAACAATGAGGTCCCACAACAAGAAACGGTTAAGAAAATAGGAACACAACACACAAGGCCAACATGAATCCAACATACTAGTACACATGACATTCACAATAGAGTCACCACTTCCTTGAATAGTCAAAAGATGATAGACTAGCAGGTGCAAGGACTACACATGACTCTAAAACAACACCAGTCAATAAGGTCATCACATGTAACACAAACAACACTTCCAGAGGCATTCCCAAAACAAAGGGGAGAACACAACAAGAGAATGCTAGACTGCAGTAGGGATGAGTGTCATCGCATGGTCCTAGCATGGGTTACCCTAACAGTCTCTATCTAGATGTTGACCCCCATCCATGGGTTACCCTAACAGTCTCTCGCTAGGCATTGATCCCCATCTATGGTTACCCTAACAGTCTCTTACTGGATGTTGGCCCCATAGGGTGACACATGTGGAACCAACATTCCTTTCGTGAGGACAAGGAAGTTGATTTTTCCTACCATGACCTTCTCATCTCATCCTTAGGCTGAACGAGCACTACAAGCACGAGTGAGGCATTTAGTTATGTTAATTAGTGTGAAAACTACCCTTCCCTCTAAATTTATTATTAAGTTATCACTAGATTAATAACTTCCAATGGCTTACCCTTACAGCCACTTTAGGCTTCAGCCCCACATTGAAAGCCACTCCCCCTTCCCTGCATCTAGATTCTCAAAGCCCAAAACATACACCAAGCAAGAACTAACACTTTCTTCTAAATATTCATCATTTCCCAATATACAAGCAAGGCATTCCCATCTTGCATGCTCATCATAATCTCATGAATAAGTACACTGAGCAAGGCATTTTCCATTTTTCACATGTTTCCTACCAACATGGAGCAGGAGATAATATTACAAGAGTACATTCCATTCACCTCAAATTCACACCCTCCTAGGCCTCTTGAAACAACTTCTACAACACTTAACGTCATTTAAACACAATGGTCACACATCCCATTCACTTTCCAAAGCACATCATAAACCAAGATCAATGACTCAATTACAAAACCACAAATGTAACATACGATCTGATGCACTAAAATGGTCTTAAAGAATGTAACATTATTCCAAGCATGATCAATCATCTAAAATATAAGGTAACTCTATCCCAACAATGCAAAACAATAATAATTTGAAGGGTTACTGATCATTCTATAACAAAAAATTCTACCAAACAAGATACTACCCGTTATAAGACTAAACCACTTTCTACACTAATATGGATCTTATTAAAATTCTAGACAACTATGATTTTGAGTTATTTATTAAGATTCACCAGACACTCATGGCATAACACTAAGCCAAAGAAGTTGACTATAGTTTCCATGTCATATACCTAATTTTGTACTTGACCCGTCATTAAATATGTTCTAATTTACATTCACACTTAAGATAGTTTGACTAATTCTTAACCGTAGTAGTCAACATTATAAACAAATTCAATTTATTTCTAATCCACTCTAAAATAAAAAAGAGATCTTCTACCTTATTAATTTATTAAGTTTGGATTAATATATAAACTATTCACATAAGATGTTTTCACTTAAGTTACTTAAGAAAAATCAAGTAGTCATACAAGTTGCATTGTTTAGTGCAATGCTTGTCTAACATTACAAACGTGCCTTTTGTAGTTTTTATTGACACCTTGGAGTGACTAGACACTAATTAATCTAACTTAATTATAAATTTTACTTAAGCATCTAACTCCACTTTATATACTATACAGTACTTATTAATTAAATAAAACTTGGTAATTAAATATTCTAATTAATTACCAAGTTGAATAATACTTTTAAATATTCTTATATTTAAAATATGCAACAAAAATATCAATATCCACTCCCAATAATTAAATCACATCTACATTCAAAACTTCTAAAATAAGGCATAAAATAATAAATCAATAAATTATTATAAAAGGATTTGACTTTTTATTTATAAAATAATGCTTAAATATAACATATCCCTAAATGATAGGGATTTGATTTCTCATAAAAGAAATAAAATAATACTAAAATATAGTACAACCCTAAATAATAGGGATTCGATTTCTCATAAATAAAATAAAATAATAATTAAATATAACACATCCCTAGATAATAGGGATTTGATTTCTCTATAAAATAAATACTAAAAAAAATACATCCATAAAACTATTCTTTCCTATTAAATAAGGAGTTGACATCACACCTTCAAAATAAAAAAAAATAAAAACAATAATTTATATTTCTACTATTCACCATCAAAACGCAAATTTTACAATGATCTAAATAATTATATTTATTTAACAAGATAACTAACTAGTAATATTGTCTATGCTAACTACTATTACAAAGTTAATAATTTCTAAGACACGACATTAACATACACATTAACATTATTGACAAAACAATTTCTTCAATAAAACTAAATTTTAAATCTAATTAAAAGAAGTCGTCTATAAGAGTTCATCTACTAACCACATTGTCTAACCTAGAATGTTATTAACTTCATTTTTTTTACTCTAATACCTCTATTATACTCAAATTAAAACTATTATTATGCTCTTAACCATACAATTACTATAAAACTAAATATAATAAAACATCTCCTAAACCAATACTAATATGAGAATATAATACTAAATAAACTACATAATTTTACAAATGGATAATAAAATTAATATTTATCTAACTAAAAAAAATCTTCTATTTCTACCACAAGACATTATTTCCTATTTTTCCAATTATACAACTAAGAAAATCTACCAATTTAATTAGAGATAATATTGATTTTAGAAAATTGCTAATTTTACCAATGAGCTTGTTTATATAAGAGAAATTAGGCAAGAGATATATTTTAATATCATAAATTTTTTATGTGGAGATCTGACTGATGGCCATGGAAAGACAAAGGTTTAGAAGAATTTCATATCAGGTAAAAAAAATGCTTTGATCAATGTTCTAAAATTGCATTGTTTCCTAGTGAATCTACCTACAATTTGATTCAGTAATGGTTTATGTTTCAAGCTAATGCCATAAGGAAGCCCCAGCTGTACGGAGATCCAGGATAAATGAAGAATATCAAAGAGTTATAAATAGATAAAAGAATTTCATTGTTTATATCACTAAAATCCAAATCTGAATTTCAAAGCTGTACAGCTGCCAAGAGGATGGAAGAACTCAGCATAAAATAAATTGTTAGGTGAAAATTTCTTGGTAAAAAAAATGCATAGATCTCAACTTAAATTCATAACCAAGGTTGAGGTTTCAGGTAAAGGAAAGATTTACAAAAATGAGCCCTCCCCTTAGCACCGTACAGTCGTACGACATGCCTAAGGGGAGGAGATTCCTGAGTAGAAAGTATAAAATTTTAAAAAAATAAATCTAAATTCCTATTGCTAACTTCATAGCATCCGAAATACAAGGTTTTGAATGTCATTTCAGACATTAACCCAGCATAAGGAGGTCGTACATCGATGCCTGGGGAAGAGGGATCTACAAGGGGTTTTAAAGAAAATCAACTAAATTTCTAAGATGTTTCATCCTACCTTCATAATATCAAGTATGCTAAGTTTGAAATGTGTTTCCAAGCATTAATCAGTGCATAAGGTCATAGAATTGTAGCCAGGTAGAAGAGAAGATTGAGAGTTTAGACAAAACATTATCTTAATTCGTCACATCATTGTAGGCACTCATAGGTCTCTAACAAATGGCATGAAAAATTAGATGAAATGGTTTGATTGAAAGCACAAATCGATAGCTGGAAATAAGGAACTAGGTTTGCACTAATGACCATCTACTGAGAAGTATTTTTAGAGGCAAATAGAAATATTCACCCTCCATAATAGATGTCCATGAAAGGAGAATTACAAATATGAAACAAAATTGTTCAACAGGCATTGATTGGCATGAAGTCATTGATAGAAGAAAGTTGATTTCAATAAGAGTGAACATTTCTAGAGTACTATTGTCCAATTGCCAATGTGAAGACAATGGTGGGGAAAAAATTGATGTGCAAGATTATCTCAAAACATAAGGTGATAGGAGGGTCAGATTAAGGCATATTTAAAGTCATTTGCTTAACTAACAAACATGCAACCATGGATTCCAGACAGGCAACAATTAAAAGAGAGAGAGAAAGAGAGTTTCCATTTAACAATAGACATACCCAGATTAAATTTGAACTTCTGAGTCTTCTTCCTTGATTTCTTCCTCTTCCCAATCCTTCTATGTATCCTTTTTCCAAAATTTTGTGTCCCTCATTTTTTTTTAGAAAATCTCCCCTCAAATAATCTTTCCCATAACCAAAATAGGCAAAACCCATTATTTCCCACTATCACCATTTTCTCCGCTATAGATACCCACAACCCAAAATTTAATTGCATTCAAAACACCACTAACTGGAACAATTCAAATCTCTGACAATCCACTCAATAAGCTATTAATACAAAATAAAAATAAAATCTCATGTGATAGATAAAATTAATAAAATACTAAATAGTATTAAATATTAACATCATTATTATTATTAATTTTCAAAGCTACTGATTTAATTAATAAAAATCAACTAATTAATATTCTCTATTTTTGAAATTAATTAAATAACTGATATTGATATATATATATATATACATATATTTACTTATTATTATTATTTCTATAACAATCATGTGATCAAATATCCACACATCTTCACACATAGATCACATATACTATAAAATGAACTAAACAACTATAATCAACAACTCAAAATCACATAAGCAACGATAACAACAATCACATACCACGGGCTAATCAACATTTGAATGCAGGCTCCAATATAACAACAACTACACCCATGATAGGAAATACATGGACGACGACAAACTGGAGACATTAGCTAATAGAGAGGAACACATGTCATTTCCCATCCACATTACCCATTGATGTAAAGGAACACTCAGACCTGTTAATTTAGGTGGAGTCGGTGTCTGGTACCTACAACCTGCATCAAACCAAGGGTTTGTGTACAAGCATATACATATATATAATCAAACACAATGTGATAGGGAATCGCAACGTAGTAGGGTGCTCATAATGAGTAATACTACATCGTCCCTTCACCAAAAGCATCACAAATAATATATACATTTCTAACTAATAATCAGATACTATGATATCAAATGATCACATAAAACATGATAACTCTAATCCATAATTGCATCAGTAATCCATAATCCATGATAAGCATAACTAAGCATAAATGAGTAAGCTATCATCAACATGTCTAACATACCTTAAGTATTCTGAGTATTTTACCTTCGTCTTTGTACTCCTTATCCCAACCACCTATTCATCCAAGGTGAGAATAGAGGGGCACTACAATATGGTTTTCAAATCTAATATTATTAAATTGACTTTATTACTTATTTTAGATGTGTCTAGGGTTTATTCTTCGTTTGATTATATTTTTTATTTATAGTTTAATTTTGTATATGTTAGCCTACCTTCCCAACCTATTTTACCCTACATACATTACACCTATTAGGGTTTGTTCCTTAGCTAAGATAAACTCATTTGTTCTAAATTTTGACATAATTGTACAATCCTTCACATCTTATGACACGTCCATACCTAATTTACATATGCATTTTTACTATATGAACTCATGAATCAATTTATCTATGGAGGTCCTATTATATCATGTTATATCTTTCCCATCATTCATTGATTTTGATTGATTTGATTTGTAGACTATCAAGATGATTTTGATTGATTTGAAATCATTTGTATATTTTGGAATACTCTAATCAAAGTTTAAATTGCTAGGATGAAAGTATTTATTAGTTTATAAATAGTTTCCCACTATTATTTAAATTGATTTTGTAACTTGTTATTGAATTGTGACTATGATTTGGTGAACTTTGATTTTTCTTACAATTTCTCACACAACTAAAATTTTAACCTCGAGTTTGTAAGGTCATAGTTTTTAACCTTAGATTTCTAACCAAAAATAAATATATATTTTGTGGACAAGATAACTAATATTAACAGCCATTGTTAAAAATATATTTATGAATACAAGAATAGGTGTTTTAAACATAAACATGTGGTTTCATTTACTTGAGAATTCTAGGAGCATTTTCATGGCTATAGAGCATTTTCATCATTATCCCAAATTATCTCAATTACATGAGCATTATCCTATCATATCCTAGATCTTATCTTACCTTAGATCAAACTTTACAAAGTTATCATTTACTATGTAGAAAGGAAACCTGACCTAAGGGCCAAACCTAATGCCTTGGGGGCGCATCTGTGATGGCCTTGCCTATGTACATGTAATGCAGAGGCTTCGTAGTTTAGTCACAAGAACTTTCAACAGAAAGGTTGACTTAAATACAATAATTCATAAGGGTACTAGTTACACTAATCCATATTTCAAGTCAAAATCGCATGACATTAATAGTATAGATGGGCGAAGCCACTGTAGACTTAACTAATGCTCGTATGAAGTTGGACATTATTTGAAAACTTGATAATAGTAAAGTATTTTTAGTGTTAAGATATGTTGCAGTTATCTACAAATCAATTTGATACATGTAGAAAGCAACATAGCTTATCTCAAAATGCCTTTGGCTAACCAAGTCTCCCCAATGCTACCACCTCATAGTAGAGCTTGGGTTTCTTCATGCTCAACTTTAGGTATTCAAATGGTTTGTTCATGTAGCCATGTTGTCTAGTGGCTTGCATATAATGTATCCTTCAAAAGTCTTGTAATTTTAGGGCTTGTAATTTGAGATTGTATATACATACCATTGGCATGTTTACACTTCAATTGGTGCACTAAAAGCAATGCATCATCTATTTGAGAATTCTAGGAGCATTTTCATGTCTAAAGAGTGTTTCCATTGATCATTTGTCTAGTCATTAAATGAACATATAATTGTACAGGTAGCTATTTCACCAAAGGGATTCACTTTCATTGTTAAGTACAAACTAGAAAAAAAAAAAAAAACTAGTTTAAATTTGTGAGAGTAACTAGATATTAAAATATAGTGAATGAAAAGTAGAAGTCAAAACGTAGTAAAAGTTAAGTTCACTAGTAGAGATCAAGTTCACAGTCATTTTTATGCATTTACATATTCCATTGGATTAACCTTGATTAACTATATAGGCTAACTTGTTCTTTTTCCATCATATTTTTGGTGAACATGATTGTATGCCACACAACCTAGTTTGCATACAAGTAGTTTATATATATAAAACATAGTGTTTCCAAATCCAATATAGTTAAATTGACTTTATTACTTATTTTAGATGTGTCCAGGGTTTATTCTTCATTTGATTATATTTTTTTATTTATAATTTAAGTTTGTATATGTTAGCCTACCCTCCCAACCTATTTTACCCTACATTCATTACACCTATTAGGGTTTGTTTCTTGGCTAAGATACATTCACTCGTTCCAAATTTTGACATAATTGTACGATCCTTCACATCTTATGACACATTCATGTACCTAATTTACATGTGCAATTTTACTATATGAACTCATGAATCAAGTTATCTATGGAGGTCATATTATATCATGTTATATCCTTCCCATCATTCATTGATTTTGACTGATTTGATTTGTAGACTATCAAGATGATTTTGATTGATTTGAAATAATTTGTATATTTTGGAATACTATAATCAGAGTTTAAATTTCTACAATGAAAGTATTGATTAGTTTAAAAATATTTTCCCACTGTGATTTAAATTGATTTTGTAACTTGTTATTGATTTGTAACTACGATTTGGTGAACTTTGATTTTGCTTATGTCTCACACAACTAAAATTTTAACCTCGACTTTCTAACAATAGTTTTTAACGTTGGATTTATAACCAAAAATAAAAATATGTTGTCCAGGACAAGATAACTAATATTAACAACCATAGATAAAAATATATTTATGAATACAAGAACAATTTTGTAAACATAAATATATGGTTTCATATACTTGAGAATTTTAGGAGCATTTTCATGGCTACAGAGTGCTTTCATCATTATCCCACATTACCTTAATTAGCATTATCCTATCCTATCTTATCATATCTTAGATCAAACTTTACAAAGGTATTATTTACTATGTACAGAGACATTCATTTGTTCTAAATTTTGACATAATTGTATCCTTAAAAAGGAAGATGTTGTATATTCTCTATATGTTGTACATGAGCTATATATATGTGTGTTTGTGTGTGTGTGTGCTCTATATGTTCTATATATATGTTGTATATGCATTGTATATGTGTATATATAAAAGGAAGATGTTGTATATAAGTTGTATATATGTGTATATGATCTATATGCTCTATATATATTGTATATGCACTGTATATGTTGTATATGTATTTATTATATATACACTAGATATGTGTATATGCACTGTATATGTTGTATATGCATTGTATATGTTGTATATGTAAGAGTCAATGAGACTCAGCAAGCCAGGATCACCTGCAATTAAGACAACCTTCCACACAAAGATGACAAGAGAAGATGCTAAAACAATGGAGCAACTGTATTAGACTATCATGCTATATGAAATACAATAAGAGAGCCTTGCTTATAAAGGCAAGGTGAGAGCTTGAAGGGTGGAGTGAAAGGTGGAGATATTCCAACAACATGTGCCAATTAGAGGATGATAACTAATTGCACATGTGGAGGATAAGACAATTAACTCCAACTATCAACAACTCAACACACAACTAGAAACACATAGACATCTAGAAGACTCACTAAGTCAACTTAACATGTGTGAATTATTTGTTCACACCAACACCCCCCCTTAAGTGCAACTGAGGGAGTAGCTAACTAAAACAAGATACAATGATGGATGGGACTTGCTACTAGGCCATGTTAGGTACCCATGTACAACAAATCTCAAGTGGAGAAAAGGAGAAAACCTCATGGGACAAAACTCCCCTCCAAAAGTGAGAATGCAGAAAACAAATGAAAGATGTGATGGAAGGAGGACTCAAGACCCCCCAAGGACAACATCCAACACATATATACAATCAAGTACCCCCCATAGGAGAGCAAATGTGAGACTATAAGTCCCCCCCACAATGAAGTAGCTAATGTGCCGATGGTGAATGCCCGAAGAAGAATGCTGAAGAGAATCCAAAGCCGGCAAACAACATTCTTCCCCTTAGGAAGAAACAGGTCCAAAGGTTGATGTTGAAGAAACTCCATCTCAAAGTATGAATAAAAAAGCCTCATGATGTATGTTGTCTCTAAAAACTGCTCAAGTGTCCATATGTCACAACCAAAAGATGCCACATGATCAGGTGCTGCATGCGACAATCCAAGACAAGATGAAAACTCAAGATCATCAATCTCCAAAGACAAAGAATCCTCCGAATGATGCTCAAGATACTCCAACTCAATGCCAAACTATGACAAGTGAAGAGGAGAAGGTGCCTGCTCATCCGAAGTAGAAGATTCAACTCCTTCAAAGAGGAGATGAATGTCATCAATGATGTCCTCCAAGTCATCAAGATAGGACTCATGAAACAAGTCTGCAATACCTGTCAAGTACTCATCCCAAAAACCTATATTTGGAAGACAAACAATATCCTGCTCAACTGAAGTGGATGAAGCTATGTCAATGTCAATATCTAAAGAAGCAGGAGGAGGAAGCTCAAAACTAGTCTCAGGAACTGAAGTAGATGCAAGAACACCAAGGTTCAAGTGACCAAACTTCTCCCTATAAATATGATTCACACTTGCTGCATGATTGTGAATGTCAATCAATGGATCTATATCATCATTAGAAACAAAATGGGAGAAGGTATACAAGCGAGATGCATGATTAGCCATCCCAACAGCAATGATATCTCTTCTCTCCAAGTCTCGAATGATCACAGAATCAGGAGTGAACTCAACTGTCTTCCCTACACCAGAATGAGTAATATGATAGATGGAAAGGAGATTGGTTGTCAAGGAAGGAACACACAACACATTGTTGAATGTACATGAATCACCAACATCAATTGTTCCTTTACCACTTGCATGCATGTATGTATTGTTACCCATCAAAATAGGTGGTGAAGTACATGACTGAAATGATGAGAACATCCCCTGTGAAGATGCCATATGATGAGAAGCTCCTAAATCAAGAAGCCATCTCTCTGATTGTAGACTTGTTGATGCAAAGAATGCTTTTCCTTTTCCTTTATCTGACCAATTAGCAAATCTTGTTGTTCCTGTAGATGTAGATGATGATTGTGGCAAAGAAGAAGACTTGGGTAAAACTGTTGTTGATGGAGAATACTCAATGTTATGTTTTTGAAGAAGTTGTGACATCTCCTCAAACTTTTTCTCATAACATTTAGTCTCATCATGACCCAATTTCTTGCAATAAGAACATTGTGGCTTCTTCTTCTTATTGGACTCCTCTTTGGAAGAAGAGTTAGGGGTTTTCTTGGATTCTTTCTCTTGCTTATTAGACTGTGAATCCTTGTGTTTCTTTTCCTTATTATGTGAAGCCTTGGGATCTTTTGTGCTTTGTGTCACAACTAGAGCTTGTTTTCTAGGTGACTTCAATGTGCCCATGTGTAGTAGTTTAGCTTGTTCTCTTGTGAGTTGTATAGCAAACTCCTCAAGTGAAGGCATTGTAAACTTAGTACCAAAGGCATCCATTGTAGCATAAAAGGTAGAAACATAAACTGAATATGCAGGACCCAATTTTGTAAGAATAGATAGAATCAATTGTTCATCTTCTTTCTCAAGACCACTTTGTTTGAGTTGCAGCTTGAGAGACTTAAACTTGGTGAAGAAGTCTTCGATCTGATCAAAGTCTTGAGGATTAAGTGCAATTAGCTCATTCTCCAATTTGAACCTTCTTATTTTATCTTGCTTGCCAAATAGATTGTCTAGTTTTGTCCATATCTCATTTGGTGTAGTACAAGACTCAACATGAAATCTCAAATCTAGAGAAATAGCAAGACAAAGTGTGCCAAAAGCCTCATCTCTTCTGTCTAACCATTTTCTTCTCTCAGTAGCACCTGTGGGTTCTGGATCTGTGCCTAAAGTTATTCTATGTAACTTTTGTTTATACAACACAAACTCCATGTTTTTCTTCCATTCAATATAATTATATGGAGTTAAAAGTGGAAATTTAGGCACATCCATGATAAAAAGGAGAGACAACAACTCAACAACACCATTTTACTATGTAAGAGAGCCCCCCCAATTTGTTGTGGCACTTTATACTTAGTGCGATTTACAATTGTCCTCAAGGGACCAAAATGGGGAAAACAATCAAAATCTCTTAAAAAAGAGATACAACTGGAATTACAATCACTCACAATGATGTATTACAACAAACAAATCCTCTCAAAACAATTTTTACCCTCTCAAGTTTCAAAATGCTCAAGTTATCGCTCTGATACCATGTAAGAGTCAATGTGACTCAGCAAACCAGGATCACCTGCAATAAAGACAACCTTCCACATAGAGATGACAGTCTAATATAGTTGCTCCATTGTTTTAGCATCTTCTCTTGTCATCTCTGTGTGGAAGGTTGTCTTGATTGCAGGTGATCCTGGTTTGCTGAGTCACATTGACTCTTACAGTATATGCTCTATATATATTGCAACTTGAACATTTCTAAAGCCTTCTTGAGTGAATGAAATCCATGTGTGGCATATACAACATATACAATTCATATACACATATATAAATATATACAGTATATACACACACATATATATATAGAACTCATATACAACATATACAAATCATATACAATTCATATAGAACATATACAGTGCATATACAACATATATAGTGGATATACAATACATATATATCATATACAGTACAAATACACCATATACACATATATATGTTGTATGTTATCGAGCACATACAATAGACACAATAAATATATGTATATCCTCCAATATATATACAACATACACACAGATGTTATATATGTTGTATGTTATCAAGCACATACAGTGGACACAATAAATATATGTATATCTTCCAATATATATAGCATACACATACAAATATATATATATATATATATATATATTTGTGTGTGTATGTTGTATATATGTGTGTGTGTATATATGATGTATGTTATCAAGCACATACAGTAGACCACAATAAATATATGTATATCCTCTAATATATATATATAGATTTACACATACACACATATATATATTTATATATATTAGATGGGAAAAGATGAATGATGCAAGCTAGTTTGTATACTAGATCAAACCCTCTTCCTCAATAACATTTAAAGACAAAAATGACCTAAGTCACTACTAAAGGGTGAAGGACTTGGCTAATGATTCTGTGCTCTTGTTTGCTATGGAAAGATGTGATTCAATCAAGACTTTTATCAAACCCTAGATTAAGTATGAGTAAAACCCTAGTTATAAAATAATCAGCTTGTAACAAACAAAAAATGACTGAGACCTAGCAATCAAATGGACAAATATGATCAGTGAGATACCAGGACTTGTGCTTTGAAAGATAGAAAGTCAGAGGACGCTGGGATGGGTGCCCAAGTCCTGAAAGTCTGAATCTCCCAAAAAATAGAACTGGAGAAATGTTGTAGAGGGTGTCCAGATGTCAGATTCAGTGCTTGTTTCAATAGGAGGATGCCAGGGCAGGCACCCAAGTCTTCCATAGAGGAACTTCTGTGAACTACTTTTGGATCCTAAAACCCTTTTCCTTACACAACCTTCCTATACCTTTAGTGCTTTGATCTTCGCACCGGTAACCTGAACACAAGAAGATAAGGGGTTTGTGGGTTGTGGTGTTTAGGGATTTTCCTCTGTTAAATCTTGGGATAGCATTCAAGCTTCCCAACATCGTTGTTAGAGAGAGAGCATGCTCTAGCAAGGAAGAGGCTAAAGATAAACCAATGATGAAATGATTCAAATCACAATGATATCACCTCGGAGGTGAATCCCTTAGGAGAATGAAGATCTTTCAACTCATAAGGAGATGGATGATGATTCCAAATTTACAACACACACAATACAAACACAAATCTGCAACAATAACATAGTGAATGCCTTGAATGCTCTTTGCTCCAATATCATAAGTTCACAATGTCCATCTCTAGGTTCCTAATGAATTCAAAACACACTTATATATGCTTTCCCACTAATATTTGTCAATTTAATTAAACAAGCTAACAATGAGAGACCCATTTAAAGGTCCTATGTCGACATGCCTTGAAATCTACCCCAACCAATTAGGGAGGACTTGGGCGCGGGGGTCCAAGTCCCAAGGTGCCTTTTTGGTCTAGGGTAAGGCATTAAATGGGCTCCTAATTCCTATTTGACATGGTTTTCAGGGGATTTTGCATGTAGAGTGTTAACATGGGGGGCCTAGGAGTTAAACTAGGAGGTAAAAAGACATGTGTTCACTTTTTACTCCATAACATTTAGCCTCCACTTTAATGTGTGTGTGATCTTATGACGAAGCACATGCATTAAAGTATGGTCAAATCATATCAAAAGACATCAAACACTAGACTGAAGACAAACCCTAAGTTTGAAGGACTATTTCTAGCCCCAAGCTTAGGCGAACATAAGAAAACACTTAACAATCACATAAGACATAGTGAATATAGTAAAGAGGCACACAATACATAGAGAAGATAGTGAAAGCACACAATACACAGAGAAGACATGAATACAGTCACACAAGACATAGAGAAGACATGAAGAGAAGACATGATTTAAACAATTGTCCATATATATAATTCTAACCATATAACAAACATCGTGGGGGGAGCTCATTGTTACATGTCTTTAGACCACACAAAAACATACAAAACACACACAGCGTGGGGAGAGCTTATTGCTACATGTCTTTAGAACATGCCAAAATAATGCAAGACACACAAGGAAGACACATAAAACATATGGAAGACACACGAAATACATGAGTGCCGAATAGTATGTCGTCGACAAAGTATACATCTTATACACAAAAAACATGAGCAATAGGAAGGAGCTCATCACTACACTTGACTATCTAAAACATGCCAAACACACCTAATGGTTGAGCTACACTACCACAATCACCAAAGAAATGCTTAAGGGTGAATGATTCAAGATCCAACCCCGCCTCACAATGAGGACTTTGTTAAAAGGATATGCAACTAACTCAAGAGTTACACCATCTCACCTTCTGCAAATGGGCTTTTAAAATGCAACCACACACACATCTGTAGATGCCTTATAGTGAAAAGGAAGCATGTTTTCAAATTATACAACCCCACCTGCATCACAGAGATGCCTTATAGTGAAAAGGAGTTATACATAATAGAACAAAGTACACAACCCCACTCACATCATGGAGATGCCTTATGGTTAAAAGTAAGCATACACAAACACACTTTATCAATATCTAAAATATCCAAGTAGTTATCATGATATATGCCCCCACCTTAAAGTGGTTGATCCCGCTTGCTGATATCAAGCACATTTAAGGTAAAGTGAAAACACGCAAAGGAATAAGAGCTTTCATAAAGTCCATGCCCCAAAGATGAGATGTACTTGCGATCACCAAATGTTCCCACAAACACATCAATATCATTTGCTAACATAATCAACAACATATAAGCTTTGGTTAGAAAATCTATTCTAAGATAACAACCAAATTAATTCATGAAAGCTATATAGAAACATATCACATAATAGACCAAGGCTACACTTGTGGGTTCGGGACTGAGTACAGTCATGAGGTTATACTACAACTATATCAAAACTGAGTGTAGCAACAAGGTGAGATACAAAATAATCCAAAGTGCATATCTAAGTAGATCTTTAGAGTATTGCAAAAGTTTTTCACAACAAATTTCACAACACGAATTACAACACAGAATGATTCTACTAGTCAAGCGTCAACCCTATCTTCATATATAGACTAGGTGCATTTTTACTTTCTTGCTGAAGGGACACATGATCCTTATCAGTATTTATTTGTTTTCATCATCCACTGACTAGTAGAGTTACTGAAGAATGGAAACATTAAAAATGATAGAGGAGACAAAAGTGACTTGGGTTTACAATGTGGGAATATGCCCCCAAGGCACAACACACAACAATAAGATAGAGGAAAAGAAAAGAAAAATAGAAAAACATATAGAAGAATGGTCACAACAGAGGTAGTGTCTTTGTATCCTTGACCTTACAAGAGTATCAAGGGTCATCCAAAGAGACGTAAACAACATTTAACACAGCACAGGGGAACACAACACAACACACACACACACACACACAATATATATATATATATATATATATATATATATATATATATATATATATATATATATATATATATATATATATATATATATATATATATATATATAAAGAAGAGGCCAAACTTGCAAGCATCTTAGAGAGATGCTCCATCAAGTATGGTAAAATGTGTGAGGAATTCATACTCGATTGATGTTTATTTCCAAGACGGCTAAGCGGTGCATGTCTCTCTAGACTTTGTATGTTTGAAATCTTTTGTTGCTTGTGGGGAGGTGAATCATTACCTTTCTTCACTAATGATTCATGCCTTGTTATTTTCCTTTCTTTTCCTTTCTTATTATTGTTTGCTTGATTAATGATCCTTTCATGATGAAATGGGATGCTTCTCATCGTCACAACATTCTCTTACTTTTGCTCTATTTGTATATCTTATTCATTTTGGTTATCTCCTAGTCCATAAAGGGATAACAGAGGAGGAACCTTAGCGTAGATACCTTTTCCTCATGGACGAGGTAACTCATCACTTGTTACCTTATCTACTTCTATCATACCAACTATGTCATCATAGTCAAGATAGTCATCGTCAGTCTCTATTGTATTTTGTTCCACCATATTGTTGTCCCTATGCTTAGGAAAAGGATTAATGAATATTTGTATGTTTTGATTTGGTGGTGCTACTGACTTATTTCCATTGTCATTCACACCAATAACTTGTATCACATTAGAATCGATGAGGTCTTGAATTTCATGTTTCAAACACATACATCTTTTAGTATCATGTTCTGGCAAGCGGTCATAGTGACAGTAAGCAAATTAGCATTAAATTAAGGTCCTTGTGTCTTACTACTATTGAAAGGAAGAATAGGAGGAAGCTTCAAAAGATTGTTATTCAATGCTTGAGTCATTGTTGAATGGAGAGAATTTGATAATGGCGTAAATTGTCTTTGTTCATGTCAGAATTGAAATGGTGTCCAAGTAGACTTTGTAATAGCACACTTGTGAGTGAAAATTGTTCGAATGTTGCCCATTGATCTTGATGAAATTCCAATTATTCTTCTTGAATGAATTTTGAGATGAGCCAATTGTGGATTGATCAAAAGGAGCCGATGAGGTATGATTCTCATAATGACTAGCCAAAAGTTGGTAATCTCAGAGACCTATGCATAGGTGTTGGAAAGAGCTATACTTCATCAAAAGTATTTTATCACGTATGTTTGGTTTTAGATTCATAATGAATACCTTTTGAAGATTATCATCTTTAATCAGATATTGTATTTGCACAATGAGAGCTTGATTTTGAATGATGAATTCTATTAATTTGTCTTTCATGTTTACAATGAACCAAATCAATCAATGAAACAGTAGGTCCGATGTTTGCTTGGAAATGTTGTAAGAACTAATCAACTAGCTATGAGAAGGATTGTATTGAATTAGGAGGTAAAGAGAAAAACCATTCCAAAGTAGTATCTTTGAGAGATTGAGGAAAGTATTTTACTAACAAATCCTCATCAAAGAAGAAATTGAACTACACATTGATGTGAATGCCGTCACATGAGTGTTAGTATCACCTTTACCATTGTACTCTTTAAATCGATGAGTTGCAAATTTGTCAGGCATTTGAGCTCTTCAAATTGAATAAGGTAAAAGACTTGGAGCCTGATATGTTGGCAAAGTAGGTTGAGAGGATGCATTAGTCAAATTTGTCACTTTTTACTGCAATGAAGACATACTCTGCAAAAGCTAGTTTATGATAGCATCATTGGATGAAGAGGTGGTTTGTGGATTTGAGAAAAGTGCATTTCATGCTACAGTCATGAAATTGAGAGGTGGTCGGTAATAAGTGGAGGTGATGGGTGGTTGAGAATAAGTGTGCATGGGTATAGAGACATGAGGTGATGAGTTTTGATAATTGAATGCAACAACTTTGTAATTATTTCTAGTAGATGTTCCCATGGTAGTGGTGGCATTACTACAAGCTTGTGGATTGGTGGTGAGAATTGATGACATTAACATCAATGGGGTCATCCCACAATAATGGGTTACACTTTTTGGCCAAACTTGGCATTGAAATCAACATTTTGAACTAAATCTTCACTTTTCGACACCTGTAACTGCTAAACCGTTATGAATTTGAAGATGATGTGAACTAGTTATTTGTGAGATTTTTTTTGTAGATTCTAAATATATATCTTTTCAAAAAATTGGAGTTAAATTATAAAAAAATTTGTGTCTCCTTTGATAACTAGTTTTTAATAGTAAACAACAGTTTTTAAAGTGATGTATATTCTGTAGCACATAATTGTTTTCTACAAAGGATAAAATTTTGAATCTTTTGAATTTATATTGGTAACACTAATATATAGGGCATGCATTTGGTTTCATAATTTTTTGTTGAATATTTTATTTTTAATTAATTTTTTAAGTCAAACCAATTATAATTTAGACATAGGCGTATACCGTAAAACGTAACTTTTTCTATATATATATCAAAATTTAATTTTTCTTTTTTTGTTGAAACAAGGACATCAATACCCAGGGCATAGATATTTTTCAAATTTTTTTCACTAATTTAATAATTTTCCATGTGTGTAGAATAGAGAACTTGATGTTCATTGAAAAACCTACATTCACAAAAAATAAAAATAAATATAATATTCAAATTAAATATATTTAAAATTATACATTTTGGGAAGTTTATAATAAGGACTACATACTTCAAAATTATTAAATGAATTCATTTGATCCCCCAAAAGGTAAATCAAAAGTAGTTTTTTATCAGCATTTTGATAGGTGTAGAGGAGACTCCATTATAGGTATGGTTTAAAACTAGTGGGGTTCTATCCAAGGGGGTTTGATCAAACCCTCTTCAATTAAAATCTTTTAAATGGAACCTTTCAAGGTTTAAATCATTATATTTTCTAAAAATATGTGATTTCAGCAAAAATTAGGATGTCTCAGAAAGTGTAACCAATTATTGTGGCAAAAAAAATGAAGACATGCTCTGCAAAAGCTGGTTTAAATAGGAGAGCATCATTGGATGAAGAGGTGGTTTGTGGATTTAGAAAGGTGCATTTGATGTTGTAGTCATGAAATTGAGAGGTGGTCGGTAGTAAGTGGAGGTGATGGGTTGTTGAGAATAAGTATGCATGGGTATAGAGACATGCGGTGCTAAGTTTTGATAATTGAATGCAACAGCTTTGTAATTATTTCTGGTAGATGTTCCCATGGTAGTGGTGGCATTACTACAAGCTTGTGGATTGATGGTGAGAATTGATGACATCAACATTCATCCCACAATAATGGGTTACACTTTTTGGCCAAACTTGACATTGAAATCATCATTTTGAACTAAATCCTCACTTTTCGACACCTATAACTGCTAAACCGTTAGGAATTTGAAGATGATGTGAACTAGAGATTTGTGAGATTTTGTTTGTAGGTTCTAAATATATGTTTTAAAATAATTAGGAGTTAAATTGTAAAAAGTTTTGGGTCTCCTTTGATAACTAGTTTTTAATAGTAAACAACATTTTTTAAAGTGATGTGTATTCTGTAGCACATAACTATTTTCTACAAAGGATAAAATTCTGATTCTTTTGAATTTAGATTAGTAACACTAATATATAGGTCATGCATTTGGTTTCATAATGTTTTGTTGAATATTTTATTTTTAATTAATTTTTGAAGTCAAACTAATTATAATTTAGACATAGGCGTATTCTGTAAAACGTAACTTTTTCTGTATGTATCAAAATTTAAATTTTCTTTTTATGTTAAAACAAAGACATCAATACCTAGGGCATAGATATTTTTGGATTTTTTTTCACTAGTTTACTAATTTTCCATGTGTATAGAATAGAGAACTTGATGTTCGTTGAAAAACCTACATTCACAAGAAATAAAAAATAAATATAATATTCAAATTAAATATATATTTAAAATTATACTTTTTGGAAAGTTTATAATAAGGACTACATACTTACAAAATATTAAATAAATTCATTTGATTCCCCAAAAGGTAAATCAAAAGTGGTTTTTTATCAACATTTTGATAGGTATAGAGGAGACTCCATTATAGGTATGGTTTAAAACTAGCGGGGTTCTATCCAAGGGGGTTTGAATCTTAGGGGGTTTGATCAAACCCTCTTCAATTAAAATATTTTAAATAGAACCTTTCAAGGTTTAAATCATTATATTTTCTAAAAATATGTGATTTCAACAAAAATTAGGATGTCCCAGAAAGTGTAACCAATTATTGTGGCAGAAAAAATGAAGACATGCTTTGCAAAAGCTAGTTTAAATAGGAGAGCGTCATTGGATGAAGAGGTGGTTTGTGGATTTGAGAAAGGTGCATTTGATGTTGCAGTCATGAAATTGAGAGGTGGTTGGTAATAAATGGAGGTGATGGGTTGTTAAGAATAAGTATGCATGGGTATAGAGACATGAGGTGCTAACTTTTGATAATTGAATACAATAGCTTTGTAATTATTTCTGGTAGATGTTCCCATGGTAGTGGTGGCATTACTACAAGCTTGTGGACTGGTGGTGAGAATTGATGACATCAAAATTTATCCCACAATAATGGGTTACACTTTTTGGCCAAACTTGACATTGAAATCAACATTTTGAATTAAATCTTCACTTTCTGACAACTATAACTGCTAAACCATTAGGAATTTGAAGATGATGTGAACTAGTGATTTGTGAGATTTTGTTTGTAGGTTCTAAATATATATATATTTTTAAATTTGGAGTTAAATTGTAAAAAATTTTGGGTCTCCTTTGATAACTAGTTTTTAATAGTAAATAACATTTTTTTAAAGTGATGTGTATTCTGTAGCACATAACTATTTTCTACAAAGGATAAAATTCTGATTCTTTTGAATTTAGATTGGTAACACTAATATGTAGGGCATGCATTTCGTTTCATATTGTTTTGTTGAATATTTTATTTTTAATTAATTTTTGAAGTCAAACCAATTATAATTTACACATAGACGTATTCCGTAAAACGTAACTTTTTATGTATGTATCGATATTCAATTTTTCTTTTTTTTGTTGAAACAAGGACATCAATACCTAGGGCATAGATATTTTTCAAAAAAAAAATCACTAATTTACTAATTTTCCATGTGTGTAAAACAGAGAACTTGATGTTCGTTGAAAAACCTACATTGACAAGAAATAAAAAATAAATATAATAATCAAATTAAATATATTTAAAGTTATACATTTTGGGAAGCTTATAATAGGGACTGCATACTTACAAAACATAAATTTTAAATAAATTCATTTGATCACCCAAAAGGTAAATCAAAAGTGGTTTTTATTAGCATTTCGATAAGTGTAGAAGAGACTCCATTGTAGGTTTAGTTTAAAACTAGTGGGATTCTGTCCAAGAGGGTTTGAATCTAATGGGGTTTGATCAAACCCTTTTCAATTAAAATCCTTTAAATAGAATATTTCAAGGCTTAAATCATTATATTTTCTAAAAATATGTGATTTCAGCAAAAATTAGGATGTCCTAGAAAGTGTAATCCATTATTGTGGCAATAAAAATGAAGACATACTCTGCAAAAGTTGGTTTAAATAGGAGAGCATCATTGGATGAAGAGGCAGTTTGTGGATTTGAGAAAGGTGCATTTGATGTTGTAGTCATGAAATTGAGAGGTGGTCGGTAATAAGTGGAGTTGATGGGTGGTTGAGAATAAGTATGCATGGGTATAGAGACATGAGGTGCTGAGTTTTGATAATTGAACGCAATAGCTTTGTAATTATTTATGGTAGATGTTCCCATGGTAGTGGTGGCATTACTACAAGCTTGTATATTGGTGGTGAGAATTGATGATGTAAAAGTAGATATTCTAGTAGTTGGTATGGGTGCAGATACTTGTGATGTTATAAATGTCAGTGATGACACATTTTCAATGATATTCACGTGGCTAGCCATCGCCATAATGCTATGATCCACTATGTGGGTTAATCTAAAGAGCATGTCAACACCTTCTTGTCCTTATTGTAACAATCCTCTTATACCTTCAACAATAGGTGTAAAGGGTCGAAAAAGTCGAGATCAAATAAGAGAGATCAAATAAACCCAAAACCTAAAGAAATCAAAACCCTAATCAAACAAATCACATGCAATTAAAACAAAGTCATTGGGGTCGTGAGATTTCTTGGTTTCTATTGTGGATTGCTTCATTAAATGTGCAACCAAATTGCAAGAAGCTGCCATGATTGATTAGAAGATGATATGCAAAATGATAAAATGTAGATGATAGAAAAATGAATGCTTAGAAGATGGAAGAAGATTTCAGGAGAAACCCAAATGAGAGCACAAGAGTGCATTTATAGATTTGGAGGATAAACGATCGATAGTGGAGATGAAAAGGAGAGATCAATGGTTGAGAGTGAGTGATATGGAGGAACAAACGTGCACGCGCCATGTGTCCTTGAGAGGATGAGATTACCTTTTTGAAATTAGTTATTTCCATGTTTTTGGTGGAGATCACTTGATTTTTCTATTTTGATAAAATCTCACAACATTTGATTTTTGATTTATTGCCAATTTGAAAGTCATGTTGCCTTTTAATTTTTTTTTTATAAATTTGATTTTTGATTTGTTTCCAAATGAGAACTTTTGTGCACATTCAGAAGAATTAGAAGGTGGGAAAATTAAATTAAATAACCATTTTTATTTAATTTATTTAATTGCAAATGGATAAATAAATAAAATAACAATGTTTATTTAATTTAATAAAAATGATAAGATGAGACGGGGATAAATTAAATAAATTAGAATTTATTTTATTTATTCGTATGTGGGAGGGAAACAAATAAAACTTAGGTTTTATTTATTTTATAGAATGATGAAAATATAATTAAACAACCTAAGGTTATTTAATTATTGGTGAAAGATAGGGAAGATGAGGATAATTAATTAAATAAAGTTAATTAATTAAGAAGACATAGGAGAAAAAGAGATTTGTATTGCAAGTGTGTTAGACAACGTGATGCAGACAAATGTAAGTATGCGACAAAATGACTAAATGAAGAAGCGAGTCAATTTTAGGTGTCTACATTTTGCCCCTCTTTGAGACAATGTCTGTTAGGGCATTGTTTCAAAGAAGATATGATATGTTGGATAAATAGGCTATGCCCTAGTGAAACTGGCAGAAGATGCCCCCTTGAAAGGAAAACCAGACTACCTGAAAATGATGGTTTGACTCGCAATGAGATGACTAAAAGGTGGGAGGCCAAGTTTCATTGGAAGAAAATAGGGATTGGGTGGGGTCAAGTTGGGATGGTATAGAAGAATTAGGGTTTAGTGCAGAAGAAAAGGACCAGGGTGATGTATGTCTAACACACTTGTTTTGCAGGATGAAGATGAAGATCATGATGAAGACCAGGAGGATGATGAGTAGAAGAAAAATGATGATGAAGTCATTGATCAAATAGGTGAAGAATTGAAGGTGAAAGGCAACTTCAAATGGTTACATATAAAATTAGAGATTTGCAATCCTTATGTTTGATATAGCACTAGATATTATGCACTAGGGTATAAAGACTAAGGTGTTGAGTATCCAATGAGCTACAGACTAATACAACCTTGTCAATATACAAGATATGAATATTAGCTGTAATGATACTGATGTGATACAAATGCAAGATAAAAAAGATAACACACACAAGCAAGCAAGCATGCACAAATGACTCAAAAACAAATAAGGTATTGCTCCTATCAAGCTGTAAACCAATGATTGATTGATGATGATGATAGATAGTGTTGTTATGGTAGGGAATGATGTATCCCTAGAGCAACACAAGGATGATTGATTAAGTGATTGATTAATTGATTGGGTTTACAACAAGGCAAGGATCAAGACCAAGGATTGCGATTGGATAATTTGGCAAGATTGGTTAACTTGGTTGGTACAATTTTAAGGATTCATTTGCATTTGAGTTTGTTGGATGGATGATGGGAAGAAGTGATAGATTGATTTTTTGAGGAAATGATTGCTTCAAAAAATTGTTTTGAAAGATTGATGAATTGATGGAGATAGATGATAGAAGAGGATGAGAGAAGGAAGAAAGAGGAATATCGCATGTGCCTGAATCTAGGTACTTCCTTCGTACTCCAGACTGCTTACATACCTGTGTCCATGAGATCAAGGCACTTAATGATAGAGATGAGATATATTTCTGATAATGTTTTATTGATGGTGATGATGAAAGTTGATGGATTGATTGGGTTATGGGTTGATTGGGATTGATTGGATGATGTTATTGATGGGATTTGATTTGATTCGATTTTAATGATGTGATTTGAGTTTGATTTGTCTTGATTGGATTTGATGTGATGGATTGATTGTTGATGATTGATTTGAGTGGTTTGATTGATTGAATTGGATTGATGTGATTTTCATTGATTGATTGGATTGATTTGCTTTGATGGATTAATAGGTTGACTTGATTCAATTTGAAGTGATGAATTGGATGAAATTGATATGATTGGATTGAGTTTGAGGAATGGATGAAGTGATTGGTTGGATTTGATTGATTTCATGATTGATTTTTAATTAAATGATTGGAAGAATTGACTTGATGAATTGATTTGGGATGATTGTTTGGATTTTTGTTGGCTATTTGATTTTTTTGTATTTTTTTCAAGACGTTTTATGATTTTTTGGTATTTTTTCAGGTCTTTTTATGGTTTTTTGGATTTTTTCAGGGCTTTTTATGATTTTTTTGGTATTTTGATATGTTTTGGGATGTCAATGGATTTACAATTTGTACAACCTTTATACAAAATACCAATGACAAGGGAGGACCAAGTCTAGGTGCCAGGAGGTAGGTAGGATAGATGGATTGCCTAGATGAAAGAATGGGCAATAAGAGATGGAAGGGATGTATGCACAAGAGAGAAAGGTTGTGATCTCAAAAGGCTATGTCACATCAGAATAACATGCCCCATTCTAGGTATAACACTTAGGATTCTTCAACACAACGCTTATGACGAAAGGATGACATGATGGATTTTACATGATAAGGCTTATGATAGGTGGATAATGATGGGATTATTTAGAAAGGGTGAGGTATATTAATAGATTTTTAAAGCATATTTCAACATTTTGTCCCCAATCTTCATCAAGATCAAAAGAGGAAGGGTGGATGGATGGACTCAATATGATAGGTATGTGTATGTGAAATGGATAAGGATGGTAAGAAATGGTATGGAACGATATGATAGGATGGAAAATGATAAGTTGGATGAGACAATGTGCACCCAAGTGTAGGTGACATAGAAGATCAATCTACACATGACGTTTGTTTGACAGGTTTTCATCATGGTATTTATCCAAGGCACTTATTTACCAGGTTTTCACCATTGGACAAAGGGATTTCTCTTTACTTTTTTCTTTTTTCTTTTTATTTTATTTTACTAGGATAGGTGCATATGGATGAAAGGGACTCAAGTGTCTAGTTCCATGAAAGGTGATAGTCCCGCTAGATGGATGTCATTACATGGACCATGTCAAGTGCGCTCATAGATGTCGATAGGGGATTGCATGAAAGATGGAGATGGATTAGGTAGATAGCAGATTATGAAAGGTGTGATAGTGGATTAGGATGTAGATTATGGAGGGAATGATAGTCGATTATGATGTGGATAAATAGTGGATTATGGATGGAGGGCTTATGCAAAAACTTGGACCATAGGGAAATGATGAGGAAGATATGTAGGATAGTGGACAAAAGGTGGGGAGATGGAGGTATGTGGAAATGTTGAGGAATGGAATGGAACCATGACCAGTGGTTGCACACACCATGATTAGCATTAAAGCTTTTGATGGGAAGGTGGCGTAGGAAGAAATGGTGTTGTTTAATTAGGAGATGGGTGACAAAGTGTTTTAGGAACCCACATGGACTTAGCATTTTTATGACTTTTATTTTGCTTGTGGGATAGAGGAACTTGAGATTTTTGAATGGAATGGGAATGTGAGGTAGAAGTGGATGGTTGGGATTTTTGAGAGGTGGATGCCTCATTTGACTTGATGTCTTGTTGCTTAGGGACCCATTCCATTTTAGTTTTTTACTTTGCTTGCGGAGGTATGGGTTTGGATATATGCAAATTTTGTGCAGCTTTTGAGGTAATTGCCTATTGCTTAGGGACCCACACCCTTTTCATTTTTTCTTTGAGGTGTGTGGGTGTATGCAGCTTTGGGGATGGATCTTGCTTTGATTCTTTGCTTTTGTGTCCTTAGGCATGAGGATTTTTAGGATTTTTTGCTTTATGAGTGTAGGCATTGAAATTTTTGCTTTTGAATCCCATGGTTATGGTGGAAGTGGGGTTGGTGGAAGCTCCTTGTTTAGACAATATGTGCATTTGTTGGCCATGATTGGCATCTTTAGAGGATTTATAGATAGATGGGCAAGGTGTTGGAAGTAATGGAGGTAGATTCGATGGAGGGATATTAAGAGTTGGAAGAAGCGAAGGCAAAGTGGATGGTGGGAGCTGTATGGTCACATGCTTTTGACATTTGTAAGAGGATGGAGGCGGAATGGTGACATATGTTCAAGGTGTATGATAGGATTTGTGATAGGAACTGGTGGACTTAGGACAGATGGAGGAAGTAACAACATCTTTAGATTGTTGTCCTTAGCATGTGTATCCAAGGCCAAATGAGCGCAGAGGGACATCAACATAGATTGGCTCTAAAATACCTTGTTCTTGCAGGCCTAGGCCTTTACCTTGGTAATTCATGTTTTAGAGCATGCAATCGACAATGGGACTAGGTGCAGGTGGAACACTAGACACAAGTTGCTTATTGGATGGAGAAGATGAGATGGTGGACAAAGGTTGTTGTGTTCCTAGGGAGGAACATTCACGAATGAGGGTGGAAAGACCAATAGGACATGATGGTGGATATGAAATAGGGTCAATAGTGGAGGTGGAAGGATCATTAAGATATTGCTTATGTGCATTATGATCTAAGGTATTTGTTTGATCTTCTATGCTTATGCATTCTTGGGAGGCACATATCTCATCATGACAGGTAGATATATGTAGATCATGAATGCAGCTAGATGGAGGATGGATAGTAGCAATTTGGATATATTTCTCATGGATGATTGTGGGAGGAAGGATAGGTGGAGTGATAACCTCTTGATCATGATTTGCATAAAGTTTGGCTAGGAGGCTCATCGTGGTTTTCATGATCATGTATAGAGTCTTGATCATAAATGTGAGCATAAAAAAGATTAATTTGGCTATGAATGGGATACATTTGCTCATGAATAGGGTCATGATCATAAATAATATCTTGATCAAAGAAAATATATAGGTCATGGATGAGTTAAACTAGAGATACTTTGATCTTGATTTGGATGGGGTTTTGATGTTTCCATATGCTTAGGAGTATGCTCTTGAGATAGCTCTTGGTTTGTGTGAATGGAAGGGGATGACTCTTGGATAGGATTTTGGTCAACAACATGAGGGTATGATAGGTCTTGATGTGGACTCATGGGAGAAGTCTTTTCAATAAGCTCAATGGTTTGTGGACCACATGGTGGCGTTGGAGGAATAAGCATGGAGTTTGAAGGCTCATTGCTAGGTGTTGAGATAGGTGTTTGACATGAGGATAAGTTGTTCATAGCTAGTAGCCAGTGGATCACATCCTGCATCAAGGTATGGGTGAATGGACAATATAAGGGATGGATAATGATAGTGGATGGTGTTATAGGCTTAGAAGTAGAATTTGGATTGGATGAAGGGATAATGTGCTTGGATGGATTAGGATTTAGATCACATGGTGGTACCAAGATAGGACTAGTAGGCTCATGTGTTGACATGTGATCGGATGGTGATGGAGGATGTAGTGACTAGATTGGTGTCTCCCTCGTCAAAGGATATTTGGTCTTGTAGCATAGGTAGACTTAAAGATACTTGATTTATGTACAAAGGGTCACTTAGACTTGAGTCAAAGGTTATTAAGTCTGGTAGCACAGGTGGACTTAACTCTATTAGGTATTTTTGCAAAAGTTGACTTGGGTTCACTTGATTTATGTACAAAGAGCCACTTGGACTTACATGTTCATTTTGTGGGGGCCATTGATAGTCTTGTGAATGTGTTTGATGAAGAGATGAAATGGTAGAATGTGTAGGTAAAAGATCTTGGGGTATGGGTTGTTGTGGATAATGGTTGGTGTTGGAAGAAGTAGGATATGGTGATGTGGCATTGTTATGGGAAGGTATAGGATTAGATGATGTGGATTTTCTATGAAAAGATGTAGGATGTGTTGGTGTGATATTGTTATGAAAAGATGTAGGATTAAGTGATGTGGCATTGTTACGAAAAGATGCGGGATAAGGTGATGTGGAAGTAATTTGAAATGCGGATGGATTAGATTGATAAGGAATAAGATCAGTTGATGTGGGATTGTTATGATATATGGATGGATTACATTGGTGTGAAATGGAAGGGGATACCACATAGGAATGAGATGGAATTGGTTGGTGTTGAATGGATATGGGATGATGATGTACTTGTTGGGTTTGTGATTGACAAGTAGCTATGAGGTGTTGGGCTTGTGCTATAAGATGTTGCATTTAGGGTGATTGGCTTCCTTGAGGTTGAATTTCTTGGATTACGGCTTGTAATTCTTGAATGATTCCTAGTTTAGGGGTTGTGGTTCTTGGTAAATTTTTTGGAGGGGGTTTTGAAATTGGGCTATTATGTCTTCTAATGTTGGAATGATGAAAAATGATGTTGATTGGATTAGGAAGAGGATGATGTGTAATGATGAGGTTAGATGACTTGGATTGATTAGATGACTAGGATGATTTGGCTAGGAAGGATTGGATGAAGTGGAATGATTAGGATACGTGTTATGACAGGTAGGTTAAGGATGATGTGGCAATTGTTTATTGGATAGTGTGACTTGGGCAATATCAAACACAAGATCTCACACACAAATGCATGCCTAGGCAAGGACAATAGTGGGTTACCACTTGGATTTCTCTAGCCGTATAGCCGATGGCCTAGAAGTCTGGTAGCACTAGGTCTCCCTTATAGTGTACTCACTTCTCAGGCATACCAGACTTCAAATTTCTAATGATCCAAAGACCTCTTGAAATTTTCTATCTCTACTATAAGCTACGAAAGTGTGGGACTTCAAATTTCTAATTTTCCAAAGACCTCCAAAGAGCTTCAGAAATTTACTATCTCTACTATAAGCTACGAAAGTGTGGGATAGCTTTAGAGGTCCGACCTCCTATGCCAGTAGATAGAGGGTTTTTGGCTGCTACACAGAGGTTTCTAGTAAGGGCTTCCATTCAAATGGCTATACATGCAGTGATTCGCCTATAGGGTTTTGGGGGAAACATTTGTCAGTATAGAGTTTCTCATGCACCCCAGATCCATTGGATAGGCGGGGGCAGAGGATGATTTACACACAAACTCAACAAGAAAATGAAGAGAAGAAAGCAAGACATGGAGAAAGCAGAGTTCATTTTAAACACCAAATCGAAGTGTTCCTAATTTAGTGATAAAAAAGATTCTTTGACCACTCAGATATGTTAGTAGTTTGTTTTCTCTGTTCTTTGACAAGCGTGTTTGACAAGCTGCACAAGTAGAATATTAGTTGCCAATGAGGATTAGGTCAAAAGATATGATCTGATAAAAACCTACACTTTATGATCTAGTACAGCAAAATAAGTTGCAAAAATAGAAAATTCATGAAATTTTATGCAATTTTAAAAAAAATTTGTTGAAAAAGGATACGTTTTGCTCAATCGAAGTTTGAAAGATGGCTGAGAGAAATTACTGCCGAAATGGTGAAGTTTTGGTGAAGTCACTTGATTCATCGAATTACCTTTCCAACGAGTTTGTAGTATGCTCCTATTATGATGAAAATAAAAAGAACCCCCTTGGTATGTTTGAGATGATAGGTTTTGACCAGTTTGACTTTTTTGTTTGATTTTTTTTTTACTTTTAGATAGTTTTGAAGTTTTTTTTTGGCATAGGGGTTGTGAAGATTTCAAGCCCAAACCTTAAACTTTTATGCTATGATGCTAACAATAATATAGAACCCTAAATGATAAATTAAAACCTACAATTGAATCTTTGGACTTGCCACCCAAGACTACGAATTGGTGACCACTAGACCTAAGACCACGACCCTTGACATTTAAACGACGACATTAGGACTTAAGACTGTGACTCGAGACTTAGACTTCGACTCAAGACTTAGCCTATGACTATAAGGTTTTACGATTGCGACCTAAATGGTTTCAAATGGTAGTTGGCAGATTAGGGCGTGTAGGGGTGACAATTTTAAAAAGACTGAGACCATTTTAGCAGACTAAGACCATTTTAAAAGACTACGACCATTTCACTGACTCCATTTTGTGCATATATTCTGCAAAGATGACACTTCCTATTCTTGCTTGGGATGTTTCGGTGCTTGGGTTTCAGCCTTCCTCTATAGTTTACATTTGGAAGTTGTATTTTGCAAACATATGCTGAAAGGCCAAGTCAAATGGAGCTCAGACTTCCGCATTTTTATGCATTTTGTTCAGGCTCCCACTGATTTAGGCTTTTCAGCGCTCTTCTGCACTTTGCATTTTGATTAACATGTTGTAAGTGTGCACCGAGGTCTGTCGAGGATTTCAAGATTGCAACTTAACCATTGACTGACCAGGTAGAATGGAGGGGCGACGAAGAAATCTGAAAAGTCGGCAACTATGAGCTGTACGCAGCAGTCGACAGAGGCTTTATGGAGGCGTCAATAGGAAATGATAGGTCGATTTGCTTCTACGGTGGCGACTCAACTAATTTCAAGTGGCGAAGCTATTGATTCTTAGTGGCGACAATAGCATACACGGTGGGACCTGCTATCACAATCTCAGACTCAAGAAGACATGGTGCCCACATGAAGGGAAAAGGGCTTTCTTGACGTGCTCTAGATGCTCTAAAATCATTACAACGGACTTTGTTGAAAGGCACAAAGCGGCATTATTGAGTTTTTGTGAGAAAAAGATGAACATTTTGAAATATTGTTCACTCAGATAATGACACCCAAAATGAGTTGTAACCAGCAAGGGCTTTTTTGCAACAGGTCGAAACCTGCAAATACTCGACTTTAAGCCTGTAAACAAACAATGTAATCGAACTTGCAGACTCAAACATGAAAAATTCTTAGTTCTGCGAAAACTTTAATCTGCAAGCCAAGTTAAAATGAAAACCAAAGATTTTCAACAAAGGGGCCCTCCTTCTAGCACCATTTTGTAATGGGTCGAAACGTCCAGATCAAACAAGAGAGATCAGATAAACCCAAAACCTCAAGAAATCAAAACCCTAATCAAACAAATCACATGCAATTAAAACAAAGTCACCGGGGTTGTGAGATTTCTTGGTTTCTATTGTAGATTGCTTCATTAAATGTGTAACGAAATTGTAAGAAGCTACCATGATTGATTAGAAGACGACATGCAAAATGATAAAATGGAGATGATAGAAAAATGAATGCTTAGAAGATGGAAGAAGATTTGAGGAGAAACCCAAATGAGAGCACAAGAGTGCATTTATAGATTTAGTGGATAAATGATTGACGGTGGAGATGAAAAGGAGAGATCAACGGTTAAGAGCGAGTGAGAGGGAGGAACAAACGTGCACGCACCATGTGGCCTTGAGAGGATGAGGTTGCCCTTTTGAAATTAGTTATTTGCATATTTTTGGTGGAGATCACTTGATTTTTCTATTTTGATAAAATCTCACAACATTTGATTTTTGATTTATTGTCAATTTGAAAGTCATCTTGCCTTTTAATTTTTTTTATAATTTTGATTTTTGATTTGTTTCCAAATGAGAACTTGTGTGCACGTTGAGAAGAATTAGAAGGTGGGAAAATTAAATTAAATAACCATTTTTATTTACTTTATTTATTTGCAAATGGATAAATAAATTAAATAACAATGTTTATTTAATTTAATTAAAATGATAAGATGAGAGGGGCATAAATTAAATAAATTAGAATTTATTTAATTTATTCGTATGTGGGAGGGAAATAAATAAAACTTAGGTTTTATTTATTTTATAGAAGAAAGATGAAAATATAATTAAATAACCTAAGGTTATCTAATTATTGATGAAAGATAGGGAAGATGAGGATAATTAATTAAATAAAGTTATTTAATTAATTAAGAAGACATAGGAGAAAAGAAGATTTGCGTTGCAAGTGTGTTAGACAACATGATGCAGACAAATGTGAGAATGCGACAAAATGCCTAAATGCATAAGTGAGTCAATTTTGGGTGTCTACAATAGGTACCACTTCTTGAGCTAGATGTGCATGTTCCACAATTTATTGGAAATCAGATAGTTGTTTGTCGAGTTTTTGAATTTGTTCATCAGGGACATGTGAAACTACATCAATTACATCCTCAACATCATGAAAAGTTTGTTCTTCCATCATGGTGGTATTTATGATATCTTGCAAAGATGTTGATTCACCCTTTGTAAAGTAGGTGTGCAATGGGTTTTCTGATGTTTGCATATCATCACTATTGGAAGCACTAGAACCCATTAATCTACAACTTCTCCTTACAAAGATGTCTCTAGTAGGGAAGTGCGTTATACAACTCATGCAAATCCTATAACACTCAATGCACAGAACCAATAGTATGATTAATAAGATTACGGTAATTACGCTTGTTGAAATACACAATGTGTAATTACAAACATTGAAATTTTAAAGAAAGAACGTCAAATGATGCAACACTATAATTCAAAATCAAATTTTAATGAATGTTTATGAGAATAGAAAAATCTGAAATAAGATTTTGACTACAAACCCTAGCTTTGCAAATGACTAGGTTATAGGAAAATATGCAAGTTTTCAACAAAACCCTAGCAAATGAGACCTTCAAATGAAAGATGTGATATCATGAAATGATTAATTGTTGTAATATGGATATAAAAATCAGTAAATCAAATGTTTTCAATGATGTACAATGAAAATAATGCAAACCTATGCCTTTATGCAAGCCTAGAATGCTTATTTTTTTCATGTTTTTTTCAAATTTATGCAATATTTTTCAATGAAGAATGATAAGTATGATATGAATTAATGCAAGATCTGATTTCAATACTTAGTAAGATGCAAATTCTCAATTCTACGGGTTCACCAAAATGTTAGAGGGGAAAAGATGAATGATGCAATAACAATCAAGAACAAAACTAAGTTGAGTCACTACCAAAGAGAGGAGGACTCATCTACTAATTTTGTGCTCTTGTTTTCTATGGAAAAATGTAATTCAATCAAGCCTTTTATCACCCCAGATTAAGTAGGAGTAAAACTTTAGTTATAAGATAATCAACTTGTAACAGATAGAAGATGACTGAAACCCAGAAATTAAATACACAAAGATGATTAGTGAGATACCAAGACCTATACTCTAGAAGCTAGCTAGTTAGAGGATACCATGGCAGGTGCCCAAGTTGTAAATGCCAAATTTAGTGCTTGTTTCAACAGGAGGATGCCATATTTAGTGCTTGTTTCAATAGGAGGATGCCTGGGTGGGCACCCAAGTTTTTTGTAAAGGAATTTCTATGAATTGTTTTCGAATCAGGAAAAGCTTTCCCTTACACAACCTTCATGTACCTTCACTTCTTTAGTCTTTGCACCTATAACATGCACATAAGAAGAAAAGGGGTTTGAGGGTTGTGGTGTTTAGGGATTTACCTTAGTTAAATCTCAGGATAGCATTCAATCTTCCCAACATCATATTTAGAGAGATAGTGTGCCCTAGTAGGATAGAGGCTAAAGATAAACCATTGATGAAATGATTCAAATCACAATGATATCACCTTGGAGGTGAATCCCTTAGGAGAATGGAGATCCTTCAACTCATAAGGAGATGGATGATTATTCCAAATCTGCAACAACACACACAATACAAACACAAATTTACAACAATAACACAATGAATGCCTTGAATACATTCTTTGCTCCAATATCATAAGTTCGTAATATCCATCTCTAGGTTCTTAATGAATTCAAAACACACTTATATATGCTTTCTCACTAATATTTATGAATTTAATTGAAAGAGATGACAAGGAGAGACCCATTTAAAGGTCTGATGTTGACATGCCTTGAAATTTGCCTCGACCAATCAGGGAGGACTTAAGCGCAGGTGCCCAAGTCCCAAGGTGCCTTTTTGGTTTGGGGTAAGGCATTAAATGGGTGCCTAGTTCCAATTTGACATGGGTTTCGAAGGATTTTGCATCAGGATGAATATTTTGCATGTATAGTGTTAGCACGAGGACCTAGGAGCTAAACTAGGAGGTAAAAAGGCATGTGTCCACTTTTTACTCCATATATATATATAACTTTCAATTGCATGTAAATGAGGCTCATTTCAAGTGTTACCTGGTATACTAAGGAAGGTAGCGAACTATTGATGGAAGGTGGTAGACGGAAACAAATTTTCCTGAATGAAACACTAACCGTCTGCTCTCCCCAGCACATCGTTATTTGCTAGAAAAGCCTGTCATGAAATATGCTAGCATTTCCTTTTTTTGTTTTTTATTCCTTGGTTTCAGGAAAAACCTACTCACCTGAGAATGACTCACCTAAAAAGTACAAGCCATGTTTGTGGCATGTAGGCACCACCTAGTTTCAGGTGAAACAAACTTGCCCAAGTCTGACTTGGGCGAAAACCGCTCAATTTGTACTATACAGTTGTTCGAAAGTGTGACACAAGTTTGCTCTTTTACCCAAAGGTGTTGCAAGGCTTCAAACAATGAAATTGATTGTTAGCCTTTTATGCCCAATAGTAAGTTTGGAATTGGAATATAACTTTGTGGTGATTAGAATCTTGTAGAATTTGGATGGAGCATTGTAAGCTCTTAGTAGAACAAGTGTTTCAACTTCAATGTGAAATATTCAAGTTTGATGAAATGTGGAAGGAATTCAGGTGTGTAGATGATGATTAGAATATTATTAAAAACTTGAAAACAAAAAAAAAGTGACTGAAAATATTTTTGGGTGATGCAAGATTTGCTTTCACACCCTAGGATGTTCCTGCATCAACAAGGGACCAAAATAACTAGCACATTAAACCCAAAAAAAATTATCTTTTTAAATGACACCCCATATGCCTCATATTGGGGGCTAAGGGGAGAAAAGGTGGGGTATGTTCGGGAATTTTAACATTAAATATGAAAGGAAACAACAACAAATGAGAATTTAAATAACATGCTAATGTTTCAAAGAGATTTTAATAAAATAAGAATTTTTATTAAAATCTAAAGGTAGTAAAGAATTCACTACAATCTCCATGTGGGAAAATGATTCTCTCAAAGCAATTAGAAAACCCTGATGGATATTTGTGTTGTGTTATCTATGAATGAGTAATCATGAAGTTCCATGCCTAAAGAGATCACATGCATTCTTTGATGTCAGTATCTACTCTTGGGTCATTACCGTGAAGACTCGTGTGTTTTGTAACGTGACAGGTGGTTCAAGACCCTTAACATATTTGTGCAACAAGAATGGAAACCCCATAATACTTTATATTATTGCAACAACAACAAAAGACTATAAAAAACATATATAAGAAACCCAAAACTTTTAACTCGATACACATAAAAAACCTACAAATAAACACAAATAAATTGAAGGAAACTCAAGATCATTATGTTGATGCAAAATTATTTTATTGCTTGGAGTGCTCATATCATTTATAAGAAAATGGATATATTTGTTCTAAAAAAGTTTAATTTTAATATCATTTATTTAAATATTATTATTAACAATAATACAAAGTTTTCATAATCTATAAAAAAAAATATATATATTATTTTGAAAAAACAATTTATTTGTTTTTATCATTATTTCAAATCACATTTTATAATAGAGTTTAAATAAGAAAAATAATATAAAAATTAATAAATTTATTTTAATATAATCTAAATTAAAATATATATATATATAAACTAATAAATTATTTTTATCACTATTCCAAATCACACTCCATAATTTAGAATCAATTAATCTTATATATGCTATTGTATGAGTGCCAATTATTTTGTTTATGATCTTTGAAAAAGAGCTAACATGTCTTCCACACTTTACTTAAACTTCAAACCATTATTTTGAACCGTTTAAGTTTCTAGAAATATCAAGAAGACTATTCTACTTAAACATCATCCATTTCAATAGTAAAATAGTTACTAGCAATTTTACACCTTGTCCACAATAAGAAGTAGATATTTATCCTTCAATAATAAATAATTACTAGCAATTTTACACCTTATCTACAATAAGAAGTGTTGTAGATATTTAGGCTGTTTTGTTTTTATGGGTTAAAAAGATAATTTTGGAGTGTCATGCATAGAAAGAAAAAGTAAAGTTGGAACCGAAATGATTTGATGACGCTAGATCTATCACTAGTTTCGTCAGTCTGTTGTAATTCTCTTGGTTATAGGCTAGTGTTAGCCTACCTGCAAGATACTTCCATATAAGGATAAATTGTAAAGTTTAGATATGAAAGGTTCTGTTTTAAAATCTTTTTCTTTATTTGGTAAGCAAAATATATGTATCCTCGTATTAACATATCCTTGAATTTTCCACACTTGTGAAATGAATAAATATTACATACAATGGCCTGAATAGGGCTTCCAACCCCTTGCCTTCACAAAAAAGTACTGCTGCCTCAATCTGTTCATACTGTCAATCTTTTCGACCGCCGACTTTACAAAAGAAAATTACTTTGTTGAAGGGTCGGAAGAATCTAAACTAAGCGCATGAACCTGGGAGAAAATTCCCTGCAGTAAGCATTGCTTTCGGCTTGGTAAAGAAAGACCATTTACAGCAATTTTGCTATTGCTAGGAGGTGAGCTAAAAGAAGTATTGTTACTGCTCCAATTAGTCATGATGAACCGGAGTTTGAGTTCATAGCAGACGAGAAAGAAGTGCTCGTTGTGTTGGATGTGCTACTTCCTGATGATGCATACAAACAAGATTCATAGCTTGGATCGTTGGTGGTTATATTGCCTGTTCCACCAAAATTGCAAGCCACTGATGAATGCCCGCTCTTCTGGTAATAACTGTTGAAAGCATAAGAAGCAAGGTTATCCGGTTGATAACAAGGTTGGCCTGGTTGAATTGGAGGACAGTCCACATTACCAGACCCACAAGCCCAATCCAGGGCCTTCTGCAAGTCAGATTCGTTTGCATAAGATGAAGCAATGTACCAAGTAGCGCCATCAACAGATGTTAAGTTACCTCCTGCAGCCAGAGAAGGCAACCCAGTACCACTAATGTCTACATTGTAAACCTTGGTTTCATCAGGATAAAACAGTCCCCAGTTCCGTTCTGATTCCACTCCAGGTTTTCTGTTCTCATTGAAGATGTAAAAAATGTATGTATCTATCTCCTGTCCTGCTCTTGAGGGTGTCCATGTGTTGTTAATCACATGGCTGACAAGATTTGCATTGTAAGTTGCAGCATTGTCTGGAGTTACTGCAGATTCTTGGGGGCCTCCCTTAGAGGGCCACCCTGTTTCAGTTATCATTACACCAAGTGACCTAAAATTGAGGGTTTCTAAAGCAAAAGAGAGGGCATATATCTGTGCATCAAACATATTAGTGTAGACAAAGCCTGTGTTGGGGTCAATAACACCAATCATTGGGTTTGAATAAGGCATAGTCCAGAGATACCTGGTGAGGGTTATCTCTGTAGGCATAATAAGGGTAGACATTTGCCATGAAGGGGGACTTTGTCTCACCGAGAAATTTTTACTTGGGCTTCAGGAAAAAGGCATACTTACCGTCCAGTGCCCCTGCTGAGGGTGGAAATGATCTGGAAAGTATACTAAGTGCATGAGTGCTAGATACCTTAATTTTTTTGTGAAGTCGAGCTTTCTTCAGTGCTGTCTGCACATTTTTCATGGCTGGGACAACGAGGGATGAAACATTAATGGTGCTCTCAGTCACCTCTGCTCCTACACTTACATAAGTGATCATTGTCTCAGGGTAATATGGTAATACATTGTTGGTCACCCATGTATCTGCTGTGCTCTGGTCCTGTGAAAAACCCAGCAAATCTGAATTGGGTATCCGAATCATGTGCTCAATGCTTGTGTTGGCAAATGCTTGAAGGACCTGCACATTCGAGTCATAAATCCTTATCTTCTTGACAGAGGCTGACTTAACCAACTGTGGTACCTTGTCAGTAGTTGGAAGGTCATCCCCTGCTCGACCATAGAAAAGTCCCACTTCACTTCCTCCAGTGAACCCTGGACAACATGCAAGCATTAGCAGCAACATCCAAGTAAGCATCACCTTCCCCATTGCGCAGTCCTTTCATTCTTCTTAAATGGGCCTCCATCATCATACCACCATCATAGTATATGTATCTGATAAAATATAGATCAGGAAAAAAAAAAAATCTATATTAAACTGAAAGTATTACAATTTATAATGGGATGCTGAGATTAACAGATCCACAAATAACTCAACAGACTAGAATAGTGGATCTTACAACACAACTAAGATAGGTGGCCTAGTCAACTGAGACACGTGTTCTAGTTTATGCATTATTTCTAATAGTATCTAGTTCTTTAGGCATGACAGTACCCAGCCTTCTTCCACTGAAGCTATCTGCAATGCTACTGGCCCACTACAAATCTAACAACTTAGAACACTGAACATAAACTATTGAATGTACAAACAGAATACAATGGAATTAAATGAATGATCCTCTTCCTTATGATGGATTACTGAGTGCGATTCAAAATGTACATACAAAGAAATATAAACAGTTTAATCCAAAAGCACTTCTATCTGTATCATGATTACAATCCCTTAATCTCAGACTTAAAAACAAAGTACACCCAGAACTTACAGTTCCCCATCCCTTCCATAATCCTTCCATAATCCAATGTACATATTTTAGGAAAGTTTTTAATTTGTTGGGTACTGCCTAATGTTTTAAAATCGTATTGGGAATAATTTTGATCAATACAAACAATCATTCAGAAATATTGGAGATTTTCTCTTGTTGTTAATGATGTTTTCAAAAACTGTCAAATTAATTATTCCAATGCCCTCATTTTATTTATTTTCAACAGGTCATCATGTTTAGTTTGTCAATTCCTTCTTTTAATGTAAGATGCTGCCCACAATGTTCTGCTGCATCATAAATTTATAGTTTATTTTACCCCGCTGAGACGCTCTCAGAGTTTCAAAATGATATTTCTATGCTATATAAAAAAAAAAATATAACAAAAATTTAATGTTCTTTAAGAATATCACCAACAGCCGAAGTGCTTGTCTATCCAATAAAGGGAAATTTGATCTTATACGTTTAAAATTAGAAATACAATAAATATGATGCTCTCAGGTATAGTATCTATCCTCGTTCTGAAATCATTAGCCTCTTGAAAATTTCTAAGAGTTTACAGAACACAGACAGAGATGTAAAGTGTATAACTTATTAAGGGACACATCATAAGGGTTATTTTTAAACATTTTATTTAGTATTTTTTAATTTAGATAAGGTATAAAATTATTATTAATTATTTGATTATTGCTGTGTGTGATATAAGCACAGTGCATCAACTGTTTATTATTTTCTCTTCATAATTTAAGATTTTATTTAAATATGGTATAATTTTTAAAATATTAAACTAAACCAAAAAATACAGATTATACGCAGCTATTAAAGACAGCATGCTTGCAGATCACAGAACAAAGAAGAATGTTCGACACACTAGAAGAAAGTAGAGCCAAATAACAGAAATAAATCCAAAACTATAACACCACCAATGGCTACACATTTAAAAGAATAACACATTTGATGGTCAATCCTACCTGTCAAACAACACTTCAAACATTAGGAATTTTTTATTATAAATAAAATTATATATAAATTAAATATAAATCAGAATAATTCTATATAAATTTTGACTGTTTGTCCAAAATTCTGTGTTTATTTTTCTCATACGAAAACGGTTACAACGAGCCTCCACAAATAGATGACTTTTGACCATACAGAAATTTAGAAAACTAAACCTTCATCTTGTATCCATAGAAATATCTATTCGTGCAATACATGCAAGTTACAAAACTCCAATTCTAATAATAACTGCTATGTAAAAATATTTTATTCTCTTCCTTCTAGATACTAAACTTAAACTAAACTAAATTGTATGTTTTATTTTGGGAGAAATTACTCCACATTCTAAGAGTCTCCTTTAATTTTTACCATAACTACTTCAGCATTTACAATGCTTAAATTATGTCTTAGATGCTCAAAATTCTCCTTTGCTAATGTCTTTGTGAATATATCTGCTAACTGATCTTTAGATCTGCAAAAACTCCAAATAGATTTCTCCATTGTTCACTAACTCTCTGATGAAATGAAATATTGTATCGATGTGCTTGCTTCTCTTATCAAAAACATGATTTTTTTTGACACAATTGCAATTGTTGATTTGTTGTCACAAAAGATTGGTGTTGACTCCTCTTGTGCTTGCAAGAAATCTGTCAATACTCTCCCCATCCAAATTGCTTGACATGTTGCTGATGTGGTTGCTACATACTCTGCTTCAATTGATGAAAGTGTCAATATGGGTTTCTTTTTTGATGCCCATGAGACCATATACTTGTTCCAAAATGAAAGGCATATCCAGAAGTACTCTTCCTATCATCAATGCTACCCTATGTTACCAGAAATGAGAAACGTGACGACAACAACAATGCAACGAAAAATAGAGTTTGAAAAGGTTGTAGATAAGAAACAGGATATGTATACATTAGATATTCTTTTCAAAATATATAACATAATTTTATATACAATTAATTATATTAATTTCATTTACTATTAATATTATAAAAACTATATCATTATATTAATTATATCAAAATTAATTAATTTAGAAAATATTTAATGAATTATTAAATTAATTATATATTTAAAGTAAACCGGAATATTTTACTCAACTTAAAAATTTCTAATAGAAAACAACTTACAAAAAGATTCCATATAAAAAAGAATAGTAATACTTATAAATATCAAAATATCAAAGAAAGCTTTTATAAAAATCAAGAAAGAGAAATGTTTTAAACTAAAAAAAACAACAATATACTTTTTTTTAAAAGGATGAATTATGCAATGCGCAACGCGAGAATAAACAGACACATGGAAAAAAATAGTGATATAATTTTTTAAATTGATGCAATGTGAGAGAATACACAAAAAATAGAATGTTCACCAAAAAAGGCAAACAAGCAATGTAGAAATGGCCGTTCACTACGGCAAAAGTGTTTTGCCCATCCGAAATGGAAACGTGGCCTTCCCGTCACGTTTTTGGTAACATAGATGCTACCTACAAAATCATTGTTAGTATAGCCAATCAAACCAGAATCAGAGTTAGTTGTGGAATATAAAATTCCATATTTTGTTGTTCCTACCACATATCTCAATCTCAAGTTTTCCCAACTTGTTAATGTGAGTCTTTTGGTGACTCCATGAATCTTGAGATTAAACTAACTCTATACATGATATCTGGTCTTATAGTTGTAAGATACATCAAACTTCCAATTAGTCTTTTGAATGTTGTAGAATCATTTGTCCTTTTTACTAATTTTAGTCCCTGTAGCAACTGGTGTAGGTGCTGGATTACAATTCAACATCTTAAACCTCCTTAACACGTCCTTTGCATATTTAATTTGACAAATAAAAATTGTCTTATCTGATAGTACAACTTCAATTCTCAAAATATACTTCATTAATCCCAAATTTGTTATCTCAAATTCTTTCTTCATTGTTGATTTAAATGTGTCTAGAGATAAATTCCTAGTGAAAATCGAATTATCAACATACAAACACACAATCAAAATCTGACCTTCTTTGTTGATTTTTATGTACAATGTGGACTCACTATTACTTCTGTTGAATCCATTGTTTGCAATGTATGAATCAATCCTACTATACCATACTCTTGGTGCTTGTTTGAGACCATAGAGAGCTTTCTTCAATCTATAAACTTTGTTTTCATGTCCATGCACTTCATAACCAGTGGTTGTTTCAAATACATTTCTTCATCTAGAAAACAATTTAAGAAAGCTGATTTGATATCTATTTGATATACTTTTCAATTATTTTGAGTAGCTATTGCTAAAACCATTCTAATAGTATCAAGTCTAGCAACTAGAGAAAATGTTTCATTATAATCAATTCTATATTGTTGCGCAAAACCTTTTGCTACTAATCTTGCCTTGTGCTTTTCAATCTTACCTTCTGCATTAAATTTGCTCTTATAAATCCATTTGACTCCTATGCAATCCTTACCTTCAAGTCAATTAGCTCTCATGTTTGATTTCTCTCAAAGGAATCTATCTCTTCATCCATAGATTTTATCCAATGTTCCTTTTTAACTGCTTCTTCAAAATACACAAACTCATGAGAGAATAAAAAGCAAAATTTGAACACAAATCTAAATTTCCTTCTCTACATGACCCCTAGGGGTCAAAGTTTGAAGGTCCCCCCAAAATTGCATTTTATCAGGGCGCGTAAATTTGTCTAAATGTCTTAGTGGAAATACTGTGATAGGCTTTTCGTCTGCAGCTGTGTTCTCAATTGAAACTCACAATATCTTTTCATGCAGCTTCAACAGCAGCTTGTAGTTGAAAAACACTTCAATGGGTGTCAACAGCTTGTATTTGAAAAACACTTCAATGGGTGTCAACAGCAGTACAAATGGTTCAGAGATGAGCTCCATGAAAAAACGCCAGAAACAAGTAAACAAAAATATTTCTGGGTGTTGGATCTGGAGTTGTGGCTTGTATCGCAGGTGCGCTGTTCATTTGGGGTTTCTTTTTCTTTCTCAGAAGAAAGAAAGCTGCATCCATCCGAGGAGAAAAGTTCGCGGCCACGGACCTGGATAAGTTTCTACACCACAGTCCCCGACGTTTCAAGCTGGATGATCTCATAGCCGGGACTAACTATTTCAGCAAAGCTCAAAAGCTTGGGCAGGGAGGATTCAAAGGAGTATACAAATGCATTCTTGGTCAAACAAATGAGACTGTAGCTGTAAAGCGCATCTCAGAAGGTTCAAGACAAGGAATTAAGGAATTCATTTCAGAAGTGAGTATAGTTAGTCGTTTGAGACATCGAAATCGTTGGGATGGTGCCACGAGTGAGACCCGTTGCTTTTGGTCTACGAATATATGTCTAATGGAAGCCTGACAGACATATTTTCACCAGAGGAGGAGGAGGAGAAGAAAAAGAAGAGCGTCAAGTTCTGCAGTGGAATTTCATGTATAAAATAGCTAGGGAAATAGCGAGCGCGCTGCTGTATCTTCATGAAAAATGGGATGAATGTGTTGTGCACAGAGATGTCAAATCCAGCAAAATATGGAGAAGAATTTCAGTGCAAAGCTTGGGGATTTCGGCTTAGTGCGCCTCCTAACACATGGTTTAGCTCAGACAACCGGTTGTTTTTAAATATCATTCACTTCAACAGTTAAAGGTCAATTTTGGCCAATAAAAATAAGATAAATATTTAACACTTTTTATTGTGAACAATGTGTAAAATTGCTATTGATTGTTTGATGATTAAAATGGATGATATTTAAGTAGAGTGCAGAAAATGACAGTATAATACAAACACTGCTCTTTTCATATTTATTCTGACAGAGTATTGAGTATATTTTTAGACTTTCTAACTGAAAACAGAGCTGCTGTCATGTTAAAGCTACAGGCAGTTTAGACAGAGAAAAAACATAGTATTTTTTCATCTCAAAACAGAGCTGCTGCTCTTAGGTACACGCCAAAAACAGAGCAACTAAAAATAACATAAAATTAACATCTAAGCATTACAGCAGAGGTATGTACAGCCAACAATAATAGTATTGATGATATAAAAAGGTATGGAGAGAGCTGAAAGAGATAGGAGAGGTCAGTCTTGTCCTCTGCAAAAGTCTTCTGCATTTAGGAGAAAAACAGCACTCTGTTTGATACAACAGGAGATGGCATGGGCCTATATTTATTACAGGTCGTTGGGATTACTTTTTCCAAAACAGTTTTTAAAAATTGTCAAATTAATTAATTCCAATGCCCCCATTTTATTTATATTGAACAGGTCATCATGTTTAGTTTGTCAATTCATTCTCCTAATGTAAGATGCTGCCCACAATGCTCTGCTTCATCGTAAACTTATAATTTGTTTTACCCCGTCTGAGACGCTCTCAAATTTTCAAAATGATATTTCTATGCTATATAGAAGAAAATAAATAACAAAATTTATAGTACTGTAAGAATATCACCAAGAACCAAAGTGCTTGTCTATCCAATATAAAGAAATTTGATCTTATACGTTTACAATTAGGAATACAATAAATATGATGCTCTCAGGGTTGTATTCATCCTCATTAAACAGCGGGTAACCGATTTCTCGACGGGCCTGTCAAAACTTTTTGACTAATAGCCAAAACCAATCATCTGCTCCCGACCTGCTTGACCGTACTGCTGACTGAGTTTTAACTGTTTGTCCGGTGCCGTACAGGCTTTGACCAGCCGGTCGTTTACAACACACCGGCTGGTTAAGCCCTTCCTTTAAAACAGTGCATTAGAAGAATCAACTGTTTATTATTTTCTCTTCTTAAGATTTTATTTAAATATGATATATTTTTTAAAATATTAAACTAAACCAAAATTACAGATTATACACAGCTATTCAAGGCAGCATGTTTGCAGATCACAGAACAAGGAGAAAGTTTGAAACAGTAGAAGACAGTACAACCAATAAACAGAAATAAATCAAAAATTGTAACACCACCAATGGCTACACAGCTAAAAGAATAACACTCACAAGGGCTTAAATTTGATGGTCAAACTGACCTGTCAAACAAATTTTGTATGACAGTTATTTATTTCAAGTTGCCTTTCAAACACTACACATATCTTATTATAAATAAAATTATATAAAAACTAACTAAAAATCACAATAACTTTATATAAATTTTGACTATTTGTCCAAAATTTCCCCTTTCATATGATACAGTTTTTTTAAAAATTTTAATTGTAGTTTAAGACAAAAATGCCCAAATACAGACATACAGCCATCAAATTTACGCCCTTGAATCACAATCCGTACTGAAATGATATACATGAATTGTCTGTAGTCCATAAAATTAAGTTTGTTTCTTAAAATAATTGTGTAAGTTTTGTTAATCCAGGGACTCTACATATTGTTAAAAACATTTTAAGCTTTTATAGATTAAAAGTATGCCAGAGAATGTGCTCAATCACTTGGTATAAAAATCTGGTATAGGAAGTAGAAATAATTCAATTAATAAATTATTAATATGATAAGATATTGTAAAACGATAATGAACATAGTAAATTGGTAAATTCTATTGCTGAATCGTGATTCTGATCTCTGTGTATTTCATGAGAAGATATAGGGCACATGTTTAATGAAAATGGGTAAATAGTACTTTGAATATGGGTAAATAGTACTTGAATTCAAAGTCAAAAGAAAAACAGGTAAAGAAAGAAAGAAAACCGAAAAATGGGTTCCATGACTCTTGTTTTTGTTGGAAATGAAGCCCAACCATCACTGCCCTTTCGTCTTCCTCTTCCCATGTCTCTTCACTTGCCTGAAGAGTCTATATAATTTCCTTCTCATTCTCTTTTTGGTAGAGATGAAGACTGTTGTAATTGGATTGATTAATGGAATAGTGTGTCCTGCTTTCCTTGGTGGATGTAGCCATCTTGATGGTGAACCACGTTAAATTCGTGTCTCTGATTTTATCTCTGTGTCTTTGATTATTTATCTCTTTTAGTTTTAAGTTTAGCTACAATTTATCTTCAACAATTGGTATCAGAGCCAATGGTGGAAAAGTTGTTTTGGAAATTATGAAGAGTTTTCAGGAAAATGGATGTAGCAGCTTTGGATGATTGGGCTCTAGCTCTCATGTCTTGGTCGTGTGGCTTTGGAGTGAGTTTTGATGAAGTGGGAGTTGCGGACAGTGACTTGGAGCTAGATGAAATTGTACCTATGGAAGTAGATGAATCTCCTCTCTATTTGGCTGCTGATCTTGCCACTGATGTTATTATGGATGATGTTGATCCTGATTCCCCGAGCACTGCTCAGGCGAGGTATGTGTGGGACAGGCCTCCGCAGGATTTGGGAGGCGAGGTTTTTGACATGCTAGAAGAATTGGAGAGCCTACAGAGGCTGAACGAAATAGAGGATTCAACAGCAATGGATGTTGCTAAAACGAAACACCATGTACATTGGTGGGATGGTTGGAAAAATAAGGAGGATTTGGTTGAAGAGGAGAAGGATGCTGGATTTGGAATTGAATCTGCACCTCTTGTGAGTGCTCCTGCGCTGAAGATGTGACCGCACCAGCCAAGGCTAAAGAAAAGGCTGCCAAGGAGACAAAGCCTTCCTATGTTACAATTACTGATACTCAGCGCCTCATTGGAGATGTGGCTAGGAATCAGGTGGCCATGAATCCTACCAACACTGTTTTCGATGCTGAGTATCTATATCTAATAATGGAGTATTTGCCTGGAGGTGATATGATGACCCTTCTTATGAGAAAAGACACTTTATCAGAGAATGTCGCTCGTTTCTATATTGCTTAGAGTGTACTTGCTATAGAATCGATACATAAGCATAATTACATACACAGGGATATAAAACCAGATAACCTTCTTTTAGATAAAAATGGTCACATGAAGCTCTTAGATTTTGGCCTCTGCAAACCTCTGGATTGTACCACCCTATCGACTCTTCATGAAAATGAGGCTATGAATGATGAGAATTTTAGGGAATCCATGAATATTGATGGATGCTTCCCTGATTCAAACATGGGGTGGCCATGAAGGAGTCAGCGTCAACAACTTCAGCATTGGTAGAGGAATAGGTGGATGCTGGCTTATTCTATAGTTGGTACACCAGATTATATTACCCCTGAAGTTTTGCTAAAGAAAGGCTATGCGATGGAATGTGATTGGTGGTCACTTGGAGCTATAATGTACGAGATGCTTGTTGGTTACCCCCCATTTCACTCAAAGGATCCAATGACAACATGTAAGAAGATTGTTCATTGGATACATTACTTGAAATTCCCCGAGGAGGCTAGACTGTCAGCAAAGGCAAAAGATCTTATTTGCAGGCTACTTTGTGATGTTGAACATAGGCTCGGTTCCAGGGGTGCCAGCAAGAATTTTCTAGTACACAGAGGTTCTAGTGGGATTGGAACATTTTCTATTCAGATAGCCAAGCACATTGGAGCAAAAGTTTTTGTTATAGCAGGAAGCGAGGAAAAGTTGAAACGTTGTAAGGAGCTTAGAGTAGTTTGAACAAATGCCATTTTGCATAAGGTTATTACCGATGCACTTCTTGAATCTATGGGAAAGAAACTTATTGGCCTTGTAACTTCAAGAGATGAAATTTTGGATCTGCTCAAGCTGGATGATGTTATAGATCTTGTCATTCCAAGAGGCAAAAAGAAACTGGTTTCACAAATCAAGGATTCAACAAAAATTCCCGTGCTCAGTCATGTTGATGGTGTCAATTTGGTTGACTTGGTTGGAATTCTCACCAAGATTGGTCAGCCAATGGAGTGGTTACTTGGTACTATAGTTAAGTAACCATAAGTTTCAAGGAAAGAAGACATCAGTGCAGTTTGGACTTCAGTGGGAGATTGTTGGAAATGAAGCCCAACCGTCACTGCCCTTTCGTCTTCCTCTTCCCATGTCTCTTCACTTGCCTGAAGAGTCTATGTAATTTCCTTCTCATTCTCTTTTTGGTAGAGATGAAGACTGTTGTAATTGGATTGATTAATGGAATAGTGTGTCCTACTTTCCTTGGTGGATGTAGCCATCTTGATGGTGAACCACATTAAATTCTTGTCTCTGATTTTATCTCTGTGTCTTTGATTATTTATCTCTTTTAGTTTTAAGTTTAGCTGCAATTTATCTTCAACAGTTTTGTCTTTTTATTGTTTTAAAATTTTGGTAGAAATATAACATTATGGTGGTTGTAAAGCATATCTAGAAAGGGTCAAGACTGAATTAAAGGATTTATTTGGGAAGTAGGTATAGTTATTCATTTGAGTCTCACATAAACAATTAAAATGTTTAAGACTTGGAAAAAGGGAATAAAGGGGTAGAAGAATTCATTTCAGATCTTAGTATAGTGAGTTATTTGGGTTTCACATAAACAACTAACATATTACAAAATTTTAGAAGGGTGAAGAAAATGATTAAAAAATTCATTTTTTAAGTAAGTTTAGTTACTCATCCTCATTTAAATAGCTAGCATGTTGTTGTATCACTTGAATAAGAATACTATTTCTATTCAGCTTACTAACCTTGATTTTCTTAGTCAATGATTTCATCAACTAGTCTATACATGCACTTGTACACTAATCAAATTTTCATTAGTCTTATTTTGATTGTAGTCAAAATTATAGCTTATTGACTAATTAAGCCTCTTCAAGTTCTTGGCCCTAAACATCTACGTGACTATGATCTTAAAGTTTGCAGACTTGAACATTATAAATTGTTGGTCATAAAAAATCTTTTCATCTATATATTTGGATGTAGAGGTGGCTATGAATGAAGGTCATGCAAATAATCGTGACTTAGAATTGAGAACATAAATACTAGAGATTGGGTCTATGCCACTAAAAATCAAGGACTTAAGATATAAATCCACTCATCATATATATCAACAAACCAAGACACTTTACTGCTCTTAATCACATTGGTAGAGGGAGATGACTCTCACATGATTATAGACCACATAGTGGTTGATGATAAAGGAGAAGGGTCCCTAGGTGGCTAGGGTCTCATGGTTGATCAAATAATCCTATAACTTCTTTTTTGATTTTTTAGATAGATTTTAATTGGCACCCTTGCTTGTATATAGATACTTGCTCATTTTTATTCATGATGTCTCCCATGATAATCCTTTGTAATTAGAAATTTGAATTCATACATGCACAAATAGGGTCATCCCACAATAATGGGTTACACTTTTTGGCCAAACTTGACATTGAGATCAACATTTTGAACTAATTCTTCATTCTATGACACATATAGCCATTAAAGCATTAGGAATTTGAAAATGATGCGAACTAGTGATTTGTGAGATTTTGTTTGTAGATTCTAAGTATAATTAAAAAAAAAAAAATTATAGTTAAATTGTAAATTTTTTTGCGTCTCCTTTGATAACTAGTTTTTAATAGTAAACAACACTTTTTTAAAGTGATGTGTATTCTGTAGCACATAACTTTTTTTCTACAAAGGATAAAATTCTGATTCTTTTGAATTTATATTGGTAACACCGATATAGAGGGCATGCATTTGGTTTCATAATGTTTTGTTGATTTTTTTTTTTAGTTAAGTTTTGAAGTCAAACTAATTATAATTTAGACATAGGCATATTCCATAAAACATAACATTTTTTGTATGTATCGAAATACAACTATTTTTTTGTTGAAACAAGGACCTCAATACCTAGGGCATAGATATTTTCATATTTTTTTTCACTAATTTACTAATTTTCCATGTGTGTAGAACAGAGAACTTGATGTTTGGTGAAAAACCTACATTTACAAGAAATAAAAAATAAATATAATAATCAAATTAAATATATTTAAAATTATACTTTTTGGGAAGCTTATAATAAGGACTACATACTTACAAAACATAAATTTTAAATTAATTCATTTGATCCCCCAAAAGGTAAATCAAAAGTGGTTTTTATCAACATTTTGATAGGTGTAGAGGAGACTCTATTATAGGTATGGTTTAAAACTAGCGAGGTTCTATCCAAGGGGGTTTGAATCTAAGGGGTTTGATCAAACCCCTTCAATTAAAATCCTTTAAATGGAACCTTTCAAGGCTTAAATCATTTTATTTTCTAAAACTATGTGATTTCAACAAAAAAAATAAGATGTCTCAAAAATGTAACCCATTATTGTGGTAGCACCCAACATTTAGATAATTATGATTGGAATTGACTTATGTATTGTCATGGTTGACTTCATATATATGTTACTTTCCCTTTGTGCACATAGATGGTTTAGAGTTGAGTTTCTATTATTTATAGATATATGTGTGTATATCTTGACTTATTTCTTTTGTATTTTTCAATTTTATGATGTATGAATGATGGATATACATGAATGTAGAACATGTAGATGATGAATTAACATGATTATTGATTTCATTGATGCAAGAATTTATTTTTCTATGATTGCTTTATTAGATGGTATACACATGTTAGGAAAACTATGAATTCTCTTTGTAGGATCTTTATTAGATTGTGGGTTGGCTAACATATAGTCGCTCACTTGGTTTTTAAGATGTAGGAATTTAAAGGGAACCAAGTGCAAATGGGTAAAATTGAAGGGGTGAATTGAGATAAGTTTGCAAAAGGAAAATGACTTATCCAAATCAACCTAACCAAGGTAAAACTGGGTTTAGAGGAAAATAGGTAAGATAAGAAAAAAGGGAAAGAAGATGGTAAGATGGTGAAGAGAAATTTGTAGGGATGTGAAGAGGACGATACTACAAAATGGAAATCATAAAATCAAAAGAGGGTGATGGGTTTTGTAAGGTAAAGGAGAGAAAATGTGAGCAATGAAAAAGCTAGGGCTTGGAAAGAGAAAATGAGTCTGGGAGATGAAGATAGAGGATCAAATGGTTATGAAATTTAGGGAAAATGAGTCATATCAATAGAGGGAAGGTAGGAGGGGGAGAACCTAGATTAATCAAAAAATACATGAAAACAAAATAAAATTAGCAAAAGGAATTTTCTCACCCAATGAAAACCATGGAAATCAACCATCTAGTGATAAGGTATGCTTGGGAAGATGTCCAGGGGACTTCTTAAAAAAAGGGGAGGGGGGGCTTGGAGTTGACATTAACACACTCCTATAATTTTTAATGTAGTGTAGAACCTTTTTCTATGAACAAAACTAACCTCAGTAAAATGCGAAAGTGAGATTTTTATTTTTCATGTGTTAAAATGAGGTGAAGATAGGTCTAACTTATAGGTTTTCAAAGAAAGGAGGAAACATAGTATCTTAGAATCACCATTAAATAATTCACTTACCATCTATCTTTTGAGGTAGGATCTAGTGGAAGGATATTACTACCACCTTGGGTGTTTGGAAATAGGAAATTTCCTTCGCTCCTAGGAAACTAAATTTTTAAAGAAAACTTAAGTTCAAAGGAGAGGATCTAAAGGTGGGGTTCATGAATCAAGGTGAGTTTCATGGTAAAATATTTTAGGAAAGAATGAAGGGGATTGGATATAGGGTATATTTTAGGGATGACATTTAATGGTTTGATAAAAGGGAAAAGGGAAAAAGGGGAAAAATTAAAGTTAAAATGTGGGTAAGGGGGACACGAAGAAAGGAAAGAAAATAAATGAAAGGAAAAGAAATAAATGGTGAGAGAAAATAAATATATGAGAGGTTAAGAGAGTAATATGGGTCAAGGAAGGATACATATAACTTAGGAGAGGGGAAAAGAGGTAAAATTAAAAGAAGAAACATTTAAAACAAGAAAGAGGCTAAAATGAGCATAAAGTCATAATATTGGAATTACAAAGTATTGCAATTTTCATTATTACAATAACATAGTGCTCAAATTATTAGGTCTTGTGATCCCATGTTTTGGCTTTATTAATTTACACATGTATGTATTCATAATGCTCCAAGCTTTCACCTAAGATATTAACAAATGAATAATTTTTTGTGATACAAATGTGACATCAACATGCCACATTGCACACCTATGCAAATGAGATGTGACACAACACAACAACACTTAAATTACACAATACCAATGCATCAAGAATGGTGAGACAAGTAGAAGAATTACTTAATCATATGTCAAAGTCACTTTGATGACACTACAAGGAGGTAGAGTTCTTTATAAATCTAACATTCAGTTCCAAGACTGTGATCTCCATCACACACCAAACAAAGAGCAATATGAGAGCATCACATCATCTCAACTATTAAATGACTCAATATGATATGTAACACATCAATAAGAATGTGGGACTTCCCTTTTGATCCAAAGATCAAACACTCAAAACTAGGATGATAGGGAGACCCAAAACCTCAACTAACACACTCTAGGGTAGTCATATTGACACCCAAAAGAGAAATAACTCTCAAGGTACACAAGCTAGCACCCAAACTCAGATTTTGGAAAGAAAGGTAGACCTTATGGAATAATTCTCCTTTAGGATTTTTTTCAAAAGAGTGTGGGAAGTATCCACTCTTTAAGAGTTGCTCTTTTTAGGACCAAGTTGCCTAGAGTGATAATCTAGGTCACCCATAGTCATCATGAGGTCACCCCTAGTAAAAAAGTGACCCCAAATCACCCCTACGACCAGGGTAGGTTACCCTTGGTGAAATAGGTGACATACAAACTATAGAAAGATCTTACACAAATAGTAGGCTTCCCATAGACTTAGAAATTGATCTTAAAGAACAAAAAAGGGTCCCCAATGTTGAAGTTTATGATAAACTTGAAACACTAGAATCTTCTTCAAGCCACAGATTGACCTTCTACATAGAAAAAAAAGCACAAGAGAGCAATTTGCACAATAAATGGATGCAATTAATGAAATGGATTAATGAATTACATGAGAGAACTTGCTTTTATATTTGCAAGTTAGAGAAAACCCTAATATGACTTAAGAATAACCTAAGACTAAAATTAGCCCTAAGTAAACTTAATAAAGTGTAATTAAATATTTAATTATACCAACACCCCCACTTAAGTGCAACTTAGGGAGAAATGAGAACCATGCAACTAATGCAAGAATGGATCCCGGCTACAAGGCCATGTTACATACCCATTAACAATAAGAATCTCTCATAAGGTGGAGAAAAGGAGAAAAACCCAGTGGGAAAAAACCCCTCTCCAAAAGAGAGAAAAAACATGCAAATAAATATACATGTACAAGTGATGGAAGAAGGGCTCCAACTAATACCCCCTAGAATTGAATCCATCACAAGAATACAATCATGAGCCCCCCATAAGAGGGAAAGATAGAGGTAATAAAATCCTCCAACACTATAGATCTCGAGAAGCAGAAGAGGATGCTTGAACACGAATGCAAAAGCCAATCCACTTATGGAAAATCATTTTTATTCCCTTAGAAAGAAATAGAACAACCTATGAATACTGAAGAACATGTGAAGGTGGTGTCAAGATGAATGTCTCTAGAAAGACTAGATGAATGTCCACATGCTAAAATTTGAAGATGCCAAAACAAAGTCAAGAACAACTTGCTGAATCCAGGAAGGTGACAACTGAAGATAAAATGGAAGCTCTGAATCAAGTGTCTCCAAAGATGGAATATGACTGACAACAGTAGTGCCATGACTATTAGCAAAGAAGGACTGCAAGCCCTCAAGAGTATCATCATCCTGTTCAACCAAGGAAGCATCAATCTCAATAGAAATAGGATGTGGAGGAGAAGAATGAAGGGCACTATGATGTAAAAATGAATCAGTAGCAATAATACCAAGATTAAAATACCCAAACTTCTTCTCAGAAGTAATATTCACACAAGAAGTGTGATCAATAGTTAAAGGATCAGAACCATCATCAAAAGAAAAATTAGCAAAAGTGTATAACCAAGATGCATGATCAACCACCCCAATAGCAATAATCTCTCTGGTCTCCAAATCTCTAATGATAACTAGATCAGGTGTGAATTCTATTGTTTTGCCTGCACCACTATGAGTAATCTGATAGATAGAAAGTATATTATGTGATAATGAAGGCACACACAATACATCATGAAAAGTACCCCCTCCAATATCAATAGATCCCTTTCCTATCACCTTCATGTAATTATTATTACCCATAAAGATTTGTGGCATATCACAAGGCTCAAAAGTAGAAAACATTGACAAAGAGGAAGCCATGTGATGAGAGGCTCCTGAATCAATAATCCATTTACCCAATCCATGAGATGTAGTTGCACAAATTGCCTTACCTTGGTATTTGTCAACTCCATTAGCAATACCTACATGTTCATTCTCAGTAGATCCTAACTGCTATGATGAAGGAGTAGAAGATGATGATCTAGAAATCAAATCTAAAGGAGAACTAACACTGGGTTTTTTAACAAGATTCTTCAGCTCATCTATCTTTTGCGGTAGCAAATAATATCATCATGCCCACATTTCTCGCAATGGCTGCATCTGAGTATCTTCTTGGATTTCTCCTTTTTGCTAGATGAAGATGAAACTAGAGGTGCATGTGAAGTTAACTCCTTGCCTTGTTCTTGATTTTTGGGTTTATGTTTCTTTTCCTTACCACGTGAAGCCTTTTCATCATTGGTACCTTGACTTACAAGAAGTGCCTGAGGCTTTGTAGACTTCAATGTGCCCATCTGAACCAATTTTACCTACTCTCTAGTGAGTGATGTAGCAAAGGAATCAAGTGAAGGCATTTTGAATTTAGTTCCAAGAGAACCCACGGTAGCATAGAATGTGGAGACAAAAATAGAATAATCTGAACCAAGCTTAGCAAGTATGGAGAGAATCAACTGGGTGTCCTCTTTCTGAATACCACATTATATGATCTGCAACTTGAGGGATTTGTGTTTGGTGAAGAAGTCTTGGTTGCTATCAAAATCTATAAGATTCAGACCAATAAGCTCATTCTCCAACTGAAAACTCCTCAAAGTATCCTGCTTTCCAAACAAAATCTCTAATTGGGCCCATACTTCATTTGGTGTTGTGTAAGAATCAACATGGAAGAGTAAATCAAATGAAATCAACTGACATAATGTACCAAAGGCATCATCACACCTGTTAAACCATTTCCTCTTTTTAGTAGCCCCTATAGGTTTAGTTTCTGAGCCCATAGTCACTCTGTATAACTCCAATTTCTTCAGATGGATCTCTATTGCTTTCTTCCACCCATGATAATTGTATGGGGTAGGTGGAGCAATTTTGGGTTGATCCATGATGTATGAATAGAAAAAAGGCAAAGAACAACAATATACTCCTCACAATGCAAGAATAAATTCCCCCTTTGTTCAAAAAAATTGGCCACTTGCACGGACTTTTTCCAAAAAAATAGAAAAAAGATCTGACTTCAAGAAAAAAATAAGCTAGCTAATGACTTTTTTTGGAAAAAATAAGTGAACCACAACGTAGATCATGGAAACAGCTTTCTGACACCTATTTGTTTGCAAAATTTGGACACTGTATGCCCAAGTTATGGTCATTTTTTGAAAACTGCTCCTTTAGGGCAAAAGAACCCCCTTAAAGCACTGTAGCGGTGGCTAATGGGCAGCACTGCTTGGGTAGTAGTGGCTGTTGGGTGGTAGTGGAGATGTTGGGCCGCTAGGGCAGTGAACCTAGGAGGTGCTGCTACTAGGCGGAGGAAACCGACTGAGTGACGAGTGCCGGTGGCTAGGCTGCATGGGTGGCGAATTAGGGCAATGCCGCTGGAGGTGGCCGCTAGCCTGTCCATGGACAGATCAAAGGATCCATGGGTAGATCCGGCCTACGGGCCTAAAAACTTGATTTTTTTAATTATTATTTTTTAAAATTTTGGTACAATGGTCGTACAAGTGTTGTACGACCTTGTAACAAAAAATATTTTACCTTTTGTTGCTCCTGAGATCTTCTCTAATACCATGTTGAAGTTTATGATAAATTTGAAACACCAGAATCTTCTACAAACCACATATTAACCTTGTATAGAGAAAAAAAGCACAAGAGAGAAATTTACATAGTAAATAGATGCAATTAATGAAATGGATTAATGAATTACATGAGATAATTTACTTTTATATTTGCAAGTTAGATAAAACCCTTGTGTGAGTGGAAGTCCAAGATCATGGAAGGACAAATCAAACATGAATGCGATGTATTGAAAATGAAATAAATTGATTTACAACTGAACAAGTATAAATAGGTGAAGCTTGAGGAACTGTCTCCATGAGAATAAGAAAGGTGGCAAAAATGGAACCAAGAGAATAGCTCAAGGTTCAACCACCCTCAAATGTAGCGGCGATGCTGAATATGAGGTGACACATCTACTAACGACTCATCGAGTGGAATTAGTCTTTCCACATGTGAGGAAAACCGCCTAACTATGGTTATGTTAGGAATAACTCATGCGAGTTATACACCAACACCCCCTCTCAAGCATAGCTTAGGTGGGTTTATGAAATATGAGTCTCGACTGTACACCATTTTAGGTACTCATTTACAAAACATCTCTCATAAAATGGAGAAAGAAAGAAAACCCTATGAGAAAAAACTTTCCTCCTAAAGAGAGAAAATAAAGAGAGGACTTTAGATGGCCCCTTCAGATGATGATGATGCCAATGTCGATTCTGATATAGATATGTAGAACTCCTAGAGCTTGTCGAAATTGTAAAATTTGCCTTTCCCTTGATGTTGAGAGATTTTGAAAAATTGATTGAAGTAAGTAGTGTTTTAAAAGAAAAAGACCAGGATGAAGGTCTAAGAAATGTACAAAAGGACTGAAGAAAGGATGTGCATATGCGCACATTCAAATGAGGTAGGAACCAATGTGATTCAAGTTGCAATGTTGCAATCTCCGGGCACTACACTTTATAGATCAGTGCTTACATTTCACTTTTACACTTTCAATATCTGACACTATATGAGTGTTTTTACATACTAAAGAAATTAGGTAGAGTTCAATTTTTCTACTACGAAGAACCAACTGAGCTAAGAGCCGAGAGTTGATACTAGGCTCTAAAGTTACATCATGATTGTCTTCTTCACCAAATGTGAAATGTGAAAAGATGAAGGCGGTACCATTACCTTTTGACTTTCTTTTAGGTGATGAAATGGTGCAATTTAAACTTCTTAATACTCAGTTTTGGGAATTAAGGTGGTGCTTTAGTGATAGAAGAAGTGATTGTGTGCACTCTTCTTACTTATCTACCCCCTTAAAGTGGCACTTTATAAGTAGTGCATGGTATTATACAACAATATTTGCCCTTTTTTTTCTTTCCCAACAAGATTTGCAATTTGAGATGAAGTACTTTAAGAACCCTAAACCTAACTTAATTTGGCACTTTATAATGATAGTGCAATTAGTAGCTAGAATGATAGAGGTCAAAAAAATAGGCACTTTTGCCTTTTGAATGACTTGATTACGATATCGTATGCAAAAGTTATAGCCTTTACTTTTTTTTGCATATGCAAAAAAAAATACACCATTAAAAAAAATATTTTCAATGTGCTTGAAAATAAAAATTTGTGCAAACTAATATATGGAGAAAAACATGATAGGGAAAAAAAATAAGCCCCATATGGTAGGGTGTGACCAGGGGCTTATTAATAAAATTTTTGTGCCCCCCCCTTTTCTATTTTCCCTCTTTGCTGAGGTGACCCCCCCCAAGTTTCTTAGGTCAGTAAAAGTGACAAAAAATAGAATGAATAGTGCTTTGAAAGTCCTCTTTAAACTTGATGTCTGTCACTGTCCCAAAGAACTTTGAAATCTACCTTCCCGCCTGGAAATTTGCCCTCGTCTCCATGTTTGGCATCGACATTGTTGATAGAGGTGGTGACGTGCCTTAATGTCACTGATGGGGTGGTGACATGGATTGAATGCCACAAAATGGACAACGTGTAAGAGGCAGGGTCAGACAATGTCGTTGATGAGAGCGTCGGCCCTCTTGGAGGTGCCGACTGAATGGAGCGACAGGGACTATTTCAGCCTCCTTTGATGAGGCGACCAATCCAGATACAGGGGTGATTTCAGCCTAGTTTTATGAGGCATGAACTAGATATAAATCAGCCTCTATGTGAGGCACGAATACCATATAAAAATCAGCCTCTGTTGAGGCTTTCTCAGCAATGATTTAACTTCACTGTGGTGAGAGTTGATGAGCTCTGCCAATGACGATTATGACTTGCAAAAGAAAACTATTTCAAATGTGTTTTGAAACAAAATTTTACCTCCTTGATATGTAGTGATAGAAGGCCATATTAAGCCTAGCATGCAAGAGAAGTTGCAGAGATTTGCCAATGGAGCTATGTAGTCAACGAGCAAATGATTTGATGTTATTCCACTCGCTCTAATACCATGTGGCTCTGATACCATGTGTGAGCGGAAGTCCAAGATCATGGAAGCATAAATCAAACACGAATGCAATGTATTGAAAACAAACTAAATTGATTTACAACCGAATAGGTATAAATAGGTGAAGCTTGAGGAAGAACTCTCAATGAGAATAGGAAAGGTGGCAAAAATGGAACCAAGAGAATAGCTCAAGGTTCAACCACCCTCAAATGTAGCGGCGATGTGTCGAATATGAGGCGACATATCTATCAACAAATCATAGAGTGGAATTAGTCTTTCCACATGTGAGGAAAACCACCTAACTATGGTTATGTTAGGAATAACTCATGTGAGTTATACACCAGCAACCTTAATATGACTTAAGAATAACCTAAGGCTAAAATTAGCCCTAAGTAAACTTAATAAAGTGTAATTAAATATTTAATTACACCAACACCCTACAAGAATGCAAGCATCCTAAACACTCAAATCTAACTTAGCATATCATAAAACAAGAAATGAGGCATGAAATCTGAAAACAAGTGAAGGGATAGCCCTAGGCAAGCCTATATCAACCTACACAAATAAGATGTATTTCTCTAATTTTATGTGTTGTTAAAAAATTGTTTGACCAAGGAATTGAACATGAACAAGATTTCATTCCCCATATAATGAATTTCCAATAAACAAAAATAAGTTAAATCAAATGACCACTCTAATCACAAGCATTGATTTCATACAACCAACATGCAACAAGGCATGCAAATGTGATCAAATCCTACATAATTTGATAATTTCAAACACCATGTCATTGTTCCTTCCTTACACAACATATTCAAATATTATATCTACTATAAGACATGTTTCATTTTAATACTTTCACATCATGCCTTATATCTTAACCAAACATGAGAAATCACTTCCAAAATGTGAAGCTCTTGACACCACAATCGATCAAGAAAAAAGATACAATATATAATTCATGCCACATATGTGGGTGGATTAAAATCCATCATGTTGCAAGAATACTTCTCAATCAAGAATACAATTATATTAAATACAAGGACTCAAATATTCTAATTTATAAATTTTGATTAAAAGATACATAATGACTTTCTATTACTTCTACAAGGTCAAGAAATCCTTGCATTCCCTCCAAGAATCTCCAAGGATTCTATGGTCCCTAATGGTTATAAACACCACTCAACCATTTGGAAATCTTAGGCCTACCCCTTTGTACTAGGAGGAAATCTACTAGGTAGTCATTCAACACATACACTAAATACAATGAGTATGGAACATGACTATCTCAATCATAAGCAACACAACACAAATACATGTATATCATACAAGGATTCCAATAACATATGATTGGGAAAGACCACACCAATCAATGCATACATATAAGGAATCACAAGAACATATCATACTCATAATATGATATACAAAAGAAGAGATTATCATAGACTACCATGAGAGATTCTTAAAACTTAATGGATTTGAGGAGTATTCCTCCATCCAATGGGGATTCTCAACAAAATTTACATCAATATCTATGGATTGTATTAATTTCCTTCATTATAATACAACATACCCTCAAAGACATAAAGAAATGAACTCATGGATTAATCTTGTTAGTGTTTAAATGTGTAAGTCCATTCATTTTAGTTATTAATTTATTTTTTTCCTTTCACTTGGTACATCATAAAATTTAGAATTCAAACAAATGGGCTTGAGAGTACACTCCATCCAAGCATATAATCCTCAGTCCTAAGGCCACTTAGAGAAAAACTCAATATGTGCACACCATGGAAAACAAGTTACTATCATAGCACACCTATCGAAATATGATACCCCATCATGTTTTCATGGCAAGATATTAATTCCACAAAAAATGCACAAAAAAGTTTAGAATTCAACAATTTCTTATTCAAGAATTAAAGAACTTGCAAATTTCAATTTTCATCGAAGAAAGCTCAAAACCATTCCAAATTTCAAAATTTCAAATTTCAAATTTCCAAGAATACCCTCTTGAAGATGATAGCATAGAAGACACACTTTTCCACCCATATAAGGGTTTCAAAAAAATTTGCCATAGTTCTAGTGCAAAATGGAGTTTTCTAAAAATTTAAAATATGGGATTGTTAAATTGTTTAACACACAATTTAAGAATCCCCACATACATATATCCTACTCAATGAAACTCCATATGCATCTACATAAGGTGGGCATGGACAAAGCATAATAAGCAAACCACTAAAATCATGAAATTAAAAGAAAATTATCTCCAATATGACCTCACTCAAATGGAGATGAATCCTTGATATTGTGCTGCCATTCTATTGGCAATCTCCAATAATTGCTCGTCTCGTTCAACCACACAAAATCACAAACAAAACCTTTGGAAAATAAAATTGAGAGAGAGAGAGAGAGAGAGAGAGAGAGAGAGAGAGAGAGAGAGAGAGAGAGCCAAAATAGCAAGTGATTTTGAAATAAACTCCTTTTTGCCTATTTAACCAAAAAATCTTTTCAAAAAGTTATTTTCTTTGTTTCACACCAATACTCTTTTGAAAATAGACATTTTAAATTAAATGAAAATTTAGGCATTTTTGATAGAAATGACTAATGTAATTTAATAACACATTTAAAAAAACCTAACATTCCCTTTTAACACTATATGCCTCTTTTAATTTTTTTCACTAAAAGACATTATTAAAATTCTCTCTCTCTCTATATATATAAAATTGGATTTAACTTAGATTTCATTTCATTCAAGAAAATCTCAATATATTATAAGGCATCATATGAATATAAACTCTTTTCAACATTAGTATAGAAATATTCTCTAAGCACTCACAGGCATTATGGAAAATGATTAAATGCAAAAAAATCACAAGAGTCAAACAACCTACATAAAACACACAAGCATGTTTCATGAGTTATGACAAGACTGAGGGACCCAAAATTGACCAATTTAGATTCAAGCTCACAAGGTGAGATAAGACTCATCTCATAACTCAGAGTTGAGTCAGATGGGGAATAAAACACCATAAATCCTTCTCAATTGTCTCTAATTAATCAATGTTGGGGAAACCTACACCTACACACTCAATTAAAACATCAATTGTATGTGTACAACAAAAGATGCTTGAAGTATAATATATAGAAACTAACAAGATCTAATTCAAAAGATGATATCAATATCTACATCTAACTAAATATCATTTACCACTAGCATGATTCAAATATAAAGATTCATAATAAATAATCATAATGTTGAACTTGATAATATAAGCATAATCACAAATAATATTATGAAAACAATGAATTTGAAACACTATAGAGTCCTAACATTTGTCCAAAGTACATTGTTTGTACACCTCAATGGAAATACAAAACATCATCAACAAGTATAATATCAATATCAAAACTCAAAACTTAGAAACAAAATGAGGCATTTATACCTAGGGCCTTATAGTATTGTTAGGGAATGCTTCTCCTTATAAGACACATCCTTTATTAGTATTATTTTTTTTATATTTTGTTAATATTAGTTGGTTGGGTGGTTGAATGGGAAGTTTCTCATGTAGTAATTTCATTATGGATTTTATAAAATCCATTGAAATTAATGTACAAATAAACCCTAACATAATACATGTTTATGATCTCCAGTTTTGTACACTCATGGCTTAGTTCCTTATTTATTTTTCTCTATCTCATTTTACAACAATGGTATTTGAGGAAAGAAAGCATTCAAGTCTAAAGCATTGAAAACAAGAGTTGCAATGTAGTTGAAGTCCCTAACAAATTCTATAAGAATAGAAGTAGATTTTATAGAAACAAAATCGAGTAATTCTATCTTGTGTGATTTGAAACTATTGAATAAAAAATTAGAAATGTTGACAATATATCTATTACTTCAAAACTATGAAACCATGTTAAGAAGATATCAACAAATATGAACATTGTAAAACAATTTATCAATCAAGGAAAATACAATTGGCATGTGATGAGTGCTAGGTAGCACCCAAAATAACACACCTTTTTACTTCCCTTTTTCCCATCCTTTCATTCAGTTGTTCTGGTAATTGCACCATAGAACTGGAAAGACTTGTTTTAATTACACTAATGAGAGATGAATTACTAAAGATTATTATTTTTTATGAAAGGACTAATGTTGAATAGAACTAATGAAAATATTCAGAAAAGTCTCTTTTTGGGTCCACAGGTGCAGTTATACAGGCGAAGGCAATTTTGAAGATCTTCAGAGATGGTCCTAATGATCTCTGGAGCCAATATGGAGGATACTACACCAGACTCCAACATTTTTCCAAAGTGTTGGAGGAGTTCTGAGGAAGGAGCAAGAAAGCAAGGGGTGGATGATCTCCAGAGCCATACAGGAATCATGTATGGATCTCTGAAGCTACTGGTAATAGCACACAGTCTTCGAACCTTGTAGCAATAGTGTAGAGTCTCTGGTACTGTTGTCAACCTACATCTTTGGAGGCAACTACAGTGCTCCAGATCTACACAGCCAACACCAAAATGACATGGTGAAGACTCTAGTTGACTGTCAGGGATTTGATTCCCTTTTTATTTGATTTTGCATGAGTTCTAAAAGTGTAAAGCCTCTCAAATCATCACAAAAGTAAATAAGTTAAATAATCCATTTTAATTACAACATCATGAATAACAAAAGTAAAATGATGTAATTAATCCTCTTAATTACAACTTCACAAGTGCCGATGATGGCATGGTTTGGTGGTTAAGTCATTCAGGATGTAGTGGCGGCCACCAGAGTTCAAACCCCCGCTGGGCCAACGAGCTCGCAAGGCTTTACACCTTCGCTGGGCCAATGAGCTCGCGGGTTTGAAGTGTTCTTCCTAGGGGATGAGGTCCCCCAGTTGTGGCCTCACCGGTTCATTGCTCCGGGCAAAAGCATTCGCGTGGAGCCGGAGGGCGTGTCGCACCAGAGTCGCCGGTCATGTTAAAAAGTTTACTAGGCGCATTTTAAAAAAAAAAAAAAATTACAACTTCACAAGTAAAAAGATAAATCTCATAAATATGAATCAATAAAAGTCATTAAATCTTACAAAAATCTCCTGCTCAATCCATGTGATAGCACTATAAAATAATATACAAAGTCCATTAGCTTCCATGCCATAATACATCCAAATACAAATTACAATAATCATGTACAACAAGGATAAATACATCAAAACACTCTCCAGTCGCCACGAACCCAAATGGTTCTCCTACGAGCCAAAAGGCGGGAACATGGCTCAGGTACTTTTCCACCCAACCATGATGCAATTACACTTCCTTGGATCCCTTCATGACATGAAGGAAACCTATCTCTGTATGAAATGTCTAGCTTCCTAGAAACAACTGGCAAGAGGGAACACCTGATGCAACTTGATGTCTAACGTGCAATTCTAAATAATGAAATGTAGATTGACTCAAAATGGGATGTGGTAGAGATATATATCAATCCATCAATAAAGTTTGGTAGACATAATATTCATCTTTTTCAATGACAACTCATTTATATCTAAACCTTTAAAATATAGTAACTGGTCAATTCCCAAAAAGAGGAAAAACCATCTCTGATAATCCACATTTGGCATCCTAACCCAAAAGTAACCCAAACACATTTCTAGATAAAAATCTACTTTCCTTCCCCAATAAATAAATAAATACATAAGTCAATAAACAAATAAATAAATCAAAATCACTTATAACCACCTCTAATCCCTTTCCTAAGCATCAATAAAGAAAACACACTTTTCAAACAAGCAGTAATGAAGAACACCATAAATCATTTAAAAGCAATATAGATTTTGAAATCTAATTATATTCTCAATTCATATTTTTATGGTTTTAATATATTATAGAAAACTAATGATTTTACTTTATATCCAATACCATTTCATGATTCAAGTAATAAAATCAATAATGATGTATACCAACTCCACTTCAACAATGAGTTTCCATGCATACTTATTTCAAATATTATTACTATCTTTCTTCAAGAACAAGTAAATAAATAATAAAATAAAACATTCAATGTTCTCCTATTTGATCATACATTTGCATCTATAAGGCTATTAAATCAGTTTTATTTCCCAGTTCATATTTCATTTAATTTCCATAATATATTAAGTTTTCTAAATCATTCAAATATTCGTATATGAATTCTCTTCAAAAAGTTTTAATAAGACAATGATATTTACATCTTGAAATTTACTCCATCACACTAACATATAAAGAAATATAATTTTAACATATAATCATTTTCATTCAAATATTCATAAATTAATAGGTTTTTCTAAATAATTTGGCAGTCTTACTATCACAGTTGTGACAGTAAGCTGAAGAAACTCATAAATAGGCTTAATGTTGCACTAGCGATAGGAACTACAAAAAATTAAATAGGTTACTGTCGCCCCTGTGACAGGAACTACAAAAAGGTCTAAATTCACAAGGGAGTTACTGTCTAACTAGCAATAGTAATAAGCAGGTTTGAGATGACATTAAAAATCATTAAACATAGCTACAACTGGAACTGTAGTAGAGTAAAGAAATAGAAACAAAAATAATAGAATACATAACAAACTTGCTGTCACTCATGACAATGATTTAAAATGGATCTTAGAACAACAAATAAATAGATGAATATGTCGACAAAATTTTAATTCTATCCTCTAAGTTTTAAGTGATTATTTGCACATTATTTGATCAGTAAGAATAGGTCGATTTCTAAGCAAGTGACTAATTTCTAACAACAAACAAGAAAGACACATTTATCAGATCTATTTAAGTCTGTTAAAGAGTAACTATATCAAAGTCTGAGGATTTGTTAGTATTTTAGTTCAAAGGTTTAAGGCAATGGCCAATAAAATGGCAGATCAACTTATCAGGGAACAAGAGAGCAAGAACAAGGAAGAAGGTCGATCATGAGGCAAAACAGAGGGTCGATTTCCAACGGCCAGATGGGTAGACGCAAACCAGAACAAGAATATTTCATTAGACATAACAACTAAGTTTTTAACAACAAAAAAAAATCATTATTTTTGCAAAACATACTAGGTAAATACTCAGATAATCTACCTGCAAAAAGGTTTGATACTTGTTGTGGCAACTCTTTTACTTATCCTGTCGCTGCCTAGAAAATAAAAACACGTCCCCTTGTTTTGCTAAAACACTTACTAAATAATGTGAATCTCTTCAAATTATTTTTGGGTTTTGTTCCGCTCTTCCTCGACTTTCTAGAACAGTTTACGGTTTTAAATTCCACTGAGAAATGACAAAGTTATCATTGTTTTACTATGACTATTTTTTTTGGTTTTCAAAAACGCCTTTTTTTTTAAAACCATGGATCCCTTTTGTTTAAAAATAAATTATTAAAAATATGCTCTCTTAATTTTGGCATCCATAATTTAGGTTTTTTTTTTTTTTAAATAACTCGAGTTTTCATCCGTTTGCATGAGTTTTGATTTTTCAAAGCACTCTCTTTTTTTTTTTTTGAAAAATAGAATTAAAATAATCTTTATTTATTTTTCTGTCATTTGCATGACAATAATTCTTTTTAATTCTTTTAATTAAATTTTAAATATAATAACAATATTATTAATATAATCTATTTATTTTAAATAATACATAATTGCTCAAATCAACAAGAAGTATTTGCAATAATAATATATATATATTAAAGCATAAAGCATAATCACTTTTTTAATCAATCAAGTAGTATTTGAAAATTATATATATATTAAACATAATTGTTTTAAGACTAGATTACATATTTATTTTTCAAACAATAATAATTATATTAAAAAAATAGGAACATTTATTAATTATTTAAATAATATAACAATACATTAATTTAATAAAATACATCATTTCGAACATAATTATACCACTTAAAATATAAAATGAAAAGACATTAATATTCATGACTAAATCAAGAATTCGAAAGGAACTTACTGTCGTAATTAAACACAATATTTTTCCAAGCATCTAAACATCAATCTCATTTATTATCCACACAATAATACTTATTAAACCATTCAAAATAATGCATTATGAGACTACGTGAGTGTGTGAGTGCATCAGGGTTAACCATCCAAATAGTTCTAGCCAACTGGATAGAACACCTCTACCTCAACCATGTTTTCATCTTCGATGAGTACCTGCATTCATTCGCACTCAACTCAACGTCAATAGGTTAGTTCCCCAAAATATAGCCAAAGAAAAACATTATAATCATATCAATAATATTTAATATTAAATCAACTTTCTAATTTACACAAATATAACATCATGATAATTACCTTCACATATGTGGAATTTTCTCAAAGTAAAACAATCATATTAAATGTTCACTAATCTAGAATAATTATATAGTCCATAAAATGAGATGAGACAAAAAGACTTGTTAAGACTTATATTTTAGGGCCTCACTGCCCATTGTTATTTAATTTAAGACTTTGGAGTTAGTGGGACTTCTATTCCACTAAAGCCTTTTTCAGTTTGCATGATTATACTCTTCAATTAAACAGTTGTATGTTTTAGTTAGAATAAGAGATTGGTTGTATCTCATAGATAAACTAATGGATAGAATAGTTAGTTCCAAAAGATATCTTATCACTTGGACTAATATATGTTTAGATAGGAGTAGCAAAAACATATACATATTTTGGCTATTAGATTATTGTAATTTCTATTTTTAGACAAATTTTTAATACAAGCATACCTTGATGAGATTAGATTGAAGGAAAAATTGCATTATTACATTTCTATACTAAGTTCTGAAGGCATGGAGCAAGGGCCCACTCCCACCATCAAGACAGGAGGCTAGTATCTATTGCTTCATTGTTTGTTTATAGATTTTATTAAGAGTATAATTTTATTGCTTTCACAAAATAGATTTATTTCTATTTAATGGGTGTATGCACAAAGATGGGGGACTACAAAGTCGCCACCATGGGACTTTTTGGTCCAAAACAAGAAAAAATGTGAGCATGTTATAACATGAGTGTGTTATAAAACACTCACATTTTTATTTGACATAAAATGTAAAAGAACCTCATTTCTGCCATTTCACCACGACCAAAGGAGTTTGTGTGTGAATAAAACTAAGAAGAAATCATGAGCACATTCAAGGAAAGCCTCTCCAAGTACGTGCAAGAGAGAAAATGTCATTTTCATGATGCCACCTCTCCAGCAAAGACGTTGTGTAGCAAATTTGGAGGCTCTAGTAGTAGAAGAAGGTAGGGTTTGATCAATTTTTGTTAGTTTGAGAAGAATTTTTGAATTTTGCAATGTTTAATTATTTTTTATATTGCATTTATAGTTATTGAGGCAAGAGAAAACCCAAATCTAGTTGATGAGGGTGAAAACAACCCCCAAAACCCTCCAAACACTCAAAACCCACCTTCACTTCCTCACAATGTAAGGGATACTCAATAAAACTACCTACGATTAATAGAAGAAAACAAGAAACATTTTTAAACTCTTATTCAAACACTAAACAATCCAAGTGCAAGCACCGATCATAGGAGGGTGCTTGTAAAGTCACTAGAGGAGATTGTTTCCCACACCAATTAGGTGACAAAACAAATCACTGAATTCAAAGACTATAGGGAGAGGTGTCGACAATACTATGCTGACAAGTTGTCATATGAACAAGTGAAAAATGAAAAGATTACAAAATTTCAATTATGTGCATACTTTATTAATCCCAAAACTTGCCAAAGATTAGAAGAAACTTGCAAATAGTTTCCTATTCATTGGTGTAGGAATGAAGAAATATCCCAAAACTTTTGGGATAGATGGTACATGGTCTTCGATGAGCGCCCATTAAACAATGATGAGGTACCACTATATTTCTTGAGGAAACTCCATTGTGGGTTTGTCCTCAAGAAGATTCTTAATTATTTTGACATTCGTGAGCTCTAGGGTAGAGGTGGTGGCTCTGTCCAAGATAGACCCAGAGCTCAGTGAGATGAAAACTGTGTGCTTGTACCCTTGTTGAGGCTAGAATGCAGGTCACTCCCTTCTACTTTGAAGGAGAGTGTTGAGCTGGAGACATTACATTTATTGACTACTCTCACCCAAACTCTATCACAACATGCCAATGATCTTACCCAAGCTGATGAGGGTGAGAGAAGTAGGTGTCATGTGTCCCCACATTTGTGCAGTTCATGTGGGAACCTATGTGATTATGGGATGTAGGACGCATGGCAGGACTCTCGACAGGATGTTGCGACATAGGACGCATGGCAGGACTCTCGGTAGGATGTTGTGATGCAGGGGCAACATCCATTGATGGAGGCATCCATATTGAATGATCTTATTCTTAGTGATGATATGTTATAGCATACATTTGGTATTGACTCAGGGAATTTATTACAAGTTTCATCTTGATTTAATATATTGTTATTTAAAATTTGTAATTCATTTTATATGATTATCTATATTAAATGTAAAAAATAATGTACGTAATTGTCTATGCAATGAAATTCCATGGTCAGAGTCTTCATCTTGTCTCTGTTAGCCATCCATTGGTGGGTTATGAGAGGAGGTCAAGTCAACAGGTATGTAATTTATCACATGATCATAATTATTATAGATATGTCAATGGTAATATTATTTTGTGACAATTTGATAATTTCAACAGTCACTGACACCTCCATGGTTTCCTTGGTCCCCTAGACATAAATCCACCACTTTTACAAAGGTAAATTTAACCATTTCTAATCATTATGTATTTTAAAAATAATGTTATGTATTTATTTTGGTCAAATAATCTTGAACTTGATTTTCAGATGCTGAATGTGGAGACTCCTCCTCATCTTTGTGAGTCAGCGTGGATAGGCATTGATGTAGCCATGATATCTTCAAATCCTTTGACCGAGGTATGAGCCAATAACATGAAAATGTCATAATTTTGTATTTCTTGTTTTATCTCATGTCTTTTGATATACATAAATGATATTTATGTGTAGTCAATTTTGCTTCATGGTGTTTCTCATAGGAGGTCACGACTCTAGCTTATCCAACTACAGATAAAGAAGCTAGAGACTAGATGATGGAGAGTGATCATCAGATGGTGGTAACTGATCGATTACATATGTGATATTATATATGTCATGTGCATTTTCTATAGTAATGTGCATATTGTTTGATTGTATTAACAGGTGGATCTGCATGAACTTCTATCGAAGAGGTCTACTCAATGGAAGAGAAAGGATGAGTGATGGATTGGCTCTCCATTTTCATGGTCAAGCAAGGCCCACTGATTATTTCATAAAAGTACATACAAAACTAGTTTTTGGGACATTTTTTGTATGCCTAGATGGCTTTGTATACATACTTTTGTATGTTACCAATGTATATTTTTGTCTATATGCCTGTATGGATTTGTATGTAAACTAGATGTTATGTTCATGAGATTATGTATATGATAGTTTATATTAAATATTTAATATGATGATCAATTATCATTATAGGAATTTGGTTTGACATGGGCTAATTGCATTTGCTTGAAAGTTTATAAATCATTTTCAAATAATCCATTTTGTGCATATCTTGCAATCATTGCATTTTGTGGGACTGTGCATTTCTTTGAGGCATCATTTCAAATAGTTCACACTTTCACACTTTCCATACATGTCTACAAGGGAAGCTACAAATACAATACATGTGACAAAATTCTTATATCATTTATGCTTTGATGGTTGTCCACACCATGTTCCCCAGATCCCATTCTGGCATAGGCAAGGAGGAAGTTGGATAAGGTTGTACAATTTGGTTTTAGATGTGTCAAAATTTGCATTTTGTTGAAATTTACTTTTGTGCATTTGCTTGAGAGTTTTTAAAGCCTTATGAAAAATCCATTCTGTGCATATCTTGCAATCATTACATTCCATTAGACAACATTTCTTTGAGGCATTGTGTCAAATAGCTCACCTTCATTGTATATGCTTCCACACTTTGCATACATGTCTTCAAGGGTACTTACAACTACACCATTTGATAAAATTCCTATATCCTTTATGCTTTGATGGATGTCTATACTGTATTCCAAAGATACCACTTCTAAGGCTTTTGGAATTTGGCTTCACACTTGCCAATTGTATTTTCTTGAAACTTTCTAAAGGCTTATCAAAAAATCCATTAAATGTTCATATCTTGCAATCATTGCATTCCATGAGGTGACATTTCTTTGAGGCATCATGTCAAACAGTTCACCTTGTCTATGCTTCCACACATTGCATACATGTCTATGAGGGAAGTTGCAACTACAACATCTAACAAAATTCCCATATGTTTTATCCTTTGATGGATGTCCATTTTCGCATAAGCAAGGAGGATATTAGCTAAGGTTGTGGAATTTTTCTTGACACCCGCCAATCACATTTTCTTGAAAGTTTCTAAAGCCTTATAAAAAAATCCATTTTGTTCATATCTTTCAATCATTGCATTCAATGAGGCGACATTTCTTTGGGGCATCATGCCAAATAGTTCACATGTCTTGTCTATGCTTCCACACTTTGCATACATGTCTACAAGGGCAGCTTCAAAATTACAGCATGTGACAAATTTCCTATATCCTTTAAGCTTTGATGGTTGTCCATACACTGTTCCAAACAATCTATTTTGGTGGATGTCTATACCCTATTCCAAAGATCCCATCTTGGCATTTACACATGTCAATTGTTTTTTCTTGTATGTTTCTAAAGCTTTATCAAAAAATCCATTTTATGTGTATCCTACAATCATGGCATTCCATGAGACCACATGTATTTGAGGCATCATGTCAAACAATTCACTTGTCTTATCTATGCTTCGATATTTTACAGATAAATCTTCCAGGGCAGTTGCAACTACAACATATATCAAAACTCCCATATCCTCTATGCTTTGATGGATGTCCATGTACCATGTTCCAAAGACCTTAGTTTGGCATAGGCAAAGAGGATGTAGTCAAAGGTTGTGGAATTTGGATTTACACCTGCCTATTGCTTTTGCTTGAAAGTTTCTAAAGCCATATCAACAAATCCATTTTGTGCATATCCTAGAATAATGACATGTTCCATGAGACCGCATTTCTTTGAGTCAACATTCCATGCAAGTACAATATTTGATAAAATTCCCATATGCTTCCACATTTTGCATACATAGTTGTTGTAATAGACTCTTTTTGTATCCTGTCAAATAGTTCACTTGCCTTGTCTGTGCTTCAACATTTTGCATACATGTCTTGTAGGGAAGTTGTAACTACAACAACTATCGAAATTCCCATATCCTTTATGCTTTGATGGATGTCCATGTACCATGTTCCAAAGATCCCACTTTGGTACAGGTAGAGAGGATGCAGTGTGGAATTTGGATTTACACCCACTGATTTCTTTTTCTTGAAAGTTTCTAAATCCTTATCAACAAAACCATTTTGTGCATATCCTACAATCATGGCATTCCATGAGATTCCATTTCTTTAAGGCATCATGTCAAACAATCCACTTGTCTTTTCTATGCTTCCACATTTTGCATACATGTCTCCTACGATAGTTGTGTTATCCTATTTTTTCCTCTATTCAGAGCCAAATAGTCCACCTGGTATTTTCCTTGAAAATCTCTCTTTAAGTTTCCTATAAAGAAAAAGTGCCAAATTTCCTAAGAAGCCTTGCCTAAAGAACCTTACCATTGGAAAGAGCTTGAAAAAATAGGCAGGTTTGCTTTTTACAGCACCCTGAAATTTGGCCAAACAAAGAAGTTATTCATGGTCAAAAGTTTGGGTCAACATATAGTTCAAATGTTCATTTGGTGGGCTTGTAAATCTCCATTGGCCTTAGAAGATGTTGAAAAAATTAGGTTTTATGCATTTTCTGAATGTATATCGAGCCAAGGAGAGACATATACATTTTGGGAATCTTCTGCAAGACCCTGGGAATATTCCCAGTTTGTATATCAGCGATATGCAAGTGAGACATACAAGGTATATTGTGCATCTATCGCATTTTTCTTCAAGTTTCCCCTTTTGTATGTTTGGAAGGTTTGTATGTTTGCCTTTGTAATTTCAACATACAAGCAAATATACATTCGTTGGAAGGATGCAAGGGCAAATACAAGGATGGAATATACATCGCAGATCCCCAAAATATTCATTGAATGTATATTAGGTCTACATGTATATTTGGCTCATAGAATGGAGATATACAAGGAAAGAAATATACAAAGAGGGAGATGCATTGCAGGGGATGCATTGTAGGAATTTTCCCTCTTGTATATCGGGTTTCAAGTGCATTTTGTGTTGTATGTTTGCACATGCAATGAAAGGGTACAAGGTTTTCAAACATGCAAGTGCATCTGCTATAGTGGAATGCACATTTGGCCTTGTATGTTTTGAATATACATGTGAAACATACAGAGAAATATACAAAGGCTGAATGTGCAAGAGGTGGGGCCCACATGCATGTAAGGCCAATTGTATATCAGAGATACAAGGGACCTTCGCCAGAGATACATTTGCTACAATGGCTTGTATATTTTGCTTTGTATGTTTTCACATACAAAGCTGATATACAAACGTTTATATACAAGCTGGACCCGATTGCATTTTTAACTTGTTTTATTAAAATTTTTAGGTCTGCCTTGTATATGGGCGATCGTATATTGCGATATACAAGTTAGTGATATACAAAGATCGAGGATACAGGCCGGACCCGACAGAGCAGTCAAATACAGTTAATGGTCAATTTGGGGTCTGTGGCTTGTATGTTTGCAGATACAAAGGAGGCTAGATACAACCTGGATTTGTTGCATTTATTGCTACAAATTGATGACTATGCAGCTTGCATTGAAGACCTAGAAAATATCTTCTATCTGCCCAGCTTTAGATCTTTTTGTGCCATAACTTCTTGCAGGTGGACGTCCCTTTAGGCAGAGATATTTTCTAATACACAGCCCATCAGCGAAATTGATGGGAAGGGCCTGAGGCCAAAATGAAATGATATATATACATGTAAAACCAAATGTATAGTTGTTGGTTGTTCTTCTGGGCTATTCTTTGTAATGGCTATTTGGCCTCTATGATCAATATAAACTGGTATTTTTGCCTCTTATAATTTTTTGGCCTGTGTCTACTCTTCTGGACCTCTCTAAAATTAATATGGGTATGTGTAATGTCTTTCTAGGTATGAGATTATTACTATGTCTATTTAGTTGCAGCCAAACACATTTAAATCTTGTGTATCACTTAGTTTATTTCAACATTTCTTTTCAACATTCCTTCTAACCCTTTTCCTAGCAAGCATTAGCACTAGGTTAGATGAATTTCTCTAAGCATTAGGCTTAAAGAGAAGAAGCCGGCCTTCTCCGGAGGTTTGATCTCATTTCACAAGGTCCCACACTTCGAGATCATTCCCATGTTACTCTAGTTTGCAGAGGTTTCACAGCTATATGCAAGGGTGCAAAACTGAGTGATAACAAGTTGCAACTACAACATCTTACAAAATTCCCATATCCTTTATGATTCGATGGATGTCCATGTACTATGTTCCAAAGATCTTAGTTTGGCACCAATAGAGAGGATGTAGTCAAAGGTTGTGGATTTTATCGTTACACCCACCAATTGGTTTTGCATGAAAGTTTCTAAAGCCTTATCTACAAATCCATTATTTACATATCTTGCAACCATACCATTCTATGAGACCACATTTTTGTGAGGCATCATGTCAAAAGTTCACTCACCTTCTCTATGCTTCCACATTTTGCATACATGTCTTCTAGGGCAGTTGCAACTACAAGATTTTTCAAAATTCCAATAGACCACATGTTTTTGAGGCATCATTCAATGCAACTACAATATTTGATAAAACTCCCATATGCATTTTGTAAGACTACATGAGATACTATATATTTCTATATGATTACCCTAATTAGTAAGAATTAATAAGAAATAAGCATAATGACAATAAGTAGCATTCAAGGATTTCTAATGAAGACCTAGGGTTTGGGTGCCAATGACAACTCACCAAACCCTTGGATCAATCTTTATAAATGAAGAGATTGTATGATTTAGACTAATACATATGCTTGGGTATCTCATGATCATATTGAGATCTAATCATTACTTTGTTTCTTGTAGGGTTTGTTTCCATGCTTCTAATCATAATAATCAAGGTTATGGGACAACAAGGTTATGGGATAGCAAGGTTATGGGACAGTAAGGTTATGGAATAGCTCTTCTCATGTCATATGAGGAGATCATGGTCACAATACCATCAAGATGTTATGAATTTCAATAACAAATTTTCATCTTTGCAAACACTACAATTGTACAAAGTCAAGAAGGCACAAAAATATCAAAAGCATGGACGATCAAGGGACTATCATGAAATCATAAGTTTGTTATCCATAGGGGGATTGCCTTGAAAGATGTATGACCATGCTAAATTTCTCCTTATCAAGGCCATGATATGTCAAAAAGATGAAGTTATTGGGTGAATGTGAGAAGTTAGTTTCAATGAAGGTTTCAAAAGAGTATCTGCTACGATCACAGTCATGAAAGACTATTGTTATGCCATCTTAGAGACCCTATGACTCAATAAATCACCATGAAAATGAGGTTGAGTTTTCTTAGGGTGTGAGCTGGGTAATCAAAGGGATTTCAAGGAAGATCAAACACTAAAAGAAGGGATTTTTCCATGATCTTTTTTTTAGGACTGTTACAATCATGAACAACCATCAAGGTCCTAAGAGTATTCACTAATCATCATACCATTATTCATATTTTAGCACTGTCAACACATATTATGATGGTTCTATCCTAGAAAAATAGAGAAGGCTGTTATAAAGATCTTAGAACACTCATTTTATAAATGTACAGCTATATGCAAATGGTAGCAGTCATATACCAAGCTTAGAATGGTCATATCAACCTAAGGACTACTTAATTGAATCCTCAAGGCTAGGAGTGACATTTTGCATTCCATAGCTCATGGGGCTGAATGGACTTTGCCAATGCATCGGGGTGGGCAGGTAAATGTCAGGGAGGTCTCATTTCATGTGCTAAGCACCCCAGTTGTTCATGGCAATAGGCTACCGACAAAGTCCCTTAAGATCCATAAGATGAAAAAATGCCAAACTTTGATGGAGCAATTCTCAAAATTCATGACAGCTGGGAATGTTCCATTTAGACCTACAAGTGCACATGGGGTCCATCCCCAATAACCTCTCTCATTTTCGTTCAACTCTAGTTTTTTTGGCCATGCCGGAATCAAACACATTCTTGCAAAATGCTTTAGTTTCATGTAGTGGAAAGGTGCTAGGAGTGACATATTGCATTCCATAGCTCATGGGGCTGAATTGACCATGCCAACACATTGGGATGGGTGGGTAAATGCTAGGAGAGGTCTCATTTCGTGTGCCAAGTGTCCCAATTGTTCCAAGCTGTAAGCTACCAATAAACTAGAAAGTTCCTATGACTAAAATTTTGCATTCTACAGGTTGTGGGGTCAAACTGACTGCACCAACATGTCTAGGTGGGTGAGTAAATGGTAGTGGAGGTCTCATTTCGTGTGCCAAGTGTCTCAATCGTTCTGAGCTGCAAGCTACCGATAAACTTGAAAGGTGCTAGGAGTGACATTTTGCATTCAATAGCTCGTAGGGCTGAATAGACTTCACCAACGCGTCAAAGTGGGTTGGTAAATGCCAAGGGAGGTCTTGTTTTGTGTTCCAAGGGTCCCAATAATTCTAGGCTGAAGCTATCGACGAAGTCACTTTGTTAGTAGCTTGTAGGCGAAAACAAATGGGACTCTTGGCACACAAAATGAGACCTTTCCTAACATTTACCCACCCACCTCGATGCATTGGCACAATCTGTTTGGCCTAATGATAAGCATATAAAAAAAATAAGGCACCTGCAAGGTTGTGCTACATGAAACTAAAGTATTTTGTAAGAATGCATTTGATTTTGACACGGTTAAATAGATTGGAGTTGACCAAAACTGAGGGAGGTTATTGTTGATGGACCCAACATGCACTTGTAGGTCTAAATGAAACATTCATAGCTACCACAAATTCTGAGAACTGCTCCGTCAAAGTTTGGCAGTTTGTTCATCTTAGAGATCTTAAGGGACTTTGCTTGTAGTCTACTGCCTCGAATGACTGGGGCACTTGGCACACAAAATGAGACCTCCCCTAGCATTTACCCACCCACCCCAATGTGTTGGAGAAGTACATTTGGCTCCATGAGCTATGGAATGCAAAATGTCACTCCTAGCACCTTTCCACTGCATGAAACTAAAGCATTTTGCAAGAATGCATTTGATTTCAGCATGGTCAAACAGATTGGAGTTGACCAAAACTGAGAGAGGTTATTGTGGATGGACCCCACATGCACTTGTAGGTCCAAAGAAAATTTTCCTAGCTACCACAAATTCTAAGTACTGTTGCGTTAAAGTTTGGCAGTTTTTTCATCTTAGGGATCTTAAGGGACGTTGCTAGTAGCCTATTGCCCCAAATGACTGGTGCACTTTGAACATGAAATGAGACCTCCCCTGACATTTACCTACCTAGCCTAACATGTTGGCAAAGTCCATTTGGCCCCACAAACTATGGAATGCAAAATGTCACTCCTAGCACCTTTCCACTACATGAAACTAAAGCATTTTAAAAGAATGCATTTAATTTTGGCATGGTCAAATGGACTGGAGTTGACCAAAAATGAGAGAGGTTATTGTCGATGGACCCCACATGCACCTATAGGTCTAAATGAAATGTTCCTAGCTACCACAAATTTTGAGAACTGCTCTATCAAAGTTTGGCAGTTTTTCCATCTTGGGGATCTTAAGGGACTTTGTTGGTAGCTTGCTGCCCCAAACGATTGAGGTTCTTAGCACATGAAATGAGACCTCACTTGGAATTTACCCACCCACCCTGATGCATTAGTAGAGTCCATTCGGTCCAACAACCTATGGAATGCAAAATGTCACTACCAACACCTTTCCACTACATGAAACTAAAGCATTTTGCAAGAATGCATTTGATTTTGGCACAGTCAAACAAACTGGAGTTGACCAAAAGAGAGAGAGAGGTTATTGTACATAGACCCCACATGCACCTAAAGGTCCAAACAAAATGTTCCAAGCTACCACGAATTCTGAGAACTGCTCTGTCAAAGTCTGGCAATTTTTGTGTCTTAGGAATCTTATGGGACTTTGCTGGTAGCTTGCTGCCCCAAATGATTGGGGTGCTTGGCACATGTAACAAGACCTCCCCTGGCATTTACCCACCCACCCTAATGTGTTGGTGAAGTCTGTTTAGTCCCATGACATCCTTTAGCCTTCCAAAACTTCCAACAACAACCACAACTCATCAATCAACATCAACATGACCTTAACACCATATTTTGTGATCAACATCAACATCATGAGGACATTGAAGAAATATTTGACACATGAAGACACTGAGAAGACTAAATTCATGGAGCATAAAGAAGCCTAAAGACATGAACAAACTCCTATCATGAGGAAGAACCACAACCAAATCCAACTCCTGAAAGCATGACATGTTATGATGAAGAACCACAACCAAATCCATTGATCCAATGGCATGAACCAATGACATAAGAAACTATGTCCTACTATTGTAACATGATAAACATGAATGTTATGAACTAACATCCAAACCATGTGACATCAATCTTGATATGACATGAGTGAACAAGATTAAGACCAATAAGGATCAACTTCATCCATCACTTAGATCTAACCCCATGAAGCATAACATGATGATGATGCAAACATCAAATGTATATCATAGAATATAAATCAAATCAATCATGAGGGCTTTACTGCTCAAGTTCATACCACTGCTTGTCAAGTTCATACCACTACTTGAGTGAGATCTTCACTATTCAAGTTCATGCCTTGTCTTAAAGCACTACAACTCTGTGCATCACATCACATACTCTAAGAAGAAGCAAGTGTCTTTATATCACAAAACCCAACAACATATCATGAAAGCATAATGGTATCATCAAACAATAGACTATAGCTCTCTGCAAAGTCGACGACTGAAACAATGCTACCAAGTGAAAATGTGTCCTTGCATAAGTTGAATTGCAAGTCCAACCACCGAGCTCTATGGCTATACCTTACATACTCATACACTATACTGTCATGAAATGTAGACATAAACTGATACAATGGAATCTTTTGAATAACCAATTCACACCTCTTTGCTTCTTTACCATTTTTTGTATTGTAGGCCACTATTTTATACTTGCCAAACTCTACTAGGTCATTTCTAACCACATGTGTGCTTTCCATATGTTCACATATTGGCATATGTTTCAAGCCACTTCAATGCTGACAGGTGCCATCCAAGCACAATTTCTTGTAGAATATTTGACCTTCCTCTCTATCACATAAAATTATTGATATGAAGTCACTTGAAGTAGTTGGTGGGGCACGTATGCCACAATCCTACAAAACATTGTTAGTATGCAAATCTAAACATATAGACTGATAAACATCAAAATGGTTAGAAAATACAATATGTAATCTACAACAAGTAGTGTGTGTGTGATTTATTTTGATATAAAAAGAGTTTGGCATTTCAAAATGTCTTTTAGAAATTTTAATTTGAGGATACATCTCTAGAAATTTACCAAAAAACTATGTTTGAGTCATATCCAAAAAATGCTTTGGATGTGGCTCATGGTTTTGACTATGGATTCTCGTTCTCAGCACATCCCTTTGATTCGGAGATACCCTTGTGTAATTCTTCCGAAAGACTTCAATTAGTAATCTCAAAGCTTCAACAACAACTTTGTCTTTCTGTGGGAGTCTCCCAGAGAATGCCCACAATTCATTAGTGTTTGGGTCCTCAACTCTTTCACGTCTTCTAATGGCTCTCATTAGAGTTTTTCTACTTATTTTCAATGCTTGACTTGTCTTTCTAATAAGGTGAGATTTCTTTGTTTGTTGGCTTACTGTTGTCAATGTAATGACATGTCATGTGACATTACTATCCTTGGTGCATGAGGTGAAACCCACACTCTCATATGCACTCATTAGATTCTTGACAATTAATTTTTCACTTGAGGCATTCGATGTTCTTAGGCCAAGAATCTTCATAGTGGGCCTAAATTTTAGATTTTTCATCAATTTAACAAAGAGTTGACATCTTTCAGTTTCATTTAAAATCTCAAAGAATAATTTACGTATCTTATTCGCATATCTTTGGCAAGTGCGCATGGGAATCTTAGCCTACATGGGCTTTAATGCATTCTCATCAATATCAATTAGAAACTTAGGCTTCCTATGCAAAATTCTAGGAGGCATTTTAATTGGTAAAGTAGACTCAACATTAGGAATTTATTCAATATTTACTTGAGATGGGATAGATGACATACCTTCAATTCGAGGTGAAACAGATGAAAATGACATGTACCTTCAATTTGACGTGTGAATGATGGCATGCCACCAACTTGAGAATAAAATGTAGTTATACCTTCTACTTCACCTGTGAAAGATGGATTGTTTCCAATTCGAGAAGATAATAATGGTGTTCCTTTTGTATGCACCAGAATATAGATTTTTGCAAAAAGATTTGAAACTATTACAAACCCTAAAATCTATATTCAAAGCAATAGAAAAGATTAATTATAAAACTATAGAAACCACATACAAATAAATGTTACCGAATTCATTTAAATGTGGTTGCTCAAGATTTTTGCATAACTCCAATGTCAATTTTGCTGGGGTGAAAATGGAAAATGAGACAGGGTTTTATAAAAGGTGGTGAAAATTGATTTGGGAAGTTGAATGGGTTTTGAACGGAATGGTGGGTATTTTACGGGTTTTGGTTTTTGATTTAGGTTAATGTGTGATAAATAATAAATTAAATTTGTTGAGTTTAATTTATTATTTATGGGAAGATAAAAAAGGTGAGATTTAATTAATTTTAATTAATTAAATCCCATATGAGGTTTAAAGAATAAATGAAGGATAAATTGGGATTATTGAAGGATAGGTAGAAACAATTATGGATTAATTAAGGATAAATAGGGATTTGATCGGCGGTCAAATTTTGATGCCTACATTTTGCCCCTCTTTGAGACGATGTTGCGAAGCAATGTTGTTTCAAAGAAGAATAAAACATAGGTTTTTGATTCAGATTTTGGGTAGGCTGGGGATCACATGGGGCTCATAAAAATGAATCATTGGTAGATAATGCCGCCTCAAGAGGATATGCAGGGATGAAGGACATGGATAGGCTCTTGAAAAATGAAATGAAGGGAAGGAGGTGGAGTTATGATGATTACACTTTGAGCAACCTGATGTTTGATATAGCACCTAACAATATACAGCAAGGTATAAAGACCAAGGTGACGATGTGTCCTGTGCCCCAGCGTAATATAACCTTGTCTAAAATATGAAGAAGGAAACTTAGAGTATTGACGTCCCAAGGTACAAAAGGTAAGATTTTACCTTAGATGCAAAGGATAATGCAAAAATCTATCCCAACATACACAAGATATGAATATTAGCTGGAATGATACAGATGTGATTCAAATGCAAGATGAAATGATCACACACACAAGAAAGCAAACAAGCATGCACAAATGATTAAAAAAAAAACAAGGTATTGCCTGTGTCAAGCTAAAAAACTGATGATCAATTGGATTGATTGATACTAATAATGATTGATGATTGATTGATAGTGTTGTTGATGTGGGAATGATTTATCCTGAGAACAACCTGAGGATTGATGATTGAGTGATAGCGTTGTTGATGTGGGAACGATTTATCCCGAGAATAATGTGAGGATTGTGTTGTTGATATGGGAATGATATATCCTGAGAATAATACTAGGATTGGGAATGATATATCCCATTGATGATGATTGATCAGGCTCGCAACAAGGCTAGGAACAAGACCATTTATGTGATTGGATAATTTGACCTGATTGATTGACATTGATTGGTATGGAAGAACACTTGCATTTGATTGATTTGATTGGTTGAGTTGATGGATTGATTGATTTAATGATTGGAGAATTGATTGGAAGAATTGATTTGATTGGAATGATTTGATTGAATTGGATGTGATTTGAAGAGTTTGAGGCAATGAATTGATTTTATTGTAGGGATTTTTGTTGGATATTTGATTTTTTTGGCTTTTCAAATGTTATGACTTTTTGGATTTTTAGCATGAGATTGTGTGTAGATAGCCTTTGGATAGATACCAATGACAAGGGAAAACCAAACCAAAAGGCAAGGATCAATAATGAATGGGGATGAACAATAGTGAATGGGATAGATAAAAGAATTGAATGGATAGATAAGAGGATGTGTGATAGGATCAAAGTAGGATTAAAAAGATTGGTAATGGGATAAATGTAGGATTGGATGGGTGGATAAAAGGATGGACAATAGGATAAAGGTAGGAAGGATACTAGGAATGGTGATAAGATAAATCTAGGAGTATGGATGGATATAAGGAGTGGTGATAGGATAAAGGTAGCATGTGGATACTAGGAGGAGTGATAGAAGGATAATGGATGGGAGATATATGATAGATGGATGAAAGGAACCAAGGATGTGATCTCTAGGGACTACATTGCATAGGAATAACCTTCCCCCACTCTAGATATTATACCAAAGGATTTAACAAGGTGATTCTGATTAGGATGCATGATAGGGATAATGGTTGGAAGGGATGAATGGACTAAGGATGTAGATGGATGTATGGAGGATATTCTTAAAATTGGATGGGTAGATATTTGGAGTTATGACAAAAGGTGTCAAAAGCATTTTTCAACAACTTACCCCTAGCCTCATTAAGATCAAAAAGGAGGAAGGGAAGATGGATGGTGCAATGAGGAAGGTGTAATAGATCTGATGGGTAAGGATGTCAAGATATGATGGAAAATGATAGGATAGGATATGAGATGGGATAGATGTGACAACATGCCCCCAAGTGTAAAGCACATAGATAATCACCTACACATGATGCCTATTTGCCAGGTTTTCATCATGGTGCTTATCCAAGCACCTGTTTACCAGGTTTTCACCATTGGACGAAGGATTTATCTTTATAATTTTGATTTTTTTTACTTTGGTAGGGAATAGGATGGAATAGATAGAAACTCAAGATTTTGTTCACATAGCAAGGTGGTTGTTCCATTAGAGATGGACGTCATCGTACATGGACCATGTCAAATGTCATTATGCTCAGAAATGTTGGTACACAATTGCATGAAAGAGATACAACTTAAATGGATAGTGTATTTTGATGTTGAATATGAAAGGTTCATTCAAGGATGGAAAGGGGATAGTGGATTATGATGCAGATTATGGATGGAAGGATATGGGATAGTGGGATATGATGCAGATTATGGATGGAAGGATAGGGGATAGTGGGATATGATGTAGATTATGGATGAATTTATGCACAAGGATGTATGGAAGTTTTATTCAAAAGCATGGACCATAGGATTATGATGGAATAAATAAGTAGGATAGTAGATGGGAGATGGGGAGATGGAGGTATGTTGAAATGTTGTGGAGTGGAAGGAATCGGTTGCACACACCGAAATGGATTTTGAAGCTTAGAAGGGGGATTTGGGAGTAATGGAGATGTTATCTTAGGGATTTGCCTATTTAGGTCTTTAGGAACCCAAATGGACTTATGAATTTTAGGATTTTGTGATAGGGAGAGGGATGTTTGGGATTTTAGGATTGTCGATGCTCCATTTGAACTAGATGCTTTTTGCTTGGGGACCCAAACCATTTTGGTTTTGAAATTATCTTTTTGAGATGTGAACCTGGGTAGCATTTTTGAATTTTGATTTTGCTTTGATTCTTTACATCGGTGCCCTGTGGCATGAAGATTATTAGAATATTTGTCTTTATGGATAGAGACATCCAAATTTTTTTTTTTGAATTCCATAGGGGTGTTTAGGATAGCTTCATGTTTATTCAATGTGTGCATTTTTTGATCATGATTAGGAATTGTAGGGGATTTATGGGAACGGGATGTATGAATGGAGGGATTAATGGATTTGTGGCTAAAGTGATAAGAGCATGTGAGGATGGGAATATTAGGAGTTGGAAGAAGGGGAGGTAAAGTAGATGGAGGGATGTTATGAGTTGGAAGAAGTGGAGGTAAAGTGGATGGATGAAGATGAATGGTCACATGCTTTTTGGGTTTGTAGGATGATGGAGGAGGAATGGAAACATATGTTTTATGGGTGCGATGAGGTGCACCTAGGTTGGGCTTAGATGAAGTGGATTTAGGAGGTGGAAATGTGGTACCAACATCTTGATATTGCTTACCTTGGGGTGTATATCCAAGGCCATATGAGCATGGAGGGACTTTGACATGAATAGGCTCCAAAATACCTTGTTCATGAAGGCCTAAGCCTTTACCTTGATAGTTCATGTTTTTGAGTATGTGATGGACGATGGGACAAGGTGTGCTTTGGGAACTAGACTTGAGCTCATTATTGGATGGAGAAGTGGTAGACAATGGTCTCTACTCTCCTAGTGAAGATCATTCATTTAAGAAGGAAGTAAGACCAATAAGACATGATGGTGGATTTGAAATGGGATCAACATGAGATGGTGAAGGAGTAATAGGATCTTGATTAACATCATTATGCTCATGAAGATTCAATGTATTTGTTTGATTATCAATGTCCTTGTGGGGACCAAGTGTCTCATCAAGGGAAGTGGATATTATGGGATGATGGAAAGGAGTGGTGGAGGTTTCTTGAACATGGATAGTGTTGGGACATGAGTGGAAGGAGTGAGAAGCTCTTGATCACAGATAATATATTGATCATAGAAAAGATATAGGTTATGAATAGGTTGAAAGGAAGGGTTTGGGTCTTGATTTGGTAAGAAGCAAGGTTGATCATGCTTTATATTTGACTCTTGACATAAATCTTGAGTTCAGATAGGAATGGAGGTTTCTTGGATAGATTCAATGTATGATGGAGAGTAAATTGGGCTTATAGTAGGTGGATCTTTGAGAACATTTGAAGGTTCTTGCATACTTTCAAGGATAGGAATTTGATGGCATGAGGGTGGTAGTTGATTCCTTGCTAGTATCTAATGGATCACATCCTTCATTAGTATATGGGTAAATGGACAATATAATGGATGGATAATGAGAGAGGAAGTTGTAGGATGAGAATGTAATGGAGGGATAATGGGATTAGGTATGATAGGAGTGGGATTAGGATCGGGTGGATGGACAAGAGGATTGGATATAATAGGATTGGGATTTGGGTTAGGTGCGAGGATGATAGGATTGGCTGTGATAGGATCAAGACTTGGATTGGGCTTTAGTTGATGCATCATAGCATTGGGTTTAGGTGGAAAAAATGATGGTTTAGACTTTAAGGGTGTTTAAGATTGGGTTAATGGATTAGGATTTGGAAGGTTGGAAGGATTATATGATGGAGGTTCCATAGGGATGGATGGATGAGGAGGACCAGTGGATGGATTGGTGTATGAATCCAAACTTGAGGTGGTATCTCCCTTGTCAAGAGTATCATTAAGATGACTTGAGAATTCTTGATCTTTATGCAAGGAGGGATTAGTTCTAGTATGCTCATGTTGTGGAGGATTTTGAGATGGATATTGAGGAATATTCATGAGATTGGTTGATGTGAAGGGACTAGGTTGGCATGATAATGGGGGTGACTCATAGAATTTAGGTTGAATTTGTTGATGTTGTATGGATGATGGTGGTGGAGGTAAAGAAGGAATTGATGAATTAGAAGGTTGGGGTACCAATTGATTAGGATTGAAATTAGATGGAATTTGTTGTTTTTGTATGGATAAAGGTATGGTGGATGATGTATTAAATGAAGGTTGTGGTTTTTGGGCTAAGATTTGTTGTTGTTGAAGGAGGGCTTGTTTTTTTTGCATTTGTTGTTTAAGATATAAGGTGAGGGGACTTGGTATGTGTGAAGATGAAGCATGGGTAGGGATTTGTACCTATGAGGTTTGAGGTAAAGTTATTGTTGAATAGGTTTCGGGTATGGATGAGTTGGGTTGATATGAGTGGTAGATTGGTTGAAATTGTGAAGATAATTGTGATAGTTGTGCCAATTGAACTCTAAGATCTACCTCTTGTTGTAGTGATTGGACGAGTTGTTGTTGTAGCTAAAGGACTTGGGGATTAATGGATGTCAAGGTTGAGACTTGGGTAGGATTATAGTTTTGTGAGGTTGAGGGCATGGAAGGAAAATCTTGGGTTGTGTTGGGATGATAAGAATGTTCTTGTGGATAATGATCATCATAGATATGTCGAAGCTCTTGTATTTCCTCATATTCTTTAGATGATAGTAATGTTGGTGGAGGCCAAAATGGGGAGATATATTGTTCATGGGTATCGAAATATGCATCATGATCTACCAAATTGTCATCATTATTAGAGCCAGGAGGGCCTCCGCAAAGTATGAGTTTTGGTTTTTGACATGTCCTAGATTTGTTGATGGTCACAACCATTTTCACGAATAAGGATTCGACTAGGTTAAGGATGGAATGTGAGTAGGACGATGATAAATGAATTAGGTGGGAAATGGATGGATCAATTGAAAGAGCTTCTTAGGATTCAAAGTGACAAGGTTCTAATTGAGATGTGACACTGAAGGATGATAGGTTCCCAATTCTGAAGGCCAAGTTAATGGTATAGAAGACAAGTTGTAGTGGTGATTAGAAAACACAATATGATGATTTGAAATGAATGGATGAAAAGAATGTCTAAGGGTGATGATCAGGCAAGCACGTGCATCAATCATACAAGACACACAACAATCAGATTGGTTGTTTTGTTTTGATGATATCTTGATGTTTTGCAAACACTTGTTAACATGCATGATCCTAGGCTAGGAAAAGATAATACTTGCTGAGTTCCCACTTGGTTTTACATAGCCAAGGACAATACTTGCTGAGTTCCCACTTGGTTTTACCCAGCCGTGCCTACTTATGGTGTATAGCTCTAGGAACTTGGGGCACAGGCTCCCCCTTATAGTGCACTCACTTCTCAGACACACTAAGCTCCAGGTCCTAGGACATGTAGATCCTAAGGTACCTTTCTATCTTTGCCATAAGCCGTGAAAATGTGTGATGGCTATCAGAGTTTCCTCTTGTATCAACAAGTAGAGGATTTTTGGCCACTAAACAAAAGGGTTCTAGTGAATATCTGGGGGACCAACACATTACGAGCATCTAGAAAGCCACTAAAGGCTTTGACTAACCCTACTAGGAGTTTAATATCCACAAAGGTATGCCTCCTTTCGAGATAGAACTGTACGGTAAGCGCTAATACTAGTTAGACTTGGCTTTCACCTTATCCTTAATTTATATAGCGGACAAGACGAAAGTACCGCTTGGGGATGCAAATGAATTCTCCTTGTGGATGTGTCTCAAGAGTAGGCCCACTCTAAAGGTTAACAAAAGCAAGGAAACATGTTGTTTTTGATCTCCTAGATCGCACGAAATGCAATGAGAGATCATACACAATGCCTTTGCCTCACACTCAAATGGGGTTCATTTTAATTCCAAATCCAAATGTGTGGGTGGTTCTACAAAATGTTAAAGGAATGCTTTTAATTCTCAATATTGTCGAATGGTGCAAGAGAAGAGCATACCCATTCAATGACAAAATTGCAAGCCACAAGACATCACAAACACTTGTTAATTTTAACCCTTGCTTATGATGAAACAAACACTTGAGTTTATTTTTAAGCCCAACAAATCCAAATGTGATCTAATCTATAAAAAAGAAAGCACAATATTTCAAGATTAGATTCTCTGACAATTGACCACTACAACACACTAATTAGTAGTTTACAAAATAGTTTTTGATAGATGTAAGGTTGCAATGAAAACATTAGGCCATGAATGATTCGTTGCAAAGCTCTCTGAATTCCCTTTCCAATGCCATTAGTAACATTTGCATACAAACACTCCCATAATTCATGGCATTACCATTAGTAACATTTGCATACAAACACTCCTATGATGGTTAGATTTAATGCCCAGGGATGATAATGCCAATAATGTTTTAAAGAAGAAACTGTGGTTCTATCAATGACCAAAACTTCTCAAGTTGTTCCTCATTTCAAATGGCAATAGAATCCTATGAATGATGATTAATGGAATATTATATGCATCATCTCATAACATTCTAGTGCATGAAAAATTGTCTCACGCCACAGAAGAAATTTACACCAGAAATTTTAGTGATGATGGGAGACAGAACCACAGACATATATCCACAAAAGAGGAAGCTTACAGAAGGCATGTGGACTATGAACTATGGAAAATTGATAGATAAGGCATGCAAAAAATTTGAAGTGATCGATAAAGCACACTGCAATTGTTTGTTTATTTCCACGCCATTTTACTAATAGTACAATGGTTCAATGAACATGCGGATAAGAACAAGCAAAGGAGTTCAAAGAATATACCGATATAAGCAGACAATGACTCCAATGGAATTTCTTGACATGAGACAATTTTCCTAGCACTATAATGCTCGATAAAAAAAAAATGCCGAATAAGAACAACCGAGAAGTTAATTTTTTTTTTGTAGCTTGAGAACAATGAATAAGCAATGAGAAATAGACAAGGTTTAGAAAGGTTTATTGATGTGAATTCTTGTATACATCTTGCGATAGTTTTCAAAACCCTCTAATGCTCCAATATAGAAGCCTATCAGCTTAGGACCTGTAGAAGAAATACACTGATAGGAATAAATGAGTTTTACTTAATGAAATTACAGCAAACACATTTTAGTTTTTGTGCTGCAAAAAACAAACATATATTGTTCGCGCTTCTTTCCAGCTTAACTCAAAATCTTCCAATTTGATATGATCGCCCTAGTTATTTATTTTCACTATTCCAGCATGACAACAACCGATGAGTTTAGAAATATCTTTTTAGCATTATTTATGTATGGCATTAGATAATGAGTAAAGGAATAAAATTTTTCCAGCGTGGAGACATTTTATCGAGCACTGTAATGCTTACATATAAAAGCTTATCCCTACAAAAACCATAAATACAGAAGGCAGTTAGGGTATGTTTCAAGAGTATTTTTAAAGAGGTGCCAAACAATAACTGTTAATCTTGCAGTTTTAAGTGTATTCTACTAGGGTTAGAGAAGTTATGTCACAGTAAAGGAATATGCCGATAATAATAGCTAACAAGTTTAGTGAATCTACCAGCATTAGGCTCTTACCGTACGGCGTGAGACAATTCCCCAAGCACAGCAGGAATTCTTTTAAGATGCTTCAAATAAAAATTTCAGAATTGACTTCTTTTTAAGGCATAAGAACAACCAACCAATTTAAAAATATGAATTCTTAACACATATAAAATCTTCTCAAGGAATATGCAATTAAGAACCACCATCGAGTTTAGCACCTGAACTCAGACACCGAAAATCTATCTCACACTGTATAAAAGCTTTTGTTTATAAAACTTTCCATTCCAATGAATAATGAGGAGGATGAGGAAAGAGACATGATATAAAGATAGATTACAATCTAGGATTCAAGAAGCCGCAAAGGATTGTTGACAATGAAGACAATTACAGAAAATGAGAACATGACTAAATTATTTCTCCGAATAGAAATGACGCCTTTTCCATTAAAACCCCAGATGTCGTGGTTCTAACCTATGCGGATGTTACGCAAGAAGAGGCCCATTTTCAGAAACTAGTTTGGAGAAAAACTAATCTTTCAGGGCTCATCAAGAAACCTACACAAATACAACCAAAATGCTTTGCAACACAAACAAATCGATTAGAATAGGGCATGTTCACGTTAGGTTCACCATTGTATGCACCATAATATGGATTTTTGCAAAAAGATTTGAAACTATTAAAAACACTAAAATCTATAGTCAGAGCAACAGAAAAGATTAATTATAAAACTATAGAAACCACATACAAATAAATGTTACCAAATTCGTTTAAATGTGGTTGCTCAATATTTTTGCATAACTCCAATGTCAATTTTGCGAGGGTGAAAATGGAAAATGAGACAGGGTCTTATAAAAGTTGGTGAAAATTGGTTTGGAAGTTGAATGGGTAAAAGTTAGTTGAATAGGTTTTGAATGGAATGGTAGGTATTTTACAGGTTTTGGTTTTTGATTTAGGTTAATGTGTGGTAAATAATAAATTAAATTTGTTGAGTTTAATTTATTATTTATGGGAAGATAAAAAAGGTGAGATGTAATTAATTTTAATTAATTAAATCCCATATGAGGTTTAAAGAATAAATTGGGATAATTGAAGGATAGGTAGAAATAATTATGGATTAATTAAGGATAAATAGGGATTTGATCGGTGGTCAAATTTTGATGCCTACACCTTCAACTTGACCTGTGGATGATTGAGTGCCTCTAATTTAGAGATTTACTTTCCTCATTGCATGGATGTTTTGCATTCATTCCCTTTGTGCCTCCAATTCCATATCTCTCTTAGCTTCATTAGACGAGTCGTGTTCCTCTTTAATTGGCAATGGTGGAATGTCTTCTTATATGGTTGATAATTTCCCACTTTCCCAAATTCACCTAATTCTTTTTCTTTTCCCTTCATTCTTAGCTTCACGCTCTTTTGGTGTTAGATTCTTTACTCATTTCCTCGGCATGATGAATAAGACAATGATAGTTAGAACCTTTATAATGACAATAAATAATGGTCACAATGAAAAAATACAAAATAAGTTATCATGTTTGCTGATTTGTATCACTTTAGGAGCTCTAATTTTTTGAAATTCATCGCTTTCCTTGTTTATTAAGATATGATAGAACATGATCAAAGTCATCATAAATAGCACATAAATCATTAAAAGATATGATAGACCAAAAAACTGTCCCAAAAAGCACTCAAATTCCTTGAATTGACAACATCAAGATCATGAGAAAACTCCCCTAATTATTGCTTATGTTCATGTGTGAGGATTTCCTAGGCTAGGGAAGTATCATGGAGGTCTCTAAAATACTTTTGAACTCATCCAAATGCACAAATATCATGCACCTCCCCTTGTGGTGAAAGACTACCTTGATTTATAAACATTTTCTCAACCAAATCAACAACTTGTTCTTCATGTTCATGTCTGTTGTAGGTTTGATAAAGGTCATTTTTATGATGCCAAGGTTGTCCTAGACATGCATAAGGTTCATAACTTCTGAAATATCAATCTGTAGTTCATTTTTGACCAATGAAAAAAGTTATAACTGTTGTCCCAAAGTCTAGAGGAAGACGTGTGAAGACAAAAATCATGACTTGAATGAATCCCTTTGCACGTAGTTTCAAATCGGGCATGGAGTTTACCTTCTTGGACCATGGTAGATGTTGTGATGACTATTTTTAAGCTTCAAACCACCTTCACATACCTTATAACTAGCTGGGTATGGTAGTCTTCCAAGATGGAAATGATGCCACGGATGTCTCTAAACTTATGATAGTCCTATTGTTGATTTATTTGTGACAGTCTTCACGGGCAGTCTACATGGTATTTTGCATACTAATTCAGCTATCAAAACTGTTCTTGTGATGAGAGGACCATGAGTTAGGTGTATGAACAATCCCCAAACAATAAAGGTAAAAAATTCAAATGCAAATGTTTTCAAACCCATCTTAAGGAGCGCCAATGCCTATTGAGATGTCATGATCCATGTCATGTAAGGGACTAAGAGCTGATGAAAAAGTAATATAATGGGACTACCATAATGTAAGGGCTTCTAACTAATGAATCTAATCCTAATAATCTAAGGCATGTAGGAACTACCTCCAAAATGTCATTTAACCTTCTAAACTATACCTAACTTATGATAACATCAATACAACACATGACTTGCAATTGAATCTAAGTAGACAAATGCAAAGCATAAACTCTCATGATGACCAATACAAAATGATGCTTATCTTTGATTAGGAGATACTTATCATGATGCCATGGGTGATCTTTAGTTAGGAGATGTTTATCATGATGTCATCGGCAACTTTAAGTCACTTTTAGTGGATGTTGAAGTCATGTAGAGCTCTTAGTTCCTACTTTGTGTGAGCATTAAGAGTTGACATTGTTTGATTGTGCTATTTATAACAGTCATAAATGACTGATCAGCATTAAGAAATGACAATTTCAAAGGCTTATAACCACATTTGTACTAATGATCACACTTTGTAACTTTAATAACATCAAGATAGTCCTTTGAAACTTGCCTAGCAACCTAAAATATGACCCTAGCATAATATGGACTATCACTAATGACTATACTATTGGGCATAACATTCATATGGTAACCAATTTTCCATATGGAAGACTTGAGGGAAAATCTTCCTAGTAACATAATTTGGTGTTATTATGTGGAAGCCATGATTGGAAAAATTATATATACAGATTAGAATTGTCAAGCACCTTAAATGGACTATCAACACAACTAGGACTATCATGACAGTCAATAGGAACATCAAACAAGGTATGAAGATAATTTGATATCTTGTTACTTGGTGTAAAGGAGGGTTTTTATAGGAATAACAAGGTGCAGAAATTTAGGGCACAATTTTGTTTCATGATGACAAGTCAAGTCCTAAACTATAATATTTTGAGGACCTAGCATAAGAGGCAATGTTGCAAGGTGGCCAAGGGATCATGAAGAGGAGTGGTCTTGCACACACACATGCAACAAAGGTAGCATAATGAGACTTCTCATGTGGGGAAAAATAGGTTGCAAGATTGACAATGAGGAGTTTGGTATTTTATGCTTCAATAGTACATGGTTGCTAGTAAAGTAGAAGCAACCAAATAAGAATGGGTCATGAAGATGAAGAGGTGGTAGTGGAAGTGTTGAATTAGTTGTGTAATGAAGGAACAATGGCATGAGGTATAATTCAAAAATCTTTGTTTTTTCACTTTGCTTGCCACATAAGGGGTTGGTATCACATATTTTGGAGTCATTCGAGGGCCCATATTCTAGACATGGATGGAGTGTTGGATAAAACACTTAGTGGATTGGTGTGTTGTCCCATGCATGTAGTTGTCATTGATTATTGATATAAGATGTAGTGTTGTTATGTCAAGAGGAATATTAAGTACATAACCATATATATCTTGTTGAGATCATCTTAATTATGTTGGACTATTATTATAACCTAGGATTCCAAGTTGGCAAAGGAGATTTGTTGTCAATTATGAGCTACGATTGTCATAATCATAGGAGGCATTGTCATAAAGGGAGTTATGTAGGATGAAATGTTGTTTGGGACAAACTTACGACTGTTATAGGTACTAAATGTTTGGGTAGTGAATTAGTATTTAATTATCAAACTACTTGTACCAAAATTAGGGAGAATTAATGACATTGAATGAAGATGGTGGAGATTGGTGGTGGTTACTCTTATGAGGAACAAAATTGAAAATAAAGAGATTACTCTTAGGAGAGAAAGATGAAGAGCAATATGAGTGTCAAATTTAGAAAACTTGATGTGAGATCTCTAAATAAGGATAGAATTTATTGAGAACACTTAGGACTGTTATAGGCACTAAATGTTTGGATAGTTAAAGGGCAGGCTTATCAATGAAAGAATAATCAATCCTAAAACTTCTCTTAACTATTATGACAATGACACCCATGTGCTATGTGACATTATGCATAAGGATTATTAGGGTCAAATATAAACAAAATATGCAAGAGGCTCTAACTACCCTATTCATAAGGTAAGAGATGACAACATAATGAGAAGGACTGATCTTATATATAGATTAGAATTGTCAAACACCTTAAAGACATAAAGAACATAAGAACATAAATAACATAAAGACATAAAGAACATAAGAACATAAAGAACATAAAGAACATAAGAACATAAAGAACATAAGAACATAAAGACATAAAGACATAAAGACATAAAGAACATAAGAACATATATAATTGAATTAAAATGGATATAAAGAACATACCTTAGACTTTGATATTGGAGTTGACCAATTCTTCAAATTTTGGCTTCAAAATCCTCAAATTATTCTTTTTAACAAGTCTGATTATGAATTCTATATAACTCTAAAATACGATTAGTGAAATTTATGGGAAAAAAACATATATCATCAAATTCAACCTATATATCAATGGTAATTAGCTTTGAAACGATATCACACATGAAACATGAAACTTTACATTTAAATAATCTAATTTTTTCCAAAAAAATACAAAATCAGTTATTCTATGTTGAAAAAACAAAAAAGGTGGTGGATTGATCCAAAAATGATTTTTAATATGTCAAAGAACACGCAAAAGCATTTTTTTATCCAATATACCGCATGAAAAGTAGGAATAATAGGCATGTGGGGTCTGAATCATGAATCCCACATACTTTTTGTCCATTTTTTTGCTTTCCATAATTCTGGGGAGCATAAAAATAATAAGCTTCATATATAGAGAGTTAGGGAGACATAGAAAGGGCGAGTGGGAGAGGGATAAATAGAGACAGATAGAGAGAGGGAGATGTTGAGAGATAGATAAAGGGGTCTAGATAGAAGGAGAAAGATAGATAAAGAGGGAGATAGAGATAGATATATAGAGAGGGTTGATATAGGGAGATAGAGAGTGGGGGAGAGATGGATAGGGAAATATAAAGAGAGGTAGAGAGGGATATATTAAGAGATAGGGTTATGGGGAGAGATAGAGATAGGGAAAGAGATGGAGAGATGTCCAGAGACATACATGGAGAGACATTTCAAGAGGTAGAGGGATGGGGAGAGAGATAGAGAGGAGGAGAGACATAGAGAGGGAGGGAGAGATGCAAAGAGGGATAGATTAAGAGATAGGGAAAGAGATCAAGAGATGTGGATAGAGACATAGGGAGATAGATTTGAGGTTGAGGGATTGAGAGAATGATAGAGAGGGGGAGTGAGATCTAGTGAGGGAGGGAGAGATAGAAAGTTATAGTTAGAGAGAGGGGATCGATAGAGAGAGCAACACTGAACCCATAAACACTAAACCCTTACCCCTAAACCCTAAACACAAGCAACCCTAAACCCTAAACTTGAGCATCCCTAAACTCCTAAACCCTAACCCCTAAATCCTAAACCCTAAACTTGAGAAACTCTAAACTCATAAACATCAAATAATGCCCCTGACCCCTAAACCCTTAACTCAAGAAACCAAGCTAAACCCTTAAATATATAGTTTGATCTAGGGGATGATGGAGGATCAATGGGAAATGGATGTAGAATTCTTGGATCTTGATTATCATTATCCTCTGATGGATGAACTATTTGATAGGATCCAAGTTATTTGTTTGATTATCTATGTTTTCTTGCCTGAACCAATGTGTCACATCATGGGATATTGATGAATGATGAATAGCACTAGTGGGATGATGTATAGGGCTAATGGAATAATGTATAGGAGTGATGTGGGTTACTTGCTCATGGATAAGATCTTGATCATATATAATATCTTGATCACACGGAGGATAAGCATGGATAGCGCAATATTAGATATGGATAGGGTAAGTGGGGATGCATTAATATTCATTGGATTGGGGAGTAAGAAGTGGTCATGGGGTTTCACTAGGAGATTTTGGAGGATCAATGATGGGATCAATGTAGATGGGTTGACCATGAGATGGTAAGGGATTCGGGACATGGGATTAGATGCGATGTTTGGATTTTGATTAGGATGGGTGGTTAGTGTTTCCACATGATTTGGACTAGGCTCTTAACATGGCTATTGGGTTTCTTAGATGGATGTGATGGGTTCTTCAATGGGATCAATAATCTTTGGACGTTTGACAACATGGTTACATGATGGGGTTTGAATTGGACTTATGGAAGGAGACTGTTCAATGAAATGGATAGACATAGGAGTGGATGATGGTTTTGGAGTGGTAGACATGTTATTAGGAGGTTCTTTGTTACTTGCTCAAGGATAGGAATTTGAGTACATGATGTTTTTCTAAGATTCCTTACCAATAGTCCTTGGGTGACATCCTTCATGGCTTCATGGGTTGATGGACTAGGATATTTATATAGTTGATGGAAAATGATGGAAGATGTTGTGGGGTTAGGATTAGGATCGAGTGAATTGATATAAGAGGGGATGGATTAGGATTGGGAGTGTTAGAGAGGGATGAAATTGGATCAGTGAATTTGGATGGCTCCATATCTTTGCTTTTATTTTTGGATTTTATAAAGAGTCTTTGGAGAATATATCGTTGATGGATGATACAGATTGATGGATTAGAAGATGGGTGGACTAATGGGTTGGGATTAGGAGGATTAGAGGGAAATTATAAAATAATTCCCCTTTAACCCTAAACATGAGCAACCTTAGAAACTCATAAACCCTAAATAATGCCCCTAAAGTCTGAGCAACCCTAAACTTATAAACCCTAAATAATGCCCCTAAACTTGAGCAACCCTAAACCCCTTTCTCTCTTCTCCCAAAATCCCCAAACCCTAAATTATAATGCTCCTAAAACCTAACCCCTAAATCATAAACTCAAGAAACCCTAAACCCCTACACCCTAAATAATTCCCCTAAACCCTAAATTGAAGCAACCCTAAACTCATAAACCTGACCAACCCTCTCTTTCTCTCCAAAACAAGAAAACTAGGACTCTCTCTCTCTCTCTCTCTCTCTCTCTCTCCCCCTCCATATCCATCCTCTCTCCCTCTGCCTCTCTCTCTTCTCCCTTGTTGGCAAAGAACATGGAAAGAAGAAAACTAGGGTCCATGCAAAGAGGGATGAGGATATAAATTGGGATGATGAAATAGAAACAAGATAATTTATGAAATTTCATTGAATGGGAAGAATGATGCAGAAATGTAGAGAGGGGAGGGAAGTAAAGAGTGAGTGAGAGAGAGGGTAGGAGGTAGAGACAGGAGAGAAGTAGAGAGTGTGAGAGGGTAGGAGGTAGATAGGGGAAGGAAGAAGAGAGTGAGAGAGAGCGTAGGGAGTAGAGAGGGGAGGGAAGTAGAGAATGAGAGAGAGGGTAGGAGGTAGAGAGGGGAGGGAAGTAGAGAGTGAGAGAGAGGGTAGGAGGTAGAGAGGGGGGGAGAAGAGAGTGAGAGAGAAGGTAAGAGGTAGAGAGGTGAGGGAAGCAAAGACTCAGAAAGAGGGTAGGAGGTAGACAAGGGAGGGAAGTAGAGAGTGAGAGAGAGTGTAATGCCCCGTCATGTAACCCCAGAGTGCTAGATAAAAAGTGCAAAAGTTACAGAACTAATTTTTTTTTTTTTTTTGAAAGCAGGATAGTGTAAAGTAGAAACTAGACATAACACATTGCATGAAATTACTCTTCTAACCACTCTAGGGCAACATAACTGCATTAATAATAGGAAATAAAACTACTGAAGCCATAACCATTATACTGCTAAAATAGATACAAATAACTTCCAATGAAGCAGAATAGATTAGCAGTACCCTGTCCATGAACACCTTGATAGACAACACTTATCAGCAAGCAAAGCGGAAATAATTTCTCTTATAAATAGGACAACAAGTGAGGTTTAGCAGATAAAACACATCAATAGTTAACAACTTGTCTCCCAAGGCGTCAAGGATGCACTACTTAACATTAAACAACATCATTACATGCATTGCTAACTAGCATCGGTAAATCATACAACTCTATAACAATAATGATTAGTAAAATACGTCTACATTCCATGCCATAACCTAGGTAATCAATTTGGATAAGGATACATGCACTTTTACCAAGTTTATACAATTGAGTACATCAACATGAGATTTACATTATCGACATCCTGATTACAACTGAATATAAACAATGAGATACAATAACTACACAAGACTAATGCATGAGCATAGGAACGGTCTTCAAAATAGGTACAAGGTCTGATGTCTAGCACACAAGGTGAGTCCTCCTCGCTCACGAACAAACAGCAAGGGAGAAAACCAATGGATCTAGCTCTTTCCACCCAACCATGTGGGACCCTAAGGCCCACCCCTCCGAGCTAGGAGTTAACATGAGGCCCCCACAAGAACAACGATCGAGTAGGTAGTGGACTAAGAACGTCACAAGACTCCAACATCACTAGCCAATCTCCCAACAACACAACATTACTTCTAGAGGCAACACATGACAACTGTCTTCATAACCGAAAATATGCATAACGGTACAAGGCATCAACCATCATGCAACCAATCACAATACAATGAATCACTCGAGCAAGGCATAGGTCCTCTTGCTCCAATATCTCAACCATAACAAGGAATTAAAACAAGCTCAACACAATAGGGGACCACAACTTACAAGAAGAGCTCGATAGTATGGGTTCAAGACCAAACAACAGGTCTAGGCAAACACATTGCAAGGCATTGACCTTCTTGCAATTATGGCAACACATAAGGCAAAGTCCCAATACATAATTCAAGGTTTCCAAACAGAGTAATACTTGGGAGATCCCTTCCATACCGATGACGACATGTCTCCATTGTCTTGACCATCACAATAGTTCAACAAACTTAGACCAGTAAGGATTGCAACATTCATGAAGGACTTAATCACTACCCCAATATGCATTCACAAGATACCATGCGCATGAACACAAAATTACAACCTAGGCCTCTGGAACCAAAACACTCTATTAACTTGCACAAGGAGTCTCATTAAGACCAATCAATCAAACATATGATCAAACTTGTTTTCTTGATGTAACTGAGTTCACATACACCCTTTATCTTAGCAACTCTTAATATCAACTTAATTAATAACTTTTACAAGGAGAACATAACAAATTCACTGACGGATTAATATAATTAACATTCGACCAGAACTGACTTGAAATGGAAATCTTCACTACATAATAAATATCTATTTAATAACCTCATACAAGGTTTAAATAACTGCATCAAGGTAATTAAAAGACATATAACGATATGCAAATTTTTCCGTATGAGAGATAAATACTACTACTAATAATAATAAAATAATAATAATGATAACAAAATCCTATATTTATTCACAAGGAAGACTTTAACATAATAATAATATATTTATTTAACATAGTGCATTCTCGATTATATCCTTGAAAACAAGGAAGAACCAATTCCAAATTTACATTACGATTCCTTACTATTGACTTAGATTAATTAGAATGCGAGGGTAGGATAATCACCGCTTATCAATTTGCAAAACTATAATACCAATAGTGTAAATTGAGTAAATACTTACTTACCATTTAATTCCCATCCAAAATGAATAGAACCATTACTCTACCCTAATTAGCAAGGAAGGCCTTTAATATTAAAATAAGATTGTATTCTTGTTGCGAAAGGATCTATAATGACATTAAATAGCAACAAGAACTATTAATTACACCATTATGTTAAAATAACTATACGCCAATAATTTATTAAAGAAACTAATTTAATTGCTCTACAAGACTCCCTCATCATAACCTAACTAAGAAGACCATCATTGCCATTGATACAAATCAATTAAATTCAATAGTTACAATGAAGTCTAATTCAACTCTTGCGGGGGAGGGGGAATTACTAACAAGTGGTTTGACAACTACGAATTAATTTACAACTACATTTTATTATTACTCAATTTAATAACTCCAATATATATACATTCCCTAAATATCTTCCTTTTTAACTACAAATTATCTTCTAAAGGAATATGCATTCATTCTCTTCGTCTAAGGAAACATTAAAATAAATTGCAATCATCAAATCTCCTTCTGGCAACTGCAGCTAAACTAAGGATGCTGTGAGGTAAGGCCTATAATTTTGACAGCCAGATCGTGGCCTGTAGTGAATGAGAGATCTGGTCTAATTCTAAAATAATCAAACTATCCCAAAAAGGCAAGAAGATAGTGCAATAATTAGAAATGATGACAAGTCATAGATTCTATTAGCTATAATTTCCTCTCTATCTGGCAGAGGTTACAGCGGTGAGTGATAGTCCAATATCATAAACCTATTTAACTTTCAAGGTGAGGAAAACAATTAACTATTCCGCAAAACCTCGATTGCACCAATATAGATTAAACACTACTTTACAACAGCTCTAAATCTATCCTATAGAATTTAATTTTCCACTAAAACTTCGCTGTCCAGAAAGAACGTGACACTAGTTTGATAGCCGGCATTGATCTACAACTAAGTTTCTCTATTCCCTAATCCGATTATTCCATCTTATGAAAACACACATTTCTCACTATTCTAACACATTGTTTAACTGGCTCAAGCATGGGTTTAGTTAATAGTCAAAAGCTGACGTGGACAGATTTAAGTTGAGCACATATGATTGTTTAAACGTTTGTAAGAGCAGCTATTCCCAGGCGAACCACTGGCAGGTAACCAAGGAACAACTACTGCATCAATCTACCGCACCAAGGAGTGCACAACTAGAGATAACTGACAACAAACTATTTCTGCTAGTCCTAGGGCGAAAACTCAGGCAGCCACATCTAATCCTACGATGGCAACATTCCAAATTCCGGCACAAGGGAGGACAACTCACTGGCTGTGGCAAAAACGGCAACTTCCAAGCCAGTCAAAACCAGAAAAGACGTGGGTACACCTCAAAACGCCCAGCAAGAAGGAAAAGGCGTGGTATGAAACAGCGATTGCCTCTACAGTAAAAAGCTTCGAAGCCAAAGACGTTTTTTTTTTTTTGCTGAGCATTGGGTTTCAGTGAGATTCATAAAGTTCTATGGTCAAGGCTTGCTGTTTCTTGGCTAAAGTCTGGCTCCTATCTCTGTCATTTAACGTAGAACCAGATGGTTACACAAATTTAGCATGGGATGGCATAGAGCAGGAAGCCTCATACAAGGTACCAGTGGAAAGCAGGCGAGTGCAATGGGGTTCAGTTTTCTTTTGCAGACATAAAGAAATGGTAGCAAACAGATTTTAGCTTTTGTGCTAGAAAGACAAGGAAGCGATGCAAATACCTTTTCCATTTGAAGGACGATTTCCTCCAAGCCTTGGATCGAATCCTCAGAAGGCGATTGCTTTGTTTTCAGACTCCCGCATCTGTTGAGTGAGCTCTGGTACAGTTGACGCACAATATTGCTGAGACCCACGAGAGGTCAATGGAGCAATACCCACCATGAAGAAGTGCAGGCGGGGGGGGAAAAAGGGATCAGATTCACGGCCAGCTTCCTCAATTTCAAGCATGCCCTCCAAATAAGCAATGAAGCAAATGAATTCCTCCAGATACCCACAAGCTTAACACAAAGGGGGCCATAACGCTCGCTACAAGTAATACGGCCCTCGAAATATTCTTCCACGCGCCTTTCTGCTTTCTGCGTAATCAACCAGGCGGTGACTTGGCTTTAGAGCCTTCCTACTTTTATCTCAGCAACCTTTTAGCCGGTAACCAAAAATAGATGCCGTCATTCTCCCATTACACGAAACATATAAAACCAAAATAATAAGCCACATGGACTGATGCCATGGAATCATCAATTTCTTAAAATACAAGACTCCTCCACCGTCAAAATCAAAGTAGTGATGCCCCACGACGTGCGGCCCACCTGAGATGGTGTTTTTCTCACAGCCGGTCTCGAGTTCGAGTCTTCAGACGACCAGGCAGTGGTAGTAAAAGAAAGACCTGGTCCAATTGGACACTTCAATTCTCTTCACACCTGCTAATCTCCCATTCACCGAATCTCACAGTTTCCATTCGGAATCCAAAACAATACCAATTTTAACAACATAAGCAGGTGGGTACCGAGCGCACTTGACACAACATTTCCAAAAAATGCGAAATGTGTAAACCCCAGATCAACATTCAAATGACGAGACAAATCTGGGCAGAACAAGGCTACAAACTATTTTGGCAACACATATCAGACATTTGGGGCCAAATCAGAGGCATTACCACCATTTTTTCTCAAGGCCAAGATTGAAAATGTTGTTTCTGCAGGGCATTTTAAAACCCTAGCCTCCTACAAACTGTGTTGGTACTGCTGGAAACAAATAAAAGACATTTGAACCACCAAATCCTCAGTCTAGTGAGTCATCCAAATAGAAGATACAACAAATGCCTCCTCTCGAACAGAAACAGTGGCAAGAAAGAACCCTAGCTTGAAAAGAGAAACAAAGGCCGTCCGGGAAAATAGCACCCTAAATCGTTTTTTTTCCTCGAACCTCTCGCAAAAAAATATATATATATATATATTTTAAAACCCTAGAATAGACCCATAAACCACGGCAAAATTATTATCTTATAAATCTAATATTAACATGCATTTCAATAAACACAATTTACATTATATCAATCTATGCATTAATGAAATTTATGAACATTGCCATATACCGTTTAAACATTTACAACACTCACAAATTAGGAAATATAATTTATTTATTAATTCACATAGTACTAAATAATTATATTTTCTACATTATTTAATTCTTATTGAAACCATTAATATTTATTCAACATAATTATATTCCTAGTCAAGTAATTATATTCGAATGCATCAAAACACTGACGTAACACAGGCAACTCTGACCTTGTTAAACCTCGTGGTGGCACTAAACTTAACTGACAAGCAAGATTGGAAGACAAGACAAGACCACAATGACGGAGGCAAACAGATAACCGACACAAAAGACCAGGAACCCCATGTTAACTCTGTTCCACGAATCCATCGGCTAGGGCATGCTCAGACCTGCTAGTCCAGGTGGAGTCGATGCCCGGTACCTGCATACTGCATCAAAACAACAGGGTTGTACATATATATATGTTACCATAAACATAATGAACAGAAGTCGCAGCGTGGCAGGGTACTTGGACACAAGTAATGCCACACTGTTCCATTCAGTAACTCATCAAATAAATAACTGCATCCAATCCTAGACATACATCATAATCATGATCAAACAATACCTTAAACATAAAGTAACATTAATATGAAATCATGATCATATTAAACTGAAATTAACATCAAACCATAATATGTCCATCAACTAAGAATGCATAAGGTACAAGAGATCAAGCATCATCTAACATAATCCATATCTAGTTCGTATGATAATCAAGTGTCTAGCAATATCAAAGAAAACATCAACCATAGCATAGAAATCAAAGTGTCTCAAAACTGAAAACATGCACTAAAGGACTATCATCGGTACTAGGATTGTCATAGGAATCATGAGAACAACATCTATCGCAAACGAAAAGGCGAGGGGCATTACATCCTCCCCCCCTAGATTTTGACTTACTCCTGGAAGTCACAGATTAGGGTAGAAACATAGTGTAATAATATTGCCATATTCTATTGCCAAAATATAACTTAGTCAAATACACTAAGCTAACAAACATTTCTAGGGAGAACACTATGCTATTAAACAATCAAAAGGTTAAAATGCTGTATTTTTAACATTTTCCATTAACTATCCACCCTAAGTCTTATCACAGATTCAACAAAATATCAAAATTTTTCATCTATTTGAAGCATGGAAACACCATTTATCAATACATAGGTACAGTTTTCATGATTTGCCATACATTCTTCACACACACACCAATATACATCACAAGGCCACATAGAGGTCCATTTGGATACTGAAAACCGCATACTAATCCATGAGCCAAAAGCCAAATCCATCTCACATAATCCATACCTCACACATAATGACTTGTTGGTGCTAGGTCACACTCACAAGGTGAGACCATCCAATAAGCCATAATGACCCCTCTCTTGTTGTATAAGGTGGTTAGCCTCCAAGAGATAGTCATCACACATAGGTGGGTAGTGGGTCTTAGCTGTATAACAGCCTCACATACCCCCATCCTCAAGGTTCCCTGCGTCTGCTTCCTCGCATACACTCACCAAGTCCGTCTCATACGTCCTTGGAGAGGAGTCACAATACAACACATGGCCGACATCGAAAACAATAAATATAACTAGTTTAGCCACCAAAGTCATGAAGAAAGATAAAAATTTAATTTCAACAATAAAATAAGAAATGCGCGCAATTTTCAACACTAAATCAAATGTAACCACGAGGGCTACAAGCAATAAGATCACAAGGTGTGGCTAAACCATCATAATCAAATACAAGAAAAATGTTAGCCTTCGCAATCAGTCAAAAATCATCAATAACCATAGAGAAAGCCCACAATTTGAAATTGCACTGTACGACACTATGTGACTAGATAGTAGCCACCAAACGAGGAAGGAGGGAACAATGTCAGGCTATAACAGTAGCCCTCATGTGGTGCGGAATGAGCACGCCATCCACATGGCTCAGAGTGTACTCCTCGGCTACACCCTGCATCGCGTCGTCACGCGGCATGGACTAGCCAAGTGGCTCACACACTCCTTGGCTGCCTGCATGGAATGTGCACCTCGGCGACATCCCGCATCGCATCTCAGCGCGGCATGGTCATACGCCAGCCAGAGAAGGCACGTACTGGCTGTATGCCGCATGGCAGTGTGTCTGTGGCTCCGCGGAAGTAAACACGCGCAGAACACACCCCGCATAGTGACACCTCGTGGAAAAGGCACACGCAGGTACTCGCCGTAGCCAGAGGTATACATGGCAGGACCTACTCATATGCTAACTGACCCAACACTATCGAAAGCAAACATGAGTATCCCTCTATGAGTGTGTGAGGCCCCATTACGCTCAACACACAAGTAGGCTATAACACAATCTCATAGTGCACCTTCACGTGTCTATGCACGTGGCATCATGTCCTCGAGCCTAGCTCACTACCAACAGCAACACGACATCATCACCAGCACTGTGTCAGAACATCAGTGGGGTGTGGCATCGTACCTATCATGTCGGAACATGTGCAGATACGGAATCTATCTCAGCATGGGTAACAAACCTCCCTCCACATGCTAGACCTCAAAATATACATGGGGCACATGGTCTCACTTGGGTTACCCACGCAGGTCCTAGACCCCTGGCCCCCAAGTGACGACTCATGTCATCACATAGTTCCAGTTGGGTTGTCCATGCAGGTCCTAGACCCCGGCCCCCAACTGATAACTCATGTGGTATATCATACCTTTCGTGAAGACAAGGTAAATGATCCTCCAAGAAATACCATCCAGATGCTCAGAAACTGTGGGGATTAGGCTAACACATATGAATCAAGTACCCTGATCCATCATAAGGGGAAGTAGTGAGTACGTTTCCTTAGGGTCGGTCGAGCGAGGGACCGCTCTGCGCCGTCATAAGCGTATGCTATTCACTCTGCCCAAGGAACTTTGTGGCTGCTACTACCCCTTCACAGACGGAGGGACTAGAGAACCAAAAGAAGAGAATCTATGAATCCAACTTTTGGCTACTCTTTTATATCTATATTTTCAACCACACAAGGGTTGGCCCTCCATCGGGTAACAAACATGAAAACACACATAATGGTATGGCACATTCCACACCAAAATACACACATTCCCCATGGATGGGTACCCAGTATCACCATCCTATAGGCACACAAAGCAAGTACGGGGTATTCACAACACTCAACCAAAGCACAGTTACTGGTTTCTCACATTTATAGGGGCAGATTTGCATTTACATACACAATTTTTATTACTACCAAGGATCACATACCAATAGTACATTTATTTCCATAACCACTGTGATTCCCTTTATAAGATCATATCATTTCATATTATCCATAACCCTTTCATATACCACCTAATGCTAAAAGTCACTGTCATGATCATCACGATTACTTATCAATTCCACTTAACAAATTATACACAAGTTCCATATTCACAAATAACAATGATGATCCTCTACTTAACTCTTACCACTTCCTGTAGGTCTTTCCTAAACACAACAACTCTTACTCCATCACAAGCTATTTGAATTCTCACAGAACCAAAGGATTCGTATATTTTCAACATGCAAGACATCCAATGCATAAATCTTTTCTATTTATACAATAGTAAGAAGAGAGAAGGACATTCCCTCATGAGTTTTCAGCTACACCTAGTAAACAAGATTTTCAAACACCGAATGTAGTCATCGTAATTTTCCATGCACTAGCATCTTATTTATTCCACAAAAATAGCCCTTTCCATTAAAACATATCACGTTATGTAATACAAAACTTAATCACATACATTTACTTCCAAATACATAGATTAAATACCTAGCTACACCCAATCACATCTTATCCTAATGCACCTTTAGTCAAACAAAAGAAATTTACATTCCAACTTAGCTAATTAATCTAAACCTGCACATGCATAAGAGAAGTTACTATAACTAGACATGGGCAACAACATTAACCAGAGATCCCAGTGCTGCAACCTGGCTCTGATACCAAGTGTAATGCCCCGTCATGTAGCCCCAGAGTGCTAGATAAAAAGTGCAAAAGTTACAGAACTAATTTTTTTTTTTTTTAAAGCAGGATAGTGTAAAGTAGAAACTAGACATAACACATTGCATGAAATTACTCTTCTAACCACTCTAGGGCAACATAACTACATTAATAATAGGAAATAAAACTACTGAAGCCATAACCATTATACTGCTAAAATAGATACAAATAACTTCCAATGAAGCAGAATAGATTAGCAGTACCCTGTCCATGAACACCTTGATAGACAACACTTATCAGCAAGCAAAGCGGAAATAATTTCTCTTATAAATAGGACAACAAGTGAGGTTTAGCAGATAAAACACATCAATAGTTAACAACTTGTCTCCCAAGGTGTCAAGGATGCACTACTTAACATTAAACAACATCATTACATGCATTGCTAACTAGCATCAGTAAATCATACAACTCTATAACAATAATGATTAGTAAAATACGTCTACATTCAATGCCATAACCTAGGTAATCAATTTGGATAAGGATACATGCACTTTTACCAAGTTTATACAATTGAGTACATCAACATGAGATTTACATTATCGACATCCTGATTACAACTGAATATAAACAATGAGATACAATAAATACACAAGACTAATGCATGAGCACAGGAACGGTCTTCAAAACAGGTACAAGGTCTGATGTCTGGCACACAAGGTGAGTCCTCCTCGCTCACGAACAAACAGCAAGGGAGAAAACCAATGGATCTAGCTCTTTCCACCCAACCATGTGGGACCCTAAGGCCCACCCCTCCGAGCTAGGAGTTAACATGAGGCCCCCACAAGAACAACGATTGGGTAGGCAGTGGACTAAGAACGTCACAAGACTCCAACATCACTAGCCAATCTCCCAACAACACAACATTACTTCTAGAGGCAACACATGACAACTGTCTTCATAACCGAAAATATGCATAACGGTACAAGGCATCAACCATCATGCAACCAATCACAATACAATGAATCACTCGAGCAAGGCATAGGTTCTCTTGCTCCAATATCTCAACCATAACAAGGAATTAAAACAAGCTCAACACAATAGGGGACCACAACTTACAAGAAGAGCTCGATAGTATGGGTTCAAGACCAAACAATAGGTCTAGGCAAACACATTGCAAGGCATTGACCTTCTTGCAATTATGGCAACACATAAGGCAAAGTCCCAATACATAATTCAAGGTTTCCAAACGGAGTAATACTTGGGAGATCCCTTCCATACGGATGACGACATGTCTCCATTGTCTTAACCATCACAATAGTTCAACAAACTTAGACCAGTAAGGATTGCAACATTCATGAAGGACTTAATCACTACCCCAATATGCATTCACAAGATACCATGCGCATGAACACAAAATTACAACCTAGGCCTCTGGAACCAAAACACTCTATTAACTTGCACAAGGAGTCTCATTAAGACCAATCAATCAAACATATGATCAAACTTGTTTTCTTGATGTAACTGAGTTCACATACACCCTTTATCTTAGCAACTCTTAATATCAACTTAATTAATAACTTTTACAAGGAGAACATAACAAATTCACTGACGGATTAATATAATTAACATTCGACCAGAACTGACTTGAAATGGAAATCTTCACTACATAATAAATATCTATTTAATAACCTCATACAAGGTTTAAATAACTGCATCAAGGTAATTAAAAGACATATAACGATATGCAAATTTTTCCGTATGAGAGATAAATACTACTACTAATAATAATAAAATAATAATAATGATAACAAAATCCTATATTTATTCACAAGGAAGACTTTAACATAATAATAATATATTTATTTAACATAGTGCATTCTCGATTATATCCTTGAAAACAAGGAAGAACCAATTCCAAATTTACATTACGATTCCTTACTATTGACTTAGATTAATTAGAATGCGAGGGTAGGATAATCACCGCTTATCAATTTGCAAAACTATAATACCAATAGTGTAAATTGAGTAAATACATACTTACCATTTAATTCCCATCCAAAATGAATAGAACCATTACTCTACCCTAATTAGCAAGGAAGGCCTTTAATATTAAAATAAGATTGTATTCTTGTTGCGAAAGGATCTATAATGACATTAAATAGCAACAAGAACTATTAATTACACCATTATGTTAAAATAACTATACGCCAATAATTTATTAAAGAAACTAATTTAATTGCTCTACAAGACTCCCTCATCATAACCTAACTAAGAAGACCATCATTGCCATTGATACAAATCAATTAAATTCAATAGTTACAATGAAGTCTAATTCAACTCTTGCGGGGGAGGGGGAATTACTAACAAGTGGTTTGACAACTACGAATTAATTTACAACTACATTTTATTATTACTCAATTTAATAACTCCAATATATATACATTCCCTAAATATCTTCCTTTTTAACTACAAATTATCTTCTAAAGGAATATGCATTCATTCTCTTCGTCTAAGGAAACATTAAAATAAATTGCAATCATCAAATCTCCTTCTGGCAACTGTAGCTAAACTAAGGATGCTGTGAGGTAAGGCCTATAATTTTGACAGCCAGATCGTGGCCTGTAGTGAATGAGAGATCTGGTCTAATTCTAAAATAATCAAACTATCCCAAAAAGGCAAGAAGACAGTGCAATAATTAGAAATGATGACAAGTCATAGATTCTATTAGCTATAATTTCCTCTCTATCTGGCAGAGGTTGCAGCGGTGAGTGATAGTCCAATATCATAAACCTATTTAACTTTCAAGGTGAGGAAAACAATTAACTATTCCGCAAAACCTCGATTGCACCAATATAGATTAAACACTACTTTACAACAGCTCTAAATCTATCCTATATAATTTAATTTTCCACTAAAACTTCGCTGTCTAGAAAGAACGTGACACTAGTTTGATAGCCGGCATTGATCTACAACTAAGTTTCTCTATTCCCTAATCCGATGATTCCATCTTATGAAAACACACATTTCTCACTATTCTAACACATTGTTTAACTGGCTCAAGCATGGGTTTAGTTAATAGTCAAAAGCTGACGTGGACAGATTTAAGTTGAGCACATATGATTGTTTAAACGTTTGTAAGAGCAGCTATTCCCAGGCGAACCACTGGCAGGTAACCAAGGAACAACTACTGCATCAATCTACCGCACCAAGGAGTGCACAACTGGAGATAACTGACAACAAACTATTTCTGCCAGTCCTAGGGCGAAAACTCAGGCAGCCACATCTAATCCTACGATGGCAACATTCCAAATTCCAACACAAGGGAGGACAACTCACTGGCTGTGGCAAAAACGGCAACTTCCAAGCCAGTCAAAACCAGAAAAGACGTGGGTACACCTCAAAACGCCCAGCAAGAAGGAAAAGGCGTGGTATGAAACAGCGATTGCCTCTACAGTAAAAAGCCTCGAAGCCAAAGACGTTTTTTTTTTTTGCTGAGCATTGGGTTTCAGTGAGATTCATAAAGTTCTATGGTCAAGGCTTGCTGTTTCTTGGCTAAAGTCTGGCTCCTATCTCTGTCATTTAACGCAGAACCAGATGGTTACGCAAATTCAGCATGGGATGGCATAGAGCAGGAAGCCTCATACAAGGTACCAGTGGAAAGCAGGCAAGTGCAATGGGGTTCAGTTTTCTTTTGCAGACATAAAGAAATGGTAGCAAACAGATTTTAGCTTTTGTGCTAGAAAGACAAGGAAGCGATGCAAATACCTTTTCCATTTGAAGGACGATTTCCTCCAAGCCTTGGATCGAATCCTTAGAAGGCGATTGCTTTGTTTTCAGACTCCCGCATCTGTTGAGTGAGCTCTGGTACAGTTGACGCGCAGTATTGCTGAGACCCACGAGAGGTCAATGGAGCAATACCCACCATGAAGAAGTGCAGGCGGGGGGGAAAAAGGGATCAGATTCACAGCCAGCTTCCTCAATTTCAAGTGTGCCCTCCAAATAAGCAATGAAGCAAACGAATTCCTCCAGATACCCACAAGCTTAACACAAAGGGGGCCATAACGCTCGCTACAAGTAATACGGCCCTCGAAATATTCTTCCACGCGCCTTTCTACTTTCTGCGCAATCAACCAGGCGGTGACTTGGCTTTAGAGCCTTCCTACTTTTATCTCAGCAACCTTTTAGCCGGTAACCAAAAATAGATGCCGTCATTCTCCCATTACACGAAACATATAAAACCAAAATAATAAGCCACATGGACTGATGCCATGGAATAGTCAATTTCTTAAAATACAAGACTCCTCCACCGTCAAAATCAAAGTAGTGATGCCCCACGACGTGCGGCCCACCTGAGATGGTGTTTTTTTCACAGCCGGTCTCGAGTTTGAGTCTTCGTACGACCAGGTAGTGGCAGTAAAAGAAAGACCTGGTCCAATCAGACACTTCAGTTCTCTTCACACCTGCTAATCTCCCATTCACCGAATCTCACAGTTTCCATTCGGAATCCAAAACAATACCAATTTTAACAACATAAGCAGGTGGGTACCGAGTGCACTTGACACAATATTTCCGAAAAATGCGAAATGTGTAAACCCCAGATCAACATTCAAATGACGAGACAAATCTGGGCAGAACAGGGCTACAAACTATTTTGGCAACACATATCAGACATTTGGGGCCAAATCAGAGGCATTACCACCATTTTTTCTTAAGGCCAAGATTGAAAATGTTGTTTCTGCAGGGCATTTTAAAACCCTAGCCTCCTACAAACTGTGTTGGTACTGCTGGAAACAAATAAAAGACATTTGAACCACCAAATCCTCAGTCTAGTGAGTCATCCAAATAGAAGATACAACAAATGCCTCCTCTCGAACAGAAACAGTGGCAAGAAAGAACCCTAGCTTGAAAAGAGAAACAAAGGCCGTCCGGCAAAATAGCACCCTAAATCTTTTTTTTTTCCCCAAACCTCTCCCAAAAAATATATATATATATATATATATATTTAAAACCCTAGAATAGACCCATAAACCACGGCAAAATTATTATCTTATAAATCTAATATTAACATGCATTTCAATAAACACAATTTACATTATATCAATCTATGCATTAATGAAATTTATGAACATTGCCATATACCGTTTAAACATTTACAACACTCACAAATTAGGAAATATAATTTATTTATTAATTCACATAGTACTAAATAATTATATTTTCTACATTATTTAATTCTTATTGAAACCATTAATATTTATTTAACATAATTATATTCCTAGTCAAGTAATTATATTCGAATGCATCAAAACACTGACGTAACACAGGCAACTCTGACCTTGTTAAACCTCGTGGTGGCACTAAACTTAACTGAAAAGCAAGATTGGAAGACAAGACAAGACCACAATGACGGAGGCAAACAGACAACCGACACAAAAGACCAGGAACCCCATGTTAACTCCGTTCCACGAATCCATCGGCTAGGGCACGCTCAGACCTGCTAGTCCAGGTGGAGTCGATGCCCGGTACCTGCATACTGCATCGAAACAATAGGGTTGTACATATATATATGTTATCATAAACATAATGAACGGAAGTCGCAGCGTGGCAGGGTACTTGGACACAAGTAATGCCACACTGTTCCGTTCAGTAACTCATCAAATAAATAACTGCATCCAATCCTAGACATACATCATAATCATGATCAAACAATACCTTAAACATAAAGTAACATTAATATGAAATCATGATCATATAAAACTGAAATTAACATCAAACCATAATATGTCCATCAACTAAGAATGCACAAGGTACAAGAGATCAAGCATCATCTAACATAATCCATATCTAGTTCGTATGATAATCAAGTGTCTAGCAATATCAAAGAAAACATCAACCATAGCATAGAAATCAAAGTGTCTCAAAACTGAAAACATGCACTAAAGGACTATCATCGGTACTAGGATTGTCATAGGAATCATGAGAACAACATCTATCACAAACGAAAAGGCGAGGGGCATTACAGAGAGAGTAGAAGGTAGAGAGGGGAGGGAATAAGAGAGTGAGAGAGAAGGTAGGAGGTAGAGAGGGGAGGGAAGTAGAGACTCAGAGAAAGGGTAGGAGGTACAGAGGTGAGGGAAGTAGAGACTCAAAGGGTAGAAGGTAGAGAGGGGAGGGAAGTAGAGAGTGAGAGAGATGGTAGGAAGTGTAGCTGCCCTTGTAAAGCTGTATGTAAAGTGTGGAAGTATAGACAAGACATGTCAATTGATTGACATAACACCTCAAAGAGATGTTCTATAATGGAACGCACAATGATTGTAACATATGCAAAAAATGGATTTGTTGAAAAGGCTTTAGAAATTTTCAAGCAAATGCAATTAGCATGTGTAAAGCCAATGTTGCTCAGCATAATGTGCTCACGTTATGTGAACTCACATAATGTGAGTGCGTTATAACAAGATTACATTATGGTTTTCACATAACACAAGCATGTTATAACATGCTCACATTATGTTGAGCATGCTTAGACATGTTTTTTCTAGTTTTTAGAAATTTTTTGAGATAATTTGTAGTGTGCTCCCCATCAGGATGGCACTTTTTCCAATGAAAAGTAAAAAAAATACCACCATAATCTTAAGCTCTTTGTTAGCTATCTAACCATATAATTTGTTTTCACATTTTGAGTTCGTTAAGGGTTTCATCTTTAAATTCTTTTGTCAGTGTATCCATTTTTTGTGAAAAACTAGTGTCTAGTATTTTTGACTTTTTTTTACCATTCATAAAAATTTGAAATAATTTACATTTTTAGAAACTAGACTCCATTCTACACGTATTAAAAAAAAACTTTTGATTTTTGATTAGTTTTCAAAAAATTTAGGGGGGAGCATGCTCAATTTTTTATTTTTCAAGGTGTCCACTTTGAAAATTAGTAAAAAATCAAATATTCATGAAAAAATTATCAGAAAAGTTAGGGATAAATTACATGGTGTTAGCTAATTTCTCACCAAAGCAATTTTTGAAATACTAAAAAAAAGTCAACATTTTAGGGGGAGCACACTAGACGCTATGTTATGTTTTTTTGAGAAAAAATAGGACCAATTTGTGTGCTCCCCCTTTTTGAACCCCTTAATCTCAACCATTTTTAGAAAAAAAATAGTAGTTTAGAAACTAAATTCGAAGCACTGCGACTCTTGTTTTTGTTGCATCTTCAAATTTTGAGTGTAGCTATCTTCAATTTCTCATCCAACATCAATGTTTCCTAATTTTAGAAAAAAAAGTGGCATCTTAAGACCCCATTTTGATCCCTCATCTTTGTACAGTTACCCTAATAGTTGTTTCCAGTAAATTCATGTTTCCATCTTTGTATTAGAATATGTTATTTTTCGCAATCTACTGCTTTAGGATTATTTTAGTGTTGTCAAGATTTCATTTCACAGCAGATAAATCAGTAGCATTAATTCCTTAAATAGTAAAGTCAATAGGATTAGTTAGAGGACTATTGATTATGAAGTTCCTTATTGCAAACAGCATATGACATAGCTATGGATTTGACACATGAAAAACGTGATTAAATGCCAAGGTACAATGACCCTTGTCATTTTTGGCATTGTTGCCAGGGATGTATGTGTTAATAAGAAAAAAAATTAGTTAGCAGTCCTTTTTAGGTTAAATTGAATCTGCATGGTTAGACCTAGGGATTCAAAAGGTAGATACATAAAACAAATGCCCCAGTAGCAAACTATAGGAGAAAGCAGTAGGGTGGTACAAGATCTTGTTGAGGAGGAACACTTAGAACCTACCTTAGAAACTATACCCCAAATTGACATTCCCTCAAGTTCTCAAAATCCTTCACTCTCTAAGTATATTTAAGAACTACAAGAAAGATACTAGGCAAATCTGTTACAAGAATCCACTTCCTCAGAACCCCACACTAAATCTCAAAGAAAAGAAACATCAGACATGGATGATAATCATGATGAGGAAGATAATCAAAATGCTAGGACCTTATCATACCCTATTGTCCTTGCTCATAGAGATAATGCCCCTATGAAGAACATTTCACCTTCAAACTTACTAAACTTTAGGGGTCTTGCTTCTGAGGATCCAGTTTGAGTTTAAAGTTGTATGCCAAACATATGACTATGGATCAGATAATCAAAAACTCAAACTTTTCTCATCAACCCTAAAAGATTTTGTTGTGAGGTGGTTAATGGGTTTATCCCTAGACTCCATTCTTTCATGGGATCAGATGGAAACTGAATTCCTAGACAAATACTAGGATTACTATAGGGTCAGTGATAAAAAAGAGCTAGTCAAAATTAACCAAAGAGAGGATGAAAGTTTAGAAGACTATCTAGATAGCTTCAACTTTGCCTTGAGGAGATATGGCAATCTTGTGGCTCACCCCTTGGCTAGAACACTATTTGTAAAGGGATTGGATAGAGAATCAAAACATGCATTGGATCTAATGGGGAGATGAAACATTAACAAAATGGATATGCCTACTATAGAAGAACTCTACAGGAACTACTCTAAAACCTAGGATGGAGTGAGAACATGCAGGTCTTTTAAAGGAAAGAATCAACTAGGACAATTAATGGAGGAGAATGCAAACCTGAAGACAAATATCCTGGTCTAGCTGAATACCACATTAGATGGAATTCAAACAAAGACTAAAACAAATGAACAAAGAAGAACAGTTGAACCTCTCTCCATATACTATCCTAGGTGTAGGAACAAACACCTTTTGAGAGGATATCCATTGGACAAGTCAAAAAATTATCAGATCTATGACAGGGAGTACCCTACCAGACATTGTGATCAACTCTTGTGTTGAAATACACTGGACAACTGAGAGGGTGGGGGTGAATTAGTTGTCACAAAAACTTAACTTCATATGAGCATCAAACCATCAACAACTTAATTGCTTAAAATAAGATTTAACCATGAAAGAATGAAACCATAAACTTAATCACAAACACACATCCAACATAGTATCTACACCAGATTTATGTGGAAAACCCTAAAAGGGAAAAATCACGGTGGGTGTTAGCCCATAGAAATATATGAGTTATAACAATACCAAAAAACAAAGGCTCACAGCCCAAATTGCTCACTGCCAAAGGGTGAATTGATTAAGTAGCATCTACTCCATGCCAGGATTCAATTCCATTGAAGCACAATATAACTTCTCTGCTTTGCTCTTTCACACCTTCACACTAATCTCTTCATATTCGCGTGCGTACACACACACACACATTTTCTCTACTCTATTACATGCTTTTATACAATTCATCAACCTTAGAATGTACATCAAGGTTGGAATTACATTCATCAACCATTGGAACAATCTCCAAGGTCGGCATTAAAAAGCATACACAGAAATAGGTCTAGACCTATTACAAAATTTAGCTAAGGAAATATGTAGAGAAGTATGATGAACACACCATGCCTTAGCCTAGACTCAAATGCAATCCTTCATGCCACAACATGCTTCTACAAACTTCAATTCATCTTTGAAAATGGTGAAATCAACCAGGTCAGCTGGGATTGGAGTTAACACTAAGTTTTCTAAGAATGTTCTTCTTTCAGGATCCACACTTCTCTCTGTGGATCAATCCAAAGGTAGGAACATGATCAAGAGACATCCACAAGCACATTGTAATCACTAGGAACAACTACACGATCTCTAACCACTCTGTCAAGAAGATTCTTCAAACTGGAGCACAAGAACAACATTGTCAGCTACTGACATAAAGAAAGGATAGCTTGTGGAGCTCCAAATCACAAACCATTGGAGTTGACAGTGCTTACCATTATCTCAGACTTATCTCTAGAACTATAGATCAAAATACTTCAATGCAGAAGAATACAAAGCATAACACTTTCTCCCTGTCTTTGCCAAACATACAAAAAAAGTTGTTTTCACTCTGGTGAACATAACCCACTCAATCCTTCATACCAGAGGCTCAAACTTAGAACAAGGCATCTTCAGATGGACTTCTAAATAACTTTCAATCTGCAGAAAAATATGTTCATTCTATAGAAAATGTGGAGCATTCTTCTGGACTATTCTTCTATATGTGATACACTATTTCCACTGCAACTCACTGTTTCTACCGTAGAAGCAAATTTTCTCAATATTCTCAACATCAGGATTACATTCATAAGTAAATACAAAGTATCTTACTCATTATAAGCGATCAACAAGATAGGAACACAATTGAGACCAATGACAACACAGATATGTTGACATCAATGACAACATTGATTAGGTACATACTTGCAACAATCTCCCCCTTTGTCATTGATGGCAACATATGATGTGAAAAACTGTAAAAACCATCAAGACACAATTCTCCCCCTTTCTCTTTACACATCTACACTTCTTTGCTACTTATGAATTTTCTGCATTTCTTTTCTGCTTCTGAGTTTTTCACATGATTTCTCTCCCCTTTTGACATCAATGGAAAAGGGCACATACTTGCACTATGTTGGTCTGAACAAATTTGAGCTTCTACAACAAAATCTTTTGTTATCATTCAGCTAATCCCCCTAAGAGATAGCTCTCAGAACATCAATCCAGATCAAAGAATGAATCTTTGGGCACCACTGGACTAATGCATTCCTTTGCATCTCAGTTCAGAGCTGGAGGGGTAATGACCCCTAATTTTTTTCTGAGATACTCAAAAGTATCTTTAGTCAAAGGCTTAGTCAAAATATCTACAATCTAATCCTTTGTGGACACATATTCCAACTTAACTTCATTCTCTATCACCTTTTCCCTCAAAAAGTGATACCTTATAGATATATGCTTTGTTCTTGAGTGCATCATTGGATTCTTGGAATTATTTATGGCACTTGTATTGTCACACAAGATTGTAATTAGATATTCATAAACAACTCTTATATCCTTCAAAGTTTGCTTCATCCATAACACTTGAGTACAACATGTTGCTGCAATATACTCTGTTTTTGTAGTTGAGAATGAGATTGAATCTTGTTTTTTGCTTAGCCATGAAACTAATCTATTTCCCAAGAATAAAGCACCTCCACTTGTACTCATTTAGTCATCAACATCTCCTGCCAAATTAGCATCTGTATAAGCACTGAGAGTAAAATCATTATCCTTTGGATACCATAAGCCATGATCCAGAGTGCCTTTTAAATACCTTAGGATTCTCTTTACTGCAATCACATGTGATTCTCCTGGATCAGCTTGAAATCTTGCAACAAGACAAACTGCATGCATAATATCAGCTCTAGTTTGAGTTAGATAAAGTAATCCTCCAATCATGGATCTGTACTTTTTCTGATCAATCTTGGGTGATTCATCAGTTTTGCTCAATTTGTAGCTAGTCACCATGGGAGTACATACCGGTTTAGAGTCTTCCATTCCAAACTCCTTTAACAACTCTTTTACATACTTAGACTGAGGTATGAATATTTCTTTATCTAATTGATTGATTTGCAGACCTAGAAAGAAATTCATCTCACCAAACATAGACATCTCAAACTCTTTCTGTATTTCACCAGCAAATTTCATACACATACCTTCATTTCCACCAAAGATGATATCATCAACAAAGACTTCAAAAATCAAAATCTGATCACCATTAATCTTGAAATAAAGATTACTATCAGCAGTGCCTTTATTGAATCCTAACTGCAATAAGTACTTATCCAACCTTGCATACCATGCCCTGGGAGCTTGCTTGAGTCCATATAATGTTTTCTTCAACCTGCATACCATATCACCTTGATTTGATAGTTGGAATCCTTTCGGTTGTTCAATGTAGACTTCCTCTTCTAACTCCCCATTTAGGAATGTAGACTTCACATCCATCTGATACACTTTGAAATCTTTATGGGTTGCAAATGCTAGACATTTTGATTGCTTCAATCCAAGCTACTGGACCAAAAGTCTCTTCAAAATCTATCCCTTCAATTTGAGAATATCCTTTGCGCACAAGCCTTGCTTTATTTCTTACAACTTTTCCATTTTTATTCAGCTTATTCCTAAAGACCCATTTCGTTCCACTGATATTTTTGTCAATAGATCTAGGAACTAATTCCCAAGTTTCATTCTTCTTTATCTACATTAGTTCTTCTTCCATTGCCTTAACCCAATTCTCATCATTGCAGATTTATTCATAGTTCTTGGTTCAACTGTAGAGAGTAGATAGTAATTCACTTATTCTTCTACAACTATTTTTCTTGTCAGCACTCCTTTCTCTTTGTTTCCAATAATTTGATCTTTAGAGTGATTGATTCTTACATACCTGGGAGTCAACAATTTTCAGAGCCTTTTCTTCTTCACTTTGATTGTCTTCTTGTTCAACTTTTTCTTCATGAGTTATATTAGTAGGTTCATCTAACTCATAGCCACTCTGAACCGATGTTTTTCCTTTGCCTTCATCCACTTTCACATTTGCACTTTCCACAATCTTCTTCAACCTTTTGTTGTAGCATCGGTAGGCCTTACTCTTAGTAGAGTATCCAAGGAAGATTCCTTCATCATATCTTACATCAAATTTCCCTAGGTCTTCATCTCTTATGATATAGCATTTACTTCCAAAGACTTTAAAGTATTTTACTATTGGAATTCTTCCATACCACAACTCATAGGGGGTTTTAGTGCCATTACCTTTCACTTGAATTCTATTTTGAATGTAGACAACAGTTTATATAGCTTCTTTCCAGAAGACTTTTGGCAGGCCTCCTTCCTTCATCATTGATCTGGTAGCTTCTTGAACTGTCCTATTCTTCATTTCCACAACTCCATTTTATTGAGGAGTTCTAGGTGGAGACAACTATTTTTTTATTCCTTTCTCTTCAAAAAAAATATTGAATTCATTTGATGTGAACTCACCTCCTCTATCAGACCTCAAGCATTTGATTTTTAGTTCTATTTCATTTTCAACCATTGCTTTGAAGGATTTTAACTTCTCTAGGGCCTTTGATTTGTCTCTTAGAAAAGTAACCCAAGTCATTCTAGAATAATCATTAATAAGAAACATGAAGTACCTGTCACCTTGCAGACTTCTTATCCTTGTAGGACCACATAGATTTGTATGAACTGGATCCAGCAAACTAGCAGAGAATTACTCTTTACTCTTGAAACTTGTTCTTGTCTACTTCTCCATATGACATTCCTTGCAAATAGTATTAGAGGGTTTCACAAATTTTGGCAGATCTCTTACAGTCTATCCTGAACTTATCTTTACTAGATTATCAAAATTTATATGACACAACCTTGTATGGCACAACCAAATTTCATCTGCCTGGGCTAATAAACAACAATCATTAGTTCCTCTTAATTGATAGATGTTACCTTTGGTATTCTTACTAGTAGCAATCATAGTTCTAGAGCTTTCCATTATCTTGCATCCATTGTCTTTGAATCTCAGATCATAACCTTTTTCACACATCTGACCAACACTTAGAAGATTATTCTTTAAACCCTTCACATAGAGAACATTGTCAGTGTTATGTTTTCCATCAAATAAAATAGATCTTTTTCCACAAATCTTACTAGCTGCATTGTCTCCAAACCTAACCAATCCTCCATCATATTTTTCCAAACTTACAAACTTAGTTTTGTCATGTCACTCATGCGATGTGAGCATCCACTATCAAAAATCCATTCATTCTTATCTTTCTTAACTTGAACAACCAAAGCACTTTCTTCCACTGGTTTTTCTTCTTTCACACAACTAGCAGGATTAGTAGATACAGGTTCTTCTTTAATATCAATAAACAAGCATTCATTTGCACTAGTACTAGCATCATCAGATTCATCATCCGTCACACCTTTGTCATCAAAATCTCTAACATAGTACCATTTCTTTGGATCTCTAGGCCTATTCTCAAATCTTTATCTATTCCATTCAATTACTTCATGACATCTGGAAGCATAATGAAATACTTTACCACATGAGAAACATTTAAAAGGTAATTTGGCTTTGAGCTTACCAGAACCTCTTTGTAGTATGTTAACAATGTTGGCTTCAATTTCATCAAGCTCATCATCAGGTTCTACCGTGTATTTTTCTGCTTTGGAGATCTTTTCTGAAGTACTGGCTTTGAAAGCAGTTTCTACTTTTGGCAAAGCATCACCAAACTCTCTCATTTCAAAAGAAGTAATCTTACCAAGCAACTAATCCTTATTAATCTTTTTCACAGTCATTATTTCTTCAATTGCAGCTACCTTATGTGCATAGGATTTAGGTAATAACTTAAGAATTTTCATCACAACTTTAGTTTCATCAATAGTTCCTCCCATACCTTTGATTCTAATAACAAGTTCATCAACCTTTTGCATGAAGGATGTTATGTTTTCATCTTCTCCCATTTTAAGACCTTCATATTTGTATTTTAGTCCTTGCAATTTGGTACTCTTTACAGAATTGTCTCCTTCATACAGATTACTCAGCTTATCCCAGACTTCTTTAGCATACTCATAATCCATGACCTTTTTTAAATCAGAGTCAGTCAATGCACTCAATAGAGCGTCTCTAGCTTTTATATTTACCTCATATTCTTTGACTTCATCTTCAGTTGTCAAACCATTCTTTGGCATGGCATATTTAGTCTGTGTTGCTTGCCATACTTTATAACCAATGCAAAGCAGCTGGCTTTTCATGCGAATCTTCCAAGTTGCATAATTCGTCCCATCAAACTACAGAGCCTCCTTCTTGTAAGACATCCTTGATCTACCTCAAGCTATTAAGCTTAACACTACGGAACCTTTCTCAGATACCAATTGTTGAAATACACTAGACAATTGAGAGTGGGGGTGAATCAGTTGCAACAAAAACTTAGCTTCATATGAATGTCAAAACATCAACAACATAATTGCTTATAATCAGATTTAACCATGAAAGCATGAAACCATAAACTTAATCACAAACACACATCCAACATAGTAGACACCAGATTTACATGGAAAACTCTAAAAGAGAAAAACCATGGTGGGTGTTAGCCCACATAAATATATGAGTTATAACAATACTAAAAAATAAAGGGTCACTTCCTACAGGGCTCACTGCCCAAATTGCTCACTGTAAAGAACGACTCACTGCCAAGAGGTGGCTCACTGCTAAGAGGTGGCTCACTACCAAGGGGTGGCTCACTACTAAAGGGTGGCTCACTACTAAAGGGTGAACTGATTAATTAGCATGTACTCCATGCTAGGATTCTGTTCCATTAACGTACAATATAACTTCTCTGCTCTACTCTTTCGCACCTTCGTACTTATCTCTTCATATTCGCACACACACACACACGCACATTTTCACAACTCTATTACATGCTTTTATACAATTCATTAACCTTGGAATGTACATCAAGGTCAGCATTACATTCATCAACTATTGGAATAATCTCCAAGGTCAACATTAAAAAACATACAAAGAAATAGGTCTAGACCTATTACAAAATTTAGCTAAGGAGAGATGTAGAGAAGTATGCTGAACACACCACACCTTAGCTAGGACTCAAACATAATCCTGCATGCCACTACATGCTTCTGTAATCCTTAATGCATCTCCACAACAAATATTGAAATCAACCAGGTCGGCCAAGACTAGAGTTAGCACTAAATTTTCTAAGAACATTCTTCTTTCATGATCCAAACTTCTCTTTATGGTTCAATCCAAAGGTAGGAACATGATCAGGAGACATCCATGAGCACATTGTAATCACTAGGAACAACCACATGATCTCTAACCACTCTTTCAAGAAGATTCTTCAAACTGGAGCACAAGAACAACACTGTTAGCTACTATCATAAAGAAAGGATAAATTACAGACTGCCAAATCACAAACCATTGGAGTTGAAGGAACTTAACATTATCTCAGACTTATCTCTAGAACCGTAGATAAAAATACTTTAATGTAGAGGAATGTGGAGCCTAACACTTTCTCTCTATCTTTACCAAACATACAAAAAAAGTTATTTTCACTATGGTGAAGAACTGAACATAACTCACTCAATCCTTCATACTGGATGCTCAAACTCAGAACAAGGAATATTAGATGGACTTCTAAATAACTTCTAATCCACAGACAAAGATATTCATTCTACAAAAAATGCAGAGCATTCTTCTATATGCAATACACTGTTTCCACTGCAACTCACTATTTCTACCAAAGAAGCTAATATTCTCAATATCCTCAACATCAAGATTACTTTCATAAGTAAATACAAAGAATCTTACTCATTACAAGCAATCAACAAGATAGGAGCACAATTAACACCAATGACAAAACATATATGTTGACATCAATGACAACGCCAATTAGGCACATACTTGCAACATCCCAGCCTTAAAAATAATGACTAAAAAGAATGCCATAATAGAAGAGGAGTTGAATTATGTGGGACAAAAATAAATTGGCCATTTCTCATACAATCAGTACCCAAATCAGGCTTCCTATAGGGGTCCTTCAAACTAGGGAAACAATTAATGGAATCAAACTTGGCAAGGGCCTCAAAATATTCCTCCTTAGGTACCACAAGATTGGTCAAACCAGTAATGGCAGAACCAACATTGGTAAAATCAGCCTTGGGGAAATCAATAATGGCCACAACAATTCCCACAACAATTTGGATCAGAAAACATGCCACCTCAATGGGGTCCTCAACAGGGTTACAATCAACAATACCAAGGACAACTTAGACGTTTCCAATGTCAGCAACAAGCATTACTAACTGGACCCCCCAACACATAGGGACAGTCACAAAATGAGTCAGTTAGTCAGCCACCCTTACAAGGTCAACTTGTAGAAAATCCACAAAATAAACAAGGAACAACTGTTTATATGACAGAGCAAGAAAGTATGGCTTGTGTAAACTCTATTTATCTACACAACCTCCATCTACGTTCTAGGAAAGCACTACCAAGCCCATCTCCCCCCTCATAGTTGAAGTAACTAATGATATGGGACTTGAAGATCCATCCACTCAACATCAGGAGGAGATTACTATCTAAACTATGATAGAAGATCAACCCCTAGGTAACTCTAGCGTTCCTCCTAAAGAAACAACACCGAAGATCACCTCTGGAGCTACTTCTATGAAGAACTTTGGAGCTGCTCTGGAGGTAGAAAAACCAACACCTTACCAAGAATGGATCAAACAACATGTCCCTCAGAAAACCATCCTACAAAAACAAGTCCAACCTACCATGTAATCATAACTTCTGCAAGAAATCTGATAGTTGAATATTGAAATTCCACTCCTACAAGCAATCAGAGATGTGCCTAAGCTAAATCAATTCATCATTGAACAACATTGTGTTAAACCTAGGGCTGGAAGAAAAACTTCCCTACCACCATTCAGGTGGAAGGAAAGGTAGTAGACCTTCTCGTGGGAGAGATGCTCCTACCAAAATATGGAGACCTTGGGAACCTAGTCATAACTGTCTACATTTTAGGGATAGAAATATCTAATGTTTTGGTTGATTTAGGGGCAGTAATAAACATAATGACAGTGCACACCATTGATAAATTAGCCCTAACTGGTGTCTAGGCCACATCCACAATTCTCAAATTGGCTGAGTAGTCAGTGGCTATTCGAAAAAGGGGGTCTTAACTGATGTCCTAACGATGGTGGAGTCATGGGAATTTCTAGTAGACTTTCTAATATTAGAACCTAGAAACCAAAGAAATGCTTATCCCTCGATCCTAGGAAGACCATGGCTAGCTACAATAGTAGCATCTATTGATTATAGAACAAGAGACATGGTCATTTCCAATGGGATAGATTTAAAGAAAATCTCTTTATATCCTCTAGCTAAACCATCAATACATTACTTAGGAAAAGTGTGGGTAGATGAGCCTAATAACATGGGAAATAGTGGCTCAATAGCTATGGTTACCATTAAGGAACATTTGGGTGAGTTAGAAGAAGAAATAAACTATGACACAACTAAAGACATAACTCACATTCTTATTGACAAGGATATAATGGAATTAGCCCAAGACTTAAGAAGAGAATTCCTCACTACTACCCATTGTACTCTTGCAAATATTATTCCTTGTGGAGAAACATTTTATAGAGACTTGGCCACATTTCATATGCTACTCCCACATTCATGTCCTCTTAACACCATGACTCCAAGATATGGGGTAGGGACATCTACGGATCAGATTACAAAATAGGTCATGATCTTACTTGGGAAAACATTGAACATCAACACCCAGCTTGTAGAAAAATAGGAAGAAGCACTTCTTAATCTTCTGGTCTCCCATTTAGTTGCTTTTGCTAGGGAATACCAAGATATGAAGGGCATTCCTCCTAAAATTTGTACCCATCATATATACACTGAAGATGTCAAACCTATCAGACAACCCCAGAGGAGATTAAGCCTTGCCCTAGAAGATATTGTTAAAACTAAAATAGAGAAATTGCTACAAATAGGGTTCATATATCCTATATCAAGCAGTGAGTGGGTATCACCCTTAGTCATAGTGCCTAAGAAGAATGGAAAGTGGAAAGTATGTATCGACTACAAAGAACTAAATAAATCCACAAAGAAGGATTATTTTCCCTTACCATTCATTGACTAAGTGCTAGACAATCTAGTAGGGAAAATGTACTTCTCATTCCTAGATGGATTTAGTGGGTATAACTAGATTAAGTAACACTGGAGGACCAGGATAAGACCACCTTTACTTATTCATGGGGAACTTTTGCATATAGAGTTCTTCCATTTGGACTATGTAACTCTCCAACTACCTTTCAGATGGTTGTTGTAGCCATTTTTGCTGAATTAGCTAATGAGTGTATGGAAGTCTATATGGATGATTTTATTGTGTATGGAGACACCTTTGAAGAAGCTCTCACAAACCTAGAAAAGGTGCTACAATGTTGCCAAAAAAATTAGCTATCCTTAAGCCATGAAAAATTCTTTTTGATGGTAGAGGAGGAAATTGTACTTGGACACCACATATCAGCCAAAGGAATCAATGTAGACTAGAACAAAATAGAAGTGATAAAGCAGTTACCCTCACCTAAGAGCCAAACAGATGTTAGAAGCTTTCTAGGTCATGCAGGATACTATAGGAGGTTTATAGAGAATTTCAGCATAGCTACCCCTATGTTTTCTTTACTCACCAAGGATGTTGACTTCTTATGGACAAAGGATTGCCAATCAACATTTGAAACCATTAAAAAGAAATTTATTGTCACACCTATTTTGAGGGGACCCAATTGGACTTTACCCTTTCACATACAAACTAATGCTTCAAATGAGCGAATTGGGGCAGTCTTAGGATAGAAACAGGAAGGGGAAGGTATGCATGCCATCTACTACATCAATAAGAACCTTACCCCAATAGAAAAAAACTATACAACAACTAAAAATGAATTCTTGGTAGTCATATATGTTATTAATAAATTTAGGCATTATATCACATGATTGTAAGATATTTGTGCATACTGATCATGCAGCCATTAAGTACTTAATGAACAAACCTGTAGTGAGTGCAATGATAATTAGATGGTTGTTACTATTGCAGGAATTTGACATTACCATCATAGACAACCTAGGAAAATTTAATTTGATTGTTGAGTTTCTATCAAGGTTGCATACAGGTGGAGAAAACCAACTAGTGGAAGATAAATTTCTAGAAGAACATCTCTTTGTTGTTTCTTCTACTACACCCTGGTTTGCTGACATAGCTAATTTCTTAGATATAGGCTTGTTTCCATATCATTTCACCTTAAAACAAAAGAATCGATTGGTAAAAGAAAGTTTATCTTACAAATAGTTAAATGGTTTGTTGTTTAAATGTGGTCTTGACTTTATCTTATGCAGTTGTTTGAGAGCTGATGAAATTTTTTATGTATTTAGGGCATGTCGTGATGAACCCTCAGGTGGACATTATTCCTCACAAAGAATAATCGAAAAAATTCTATGAGATGGTTACTACTGGTCCTCTCTCCATAAGGACAACAAGAGGTATGTGCAGTAGTGTGATCAATGCCAAAGGATGGGTCAGCCAAACTTCACCTAGGAAATGTAACTGCACCCTCAAGTAGTGTTGGAACCATTTGAGCAATGGGGTATAGATTTTGTGGGGCCAATTTCTTCACATTCCTCAGGAAAAGAATATATTTTAGTCTGCATAGACTATGTCACCAAATGGGTAGAAGTTTAAATGTTGTAGTTTGCAAGGGAAGAAAAAGTTGTTGATTTTCTTTATAATAGAATCTTCTTGAGGTTCCGAGCTCAAAGATCCATAGTTTTAGATAGAGGACAACAATTCATTTCTCAGGTAATTTAAACTTTCATAGATTTATACCAAGTTAAGCACTGGAAGTCTTCACCTTACTGTCTGACACCTATAACCTCTGACTTATTTGATTTATCCTTTGTGTATTGAAGAATTCCACTATACCAATCACCTGAATGGCACTTCTCTATAAAGTCCTTAAATTCTGGGTATAACTGAGTTTGTCTATTCTTACAATCATGGTGTACATTTAGGGAATTATCCATTTCAAGTGATTGCAATATTTCCAATGTGTTGTCCAAATTTTTTCCTCTTTTGAGCCATCTGAATCCTAACTGTACCCTTCTACACTTTCCTATCCTTATCATCCACTCTTCTCATTTTCTAACTTTTCTTCTTACCATCCATAACACCATTTTGCCTTATCGGCAAATTTTTATTTTCTCAAACTAGTCTTATTTGGCCTCTTTTTACTTGCTTTGTCCTATTCCTCTATATCTGCAATTTTCAAACTTGGTGTTGTCTTTACCTTAATTGGTAATTTCTTCTTGTGCTGAACCATCCTCCTTTTCTTCTTATTTTCTTTATTGACAAACTTGAGATTTTTAGAATCGGCTCCTTCTCCTTATCGACAATATCTTAAAGTCTTAAACCTTTGGATAGATTGGTCATTGATAGGTTTATCGATAAGGGTGCCCTTTCCATTTTTCCTTAGCTAAATTTTCAAATTTCTATTTTGCCTTATCAACAAAAATAGCTTTTCTCGAACCACAGACTTTGTCCCATTCATCAACAAATCTTTGATTTTCCAACCTTTACTCTATTTCTCTTTAGCTGGAAAAATGACCCTTCTTGAACTCGGCTCCTTTTATCTTCTCTCCTACTTTATTGGCAACATTCACCTTTGCTGAAATTTGGTAAAAGCACTTCAGTATTGCCTTATCGGCAAATCCCCAAACTTGCAAACTATTTCTTTAGTTTGTTTTTCTCCCGATTTGCCGATAACTCTTGCCTTAGTCATTTTTCTTCTATCAGAAAATTTTCCCTATGGAGAACTACTTACCTTTTTCCTCTATTGACAAATCTTTAGTTTCTTGAACTTAGTCTATGCGCCTTGTTTTATCTTTTGTCACCCATTTGCCTTATTGGTAAATCTTTATTTCTTCGAGCCAAACCAAGGCCTCTTTGTTGGAAAACAATGCTATCAGAAATCAATGATAAGTCTAAACTTTTGGCAAGTTTTGGACTTTACCAACTCCTTGACAAATCTTCTTTACTTCCATGCCTTAGTCATTTTTGTATTTTGACTTTATCGGCAAAAAGACTCTATGTTGAATGCCTTCTATTTTCTCATCTGCAAACTATCACTTTTGTCTCCATGTGGTATCTCAGATTACCTCTCTGTTGTTCCACAGAGCACACAATGATAGGGAAAATCTTTTCCACGAAATTGTAGAAATGCTACAAGTGGCACCTCTATTTTCAAGGTCACTACGGTGGGTTTTGGAGCGTAGATGTGGCACCTTCCTATGAAATATTCCATTCCCTTTTGTTTTAATAAAGTAATCTTAGTGGAATGGCAGAAGAGAAACAAACTATGCCACGTGGACCTCTTCAAATTCTTTAAGAACTAAGTTGTTGATCCCCACCACCTATCTCCATTACATGGTTCCATAGGCAACCTTTGCCTTAATGAAAAGTCTTAGCGGAATGGTGGAACCAATCAGATACGCCACACACTAACAAATTTTCCTTTGGTGGACACTTTGAAAGGGGCTCGAGCATGTGCCTTTAGAACAACATGGTTCTACTAGGTAATAAAAGGGCCAAATTATACTAAGGGGCTTTGGACAAATAAAAGGTCATAAAACATATTAAAATATTGTGCACATGCTTAATAGGTGAAACGGGAGCAAGGGGTCGATAACTAAATGATGCCCTAAACATAAAGTGATAACTTAAGGACTGACATTGACTAATAAGCAGTCAACTACAAATTATAATAAAAGCATTTGATGCATACACAAGCCCTAGGGGTTAGGGTTTTAGACCTAGGAATAGGGCTTTTCAGTTGTAAAGGCATAAAATGGGAATTTTGGTTTTTTGAGGCAAAAAGGGCACAACTGGGAGCAAAATTTTATAGGTACCAACACATGCTACTAGTGAAAGTTGGCTAATCCTTAAGATATAATAGATAACACCTAGAATCTATCATCTACATGGTACTAGTGACAATTGCCTATCTGCACTTGTATAAGACTTTGTTTTGACATGTGGGGTCATCTCATAGCTAGGTGAAACACAATCAAGATATCCCAAAGGTTCACAAATACTAGGTAGGTTGACTTGGTTACATACCACATAGAGTGATCCATAAACCTACACACATGTTCCTATAGGTTTTAGGCTCTCAAAAGTACCAACACATAAGAATCACATTAAACCCACATGGGCTAGCCTTTATCTAGACACAAACATAAACTAATAAAGACTCATTAATTAATCTCAAAGGCCATTCAATACATTCAAATTGTTACTTGGAAACAAAGTATTAATTACACAAAAATTCAAACCCATAGTAGTAATATTCTACTTCTAAGAATATAAAAAAAATTGTATGTTAACAAGCATAAATCTCAACAAATAATTATCTACCAAATAGATATAAAGGTAAAACATCATACAATATTTCGTATTACTTATTATTAAATTTACCCACAATTGGTAAAGGAATTCATAAAAAACTTCATCCTAAACTCAACATAAATCCAACACATACTTAGAGTATGTAGATCATCCATAAAGATTAAGAGTTGTTCACACAATTAGATCATAATAGCTTTGTTCAACATCATCAGTAGATGCCAATTTAGTAGGTTTCCTTAACTCAATCATAGCCATATCATTGCCAAGTGTATCTTGCCCTTGTTTTTTTAGAAGAATAGACCTTAATCATCTTTAGAGGCTAACCTATACCTTCCTATACTTATCACTAAGGGAAGACAAAATTTCATTGTGCTTAGCACACAACTCTACCAATTTTAGTTCAAACAAGTCTAGATGTAGTTTGATGCATTCAAATAAGAGACAAACTATGATGACAATGACTTTAAAAGTTCATCCAAGTTTGGAGTAGATCTTGGAAATCCAATCACCACAAAACCTTAAATTAGATCATATTAATGATTATGGAGTGCCTTTTCCTGGCTTAGGCCTATATAGTGGGGACATATTAATTGGGAAGGTGAATTCAGAGCCGTCTAATTCAATTTTCAGCTTTAAGTTGAAAAGGGAAGTTTGTTCAAGCTTAGGAACACTCCAAACCTTGGAGCTATTCCCTAAACCTCTCCCCTAGTGACTTGGGTCATAAGGGCATCCTTCATCCAAGGATTTCCTACATACTTGCTTCGAAATGGATTCAAAGTCCCATGGAGTTCTAGTATTTAAACTATTAGGATGAGAACTTAGACTTCCCAATTTAAGATAACCTATAATAATACTAGACACCACCATTTTTTCACAAAAATCAACAAGTTATATAGCCCTCAATAACTCCCAACCTTGATATATAGTTTCCCTAAAGAAGTTAGGGATAGCTTAACAGAGGAAGATGAAAACACCAAAATGTATAATTTTACTTAATAAAGTAGTTCAATATGCCAACATGGCAGATTACTAAGAACATAGATCATTAACTATGTCTACATACAATGGTCCCAATTATTAGCCATCTTTATAATTAGTTTAACATTAAAATATCACCCATCTAAAACAACATACCCTAGACCATAGTGTATTATAAGGACAATTCTTTGAATCAAATCCATACATATAAATTATGCATAACATCATAGTCAATATAAAATAAATCCATTCATATCATAGCATAGTGTAGAAGTAGTCAAAATATTGTCACCAAGCAACAATATGCATAAGCCCTGATATGGCTCCAAATGATTTCCTATTGTAATATGATTCAATGATATCAAGTATCATAGTAATAATATATTACGACATCCTTCTTGTTAGAACACAAAAAGCACCAACAACCACATTAAGATTATATAAACTTTGAAAGACTTGCAACTATAATTACAAACTTAGTTTAAGCATGATCAATACTTGAGTCATTCTTGGGACAGATGGAAAAACTATATCCATTGGACCAAAATATAAAGATATACACTCAATAATAATAATATTCTTAACCTTGTCATTTCATTGACCTTATGGTGAAACCTAATATTATTCTAATAGTCTAGTTCATGGACTAGATAATATTTGTGCTTCCCATTTATACTAAATATGACTTTAATGGTCAATAGTAAGATATCAGGAGATGATATATAGTATGAATACAAATGGGTTATCTCTTAACTCAGTCTCAACAACACCATCAAATTAAATGGTATTTGCCTTCTATTTAGTAGATTCTCATATCACAATTTGATACAACTATAGTACCCTTCCAAGTTCACATGATAGTTCCAATATAAGGGTTCTCACACTTAAGAGATCAAAATAAATCATGTAGTAGCAAGCAAACATACCCAAGTTGCCCTATCAACACCTATATATCACAACTTAGCACTTAGAGATTCCCACACTTTTGCCATGCCTAACAATGGCTATTAATGATATAAATAATATTTTCCCAATTATAATGATGTTATACTAGATCAACCTTGATAAGGACCTCATAGACAATTCAAAGGATATAGGCTTTGAGATTATCTTTTCAGACAAAACTAACTTTCATAACCCTAACCTTGATCACATCAAGGATCTTTTAGCATATTACTTATATCAATAATATTATTAGAAGTAGCACCACTTACCACTATTGCACATGATAATGATAATCAACAAGTTTATTCATAACCCAACATTCATAAACATTCATGCAAAAAATATTGTGATGGTACGATTATTCCTTCATACTCATCATTATTGTAAAAGATCGTGTCTAAGTGATATATACTAACTTCATTTTAGTTTACAAGGGAAATCAATAAGGAAGGTACTTATCTTCAACCCTTTATAACATACTACTGAGACTCATCATTACAACTATACTCTAATGCCCAACAACTATAGTGACAATACATTGTATAAAGTCACATTGATAGTGATAAAATTAAATATAAAATTATTCCCATGTATCCCTCCAAACATCAAATTTGAGGCACATGCTTCCATTAACAACTAAGGTAAAATGCATACACATAGTTGTTTACATGTGCACATCTTAGTGTTTGAAGTATGTTAAGCATAAATATGAATATCAAGATATGCAATGATATTCTACCCAAGAAAACACATATGTAAAGTTAAGAGCATATGCTAGGCATGCAAACTATTTGACATAATTCCTCATGGAAAAGTAGCAACATACATACAAAATGCAAACTATTTGACATAATGTCAAAATTGCAATCCTTCACTCCCTATAAATTATCTCTAATAGCAATGAAGAAGAAGACATAAAAATGTATAGAAATACTAATTAGCATAACACTTTTTAATAAAAAAATATGCCAAATGCCAAAAAAATATTCAATTTCTCCATTTTTACTACCCAATCTTAAGCTATGCCAATCCCAACTTGAGAGCATAGATTATGCTATTATAAGATATAACCCCTTTCTCTTACATATAACCATCTTATGGGATTTATGTATGATTATCATGTTATAATAAGCACTAAGATTATTGAAACATCATTACATAAAGTAAGGCATCATAAAAAAAGGAAGGGTAGGCTATTAGTTACTGTAATATCATACAAATCTCATAAGAAATTGGACAAATAGACCACAAAAGGTTAATTCCTCTAATCCTCAAAGCAACAAGATATAAAGATTCAACTCTAAGAGTATAAATCTATTAAAACATCGAGAATGACTCATTCTCAACAAGGTTATCAATCAACATACTAGATTTTCAAAGTTGAAATTTAAGACCTTGGTCATAGGCTTAAAAACCAAGCTACAAGATTTACTTCCCACTACAAAATTTATCCTTAATCAATGGTAGTTAGCACACGAGAACCTTAGTTTGAGGGATGATGTTGAATATATTTCTAATGTAGGAATTAAATATACTCTACCACCTCTCATTTATCTTTCTCCATTTCTACTCTTAAAGTGCAGTAGCAAATGTAACCTATTTTAGCTGATTTTTGTAGCAATATTTCCAATGGTTGTAAAAATGCCTAGGTAGGCTTCTAGATCCATGCCAACAAAGTCCAGAACTACTCAAAGTAAAAATAGGAAAGTTGTGGTAGAAAGAAAAACTAATGTTCCAAGGGTAGTAACAAGGAACTCGTGGATCTTTACAAACTTAGTCACCCTTCTAGTGCAACAATCAACACAGTGAGGTTGTTATGGAAAGAGGACCTAGAGATAAAACTATGAGATTGTCCATTGAGACCACCATCAAATTCTCCCCCATACAAGACAAGCATGACTTTGACTACTAGATTTGAAGTCTTTATTAGTGCCTATGAGTGGAAATGCATGCAACCCCATAGTAGAATTGATCATGAAAGATGATCCAAATTAGATGGGAGATGCTTTAATGAGTAATGCCTCCTTTGCTATCTATAAAAGATATAGAAACCTCAAGCTCACTACTCATTCACCTAATATATAAAAGCCAAGTGGCAGTGTGCCAATCATCAAATCCTTCTCCTGGTAATAATCAACAACCTCTTCTTTTAATTATAAAACCAAAAAGAAACCCCCCTATAAAAGCTACTAACCAAGATCCATAAATTTCACCAAACTTCTCTCAAGTCAATTTGATGTGTTGATGGATTTACATAACATGTTCCACAGATTCTCGTTTATTGCACCATAGGCCCCTCTCCTTCCACTAAACTTTTGCCTTATCCAATTTTAATGCCCATATTTGCAATCCCATACCATAATAAATGGAGTTATAGGCCCTTGTTCTTTAGAGTACATGTAACCCATGCCTCATAATTTTTCCCCCTTGTCCCCTTTTCTAATTTGAAATGTCTCTTTTTGACTTTTTTATTTATACTTTTCCCACGCAATTTCCAGCGATAAAAGTGGCCTACCATAGGGGATGTGACATATATTAGTTTAAATTTTTAGGTTTTTTTTAATTTTTTTGTAAATTAGAATGATTACATATTAGTTTTCAAATTATATTTACATATTATCTTTTTTACTTTTTTAAATTATAATTTTACTATTTTTAAAGATGATAATTCTATAAATTGATTATTGTTTATTGAACATCTAGAAGGTTATAGTTAAAAGACAATCCTCAACCATTACATTATCTCCATGATAGACTTCCTTAGGTTTGAGGCTATTTTGCATTTGTTTGAAGAAAGAGAGTTACATCCATCACAAGACAAAAATTAGCAAACACATGGACTTTAATAGGTTTCTACATCACATTCCCTAACATTTTATGTTTGATGATCTTATAGTTGGAACTAACAATCTCAAAAAATCTTAGAAGATTAGGTAGCATAGATTTAGAGTAGTATATAAACACATTTCCCATACAAACAAATGGGATGGTGGTTATAAAGTACATCTTGGAAAGGCCATGACAAGAGATTATAGAATTCATTTTCTAGAAGTAAGTATAGTTAGTCATAAGGGTCTCATGTAAATAATTGACATGTTACATCTCAAAAGGGTTGATAGAAGGGGTTAAAGAATTCATTGCAAAATTAAATTAGATGGTGATTGTAAAATGCACCTTAGAAGAGTCAAGACAATGGACTGGAAAATTTATTTCAGAAGTAAGTGTGGTTATCTCTTTGGGTCTCATATAAAAAACCAACACGTTATAAGTGCTAAAAAAATTACATCATATACTTAGTTTGTGGTTATGTATTAATGTTTTGTCAATAATATGTTGGGTAATCATTGTTAGTTTCTTGAGGGAAAGGTGGTTGTAGAAGTTAAGATGATAGGGCCTTTTATAAATGCTCTAGTCAATAGTATAATCAATAGATTCCCATAAAATATATTTTTGTGTGTTCCTTTTATATCATTTGCAAATGTATTTTTTTATTAATTCCCTTTATTTGATCGATCCTATAGTGGTATTAGATCGTAATAGTCAAAATCACAGAAGGCAGATGAAGTCTAGTGATATTGGGTGAAGTGATTCCAGTCTTCCTACATGCATGTTGTATCATGCGAAAGAGGTTGGAATTGGTAAAACTGTAGAAGAAACTTCGAAAACAAACCATAACATACTATGTGGAGGATATCATCGGATCTACTTGAACATCATCCACTTTAATGTTCAAATAGTCAATAGCAATTTTACACCTCATCCATAACAAAAAGTGCTAAATATTTGTCCTATTTTTATTGGCCAAAATTGATTTTTGACTGTTGAAGTGGATGATGTTTAAAAATAGCCTTAAAGTCCAAATGAAAAATAGTATTGTGCAATAAGTCACATTCAAAACATGGCAATAATCTGATGAATAATTTTTTTATGACTGTGTCATCAAAATCATTTCGGTTTCAACTTACCTTGTGTTTCTATTTGTAGGGGAAAAGGCACAAGGGCCCCTCTCTTTATAAACTTAAAACAACTCAAAGGAAGCATGAAGCATGCATCATTGGAGCAAAGCACCTTAGCTCTACATCAAAGGACAAATGTGTCATCCATTGTAGTAGCCGTGATACGCTTGATGACTATCATGTATTTGGTGTAATAAAATTTAATATACATACACATATATATGTATATACATATACAAAATGAGTTTTTAAGCCTAGTCTAAGCCTAAGGTTGTCATGATTGGGGGACCTCCTCTTCATTGGTTTTATTTCTGAGACCACTACTAGGGGTATGAATCCCTAAGGTATTATTGCCTTTGTTCAAATCCTTGGGCTCAAAGGTCTAGCAAAGACCCATAGTTTGTGAGCACAAAAACCTAGCGAAGGCACACATCCTGTAAGTACATTAGCCTAGTGGAGGCACAAGGTCTATGAGCTTAGTAGCCAAATGAGGGTTTGAACCTTCGTGCCTACCATGAAAATGGTGTGACTTGACCACCACATTATGCCCTTATCGGTAACATATATAGATATGTATGTATATGTGTTTTTTCAAAAGATAGCATGTAAATACAATAAAAAGGCCACATCACTACCATAGAAAAGAGATTTTCTAGTTCCCTTTAACAATAACATGGAGTTTTATCATTAATCAGATTGGATACTAGAACATTACATAGTTCATATAAACAAAACCTACAAGATAGATATTATATATGTAGAACTTGGGAAATTGTTTTTTGGATGGTCTAGAAAGCATTACATTTCAAAGAACTCAATTTAATCTTTAAGCAAGCACCTTTCATGCTGAAATGTTAAAAGCTTCTACCACCTTGCTCTCTAATAGTCAATCAATGAATCCATCTTCTTCTCCTCATCCTATTGACAGTCCAATTATAATTTAGCCTATAGAAAGGGTGAAACATCAAAGCCCTTTCCATCTAATTCCTTACCAATATTTTCATTGTTAAGGAAGATTATAACATTTGAATCCATGAATAGACATTTAATATGATCAGTAATTCTCAAATTATACTTAGACACTATAAAATTTGAAATTAGACCATGAGAGGAGAAAGGGAGAAGAATGAGACTCGCACTATAGGAGTACCGAGAGATTCAAGTCTATCCCCTTCTAGATGTTTCAACTTGACCATAGCATTGTTTGACACATGTCATTGCCATCTCTTGATGAAGATCCAGTGATGCCACTATCCATGGAAACCAATGGGACTGAAGGAAATATGTTAAATTGTGAATGCCTAGTAGACATTCCATTAACAACGTGCCACAAATATTCTTTTATCCTTGGTGATAGCTCCAAATTATAGTTTTCATCATAATCTTTCCATACATAGATTAAAAAGTAAGAAAATGAAGTTCTTTAGTTTTAGAATGGCCATTAACAAACATGCTCCATTAGAAAAAGAGTTTAGTAAAAAGAAAAAGAAAAGAAAAAGAGAGAAAAAGAGAGAAAGCTTTGAGAATCTAGAAGATTAAGCTAACATATATTATTGTGAGGGGTGGGCAGATTTCAATCCAGTCCTTAGTTGGGTAGATCAAACTCTGTTTCTAGGTATTCAAAGACTAGTTCACTTTTATCATTTGCTCAGCTAGGGTGATTTCACCTGTGATAAAGTTCAATTAAAAAATCACCAATGTTGCTTAATCATTCATGATTGGTAGGTACCTACTTATGGAATTAAAAAATCACCAATATTGCTTAATCATTCATGATTGGTAGGTACCTACTTATGGAGAATTTTCCCATAACGGAGCTTCAAACATTGATGTCTTGATAAGGATGGGTTGGCATTTAAGCCCTAAGCCTCATCAACCCTAAATCAAAATCAACAAACCAAAACCACAATAAACGATTCAGCAAATGCACTTGATACCCTGATAGGGATTAGACTTACAGATTTAAAGTTTTAAACCCTATAGAATGTGTGTTCTCAACTAGTTGTTGATTACACGAAAGAAAACCCAATAGCTTAGGTTCCAATTTAGTGTGTGATTGAGACGAATCTCATAGAATTGAAATCCAAGCCACAAGTTAGTAAACCACCTAATCTCAAGGAGATAAGAAACACTATCACAAGACGATCCAGACAAAACCCAGAAGCAATATCTACGAAAAACACAATAAGTACCACCCCTCACTGCAATAATTCTCGCACATCAAACGGAGGTGGCCCACCTTGCCGCATCTTTTACAGGCACCGTGGGCGCCCTCAGACGTGGAGTAGGCGAAGTGTTAATTTCAGTGTGAATATGCAGAACGAGATTAAACAACTACATAATAACATATGCATGCATATAGAAAATTCTTTTAGCACCACGTTTTACAACCCATCTTTGGCACTTGCAGACATTAAACGCAGCGACACAGTAACAGGATTTACATTGATGATATCGGCTCTACTTAAATATTATTCATTTCAATGTTCAAAAGAGTCAATAGTAATTTTACACCTCATTATTAACAAAAAGTGCTAAATATTTGTCCTATTTTTATTGGTCAAAATTGATTTTTAACTATTGAAATAGATAATCTTTACAAACAGCGTCTTTGACATTCTCAATCTCCCATACACTTTGTCCCTCCCTCGTCGCCACTGAATGCAAAAGCTCTTTTCTCATCCATATCACGACTCCATGGCGAAATTAATTGTTTCTGAATTAATTTGTGTGGCATGTTTGTTCTATTACGCAAACACGGCTAGCACTCCCGGTCTCGGGGGCCAGTCAGAAAGAGGTCTAAGCTTCAATTTCCCTCAATTTAGGGTGTCCGAAACAGATGGAATTGATTTTGTGGGTGACGCTGCCGTCTCCGATAATGCTGTCCATCTTACAAATAAAAGCACGCTGCAATCATCAGGCAGAATTATTTATAATGTGACGATTCAGCTTTCGTCTATAGCCAATTTCAGCACGCAGTTTGTGTTTTCCATGTATTCGGATAAAGAAGATTCTCAGGGCGACGGAATAGCCTTCATTCTCGCAAATGAACGATTTGCTTACACTATTCCACAATTCAAAAGGGAAGGATTGTTTGGTCTTGTTGGAGACAGGCTTGATGTCTTACCTCGTTTCTTTGCTGTAGCATTTGACAGTAAGCGGAAGATTGTGGGAACTATTGCCCGTAATTTTTCAGGTCTTCATTATTTGCAAAACGTTAGTGTTTCTGATCTAAACAACGGGACAGTATGGGTTGCATGGATTGACTACAACAGCCAAGCACAAATCCTCAAAGTATATCTTGCTAGTGGTTCTCATAGTTTAAAGTCCCCCCAGATTTGCATCTTATCACAGAGACTAAATTTTTCTCGACATTTTAGGGCAAATACTGCGATAGGCTTTTCGTCTGCAGCTGTAGGCTCAAATGAGACCCACAATATCTTTTCATGGAGCTTCAACAGCAGCTTGTATTCGAAAAGCTCTAAGAAGAAAGACCGAAAACAAGTAAAACTATTTCTGGGTGTTGGATCTGGCGTTGTGGCTTGTATTGCAGGTGCGTTGTGGGGCTACTTTTCCTTTCTCAGAAGAAAGAGAGCTGCATCCGTCAGAGAACAGAAATTAGCAGACATGGGTCTTGACAAGCTTCTACACCACATTCCCCGACGGTTTAAGATGGATGATCTCATGGCTGGAACTAACAATTTCAGAGAAGCTCAAAAGCTTGGGCGGGGAGGATTCGGAGAAGTATACAAATGCATTCTTGCTCAAACAAATGAGATTGTGGCTGTAAAGCGCATCTCAGAAGGTTCAAGTCAAGGGATTAAAGAATTCATTTCAGAAGTGAGTATAGTTAGTCGTTTGAGACATCGGAATCTTGTTCAACTGTTGGGATGGTGCCATGAGCGAGACCAGTTGCTTTTGGTGTACGAATATATGTCTAATGGAAGCCTAGACAGACATATTTTCACCAGAGGAGGAGGAGAAGAAGAAGACAAGCGTCAAGTACTGCAGTGGAGTTTCAGGTATAAAATAGCTACTGAAATAGCGAGCGCATTGCTGTATCTTCATGAAGAATGGGACGAATGTGTTGTGCACAGAGATGTCAAATCCAGCAATGTTTTGCTGGATAAGAATTTCAGTGCAAAGCTTGGGGATTTCGGCTTAGCGCGCATGGTGGGGCATGAGCGTCTAGCTCAGACTACCCATGCTGCGGGGACATTGGGATACCTGGCCCCTGAATGTGTGGTATCGGGAAAAACTAGTCCTGAATCTGATGTTTACAGCTTTGGGGCCGTGGCTCTGGAGATAGCCTCTGGCAAGAAAGCAATAGATGCTAGCTTGCTTGAGTTCGACATGCGTCTTGTAGCATGGGCATGGGATCTGTATGGGCGGTGTAGACTATTGGAGGCTGCAGATGTGAGATTAAATGGAGGGTTTGAAAAGGAAAAAATGGAACGATTGATGGTGGTGGGATTGTGGTGTTCTCATCCTGATGCTGGTAGTCGGCCCAAAATGAGGCAAGTGCTGAGGTTACTGAATTTTGAAGTTGCAGCGCCTATTCTTCCCCCTGCAATGCCTCTGCCATCATATGCTCACATTTCATTTACCACCGAGCCCTTCCTTTCAGTGGTATCACACAGTCTTCCAACTACTTCGATTCCAAGGTAGATCTATCACTAGTTTGCTTAATCTGTTGTAATTCTCTTGGTTATAGGCTACTTGCAAGATGTTGATAACTGGCTCTTTCACATGGAGGAATTTGGAGCTCTATATTTATTATTTAGGAGTTTTTATTTATAGTTGCTGTTGTTTTTATTACAGCATATTGCTCTATATTTAGGAGTTTTTATTTATAGTTCCTCCTGTTTATATTACAGTATATCGCTCAAGCATGATGCATTGTAAAAAGAACAAAAAAACAGAGATCACTTTTATTTTCTAGTACCAAACTGTTGTTATGCATCGCTTAATTTAAGCGCTGTATGACTGGTAATGTTTTTAAATAATCAGTCAATTCAGAAGTAATATACAGAGTCCATAACGAAAAGAAGTAATATACAGAGTCCATAACGAAAAGAGGACAATTTAGTATTATATTTTGCAATGTGTAATTTCTTTGTATAGCATTGCTGTATGGAGAACTTTTGTGCTCTTTGCCGTCCATGTGTTTAATTAACTGAAGATTGTACGATGAAAGTGGTAATTTCTTTTCTTTTCCTATTGCTATTATTTTGGCTGAAAGAATAGTGAATTAGTTTCATAATCTTCATTCAAGAGTAGTGAATTCATTTCAGAATCTTCACAAGATACTTTCATATAGAGATAAGTTGTCATAGTTTACATAAGTAGGTAGTTGTTCTAAATCTTTTAAGAATAATTTTGATCAATAAAAGCAATTATTTATTAATATTGGAGAGCTGCTTTTTATCAATAAAAAAAGCTATTCGGTAAGACACAGGCAGAGATGTTAAAGTGTATAAATTGTTAAGGGACATATCATAAAACCAACTGTTTGTTATTTCTCTTCATTTTATTGAAATATGGTATAGTATATACATGGAGTGTCCATAGTCAATGAAATCGAGTAATTTTATTTCTTAAAATAATTCTGTGGTTTTGTTAATCCAGAGACACTGCATATTTATATATAATGTTAAGACTAAGGTATGCAAGCGAATGTTGTGAATCACTTTCTGTAAAAATCTGGTAAATGAAGTAGAGATAATTCGATGCAGACACTTGCCTACACGTTGAACTCCAAAAACTACCCTGTGTCTCGGAATTAACACTTAAACCATGAACAGTTCCAAAATAGCAGAAAACAGAGAGGAAGTATCACATCAACTGATGCCAAGGAAAAGTACTTTTAATTTTTTAACTTAGATCTGACAGTCAAAGCTAACAAAATGAACGCTACATATAAGAACATCTCCAATGGAAAATCACAGCAGCAAGCAAGAGGGAAAAGACCACAGTAAATAAAATACACCCATAATGAAACACAAAAAGAATATCCTGTCTCTACAATTTATCATCCAACTATGAACTGTAACAGAACAACATCAAATATAGTAGAGAACCCACCATTAAAGCCACCTCTTTTTACTCAAAGACCAGAATTTACATAGTCTACTCTTTTGAATATAACCAAAAACGTTTCTATTTACAACCCCAGAGGCCTCCTGATGCAGCCTAGTTTGGGGGTCTTATCAGACCGCCACTAGCAGCATGAAGGTCAATTCCATTGTTAATCCGTTCTTAGGCAGCTACACAAATACTAACTTGTTCAAATAACAAAATTACATAAAATGAAAATGTTTAGAAGTATTCAATTTCAATTCAATTCAAAGTGCCAACATACATTGCTCAGATTTTCAAATTAGACCACAACCTGGTTACACAAACAAATCTACAAATCTGATCCAATTTCTATCCTTAAACAACAACACAAATCAGATATACCATATAAATGTTATCAATTCCTCTCTGCTGTGCCATAGACCAAATTCCTCTGTCTCTTCACTTTACTGTCATCATACTCCTCAGTCCTCTTTTCTGATTTGTTAACCGACCAAACCCCCGACTCTCTGTAACATACATCTGCTGTTATTATTATTCAACTTCCTTTTTTTTCGTTCCTTGAGGAGGCCAAACTCTTAATCGATCCTTTCATCAAACGATTCAGTTTGTTCTTTTGTTGACAGCGATCCCACTTCATTCTTTTCCTATTCGATTTGATCCCCTTTTAAGCAGAGTATCACTTTTTCTTCTGCTTTATGTATGTTTCTTTCCTCTCTATATTCCCTGGCCGCTTCACTCCAAGCCGACCCCTCAATCTGCCGTCTCTGTTTACTTTATTCACTTTCTGTTTTTTTTTTTTCTTCTCAGCAGACCGAACCGTACTAAATGAAGATCCATTTGTTTATATACTACAGCAATCCAAAAACCCATCGAATGGGTGCTCCGGGGAGTGGAATGGACACCTCAGGGTAAGTATTTGAGGAGACTTTTAATAATAAAATAATTTCAAATTACTTATCAACAGAGGCTGCTCCCTTACATTGAAGGATATTTGACTTCACATCAAACAAAACAAACAGAGGACGCCAATGTATGCTGGTTGCCCCAGCCGTGGGTTTTGACTGCACTCAAGACAGCGGGAAATTATTTCATGGGAAACAATATAACATTTGTCGACAATGTGGAGAACCTTGTCTCGTATGATGAAGATCAACACGCTAAATGGAAATAGAGATGAAAGATACTTAGCAGAGATGCTTTCTACTCATGCAATTTCACATGAGAAGGCAAGTTTTGTGTTTTGTTCGCCAACAAATAAATCACTCAATGACCACTAGAACGAGACTTGGCGTCGACAGCTCCTTCACGACAACATAGAAGCAAGTAACAACCATCACTCCTTTCCTTTGGAAGGTTCGCGACTCACCACCATAATCAACCGAGCCCCAAAACCAAAAAATGACCAATGGCGACAAATACACAACGTCATGGCCAAAATAGTCACGACACTCAAGATTAGACTGGAATCCACTAATTTGAATAAGGAACAACACCAATTGGATGCTATGCATAGTCAACTACATCCGCAACAACACCACTGACACCATGAAAATGCAATTGAAACAACAAACTGAATAAGAACAAACAAAATTGAACTAATCATTCTTCTTAGTTGACACAGGATTGTGCATGCGCCCGGGTGCTTCTACATCAGACACGTCGGGTAGGACAAATATTCCTTGAGGCTGTAGCTCATGAACATTTTTAGAAGCTTCGATTGGTGATCCCATGCTTATTTTTAATCCAGAGCACCTCTTCATGAATTGGCTTCTTCTCTTTACCTATTTCTTCTTTTACATTCTTTCATTTCTTATGCTGCAACCGACACTCACCTCGATGGTCACCTCTACTTGACTCTTTCCAATGATGAAAATCTACTTCAGATTTTTCATACAAGCAGACATCTGGTTCTGATGCCAAATTCTATTTTTCTTTTGGACTCTCTTCACTTCTTTTACAACCATTTGGCTGCCCCTTATTCTTCTTTTCTTCCTTGTGCAATTGTTGCACCAACTCTTCACCCTTGTCCTTGGCCTTACTCAAAGTCCTCTTCTCATGAACCACTGTTGGACTATTCCCAACCTCATTTGCCATTGTCACAACTATAAGGAAGTAAAGGTGTGTGGAAACGATTCCTATGCTAACCTTGAGAGGAGGGTTATGCAAATTTCAAATAAATTATTACAGAGATTTCAAGAAACAGAGAATACAATAAACACAATAACAATCATGCTATAACTCAGTGATTTACGTGGGGAAAACCTTTTCGGGAGAAAAACCCCACACTTCAAAACGTGCACAATATATTATCAAATCTTGAAACAGATTACAACACACTTGCAATTCAGTTTCTTACAGGGGTCTTCACCTCAACTTAATCTAGAGGAATTTCAGCAGCATTCCGGCAGCATACAAACTTGCAAACTAACTCTCACCTGAAAATGACTATCTCAAAGTACCAATATATATTACATTGAATATGAGAACCTTCTAGAGATAAAGAATTTATTTTTAGAAACATCTAATAAAATCTCATAGCAAACTTATCTCTATCTACATATTTTAGATAGTTCCCAAAATAGTCGCTTTTCACCTATCATAAAATCTTCTTTTCTTAGCTTGCTTTATTTTTATTTCCATGCAAGGTTGAGACACTTTCTTTTTTTCTTTTTTTCTTTTATCATTTTTTTTTTAAATTTTATTATAGAAACTCTTTATTGCTAACATTCTCCCACTTGTCAAACACCTTGCATGAGCCAATTAAAAATAGGTAGTTAATTGCTGGGGGTCGAAAGGCCCATTAATTCGGAACACCATCTAAACTTCTTTGTGCTCATGGGCTTTGTCAATGCATTGCAACATCTGCCACAATCTCTACCTTTTCCAGCTTCACCCTACCATCCTCGACCATATCTCTCATGAATTGATACTGAACATTAATGTGTTTGATCTTGGCATGAAAATTCAGGTTCTTCGCAAGGTAGATTGCACTCTGACTGTCACAATATACTATAACTGCACTGTGTTTCAATCCAATATCTTAACACAAATGCTTCAACCAAATGGCTTCTTTACAAGCATGAGTAACTGCCATATACTCTACCTTTGTAGTAGATAAAGTGACCACAGCCTGTCACTTGCTCATCCAACTGATTGCACTGGTGGACCTTCTACTATCGACATCACCAGCCCAGTCTAAACCCATAAAACTGTGAATACTCAAGGAATGTTGATCTCATGTACCATGAAAACATATAAAGTACTTTGTTGTACCCCGCAAATAACTGCATCCCAATGCACTCTTCTAGTCTTAAACATAAATAGAGAAAGAACTCCCACTGCTTGGGAAATGTCTGGTCTTGTACAAACCACAGCATATATTAAGCTTCCAACTACACTCTGGTAAGGCACTCTACTCATGTCTTCCATCTCTAATAGGGATGTAGGACATTGTAAAATAGAGAGCTTCATTCCTAATGTAATAGGAACACAAAGTATTTTACAATCTTGCATGTTAAACCTTTGTAAAACTGAACAAACATACTTACTCTGGCTAAGCCATAGCTTTCTGTTCTCACGATCTCTTCTGATCTTCATCCTAAGTATGTGTTTTGTTGCACCAAGATCTTTCATTTCAAGTTTCACAGAGAGCTGAGATTTTAATTCTGAAATCAAACCTTTGCCTTTCCCAATAATCAACATATCATCAACATATAAAACAATTACCAAGAAATGATCACCATCAGATTTAAAATATACATAGTGATCATATTTAAACTGCACAAATCCCAAACTCAACACATATGTATCAAACTTCTGGTACCACATCCTAGGACTTTGTTTAAGGCCATATAGAGATTTCTTTAACTTACAAACCAACGTGCTTTTACCTTCCACCACGTAGTGCTATGGCTATGTCATATAGATTTCTTCCTCCAAATCACCATGAAGGAAAGCAGTTTTCACATCCATTTGTTCAACCTCTGGGTCATAAGCTACTGCAATAGATAATGAAAACTGAATGGATGTCATTTTAGTAATAGGAGAAAATATCTCACCATAATCAATACCCTCAACCTGAGAGTATCCCTTCTCAACCAATCGTGCCTTACACTTTTCAACATTTCCATCTGAACTATTCTTTTTCTTAAACACCCATTTACATCCAATAGGTTTCTATCCTTTAGGAAATGGTACTAAGTCCCATGTATCATTTCTTTCAAGAGTTGTCATCTCTTCATCCATGGCTATTTTCTAGGACTCTACATCATTCATACTCAAAGCCTCTTACACAGATCTCAATTCATCAATGTTAGTACTCAAAGCAAATATACACTTCCAATCATCAAGTGAATACCCATACCTTTCAGGTGGTTTCTTATGCCTTGTACACCTTTGAACAAGCTGGGGTGAAGGTTCTTCCACTTCCTTCTCTTCTTCCTCTTCTGAAGATTCAGAGCTTGATGAGCTCTCCTCAACTTTTTGTCTATCTTGGGACCTCAATTCAACTTTCTCAGCTGTAGAAGAAAGTTGAATCACATCCTTTTTTTGTTCAATTTCTTTATGTTGTTCTGGTTGTAAAGTAACAAGAGAAGATTTAGTCACTCTAAAAGTAACCATAGCTGTAGCCGATGAAGATACATTTGATAGCCTTAGAATCCAACTTTGTTCTCTTCTCATCAGGCACATGTACATATGCCTCACAACCAAAAAATCATAGATGTCTAAGTGAAGGCTTTTTCCCCGACCACACCTCCATTGGCATTTTATCAACAAGCACTAATATAGGAGATCTATTGATCAAATAATAAGCAGTGGTAATAGCTTCATCCCAGAACTTTTGTTCTAGACCAACACCACTCAACATGCTCCTAGCCTTCTCTATCAACATTCTATTCATTCTTTCTGCAACTCCATTCTGCTGCAGAGAATACGAAGTTGTCTGTTGTCTTTTAATCTTACAATCTATAAATAATCTATCAAAATCTGTAGAACAATACTCACCACCATTGTCATTCCTCAAACCTTTAATTTTCTTTCTACTATGAGTTTCTACCAAAGCCTTGAACTCCTTAAAATGACTGAAAACTTTAGATTTACTCTTTTAAAATACACCTCTGTTCTCCTACTGAAATCCTCAATGAAAGTAACATAATAAACTGATTTACCAATAGAAACAACATCAACAAGACCAAATACATCCAAATGGATTAGATCCAAGATACATGAAGACTTATGAGAAGATGAGTAAAATTGAACGCGGTTCTGTTTGCCATAAATACAATGTTCACAGAAATCAAACTTGAGATTGCAATCATTTAACCCCTCAACAAGGTTCTTATTTTTTAGGGCTTTCAAACCCTTTTCTCTAATGTGGCCATGCCTTTGGTGCCATAACATGGCCTTCTCTACATGCAACTTTGATTCGGTAGATAGAGCACCCTTGGGTACCCAGAAGCCATGACCATCTACAAAAGAGGAAACCATCTATTTTTTTAGCGAATTAGTTTCTGGCTTAATTTTATCAGAAGTGCTATTACACTCAACCATGCATGCATCAAGCTGGTACAATGTACCCAATCTTCTTCCTCTTGCTATCACAATAGAACCTCTCACCATTTTCACACTTGCTTCAGAAAAATGTACATGCACACCTGCATCTATTAGTTTTCTAACAGATAATAAATTTCTTACTAGTCTTGGGATATGCAAGACACCATCAAATCATCTAACTCTACCATCAGAAAATTTCACATGAATACTACCACGACCAACAATGTCAAGGAAAGAATTATCACCTAAATACACCTTACCACCATCATAGTTTTCATACTTACTAAACCAGTTTATGTTAGGAGTCATGTGGAAAGATGCACCTGAGTCTATCAACCATGCATTATCACCTGCACGAGTGGCCAAGGCTGCAATAAAGGCATCTCCATCTTCCTTTACGAACTCAGAATCAAAATCTTGCTTCTTCTTCTTCTTTTTCTTCTATTCTTTACCTTCCTTTCGGAAGTATCTGGATTTGCCATAGTTCTAGCATATTGCCTTGGACTTACTAGGAGATTTTGATCTCCCCTTATTCTTGGACTTGGAATGGCCATGCTACTTCTCATCTTTATCTCGTTCTTTTGGTCTTTCTTGAATACTCAAAGCCTCTTTGGCACTCAAAGAGACCTTCCTTCTCATCTATTTGAAGAGGAGAGAACCAACAACATCCTCCATCTTCAAAGTGATTGAAGTGCTCCCAATGGCAATGACTAGGCTATCCCATGAGTCTGGTAGTGAACACAACAAAGTTTGGCACCTTTCTTCTTCATCCATCTTAACCCCAACTACTCAGTGAACTAAGTCACCAACATATTAAAAGTTTCTAGATGCTCAAAAACATGTCCACCTTCCATTCCCAAGGAATACAACTTCTTCCTCAAGAAAATCTTATTTACTAAAGGTTTGACTTGATATATTTCACCCATCTTCTTCTATAGTTTCTTTGAAGTGGGTTCTTCATGAACATTTATTAGAATTGGGTCTACAAGGTATAGTCTTATGAGAACTTTAGCTTTTCTATCCATTACATCATATTTTGTAGCTAAAGATGGATCCGTAGGCCTCTGGACATTTTCATCCACTACATCCCATAGATCCTGATCAATCAATAGATCTTCCATCTTCAGCTTCCACATTTCAAAATTTGTGCCAAAAAACTTCTCTACTTGAAATCTTCCAAATGTTCTCCCTATCTCTATTATCTTGCAATACAGAATATGAAATACTTTGCACAAGCTCCCACTCAAACTTGATTAGCTCAAAAAACACTATACCCAACAAATAGAACCAAAACTAGCCAGGCTCTGATACCACTTGTAAGGAAGCAAAGGGGTGCAAAAACGCTTCCTACACCAACCTTGAGAGGAGGGTTATGCAAATTTCAAGTAAAATATTATAGAGATTTCAAGAAACACATAATACCATAAACACAATAACAATAAAACCATAACTCAGTGATTTACATGGGGAAAACCCTTTCAGGAGAAAAACCCCACACTCCAAAACTTGCACAATGTATTATCAAATCTTGAAACAAATTACAACACACTTGTAATGCAAGTTCTTACAAGAGTCTTCACCTCAACTCAATCTAGAGGAATTTTGGTAGCATTCCGACAGCATACAAACTTGTAAACTAACTCTCACCTCAAAATGACTATCTAAAAGTACCAATATATATTACATTGCATATGAGAACCTTCTAGAGATAAAGCATTTCTTTTTAGAAACATCTAATAAAATCTCATATCAAAGTTATCTCTATCTACATATAAAACATACTTCTCAAAATAGCTGGTTTTCACCTATCATAAAATCTTCTTTTCTTGGCTTTCTTTATTTTTATTTCCATGCAAGGTTGAGATACTTTTTTTTAATCTTATTTTATTTTATTTTATATTGGAAACTCTTTATTTCTAACATCAACTTGTGCACTAACTTGAAAAAAAACCAAGGAACTACCTTCCCCTTGCTTCTCCTTGTCCTTCAATGGACTCAAATGATATACTCCCTTCCATCTTTTGTGATCATATACATATTTTCCCAACCATCATACACAACATGTCTATCATATTGCCGTAATCTGTCCAAAAGGACATGACAAGTGTCGATGGGTATCACATCACACATCACCTCATCAACATAATTACCAATCTAAAATTGAATCAAACATTGTTCACTTACTAGAATTTGATGATCATTTTGCAACCAAGTGACTCGCTAAGGATTTGGATCCTTTGTCTTCTTCAACCACAACTTCTCTACCATCTCATGTGACACCAAATTATTAGTGCTTCCACTGTCCACAACTACCTTACAACACTTGCTACCTGATTTTCACACCATTTAGAATAAACTCCACCTTTGTATTGGCTCTGATTGTTTATTTTCTAGTTTCAATAAAACTCTATTCAACATCAGTGCCTCTCCCTATTCAGACTCTTCCACTTGCTTTGGAGAATTCAAACTCTCTTCATCAGCTTGTGTTGCATAGTTCTTTACTGCACTCTATCTACTAACATCTGGCTATATTTGAGGGCATTCAAAAGCCTTATGTCCAACCTCTTCACATTGGAAACATGAGCCTCCAAATCCCCTTCCTCTACCTCTACCAGAATAGCCTCTCCCCCTATTATTTTGTCTTGATTCCTATTTACGAAAAGTGTCATTTTCTTCCTCAAAAACTTGTTTCTCTTTCACATTACTTGTTGGTTCACTTCGCATGATAGACCTTCCTCTTCCTCTTGTATTACTTTGGTGTTTTCTTGACAACTTTTCTTCATCCTTCAAGGCAAATCAATATGCCTCTTCTACCATATAAACTTGCAACATAGCCAATTCATCTTGAATGCTATACCTCAATCCATTTATATACCTTGAAACCTTTTCCTCATCATCCTCCACACATCCAATCTGGATATTCAGCTTGTAGAACTCCTCGGTATAATCCTTCACACTTAATTCTTTTTGCTTCAAATTTTACAATTTACGAAATAGACTTACTTGGTAATCCTTTTGGCAGAAATTGAGCTTTCATTTTTGCTTTCATTTGGTCCCAAGTTTTGATTTTATCATCACCTTTTCACCATCTGTCAATATACATGTGATCCCACCACAATGACATGTGTCCCCTCAACTTTGTGCAAGCAAATTTCACTCTTTTCGGGTCCTCTAATGACATAAACAAAGTACTCCATTTCTGATATCTAATCAATTATGTACTCTAGATTCAGACTTCCATGGTAACTAGGGGTGTCCACTCTCGTCTTGTTGCTGATCCTCTCCATTGCTCTCAGAAATCTGCCTTCCACTCCATCATCTCCATCCTCAAAATCAATTTCTAGAGCCTCAATCTCACCTTAACCGTAATTGACATCTACCACAGGTATCCCTCTTCGCTACGCTAATTCCATTGCATCCAATGTCACTGTGATACCTCTCATCTCCATGACTATCATATTTTTATTATTTCATGGTCCATTCCATGGTCCTATTCATCCATGTCCTCTTTGTGCCATGCCTACGGGCTCCCTACAATCGCAAGTCTCCTCGCCCTCACACTCACCCAAAAAAATCTCTACCAGGGTTTTGTCCCTCAACACACCCACAGCTAGCTCTTATACCAAATGATGTAGCCTAGTTTGGGGGTCTTATCAAACCACCACCACTAGCAACATGAAGATCAATTCCATTGTTAATCAATTCTTAGGTAGCTACATGAATACTAACTTGTTCGAATAACAAAATTATAGAAAATAAAAATATTTAGAAGTATTCAATTTCAATTCAATTCAAAATGTCAACATACATTGCTCAACTATTCAAATTAGACCACAACCTAGTTACACAAACAAATATGATGCAATTTATTTCATTAAACAACAAGACAAATTAGATATACCATATAAATGTTATCAATTCCTCTCTGTTGTGTCATAGACCAAATTCCTCTATGTCTTCACTTTACTGCCATCATACTCCTTAGTCCTCTTTTCTCATTTGTTAATCAAGCAAACCCCCAATTCTCTATAACATACATCTGCTATTATTATTATTCAACTTCCTTTTTATTCATTCCTGGAGTAGGCCAAACTCTTACTCAATCGATCCTTTTATCAAATGATTTAGTTTGTTCTTTTGTTGGTAGCGACCCCACTTCATTCTTTTCCTATTCGATTTGATCCCCTTTTAAGAAGCCTATCACTTTTTCTTCTACTTTATGTATGTTTCTTTACTCTCTTTATTCCCTGGCCAGTTCACTCCAAGTGGACCCCTCAATTTATCATCTCTATTTACTTTATTCACCTTTTTGTTTTTTTCTTCTTAGCAGACCAAACCGTATCAAATGAAGATCTATTTGTTTATATACTACAACAATCCAAAAATCCATCAAATGGGTGATCCAAGGAGTGGAATCAACGCTTCAAGGGAAGTATTTGAGGAGATTTTTAATAATAAAATAATTTCAAATTACTTATCAATAAAGGCCTCTCCCTTACATTGAAAGATATTTGACTTCACTTCAAACAAAACAAGCAGAGGACACCAATGTATAATGTTGCCCCAGCCGTGGGTTATGACTCCACTCAAGACAGCCAGAAATTATTTCATGGGAGACAACGTAACATTTGACCACAATGTGGAGGCCCTTCTCTCATATGATGAAGATCAACACAATAAATGGAGATAGAAATGAAAGATACTTAGCAGAGATGCTTTCTACTCATGCAATTTTGCTTGAGAAGGAAAATTTCATGTTTTGTTCACCAACAAATAAATCACTCAATGACCATTAGAATGAGGCTTGGCATCAATATCCCCTTCACAACAACATAGAAGCAAGTAACAATCAACAGTCCTTTCCTTTGGAAGGTTTGTGACTCAGCACTGTAATCAACCAAGCCCCAAAACCAAAAAATGACCAATGGTGACAAATACACAATGTCATGGTCAAAATAGTCATGGCACTCAATATTAGACTAAAATCCAGTAATTTGAGTTAGGAACAACACCAATTTAATGTTATTCATAGTCAACCACATCTGCGACAACACCATCGACACCACGAAAATGCAACTGAAACAACAAATTGAATAAGAACAAACAAAGTTGAACTAATCATTCTTTTTGGTTGACACATGATTACACATGTGCCTAGGTGCTCCTGGATCACCTCCTTAAGTATAAGACTCCTAGTTTGACTCAACACTCTAAAAATAACATGTATTAATAGATGTTGCTATTATATGAGAAAGATCAAATAGTCATATGCAATTGTTGAAATTAGTAAATGTAATTTCTCCTAAATTCTCAAGAAAACTAATACAAGAAGAAATGTTTAGTTAGTCCTTATTCACAGGTGAATGATTCGCATCATTCTCCACCTCCTAGTTCAAAGTTAATTCATTTGACAAGAATCAAACTAAAATGTCAAGAAACTTAGGAATTTAATAATTATTTTTTCTTTCTTTTGGGTGATGTAAAATCACTTTTACCCCAAGATGCTACTACATAAAACATCTAGGTAAGAGTTTAAGATAGATGGTACATCCATCCTTTTGACCTAAAGAAACAAGGTGAGTATTTGTTTAGACTTTTATTAATGAATATAATAGATTGTTGCAGCATTTTCAATAGTTGTTTGTATAATTGTCTAGTTAATTTATAATGTTTTATCATGAGAAATGTTTAGTTCTATTACTAGTTTTCTCTTCCAAAGACAACATTTTACATCAGAGTAGGAATTTAGAAACAACACTGAAGTAAATTCAAGGTGAATAGTTTTATTCTTGGTAGAGAGATGAGAGTTTATTCCAGGTTGTGTGAATTTGTGAAGAGTGAAGGCTAGTTGAGTTCTAATTTTGTGAGAACAATATGGTAGCCAATAGTTTAAATCTATCCCAGCCTCAAATGCTTGTGTTCAAAGTAGAAAGCTATGATTTTAGTAGTATAAAAGTGAAAGCCTTGTTCATTTCACAAGGTTTATGGGAGTTAGTAGAAAATGGTTGTATTGAGCCTACATATTATTAAGCTCTTCTAGCTTTAAATCAAGCATAGAGAGACCAATTAAAGGAGAATATAAAAAGGGATTCAAAATCCCTCTTCATAATTCAATAGGCTATACATGAATCAATTTTCCCATGTATAGTTGCAACTACATAATCAAAAATAAGAATGGGATTTGTTGTAGGATACAGCAAAAAACTAAGAATGTGAAAATAATTAAACTTCAAATACTTTGAAGAGATCCTGAAAACATAGTTATGAAATAATCTCAACCTATGTAGGAGTTCTTTACTCATGTGATGAGTTCGGTTAATTAGATTAGAACCTATCTGATCAGAAGATTGTAGAGATTTTTTTTAGGTGGGGATCCTTAATTTGATCCTGTTATAGTGGCCATTAAGGAGTCAAAAGATTTAACTCTTCTATATGTGAATGAGGATATGGGTTCTCTTCAAACCCATGAGCAAAGAATGAATTTAGGTCTACTAAAAAATTAGTTGAACATGCCTTTCAAACAAAGATAAGTATCTCAAAAAACAAGGGAAAAGGATCAAAAGAGGGATCTTATAAGGGAACAAGAAGGTTTAGAGGAAAGGGATGAACTAACAATTTTAATAGAGGAACTAGTAGTGGATGAGGCAAAGGCTATAATTGTTATGACAGAGGAAAAAAATTTAATGACAATGAAAGAGGTAGTCAAAACTATGACAAGTCACATGTTTAGGGTCATTTCTACAAAACATTTGTCCATTATGAATAAGAGTGTTGGAAAAAGAATAAACAACATGCAAAGTTTTCTAAAGAAATAGAAGAATAGGAAAACAATTTTTTTTTGCATGCAATGCTACAAAGGAAGATTCTAAAAATGTATGGCTTCTTGATAGTGGTTGCAGTAGTCACATGACAGGGAATAATTTTTTTTTTTTTTGTAAATATGGGTGAGTCAATTAAAACACAAATGCAACTTAGTGATGACAAAAATGTTGAAGTTATAGGTAAGGGGACAATTGTGGTCAAAACAAAGCAAGGTTAAAAAAGTATATTTATGATGTCTTGTATGTATCTAGGTTGGCACATAATTTGTTGAGCATAGGACAACTCATTGAAAGGGGATATTTTCCAACATTTGAAAATAGTGAGTGTGTTATTTATGACAAAAACATGAGCAATTAGATAGTGGTGAAGGTTAGAATGTTACAAAATAGGAGATTTCCTCTGAGACTTGCATACAATGAAACTAAAGTTCTTAATACTGCTTTTAAGGATGAGTCTTGGTTATGGCATATAAGATATGGACATTTGGATTTTAAAGGGATAAAATTTCTCAAAATCAAATGGTGAGAGGACTTCCACTTATAAAACACAATAATCAAATTTGTGAAGGTTGCATTGTTGGCAAGCAACATCGAGATTCCTTTCTGACAAGAAGAACTTGGAGAGAAAAAGTACCACTTGAATTGGTACATGCTGATATTTGTGGTCCAATGTAAACTTTGTCTCCCAATAAAAATATATTCTTTCTTAGTTTTGTAGATGACTTTAGTAGAAGGACTTGGCTTTATTTCATCAAAGAAAAATCATATTTTACCAAATTTCAGCAATTTAAGGCTAGTGTAGAGAAATAAATTGATTATCCTTTAAAAATTCTATATACAAATAGAGAGGAAGAATTCACCTTCAATGAGTTTTAAGATTTTTGCAAAAAAAATGGAATTTAAATGTCTTTGACTACTAGCTACTCCCCTCAACAGAATTGAGTTGTTGGACATAAAAACCACACTATTGTTGAGATGGCTAGAAGAATGCTTAAAGCCAAGAGTTTACCAAATATTTTTTGGGCTAAAGCTATTGCTATATCTATTTATTTGTTGAATTGTCCAACAAAAAGTGTAAGAAATATGACATCTTATGAGGCATGGTGTGGTAGAAACCCTGGTGTAGCACAACTTAAGGTTTTTTGGATGCATTACTTATGCTCACATAGCTTAACAGAAAAGACAAAAAAATGATGATAAGAGTGAGAAGTGCATTTTCATTAGCTATAGTGAGGAGACAAAAGGTTATTGATTGTAAAATCTAGTAATTGAGATGTTGATTGTTATTCAAGATGATTATCTTTGCCAAAAATTAAGCTTGGCAATGGAATAGAAATTTGAATAAAAAAAGACAAACAATTATTGATTTGGAACAAGATGTTCCATCTTCTATTGGCTTGAGTAGAAGCTTGGGTCTTATGGCATTACCTTCATTGAGCTCACCATCTTTTCCATCTAGTCTTCTTCGATCTCAAGTCCTCATCCAAGGAAGATAAAATGTCTTACAAAAATTTATGAAGGCACTACTAGTCTTGATTTAGCTATAATTTTTTCTTTTCTATCTCATATTCAAGTTGAACCAAGACCATTTGAAGATGCAATAAGACAAGAAGTATGGGTCAAAGCCATTAATGAAGAAATTGCTGCCATTGAAAAGAATAAATAATGATAATTAGTTGATCTTGTACCTAAAAAAGATTGTTATTGGGTTAAAATGCATCTACAAAACCAAATATAAAGTCGATGGATCCATTAAAGACAAAGAAAAATCAGTGGCAAATGGTTTCTCACAACAAGTAGGAATTGATTACACTAGAACTTATTCTCCTGTTGTTAGGTTGCATACCATAATAATAGTTTTAGCATTGGTAGCCCAATTTGGGAGGAAATTAGCAAACATGGATCTTGACAAGCTTCTACACCACATTCCCCGACGATTTAAGATGGATGATCTCATGGATAGAACCAACAATTTAAGAGTGTTAGTGTATATATTACCTTATGCATTTTCCTTGCACATGGGTAAAATACACATCGTTACGTACATCACTTTTTGGATAATACACTTGGGTTGTTTTGCATTCAATCTGTGTTAAATCTATATTGCATTTTCATCCAGATTCCTAGCAAACTTCTATATGGTATCAGAGCAGAAGGAGATTGATTGGAGGTTGTAACATTTATATTTTTTTTTGGATTTAAATTATTTTTTTGTTTGATCTGTGTGTTCTCTGTGTGCAAAGGAGATTGACCTGCGTCTATGAAGGGTTTGAAGGTTGTTTAGTGTTCAAAGAAGGGCGTAGCAGAAGGGTTGAGCCCTGTTTGTGTTGGAAGGTTGTTTGGAAAGGGAGGTGAACCCCTGTTTATAAGGGTCGCACCATTATTTAGATAGTGGACAACAAAGAGCAGGTCATGCCTTAGCAGAGGCCGCGCTCAAAGAAGCCTCCCAGTAGACACTCAACAGGTTGTGCCTCAACAGAGGACGCGCCCATAGAAGCACCTTAGCATTAGGCTACGGACGACCACTCGACCCCTCTCCACGACATCTCCAAAACTAGTTGCGACCCCTGTTTGGGCTTTCCAATGCCCTTGTTCACTTTTCCATCCCTATTGCGACCCCTGTTTGGAGGTAGCGCATAGACCAGTGGGCGTAGAGAAAACCACCGGTGTGAGATACATTTTTTGTGTGTGAAAGGCATCAAATCCACAGGCAATTTGCAGAGGGTTTTTCAAGTCCAAACACTGAAGGAAGTCTGCAAATCCCGGCCACCATTTCCAAAGATTGGCCACCCTGCATCATTTTTGGGCATTTTTCCCTAAATCCCTACCCTAGTCTGCCCACACAATTGGCCCTAATTTTATTTTTTAAAAGCATTTAATTATGCCAAAGGCGTTCCCTTTGTGAACAAGAGGGCTGACTTTTAGAATCTATGGTTGAAAATTGTCCACATTAGTGCCAAGACAATCGAAAAAGATCTGACCATTCGTTTTCCGTTTTACCGTCAATTTTTCTCGTCTGTCTTTTCGTTGCCGGTTTTTCCCCCAATTCGCAATTAATTTTTAATATTGTACATTTAAATTATTTCTACGACCATAAATCATTTCCCGACGATGGGGAAAAAGAAACGAATGATGAAAAACGGATCCAACAGCGAGGAATGTTTGAATCGTCTACCTCGTCTGTAGGCCATCCTCAACCATGGATCGCCCAAGGCAGGTCATGAGACTACTTCTGACATGATTTTTTTCCCTGCGTGAGAACAACAGACGAGTTTAGAAAATTTCCCAGCGTGAACAAACAACAGAAAATGGGAAATTGATAGAAAAATGGAAAACGAACCTCCACCTCCACCGCCTCCACCAAAACCTGTGGATGAAGAAGTTGTTTACCATATTGAAACTCTATTTCAGTTTGTAATTAGAAATGGACCAGAGTTTGAGAGCATGGCCTGGGCCGGCCAGGGAAGCCGGCAATCCCAAGTTTGCTTTTTTGTTTGGTGGGGAGCCTGGTAGTGATGCTGCCATTGGGTTTTCGTATTTTCAATGGATGAAGATGAAGTGCACTGCAGAATTGAAAATGCAGCAGGAAACAGAAGTGAAGCAGCTTGCAGGCGCATCACCTCTGTCTGGTCCTACTCATCACAATGAATTGTTAGGAGTTACTATGGAAGATGTCTCAAATTCTCCTGCAGTTACAGACACAGAAATGGAAGGTGATTATTTCTATTTAATTATTTTAACTTATTTTGTGGAAGATCATAGATGGTGTACTGTATTGTTTTAGTCAGATGTATATTGGCAAGATAATACTCATCGTCGGCACCTTCAAGGTCTTTCACACCGAGTCTTTTATCATTCTGATAACACTATCAGCAATAAACCTTCTGTGTCTTTCCGAAGTCCCTCATCGGTGACACTTAATACCATCGGGTTCCCAGTTACACTTCACTCTGACATTTCCAGTCACCCCAATACCAAACACCAACTGCCTCCTATCAGCCAAACATTGTTCATCGGCCTGTTTGTTCATTCCTTCTCCGATAGCAAAATTTTCACCGATGGACTCCTTTGATCACTTTGTCTATCATCCTTGCATATACACTTCTTGACTTACTATAGCTAGTTCTTCTCACCATTATTACCAGTCATTCCTTGCATATTAGAAAATGCACATTTGCTCATGCAACAGTGATATACTTTTGCAGGATACTCACAAAATGGTTCTCGCATACAAATGTGATATATATACAAATTGCTTCTTCCCATACATTAGTGATATATATAGTGCTTGTATGTTCAACGAACAACATGAACTTAACCCGATATGAACTCTTATGCATACATCATTTCGCAGGATACACACAAAATGCTTCCTAATACAAATGCAGTATTTACACAAATTGTTTCGACATACAAATGTAGTATACTCACAAAATGTATATTTGTTCATACAACACAAGATTTCTGCCATTAATTATTATTTCATTTGGCAATATTTTAGCTTTTCTGCATATAATTTGACATCTATTTTCTGCATCGCCAGGGATTTGCACTAATGGTGTTCCAGAGAGAATTTGACATGTAGAATAATCTATTTAATCACTTAATATACTGTCCCCTGCCCTCCGCATATCGTTTCCTATATACCATCTTGCGTAAGAACGACCAACGAGTTAGAAAATATTCTGGCATGATTTTTTTACAACGTGAGAAACATTCCCAGTTGTTTTGGCACCGAAGCTCACCATATGCAAGCCGCTCTTTCTGATATATCCAAACTTGACTATAAAAGATGATACGTTGAGTTAGAGAAAGACGCTGCCAAATCTTATATTCAATTTGCATGCTATACAAGGTGCTGCTAGGCAACTGGAATGTGAAGGCTATCTTCATATTGTTGTACATCCATCATAACATCCCAATCCTTAGTTTCAGTCAACTTCACTACCTCCACCTCCACCAAAACCTGCAGATGAAGAAGTTGTTTACCATATTGAAACTCTATGTTAGTTTGTAATTAGAAATGGACCAAAGTTTGAGAGCATGGCCCGAGCTAGGAAAGCCGACAATCCCAAGTTTGCTTTTTTATTTGGTGGGGAGCTTGGTAGTGATGTTGCCATTGGGTTTGCATATTTTCAATGGATGAAAATAAAGTGCACTACAGAATTGAAAATGCAGCAGGAAATAGAAGTGAAGTAGCTTGTAGGGGCATCACCTATGTCTAGTCCTACTCATCACAATGAATTGTTAGGAGTTACTATGGAAGTTGTCTCAAATTCTCCTATAGTTACAGACATAGAAATGGAAAGTGATTATTTCTATTTAATTATTTTAACTTATTTTCTAAACTCATCAGTTGGATGCTGTGAGTGCTACATCAGGCATTTAAGTTTGAATTTATTGCGCCGTGTGTTGAAGATTTATTCTGCAGGGTGTTTAGATCTTTTTTGAAGATTAGGTTTTTTTAATGGAGTAATTTTCCATAATCGGTTGTTTCTCACAAAACTTCAAAAAATATATCCCCCAATCAACAAAATTTTCGAAGAACATTGGCTATTTTATATGTATATCGTGCGTTGTACTTTCCGGGATATACATTGTCAGAATATACAAGTGGTGGAACTAAAATGATCATGAAATAAAGTTAAATCCTTGTATGTTTACCACAATGTATGTTTCAATACATACATTTCGATATATACATTAAGAACATGCAGCGTGGATTTTAGGGAAAGTTTCAATCCGATTTAATAGATGCATCGGGGTTCATTGTATGTTTGGATATATGCCTTGCGGATTGTACAAGCCGGAACCAAAAGGTAAGTAAAATGCGGTTTACAAAACAGTGAAGTCTGAAGGCATACAAAGGTGTTTGTATGTATTTGCGCTTATATTTTTATGCATCATATGATACAAAGGAAAAGTGATGTGGGTTCCACCACTTATCGATGAGGGTTGTATTAGGTTGAAGTGTATGATCATAATGAGAATGTTAGAGAGCCCCGATGCATTGAATCTCATCGACATACAAAGAGTGTTGTATGTATATCAAAGATGGATCTGAAAGGAATTTAAATACAATACATTCTTTGTATATTTATGCACCCAAATTTAAATGTATATGCTATTTTTTAATATCAAATCCATAAATTTTTAAATTCTTTACCCAATTTAAATGTTGGCAAATAAGAAAAAGAAGTTGAGCCCAAACATCGAGTTCCACCATATTTACTTTTTAAACCTAACAAAATGTTTAGTCCTCTTACTTTATTGGAGATTTCTTCCTTGTAAATTTAAAATAAATCTTTGCCTAATTCAAATACTATTTAACTAACTATCACGTGTGTTTGCAATATTTATGAAAGTACATGATTTTTAGGTTGAAAATTTAAGATTTATATACATATTATATAAGTTTTTCTATATTTCAAATAGATTATATGTTTTGTGTTACATAACTTTTATGAAATGTTTTTTTTAATATTCCTATTTTATGGATTAATAATTAGGAAATAGTTTTCTACTAATGTATGGAGTATCATTCAAATTAGTGAGAGAATATAAGTATTAGGGTTTGATTGATGGTGATTTTGTTTGTTAAGTTTTTTAATTTGTTTTCAAATATTAATATATTTTATTTAAAAAGATTATATATCAATTAAATATATATCAAAATGATTTTATAGAAATTTTAATTTTTTATATATTTAAAAAAAATTAATTATAATTTACAATAAAAATATGTAAATATAGTTATATGACTATTAAATTTAAGTTTTCATAAGCATAATGTTTAATATAACAATTATTAAAAATATCTATTGTTTTTATTTTAACTAGCATGTTTGTATTTAAGAAAATATTTCTATAATATGTTCTATTTTTTAATCAATTTATGGACAATTGGTACTTGATCATCTACATTCCCTTAATTAAAAGGACTTAACATAGAGTAAGATAGATAAGTATTTTGTAATTAAATATAATATTGTGTCTAATCTAAGTTGTTAAATACTAATATATATTTAATATAATTGATTATTACATATTTATTTATTTATATATGTATATATGTTCCATTTAATATAATATTAATATATTTAATACTCATAAATATTGAATCCTCAATTATATTTATTATCTTATAAATATTATTATTTTGATTGCACCATCAAAATTGTATATTTAGATAAAACATTTATATTTATTTATAACTTATCAATTTCCTATCGACATATCCCTTAAACCTCTTGTGCAAGTGCTGGTTATTATGGTTTGGTAGGTAATCCCATTGGTTTTTTTCACTTTTTTAAACAAAACTTTATTGAAAGTAGTTACCACTAATATACATATTTTTAATTTGGGAAGCAGTTTCCATAGGAATTTTCTTTTTTACAATTGTTGTCTTACTATTTATCAAATGTCTATTTGAAATTTAGAATTATGAAATATTTTTTAATGAAAAATTTATATATTAAAATAAAAACATTAAAATATACACTAAAATATTTTTAAAAATAATATGATATCACATGCCAATGTCAAACTAAGTTAGTTAAATAATAATAATAATAATAATAATAATAATAATAAATTCTACCAAACATTTTATAACTATTTAAATTTACTATCTATATGTTAACTAGGTTCATAATATATATAATTTAATATATTTATGTATTCATGTAAATAAAAGTATAAATACATCTATAGAAAGACATTAATATAGAGGGTGATTATTCTCTATATGTTAACTAGGTTCATAATATATATATTTAATATATTTATGTATCCATGTAGATAAAAGTATAAATAAATCTATACAAAGATATTAACCTAGGACAAGAGTGTGCCATTTCTCAATATGTACAATTGTATTAAAGACTTTCCATCAAAATGGCCCAAAATTAAATAGAAATTAATAGTGCTAGTGTGTAATGTCATTGAAAAAATGACCTATTGACTTTATCTATACAAAATGTATGTCGATTTTTTTAGGTAATGGTACATAATTACCTTGTTCTCTAATTTAATATCTGTGGTAATATTTGTAGTCCTATACAATCATTATATTTATATAATAAGTATGTAATCATTCATTAATTATATTGTATTTAATTTTAAAAATATTTAATTTTCATATTTATATATATTTTAATATACAATATTGTATATTTAATATTTATATATTTGTTATTTAATTTAATATATATTTTATATAAAATAAGTATATAATCAAATAACAAATATATAAATATTTAATATATTATAATTAATGTAAATATACACTTTAATAATATGATATTATTATAGAAAATACTTTAATAATCTATGTTATATAAATATATTATATATTAATTATATAATTATTATATTATTATTTCATATATAAAGCATATATAACTAAATAATAAAAATCTATATATATTAAATATATAGTATATTTAATCTATATATAGTTTTACAATATAATATTATACTAAAATATATGTACATATAATATATTTTCATGCTGGATAATAGTATGTCTCTCTCTTTCAATGTTAAGATGGTCTTTCATATGCAATAAGTTTTTGAACTCAATTTGAAAAGAACAAAGGGTTATAGAAATAATTTAATAATTATCAATGAAGAATTGACATGTATAAAAGTTGTAGCATGTGATTATAAACACATAAACATCATTAGAAGGGTCAGAGGTTGTATGGGCCTTAAGAGCACTTGACCTTAGAGTGTATCAACATTCAAGAACATATAATCAAAATATTATTTGCATAGTCACAAGGTTGTATGTGAAACTAAAACAAAGCAAGTATAGGTAATAGGAAAACAATGGCATAATGTAATTTAAGACTCCCAAAGGTGAGAAACAAGTGCAAATAGGAGAAATGAGAAAGAAGATACAGTAGGTCAATCGCAAGGAAGTCAATCCAACAAACATTTTGTAACTTAGTGTATGTTCAATGAAAAATGACATTTCCTATACAATTTCCAAGTTCGTCCCTTGGCACTCTCTCGGTACAATTGTGAATGACATGATATATGTTGTAGTTATAAATGTTGGCAAAAAAAATAACATTGATGGAGAGGGAGAAGGAGATAATATATATAGAGAAAGAGACAAAAAGAAGGGCCCATTTCTACCATCGAAAAATTGTATCAATATCAACTTTAGAGGTACAAGGCAACATAGCTTAACACTAAAAATGCTTTGGGAAAATTAATTCTATATTATATGGTATCCACCATACCTACATATCAACTTGTATTGAGGTCCTTATTGATCCATCAACAAGAAAGGACTTTGCCCATCATTTTCTTGGAAAGAAGTAATGAAGCTTTATAACATGAAACCTACACTACTTAGAGAGCAATCAAACAACTTCCATTTTATCAACCTAAATCTAATGGGTGGCACTTGGAGCCTAAACTTCAAAGCCACAATTTAGAGTCAATACCATAGAAACTAAATATTTTTACCTTCTTTATCAATTTAATAACATGTATTTTTGTATTGTTTCTAAACTAAAATTTTAAGTTAATCTAATTATATTACTTACTTTATTGGTTTTATTTACTGGGGCATACAATAAACATCTCTCTCTCTCTCTCTGTCTCTCTATCTCTCTCTCTCTCTGTGTGTGTGTGTGTGTGTGTGTGTGTGTGTGTGTGTGTGTGTGTGTGTGTGTGCGTGTATCCAGTTTGGGATGCTAGCACAAAATGGCCAATCAAAAGTTAGTCTCTCTTTTCTTTATCTCTCTTTCCCTTTGTATCTCTTATCTTTATATTTCTCTACTATGCTATCTCTATTTTCTAATTCCTCTCTCTCTAGATCAATCTTCCCCTCTCCCTCTTGATCTCTCTACCTATCTCTCTCTATGTCTTTGTCTCCCTCTCTATCTCTCTATTTATTTTTGCATTTGTCTTTATCTCCACTAAAGTGATCTCTATGTGTCTTTGTCTCCCTCTCTATCTCTCTATTTCTTTTTAAATCTGCATTGCCCTAAGCATAGCTCCCTATGGACACATTCCAATAATATCTCTTACCTCTTTCTTTCTCTCTTACACTATCTCTCTATTTAGGTCTCTATCAATTTTCTTCTCTCTCTCTCTCTCTCTACTTCTCTCTCTATATCCCTCTATCTCTATCTCTCTTTCCACATCTCTTTCTATGTTCCTCTCTTGCTCTCACTCTCTTTTCTTTATCTCTCTCTACCTCTCTATCTCCCTCTTTTCCTCTATCTCTCTTCCCATCTATCAATCTGCTTTTGTATTCTTCTCTCTTCCTCTATCACTCAATCTCTCTTATAGAAACACACCTATGTATATCTCCTCTCCCCCTCTTGCTTTTTCTCTTTCTCTCTCTTTATCTATCTATTTATCTCTTATCTTTAAATTGTCTACACTAAATGAGTTAATGAAAGTTAGTCTTTCTTTCATCTATACCTCTCTCTATTTATTTATCTCTTTAAATTGTCTTTTTTCTCTCTCCCCTCTCTTCTTCTCTACAAATCCCTGGCGATGCAGAAAACATACGTCAAATTATATGTAGAAAAGCTCAAATATTACCAAATGAAATAATAATTAACGGTGGAAATCTTGTGTTGTATCAACAAATATACATTTTGTGAGTATACTACATTTGTATGTCAAAACAATTTGTGTAAATACTGCATTTGTATTAGGAAGCATTCTGTGTGTATCCTGCAAAATGATGTATGCATAAGAGTTTATATCGAGTTGATTTCATGTTGTTCACTAAACATATAAGCACTGTGTATATCACTAATGTATGGGAAGAAGCAATTCATGTATATATCGCATTTGTATGTGAGAACCCAAGATCATCAGATAAAGATATTGTAGACCAATGCGAAGAAAATCTACCAGCTACCATCCATGGCATGTACATCATACACCTCTAGATCCATCAACCGATATTGATGATGAATCTCCCTATGATAAAGAGTATGTGATGCAAGAAAATAGTCTTGATGAATGTAAAGTCTTATCAGGATTGTACCCAAGTCTACCTTTCCAACTAAATGAGCTTGACATGCTTGGCCAACATGAGTTTGACTATAACCACAATTGGGGTACACCAAAATTCATCCCATTATTGCAAGTGTTGGTAGTTGATTTAATTGACTCTAATTGTCCAACACTCCAGGTCCCACATGTTGGGACTCACCCTACACCAGATAGTTTATCTATTGAACAATGGAAAGCCTATGATATAATTGTATCACACTCTTCTATCATGGAAATGCAATCACTGCTTAAATGATCATACATGGAACTACAGATACAAAAAAAGCACAATTGATAACAAACATCAAATCTAGCCTCAAGGAGCAACACCACATGGTCAATCACCATTGTTACTTCTCGCACCAATTGGACCCTCTCTCTCTCTCTCTATCTCTCTCTCTATCCCTATGATATAATTGTATCACTCTTCTAATATGGAAATGCAAGCACTACTGAAAACTGATCATACATGCAAACAATTATAGAAACACACAAATGCTAAAACCCTTCAACTCCAGTTCATTCTCATTGATCACTTTCTTGATACAAACATTACAAATTGCTAGACTTAGAATGCTAAAACATTTACCAAACTCTTTATATTCCTTGATCACATGATTACTTGATCACATAAACACATAATCAAAACTATTGTACATCATGCCTCGTCATTACATAATCCAAATCATCTACTCAAACTTTACTTATCACTATAGAACAACAACACACATTATTACATGATTTCAATCTTCAAATGATGACCATGATTCAACAAATCAAAATAGGCCCAAACAAATAATACAAATATTCTATATATACTCTCTTTTTGAGAATACTAATATTACAAACAAATAAAAATTTCCTCTTTACTACTCTTACAAATACACCCCCCTTATTTATTACTCTTATGACTCAATTTTAAAAACTATGTTATACTCTTACAAATATACCCCCTTATTTATTACTCTTATGACTCAATTTTAAAAACTATGTATACTTTAAGTTTCCCATATACAAAAAATAATATAACATTTTTAAAGGTTGCAAACCAAAAAATTGCTCAATATGATATAGTTTAACTTCTTTTAGTGTTATTTTGAGAATGTTAATGTAACCAGTTTGAGTAGAAGGTTTCAAAGTTTCAATTTTTTAATGGATGTGAATCTCCATTGCTTGGCTTGGATGATCAACAATGGACATTACCATAATATGATGAAATATGATAAGATTTATGAGCATCGTCAGATCTAAAAGTTATGCGACTTTCAAACTTTCATGGTCATTTTCACTTTAAACCTTCAAGGTTGTATTCTTGAGAGGTATAATCACATCTTTAATAGTCAATCAATTAGCTTTCCACTCACTTTAAATACATCTAACAATAAAAGAATGCAAAATGTAAATGCAAAAACCCCTTCAACAACTCATTTTAATTATATGTACAAGAGATCCATTAACAACTACATTTAGATGTATAGAAAAGTTGCACTAGGCAATGCAAGAAAAGTGGCAAAATCTTGAAAATAATATAGACAATGCAAGAAGTTTGTCCAATTGACTTGAATATGATGAATGGAAGGAATAATATGTTTCTTCCTTTTTACCTTATACCATTCAAATGATCATCCCCATTCATTCTACCTTGTACTTTCATCTGTTCTTTTGAATCAACATTTTCCAACAATTGACACCTATGGATAAATTACCCATGTAGGTTCAAAAGCATTCATTACCTACATGCATCGAATGAATGCTAGGATTGAATAACAGGAGCCCATGATTTCTATTAGATGAGGGAGACTAATCACTTGTGTAATATGTAGGTAGCGATGCCCATGGCAAAGATAGCAAGTGATCCTACAAAAAAAAGTATACTCGATTAGTGACTTTGGATGATCACAAGTTCTAGTTCATCAGATTTATTAAATACCACAAAGCTCTCAATGCCCTGAAATACTCTCTCTCAATACTAGATCATGACATGGACCATAGGGATAGAAAACAATCATCATTCACTTAGAGACATGGAAATTGAAATTCCATGTAACTCCTCAGTGTACCCATTGCACACCAAGGTGCAATTGCTAGTATTATGCCTTTCATGTGTTAAACAAAATAGACACATTTTTAACCAAAAGAATTTAATATTATGTTTTTTTTTCAAAATAGGGTGTAATTTAAAATTGGAGGCAACTTGATTTGTGGGGTTAATGGTTTTTTAACCCTTGTATCTTTGCTAGATGAAGACAAAGGGTGAGCCCTGAGTTGCTAGGAGGCCAATTTCCCCACATATAAAATCATTATAAATATTCTCTCCTTTTTGACTCCAATGATTGGTTGGATGGCTAGGCTCATCTCGCTAGAGGGCATTTTTTTCTATTTTTAGTGCAAATGTATTAAATTAAGCTATTTACAGGAAAATTGTTGCCATCATAAGTTTTGATTAGTAAGTCAAAATTGAGCACCATTTTTTACAAAAGTTAATGTCTTTTCATTTTCCATTCATTCGACCTATTTACATTGTAAAACACACTAAGTTATAAAGTGCCAAACTGGGGGGTTTAAAATATTGAATTAGGGGGTTGCCTAATGTGTTGATTTCTATTGTCTAAAGGAATTAACCTGTTTGTAGTCATGAATATGAAACTCACTCTTCTGTAATCAACTTAAAAAAGGGTAATTATAAGTCTTGATGTGATGGCATCCTGAAACACCTCAAGTGCCATAATCTCATGCCATATCTATATGGACTTATCCCTATATCCATGTATTTTCCTTATGAAGTCATTGTAGAGTCTGAGATGTGGACGAGTCAGGTGTGGAAATATCAACTTCCAAGGCAATCCCAGAACTGGATAAAAATGAACCCTCATCACTGTCATCACTACCATAACTAGAAGAATACTCTATCTTAGGACTGTGGTGTGAAAGATCTGAATTACCAATGCAAAAATAATACAAATCTTACAGCCTCCAATCAATCTCCTCTTTCTCTAATACCATGTATATTTCTACAGAGATCAAGAAGACAAAAACAACTGCCAAACATGTATTAAGAGCACATCATCTTCATCTACATCGTGGATAATTGACTCAGGGGCTTCGCACCATATGGGCACTTAACAGGTTATTTTTAATCCCTAAAGCAATCTAGTATGTCCACAATCACCTTAGGTGATGATACTCCAGCTTTGGTCAAAAGGAGAGGGTCTATTGAAGTTAAGGGAGGAACATTTTCAAATGTTCTAAGTGTTCCTTCACTATCAACTAATCTCCTTTCATTGTATCAAATAACTCATCTAGGGAAGGACATGTCGCCTCACCTATAATTTGGACTGCTTTGGCCTTACACAAACACAGACACGACCTGTCCCTCATCTTGCAATCAAAGTAAACAAACTCACAAAATATTGTGAACCAGCATTCAAACCAAAAAATAGAATTAGGTTGTTCTCTCAATACATGTTTGGTGGTTGCTTCCCATCTATGTTATTTATATTCACTTCTTGGCCATTTTATAGTGCTAACTTCATCTATTCTTATGCTATGTTATACTGTGCAATCTTTCTTTTGTCTTCTTGATCTCTGTGGAAATGTACATAGAGAAGCTCAAAAGCCTGGCCAGGGAGAATTTGTAAGGAAATGAGAGCATCTTAGAACATATTTCTAAGAACAGTGGTGTCTTCAATAGATTTAAATTCTTTTCAATTGCTTCAAAAACATGCACAACTATGCCACAAAGTGGAATCAGACATAGTTCATTTCCAACATTAACCCTTAGAGGAAAGTAAAAGCAACACTAACCAGTTTCAACAATAGAAGTATTAAACATGAAAGACAGAACAAAAACATAGATTTATGGGGGAAAACCCTTACGGGTAAAAAACCCCACACTCCAAAAGCTCAGATCACCATTGCATTATTCAGTAACAAAAAATATAGTTATAATACAAATTTGGCACTAAGCATTTCATGGAGATTAACATCTTGTTCCATCTAAAAGAATAACTGACAGCACAACCTTGCACATAGTTCTCCTCAGTTCTAATCATAGCACTCAGGTTTGTCCTTCATACTGTTATCATACCACAAATAGCATATAGTACAGGACATCACCGAGAGCCCAAACTCTGTTCCTGCTCCTCTCTTCTTAACAGAATGAACTTTGTTGTCTACTTTATGTGCAATTGAACTGCCCATAACTGTTCAAGTTCATTCGTTCAGTTCAATCGTCAAAAATATCATTTCTAACTGTTCGCATTCGTGAGAACTCATTAGTCCCACATGCATCAGTCATTGATCATAGCCATAGTATATATACACGACCACGTGGTAAGTTTATCATTGGTTCTTTTGCCGTGGATGACTCCAACCAGTCAAACATCAATGAACCATCAGAGTGACCAAGACCTTCAGTGTAACTTCAACCTTCTTTGCCGATAAAGTTCCTCCTACTGATGTCAAACACCATCGTACAGACCAAGCTCATCGGAGTAAGAATTCCACCGAAGGCCGATAGTGTTAGTCCCCCCGATACCAAACCTCCATCGGTAACACACATAACAGTTAAAGTGACATCTCAACACTGCACCGATCGAAGAGGTCTTGCCGATGCCAACCTTCAATACTTCATTAGAGAGACACCAACTATCACAGAGACTACACAAAACTTTATAGTTCATCAGAGAGACACCAACTATTGCAGAGACTACAAAAAACTTTGTTGATAGTTATAGTTACACCTATCGGTGTAGCACAGGCAATCGGAGAGAGAACCTAAGACAAGGCTGACAACGATAGTCAAGCTGATGGACAGAACACCATTAGTGAAACATACTTCATTGCTAGAACACAAACAAGTTATGCTAATGTCACTTGTCATGTTGATCATCAGAATGACTCTCACTGATGCCAAACCTCCATCGAAGTTACTCAACACATCAGAAGGAAATATCCATAGCATGTCAATAAGGTTTATCACGCTGATGTCCAATTATCAAAGTAACACAACACACCGTTTCACCGATGGAAAGAATAATCCACTGTGAACAATGTGATCACGGAGATAAAGGTCCACTCTTGCCGATGCCTATAATCTGTGTCACAAGTACTCAACATTCTCCCACTTGACGAAGGAATTATAGGAAACCACCAATGCTCCAAGTCATAGAACCAAAGTTGATACTGCCTCCACTCCACTATGCTCACAAGCTACACAGAAGCTCCAACATAACCAACTTCAAAGCTTCCATAACACAGCCATGAAATCATCTTCTAGAAATAAGATAGAACAACAATCAGAAAACTGACTGCACCCATCAAACTGAACAAAACCCATGTGATTGAAAATATCACACACAACCAGTGCTAAAACATCCAATCATGCATTCCTTGAAGGTATTCACATCAGAAGACTCATGCCACCTACATATACACCCACCAACTACAAATACAAGCTCCATGTGTCAACCAGTCGAAAAAGACCAAACACATCCAAGAACTCCCATTGCATGGGTAATGCAGATCTAAAAAAGATCATGGCATACAAAGTCCACCAATAGCACCAGATAGAAAGTGTAAACATCATGTAGCATTGAAGGAACATCCACCATGATATGCAAAATCTGTAAATCAATAACTTGTACATCAAATACCTGCAGACAATCCTTCTACATACACCTCTGAATACCAACTGTGTCAAGTATGATCTCCTTCATAAAACCCCAAAGAGAATAGCATAACAACACCCACCCATTCAATCTCCAAGATCAAATACAACATATATATTATGTAATTATAAAATATGGATGTAAGCTTCTCTAAGAAGATCAAACTACTCCATTTCCCGTTTCAGGAAATTAGCCCATAAAACCATCTCCTAACAATCCTCATCAATGAATGATATCTTTAAACTCAAATGCAAAATGAGATTAATCATCCTATCCATCTCTCACAATGAATCCTTCAGAACCATATATCAGTAGTTCAAGATCCATGTCTATGAAAGAAAGCATAAAACACTTAAGAGAAACAATGGGCAAAACCTCTCAAGTAATAAACTTTTGAGTAGACCAAGAGTGGGGAATGAGAATGTTCTTCCAAGATATCCAAGTCCCAATGACTTGATCCAAGAGCAATCTCCTCATTGGTCTCTGTTGAACTCATGTCCAACCAAGGTGTAGGCTCCTCAGACTTTCTGCTGAAATCTTCATCAAGAGTAACCATCAACAACACTTCTCTCATCTCAAGAGAATTACAACATAACCTTATTCTCCATGTACCCATGGGCATCTGTAAATAAACATATCATGCTAAACTCCAAATGCATCACTACACCAACATGAAGTAATCAAGAAAAAAATTAATGCACCCAACACACGGAGAATCACCAGACCACTGTCAAAGCTCCAATCATCTGAATCAAGAACATATCATGAAATCATGATCTTACCATCCCCCTTAGGAGATTCCATGCTTCATGTGAACATAACCATGGTCTCAAGAGCAATGTATCATGCCAAAACTCAAATACATAAATCAAGAAAATACTATGACATGAAACAAACCAAACTCTAAGCCAACATCACCTGTCAAGCACCACCGACACCTCAGCCAAGGATTTCAGGAATCCTCCATGACTCCAAGATGTTACCCATCCTCAAGTAGTGCCCTTGCAAATGCGAAAGAACCCTTCTACAGCAATAGGATCTAAGAGCTCCTCCTAGTAACATCTGCAACACTAAAGAAGATCATCCATCACTAAGTGATGAAACTGCAGTCATTGCTAAAGCTCCCACTGAACTGTGGCAACTGAGCTTTCCAAGCAACACGACCAAACATCTTCTCATCTGAAAATCTTCTAGGTCCACATATTAACACATCAATAAAAGAAAATGGCACCAAGACCTCCAAACCAAGAAAATACAACATCATTGTCAAAAGCTTACACTAAACTGTTTATCCAAGCTATACATGACATCATGTTACACATGCTACAGATTACTAACTATTTAGGTACTTTACACTATCCACCCCTTTATCCCAATGCAATCACACCAATGCACAAGTGACCATAGGCAAGGCCAACTAACAAGTCTACATAAACACTGAAGGATCTTGTGAATATAGACAGTCCACATCTGAGTCATCTCACTCTAGCTTAATAGGTGGCCAGCCCACAAAACTACATAACTCATAGATCCAATCAATGCATCACACAAACTCACTATCACACTAAAAACTACAAAACTGAGATCTCAAGAGGTAAATAACCATGTAGATAACATGACTCAAACACTAGATTACATACAAATCTGATTTGCCAAACATGTCCACAACCTAAGCGCCATAGTCAAGAAAACCATAAGCATTACCACAGAAATGTTGCGTGTCATATCATGTACCAACACTCCCATAAGACTGTAACTATCTCATCCAGCAACACCCCAAAAATAAGGTCTAGAAAATACCTTAACTGCAGTTGTATACACCTAAAATTGGCTCATGTCAAATTAAGTAAATATTTTAATATTTATCTTAATTCTTATTTTCTTCTAGCAATTAAATTAATATTCTAAGTTTATTTGATTGGTTTATTATCCCATAATTAAATAAAATTAATTAATTTAATTAAATTCCCTAAATTCTTCTAATATCTCACATAATTAAATAACCCTACATTATTTAATTAAATCCCAAATTCTTCTATCCAAAGTCCTAATTCCATAAATCCACCTCACCAATCCACCTCATCTTTCCACCTCACCATTTCCACCTCACCATGTTGCACATATAATTAAATATTTTAAATATTTAATTAGCTAATATTCTCTCACCCACATGTCCTATTTATCCTCCAGTCAAAATTAGTGAACTCATCAATCAAATCTGTTAACTAATTAATCATTCGAGTTCACTAATCAATCAACCCAGTTAACTAATCAATCAATTCAGTCAACTCCCCAATCAATTCACTTAATTGATTGGTTTATTCTGTTAACTATTCAATCAATTTTGCTAACTCCCCTGTTACATGATGGAGCTTGGACACTTGTCCTTTTTCTATTCGCGCACATTCCTCAACCATTCTCAACCTTTGATTTTCTTATTTCTTCTCAACCATTGATCTTCTCTCACACATCTCTATAAATGCAACCCTTCTCTTCTTCATTTGATATCCATCGTTTGAGTAAACTTATATTGCAGAAACACTAGCGTGCCTTTGGCACCCCCATCTCCATATCATTTATCATCCATCCATAGTTTCTTGAAGGTCATCTTCAATCACACAAAGTATCATAGCCAACTTCATCTTGTAATCTTAAGGACTTCGAAACAAGCTTCCTGAAGGCCATATTCATCTCCATTCAAGATCAAGACAGAAAAGGCGAGCAATGGAAGACGAAAGGTGAAAGGTTGTAAGTATCATTTGTTTTGTTATTTAAATCTCCTTTCCTCCTTCATATTCTATTGATGTTTGGGTTTTTAATATTCAATTGATTAATCCACATTTTACCCTCACATTTTTGGCACCCATCGTGGGGCCCTTGCCCCTTTATTTAATTAAAAATCTGAGTTTTTGAGACGTAGGTTCCATACAAGTTTCTTAGACTTTTGACAGGTTGATTCAACAGATCTGATCAACCCCGTGGTGCTTTTAGCTTTTGTTCTGGCGCTTATAACTATACGATGCATACACAATCTATTTCAGCGCTTACAACCCCTGTTCTGGCGCTTTTGAATTTACAATGCATATACCTTCCATAATGGCACATTTATATTGTTTGACAACGCCTTTGTCAGTTTAATGCATATGTCTCTTTCTATAGCACTTTTGACACCTATCTTAGCACATCTATACAACGATGCATGTTAGCTTTATTTCTGCGCATTCAGACTGCATAGCGGTGCTTCTGTCTTGCACTGTGGTTTTAGAGTCCTATCTAATTTTTTATGTTTGAGCTAACATTTGTCTTGCAGGATTAGAGGTTGGATTAGATCATTTAGCTGCATTGACTAGTTCATTTAGATTAATTAAGGGAAAAAGTAACAAAAAAATGCATGCATACAAACTTCACATAGTCCATAACTAGGAAGAAAGTAACTGAACCACTGCTATCTTTCCATTGTTGATTTCATTTCCTAGTTAGATCATTGCTATCTTACAAATGGAAAAAATAAACATTGCTATGTCTTAAACACTTCAAAGTTAACAAAAAGGTGTGAGTGCACAAATAGATTAGCCCATTTAGTTTTTCTATTATAACTAGGTTTAGATTAATTAGTGTCTTTTGTTTTTATCGAATGACAATAGTGTTGGCAAGAGACACTATATGGATTCATGATTGTTGTCATTGATGGCAACAAAGTTCATCCCACACATCCACAAGACATGGTGTGTCTCTATTGGAAGTCAGAGTGAAGAATGTTGTGGTCCGGTAAACAAGAATAAAGCATGTGGCGAGGTCTGACAGACAGGTTCGGATCTCTCAGATGAAGTATCTTGGTGAAGTGCAGATTTGGGGAAGTCAAGAGGACTACCTTGAGTGATAGATTCCAAGGATTTAGCCTCTGGTGATAGATGAGGAAAAAGATATGAATACTTGAGTACCGGGTTCCTGAGTGACAGTATGAATAGAGGAAGAACTGACTGGCAGAACATTAGACTTTATTTTGGATGTGCTACTGATGGTGGTAAAGGTTATGAAGACATGAATTATGTTTGGCCAACATGATTAATGATTTCTACAAGTATATGCTTGATCCGCATTACTTGATGTGCAAGGATTCAGCCGACAGATTAGAGTTTGTGAAAAGATTGACTATTCCGGGTGCTGACTAGAAAGGTGATGAAATCACTTGTGTGGATATATATACATGATGGATTTAGTTGTGAGGGGTGTCGTGGTTATTATTGATGTGCGAATAAAAGTAGAAGAGTAGAACAAAAGTAGTAAGGAAGGTCCGGTATGTGAAAGAAAAGCAACATAAGAGAAGAGGAAAGATGAAGTGCAGCAGATCAGTGTACTGAGCCTAACCGGAACTGAACTCCAGCATATGTAGATGCTTCCAATCAGTTCAAGTATTGTATAACACTCTTTTGTAGACAGTGTGTCTCTTGTAGGTAGTGTGCCTTCTTGTGAGCAGTGTGCTCGGGTAGTGAGCCCCAATTGGCAAGTGCCATTTTGTATTTATATTCTTCTAATAGAGAATACAATCTTGGGTTAATCACCCCATGGTTTTCTCCCTTAATAGGGTTTCCACATCAAAAATATTGTGTCATGTGTATTTCCCTTTCATGGTTATGATTGCTTATTTGAATTAATGTTGCATTGATTATTAATTAAGTTTGGAAAGCAGAAATAATTAAGATAACTGATTCACCCCCCCTCTCAGTTATCAACAATTGGTATCAGAGCCAAGTTCCTCCTAACCGAGTCTAACAGCTTGAGGAAGATCTGGGAATCCAAATAGATGCTTATGGTTTAAGGGAGAAACTCAAGACTGCCCTTGAAGATCTTGAGCAGTCAAACTCTGAAGTAAATGAATTGAAGGAAAGACTCAAACAGGCTGATGAGTTCATGAGAGAACTAAAAGACAAATTAAGTCTCTCTATGAAAAAGAGAAAGGAGCTACTTCAACAATTGGCAAGTCAAAGGTGAAGCAAATGTTACAAATGAAGATCTAAAGGAGAAAACCCAGTTATGTGAAAAGTTATCAAAAGAAATCATTATGGTAAGACATGAAATAGAATAAGGAGTTATGAAGTTTACCCAAGAGGTTGAAGAGAAAAGAAAAACTGAAGATAATCTAAGACAATCCCTCAAGGAGAAATTAGAAGATTGCTACAAGATGGATAGAATTATCAGACATCTTGAGTTTGATCTTGAAGATGCTAAAGATAATGAAGAAAAATTTGAGGATCAAATTGTCTCTCTCAAAAGGGATCTTCAAACAACAAATGAATATAAAGAGAAATTCAAGATAAGTTTTGCTCAACTTGAAGTTCTCCTTGGAAGTCAAAAGAGGGTAGATGACAAGTGTGGTTTGGGATATGAGAAAGGAGAAAGTTCTAGATCTGGTCAGAAGAATTTTGGACCAGAAAATCCAAGCAACAGGCCTAGAAGACCTCTGATAAGATAGCCTAATGCTCAAAGATATCCATCCTTCAATGGATACTGCCACAACTACAACAACTTTGGTCATAAAGATAATCAGTGCAGAAAGAGAATGAATCAGACTAATTCATCCTTCTCTGGACAATGTTTTAACTGCAAAAGGTATGGTCACAAATCTCATGAATGTAGAAATATGCAAATGAATAAATCATTCAATGGTAGATGCTTTGCATGCAATAGAATAGGTCATATGGCTAATCAATGTAGATCAAGAGGATATCAATCAAATATGCAAAGAAATATTGTTTGCCAAATTTGTAATAGATCTGGTCATATTGCAAAATTCTGTAGAAGCAAGAATTAGAACAAAAGAGGTCCGGTATATCATAATCAGAATCAAGATAAGGGAAAACAAAAAGTGAATGCGGATAAAGTTCAAAGTGAGATGAACAAGATTTGGGTGAAGAAAAGTACAGAGAATGTAGAGGATGGATTTGCACCAGACTCTGGTGCTGATATTTCTTCCAAAAATTAAAAGGTGAGCTCTGGCTCAGGGGGATATTCAAAGAAAACCTTGTTCCCCCAGCTAGTCAATTGGTGTCGGAACTGGCACAAGGAGAGCTGCAGATTAAAAGGGGTCATACAAGAAACATCTAAAAGGGGTATGGTAAAGATTTGAGAGATCCACAAGAAGATTTGAAGAGTCTAATCCTACCAGAATTGATCCGGTAAAACAGTCTTCTAGTAAAAATAGATTCCTTACAAGTTTGGTCTAGTATGATTCAAACTATGGTGTCTTGATCTGCAAATAAATCAAATGTCTAATGAAAGGAAGATAGATTATCACTACTCTCCTAGAATAATTTTGAAATCTGTCTCAGTGATCTAGAAAGGTTTTGTCTCTGAATAAGACAAACAAGGCAAACCAGAATGAATTAGGTTGTGCATTTATTACAGAATGAAAATTAGGGCTTCTCAAAAATAAAAGAGTTCATTCGCTCATCATTTGTACACTCACATTCGAAGAAAAGAGAAAAGGAGCTCTGCAACTACTTCTCACAAAGATCAAGATGATTCTTCATACAACTCAATCTGGATTTCATTGTGTGTGCCCTAATCAGTGTAAAAGGTATTCTTCATTCTTGATATCTCTTAGTAAGATTCCTTGATGATGGCTACTCCAAATATAGTAAAGATTTCTGATAGACCTTGCCCCATTTTTAAGAAGCATCCATACAAATCCTTGGAGGTAGATCCCCTAAGAGCCTTCTCTAGTGTTCTACATAGTGTTTTGCACACTGAAGATATTAGGGTTTACATTCACAGAAATGTTGAAGAGTTTGGGGAATTCAAACTAAGAGATATTTATCATAAACAACTGTTAGATGATTCATTTGAGCTCCAACCCCAATACAAGGGCCTCTGAAATAAGCACTTTGTACAATACATACATTTCTCCTATTTTACTAAGGATGAATGGGTTAGGTACATTTTGAACAGAATACATGACAACTTCATGTGGTTAAATGGACCATTCAAAATCACAAAAGATGCCATCAGGGTAGTTATCAGATTACACTCATCCGATGGGATTCCTGTTCTGAAATCTATGAAGAATCAAACTGTGAGTGGGGCTACTGGATCCAAGTTTGACAAAAGAGCAATGACAGTAGATGACATCTCTGATCTGAATGTCAAGTTTTCCTCCATGATCATTAGATATAAAATATATCATTCTAGCAGAGAAAATTTAGTACCTGGAACTACCATCTACACTGCTTATGAAATGCTAAGAAAGGATGCAGACTACAATCTTTGTCAGCTTCTCTTGAACCAACTCTTGGAGAATTTGCAGAAAATTAAGAAAGATAAAAAGAATTCATTCAAGTATAGTGGATTGATATTGTACTTATTCTTCTACTTTATGAATGAGCTTCCCAGATCTAGTGGCTAGGTGTGGGAAAATGATAAACCAGTAACTATCCAAATCAGAGATTATTTGCATGGACTTGGTGATAACAAAGCACAAAATACAGCTCTGTGGGGATATTTCAAGAACTTTCAAAACATGATGCAAGCAAGAGAAAGGATTCCCTAGTCTCTTGTTGAGAAATACAAAGACACAGTTTGTTTTATGGTAGAGACTGATCAGTGCCTAATGGAGGTAGTAGAACCAAGAACTATATGGATCATGCCCATGGGGTATGAATTTGATGAACAAATTGTGGAGATGCATGTTCAACACATGCTAAGTCAGCCAAAGGATCCAGAGGCATAAAGGTTTGGAACCTTTGAGGAGCTGAGTGTAAAGATTTGTGTGGAACTTAGAGAACTAGAGATCAAGAGGAAGGTGAGAAAAGAAGTAGAAAATGTTGCCAAAGGCCTTGGCATCTCAAAGGAGGCACTTGATGCCAACAGGGAAAAGAGGCAAAAGGCTAAGGAAGAAAAGAAAGAGGCAAAAAAGGAAAGCAAGGAAAGTGCTCCGGTAGAAACCTCAACCTGGACCAGATCATCAAAAAGATCTGCACATGTCACAGCCAAAAGCTCAAGAACTTCAAAACTGGAAGTCCAAGCATCCAGCAAAGGAGAGAAAAGATCAAAGACAAAAGCCACAAGGGCTTATGCAAGTCAAAGAGATGAAGAGGAAACTGAATCAGACGAGGGGATAAAGGAGATAAAGAAGTAGAAGAAGAAAGGATCTGGTAAACCTTCCACAGGTCAAGACAAGGAAGAAATGGCAGAGGAATTTGTTGAAAAGCCCACCCTGTCTTTAGAAAGTGTAATCAATTCAGTCACTGTGGATGGAAACCTTCAACCAATGGCCGAATTCTATGATGATTACAATGAGGCTGACCAAAAGATCCTGCAGGAAGCTATAGTCAAGTATCTGAACATATACAATAAGGTTTTCATTGAAATTATATCTCTTATACCTAAGAGCCTAGAAAAGGAGTTAGAAATGAGAAAGACCAATGCCATGGCAAAAGACCTTGAGATCTGGGAACAGATAGCTATTCAACTATATCCTTCAATCGATCCCAAGACAATGAATATGGTATTTAAAGATTGCAAGGATGAATCAACTTATGCTTGGTGAGACCGACAAGATAGCCAAGGACACAGAAGAGATTCTTCGAAAAGCCTTCAAAAGATTCAATCTTCCTATCATAGAGGACTTGGGTGCTGACCCCTCGGCCACAAATATTGTAGAAGAGCTCTCTGAGAAAATAACAGAAGAAGTTACAGATATCGGTGCAAAAATAGCTAGGGACTTGGAATCCTCTGCTCCGGAAGAGGTGGCCCATGAACAGACTAACATCTCTCCTCTGGTTTCCCCTACTGACTCTGGATCCAAAGGAGAAGAAAGAGTAAAAGAGAAAGAAGCAGAGGTGAAGGGAAAAGAAGATATTAGTGCAAAGGTTGTGGAAGGAGAGAAGGCTCCAAAAGACAGTTCGGTGACTGCAGAAGAAAAGAAAAATCTGTCTCTGGCAAGAGACACTACAGAATCAGTCAAGGACTTTTTGACAAAAGCATCTATGGAAATTGATGAACCCGATCTATTACAAGGGCCTCTGGACTTTGACTCTCTATCTCCGGTGCAAACAATGAAGATAGCTTCATTTGCAAATGCAAAGGCCAAAGAGAAGCTACTGAAATCTCACATGGAAGATTGTGAGCTTATAGAGGTAGCATCCAAAGTTTTGAAAAAGATCATGCCATCTTTTCAGAAGGATCCCACAGCCTCCTCTTCCGGTAATCTCAAAACTCTAGTCAATAGTGTTAGTACACATTTTGATTCTCTAGAGAAGTCAGCTGAAGAAAAAGTCTGGAAGGAGTTTTTGGATAAGAGATTCTCAGAGGTACAAGGGTTGATCATTAATGATAGGAGAAATATGAATATTGGGATAAAGAGCTTAGAAAATGCTCTTAAGGATGGTGGAGAAGTATACAAATTTTGTATTTCTTGGTCCAAAGCAACAGTGGAGATTGAGAAGAAAATGAAAGAACAGGAGGATAAAATGATAAAACTTTCTCAAAATTTTGATCCACTTACTGCATCAATAATAAATCAAGAATGTCAAATGGTTGCAGTTTTGAATGAGATTAAGAAGCTTGAAAAAGAGAAGAAAAATAGAATAAGCAGGTTGAGTGAGCTCAGAGGGATAATTGTCCCTAAGTTAGAGGCCATGCATGAGGCCATAAAAGAAGCTCAAATCACAGCCCAGACAAATGATCCAACAGACCTAAAAAGGGCATATGCATTTGCATTTCTGTTGAGCAGTCATATATCAATTTTTGACAGAATGAAGCAAAGTTGGGCTACAGAATTCATTCAACTGAAAACACTTTTGCAGACATACTGCAATATATGTAAGTATTCCATATGTATATACTTGTGCGGCTAAGTATAGTAAAATTTTTGAAAATTTTGGTACACGGACCCTACCCTTTGCCATTGATGTCAAAGTGGGAGTGAGGAGTAGTGAAAAATGAGGAATCCAACTAAGGGGGAGCTCCAGAAAATGTACATAAAAATAGAGCATCAGCCAAGGGGGAGCATAGTGTAAACACTTAGTCATTTTTCACTAAGTGTTGCCATCAATGCCAAAGGGGGAGATTGTTGGCAAGAGACACTATATGGATTCATGATTGTTGTCATTGATGGCAACAAAGTTCATCCCACACATCCGGAGGACATGGTGTGTCTCTATTGGAAGTCATAGTGAAGAATGTTGTGGTCCGGGAAACAAGAACAGAGCATGTGGCGAGGTCCGACAGATAGGTCCAGATCTCTCAGAGGAGGTATCTTGGTGAAGTTTGGATTTGGGGAAGTCAAGAGGACTACCTTGAGTGATAGATTCCAAGGATTTATCCTCCATTGATAGATGACGAAAAAGATATGAATACTTGAGTACCGAGTTCCTTTGTGACAGTATGAAAAGAGGAAGAACTGACTGGTAGAACATCAAACTTTATTCTGGATGTGTTACTGATGGTGGTAAAGGTTATGAAGGCATGAATTGTGTTTGGCCAACATGGTTAATGATTTCTACAAGTATATACTTGATCCACATTACTTGATGTGCAAGGATTCAGCTGACAGATCAGAGTTTGTGAAAAGATTGACTATTCCGGGTGCTGACTAGAAAGGTGATGAAATCACTTGTGCAGATATATATACACGATGGATTTAGCTATGAGGGGTGTCGTGGTTATTATTGATGTGCGAATAAAAGTAGAAGAGTAGAACAGAAGCAGTAAGGAAGGTCCGGTATGTGAAAGAAAAACAACATAAGAGAAGAGGAAAGATGAAGTGTAGCAGATCAATGTACTGAGCCTAGCAAGAAGTGAACTCCAGCATATGTAGATGCTTCCAATCAGTTCAAGTATTGTATAACACTCTTTTGTAGACAGTGTGTCTCTTGTAGGCAGTGGGCCTTCTTGTGAGCAGTGTGCTCAGGCAGTGAGCTCTAATTGACAAGTGCCATTTTGTATTTCCATTCTTCTAACAGAGAATACAATCTTGGGTTAATCACCTCATGGTTTTCTCCCTTAACAGGGTTTCCACGTCAAAAATATTGTGTCATGTGTATTTCTATTTCATGGTTATGATTGCTTATTTGAATTAATGTTGCATTGATTATTAATTAAGTTTAGAAAGAAAAAATAATTAGGATAACTGATTCACCCCCCCTCTCAGTTATTAACAAATAGGCTTATGCTCTCCCCTTTACTAGGTGACCAAAATGCTAGACTTGTTATTCCATTTATTTAACCTTTAGGGGGGCCTACCCTTGGATGCATGCCTATCCAAGTGGGAATGACCCTGAGTGGAAACAGGCTAAAGCCAAGCCCTACCAATCCACTTAAAATAAATGTGCTTGAGGTGAAAACCTCCTGTAACGAGTGCTGCTATGTTACACTGACAACCAACCTCCCCCAAAACCCTCTAAGGCGTAACCCTTTGAGGCTGGGAGACTCCATAATGGAGAGTAGTGCCACTGCACGTGTAACCACTCGAACAGTTTCCTTGACTACGAACCATTTCTGTAGTATACCAAAAACCCCTATTTGTTGACACAAAGGGAGGAGCCCCTGAAGTGGCCTCAATTCATGTGGTTCTTAGTAGAGGTAGCAAGGACAATCCTATGGTTTAGTGGGGGTACAACCCTAAGGAAACCTGGATCTGGTATGCATGAGAAGTGAGCACCGTGGAGGGGAGCCGGTGCTACCAGATCCTGGAGCTAGATGCTTTGAATTTGCATAGCTAGAGGATTCAATAGATATTGTCCTATCCAGCTTAGGGTGTACTTGTTTTTTTGAGTCAAAAAGTCCAAAAATACAAAAAATATCAAAAGTTAAAATCATGAAAACTTCTATGTGTTTCCTATGTCTTTGCCATAATTGAAAATCAAAACTCAAAAGAAAACCATGTTTTCAACCAAAAAATCTAAAAAATCTTGAAAAATGTTCCAAAATTCTACAATAATTATGAGAAACCAAACTAAAAGCCAGAGTTGTGCATTTTCCATGACTTGTGGTGCATATGATCAAACTTATGGCACATTTAAACTCTGTTGCAGTACTTTTGAAAAACCACAAAATCACACATTTGAACTCTGTCGTGGCGCATTTACTATTGCACATCCATTCTAGAGAGTAAATCAATACCTTCCAAGAGCAAATTTTTCAACTTTTCAAAAACCATTTCAAATTGCCTTAGTTTTTCCAAAACCTAATTAAGATCTTGCAAATCCACCATTTTCCTCATCTTCCATATCTTAACTGCTTTTTTGACACTGCATCCAAAGTCTCGCAAAATTCTTCCAAAATCCAACAATGTTAGGACCAAGCTATTCATGATCACATCAAAATATCAAACAAACCTAGTAAGTCTCCACCATCAAGGATCACTTATCCTTTCTCTAGGAACTCCACTAGTGGCTTGTGCAAGACTAGTCTCATCAAGTAAATGGGTTTCTATCATCTTTAGTTCGACTATCGTTTTGTGTATATAACTTGTTTGACACCAACTGATCTAAGGAGAAACTTGCTCATAATCTTGTCCCATTCTAGCACCTTGCTAAAAGACTTTCTCACTCCATCCCATCATCTCTCCACCATTTGCATGGTCTTAACACGGTTACAAAAACAAAAAAAGATTGAAATGGCTGAGAAAAGTGTTCCAAATGGTCACGAAAGTGATGAATAAATTTCTATGGAAGAGATCCTTCAAACGCAACATAACCCAAAATTTCAACGTCTTGGAAAAGGTATTGTTCAAGACCCTACCAAATTCTTTTTACACCTAGCAAATCTAGGAGTCAAGCCCCCCAAAGATTTTGACGTAGAGGCTCTAAAAGAAATTGAGGAAGAAAGAAACCCTGAGGGAAGTAGACATGAAGAAGTACCCATAGACAAAAGCAAAGAAACCATTGATTCCATGGATGCCCTAAGTCTAGTGAACCAACATATTCAAGCTTTACAACAATAATTCACAGACATGAAAATAGGAGCATCAACCAAACATTACACCCTAGACGATATTTCACCATATCCTTTTGATAGGACCTTGATCATGATACCTTTGCCCTCTAAATTTGAGGTGCCAAAATTTGATAAATATCGAGGAAAGGGTGATCTAAGGGACTACATCAGGGAATTCAATGCTGCATGCCTTGAGGTTGCACACAATGACACCTTATGCGATTGTTTTGACGAAGATTAGGAGGAGAAGCCATGGAGTGGTTTTCTAGACTACCACCCAGCATTAAAACATTCAATGAACTTGTGGACAAATTTGTCATCCACTTCTCTTACAATCTTGAGCACGACACCTCAATATTGGATCTTTGTAACACCAAGCAAAAAGGTGGAGAATCTTTCACCGCCTTCCTACAAAGATGGAGATATTTAGCAAGTAAGTGCCCACACCAAATGCCTAAAAAACAAATGTTGGAAATGTTCGTCCATAACTTGCAAACCGATCTAAGCTATCAGATACAAATCCAATGTCTTACTTCCTTTAGCAAGGTCATTGAGATGGGTCTAATCATTGAAAAAGCTTTAATCACAAAAGGACAAATAAAGCTCTATAAGGAAACTCCTAGTACCAACACCAACAATGATAAACCAAGATTCTAGATGAAAAACAAAAACATTGTGAATGATGGGGTGGTAGATGCCAAGAATATGGCACCTAAACAACCAATCTTCAACTTATTGACTCCTCAAAATAACCCCCCACAAAACAAACCAAGAAACATAGAATCACGTTTTACAAATTTTCAACCTAGGAGAAAGTTCACACCTCTAGAAGAATCATTGGAAACTGCCCTACAGAAGTTAATCACAAACAAGATCATAACACTTCCCTCAGCGTGAGAGTATGAACCAAAAGTCAAACCCTCTTAGTGGAACAACAACAATTTCTATGAGTTCCATCGAAATAGGGGGCACAAAACCAATGATTGCATTGCCCTAAAATACACTATCCAAGATTTGATAGAGCAAGACAAAATATCCGTTACTTGACATACCTCTAACAATGATCACCAGGCATTCAAGGATCCTCTTCCCAACTATGAGCAGGTAGGACCTTCCAACCAAAATAATAGTGGAAATCACAATGCCAATTACACAAACATTGCTTTTGACTATGTTTTGAACCACATATCAGAGAGTGAGTCACATATCAATGTGATCACTATAAACAAGGATCCGGATTGTAATGTTACCACCTGCAGTGAAAAAGTCACTCTTAGAGGAGCCTCCACCTCATCGACCAGTTAGTACAATATCTTGGATTAACTACATAGGACATCTGCACATATCTTCATCCTAGAACTTCTGTGTCTGTCTCCGTCACATAGGGGCATTCTCAACAAAGCCTTAGTAGAAGCCTCTGTTTGCATGAACCTCACTGAGGAATAGTTCCAAACCATGGTCGGTCACATTACCTCACCTCACTCCTTATCATTCACTGAAAAGGATGATATGTTAATAACCCAACCCCATAACGCCTCTCTTGATATCGAAGCTTTCATACAAAAACACGAGATCAAAAGAGTCCTAATCGATGGAGGAGCTGGTTTGAATATTTGCACCTTAAAGCTAATGCTTGCATTGGGGTTGTCAGAGAAAGCTATAGATTCGAAGAAGAAAATCACTATCAAAGCCTATGACGAAGAGGAGAGAACTTCCAAGGGCATTGTTACTTTACCAATCAGAGTGGGACCTACTGTAAAAGATGTGGCTTGCCAAGTTCTTAATATGGAGCTAGCATATAAAATCCTTCTTGGGAGACCATGGATACATGCTTTGAAAGCAGTTCCATCAACATACCATCAGTGTATAAAATTCCCTTACGAAGGTCAAGAGATCACCATCCAAGGTGACCCCAATCCATTTCAGTACTGCAACTACATTTAATCTAAGCCTGAAGTTGTGATTCCTCACAATCATGCCTCTGCTTCATCTACATCTCATGTTGACCCAGCTTCACTTGCTTCCTCTTTAAGAGCATCTCAACCTAAACTCCAACTCAAAGATAAGGGCTTGGGTGAGTACACAATTTCCCAACCCCTCTATTTGGCACAAGTCCCCATATGTCCTAAATCTTACGGGAGACCTATCATGAGCAAGCCCACAGCAAAGAAAGCTACCAAAGGAACTTTCGTCAAATGGGGAAGCCTCAAAGAAGAGAGCGATGAAAAAGATATCCTGCAATGGCTATATAAGGATAAAGACAGTTCATCAACACAACATGACCATTCCACTATACCAACTGCACAGTATGGTCTAGGATTCCAAATGCTACAAAGAATGGGGTATGAAGGACATGGTCCACTCGATTCAAGAAAGGATGGTATCACTGAACCCATCCAACCTCATACCTTAACAGCCTGAGACACTACAGGGCTAGGTTGTAGAATAAACAAGAATAAAGGCAAACAACAAGAAACATCCACTAGTAATCTGGTTGAGCAAATTCAGCGAATGCAACTAGGGAGTGAGACTGATTCTAATGAGTATGAATGGGATACCCTCTCTGAGCTATCTTGTGATGAAAAAGACATAGACATTGTCCATGAGTATGACCCAAGTCATGTAAATGAGGAACAAGGTCCAAGGGCTAGACTGCTAGAGTCTTACCCGCATAATAACAATAGTGAAAGTTGTGAGGAAAGAATGATACCCCCCTTGACAGATCCGCTAATAAAGAGTACCATCACAGACCTTGTCCATGCTTTCAACAACTCTATCCTAACCATCAACACAGTTGAACTTGAGCAACCTAATGATCCCTTACTATTGGTGCACCTTAAACTTATAGACTGAGACCTAGAAGGTACTACCCTTAAGCTTGATACCTTTGAAAATGATGAAGCCATTATAGACTATCTTGAGCTTAGAGATCATATACCCATAGGGGACCATAGAGCTGGCTATGCTATAGAATTCAATGAGAAGGCCTATTTTGGAGAGAGTTCCAAGCATTTCAGTTTCAAAAATGTAAAAATGAAAAAGTGATTTAATGGTGAAAACTGGTCTGCGACAGTGTTAGATCATGAAAAAAGTAAAAATAAAGATATATCCAATGGTGAAAACCTCTCTAAGGTGTCGAATGATGGAAGGCTTGACCCTCTACACAATCTTACACATCAGGAGAGATCATCAATCATGATAGAACCTGTAGAGCCAATCAATGTTAGCACAGGTGATAATCCCATAATGATCCACATGACAAAGGCTGTAACAGAACAAGAAAAAGTAGCATTCACCGACTTCTTCAAGAGAAAACAAATCAACTTTGCTTGGACATATGCAGACATGCTAGGGATAGATCTAAATCTCATCATGAATCACTTATCTCTAGCTCCAGGAGCTAAACTGGTAAAGCAAAAACTCAGAAAGATGCATTCACATGTGGCCCTCATGGTAAAAGAAGAGCTGAATAAATTGTTAGATGTCAGATTCATCAGACCAATAGACTATCCTGATTAGATTTCAAACATAGTACTAGTGGCTAAACCGGATGGCAGAGTACGACTATGTAATGACTTCAGGGACATGAACAAAGCTTGTCTAAAAGATGACTCCCCCTGCCTAACATTGACATGATTGTAGATCTCACGGAAGGACACACCATGTTGTCACTAATGGATGGTTTTTCTGGATATAACCTGATAAAAATTGCACCTGAAGACCAACACAAGACTGCATTTACATGTCCATGGGGCACCTATTGTTGGTGTGTCATGTCATTTGGTTTGAAAAATGCCAGTGAAACATATCAGAGACCTATGACCACAATCTTCCATGACATGATGCACACTATAATGGAAGATTATGTTGATGACATTCTGGCAAAATCACTCACAAGAGAAGGACACCTGGCAGTACTAGACAAAATCTTCACAAGACTAGAACAATTCAATGTGTGCCTCAATCCAAAGAAGTGCGTATTTGGAGTTACCTTAGGTAAGTTGCTGGGTTACATCGTATTTGCAAATGGAATTGAGGTCAACCGAGCTAAAGTGAAGGCCATCATGGAAATGCCACCTCCCAAGAATCTCACTCAACTAAGGTCCCTACAGGGAAAACTGTAATCTATCAGAAGGTTCATTCTCAGTTGGCAGACAAGTGCCACCCATTCTCTCACCTTCTACATAAGAATGCCCATTTCAGATAGAATGATTCATGTGAACACACATTTCAATAGTTAAAGGAATATCTAATGGAACGTCCTGTGTTGATGCCACCAATTTAGGGTAAGCCTCTACTATTGTATATCTTGGCTACACCAACAACTCTAGGAGCTCTTCTTACACAACAAAACCATGAAGGGAAAGAACAAGCAATATACTATATCAATCAAACACTTGTTGGGTATAAACTACAATACACACCCATTGAAAGAGCATGCCTCACTGTAGTCTTCGCCTTGCAAAAGTGGAGACATTACATGTTGTCACATTCTATCAAGCTAGTGTAAAGGATCGATCCACTCAAATACTTACTCAACAAGGTAGCCTTAACAGGTAGATTGTCCAAATGGGTCATGCTTCTCAGCGAGTTTGATATTGAATATGTAGACAAGAAGGCAATAAAAGGTCAAGTGATTACAGATCAACTGGCAGATGCACCTCTCACAGATGACAGCCCTTTAAGCTTTGAGTTTCCAGATGAATCTATCTTTCATATCACTACAACAATCTAGAAAATGTACGTCGACAGATCTTACATTCAACATGGATCGGGGGTAGGTATCTTGTTGGTTACCCCTAGTGGCGACACTATTCCAAATTCATACAGACTACTCTTTCCCTGCACTAACAATGTGGCAGAGTACGAAGCCCTAGCCATTGGTATCAAGCTAGCAGTGGAATGGAATATCAAATAACTACAGATGTATGGTGATTCACAGCTAGTCATAAATCAAGTGAATGATGACTACCAAACAAAAGATGAGAAACTGATCCCTTACAAATGGATGGTAGATGACTTCAAAGAATACTTTGACCAAATCTCTTTTGAGTAGATACCACAGATAGAGAACAAAGCTGCAGACGCAATGGTAATGATTGCATCTATCCTCGATATTCATGATAATCAAGCATGCTATGAGTTCTTGGTAGAGCCAGTATCCTGTCCTGCATACAATGCCCCTGAATCCCATATCATTTTCCACATTGTTGGAGTTAACTCCCACCTCTATGAAAAAATCTTTGCCTACCTTAAAGAGAATACCCTCCCACCTGACCTCTCTCGTAACCAAAAATGAGCCTTCATATGTTAGGCATCCTGGTATGCAATTGTCGCAAATACCCTATATCACAGAGGTCTCGATGGTACTCTCCTTAGATGTCTTGATAGTGAGAAATATCAAACTGCCCTGAGCAAAGTGCACAACAGTATATGTAGGACCCACTCTAGTGGCCCTACCCTAGCCAAGAAACTCATATGCATGGGATACTACTGGCCAACTATGGAACAAGATTCCTATCATTTTGTAACAAAGTGCACGAAATGCCAAGTCCATGGGAACCTAATACATGCACCAGCATAGGAGCTGTAGCCATTAACGACTCCTTGGCCTTTCTGTCAGTGGGGACTCAATTTAGTGGGCAAGATTCACCCTCCTTCATCCAGCGGACATAAATTCATAATCACCGCCACTGTGTACTTCACAAAGTGGATTGAAGTTGTGCCCTTAGCGAATATCACAGGCAAGTAGATTGCTTCATTTATCTTGAACTATGTCATTTGTTGTTATGGTATCCCTTCATCCATTGTCACAGATAATGGATGACCTTTCAAAAATCAAGATGTTAGGGAACTGTGCGACAAATTCCATATCCAACACCACTTTTCAACCCCATACTACCCCCAAGGAAATGGCCAGGCTGAGGTATCGAATAAAACCATTTTAAAAATCCTAAAGAAGACTGTCAATGATGCTGGTCATGATTGGCATGTCCAATTGAATCCTGCACTATGGGCCTATTGTACAAGCATTTGCACACCCAAAGGTACAACACCATACTCCTTGGTCTACAAATCTGAAGCTATCTTGCCCATTAAAGTCGAGATCCCATCTTTCAGAGTTTTGTTAAAGGGCCTCATATCTGATGAAGAATACAGAGTCACCAAACTCCAAGAGTTAGAGCTGCTCGAAGAGAGAAGGTAACATGCCTTTAACCACCTGAAAGCATATCAGCAGAGAATGTCCAAAAGTTACAATGATTGGGTCAAGCCTCAAGTCTTCCAAGTTGGCGATCTAGTCCTCAGAGAAAATCCCAGGAACCAGCAAGATCAAGAAAAGAAAGGGAAGTTTGAACCTAACTGGTTAGGTCCCTATGTTATCATTGCAGCCTATGGGTCTAGAGCATATCAATTGGCTACATCTGATGGTGTATTTTTAATGATCCTATCAATAGTATGCATCCTGGAAAGTTCTACACTTAAACCCTAATGCAAGGGAGTCTTGAAAAATCCAAAAAAAATTGAAAAATGATCAAAAGCAAAAAAAAAAGGAAAATAACAAAAAAAATCATCCTATGGTGAAAACCTGGCAAACAGGCACCTAGGATAGGTACCATGATGAAAACCTGGCAAACAGGCATCATGGGTACTCTTGTCTTTTGTGCAAATAAAAGCAAGTAGTGAAAACCTAGTAAATAGGTGCTATTCTGCGACAAACCACTTCCTCTATCTGTTGTGACTTCATGACTTTTGTGTCTTCCATATCGTTCATCTTGAACTAGTCCTTTGAATCATTTTCAAACTACGTTACCTCTGAGTTATCACATAGGCAAGGCCATTATCAATGCACCCCCGAGGCTCCACCATCCCATTGGTCCCATACCATTCCTGCATCTTTACCATCACCTAGATCTTAGGTCCATCAGGTTCACCCCGAACTACGTTGTCTCTGCATCATCACGTAGGCAAGGCCATTTAGCAATGAGCCCCTGAGGCACTAGGTTAGTCCCCTAGGGTCTGTCTCTTTGTGTCTGTTTATCATATTGCCCATAATAAGTTGATCCTTGTCTATACTGGGGACAACTCCTCGACCTGGTTATGGACTTGGATTCTTGAATGCCACATGTTCTAAGAGGATACCAATAAAGGATTGTGATACTTTCATTAGACGAGACAAGCATGCACATCGAAGAAAGCTTTCCAAAATGAAAATCTTGATGCATAACATCAACCTGTCCAAACCAAAAATGAGCACCATACCAAAAACATGCAAACCAATTCTATATCAATTATGGCAAAAAAAGACACATCTAATGCAAGAATGTTTTGTGAATAGGTTAACTTACACAGTCTTGGATTTTTGTTATTATGTCTTTGTATGCTACTCAAGGATGCCAAAAGCTAGAGATGCTATGATGGGGGCATAATCTTTTTCTTTGTCTGCTGCTTGTAGATTAAACTTTAGTAATGTAACAACTTTTGTCTAATGACATGACCAGCAAAAGATCATCAAGGACTTCGGAGGTCTGAACATGAAAAGGGACAATCCTTGTCTATTGAAACACAAGAAGTACTCAGGTCATCTAGATTCAATTTTGACTAGATACTTGTATCAACTTGCTATATCAAAATCCATGTATGGAATACTTGGGTCATCTCGGTCTAATTATACCTAGATGTTTGTATTTCCTTACAACATTTCAAAAGGAGACAAATACCAAAAAATGCCCAATGATGAAAGCAAAAGACTTGCAATATCAAGATGATAATCTACATCCATTCCATATCTAGAAATCCATATCATCCATGTAATAAGAGAATCTTGCAGTATATCACGTGCAAGCTGATATTTCATCACCTCTTTTCTTCCAATCATCTACATCATCTCTGTGTCGATTGAGTACATTTGGACATATCAAAACCATAGCATGGGCAAAACATCATATCACATCATTTGCATACAACATAGAAATACATTAGATCATTTCCATACATTTTAAAGTGCATTAGGTCATCCACATACATTTGCATCCATATATCATATCAAAAGAATAAAAAATATACACAAATACATATAGAGCTGCACAATCATATCCATAAACATCTACATTAGCATATCACATCATCCTAAATCCATCTAGTATGCATCACACATACTGAGAATCATAAGATAAATTGCATCCATAGCATATAAAACATAGAATACATTGCATGTAGAACATCAATAAACTACATCATCATAAATATCATCAAAACGCATCCAAATGTACAATAAATCAAAGTCTCTGTCCATCTCTCAGAGTCATATCATAAAAGTGTATACAAAGTACAACAAAGATGACGATACATGTCTTGGGGCAAAAATGGTACGTATACAGGCTATCGCTACCATAAAAAATATGTACATCAAAATCAAAAACTGGTACAAATGTCCAAATTTGACTGGCCCTGTCACTGTGGAGCACTACTCCCTGTGCTGCCCTCTCCTTTGTCTCCCCTTGACTGATCCCATAGATCAGGATCCACCTGCCCTCTAAGATGCCCCCGACTGGCTCCTGAAGCTGGGTGTATGCTGCTCTGTTGACACTGCTCCATGATATAAACCCCTGTAATACTGAGCCTGAGCCTACGCTCTGGTAAGCTCACTCTAAACTTGAGCCAACTGTGTCTGTGCCTGCTGCACCTATGAAACCAGAATGTTGGATGTATCATTTGTACCCATAGCCACCAAGGCTGCATCTCTCTCTGCTCTCGTAGCTCACATGCTAGCTAAGGCTGCATCTCTCTCTGTGGTCAACTATAATATCCTCCCTGCATCTACATCTCTTCGTGACTCTGTTACTCTCAGATGAGCCCTCATATGTCTAACCTGACTCTATAATGCTACCATGGCCTATTGCTGCAAGTCAGGTTGTAGAGCCTGCCCTACCTATCCCTATCCTAGTACCACCTATTATGCTAGCACCGGTCCCTATACCTGCTACTGTGGTGGCAATATCTACCTCGGTGGTACCACCTACTACGCTGGCACCTGTACCTGTCCTACAGCCTGTGGCTGCGCAGATGCCTACTAACTCGATGGTCCCTCACCAAACCTCCTCCTCCATCTCGGTCTGCCACCTCCTCCTCCATCTCCTCCATCATCCCCCTGACCTCCTCTCCTCCTCCTCCATCCCACTCTCCTCTTGACAACTACACCCTCATCATCTAAATCCTCCTCGTCTATACGATGAGCCAACTCTCCAAGTCCTGAGTATCTAGGAAATAGATGAGCGGTGAACCACTCCTCATAATCTCATGTCATGCCAGCATCCACTATCTCCCTCCTCATAGGCCAAGCTGCATAAGGGATCTACTGAAAATTGACCAACACCTCCTCATATGATGCCACGGGACCCCACCTATATCTCTCTGCATGAGTCCTAGCAAAACATGCCTTCCCTTGCGGCCTGCCCTGTACTTAGCCAAACTTCCTCTGCACCCTGCTAACAATCTATCACTCTAGAATGTACCTAGTCTTGCTAATGAGCTACTGAGTCTGGAAACAATACGGAAGCTCATCTGCATCATCATCCCATACCTCGCAGTCTAAGTATGGGTGCTAGATAACTACATCCAAGTTGTCAAAATACATGTCTCCAGTACTCAAGCTTCCCCAACCTATGCTAGGAAATCACACTTGCATAGCCATAACTATAGGGCTCACCCCTCTGCCTATGAAATAGACATATCAGCCATGTGATCGCAATGTGCTCCCACAACCAAAACTGCAAGAGAGACATGTCTGCTGACAAACTAGCACCTCTATGATATATAACCTGATGCATATCTTTGTACAAGTGTTCTAGCACGCACACACCCCATGCATAATAGGTCATGTCCGTGATCATACTCTCTAACACCCTCCCCCACCCAATCGGGAAGCCATGTGACCTCTTATCAGGGTATACTACGCCACCGATCAGTCCTCTCACTATGCCTAGGAAGTAGTCATAGCAGTCATGAATGTCCTGCCATGAAATCACCTGCTCAACTAACTCTGGGTCATTAAACACCCATCCTCACTCCGCCAAGCTAGCGTCCCGCTATGACTCATATTCCACTAGCTCTCCCTGAATAGGGAGGTGCAGAATCTGGTACATGTCCTCAAGAGTGATAGCTATCTCCCCCATAGGAAGATGGAAGGTCCCATCCTCACTGTGGAACCACTCCACCGCTGCAGTCAACATCACCCGGTTCACGCGAACCTCAGGAATGAAACAAACATAATGCAGCCCCATAGCACCTAGAGCCTCACAATCTATCTCAGTCAACATGTATCGCTACAACAACGGCAACGAGAACTGCTCTCGTGACATGAGGGTGTCCTGGATATCCTCATGCAACCAAGAAAACCATAGCGTCAAAGAAATCCATTTCAAAGCAAACTTAATCAAAGCAATCAAACTATCCTATCATTGATTTGACATTTCAAATTAATCAAAACAAGCATATCATCTCTTGACTAGATTCTTGGTAATCTTGGAGATTGCTTATCAATTGACGCATCGATCAAGGTGTGAATTGGGTTAATTTCGTCAAGTCAACTAATTTTTCTAGTGCAAATGTGCCGATCCAGGTGGTAAATGCATTGATCCATACCATGTGTGCCGCTTCACCATGAATGCACCGCCCTTTGACATGTATGCATCATTCTGGCTCATGTGCTGCTTTTCATGTCACATGCGCCATTCCTAAGTATGTGCGTCGATTCATGGCCCAAAAGTGCTAAAATATCAAATGCGCCGTAGCATCTCTCAAATGTGTCACTTTTAAACATATGCCCTATTTTAGAATGCATATGTACCAAATGATAGTTTGGTGCATCTGTCTGAGTAATTTTCCCTAAGCATTTATTGCCCTAATAAATATCTTTTAACAAGTTTTGAAGAACTACATATCGGGGGTCCTGCCTCTGCTAGCTGATCGAATCATCAGATCTATTCAAACCGGTTCTCCTTGTGTGAAATATCCATCTGTCCGGCCGCCATGCTCTCTTAAGCTCTCAAGACGACCAATCACCTAGGAAAAGTGTAAAAATGAATAGACCTTGTGGACCCAACTCCTATATATAGCAAGTGACCCATATCTAATTGCATGACAACTGTGGCTACTTCCCATATCCGTTCTTCTGAACCATGTCCTATTTTTCTCCATCCTAACCCATTCTTGACCTTCTTCTTCATGAGATTGTCCATCTCACACCTTCTGCCTTCTTCCCATCCAATCTCTTGAGGGAGCATCCTGTTGTCAAACTTGTACCAGGGGCAAACTGGGGCATGTATCATTGTCAAACAATCTTTTCTTTGAAACAACGTGATAAAACAAATTGCTTCAAAGAGGGGAAAAATGTATACACCTAAAATTGGCTCATGTCAAATTAAGTAAACATTTTAATATTTATCTTAATTCTTATTTTCTTCTAGCAATTAAATAAATATTCTAAGTTTATTTGATTGGTTTATTATCCCATAATTAAATAAAATCAATTTATTTAATTAAATTCCTTAAATTCTTCTAATGTCTCACATAATTAAATAACCCTACATTATTTAATTAAATCCCAAATTTGTCTATCCTAAGTCCTAATTCCATAAATCCACCTCACCAATCCACCTCATCTTTCCACCTCACCATGTTGCACATGTAATTAAATATTTTAAATATTTAATTAGCTAATATTCTCTCACCCACATGTCCTATTTATCCACCAATTAAAATTAGTTAACTCATCAATCAAATCTATTAACTAATTAATCATTTGAGTTCACTAATCAATCAACCTAGTTAACTAATCAATCAATTTAGTCAACTCCCTAATCAATTCACTTAACTGATTGGTTTATTCTGTTAACTATTCAATCAATTTTGTTAACTCCCCTATTACATAATGGAGCTTGGACACTTGTCGTCTTTCTATTTGTGCACATTCCTCAACCATTCTCAATCTTTGATCTTCTTATTTCTTCTCAACCATTGATCTTCTCTCAAACATCTCTATAAATGCAACCCTTCTCTTCTTCATTTGATATCCATTATTTAAGTAAACTTATGCTGCAGAAACACTAGCACACCTTTGGCACCCCCATCTCCATATCATTTATCATCCATCCATAGTGTGTTGAAGCTCATCTTCAATCACACAAAGTCTCATAGCCAACTTCATCTTGTCATCTTGAGGACTTCAAAGCAAGGAAGCAAGCTTCCTGAGGGCCATATTCATCTCCATTCAAGATCAAGACAGAAAAGGTGAGCAATGGAAGATAAAAGGTGAAAGGTTGTAAGTATCATTTGTTTTGTTATTTAAATCTCCTTTTCTCCTTCATACTCTATTGATGTTTGGGTTTTTAATATTCAATTGATTAAACCACATTTTACCCTCACAATAGCTTCAACAAAACCACAAGTTTTTCTCTTGACCATGTAAATCCTACAAAACCATTATGTTTGAAAAACACCCATGCACATCCGTACACACTTCACATTTGGATGACTCAAAAGTCTGCAACATAAACTCCATAACAATTAAACCAGAATAATGGATCATCATGAATATGCATTACCATAGATTTTAGGAAAAACTATGAAACCCCTCAAATCCAATAAACATGAATCTAAGTCATGCAAGTACAAAATATCCATTTAAGGAATAGTAGTTGAAGAGCTTTAGGCCTACTTGTAGACCAATTCCTCAACCACCAATATGCAAATGCATTCACCAATTCCTCAACCACCAACATGCACATGCATTCAAGAGAATTAGGCTATTACAGAAGCTCCCAGATCATTCAATGATCAACCTCATAGCCTTTATGCAACTGGGGCAACAGAAATAATGCTTTCCAATACTAGGAACAAATATCCAGCCTAAGCACACTTCTCGACAGCTAAGCAACAACACAAATTTCTTCATATGACAAGGAAGCCTCTCACACAGACACCCAATATGAAAGTTGTTGCAGAGACACAATCACAAAGCATAATCCACCCCATGCAATAGGATTATACTGCTACCAACTAGGAGCCTCAGGCCACATAAGTTTAATATGACCAACTCTAGTTTCTCCATCTTCACCATCCTTCAAGTGCCTGTTGTAACATGAAGACAAGATCAACTGTCAGACTTCACTCAAGACAAGGATCAAACATCAAACAATTCCTTTAGATTTCCTCAAGCTTGTCACACTAAGAAATCATCACAGAAGGAATACCCAGACCTTATACACTAGGAAATCTTACATGCAAACACATGCATCACACAAACGTACATATGTGAGAAACAAAGCAGATCTGAGAAGAAGGCTCTAATACCACTTGTAAGGAAATGAGAGCATCTTATAATGTATTTCTAAGAACAGTGGTGTCTTTGATAGATTTAAATTCTTTTCAATTGCTTCAAAAATACACACAACTATGCCACAAAGCGGAATCAGATAGTTCATTTCCAACATTAACTCTTAGAGGAAAGTACAATCAACATTAACCAGTTTCAATAGTAGAAGTATTAAACATGAAAGACAGAACGAAAACACAGATTTACGTGGGGAAAACCCTTACGGGTAAAAAACCCCACACTCCAAAAGCCCAGATCGCCATTGTATTATTCAACAACAAAAAATACAGTTACAATACAAATTTGGCACTAAGCCTTTCATGGAGATTAACATGCTGTTCCATCTGAAAGAATAAGTGACAGCACAACTTTGCACACAATTCTCCTCAGTTCTAATCACAGCACTCAGGTTTTTCCTTCATACTATTATCATACCACAAATAGCATACAATACAAGACATCACCGAGAGCCCAAATTCTATTCGTACTCCTCTCTTCTTAACAAAATGAACTTTGTTGTCTACTTTATGTGCAATTGAACTGCCCATAATTGTTCAACTTCATTCATTCAGTTCAACCGTCAAAACTATCATTTCTAACTATTCACATTTGTGAGAACTCATTAGTCCCACATGCATCAGTCATCGATCATAGCCATAGTATATATACACAACCATGCGGTAAGTTTATCATCGATGCTTTTGCCACTGACAACCCTAGCCAATCAAACATCAACGAACCATCAGAGTGACCAAGACCTTCAGTGTAACTTCAACCTTCTTCACCAACAAAGTTCCTCCTACTGATGTCAAACACCATTGGACAGACCAAGCTCATCAGAGTAAGAATTCCATCGAAGGCCGATAGTGTTAGTCCCGCTAATACCAAAGAACAATCCACTATGAACAATGTGATCGCAGAGACAAAGGTCCACTCTTGTTGATGCCTATAATCTGAGTCACAAGTACTCAACAGAATTCAATGGAATATACAAATGTATTCTTGTTCAAACAAATGAGATTGTGGTTGTAAATATCAGAAGGTTCAAGGCAAGGGATTAAAGAATTCATTTTAGAAGTGAGTATATTTCATTGTTTGATACATCAGAGTCTTGTTCAACTATTGGGATGGTGCCATGAGAAAGCAATTAATTTTGGTCAATGAATATATGTCTAATGGAAGCCTGGACAGACATATTTTCCCCAAGGGAGGAGGAGAAGAAGAAGAAGAGTGTTAAGTGTTGCAGTGGAGTTTCATGTATAAAATGATGGTGGTGGATGTGAAATCCACAAGACATATAAATATGAATCACACACAAAATACACACATTCAGAATAATATCTGAATAGAGAAACACAAATATGTAATCCTCAACTGTGTGTTGTTACACCTCATTTCATTACTTCATAACATGATTACAAATCATACAATGAATGCTACAATATTCTCATGATCACTTGATCATGCTACACCTTTTGACACCTTGATACAAACATTACAAATGCCTCATTATATAGAGGTCTTAGTAAATGAATCTACCTTTCTAGGATCTTTTAAACCTTCTCTATAAACCTTATCTTCTAGATCATTCCTACTTATCTAGACTCGTCTCTTTTTCTAAGCTTTTCCTTTTTTGGATTTTTTGTCTTTTTCATTTAATTAAATAATTATCATTAGTGGGAGAAATTACTACTCCAACACTACCCCTTAATTTCAACCACATATTTATCATTCCCAAATTTTGTCTTCCAAGTCTGCTAACTCACTCAATCATTTTCAAACTATCTTCAAGATCTACATATCTCTCCAACTCCCATCAACTCTCAGCAACTGCTATGGCAGTCCTTCAAAATTTAATCTTCAAATCATCAGAACTACATTCTAGAAGTCCTCTTTTCTGTAGCTTTCCATTTTTCTTGATGTCTTACAAGACCAACAAACTTCTCTTGATTGCTACTCTTTTATACATATGAACATCTATACTTGAACAATGTTTTCAACATACCTGTAACTTGTTTCCAATTTGATCCAAAATTCCATCCACAATTTATTTGGATGCATCCTATCATAGATTCATTTTTCCACTCTCTATTCCAACACATCATTTCACAATGATTTCTTAAACCACATTTGGTACATAGATGTAGATCATAACACGTCCTTTGTATGTCCTTTCCTGTTACAATGAGAACACTGCACACATTGTATTCCTTCAAAAAGTTTTCTTAAACCTGTAACACCTATAACATCATTACCTTTACCTATGATATATCCAAGACCTTCATACATTGGCCTCACTATTGGCTCAATATGTTCTTTTATTCCTTGTCCAAACTTGCCTAAACTTTTTCCTTCATAACCCATCTTATTCATCATTTTGAGACCAACATTCTTTGAAGAATTTCTTGTATCAATATCATCACAAGTAGCAAATTCTGCTGATCCAATCTCATTATTTTCAACCTTGCATTCTTTATCCAAAGATCCAACTCTTTCACACAAATCATTTGTATCACATGAAACATCACAAAGTATAGGCTTCAACCTTAAACATTCATTTTCCTTTAGACATGATGCAAGTGCTTGATCTAGTTCACTATTTTCTTCTTTCAACCTTGGTATTTCATCTTCCAATTTCTTCATCTTTTCTTCTAATTCTCCATTCCTCTTTTTAACCTCATCAAACAATTTCAATCTTTCTTCTAGATCTTTAGTTTTTCTTTTAATTTCACCTAATTCAATATCAAGATCATACATTTTTATCAACTGTCCAGTTTTTTCTATTGAAACTTTCCCTTCTTTCTTCTTTCCAATCATCTCTTTTACTAGATTTTTCCATTTATAATGAATGATTTGCTTACTTGTGTTATGTTGTTGCACTTGTCTTTGATATATAGGTGATCAATTTCAGAGGCTTCGTACACCTTCACTCCTTCTTTGATGTCTTCTGATTTCTCTTTTTTCTTACTTCCAATTCATTGCAATCTCTGCTATGTGTATCATCTTTAGAAAAAATTCAACTCCTTGGCTTCTTAGTCTTTAGACTCTCAATCTTCTTTTTTGTAGCAATGACTTTATTCAAACCTTCCTTCTAGCTCTACTGGCATCAAATCTCATATTTGGGCGAGTTTGAATAAGTGGCCTCCTATCTCCTTTTGATTTACAATTCCACTCCTTGTCTTTAGCAATAACTTTTGATGCAAATCCTCCTCTATCACTAACTGTGGCCAAAATACCTTTTCTATAATTTAGAGCGATCTCTAATCCTAGGTCAAAATTTTTAAATAAAACTAGAATCCTTCCTTGCTTTAGAATGGCTCTATAAAATCAAGATGCCTTTACTTCATTGGATATGCCACAAATCCTCCTTAGAACCCTATAAAACTGCAAGAAATTTAATTCGCTAAAACAATCTCTAGTAAACATCAAATATAAGGTGATTTGATGAAATTTCTTCATTTTCAATGGGATGTGCCTTTCAAAGCCTCTCCTAATCAATTCCACTCTATCTTTGTGTCTTTTGTGGCCTTTATCTGAAACTTGGGCGATTACAATTTTTCTATCAACAATCTTCAACTTTATATGTGACCTCCTCTCTTCAGTAGTGGCTATCTATCATCTGCAATAGCATTGTCTTTATTTAGATAGAGGTGGCAGCAAGAAAGTAAGATTGTCTAGAAAATAGCAAGTTTTATCTAGAGTTTTCCACAATAGAAAGTTAGGATTTCTCTAGAGTTTTCCATAAAACTAATAGAACATTCCAGTTTTTCTAGAATTAAAAATATAGAATAATCTAGAAAGATGGAAGCTTCCAGGCTTCAAGTTTTTTGTAATTATATATATGATTGTACAAAGCTATTGTATACGAATTTTTTGATGAAATATAATTCAAGTTAGATAAATATTTTTCTGAGTTTATTAACTCTGTTTTGCCCTATTTTTATTTGTTGTTATGTTTTGTTGTTTATTGGGCCTGTTCTATCATGGTATCAGAGCCAGGTTCAGCTAGATTTTTTTTTTTTCCAGGTTTAGTTGTAGGGCATATAGATTGTTGGAAGTAATATTTTTTTGCAGGGCTGCATTATTGCTGGAGTGATATTTGTTTGAAGACTGATTTTGTTTTGGCTAACATGGGCTCAACAAATGAAGTGTTGCCAATATTTGATGGAAGTGGTTTTGTAGATTTGAAGATTGCAGTCAAGAATGCTCTAAGAGAAAAGGCTCTATGGAGGATAGTGAACAAAGAAATTGGAGAATCTCAAAGTGAAAAAGAAAAGGAGCTATGGAAGTGCAAGTTGGAACAAGCTAGAGGTATTATTGGTAAAGCTTTAAGCCCCAATCTCAATAGAAGATTTGTTGATATTGATAATCTAATAGAGTTGTGAGAGAGTTTGGAAAAAGATCATAAAGATGCAGATATTGCTAGCATGTTTAGTATAGAAGAAAAATTGGTGAATTAGCTCCTTCTGATTTTGAAAAAATGACTGATTATTTCAATGAAGTTACTTTTTTAAATGCCCAGCTAAAGAAAATAGGTGCTGAATATGCAAAAAAAAAAATTCAATTGATTGCAATGGTTGAAAGTAAGCTTCCCTAGCCATACAATGTATTTAAGGAATCAAGGAAAAGGGTTCTGCAACTAAATCCCAATACCCCCAGCAAAATTTTGATCAATTTTGTAAGTATGTTTTAGATGAAGAGGTTCAGCTTATCAAAGAAGGACATATTAAGAAGAATCATGCATATGTAGCCAAGAGTAAATTTTCTAGATATGATGGAAAGAAGAATTGGAAAGGAAATTATAAATTTCAAAATAATGATGGTTCTAACCATTTTTCTAGAAATGATGGTACAGAAAAACAAGTTGCAAAAAAATTGATTATTTGTAGGTATTATGGAGGTGAAAATCACATAGAAAAATTTTGTTTTAAGAAGAGAGACAATGAAAGGCAGCAATACAAGCCCAAGCAAGAAAGGTTCAAGGATGGCAAGAAGGATAGGCATAGCTTCGTAGCCATCTCTCTAAAAAGGCAAGAGAAATCAAATAAGAAGGTAATTGCTAGACCTGAAAGTAGTGTTAAAGGGGGATACTTTGCTTCAGATTGTAATAAAGAATGTATTTTATATTCAGAGGCATTCTATCACATGACTGGTGATAGATCTTTGTTTATTAATTTTAATGAAGGGAAGAATTTAGATCAAGAAATTACCATTGGCAATAAAATGAGACTTCCAGTTTTAGGAACAGGGATTGTTAATGTAACAAATGGGTCCTTGAAAAATGTTTTGCTGGTTGAAGGATTAGGGGTGAATCTTATTTCAGTATATAAAATTGCCCAAGCTAGACATGAGTTTGTTGTCACTACTGATCAAATTATTGTTAGAGATAGAAAAGACCTAAGCAATATAATTGCTATTGGTAGAGTTGATCATAAAGAAAGTCTATTTAAATTTGTGGGGTTTTTGGATAATGAATACACACACTCTCATGATTTTATTACTCAGATTGATGATACGTCAAAACTTTGGCATGCTAGACTTGGACATATAAATTATAGAAAATTACAAGACATGGTTAGAATGGATATGGTTAGAGGATTAACAAAAATTTCAGCTTCTGAAAGTGTGTGTGAAGGATGTGTGTTAGGCAAACATCATTGAGATCCTTTTGATTCAAGGAAAGCATGGAGAGCTAATTATCCATTGCAGCTCATTCATAGTGATCTATGTGAACCAGGGTATCCTTCACTTTCAGGTGCCAGGTATCTTCTCACTTTTATTGATGATTACAGCAGGAGAGTGTGGGTTTATTTTTTGGAAAGGAAAAATGAAGTATTTGAAGTATTTCAAAAGTTTAAGGCATTAGTTGAAAATCAAAGTGGAAAAAGAATTAAGTGTTTAAGGATAGATAATGTGGGTGAATATTGCAATTATGCATTTGAGTCATTTTGTAAAAATTGTGGTATTAAGGTGCAAAGAACAGTTCCTTATACTCCTCAACAAAATGGGGTGGCTGAATGAATGAATAGAACTCTTTTAGAAATGGCTAGTTGTATGTTGCATTTTAAAAGTTTGCATAACAAATTTTGGGGTTTAGCTGTTTCTTGTGCTACATATATTGTGAATAGAATTCCCACTAAAGCTCTCACAAATATCACCCCTGAAGAAGCATGGAGTGGTAGAAAGCCTCACATTGGCTATTTTAAAGTATTTAGGTGTATTGCTTGGGCACACATTCCTGATGAAAAGAGAGAAAAGTTGGAACCAAAGAGTCATAAGTGTTTGTTTGTGGGTTATAGTGAAGAATCAAAGGCTTACAGGTTATATGATTTGACAACAAAAAAGGTCTTTGTTAGTAGAGATGTAAAGTTTGATGAGTATTCACAACTTACAGCTACTTCCTATCACTCTACAACAACAAATACTTCTCATTTTTCTGATATTTTAGAAAGAAATGGAGCCAATATTGATGAGGATGAGGTGTGCACCACTATAAATAATGATAATACTATTGAAAATGAAACTAATGATGCTTGTAATCAGCCATTTTTTACATGTAGTGATGATGAAGAAGATGCCATTTCAGGTAGACAAAAGACAAGGAGTGTTGAGGAAATATATAGACAAGGCTCAAAGATCCAAGGAAGGAATGGTAGTGCTCTCATGGCCAAAGTATTACAAGTAAATGACCCAATCTCATATGAGCAAGCTAGAGGAAAGAAGGAATGGAAGCAAGCCATGAAAGAGGAATATCATGCATTGTTAGAGAATAAAACTTGGGAACTTGTGCCCTGGCCCAAAGGTAAGAATGTTATTGGTTTCAAATGGGTTTACAAAACTAAATTTAGATCAGATGGTGCTATAGAAAAATTCAAAGCTAGATTGGTTGCTAAGGGGTTTAATCAAAAAGATGGTGTTGATTATGAAGAAACATTTGCTCCTATCATTAAAATGAACACAGTTAGAATTATTCTTTCTTTGGCTGCAAGTATTGGGTGGCATATCCATCAAATGGATGTTAAAAATACTTTCTTAAATGGAGATTTATATGAAGAAATATATATGGATCAACCACTAGGTTTTGTAGATCAGCAACATCCTAATCTTGTTTGCAAATTAAAGAAGTCACTTTATGGTCTTAAACAAGCACCACGAGCATGGAATGAGAAGATTGATAGGTATTTTCAGCTTCATGGATTTAAGAGATATAAGTCAGATCCAAATCTTTATGTGAAGAAAGTTCAAGATGAGATTCTTCTTGTTGTAGTTTATGTAGATGATTTACTCATTGTTAGACCAAATATTGGGCTTATCAATGATTTAAAATCAGATCTTAAGAGGACATTTCATATGAGTGATTTGGGTGAACTAAACTATTTTCTTGGATTACAAGTTTGTAAATTACATGATGGATTGTTCATCTCACAATCAAAATATGCTTTGGACCTTTTAGAAAAGTTTAACATGCTTGAATGCAAGCCAACATCTACCCCATTTCAATCTGGAGTCAAGCTTACTAAAGAATGTCCTTCCAAGAGTGTAGATGCCACTTTATATAGAAAGCTTGTTGGTAGCTTGGTTTATCTAACTCATACTTGACCAGATATTTGTTTTGCAGTCAATCTTGTATCCAGATTTATGCAGGCACCTAAAGAAAGTCATTGGTTGGTTGCTAAGAGAATTTTACAATATATCCGCGGAACCATACACTTTGGCATCTTTGATGACTATAAATCTTCAATTTCTTTCGTCAGATTTACTGATTTAGATTGGGGTGGTGATATAGATGATAGGAAACCTACTGGTGGTTATGTTTTCAATCTTGGATCAGGACCTATTACATGGAGCAGCAAGAAACAAACAACTACATCATTATCTTCATGTGAAGCAGAATATAGAGCAGCAAAAGAAGCAGGCAAGGAAGCGGTTTGGATTCAAAATCTTCTATTTGAGCTTAGTTTTCTACAAAGTTCAGCCAGCACTATGTATTGTGACAATCAAAGTACCATATAGGTTGCCAATAATCTAGTTTTTCATGCTAAAACAAAGCATATTGAGATTGATGTTCACTACATTCAAGATCTTGTTCAAACATCCATTGTCAATCTTCAATTTTGTCCAAGTGAAGAACAAGTAGCTGATATATTCACTAAGAGTATGACTGAAGCTAAATTCTTAAAATTACGAGGAATGCTTGGTCTGTTAGAGGTGAACATTAACGGGGGATAGTAGTATAATGTTCCCCTCTCTTTGTATTTCCCCTCTCTTTTGTATTTTCTTTATATTATTCTAAGCCAATCTTAAGGGGGGATGTTAAGGAAAGTAAGATTGTCTAGAAAATAGCAAGTTTTATCTAGAGTTTTTCACAATAGAAAGTTAGGATTTCTCTAGAGTTTTCCATAAAACTAATAGAACATTCCAATTTTTCTAGAATTAAAAATATAGAATAATCTAGAAAGATGGAAGCTTCCAGGCTTCAAGTTTTTTGTAATTATATATATGATTGTACAAAGCTATTGTATACGACTTTTTGGATGAAATATAATTCAAGTTAGATAAATGTTTTTCTAAGTTTATTAACTCTGTTTTGCCCTATTTTTATTTGCTGTTATGTTTTGTTGTTTATTGGGCCTATTCTATCAAATATAAAACTACCGTAGCTTTTTAGACTTGTAACTTCAAAATAGTGCCTTGATCTCCAGATCCGTGACTTCTTGGTGGCTTTATGTGATTTCAGAGACCTCTTCCTATTCACATTGATAGGTGGCTATAGTTTAACCCTAAGCTTTCAGACAAACAACTTGCTCCTGTAATCTCATGATGTTCTACTCTTGCAAACAATGTTAAACTTGTAAACCATAGCTCTCTTTAGAAGATCAATCTAAAAACACAATCCAATGTATCTGTGATAATCCTAGATCTGATAAACACAATCAACCTAATCAAGCTGATTACCCTATCTCTGATACCACTATGATGGTGGTGGATGTGAAATCTGCAAGACACATCAATATGAATCACACACAAAATACATACATTTAGCAAACATTTAATCTTCAACTATGTGCTATTGCACCTCATTTCATTACTCCATAACATGATTACAAATCATACACTGAAAGCTACAACATTCTCTTGATTACTTGATCATGCTACACCTTTTGGCACCTTGATACAAACATTACAAATACCTCATTATAAAGAGATCTTATTACATGACTCTGCATTTCTAGGCTCTTCTAAACCTTCTCTAGAAATCTTATCCTCTCGATCATTCCTACTTATCTAGACTCATCCTTCTTTCTAGGTTTTTTCTTTTTTTTTTAAGCTTTTTTGTATTTTTGATTTAATTAAATAATTATCATTGGTGTGAGAAATTACTACTCCAACATAAAATAGCTAGTGAAATAGCGAGCGCACTATTGTATCTTCATGAAGAATGGGGTGTGTTGTGCACGGAGATGTAAAATCAAGCAATATTTTGCTAGATAGCAATTTCAGTGCAAAGATTGGGGATTTTGGCTTAGCACGCATGGTGAGGCATGAGCGTCTAGCTCAGAACACTTGGGCTGCGGGGACATTGGGATACCTAGCTCTGGCTCCTAAATGTGTGGTATTGGGGAAAAATAGTCCTGAATTTGATGTTTACAACTTTGGGGCCATGGCTCTTGAAATAGCCTCTGGCAAAAAAGAAATAGATGCGAGCTTGCTAGTGTTCAACATGTGGATTATAGCATGGGTATGGGATTTGTATGGTCGAGGAAGGGTATTGGGAGCTGTAGATGATAGACTAAACAGAGAGTTTAGAAAGGAAGAAATGGAACGATTGATGGTGGTGGGGTTTTGGTGTTCTCATCCTCATGCTACTAGTCGGCCCAAAATGAGGCAAGTGCTGAGGTTAATAAATTTTGAAGTTGCAATGCCTATTCTTCCACCTGCAAATTGCAATGTCTGTACCATCATATTCTCACAATTCATTTACCACTGAGCTTTCACTTTCAGTGCCATCACATAGTCTTCCAACTACTTTGAGTCCAAGGTAGATCTATTGTTAGTTTCCTTAGTCTCTTGTAATTCTCTTGGTTAGCCTATGTGCAAGATACTTCCATATAGGGGTATGTTCTCATAGGTTACATACATAAGATACTGTTTTAAAAATATTTCAAGAATAATTTTGATCAATGAAATTATTCTGAAATATTGGAGATTTTCTTTGATGTTTTTAAAAATTTATCAAATTAAGGATCCCAATGCCTTCATTTTATTTATATTGAACAAGTCATCATGTTTAGTTCATCAATTCATTATTTTGCGTGGAGGCGGCTTTAGTGGTGTCTGTTCGGGTGACATTTTCAGCTTTGTGTTTTTTTATTGTTAGTTTTTGTGATGACTTTGACTGGATGTGGTTTCTCTGTTATGTTTTATTTCTCTGGACTGGGCTTCGGCCATGACTACTGTAATTTGTTTGACCTATCTTAATCTACGGGTGTCCACTCCCCCTTTTTTGTTAAAAAAAAAAATTCATTATTTTAATGGAAGATGCTGAACAAAATGCTCTGGTTCATCTTAAATTTATAGTTTATTTTACCTTGTTTGACACGCTCTTAAATTTTCAAAATGACATCTCTATGCTATATAGAGCAAAATAAATAACAAAATTTAAAGTTCTATAACAATATCACCAACATCTGAAGTGCTTGTCCATCCAATATAAAGACACTTGATCTTATACGTTTAAAATTAGAAATGCAATGAATATCACGCTCTCAGGTATTGTATTCATCCTTGTTCTGAAATCATTAGTCTCTTGAAATTTTTAGAATTTTCACAACATAGGTAGAGATGCAAAGTGTATAATGTATTAAGGGACAGATTATATGGGCAAACCTTAGACAACTGGGATGTTGTAAAATGTTCCTGTAGTTGAAATTCCATTGACTGGTCGATTTGTTGAAATTTCATCAACAAACAGTAGGGACATTTTGGTTGGTTTGTTGAAATTTCATCAACAAATAGTAGGATAAAAAATGTTAGAGGAAGGTTAATTTAACTGATTAGTGAAAAAAATGGTCACTTTGACAGGTTGAAAATTTTGAAAATAGTTCACATGACAATGTGTTGACTGTTAAGGTGGATGCATTATAAGAGTTATTTTAAAATATTTTATTTATTATTTTTTGGATTAAATAAGGTATAAAATTACTATTGATTGTTTGATTATTATAGTGTGTGAAATTTAATGCATTAGAATCGACTATTTATTATTTTCTCTTCATAATTTAAGAATTTATTTAAATATGATATATTTTTTTTAAATATTATATGTAGCTATTGAAAGCAACATGTTTGCACCATAGAACAAGGAGAAAGTTTGAAATAGTATGTAATGGTCTAAAGGAGAACATAGAAAATCAATAGAAGATAGTACAACCAATAAACATAAATAAATCCAAAACTATAACACCACCAATGGAATTGGCTATAGGCCATAAGATTAAGTTTATTTCTTAAAATAATTGTGTAAGTTTCTTTAATTCAGAGACATTGTGTGTGTGTGTGTGTGTGTGTGTGTGTGTGTGTGTATAATGTGTTCAATCACTTGCTATAAAAATTTAGAATAGGAAGTAGAGATAATTCAACTAATAAACATAATAATTGCTAAATTCTATTGTTAAATTCTTGAGAAGATATAGTGCACATATTTAATAAAAATGGGTAGGTAGTACTTGAATTCAAAGTCAAGAAAAATAGGTAAAAGAAAGATAACCAAAGACTTTGGGTTCCATGATTATTATTTTTTTCTTTTTACTATTTTAATTTTTTTGGTAGATATATAACATTATAGGGTAGAGGACTCAATTGATGAGCATGTTCCAATAGCTGTGATACTATTTGTGTATTTAAGGCCTAATATTTTTAAAAATTTAGCACTAGTAGATGTGACTTTAAGGTTGTTAGTGTTGACTATAAGTACTAATAATTCAATGAAATGTGCTCTTTAATAATAGTATACCTGCATTTTTCCCTAATGTTCTTGCCCATTGTAGTGCGTCTCAGCTTGTTAACAAGTTTTCTAAGATATATCTTCCTTTTATAAACCCTGTCTGGGTGTAGTTAATAATTTTAGGTAGAATGTCTATGAGTCTCCTTGCCAATACTTTAGCAGCAATCTTATAAGAGATATTCAAAAGAAAAATTGATCTTCAATTTTAGTTTTGATTTATCCCCATCTTTAGGTAATAGTTTGATGACCCCTCTGTTTATGTCTTTTCCCAAAGATGCTTTGTCACAAGCCTCCTGAAACACATCCCAAAGATCATTGACTACCCAAGGTAGATGAGCTTTATAAAACTCAATAGGTAACCCATCCTCCCCCAGAGATTTCCCATCATCTATCGACAAAATAACTTCTCTTATCTCTTCTTTGGATATTCTTTGTTTTAACTTGCTAGACATTTCCTTGTCAATTTTTTTAGGACAAATATTCAAGCATAATTCCTAGGCTTCTAGACATTCTACACTCTAATATTTAGATCTAAAAAGATTATGATAAAAGTTTCTAAACAGCTTCTTAATATCCTCCAAATTATCATATGTTACACCATTCTCATTAATAGGCCCAATATGCTCTTTTTTGAATTTAGATCTAAGGATATTAAAAAAACATTTGTGCAATGGTCCCCATCTTTCACCCAATTAACCCTTGCCCTAACTTTGGCCCCTTGTGCTCTAAATATCTCCAATATTCTAAGATTGTTCTTAATTTCACCAAGTTGTTTGCTTAATTCACTATCCTCTGGATTTTGTTGCACATTTCCTTCCATCTCTAAAAATTTGCATTGCAATATTTTTTCCTCTTTTCTTCTATCTAGTGCCATTTTCTTTCCACCAACTTAGAAAAATGCTTTACATGCTTTGACAAGTTCATGCCAATACTGAATAGCATTATTGCTCCCATTCATAGTTTTAATAATGAATCTTAGACTACAGACCCCATCATGGCAGTCGATGTCTACAAGAAGCTAGGTGTTTAATTTGAACATTTTTTTTTTGTTAAATAAAGGGGTAAAAACTTTATTAAAATTTAAAAAAGAACATTACAAAGCATCAAAGGGCCAAGGCCCCAGTAATCCATAAGAAACAGCCATACAAAGCATGAAACAACATCATCCTTCACCAATACCATTCCCATCCTCAGCAAGAATCTTCTCCAAGTCATGTCGGAGCTCATGAGGAACCTGCTCCCATTCATCAATCTTCCAGCCATCTAAATGCTCAAAAGCCCACTTAGCCAAACAATCTGCTGCCCTATTCTACTCCCTTGGAATATGGACAAAAGACACCACCTCCATTAAAGAACTTATCTGTAGAATCTACTGCACCATCATAGCCAACTGCCAACTAACATCAGAAACCTTTTGTATATTTAGCAAATTAATCAAAACCTGTGAATCAAACTCATAGATAACCTTGCACCATCCCAAAGCACACGCCCTCTCCAAAGAATAGAGGATCGCCAAACCTTCCATAAGGTTGATAGTTTGCCATCCTTCATGAACAGAGTAGGAAAAAACCACCAATCCTGAAAAATCCCTGCCAGTCCCACCAATCGCAGCAGGCCCAGGATTGCCCCTTGAAGAACCATTAGTATTGAGCTTCAGAATGCTAGCTGGAGGGGGAAGCCATCTTCCCACCCTTTGAACTTTCTTTTTCACTCACCTTCCTCTCCTGACACAAGCAGAAGCTAGAGACAACCCCTGAATACCCAATCTATTCACCAGCTCAGCATCTCCTTTCTCCAAAAGGAACACCACATCACACTTAGATTCCACCGTCTCCCGAATCATACTCATAATTTTGTGCCAAACTTGTTGAATCAATAGCTTCTCACCTTGAAATATTCTACGATTCTATTCCAACCAAATCTGCCATAGTATGAAGGAAGGCCCAGCATACCACACATCTTGCAAGAAAGAGGCCATAGAAGGAGGTCTACCCAGACTACTCCAACAATCCACTAGGGAGGAAGCATAAACATAGGGGCTTTTCCAAACTTCCCACCAAAAATGCCAAAGCTACAAAATCAAGGGACAACAGAAAAACAAGTGAGAGGAGTCCTCCTCTCCACATCCACACATAACACACATAGAAGGACCTTGAAAACCATGCTTCCGAATATTATCCCAAGTCAAGCACCTATTCCAAACCAAAGTCCAAATAAAGCAGTTACACTTCGGCCAAGAAAGCTTATTCCACACTTTCTTCCACCAGTAAACCTCCACCCCATCCAGCTGGTTAGATAACAACACCCGATATCCAGAAGCAATAGTATAGACACCCTTAGGATTAGGATACCAAGAAAGAACATCCCCTTCCTGGAGGGAGCTACAACATCTACAAGAAAGGATACTATGAAGCTCAGTACACTCCTCCTCCATACCAACAATAGGCCACTCATCAGGATTCTTCCATCTCGCCACCACCAACTGCCCATGAGGAGAAAAGGACTTGAAGTCACTCACCCTTGACCAACCTACTTCACAGAACCTCTAGCACAGAGTCACCAAATTAGGGAACTGAGAAACAATGGGAGGAAAACCATCCCAAGAATCAGACCAAAAATGAGCTTTTGTCCCTCTTTTACAAATCCAAAATAAACCATCCTTGACCAGAGAAGCCCCTTTCTTGAGCGTACTCCAAATCACTGAGCCTTTCCCCACCAGTGGATAACAAGGAATATCAATTTGAGGGATCCCCGGGAAGTATTTCTGAGTTAATATCCTGGCCCAGATCCCATCCTGCTCCACACACCACCACCAATACAATTTAGTAGCCAATGCCATCCCTGATAATGATGACTGCCTTAACCCAAGGCCCCCAAACTACTTCGGGCTACAAAAAATGTCCCATCTAACAAGGCTCCATTTAGAGGACAATAAGCTACCAGCCCATAAAAACTATCTTGCTAAGGAATCCAATTCCCTAACAAAACCCAAAGGGGCCACCTAAATCATACATCTATAATTGGGGAGGGCCTGCACCATAGACTTGAGCAACTGAACACGACCTGCAAAGGACAACTAGCGATGGGTCCAATGATTAACTTTCACATGAAATTTATCTAGAATATTCTGCCAAGACTCCTTGGGAAGTCTTCCAATAGAGATGAGAATACCAAGATAGGTCAAAGGGAGAACCCCAGTCTGAAATCTCAAGATATGAGCAATTCGCCTTTGAATGGAACCTGTAGTATTGAAGAAAAAGATGAAAGACTTATCTTCATTAATCAATTGGCCCGAAGCTAGAAGATAAACATCCAACAACTTGCACAAATTTGAAGCTTCCCTAATTGTAGCCATACCCATCAAAGCAGTGTCATCAATAAACTACAAGTGAGACTGTGGAGGTAAACCACCTCCCCACCCCCAGCCCTGAATGAAACCTAACTCCACATTCCTTCTTATCAAGCATTCCAGACCCTCAACAAGAAGAAGAAACAAGTAAGGAGAGAGGGGGTCACCCTGCCACAAACCCTGAGAGGCACCAAAAAGCTCAGAGTGCTCACCATTTATTAACACAGAGACAGTGACCGAAGTAACACAACTCATAACCCAATAAATCTACTCATCCCCAAAACCAAAAGCACTAAGAACCTTCCAAAGGAAGGACCATCGAACACGGTCATAAGCCTTAGCCATATCAAGCTTGATGAACATTGCCTTATCTTTGGAATTAGCCATAAAGTGAATGGTTTCAGTTGCAATAACAACCCCATCCAGAATCTGATGTCCCACCACAAAACCACACTGTTCCTCAAAAATTAGCACTTTAAGCCACTTTTCCAACCTATCAGCAATCAATTTAGAGATAATTTTATAAATCACATTGCAAAGAGAGATAGGACAAAATTGACTTAACCTATTCACCCCATCACACTTTGGGATGAGAGCAAGGAAGGTAGAATTCAAAGCCCATAACATCTATTTATTCTTATGAGTCTCCTAAACAACTGCCAACAAGTCCAACTTGATAATCTCCCAGAATTCTTGAAAGAACTCAATCGAAAAACCATCAGGGCCAGGAGTTTTCCCCCTCTTCATTTGAAACACGATCCCTTCTAGCTCCTCAATCAAAATATCACTCATAAGATGCTCATTCATCTCCCTAGAAACCAAAGAAGGGATACAAGAAAGGACCTGAGCTTCCTCATCAGAACCCCCTTGCGAGTCCTCCCTGAATAAAGAAGCAAAATATTGCATAGCTTCACATGTGATTTCATGAAAAGAAGAAAGAGTTTCACCCCTATCATTCACCAAAGCAAAAATAGAATTGCCATGTCTTTTGGCTTTCACCGAGTTGAAGAAAAAAGCAGTATTTTTATCCCCTTCCTAAAGCCATTCAATCCGAGCCTTTTGTTTACAAAAAACTTCCTCTTGTAGCTCACACTCTTCCAATGCTTTCAAAGCCCTAGTCTCTTCCCAAAGTAGGTCCTTAGTCACTCCATCCTCCCTGATCAACCTTGTAATACCATCCAACTTAGCCTGGGCAGCAGTCTTAGCATGGAAAAAGTTTCCAAAGCACTATTGATTCCAATGTTTAAGTTGATACTTGACAAATTGAAGTAACTTAGGAAAAGTATACATTACTGTACCATAAGCAAGTTTACCATACCTCCACCACTCAACAATATAGTCATGGAGAGAGGAGTCATGCAACCACATAAGCTGGAACTTGAAAGAAGGAGACCGAGGCACACGAGCTGAAGAAATCATCAGCTTGATAGGCTAATGATCTAATCCCCTCCAATCCAAAATTTCAGAGCTAGAAGACCACAACCCACCAACCCAGTAGTAAGAAACCAGAAAGCGGTCAAGTCATTCCGTAATGCAGTTATTCCCAATCCTTCGATTATTCCAAGTAAACTGGCCATTAATGGGCTTGATATCCCCAAGATTTAAAGCTGAGATGTTATCCTGAAGTAGCAACGCAGAAGGCTCAAGCCTCACAATACCACCCTGCTTCTCAGCCAACTCAGAAATAGCATTGAAGTCTCTAGCCATAATCCACAGATGGAAAGGAACCATGCTTCGGACAAACTGGATATGGGACCACAAAAGTTGTTTACCCTGAAGTTTAGTAGGCACATAGATATTGGAGAAGAGAATAGACTCCCCTGTCTCAAAACAACATGCAATCATAGAGATAGAAGACTAAAAGGACAACCACCAAAGAGGGAGGATCTTCTAAGGATTCCATAAACAAGCCACTCCTCCAGCAGACCCTTGAGCACCAATACACTAGCACTCTCCATGCCCCCACAACTTAGGCACTAAACCAAACATACACTCCACTGATAACTTAGTCTCCTACAGGAAAAGAACATCAGGAGATTGACTTCTAACCAAATCATAAACAACTTTTTGTTGAGGGCCACTGTTCAAGCCCCTTACATTCCAGGATAGAACAATCATTTCAAGGGGCTCAAGAAATGAGAATCCAGAGTCTTAACAGACCCTGACTCTACCAAAGTTTCCCCTGTTAATTTAATCTTATCCAAATCCTTTTTTCTACAAAGCTTGGAAGACTTCTCCCCAGCCCCTTTTTTTGGATCCTTTTGATGAAGACCCAAATGAGAAGAAGAAGACTTATTAATCTTCACCCCCTCAGTACCTACATTTGAAACAAGAGGAGATCCATCCTCACCACCCTTCTTCCCTACTATAATAGGAACCGATTCCACTTGGACTTCCATTTGAACATTTGTGTCCATTTACAAAGCCCTATTATCCTACAAAACCTGAGTAGCTTTAGAAAGAGGGCCCTCCTGTCCTGTACCTGAAGCACCTTGATCCATATTCACCAAGCCTGGATTCACTTCCTATTGGCTGAAATCATCTAAAACTTCAAATCTGTTGAAAGAATCTTCATCCTGCCTTTCCTTCAAAGTCTTCTTTTGACCTCAATTCCTATTTCAAGCCTTGACAGGAACAAAACCAACAGTCCCATCCACATCACCATGAATGGGTTCCTTCCCCTTTTCAACTCTAGGGCGATTGTGGGGAGGCTGAAAAGGCTGGGAGTCCATAGGCCTAGCCTTAGGGCATCTCCTCTGTAAATGTCCATATTCATGATAGAGACGGCACCGAAAAGGAAGAGTCTCATAGTCCAACTACTGCACCCAAGATTAAGGACCCGCACACATATCCACTAAATCTGGTAATGGTTTACTTAAATCAATCTCAACACAGATACGAGCAAAAGTCATCACCTTTTTAACTTGAATCTGCTATGAAGCACCAACTGGTTTTCCTAGCATTGAAGCCAACAGTGTAAAACATCATCCTGCCAACATTCCACAGGAAACCTTGGAAGTTGAACGCACACTAGAACCCGGTTTGGAAGCTCTTTAGCAGGATTGAATCGTACATGCCAAGGTTTAATAAATAACCCAATCTGATTATGAAAATAGGGGCCTCCTTTAGAGGCCTTGTTGCGATCCGCCAAGCAATTGAATGAAACCATGAAAAAGTTATTTTTTGAAAGCATAACCTCCATTTCTCCCTCTGGCATCCAAGTCCGTTGGGCCCATGATTCAAGAAATTGTAAAGAAACTCGCATCCCCATAAACTTGCATAGCAATGCATGCTTCAAATAATAATCAATATCTTCTGCAATCATCTCCAGCAGGATAACCAATTTTGGCCTCTCCTCACAACGTTCAAGACATCCATTGATCTTCATAATCTGAGAACCACCAAACAAACCCGAACCAACCAACCCTGAATCTAGTGAGAACAAGTTATTATTAAAAACCTTCGAAGCATGCGAAGGAGAATTTGCACCAACCGCTGCTAAGTGAAAATCCATCTTGGGACTAGCCCCTGAAGACTCCCCAATCGGCATTGAAACTAAACAAGATCCACGGCAGGCAAGCAGGCCCCCGAGAAAAAAGAACCACCACTAAGGTTCAACTGATCCACCACCCAGCACTACCTTTGAACTGCAAACCCAAACCAACCGGGTACAAAAACCCCACCCACGGCCTCCAACCAGGCACAAAACCCCCGCACGCTCGGGAAGAAAGATACACTGATGCAAATGAAAAAACTTTGCACTGATAAAAAACACTACCGCAGACCTCCCCAAAACGCATGCACTCCCCACACTTCGCACGGCCAAGAAAAAACCAGAGGATCGGGCTAGGGCACGAAAGCCCTAGCTCGACATGCAGAGCAAAAAATTGACATCCTCAAATCATTCATTTTTTCTTAATTTGAACATACTATCATTTATGTGCCCCATTTCCTTAACTTGATTCTCAGTATTAATACTAGCATGTATAGGATGATAGTCTGATAGGGTGTTAGGGATGAATTTTACAACATTAGAATCCTCAACAGTTTGAAAATGGAAGAAATCCTTGTTGACATAGAATCTATCCAACCTACAATAGATTCTCTTTTTATCTTTTTGTGAATTTTCACCATGAATACCAAATTCCTCTACTTGTGGCCTTATTCCCTTCTAGTGGGTCCATGAGATCCAAAGATTTTTTCATTCTCAACCAAAAAAAAAATTCATTCCCCTTCCACTCTGCATAATTTTCCCCAATCATATCCTCTCTGCGATCCACTATGTTGAAATCCCCAGCAATAATCCAAGGGATTTTAGGTAAATTGTCAGCCATCCAACTCCATAGTATACATCTTTATCTATGCTCATTGAGGTTGTATATTATGCATATGTCATACTGTCTACTCTCCTTTCAAATACCACACAGACACACCTATTGCAAGGGGAGCATCTAGTTTGGGATATGTATTGTCCCCATTCCTTATTAATCAAAATTGTAGTACCTCCTTTATATTAAAATGGGTGAGCAAGATTACATCTGGTCAAACCATCTTTGTACAGTAAAATAAAAACTATAGAATAATATATTATTGTCTTTTGGATGATTTTACAATGCAGTACATTTGATTTTTATAGCCTTGTTATTCTCGTATATAACTTCTTGCAGGAAAGTAACTTCCCAAAACCCAACTTATAAACTAACATTTATTTAATATGCGTAAACTAACAATGTAATACTATATGACTATTATGCCAACATTCCCCCCCTTATTACATTGTTCCTGCAATAGTACCAAGGGACCCCCTCTGAATGCTAAAATACTCAACAAAGCTGATTACATAATATGAATACATATTTTGTAGAAGATCTTCTCCCAAAGAACAAATCTTGAACCAAGTAGGGCTCCATCATGTTGTCTTGTCTACCCTCAGAAAGGCGTAGCTTCGAGTTGTGTTCTTGAGATTTTTAGTTCCAAGCTCTCAAATCACAGAGCCTTGAATTATTCGACAATGGACCCTAAGAGATACGACAGATCTCTACCATGTTGTCTAGTGACCGCGAAAGGGTATAATTCAAGATCATATACTCTTCGAAGCTCACTGGACAATAATCCATATTGAGCTCAACACCAAATCCCAAACTTGTCTCCAAAACAAAATCTTCACAAAACATACATTCTTCAAATTTGTCAGCTCCATCATCATCAACAAAGAAAAGCAAAACAACCAAAACCAAAAATGCTTCTCATGCAGAACATCATCTCAGAACGAGAAGATAACTTGAGATGATGGTAAATCCTCCATCCTCTGATGCTGCCTGCCTCCAATTTGACCCTCTTACACTTTAACCAACTAATGTCTTAGATGAGTCTTTGAAGGCCTCATCAGGAATAGAAAAGATGGCCCTGAAAGCATAAGTGATCTTTGACATATGTGCATTCATACTTTCAAAATCTCTATCAAGTGTAGGATGCATAGCCCCGAAAGCACAATCATTCTTGACCATACAAGATTTATATGAAGTAGCCATAAAATATGTGTGGCTATAATGAAAAGAAAAAGATTAGGTCTCCGATTCAACTGATAATATACCCATTACAATCGTGACAACTTATTTAAGTTTAAAAACTCAACTACTTCTCCTTTCAAAAATGCTACATGCATTTAACACAAAAGAATCTCTCCTTTTTAATGTGCTCGATTTAAAAGTAATACCTCTTCTTTAAATCTTAGAAGTAATACCTCTTTACACATCCATTTTCTATGCAATCACTTTGGCAATACAATCCACTCTTGGCTGAGTTCAAACTCATACAACTTCAATGATGGACTCAACCAAAAATACGCCTTTTCACAAATTTCACAAAAATAGATCCTTATAACTCCTTATTATGCTTCCAAAAATTGTTTCCAAAAATAGCAATGAACCATAATCTTCCAAATGTAAATACCATTTTAGATAACACAATAATGTTTTTGAATGCAAACTTATTGCTGCCCATTCAAATCAAAACCTAAAATGCCGCACATTTTACTCTCTCTTTCACGCACTGCATAAAGCAATGAAAAAATTATATTCAATACCTTAAGCACCACACAAATGAAAAAATGATTTCTTGATGGCCACAGTTTCTGTTGAACAGATCACCCTACAAATCTTATAGGATATTAATGATACTTCAAGCAAAGGCTGATCACATCAAACTTCATCTACCTTCACACACAACACTAAAATATTCTCCAATCTTAATCAATGTCGTGCACATAAATGTAGTCAACAACACCTTCTTTCATGATGTGCACATGAATCATGGGGTGTCTCTTCCTTTAAATAGGCACCACCCAAAATGTTACAAAATGCTATTATTCAAATTCCTAAAAAAATATCCATGCGTAGGTCAGGTGTATCCTCATTTTTACGGCACAAGCACACAGAAATCTTTCAACATCTTCAAAACCTAGAAGCAACATTCAAATCACAGGCACAGACTTTTATATTGCTCTGATACCATATTAAAATGGGTGAGCAAGAATGCATCTGGTCAAACCATCTTTGCATAGTAAAATAAAAACTATAGATCAATATATTATTGTCTTTTGGATGATTTTACAATGTAGTACATTGGCTTTTTATAGCCTTTTTATTCTCCTATATAACTTCTTATGGGAAAGTAACTTCCCAAAACCCAACTTATAAACTAACATTTATTTAATATGCATAAACTAACAATGCAATACTATATGACTATTATGCCAACACTTTGCCCCTTTCATGATTAGAGTAGAATTTCAAAGCCTTCTTTCCATATAAATCTTAATGTATTGTCCAATTGGAAACCTGTAGCTTTAATTTCTGGTAACATTAGGCAATCTAGTTTTTTTTTTATTGTAGAAGTCCCTTACAATATACTTCCTATCCAGAGAATTAAGCCTCCTTACATTCCAACTAACAAAATTCATATTCAAGTTATTTGGACAGATACCCGAGAGTCTCATCTTATCTTAAGTGCTGTTGAGCCCAAAATTATCAAAGCACCTCAGGAGCTTAACTCCTTTGATTTTCTTTTTAGTGCTTTGGTTTTTGTTCACATATATTCTCTTTCTACTACCTTCATCCTTTTTCACAGAATATCCTTCTTTAGTCTTGGATGAGTTTATTTCAACCCTATCCTGTACTTCCTTAGTGGGAACTTCACCACTTAACTCCTTTGGGTCTGGTGTTTGAAACCTAATTGGAGAACCTACAGCCTCTAAGACATTCTCCAATTTCTTAGCCAATATATTTTCTCTTATTTTTATTAATTCCAATTGTTGAGCATTCTTTTTTGTTTTAGCCTCAATTTTGGAAGCCCCAACTGCCCCCACCTTTACATTAGAGGTTAGGTTGTCTTGATTGACAATTGTATCTATGATTTTAGCTCTAGGCTCATTAGAGCCATTCAAGAGACTATCCCAAATTCCTTTTTCATCCTCAAAAATCTTGAAATTAGTTTTAAAAGAATCATCATCAAACAAAGGGTTGTGAACAATATGTGTATTACAGGTCAAATCTTCTACCTGGGGTAGAACATTCCTTCTCTCCTCACTACATAGACCCCCAAAGACAGGAATATTGCAATTAGAAGGGGAGTAAATTAAGGATTCAAAAGGTGCTTTTGAAGGGCTATCAACAATCTTGGTATGATAAGGACTACCTTGTAAATTAATCTTTTCAAGACTGTTTCTCAGCTCTTTTAAAGAGGCTTCAAAGAGGTAATTCTTATTTTGTGGTGGATCTATCTCTTCCACTGATGAATCAACAACAATATTTTGTTCCCCCTTATTACCAGAGCCCAAAGGTTCTCAATTTTTAGTTTCTATTACTTTTTCCCTTTCCAAATTATGAACATTGGTCTCAAATTTTTTTCTGTGTCTATTCTTTCTCATGTTAGGGCAATTTTTCTCTAGTGCCCCTCTAGAAAAAGCATGAGTTTAGCCCCCCAATCCCTATTACATCACATTCATAACATTTTTATCCAACCCTAATCTCAAGGATCTCGAGAATATCAATCCCTGAGTTGAGTGATATTAAGATTCTTGCATCCATATGAGGTAAAGTGGCTTTGCTTTCATCCACATTCATCACTTTTCATATGGGTTCCAAATTTTGGGGTAAAACACACATAGCTGCTCCACCAGGTTTTTGACTAAAACCCATCTGGGCGCAGAGAAAAAAATAATTTATTAGTGTGAGGCTTCAAGCCTCCATGGAAAAGCTTTAAAGAGGGTTTATCCAACATTCTAGAAATCCCTATCTAACACTTTCTTATGCATCGAGTGGTTTCTAAGAAATACTACAAATAAACCCTTGCTAAGCAGTCTACAAAAAGACACATGAATACGCAGCCTTCTATCCCAAACAACTTTGATCCAATTGTCTAGAAATATCCTCGAGGGCATCTTATCAGCATTTAGGCAAACAAAGAAAACTATTGTATTTTTACTTAGCCTACTTTCTCCATTCTTTATAACATTCATCATCTCTCCATTGGGGTTCAAGATCATTTTTCTAGGCACGAGGAGAGACTTGCCTTTTTCTTGTGTTCCCTTAGCATTCTCTCCTCCACTGTTGGGGAGTTCACTTCCAACTCTGATTACTCCTCACCCATGGCTGACCTCCAAACGAGCATCTTGGTTCAGAGTCTGGGCATCCTGTAAGTTTAGCGCATCCCGAGATGTCTTCTTGTTATCATCTGTTATTTCTCTCTTATCATCCTCTAGGATATTAACACTTGCCATAAATTCTCATGGCCGAGGATTAATTTCCTCGGCTGGACCAGTACTCTATCTAAAGCCTATGAGCATACGTAGGCTGAAGACCTAATAGAAGTTGTTTCCCCCAAAAAGGTGCAAGCGGGAAATAATTCCAATTCAAACTTCTAGACCTTATGAAAAGTGAACTAACAATGATTGCAAAGACTCTTACTATAGAATAACCATAATACTAATAGAATCAGGCAACAATCTACAACAGAAATCATATAGATTCATGCAAATAAAACACTAATGAGACCAAATCCAAATCAAGACGAGGTCCCTACCGATTGTCCATGGAGGGTTACAAAACCCTTGAACAATTGCAGAGCCCTCCTCCTCTTTCCAAATTTCTATTTCTTCTTCTTAAATCCAATTATCTAGAAATCTTCTCGAGGGCATCCTACCAGCATTTAGGCAAACAAAGAAAACTGTCTTATTTTTAAGCCTACTTTCTTCATTCTTTATAACATTCATCATGTCTCCATTGGGGTTCAAGATCATTTTTCTAGGCATGAGGAGAGACTTACCTTTTTCATGGGTTCCCTTATCATTCTCTCCTCTGTTGTTGGGTAGTTCACTTCCAACTCTTAGTACTCCTCGCCCCTGGTTGACCTCGAAATGAGAATCTTGAGCCGGAGTCTGGGCATCCTGTAAATTCAGTGCATCCCGAAATGTCTTCCTATTGTCATCTATGATTTCTCTCCTGTCATCCTCCGGGATATTAACCCTTTCCATAAATTCTCATGGCCGAGGATTAATTTCCCCGACTGTGTTACCTGCAATTTTTTATCTTGAAAAATTTTAAACTTTTCGCTGCTAGTCGTTATTCAGTACTCATAGAAACAATTAAATGTGGAGATCCAAGTACTTTGGGGCTTTGAGAAATTATTTCGCATCATGTAGCCGGTTTCTGGGTAAAATCTTCTTCCCAGTTAAAGGTCATTTACTTTTTATTAACAAACAGTTTTAGAGGTTTAAGATCATGAAGTTTAAAATACTTCTTTTAAATAATTTTCCTAAGTTTAGAAAGTGGAAAGCGAAAAAAAAAGTGAATTATTTAAAGGAGTTTTATGATAGAGTTACATTCTCAGCCTGAAAATTACAAAGGAAATAAATGGGTTTAAAAAAAAAAGAGTTATTATTAAAATATTAACGAAATGTTATAGTTTAACTTTATAACGGTGAAATATCTCATCAGAATATTTCAAAGTTTATAAAGTTGTTTTACATTGGTTGGGAGTTTTAAGAGTTTTGAAACTTTGAATATCCCCCATGCATTCCTTATCGGCGATTTATGAGGTTTTAGAACCTCACAAATACCCGACTCTTCTCTTTGGCTTTTCACTTCATGTCAGAAAAATGAAACTTTATAAGGGTTAAATCAAATGGTTCAAAAGTTCTAAAAACTGTCGATAACCGGACAAACTCAGATATTTACTGGGGACATTTAGGGTTTTGCTGGGAATATTGCCGTCATGTTCACAGTGCAATCACGCTCTCCACCAGACATCTTTAGTCTCTTCTCTATGTTTAATGTAATCCCCAGCGAGACATAATTTAATGCCATACAAAAAGCTTAACGCTATGTCAAAATTGTGATTGGAACGCTCATGGAAGCTCGATAGGAACATCACAACATAATAGGCATAATATTAGTAATTACACAGGATGCCCTTCTGCAGCAAAGCTTTTAAGGTTATAGAGCTTAGATGGTTTTCCTCATTTGGCCAATTCTTGAGGACAATCTACTGAGAACGTTTCAGGTATGCGTACAGTTAATGAAATTGATGCTAATAGCTATCGGAACACACCAAAACTTGACAGTGCTCTGAATGTGGTGATGGATCGAAAGGATAATTTAAGAAATGTACATGAATTTGACGTTTGGATGGAATATTCTGCGTCAACACCAAAAGCACAACACTTAGATAGTTAGTTGTGGAAACAGTTCCTAAGGGCCTTTACTATTTGGGTATAAGATCAACAACGCAAGATCCAACAATCCTAAACTCGAGGAAGAGTCGGGGTGACTATAATGATAGGACATCTCAATATGGACTGGGTTGAAAGTTTTCAGCTTGTTTTGGACTATTTTAGAGATGGGACACTTCGATCTTATGTTGAAGTCCAGAAAACATCTTCAGTTTGGAATTACAAATATGCAGATGTTGGATTGGGAAGAGTTCAAGCATGAGATATGTTACAACACTTGTTGACTGATCTCATTTCAAATACTACTGTTGATGTTGTCCAAGTCATTAGGTTCTGTATATGAAGATGGCTATGAGGAAACTTGTATCATTTAAGCTAAGACCAAGTGTCCCTGTGAAAGTTCAATTGATCGTGATATCAAGATCCAGTGCAACAACAATAAATACAAAGTCTGGCGTCATTTAACATATGTGGTTATCCTTGAGAAGACTGGTTAAGATATTCATGCAAATATATTCACTTTATTTTATCATGAAACTTGTTGCATCAATCGTACTAATCCACTTCCAGAAAAAACTCACAACATCGTTTGTCTTAGGGGAGAGATCAAGCCCATTGCAGAACATTGAGAAAACATTTATTTTGACAAGGTGTGTGTGCTCTTCTTGTGTGGAGGAGGAAATTGGAGGAAAAGGTGTTGATTTAATATTGGATAATATTAGTGGTTCGTACCTTGAGAGGAACATAGATGCTTTAAGTCTTGATGGGAGACTATTTATTGTTAGTTTCCAAGGAGGTTCTGTCACAGAGATCAAATTATCAAGTGTATTTGCAAGGCACGTTACTATCCAAGTGACAGGATTGCGGAATCGGACTACAGAAAACAAGGCACATATTCTTGCTAACATACATAAACATGTTTGGCTTACCATTTAAGAAATGAAAGTGAAGCTCGTGATTCACATATCACTTGCTTTGTCACACGTGGCAGAGGGCCATAGGATTATGGAATCGAGCTTCCACATCGGAAAAATATTACTTACCATATAGCAGTTGTCAAGCAAATAGGATGGAATATTACATGTTCTGCTTCTATCTTAATTTTCATATATTTAGAAAGAACTTGCTTAAATTTGAAGGACTCCAGATGAAGATTTTGGCATGGTTTTAGAGGCAACAATTATGTATGATAGGCATGTTGCTACTATTTTAAATGAATGGGATTCTGCATCAGAAAGAATTACTAGATAGCATTTACGGTTTGAATATTTTGCATATGAAACTTTGCAAATTTTGTGAATTGACCAACTTTTTGATATTATTATAGATTATCCCGAGAGTAAAAGATGCTATAAAAAATTTAGAACAGTGATTGGATAATACTGGACAACATGCAAAGTGGGTTGAATCATTTTCATCTGCTTTACGTTATCATTTGCTTACTGGGTGCATCAATTAATGACATAGTGGATCAGTATATTTCAACTATAAAAGCTCTTCGAACTATGGATCCAACTAGTACATTCCTCGATGCAGTTGGATAGACAATTGGAGAATATGAGAGGAAGGAAAGATGCCAACAAATATATTGTGGCAATGTTTATTGATACCACAAAAAATTTACTTGCCTTTTATTTCAGCAAGGTCCATGTGAACACATTTTGGGCTTGTAGGCTTCCCTACTGTTCCAATGATTTCTGGAGCTGCTCATCCCTCCACCACCTTAAGCTATTTTTACCCCTTTTGCTATTCAGCACCCACTTAATGGGGTTTTGCCTATACCAATGTGGCATAATTTAAATTCATATCTTCAGAATATGTATCGATACTCTTCATATTGATGCCAATCTATTCCACCTTTTTATATGGGTCTCATCGTTCACATACTTATTACTATCATTCCTTTTTCTCTTCATTCCCTTCTGATGTAAAGGAAGAGATGGGTAAGAAAGATGATGAATGGATGAGTCGAACAGTGATTTAGATAGCAGTCCAAGTGAAGTAGATGAAAATGTGACAAATCTAATAGCTCTGATGAAGAGATGAGCTAAAATTAGGGTGCAATATATGTTTTGGGTAAAATGATATGTTTTTGATAAATGTTATCGGGCTTGCTAAAGTTCTAAATTCACTTTAAGAATAAAAAGTGAATTGGTTAAAAACAGAGGGAGGGCTTTTCAAGAAGCGGTTACTTCACAGGAAGATGAACAAGTGAGTTTTATTTGTTATAATTAATCTTTTCAAGAAACCGTTACGAAGAAGGCAAAGAGGCCTTTAAAAATTTATGGGCTGTGTATTTAAGAGGGATTCCGAATTTTATCTTTTTACTGCCCTGTGTAATCAGAGAGTTGTATACAAAAGATAAACTGGAGGCCTTGAGCCAGGTTTTTATTTTTAGATGTTAATAGAGAATGTTTTTCTTATGTTCATCATTGTTATGATGGAGAAGTGTGTTCTTATGTTCATATTTTCTCTATGTATGCTAATTATTCCAATGTTTAGTCCATACATTCATGTGTTGTAATCTATTATATTTGCTCATGGTATACAAGTTTTGGGAGATTGTATGTTCTGATTTACTTCTTTCTCTTTCCTCCTGAGAGATTTAATTGTATTCTTATGTCTGCAACTTGATTTCTCTTTTCTCTCTCTCTCTCCTTCTTTCTGTTGCCTTTACTGCTTTTTGGTTAAAAGCATCACCTTTTCTACTTTCTGGTTAAAAGCACACATTGTTTTCATTCATTATACATCATTACAAGGTAGATGCGCCTTGTAAAATAAGCAGTTAGTCATTACAAAATATCATTGCAACTCACTCAACTGTTGGTTCAGAAGTCATTTGTATGGGCAAGAGAAGATAGCTCGTTAAGTGACGAATCTAATCAACATGCCAGAGCAGTTCTCCATTTGAAGCTTATGAACATAGGTAGGCATAAGATGTAATAGAAGTTGTTCCCTCCAAAAAGGTGCAAGTGGGAAACAATTCAAATTCAAACTTCTAGACCTTACAAAAAGTAAACTAACAATGATTGCAAAGACTCTTATTGCAGAATAACCATAATCGTAACAGAATCAAGTAACAATCTACAACAAAAATCATATAGATTCATGCAAATAAAACACTAATGTGACCAAACCCAAGTCAAGAGGAGATCCCTACCGATTGTCCATGGAGGGTTACAAAACCCTTGAACAATTGTAGAGCCCTCCTCCTCTTTCCAAGTTTCTATTGCTTCTTCTTAAATCCAATTGTCTAGAAATCCACTCGAGGGCATCTTATCAACATTTAGGCAAACAAAGGAAACTATCATATTTTTAAGGCTACTTTCTTCATTCTTTATAGCATTCATCATGTTTCCATTGGGGTTCAAGTTCATTTTTCTAGGAACAAGGAGAGACTTGCCTTTTTCCTACGTTCCCTTATCATTCTATCCTCCATTGTTGGGGAGTTCACTTCCGACTTCAAGTACTCCTCGCCTCTGGCTAACCTCTAAATGAGCATCTTGGGCTAGATTTTGGGTATCCTATAAGTTCAACATACCCCAAAATGTCTTCTTGATATCATTTGTGATTTCTCTCCTATCATCCTCTGGGATATTAATCCTTGCCATAAATTCTCACAGCCGAGGATTAATTTCCTCGGTCAGAGTAGTACTCCATCTAAAGCCTATGAGCATAGGTAGGCCTAAGACCTAATAGAAGCTATTCCCCCCAAAAAGGCACAAGCAAGAAACAATTCAAATTCATTACAAAAAGTGAACTAACAATGATTGCAAAGACTCTTACTACAAAATAATGATAATCATAGTAGAATCAGGCAACAATCTACAATAGAAATCATACAGATTCATGCGAAGAAAACACTAATGAGACCAAATCCAAGTCAAGAGGAGGTCCCTACCGATTGTCCATAGAGGGGTACAAAACCTCGAACAATTGTAGAAGTCTCCTCCTCTTTCTGAATTTCTATTTCTTCTTCTTTATTCATTAAATCCAATTGTCTAGAAACCTCCTCGAGGGCATCTTATCAACATTTAGGCAAACATAGCAAACTGCTAGATTTTTAAGCCTACTTTCTTCATTCTTTATAGCATTCATCATGTCTCCATTGGGGTTCAAGATCAATTTTCTAGGCACGAGGAGAGACTTACCTTTTTACTGCATTCCCTTATCATTCTCTCCTCCATTATTCAGGGGTTCACTTCCAACTTCAAGTACTCCTCACCCTTGGATGACCACAAAATGTGCATCTTGGGCAGGAGTCTGGGCATCCTGTAAGTTCAACGCATCCCAAAACATCTTCTTGTTATCATTTGTGATTTCTCTCCTATCCTCCTTCAGGATATTAACCCTCTCCATAAATTCTCATGATCGAGGATTAATTTCTTCGAACAGAGAAGTACTCCATCTAAAGCCTATGAGTATAGGTAGGCCTAAGACCTAATTGAAGCTAATCCCCCCCAAAAGGCAAAAGTGGGAAACAATTCAAATTAAAACATCCAGACCTTACAAAAAGTGAACTAACAATGATTGCAAAGACTATTATTGTAGAATAACCATAATCATAATAGAATCAGACAACAATCTACAATAGAAATCATACAGATTCATGCAAGTAAAACACTAATGAGACCAAATCCAAGTCAAGAGGAGGTCCCTAATTATAGAGTCAAATGGTCCTTTATTTTAATAGTGCTAAAAGCCTTTGGCTTTCCTCAAGACTTTTATGACATGGTGAGCATGCTCTTTACGGATGCTTTTGCTCAAATAGAAATTAATGGCTCCTTGACTGCTCCTTTTGATATGGAGAGATCTATTAGGCAGGGATGCCCTTTGGCTCCTACACTTTTTGTTATTACTATTGTCTCTCATATTTGCACCCTTTCTACCATTGTAAAACTTTAGCAATTTGGAGAAACATGGGAATGATCTTGAAGTGTGGGACCTTGCAAAATGAGATCAGACCTCTGAATAAGGCCAGCTTCCTTGACTGGTTATCACCTAAAAACTACTAAATCTTTAGAGGAAAAGGGTGAAGGAATGTTTTAAAAATGACAGATAAAACTAGAAAAACTTGAAAGTAAGGGTGATGCACCAAACTAAATAAAAGAACCCTCACAGTACTGAGAAGATGCATAACATGACCAGATACAACAAGTAAACATACACAGATTCAGATGATTCTAGCAAAGGTGAGAAACATAATGGTTGAGAGGAACAAAATGTTCACAGACAATCATATGCAGATTCACACTAAACTAAAAAATCATTAAAAGAGGTAAAATAACCTGCATATATTTAATAAGAAGGCATAGTTATAGTAGAAGAAAGCTCTATTTGGAAAGAGAAAGACTGAATACTAAAAATTTCCAACCTTTTTTACATCTCAAACTTATGCATATATAGCATTTTCAATCTGACCTAAGTCGGTTACAATAAATTCATCGCATGGGCCGTATCAAGAAACTATCTCCATCTGAAGGGACATCTACCTGCAAGAAGTTATGGAATAAAAGATCTAGAACTGGGGCAGATAGAAGATATTTTTAATCTTCAATGTAAGTTGCTAAATCATCGATCTGCACCCATAAATACAATAAATATCTGCATTGAAGGACCAAATCGGTTGCTGAAACATCTAGTCGATTGAGCATGCAAATCTAGATCCAAAATTTGAAAGTGAAAATATTCCCTTGAAAAGCTTGCCAAATGAAAGACGAGGCAAAAACAAGCATATTTGCCTTTTGAAGCATGTTGAAATTCACTAGGATGAGGGAGATATGGGAGGTCAAAGTTGCAGTCAACTGCATCTGTATATCGCTTTGGACATACGACCTGAAACGCCATCTGAATGACCCTTTGAATTTGCCTTTGTATATTTGCATTGCTTTGTATGTATCAGGCTATCGAGGTGACCTTAAACTGAGTCACCGATACACTGTGGTCTCGCTGATGCCCCTACACGTGTTTTTTATATATGCTTGTATGTGCAAATGTATATACATATAATCGCCAACATTCAAAACCGATGCTGACCTTTGCATCACCCTTTGTATGTATGCTTTGTATGTGGAAATGCATGTGTAAAGATACAATTACAACATACAATCACGGACCTTTACTTTTGTATTACTTTTTTCATGTATGCCCATGCCACGTGTCATCACCTGATTGATTGCTGAGTTGAGCCTAAGGCCCATCACTGAGCAATTGTGTCCTCCTTATCGGTCATTGGAGAAACTTTGAGTTGAGCTGTCGATGGTCATTGTCATGCCAAAAATCCCCTGGCATGCGGCTTTACCTATGCTTGTATCTGAGATACAATCGACCATGCATACAATGCAGAACTCAAAGGAGACTATCAACTATATTGGAATTTTGCAAGAGGTCTAGATTGTATCTCTTCTTCTTTTAATTTTGGCATATACAATGTAGTTAACATACAAACTGCGGACCCCACTGCTAAATTTGCCAAATTTGACCTCCCAGTCGGGTCTGGCTTGTCTGTTTTCACTTTGTATATCGGCCTTGTATATCGCATATACAATGTGAATATACAAGCAAAACATACTTACAATCAGACTTCTGCCTTTATCAACCAGAATGTATATTCATTTCGGGTCTGGGCTTTGCATCTTAGGATTGCATATTCCCTTGTATGTTTGATTGTATGTGCAAACATTCAACTGTATATATATACAATTGGTGGACCCCACCCTTTGTATCTTGACTTGCATGTGCGCTTTGTATATGAATTTTCATCGGCCTATCGGCGGGACTATGAGTTGAGCTGCCAATATGTATTCTCATGGTGATAGATCCCTTTATTTGTTTTCCTTACCTCTCCATCGGCCTATCAGAGAGACCTTGGACTTGGTTGTCGATAGTGCTTGTTACGGTGATGACTTTTGTATCCTTCCCCTTGGTATATACCATTGCCTTGTTTCCTTTGTATCTTCATCAGCCTATCGATGGGCCCACAAACTAAGTATCCGATGAGCAAAGTCTCACCAATATACATTTTGTATCTTTTGCCTTGTATATCCCTTTGTATGTGCCATTGGCCCATTGGCGTGACCTTAGACTTAGCTGCCGATGAGACTAGTCACGGCGATGAATCCCTTGAACATTCTTTGCCTTGCATATTTCTTTGCATTTCATTGACCATTTGACAAGACCACAATTTTAGCTGCCGATGATGCATGTCATGCCAAAAACATTGAATGTGACCCTTGTATATTGCCCCTTGCATGTTTCTTTTGTATCTGCAACTTCTATATTCAAACTGCTTGTATATGCAAACATATAATGTGAACATACAAAGAAACATACAATGTATATGCAGATAGAAATGACTAAGTATAAAACTGAGGATTATCTACAATGAAAAGCCCCTGGAGACAAAAGTTCTCTAGGTTTTTTTGGGTTTTCTACAAAGATTCTTCGAGTAAGAATTTGGGAATTTTTTTTGGCAAGGCATAGCATGAGTGTTTGAAGGATTTAAGTTTTTTTAGGTGATTTCCTAAAGGATTTTCAAGGAATATACAAGGTGAACTATTTAACTCTAGACAGAGGAAAATAGGTCAACATTTTGGCGACCTCTATGGGATATTTGCCTGCTAACCAATTAGACCAGTGGATTTAAGCATCCATTGGGCATGGAGTCACACAGAAACTCAAAATATACCTTTGACAAACCATCCTAACCTTATTAATTCATCATATTAGTAGTGAAGAACACTTGAAAGATCAAAACCAAAACAAAATGCTGAAAGCAACTCCTCTAACTGTGCTAGACAACACTTAGGGAAAAATAAAAGGCATCTAAACTATTGTGCAGTGGCACTTATTGAAAGCAAGAAACCTAATCTACTGATTACATGGCAAGTCATATGATAAAACACCTCTTCAAGTGTATCCCATTGACTGGGATAGGCAAATTTTCTCCCTCTATGTTTGATAACTGAAATGCATTATGCTCCTTGCATTTAGTAATGATAAATGGGCCACTCCACATGTTGTCAAACTTGGAGTGCTTCCTTGACTTGCTTTTCAACTTATCCCATTTGAGTACCATATCACCCTCTCTAAAATTTCTAAGAGCGGCCTTTTTATGAAAAACTCTTTTTGTCTGAAGCTGATGATACTCCATGGCTTTCATAGCTTTATCTCTGATCTCTTCAAGCTCCATAAGTTGAGCATATCTGATAGCCATAGGGTCCTCTTCTTCAAACATCTCCAGCTGATTCATGATATCTAGTGCTGGTAGCTCTACAGATACAGGCAGTCTTGCCTCTTTTCCATAAACTAACATTTATGAAGAGTTTCCAATAGACCTCTTGGGAGTTATTCGATCTACCCATAAAGCAAATTTTAGATTGGTGTGCCAGGTTCTCTGGTTATCCTCCATTAATCTTTTGATAATCCTTATGAGATTCTTATTTGTGGATTCAACCAAACCATTACCCTGTGGATAATAATTTGATGAAGTATTCAAATAGAGTCCATTCTTCATAGCCCAGTCAGTTATCTTCAATCCAACAAAGGCTAAAGCATTGTTGGAGATAATTGACTCAGGTACTCCAAATCTAGATACCAAATCATGATAATTGTTCAAAACAACATTCACATTGGATTCCTTCAGAGCCACTGCTTCAATCCACCTTGTAAAATAGTCTATTGTTGTAAGTTATCCACCTGTGGCCTGCACTTGATGGTGGGTTAATGGGACCTATAAAATCAATGCCCCATCTCATGAAGGGCTGTTCTACTTGAATTGATTGCAGAGGTAAAGCTGGCAACCTTTCTTTGCCTACAAAAATGGCACATTTTACACATTTTCTAGCCTATGCATGGGCATCCTTGAATAAGCTGGGCTAGTAATATCCATCTCTCATTATTTTCCAAGTAGTAGTCCTTGGGGAAAAATGACTCCCTACTGTTCCATCATGAAACTCATGCAACACCTTGTCAATTTGTTTATTGTTAATGCATCTTAACAGCACACCATTAAAATCTTTTCTAAAAAGGATGCCATTTATTAAAACATATGGAATAGACTGTAGTCTAAAAGACCTTCTCTTGGTTCTATCTAAACCTGCTGGATATTCACCAGTTTGCAAAAAATGAGTCATGTCATTAGCCCAACCTTTTTCCACTGTTGTAGTATCATCCTGATGTTCATGTTCAATGGTCAGAAGCACTTCTTCTTCCTTCTCTAACTTATTTTTAGACCCAGTAGTAGGCTGTTCACTTAGTCTTCTACCTCTGATAAAATTGGTTATCTTGATATCTACATCATATTCCATGACTTCAGTAATCCAACCAGCCCTTTTCTCATTAACATCCTTACCTAACAGGAACTTTTTCATGCTAGGGTGAGCAACCATCAAATGTATCTTATTATTACAAATAAGATGCCTAAACTTCTTGAGACTCCTTACCACTGCAAGGACATGTTTCTCAATGAAACTATATCTCTGTTCATACTCCTCCAATCCTTGACTAAAGAAAGCAATTGATTGCTCAAAGCCTTCACTTTGCTGCTGTACCAGAATTGCAGAAATTGTATTCAGACCACCATAGGCATAAAAAATAAAATCTTTGAGAAATTAGGATTTACCAGAGTTGGTACAGCCGATAACACTTCTTTTATGGATTCAAAATTGAGTTTGGCCTCTTTTGTCCAACTAAAAACTATATTTTTCTTTAACATAGAGGTCAATGGCTTTAATAAATTTGCAATGTCGGGTATAAATCTTCACAAAAAATTAATTTTGCCAATAAAACTTTGTAGTCCTTTCTTGTGATTGGGTAAAGGCAGCTCCAAAATAGCTCTTACTCTTTCTGCATCAATGGTAATTCTCTCTTTTGACACAATATGTCCTAAAAGCTTGCCTTCATGGACAAAAACTTGCATTTCTTGGGATTGAGAGATATCCCAAACTCTTTACATCTCTCAAATACTTGCCTCAGGTGGAATAAATGTTCAGTTGCATCCTTAGAAAAAACCGTGATATCATCAAGGTATACCAGCACCAATTTATAAAGCAAACCTTTAAAAGCCATATCCATAGCTCTCTGAAAAGTAGAGCTAGCATTTGAAAGACCAAAAGGCATCCTTTTGTAGGCCATGGTACCCCATTTGGTGGTAAAAGTAGTCTTAAACTAATCTTCCTCCTTGACTAATACTTGATTATATCCAGAATATCCATCAAGCAAGGAGAATCTTTCTGAATCAGCCACCACTTGCAGAATTTACTCCATTGAGGGCAATGGGTAGTGGTCCTTCAGGGATGCTCTATTAAGGTCTCTAAAATCAATGCACAACCTAATCTCTCTATTCTTTTTCCTCACAGGAACAAGATTTGAGACCCAAGACATGTGCTTGATTGGAAAAATGATTTTTCCCTCGATCATCTTGGTTAATTCTTTAATCATTAGAGGCTCAAGTTTTGGATTTAAAGGTCTTTATTTCTGCCTCATAGGTTTTGCACATGACTCTAACTCTATAGTATGTTGGGAAATATGAGGGTCAAACCCTTTTAGGTCTGAGTAATTTTGAGCAAACACATGTTCAAATTCTTGACAAAGAGAAATAAAAGCTCTCCTATCCTTAGGTGAACAAATTTTACCAATTTTGAGAAGCTTACCTTTGAAATTTTCCAACTCCTCGTAATGTTCCTCTTTGACCTACATGCCAGTTTTACTCTTTTTTAGTTGATCATCACTGCCAAAAATGGATTCTAAGGTTACTAATCCTTTGGGAAGCTTATTAGTTTGTAACTAGACAATTTGATGATCACCATATTGTTGTTCGAGCTTATTTTGATTCATCACAAAGAACTTATCCTTTTCTAACAAGAAACACAGAACTTGCTCATCACTCTCAAAAACCTACCAATGAATGTTATTGTTAGGGATAGAGGGCCTATCAACTATTTTCACATGAGGCTATACCTTCTCTCTTTAAATATCACCGAGGATATCAAACTGAGCCCCAACTGTAGCTAACCTATTTGCATGATAGTTCTGATTTCTTGGAATAGAGATTAGATTGAAAGCTTCAAACTCCTCAATCATATCCCATATCCTATGTTTATAGCATTTTAAAACATCATTCTTGGTAACATGTAGTCCCCTCACTTGATTTAAAATAAGTTCATTATCTCCATACACCTGCAAACAACCAATTTTCCTTTTCCTTGCCCACTGCAAACCTTGGATCAACCCCTCATATTCAGCAGTGTTATTTGTAAATGAAAAAGAAAAATAGAAAGCAGAATAATATATGTCACCCTATGGAGACACAAGCATTGCACCACCACCAGATCCATTCCTACTCCTAGAACCATCAAAGTACATTTTCCATACTTCATTTTGTTGTTCTATTTGGTGTTCTACTTTCTTTACCAGGCTTGGAATTTTTATTTCAGGTTCATGTAGTATGTAAACCCCCATACCAGTTTCTTGAATGTGTCCTTCAAGATCATCTACAATATTTTCTAAGGCCCTCTCCCTTAACAGCACCTCTGGTATAACTTCAGCTTGCAGTTCTTGAGCAGCAACAAGCTCAGGATCATTAGAAATAATGCAATTTGCATTAACAACACTTGGCAAGAAATTTGGATTTAACAGTCACTTGTGTGCCATATCTAGTCCTGAACAGCATGTGGGACCAGTCCAAAGATAACTATCCCCCTATCTTGGCTATAAACTATCTTGACAAACACATGGCAAAATGAGGAGGTATATCTATGATGAACACCTCAAGAGAAATGGAAACATTCAGATAGGTATGCAGAGTGAGACCTAGGTCTTTCATCAGACCTACAGTGTTTATAGCTATGCCATCTAGCCAGAGTACACCCTTCTCAAGCGGCTAGTATTTCAATCCTAATTGGCCTACAATATGTTTGGCATTATAGAACCACTTGCACCACTATCCACCATGCAATTATGTACTAACTTGTCTCCTATTATTAGTGACACATAAAATGAAAGTGGTTTGACACTCTTGTTTGGTTGTTTACTATTTTCCTGGGATGAATTAGTAAGGACAACCCTATTTGGGTCAAAAGTTGCATCATGACACTTTTAAATCAGACAATGCAGATTGTAACATGTCCTTTTGACCTGGGATTTCTAAGGAATCCCACATAGATATTGTCACATTCATTTTCTTCATATTTTCAATGATATTGAAAGGTGGAGTGACATTTACCTTCTGATGTGATTTTCAACAGCAATATCACCCTACAAATGAGGCTATTCCCTGGCAGTTGCTTGAATATTCCTTTGCAAAATATGGGGAATCTGGGATGTAGAAGGATCAGTAGGTTCCCTTCCTTTATTTGCTGCTTGATCTATCTCATAACCCCTCTTTTTAGCTCTAGTATTTGCTGCAACTGAAGTATCATATTTGTTTACGCCACAGAATTCATCTACTTGCCAGTTTATGAAGGTAGTATCATTCTGAGGCTGTTCTTGTTGTTGTACCGCCCCATCATTTGGTGTGTTTGGCTATGAAACTACAACATTTTATACCATTATGGCCTGATTTATCACTCCATTTAAACAGGCTACCTGACTATGTGGCTAATTGCACGGAAAACACCATTTATACTCAGTTGCAAGGTTATTTTGAATAGGGACAAGGTCCCTTATTGCATTAATGGGTGTTAGATTGTAAGGCTAGAAAGGCCTCTAGTTCACACTCTGCCTAGCACCCTGGCAATTGCCTTGATATGGAGGCCTATTAGCTTGGTATGACTGATTTTGCCCTTAGATGTGTGGCTGATAAGGCTATCTGTTCTGGGATTACTATCTTTTAATATTCACCAGATCATTCCCAAAAGTTTGTAGGATGTTCTCTATTTTTTGTTGGCTATTTTTTATCTCTCTTAACTCTTGTGATGAGCTAGAAGCGGCAGTCTCAGGATTAGTAGTACTTGACAATGCTGCTACAACATGTAAAGGGGGAAAATATGGGATTGACAAAGGCATTGAAGCTTGAATCTTAGGAAAAATGAGCATTAGTGGTCTAGGTGCTATTTTCCCAGCTTGAATCAAGCTATTTTCTGCTCTAATAGCTATTTCATATGCATTAGGTAAACTTGTACCTCCCAACGATTGTATCATTACTAAAATATCACTATTTAGAGCTTTCAAAAAATATAGAAAAGCATAGTCTGATGGAGGCCTTACTGTGGTAGGAATTCTATCCCATGTTTTCTAGAACTGAAAGTTAAAATCCATCATTTGCTCCTGGGGAGCTCTTTTTATTGTAGTCAGTTGTTCAACCAGCGATAAGTTATCTAACTTATCCTAAAATTATTTGTTCAGCTTATCACCTAGATCATCCCAAGTTCTAATGGTTTGTACTGGTAAACTTTTGAACCACTGCAATGCTTTCCCTTTAAATGAGGTAGCTAGCAGCCTAATGTCTACATTTTCTTGGGTTACATGATGAACTCCACATAGAGAAGCTACGCCTCTGATATGCTTAATTAGGGTAGTTTGATCTCCCCTATGAAATAGGGTAGGCTTTTCAAAGCTTCCATGAGTATATTGTCATGCACTATCAAATTCAATGGGCTACCCCCATCAAAAGCCACAAATGTCTGATTTCTTGCCATTGGAATAGCTAGAGGTAGGTTTGCTTGGACCGGTACAGGAAGTACAGGTACTACTAGCCTGAAATTTAGTGGAGTTGATTGTATTCTTTGGGATACTAGAGTCCTTACCACAACTATACTATGTCTTCTAAGTGGAGACAACTACAAGTAATCAAATGAACTTAAACTCCGAGTTTGTATTTTTCTTATAAAACGTAATAGCAGCACTGACCTACTTGTCTTTCCTCAGTATGAGTCACCAGATGTACTGGTTTTAACCTCTCATATGTCTAAAAAACACTGGCTGCACATCAAAATCAATAATGAAAGGTAGTATTTGATTGTTTTCTAATTCCACAGTCCCACTGGGCATGCCAAAAACTATTGTCTCTTAGATTTACACCCTTGCTGCCATTGTAAAACTTTAGCAATCTGGGGAAACATGGGAATCATCTTGAAGTGTGGGACCTTGCGAAATGAGATTACACCTCTGGAGAAGGCCGGCTTCCTTGACTGGTTATCACCTAAAAACTACTGAATCTTAAGAGGAAAAGGGTGAAGGAATGATTTAAAAATGAAAGATAAAATTGGAAAAATTTGAAAGTAAGGGTGATGCACCGGACTGAATAAAAGAACCCTCATAGTACTGAGAAGATGCACAACATAACCAGATACAGTAAGTAAACATACACAGATTCAGATGATTCTAGGAAATGTGAGAAATAGAATGGTTGAGAGGAACAAAATGTTTACAAACAATCATATGCAGATTCACACTAAACTAAAAAATAAAAGAGGTAAAATAACCTACATATATTCAATAAGGCATAGTTACAGTAGAAGAAAGCTCTGTTTGGAAACAAAAAGACTAAATACTAAAAATTTCCAACCTTTTTTACATCTCAAACGTATGCATATATAGCATTTTCAATCTGACCTAAGTCGGTTACAATAAATTCGTCGCATGGGCTATATCAGGAAAATATCTACATCTGAAGGGATGTCTACCTGCAAGAAGTTATGGAATAAAAGATCTGGAACTGGGCTAGATAGAAGATATTTTTAATCTTCAATGTAAGATATTGAATCATCGATCTACACCCAACAAATATCTGCATTGAAGGACCAAATTAGTTGCTGAAACGTCCAGTCGATTGAGCATGCAAATCTAGATCCAAAATTTGAAAGTCAAAATATTCCCCTGAAAATCCCACCAAATGAAAGAGGAGGCAAAAACAAGCATATTTGCCTTTTGAAGCATGTTCAAATTCACCAAGATGAGGGAGATATGGGCAGTCAAAGTTGCGGTCAATTGCATCTGTATATCACTTTGCACATGCAACCTGAAACACCATCTAAATGACCCTTTGAATTTGCCTTTGCATAATTGCATTGCTTTGTATGTATCGGGCTTTCAGGGTGACCTTAAATTGAGTTACCAATACACTGTGGTCTAGCCGATGCCCCTACATGTGCTTTTTATATATGCTTGTATGTGTAAATGTATATTAATACAATCAACAACATTCAAAACTGATCCTGACCTCTGCATCACCCTTTCTATGTGCAAATGCATGTTTAAAGATACAATTACAACATACAATTGTGGAGCTTTACTTTTGTATTACTTTTTTCATGTATGCCCCTGCCACGTGTCATCACTTGATTGGTCGCTGAGTTGAGCCTGAGGCCCATCCTTGAGCAATTACATCCTCCTTATCGGCCATTAGAGAAACTTTGAGTTGAGATACCGATGGTCATTGTCACACAGAAAATCCCCTTGCATTCACCTTTACCTATGCTTGTATCTGAGATACAATCGACCATGCATACAATGCGGAACTTAAAGGAGACTATCAACTATATTGGAATTTTACAATGGTCCGGCTTGTATTTTTTCTTCTTTCTATTTTGGCATATACAATGCACTTAACATAGAAACTATGGACCTCACCACTGAATTTGCCAAATTTGACCTCCCAGTTGGGTCCGGCTTGTATGGTTTCCCTTTGTATATCAGCCTTGTATATCGCATATACAATACGAATATACAAGTAAAACATACATATAATCAGACTTCTACCTTTATCAACCAAAATGTATATTCATTTCGGGTCCTAGCTTTGCATCTCAGGATTGCATATTCCTTTGTATGTTCAATTGTATGTACAAACATACAATTGTATATATATACAATTGGTGGACCCCACCCTTTGTATCTTGCCTTGCATGTGCACTTTGTATATGCATTTTCATTGGCCTATCAGCGGGACTATGAGTTAAGCCACCAATATGTATTGTCATGACGATAGATGACTTTGTTTGTTTTCCTTACCTCTCCATCAAAATATCAAAGAGACCTTGGACTTAGCTGCCGATAGTGCTTGTTATGGCAATGACTTTTGTATCCTTCCCCTTGGTATATACCATTGCCTTGTTTCCTTTGTATCTTCATTAGCCTATCGGTGGGGCCACAAACTGAGTCTCTGATGAGCAAAGTCTTGCTAATATGCATTTTGTATCTTTTACCTTGTATATCCCTTTGTATGTGCCATCGGCCCATCGACGTGACCTTGGACTTAGCTGCCGATGAGACTAGTCACAGTGATAACTCCCTTGAAGATTCTTTGCCTTGCATATTTCTTTGCATCTCATTGGCCAATTGGCGGGACCACAATTTTAGCTACTGATGATGCATGTCATGCCAAAGACACTAAATGTGACCCTTGTATATTGCCCCTTGAATGTTTCTTTTGTATCTAGAACTTGTATATTCAAACTACTTGTATATACAAACATACAATGTGAACATACAAAGAAGCATACAATGTATATGTAGATAAAAATGACTAAGTATAAAACTAAGGATTATCTGCGATGAAAAGCACTTGGAGACAAAAGATTTCTATGTTTTTCTGGATTTTCTGCAAAGATTCTTCACGTAATATTTTGAGAATTTTTTTTTGGCAAGGCATAGCATGAGTATTTGAAGGATTTAAGCTTTTTTGGGTGATTTCCCAAAAGGATTTTCAAGGAATATACAAGGTAAACTATTTAACTCTGGACATAGGAAAATAGGTCAACAATTACATCAGAAGCTCTATTCTATATGTTGAGAATAGAAAGAATACCTGGGGTGATGAAAGGGATTAGATTACCTCATAATAGTATGCTTTTAAACATGTAATTTGTAGATGATAATACAATATATTTTGTGCTTGATAGGGAGAACTTGAATAGCGTGGAAAATAGATTGAGTATATTATGTAAAGCCTTTGGGGCTAAAGTGTCATACAATAAGTCTATATTGTTGTGTTAGTCTGATCACCCTCTAGAGGTGTTGATGGAGGGTAGATGGCAATGTGGAAGTTGCCATAACCAATGGGATTCCTGGGGATACATTTTGTTGTTAACCCATCACTTAAATTGATGTGGAATTGGATGTTCTCTAAAATTGAAATGAAATTAAAAAAATTGGAACAAACAAATCTTGTCATTGGCAAGGAGAATACAAGTATGTCGAAAGATACTTTCTACCTATTCCATCTATTAAACCTCAATGTGGTTTTTCTCTAATCAACAGATAGATAGTATTCAGAAGCTTATCAGAGAATTTTTGTGGTCTGATGGCAAAGACAAAAGGAAAAGAAATTCTATGAAGTGGGAGTGGTGATACATGAATAAGGATAAGGGTGGATTAGGACTTAAGGATCTAAGGATCTAGGGTGTCACTCTTGTGACAAAATGGATAATTAGATCCTTAGAAAGGAATGAGCCATGGAAAGTTCTTATCAAAAATAATATCAATCATTTTCATCCTAAAAAGGCTCCCATGTGGAACAGGTTGCATCCTCATGAATTTCTTTTTGGGAACTTCAAAGTTAAAACCTTTGGGTCTATGGTGTTTGGGTCTATTTAGAGATCATGGGAAATAGTGAAAAGGCTAATCTTAAACACAAAGGCTGTAAATGGTAAATGGATCGAGGGCCACAGGTCATTGTGGTGGAATTTGACGCACAAAAATAAACCACTTGCCTTGCTTCAAGGTTATTTTTCATTTAAGTGGTGTAAAAAAGGACTGAGTACTTTAAATGATTTGGTTATAAATAAATGTTTAAAATCATGGAATGATGTCAGATTGGAATTCATCTTGTCTAAAACTCAAAGAAGGACATATTGTATAATCTCCAATGCTTTTTCAAATAGCCTAGATCATATTGAGATCCTCTATGAGCTAGATTGGTTGGAAAAACTATAATGGGAAGATGGTACTCTACTGATAAAAGGAGAGCCTAGGAAGTTAAATAGATTGCTCTCTGATTCACTAGGGATCTATAAGCATAGTGGTAGGATTTGGGGGTTAAATGTCAGCGATAAACAACTAGTAGTATCTTTTAGTCTTCTTTGGTCCAAGTTCATAGAACCAAAGAAAGGAAGTTTTTGATGGCTCTTACTATTGAAGAAACTACTAATAGGAAATAATAGTTTTGTGTGTTCTCTTTGTAACATTGTGGAGTCTTGTGAGCACATCTTTTTTGAGTGTCCATTTGTTGTAACTATTTGGCCTTTGTTTATGGGAAATATAAAAGGTTGGTTCTCCTTGAACAAAATGTATAGGAAAGAAATTCTGGGTGGTTTCTTAAGTGGTATGAGTCTCAAATCTAACATTGTTTTGCTTTGTCTAACAACTGAAATTTTATGGGTTCTATGGAAAAAAAAATGAAGACCGTTTCAAGGCAAGAGGAGATGGCTTATTGGGTCTGATTGTACACTCATCCTATTTGATTTTTTTATACAAGTTGTGTTGAAAATGGAGCTCCCCATTGAAAGATTTATGAAAATTATAGATGAGGGATCAAAGACCATTTACAGGGCAGATATAAAGTACATTAAATTTTGGACATATTGTTGGAAACAAGATAGATTACTGAGAGAGGGGGTGAATTAGTTATCTTAAATATTCAACTTTCTTTTCTTCTTTAACAATTAGTGCAACATCAAAACATATAACCACACACAATCATGAGAGCAGAAAAGAAATCAACACACATAACACAAGGATTTTTACGTGGAAAACCTGATTAAGGGAAAAACCACGAGGTGACTAACCCAAGATTGTATTCTCTATTCAAAGAATAAGAAGTACAAAATGGCACTTGCCATTTAGGGCTCACTGCCTGAGCACATTGCTCACAAGAGGCTCACTGCCTACAAGAGACTCATTGTCTACAAGGTATCTAGAATGCAACCAGGTATTTGAACTGATGAGAAGCATCCACATATGCGGAGGTTTAGTTCTGGTTAGGCTCAATACACTGATCTACTACACTTAATTCTTCCTCTTCTTTAGTGCTGCTGTCCTGTCACATACTAGACCTGTATTGCTGCTTCCACACTACTCTCTATTTTTCCTTGCATCACATATCACACACACACACACACCTTCATACCGAAATCAATCTGGTATATATATCCGCATCAAGGATTTCAACATCTTCCTAGTTGGCATCCAGAAAACTCGAGATATTACCAAACTCTAGTCTATCAGCTAAATCCATGCTTACTAAGTGATGCGTATCAAAAAGATAGTTATAGAAATCATCAATCATGTTGGCCAACAAAGAATGATCCCTCAAGAAGCTTGTTCACCATCAATTTCTCATCCGGATTAAGGTTTGATGCTCTACCGGTCAATTCTACTTTGCCTATCAGGGACCCAACACTTAGATGCTCATATATTTTCGCTCTTTCACCATTGGAGGCTTAATCTCTGGAATGTAGTGGTTATGATACTCTTGTTGACTTCCCCAAGTCCGCACTTTGCTGGGATATATCCTCTAAGAGATCCAGACCTAATTGTTAGACCTTGTTGCATGCTCTGTTCTTGCTCACCGGACCAAGATACTCTTCAATCTGACTTCTGGTATAGACATGTCATGTGCTATGGATGTGTGGAATGGACTTTGTTGCCATCAATGAAAATACTCATGAAGCCACACAGTGTCTCTTACCAACAATCTCCCCCTTTAGCATTGATGGCAACACTTAGTGAAAAATGACTAAGTGTTATAGCACACTCCCCCTTTGCTGATGCTCTATTCCTATGTACACTTTTCTAGAGCTCCCCCTTAGCTAGATTCCATGTTTTTTACTGCTCCTCACTCCCCCTTTGACATCAATGGAAAAGGGTGGAATCCGTACACCATAATTTGTAAAATTTAACCTACACATAGTCACATAAGTATATATACAAGTCATACTTACATATACTTTAGTATATCTGCAAAAGTTGTTTTCAATTGGACAAATTCTGTTGCCCAACTCTACTTCATCCTGTCCAAGATTGAAATGTAAGCACTTAGCAAAAATGCAAAAGCTTCTACCCTCTTTAAGTTTACTGGATCACTGGTTCGGGCTGTAGTCTGAGCATCAGTTAGGGCCTCATGCATTGCTTCTAACTTAGGGATAATTATCCCTCTTAGTTCACTCATTCTGCTTATTCTATTTTTCTTCTCCTTCTCGAGCTTCTTTATTTCATTTATAGCTGCAATAGTCTGACCCTCTTGATTCATTATGGAAGAGGTGAGAGGATCAAAATTTTGAGATAAACTTGAAAGTTTGCTCTCTTGTTCTTCCACTTTCATGGTAATGTCTGTTGTCACGGTGGACCAAGATAGACAAAATTTGTATAGATCTCTGCCATCTTTAAGAGCATTCTCTAGGCTCTTTATTCCAATATTCAAATTTCTCCTGTCATTTGCTATGAACCCCTGTACTTCAGAGAATCTTATACCCAAAAACTCTTTTTGGACTTTCTCCTCTACTGATTTCTCCAAAGAATCAAAATGTGTGCTAACAGAATTAACAAGAGATTTCAGATTACCGGATGAGGAGGCTGAGAGATCCTTCTAGAAGGATGGTATGATTTTCTCTAGCACACCGGATGCAATCTCTATTAACTCACAGTCTTCCATGTGAGACTTCAGAAGCTTTTCTTTTTCTTTATCTTGAGAGAAAGATGCTACCTTCATTGTTTGGACCACAGAGAGAGTCAAAATTAAGTGGTCCTTGGAACAGCTTCGGTTCATCCAATTCCATCATTTATTTTGTTACAAAGTCTTTAACTACTTCTATAGTGTCTCTTTCCGGAGACAGAGTCTTCTCTCCTTTTGCAGCCTTAGGATTGTCATCTCGAGTCTTCTCTATTTGATCTTTTTCTCTTCCCTTGACCTCTTCTTCTTGACTGATTTTCTCTTCCTTTCTTTCTTCTCCTTTAGTTCCAGAGTCTGTTGGGGGATCTAAAAGAGAGATGTTTACTTCTTCGTGGACTTTCTCTTCCGAAATAGAGGAATCTAAGTCCTTAGTCTTCTCTTCACTTAACTCCTTTGTCTCTTCTGCAACTTTCTCAGTAGAATCTTCCTTAGATGTACTTAATCCTTTGACATCCATGGCAAAACGATCATCACGTATGTCCTCTATAATAGGGAGATTGAATCTTTTATAGGCATTTTGGAGGATGTCTTCAATCTCTTGGGCCACCTGATCAGTCTCTCCGAGCATAAGCTTATTCATTCTGGCTTTGCTCTGGAACTCATGCTTGCAATCTTTGAAGATCATGTTCATTTGTTTCAGAGTGATGGAAGGATAAAGATGAATAGCTATTTGTTCCCGGATCTCCATATCCTTTTCCTTAGCATTATCTTTTTTGAATTCAAGTACTTTCTCTAAACTCTTTGGGATTAGAGAAATGATTTCAATGAATGCTTTATTATATATGTTTAAGTACTTAACTGTAGCTTCTTCCAAGATCCTTTTATCTGGGTCACTATACTCATCATAGAATTCTATCATTGGTTACAGATTCCCATCCACAGTAACTGCCTTGACTACATCATCAATGGATAGAGTAGGTTTTTCAACAAATTTTTCTACCTCTTCTTCCTTGCTATGACCGGTACCAGATGATTTCTTCTTCTTCTTCATTTTCTTGACTTCCTCATTGGTCTCAGTTTCTTCATCATCCTTCTGACTTGTATAGAATCTTGTGGCCTTGGTTTTTGTTCTCTTTTCTCCCTTACCAGATGTCTTGGCTTCTAGTTTTGAGGCCTTTTGGCTCTTAGAGGTGGCAAGTGCAGAACTCTTTGAGGATCTAGTCTGGGACGAAGCTTTCACCAGATCACTTTCTTTTTCTGCATCTTGTCTTTCTTTCTCTTTTCTTTCTAGTTTCTCTCTATTTGCTTCGACTGCTTCTTTAGAAATGCCAAATATTTTGGCAACTTCCTCTACTTCTCTTCTCACTTTTCTTTTCATCTCTGGTTGTCATAGCTCAACATGAATTTTCACACTCAACTCTTGAAAGGTTCCAAACCTTTTTGCCTCAGGGTCCTTTGGCTGATACAGCAGGTGTTGGATATGCAACTCTAGAATTTTGTCATCTACTTCATAACCCATTGGCATGATCCAAACTATCCTTGGCACCACTACCTCGATTAGGCATTGATTATTGTCTACCATAAAGCATACTATATCCTTGTATTTCTCAACCAAAGATTGGGGGATTCTTTCTCTAGCCTGCATCATACTTTGAAAGTTCTTGAAGTATCCCTAGAGTGCTATACTTTGAGCCTTGGCATAACCAAGCCCATACATGTAATCTCTGATTTGTATGGCAACCAGTTTGTCATTTTACCATAACCAACCACTGGATCCAAGAAGCTCATTCATGTAATAAAAGAATAGACATAAAATCAAGCCACCATACTTAAAATAATTCTTCTTATCCTTCATTATTTTCTATAGAATCTCTAATAGTTGGTTTTGGAGAAGCTCACAAAGATCATAGTTAGTATTTTTCCTTAGCATTTCATATGCAATATATATAGCAGTTCCAGATACTAAATTCTCCTTGCTGGAGTGGTAGATTTTGTAACCAATTATCATAGAGGTAAATTTGATATCTAAATCTATGATGTCTTCTATTGTCATTGCCCTCTTGTCAAATTTTGATCTGGTATCCTCACTTACAGTTTAGTTTTTAACTAATTTGAGAGAAGGTAACCCATCAGATGAGTGCAATCTAGTTACTGCCCTAATGGCATCTTTTGTGATCTTGAATGGCCTCATCAACCACATGAATTTGTCATGCACTCTGCTCAGAACATACTGGACCCATTCATCTTTTGCAAAACAAGGGAAATGGATGCAATGTCCAAAATGCTTATCCCAGATGGCCTTGTACTGTGGTTTGAGCTCAAAAGATTCATCTATTAACTACTTGTGATAGATGTCCATCAGCTTGGATTCCCCAAATTTCGCAATGTTTGCTTGAATGTATGCCCTAACATCTTCTACATGCAAAACCCCATGCAAAATGCTAGAGAAGGTGCCTAAATGATCAACTTCTAGAGATTTGTAAGGGTGTTTCTTGAACTTAGGGAGTGGCCTATCAGTGATTTTGACAACATTCAGAGTAGCCATCTTTCAAAAGATTTAAAGAGAGATATTCAAGAGAGAGAATACCTTTTTATGCCTCTAGGGTTCAGGATATGTGCCGAATAAGATTGCTGGTTTAATCGACTTCTGTGGTTGATCTTTGAGATGTTTGAGACAATCTTGTTGTAGAGCTCCTTCTTTCTTTTTCTCGAATACAAATGTGTAAATGATGAATAAGAGAACCCTTATATTTCTGTGCAAACCCTAATTCAATTTTGTAATAAATGCACAACTTAAGTCATTTCGGTTGCCTTGTTCTCCTTGTTCTGAGAGAGAGATCTTTCTGGATCACTGAGATGCACTTAGAGTTATTCTCAGTGATTATTCACAATCTGTCTTCCTTTCTCCAATCATTTCATCTATCCACAAATCAAGATATTTAAATTTTGAATCATACCGGATCTAACTATGAGAGTCCTACATTTACCGGATGACTGTCAAACCTATCAGCAAGAAAAGCACTATCGGCTACTTTAGATTCTACTTCGCCAATATGCCAATGACTTTTGTCTTCGGTGAGACTCTACACTATCGGCAACCATCAGTTTGTTGATTCTGATACACGATCACTTTCTCTCTTTGTTGTGACCCTTATCATTAGCAAACACTTACCAACTTAAGCCAATGCACCAATGGACCAACCACTCATCAACGTGACTTCAACCTTTGGTAAACTTCCTTTTTGTGTCTCTGATATGTTAGTCACTTTGATCACTCATCGGCTAGATGAATGATATTGGCCAACCCTTAAGATCTCTTGCTGCTAACCAATTTCTCCTGATGGATCTCCATCAGTATCAATTATCCCTTATCACCCTGATGTAACTAAGACAAATTAGCATTTGCCATCATGGTTGCAGATCTTTCATATTTTTACTAGGCGTTATTTAGATATTTCTCTGAGAACCCTTTAATCTGTAGCTTTCCATGTGTTAATTTTAGGCACCGATTGACTAGCTGGGGGAATTTTATTTTCCTTTGTGACTCCCCCTGAACCAGCGCTCATCTATTCAATTTATGGAAGGAATATCAGCACCATATTCTGGTGTGGATCCATCCCCAACATTTTATGTACTTCTCTTCACCCAAATCTTATTCATCTCCTTTTGAACTTCATCTGCATTCACTTTTCTTTTTCCTTTGTCTTGACTTTGATTATTATCCACCGGACACTTTTGTCCTAATTCTTGCCTCTACAGAATTTGGCAATATGACCGAATCTATTGCAATTGTAGAAAACAATACTTCTTTGCATATTTGTGTGGTATCCTCTTGATCTGCATTGATTAGCCATATGTCCCATTCTATTGCATGCAAAGCATCTACCATTGAATGATTTGTTTATCTGCATATTTCTACATTCATGAGATTTGTGACTATACCTTTTGCAGTTAAAACATTGTTCGGAGAAGGATGAATTATTCTGATTCATTCTTCTTCTGCATTGATTTGCTTTATGCCCAAAGTTATTGCAGTTGTATCAGTATCCATTGAAGGATGGATATCTTTGAGCATTTGGTTGCCTTACTAGAGGTCTTCTAGGCATGTTCCTTGGATTTCCTGATCCAGAGTTCTTCTTACCAGATCTAGAGCTTTCACCCTTTTCATATCCCGAGCCATGTTTGTCATCTACCCTCTTTTGGATTTCAAGAATAACTTCATGTTGAGCAGAGATTATCTCAAATTTCTCTTTGTATTCATTTGTTGTTTGAAGATCCCTTTTAAGAGTGTCTATCTGATTTTCTAGTTGTTCTTCATTGTCTCTAGCTTCTTCAAGATCAGATTCCAGATGCCTGATTATTCTATCCATTTTGTGGCAGTCTTTTGACTTCTCCTTGAGAGATTATTTTAGATTATCTTCAATTCCTTGGGTGAATTTCATAACTCCTAATTCCATTTCATGTCTTGCCATTATGACCTCTTTTAACAGCTTCTCACATAACTTGTTTTTCTCATCTAGATCTTCATTGGTATTATTGGATTCACTTTGACTTGCTAATTGCTAAAGTAGTTCCTTTCTCTTTTTCATAGAGATACTCAATTTTTCTTTCAGTTCATTTATGAAGTCATCATCTTGTTTGAGTCTTTCCTTCAATTTGTTGACTTCAGAGTGAGACTGCTCAAGATCATCTAGGGCAGATTAAATTTGTTCCCTCATACCATACATATCCATTAAAATTCCTAGATCTTCCTGAAGCTATTAGGCTCTGTTTGGAGGAACTTGGCTCTGATACCAATTGTTGGAAACAAGGTAGATAACTGAGTTGGGGGGGGTGAATTAGTTATCTTAAATATTCAACTTTCTTTTCTTCTTTAATAATTAGTGTAGCATCAAAACATATAACCATAAATAATCATGAGAGCAGAAAATAAATCAACACACATAACACAAGGATTTTTACATGGAAAAACTAGTTAAGGGAAAAACCACGGGGTGACTAACCCAAGATTGTATTCTCTGTTAAAAGAATAAGGAGTACAAAATGGCACTTGCCAATTAGGGCTCACTGCCCGAGCACATTGCTCACAAGAGGCTCACTGCCTACTAGAGACTCGCTATCTACAAGGTATATAGAATGCAACCACATGTTTGAACTGATGAGAAGCATCCACATATGCTGAGGTTTAGTTCTGGTTAGGCTCAATACACTGATCTACTACACTTCATTCTTCCTCTTATTTAGTGTTATTGTCCTGTCACATACCAAACTTGTATTGCTGCTTCTACACTACTCTCTGCTTTTCCTTGCATCACATATCACACACACACACACACACCTTCATACCAAAATCAATTTAGTATATATATCCGCATCAAGGATTTCAACATCTTCCTAGTCAGCATCCGAAAAACTCAAGATATTACCAAACTCTAGTCTGTCAGCTAAATCCATGCTTACTAAGTGATCCGTATCAAAAAGATAGTTATAGAAATCATCAATCATGTTGGCCAATGAAGAATGATCCCTCAAGAAGCTTTTTCACCATCAATTTCTCATCTGGATTAAGGTTTGATGCTCTGCCGGTTAGTTCTACTTTGCCTGTCAGGGACCCAACACTTAGATGGTCATATCTTTTTACTCTTTCACCACCAGAGGCTCAATCTCTAGAATGCAGTGGTTATGATACTCTTGTTGACTTCCCCAAGTCCGTTCTTTGCTGGGATACATCCTCTAAGAGATCTGGACCTAATTGTCAGACCTTGCTGCATGCTCTGTTATTGCTCATCAGACCAAGATACTCTTCAATCTGACTTCCGGTATAGACATGTCATGTGCTGCGGATGTGTGGAATGGATTTTGTTGCCATCAATGACAAGACTCATGAAGCCACACAGTGTCTCTTGCCAACACACATGACCTAAGAAAAATAAATCAAAAGTTGATTGATGAGTACATAGACTTCCAGAATAGGTATGACAAGTAGCATAAGTTGGAAAATTGAGGGATCATGATACACAAAGGAACCTAGAGGTAACATTCCAAAACATCAATATGGACAAAAACTAGATCAAGGCATCTCCTCCTATAGGTACAATTTTAGGGGCATGGATTCATTTGATGAAAGTAATAATAGGGCATACTTGGATGGGATATCTAGGAACTCAGACCAGGTGGCCGGTGGAGTTAGGCTATTAAATGAGGATGTAGACCTTCAGGACAAGGAAGCTAACAGTGATTTCATATAGTCTAATACTGAACAATAGTAGGTAGCTTCAGATCAGCAATGGAATGGGCTATAAGATGGATGTAGATGGCAATATGGTAGAAAGAAAAGAAGTGTTATATTAAAATGTTAAGTCTTCTTTTTATAGTTTTTGTGACAACGAATTACTGATAAACATGAAATCTCAATTATGTAAATGTTAAATAGTCTTGTATGTTTCGTATTTATCAATTGAAGTTGTCATATTTTGAATTGTAAGGGATGTATCCTTTCAGGTGGCTCTCTTGGCCACAAAACATGTACTGATCTTGTTTTTGATATAGATATAAGGTATACTATCTTCAATTCAAAAAAATGTGCTCTTTAGACTTAAAAAACAACCAATCATGTGATGCCACAAAAAATGACAATGGACAACTACCCGCCACCCTTTTTTTGGGTCTTTTTGGATGGCTCAACAAAAAGAATGTTGACGTGGCATCATATTTGATGATGTGAACTTCAAACCTTAGTTATAAGTAGGGGCATTGCCAAGTAAGTTGTTGTAAAAGTTTTGGAGCAATTCAAAATTGCCATGTATGATTTTGAGAGGTGTGAAGTTAGGGTGTTCAACTACTAGGTCCTCTCCCCTAATGTTTAGTAAATTAGATGGTGATTGTAAAGCACATCTCGAAAGGGTCAAGATAATGGAGTAAAGGATTTCTTACAAAAGTAAGTTTAGTTATTCGTTTGGGTCTCACATAAACAACCAACATGTTATAAGATCTCAAAAGAGCCAAAAAACATTAGTGGAGTTAGTTATTTGGTTCTCACATAAACAACCAAAACATTACAAAATTTTAGAAGGGTTAAGAAAAGGATTAAATAATTCGTTTTAGAAGTAAGTTTAGTTATTCATTTGGGTCTCATTTAAATAGCTAGCATGTTGTTGTGTCACTTGAGTAAGAATACTACTTGTGATTTAGCCCACCAATCTCCATTTTCTTAGCCAGTGACTTCATCAACTAGTCTTTACATGCACTTGTACACTATTGAATTTTTAATTGGTTTTATTTTCATTGTGCTTGAAATTAATACTAACTAACTAATTAAGCCTCTTAAATTTCTTGGCACTAAGCTTCTACTGTACCTTGATCTTAAAGTTGGTAGCCTTGACCATTGTGTTCTCCCTCTTCAAAAATCTATTCATCTATAAATATGAAGGATTGGGCCTAGACCACTAAAAATAACACTTAAGATCAATATAAACATTATTGAAATATACAAATTAAACACTAAATTAATACATTAGAAACAAATCTCAAAGTAAATCCAAAACTAGTAAAAAGGAAAATGCTAGATATTCACTTTTCACCTCTACAATAACCTTTGAATAAATAAATAGTACTTTATAAAATCAAGATTAATTATTGCAAACTAAATAAGATAGAGTTACACATTTCAAAGGCTACAAGTGGAATCAAAGGACTGAAATTTTCAAAAAAAAATCCAATTGTCTCATTTTTCCATTTTTCCCCTTTTGCTACTTTGTGGCCTTTTTGCTAGTCAAGATTATATTATTGCAGACTAAATAACATGTAGGCACCCATTTCAAAGTTTACAAATGGAAGCAAAGCACTGAAATTTTCAATTGGTTTTTTTTTCAAAGTTGTATCATTTTTCACTTTTAGTACTTTTTGGCCTTCTTTGGACTGTTATTTTCAATTTTAGCACTAAAATTTTCAATTGTGTTATTTTTCAAAGTTATCCTTTTATTCACTTCTCATACTTTTTTACCTTCTTGGAAGCTTTTAGCCTTTTTTACCCTGTTATTTTGAATTTTTGTACCATTTCCATGGTATAGAGTTGGTGCATTTCACTATTTGTACCTATTGAACTTTTCTGGCCTACTCTTTCACACAATTTCCAAGGTGTAGCTCTATTTGTGCTAAGCAAAATAATTTTGATAACAAATATTTAAACATAATTGACTATGACATGAACATTCATGATGGCTTATATAAAATTTTTGTACCATTTCAATTATATAGATTTGGTGCATTTCACTATTTATACCTACTGAACTTTTCTAACCTGTGATTTCACACAATTTCCAAGGTGTAACTTTATTTGTACTAAGCACAATAATTTTGATAAGAGAAAGATTTAAACATAATAGACTCTGACATGAACATTCATGATGGCTTATATTGAATTTTTGTACCATTTCAATTATATAGATTTGGTGCATTTCACTATTTATACCTACTGAACTTTTCTAACCTGCTATTTCACACAATTTCTAAGGTGTAACTTTATTTGTACTAAGCACAATAATTTTGATAAGAGAAAGATTTAAACATAATAGACTAAGACGGGAACATTCGTTATTGGCTCACACTTTTCCAAGTTCATGAAAAATGTAGGCTGCAGATAAGTCATATGGATCTTGCGCTACGAATAAACTGCGACGTGAACACTGATGTGTCATGATAGCGCAGGAGTCAAAATATTCCAAGTGTGTGAATATGCAGTTGTAGACTTGCGATGTGTGGGTCATCTGTTTGACGACTTTAATGATACTATGATTTCAAGATTTTTTACAGTAACTGATATGCATGGTTGTTTTTCAAATGTGACAAGCATGAAGTACCATGTGCCAAACCAGGCATCAGAATTATTTGATGAAAAAAAGAGACAATGGAGTGAAGGTTTTGATTTGAATGGATGCTGTTGCCCAAGATCTGATTGCAATTTGTTTGTGAATGAACCGATTTTTTTTAATTCTCACTGGTCCTTCACAATCTTTACTGAAAGAGACTAGACATTTGAATTTTAAGGCTGGGTTTATCTTCCACATTATAAGCTTTGACTTACTTACATGAGGCTCGCTTAACCTTCCACCGTAAACAGTTGGCATGTTGTTGTACCCACTGTTACCGAATTCTCGATTCGAAAATTTCAACCTTTCATTGTAACCTGTAACATGTGTCTCTGTCCACCTTTTCAAATACACGGTTTCTGCAGACACAAATCAACTTGTCGAAATTTATATTTACAAGTACCTGCTGTTTAAGCTTTACCCGTCACCCTCATATCATGTCAAAACTAGACTAATGGTTTTCTCCGGCCCCTGCAAATACTCTCTTGTCGATGGGAATTTTATCTCACACGCCATTCTTTGGAATAAATTTTTGTTGTTTTTTCATGCTCACTAACTCCATGTTTTTATGCACTAGTAACTTTAACTGTTATATTCCATTGTTTAGCTAAGAGATTTGGATGAGAATACCACAGTTTTGTATGAGCTATTTTTTTTTGCAGACACCACCATAGTTGGCTTGGGGTGCTCTAAATTATTTGAATGATATAGAAAGAGTCATGAATAAAGCCAACGAATCTCCTCTTTATACAACCTCTGATCATGGCAAATTTGAAGTAGCCACGAAGATGTTGAACCAACGTGTTTCAACTGGTGATGCTAGAAGAGATGGACAGACCTGTCTCCATGCAGCTATTCATACAAAGTAGACATGTAATATCAATCTTTAGAATTGCTATGTGAAAGAAGAGAACATGCCCTCTGCCCACTGGGGAGAAGGGAAGAGCTAGATTCGAAATCGGCACAGTAGGTCATCTACGTTTCCTTCCTGAGCTTTATCCATGTTAGTGGTGGGTTTTATGCAGAGCGGGTATTGTTTTGTGTGCGCACTTCATCCGGATAAACAGGCGTCTCGTGTCTCTGTGTGGCTTGGTGGATTTTTGGAGGCGTGTAAAGAGCACGTCTTGGTTGTGCCCTGGTTTGGCTAAGCGGAGATTCCGAAACACTTTGATGGGAAGATTTTAAGTTTAATAGCAGGTTAATCAAATGAAATGTATATATACCAACATAAATCAATTCGAATGAAACTAGATGATTCCAAAATTCAGATGAAATTGACTAACTCTTAGCTGTTATGTAAAGTCTTTGAGTTTTTGCACAAGCAAGAGCGCTTAGTTGCTATCCAAGAGGATTTAGTTGTAGTGTAACCGTTGCACAAGAAAACTTAGTTGCCACACAACTTTTGAGTAGTTGTGCAAGTGAATGCTATGTTATGACTGACTTTCCACCTTTGGCTTTCTTGCCTAGTTGCCACACAACTTTTGAGTAGTTGTGCAAGTGAATGCTAAGGGTTATGACTGACTTTCCACCTTTGTCTTTCTTGCTTAGGGCTGACTAAACACAAGTTTGAGTGACATGTTGATATGTCTTTGTATTTAAAGGCATTCAATGCATTCATTTTAATCATCAATAAAGCATGAAATCAATTTGCATTCACACACTTCAATTGCTGTTGTAAATTAATTTCTTAAACTTGTCTCATTTATTTGATCAAGAAATATTTTGTAAGTATTATCTTAATTTAACTAAATAAGTTTATTATTTTATACATTTTGGTAATATATTTTTTTTTAATTTATGAACTACCTAATATGTATTGTGGTATTATTTCTTTGACTTCTTATTTATTGAAATATCTAATTGAAACAAATCATTGACGCCTTCTTTCTTAACATAGTAAAATACATATACTATGGAAAACAATAGAGATGATTCTATCTATAGAATTTTCTATGAAACAAGATCAATGTTGCTAGCACTTATTTTAATAACAATATAAAAATAAACATGACAACCTAAAAAAATTTCTATAACATAAATATTGTCACAAAAATCATGTTTCAAGAAAAGGGATTAAAATTTGAAACAATAAAAAGTGGTCAAATATACATCTTAAGCCTAAAGAAACAAATCATATTTGCTTAGTATCTAATTTTTTTCATAATTTCCTTATGTTAGAATTCAAAAGTTTACTAGTATCAAATTTTGTGAAAGATGTGCATAATGCATTTTTTCTATTAATTTTCATCATGCCAAGATGTCAATTTATCCTTGCTTATTTAGATCAATAAGTGACATAAGAATTGAGTTTAATTTAATAAGTTGGTAACCTTTTTATTGTTAATGAGTTTCTAGTCAATTTCTTTTACACATGTAGCAAACCTTAAAATGTATATATAAATCTTCTTATTTCAATTCGAAAGGAAAATATGACCTTTCCTCTATAGGAAATTTAAGTTTTAGTATAACCTTCATTATTTCTATAGATCTTGCACCCATTGAATTAACATATGTGATAGATGATTATAATTTAAATGTACAATTTAATTTGATAATACTTGGCTAGACTATTTTTAGGTTACAAATATAAAAGTTGTGATCTATTTAAAATAAGATTGGGTGTAACATTGTAATACAATGCCATATATGATATTCGATAGTTAAAGAAACTTTTCCATACTTTGTTAAGAATGGTTATGTAATGTACACATACACATGCACCCACCATGTCAAGGTCGGATCATACAAAGTGTAAATAGTATCTACCACCGAGTTACTAGTCCCTTTACAATTACATGGAACATGAAATGTTGCTTCCATTGAACTACTTTTCACTTTACAAAGTTCAAATTGTATATTTCATTGAGCTACTATTCTCATTATAATGCATAGCGTACATTTTATATATCACTAAGATTCTTCTCCCTTAAGAATCTAAAATGTACATTATATCTACAATTAAATTAATAATCCCTTTATAGTTCAAAGTGGTCCAATGACATCTACTATTTAGATACTATCTAGGATAGTTCAAAGTGGTCCAATGACATCTACTATTGAGATACTATCTAGGGGAAGGGCCAGTAGCCACCCACCCTAAATTCGCGCATGTCAAGCTCGTAGCTAGACATATCAGAATTTGACAATATTTTTTGGGTTTCTCTGTATGTGACCGAAGAGCTTAAAGCTATTCTTTCATCTTGTGGGCACTTATACATTTCACTCTACATCACATTTGTGCACAAGGGTAAAAAATGTGTCATTTCAACATGTCACACCATACAAGTGCAACGATGTTCCAATAACCGCTCGTCATCACCCCCCCCCCCCCCAAAAAAAAAAAAAAAAAAAAAACACAGTTCCACTAGATAAGTTACACACTTGGTCCCTTTTGTAGTTAGGCTAGGTTTAAAATATATTTATTAACATGCTACCATAAATCAAGTTGGAGGGGCCTTGAAACATACCCACCCCTTTCATAAATGTAATGACACCCTAGGCATTCCTTAATGACACCTTTTTATTTCATTCATGTGTGCTAAGGTGAATGTGGCAGCGCGGACAACAAACACTACGTGTTCCATTTTATTTTTCTTCACGTCTGAATACATATTCAACTACACACTGAAAATCTAATCATTTTAGAGAATGTTCTCAATAGTGAGATGACTGTTGTTTGAAGGTTTTTTTTATTTTGGTCCACTAGTTGTCCCCCTCCTTTGTGGTCACTCTCCATGTAGGTAATGACCACCATCATTTCTCCTTGTGATTTCACCACTACTTTGATTATATTCTTTTGGTTTCATACGGTGTTTCTTAAACAATCAATATACAGTCGTTTACCTTCGTGTTGTTATCATACAACCCATGATTTGACTACTAGTATTTGATTTTGTTATTCATTTCCAAATACATATTCAACTACACACCAAATACCTAATCATTTTAGAGAAGGTTCTTGATGGTTTGATGGTGGTTGTTTGAGGGTTTGTCTATTTTGGTACACTGGCTATCGCCCTCCTTTGCAGTCATTGACCGTGAAGGTAGAAAACACCTTCATCATTTCTCCTTGTGATTTCAGTATTGCTATCATTCCAATCTTTTGGTTTAATACAGTGTTGTGTATGCAATCATTATATAGTCATTTACCTTCATGTTTGTCTCATACAACCTGTGATTTGAGTATTTTTTAGGGTGCTCTATCAATAGTAAAGGGTTTCATCATATGGGTATTTCAAATGTTTTGAATCCTATGGCTTTGTCTCCATAATAATTTTATGGTTGGATTCTTCCTAGTTTTGACCAAGACAAGCTATGAGACATGGAGTTCTCTCTGTACAGTAGAATATACTATTTTTTAATATTATTTCATTAAATATTTACAATTATTTTCCTATGTTTTTATATAATATATTGATGGTTTCATTTTATATAATCTATCAATGGTTTCATTTAATATAATATATTGAGGGGTTTCAATTATATTGAGGGTTTGGTGTTGAAATATTCACTGTTCCCATTATATTAAGGGTTTTCAATTCCTTTTTGAAGGTATTGGTTTTATTCTATGCAATCATTTTTCAGTGGCATATATATATAATTACAGAATCATTAGAAAATCCATCATATTTAAAATTTATATCATCGAATACAATAGCTTCTACCCATTTAATCAAATTCAAACTCGACAACCAAATTTAATTATGCATATCATACCATCAAATATAATAACTTCTATGCATTTGTTCAAATTCAAGCTCAACAACCAAATTCAATGCATTCCTTTTTCAAATTTCAATCAATTATAAGAGGAACATTATGTGGCATATACAATGTTAACATTTTAGGTTGCTACTTTACATTTCAACATTTTACAATTATATACATCTCATATTCAAAGTCTGTAGGGAATTATAGTCTAATTTGTTTGTTGAAATTTGCTACATCTTTTCAAGTTGTTTTCTTAATGGGCAACTTCATTTAATTGATTAAATCACGTCTGTGAATGTATATGTATATATATATATATATATATATATATATATGACCTCAACTACTACAACACCTTTCGGTCTAAAACATGGATTCAATTCAAGACAATAACTCTCTCTCAATTAGTTAGATCATAAACTTACTTAAGATAATAATATACAAAAAAGATGATAGTATTAGTATTCCAAAACATATTTATTCCCTTCCAATATAAACCTAAGTTAACTAACTATGCAAGGAAGTTATTGTATTTCTTACCCTAAAATCAATTTTGAAACATTAGAATCATATATTCCTACACCAATATTTCCCTAGCAAACACCAATTTAATAAATCATATATGCTTCCTGCCAACTTGAATTGGTTTATCCAAAATAACAAATGCATTAGTTGCACATAGAATAAGAGACCTACATAGGATCTGCCCTATTATTATAATCAACTAATTTACACACATCAAACAAATAAATTACCATCATGAATAATTAAATCCCTTCGAGCATTTCATAAAAAAAGTTGTAAAAGATTTAACAATGTTTTCTATTATTAAACTAAATAGATTAAAAGAGTCTAAACCTACTTTTCAACACTACACCCTCTATAATCCATGAGCAAGTTTTTTTCTAATGGCTATCTCCCTAGCAAGACATTCATTAATTTTGTTCTATAACTCTGATTTGAAACTAAACAGATAACATACTTACATTAAGGGAAGGAAACCACATAATTTAGTAAGAGAGATAACCTTATTCTAAGATGTTAATTAACACAATTCCAAAGTGGAAAGCTTAAGTAAGAATATTCTAAATGCCTATGACAACAATCTTTATAAAGTTTCTATTACATCAATACACAATTCCAAGCAATTCTGTTCTTCCATAATAGTTACAAGGGTACTATCCAAGCATGCCAAGTAATTTGAACATAGGACAAACCTTTGCAAGGTGAAGCTTCTTCATATGAACATTGCACAATTACACTAACCATTAAGCCATAACATAGTTCAAGCGATCTAATAGAGTATTAAGACTTTATCCCTATTTATTCTCTAACAACAACACTATACAATTTTAATAAAATTGCAATAAAAATTACATATACTATTATATTCAAAAACTATAATTCCATCTAATATAATAACTCAATCACTCTAATATATTATTTACTTATTAAAACAATATACCACAGGACTAAACAAAATTTATATATAATGAATATAACTAATCTTTAACTCAATGAATTTAATTTGTAATTCCACAATAATCTATTTTACCTAAGCTTGACAAAACAAATCAGCAAGACTTCAATTCAATTTAAAAGTAGTGACCCACTTGTATTGAAGGTACGCATCGGTTTGGCAATAAACTTCAAGGAAATTCAATACATCATTTTATCAAAAGATAGGAGTAAAATTTAAACTGTCATTTATCAAAAGCTTAAATTAAAATCCAAAATACTTATTTGGCATAATAAAAGAGGATGTTCTCTTTCCCGGGTTTCTATTACTTAGCTGATTCTAATATCAAAGAATATGATACAAGTGACCATAAATGTAATAATAAAATTGTAGAAGCATACGGAATTCATCATATGATTAGACATTTCAAAACTTAGCAATCAGAGGTGGCTTACTAACCTTATCAGCCAGCTATGGAGGCATTTAAACTAGAACTAAATACTAAAACAAGGACCAAATCTCTATGCGTAAGCAAGGTTAGCGATTAATGAAGTAGATTTCTAAAAAGAGATTCCTAAAACATACTTAAGATAAAATTGCTACTCCCACTGACCGTGAGCACCATTTACCGGGTACATCAGAGAGCTACGATAAAAATGTTTCTATTACAATAAGAATATATCATAGGCTTGCTTTCACATGGAAAAACATCCTCATTAGGCGATTAGGGATCAAGGAATACGCTGAGAGAACAAACAACAAGTTTGGAAATTTCAAAACAAACTCACAAAATCAATGCACCAACTTTCTATTAGATAGGAATGGTAATTTTCTAATAAGAGTTCAAAATTCCTAAGCTTAAAAAGGTGCATTACTAAGTGTTCAAGACTTGCTTTTTCCTATTTCTTCTAGCTGAGGTTTAACTCTTATGATGACATGAACGAATGTCTTACGGCCATTAAGAAATTTTTTGATTGCAGAGATGAAAAATTTGTAAAAGAAAGCTTCAGACGATCTAGCCGAAATCCTAGACATGATTGCATGGTAACTTTCTAGTGGAGGTGATTGCATGGTAACTTTCTAGTGGAGGTAGTGTTGGAGGGAATTGAATTCAAATGATGTTACAACACAAGTATGCAAAAATGAAGATACATTCACAAAGCACATGAACTTCTTGACAAAATGCCTCTAAGAGAAGTGGTTTCGTGCTACAGGATAAATACATTTCAACTTGCATCCACAGGGGGTTCAGGGAATATGCCGAAAGGAGTGACCAATGAGATCGGCACTTGTACCGAAAGAAGGTTCATGAAAACGCTGATAGGAACAGCCAACAAGTTTAGAAAGCTTCTCAATGTGAATGCTAATTGTTATGGCATGAGACAATTTCTACCACTAATAATACTATAATGCTAATAGGATATCGACTAAAACTTTTGCATGTTGAAAAGGCTTAAGGGACTTATAGATACCGTATAACTACACATATAGAAGACACATCAAGAGATATAGAAGAATACAAGCAAGTCAAAAGAAAACATCTAGGATCTACATATTAGTTTTTCCATAGGCCATGAATTGAAACTAACTCTTAACTACCAGCATAGACCTAGCTAAAGAAGGGATCTTGTGACTCTACAACAGACCATAGATCCAAATATAACCCGAACTCAACCCAATAACACAAAATGCATGCCATTAGCAGCAACTCCCACAACCAGCAACAGGAATGACTTCATATTAATTCTTAAAACGACAAAGCATACAAGTAAACCTAAAACAAGTAGAAATTTTTTGCTTACTATAAAACATCAAATTTCTGACAACACCCTGCTCAGAGCGAAATTCAAAGGCATAAATATGGAACCCATTTACATCCCTTAGACAACAAAGCCTACAACTAAACTTACTACAAGACACAAACTTTCTAACCCAACCTTTCCCATTCACTTACTGTAAAACACCAAATTTCCATCCATAGTTTTCTCTAAGCGACATTCATAGGCAAGCATACGACACCCATTAAAGCAACTTCTAGCGTAGCCTGATCCCACAATTACCAGAACCTACCCAAAGAGTTCAGAGCCTTCTATAAAAACCCACAATAGGTAATCAAAGGCACATCCAAGATCCACAAAAAACCATATTACAAACAACAACAGTATAACAACCCTTCCCGCACACATTAACATGCATTAGAACATAAATCCATAGAAAAAAATACAGGATTTTGGAGTACTAATCGGAAACAATGTTGGTAGGATTCATGGCCACTTGATTCTTTGTCGCATCTCCAATGAGGCACACAGTATCAGTAAACGCAACTTAGGAAGGCATAGTCCTATTTCCCTGCTCATTGGCCATGATCTCGACCCTATCATGCTGCCACACCCTGACACAAGAATACGTTGTACCTAGATCCATACCGATCTCAGGATCCTCACCTTTGCCTACCATTTTTGAAAACCTCGATCAAATCACAGAACAAAACAACCCTCTACCAAAAAGGGAGAAAATGTCTTGATACCTGATAATAAAAGCAGAGAATGGACTTCCAAGCCTATGTGATCACAAACCCAAGGCTCAAAAATAGTAGAGCTTCATGTTTAAAACCAATGAGTTTCGAATTAAAAATAGCTAATCTCATAAATTACTACAATCATGCATCAGCTACCTAGAATCTCCCCTCCCCTGAGAAACTTTAAAATTTCACTTAAAATAGAGATTTTCCCAAATCTGAAGATTCCCATTCAACAACTCACACAAATAAATTTATTACCCACTACTATCCTTAAAAAAACATGATATATTTATTACCCCTAGAAATCTTCAAATGCTTAAATATACATAAAGAAAGAAAAAGAATAATTATTTTAATCAATAATAAATTATACTTCAGCAATGTTCCACTTTTAACGACTACTCAAAAAACTATTAAATTTAATATATAGATAGCATTCTCATTATAATAATAGCTCATTAAAATATTATCAAGAGAAACACATCGATGTAACTTAGACAAAAACTTAACAATGCTCCACAACACGTGACGACTATCAACATGAAGTGAGGATCAAAGGGTCACATCATGACCCAAAATCACAACAGAAAGCTGAGACTGACCTAGGGGAATAACCCTCATGTTATCTCTATCAACTTTACCCATTGGTGCAAGGGCCCGCTCAGACCTACTAAGTTAGGTGGAGTCAAGGCTTGGTACCTACAACTTGCAAAATAACAATAGATTGTATACGAGTATATGCAAATACATCAACCACACAGAGTCAGGGAATTGTAGTGTAGTATGGTACTCGAACGAGTAATACTACACCGTCCTGGATCACAAGCATAACAATCAACACAAACATCTTTAACTGGCAAAGTGCAATATAAAACTGCCAACTATCTCAAGACAAAATGAGGGGTATTACAAAACACCTCCAAAGGTTGTATGAGACAAACATGAAGGTAAATGACTATATAATTTGCATATACAACACCGTATGAAACCAAAAGATTAGAATGAAAGTAGTACTAAAATCACAAGGAGAAATGATATATGTTTCAAATAGAAAATTGATCAATCATGTCTGTTAATGTAGGAGATACATACTGTATATAGATATATGTTTCTATGTAGCAATATTTGCATAAAATAAATCCTTTGTATATAAGATTTTTTAGCATATTAGAGTACTGCTTGTCAAATAATACAAAAATGGAATGCTAAAGATTGACCATGCCAGACTTTGACTATGGCTTCCAGTGGATAAATGCCTAAAGGCCTTGAGCCACTTCACTTGCTCTCTCAATGTGTGTAGGAGAGAGCAAGTTAGCATAATTACTTAGATAAAAATTAAATGTTTCTAGAATGTTTCTGAGTATTCCTTCCTAGAATAGTTATAGAGCTTGTGTTCTCACATAATTTTGTTTGACAGCCTCAACTTCAAACACACCTCCAATCATACCTTCATCTGTATACTCATCAAAATCAGAGATTGCCCTAGTTACAGTGTCTTTCATTTCTTTTTTCATGAACTTGGTGGCTAGGTTATTTCTGTGACTTTTGTTGCCTAGGATTTGAGTAGCCATGGAGAAGAATTCTTGATAGATCATGTAGTCGTAGATATGGCCTCCATGGAAGTGTTGCATTCCTACAACTTGCTAGATTGCAGTGACTAGTTAGTCTGAACTAACATTGAACAACTACTTGATTTGGGTCTTGTGATCTTCTTGCAGGCAACCACATCCACTCTCCACCTCCATTGCTTTTTTTGTTTGGAGAGTTCAGCCTGTCCAAGGGATTTTAAATGTGGGATAGGTACTTTGTTCATTAAATGTTTATAGGATGATTTTCTTAGATTAGAATATCTAGAAAATCTAGTGTAATTAGATATTATGTACTTCAAATATTTGAATGTTTGAAAAATCTTAAGACACATTCTCTAATGTAAGCAGAGTTAGTAATGAAGGACCTTATTTTTCAAGAATCCTTTCCAATCTTGACACTTATATGTACCTAAATGTAATATTAAATCTTATAAAATATGAAAAGTTTTGAACAACTATTATCAGAGAGGACAGTAAAATGTCAAGTCCATAATATGAAAAGTTTTGGAGAGCTAATATTAGAGAAGATAGTGAAATGTGAATTCCATAATTTGGAGAGTATGAGAATATATATTTTGAAATTCAAATCTTTATCTTGGACAATGTGGTCTTTGAGAATCTTAGTGCACTCAACCTATATAGAAATCTACACTAAAAATCAAAAACCTATATAGACATCTACACTAAGGCTTTCAGTCACAATAGTTGAGAAAGAAGTATAAATATATTACAGCACACACACACATATGTATAATGTATTTTTCAAAATATATATAATGCAGTATATATACCTATACTAAAATACAAACCTACATATTTTTGGTTGCACTAAATTAACCACTAGTAATATTAATATATTTCTGTATTGGGTTAAGTATCTATAGAGGGGTTGAAGCTATATATATATACACACTCAAACCCTTAATATATATTTAAACACATAGAGAAATGTAAACCATATATTAATATTACTCTTTATTAATATGTTGAAAAATAGAATATATAGGTTTACTTTTACTACAGATGTGTATAGTGCAGTAAATATATATTCAAGGTTCATAAAATATAAATATATATCTTGAAACCCTTGGTTTATATTTGAAACACACACACACACACACATATACAAAATCTTGGTATATATTTAACCCCATACAGAACATGAGGCCAAGTTATAAATGTCATATAAACAAATTTAACATTAATATTAACAAATACATTTACTTCATATTAACAAATACAAGTTATAGATTTAACATTAATATTAGCACACACACACACACGAAAAAAAACAAAACCTTGGTATATATTTAACCCCATACAGAACATGAGACTGAGTTATAAATGGCATATGAATGGATTTAACATTAATATGAATAGATACATTTACTTCATATTAACACATTTAATATTAACAGATACAAGTTATAGATTTAACATTAATATTAATAGATACATTTACTTCATATTAATAGATTTAATATCAACAAATACAAGTTATAGATTTAACATTAATATTAATAGTTACATTTACTTCATATTAACATATACAAGTTATAGATGGCATATGAACATATATTACATTTAATTCATATGAACAGATGTAACATTAATATAGATGACTACCTAGGCCTAACATGAATAGAAACATATGCATAAAGATGAAGGAAAAGACACAAAAAATAAAGGAAACATAGCCAAACGCCATTTTGGGTTTGCGTAGGTATTGGAAATGGATAGGTACTTATTGTAAATGGAGTTGGTGCAAGTGGATGTGATAGCAAGTATGGGAGAATGTGATAGCAAGTACGGGGAATGTGATAGCAAGTATGGGAGAATGTGTGATTGATAGCCATTTGGGATTGGGGTGTTTTGTCTTTATGGTAACCTAGGTACAAATAAGTGTGCACCAAAGTATCTAAATGTGACCAGTTTGACTTTTGAGCCATGTCCAAATGGGTGGTTATTATAAACATTACCCATTGTAATGAAAACAATAAAGTCTATTTTTTATTTGGAACTTCTATGATTTGCATCAATTTGTCTTGTAAATGGAAGTAGAAGAACATGTGTGTAGTTATTTCTCTATGGTAAACTACACATAGAGTTGTGAACATGTATTGGTGCATTTGCAATTATTTATTAGGTTGGTATTTTACATGTATTGGTTCTTTTTAAAACTTTAATTGGGGGGTCAAGTTCACAATAACATAGTAGTTATTGGGGCATGGGCAGCAACTAGCCCCTTTCCCCTAGAGTCTATTATTTAGTAAGTGAAAGAAAGAGGATGTGATGGGTATATATTCGACTCTCAAGGACACATGAGTAAATATTTCTTAATTCATTTTTGATGAGCTTCCTCCATGCCACAACCAGCTTTAAATGGAGTGAAAAACATTGAAGATGTCATCCCATCCCCATACTAAAGTGGAGTAATTCATGAATGACAAAAAGGGTTTGGGAGCACTGCGAAATAAAGGCTTCTTGCTACAACTGAGTTTCACGATCCTAAGGAAGACCCAAACCAATCATCATCTAGGAAAAAATTGTCCTTAACAAATAAAGAAGGTGGTTAATGATTGGGTAAACAGTTAAGTTACAATCTAGAGCATTAATTTTTTTGAACATTAATACTCAAGGTTCTTGTGTAACAAATATTTATATTAATCATCACAAAAGGAACATCTTTGTTACTTTATGACATTATTCATATGTGTAATTGTACATTTAACTCATGCAATTACTTATAGGCAACAAATATCTATATAATGTTGTAGTGAATATATTTTTATTTATCTAACTAATATATGTTACATAAATATTATATCTTTTTGCAAGATGGATAAAATTTATTAGTGTGGAGGAGAAAAGTACATACACTTAAGACTTTTATTTACTCATTTTATGCCACTTTGCATAGTTGTCACTATTTCATGGACCTAGCATTTAATTGGTCTTTTTCAATGCACTTGCTAACCCTAAATTATAATCCAATAGTCATTTATGTCATATCACTATGTTTAGAGAATTTGTGACCCAGTTCTTAGAGTGTTACCTATTAGATTTAGGGAAGACAAGTGAGAGGGGGGCTGAATCAGTTGTCTAAAACTTTCTTCCAATTAAACACTTAAATCCACTTGGTAATTCAGCAATATAATAATAAATCAATCATGGAAACACAATGCATTAAATCAAGAGCAGAAACACATTAACACATGAGACACCAAGATTTTGATGTGGAAAACTTGGTTAAGGGAAAAACCACAGGGTGACTAACCCAAGAATGTATTCTCTGTTAGAAGAATAGAAAGAACAAAATGGCACATGCCAATTAGGACTCACTGCCCGAGCACACTACTCACAAGAGGCTCACTACCTACAAGAGACACACTGTCTATAGAAGAATAAATATTACATACTTGAACTAAAGAATATCATCTTCATCATGCTTGAGTCAGTTCCATTTAAGCCCAAAACCTCTGCTCTACCTTACGCTCTTCTCCTCGCTACCACACACTCATCTCTACACAACACCTTTGAAATGAATTTCCAATCCCTTATTTATACAAGACATCGACTTTGGAATAATCATCTAAGTTGGTAAACATCCATAAGAACATCCGTAGGATGTGTAACTCATCTAGTCGGCCAGACTTAGGAAGAACACCATCATCTAGAAGTAATCCTACAATTGCGAACTCAAACTCCAATGTGAACCACCAAAATGAACTAGAAACATTCCAAAGACCTCCACAAGCTTGCCTAAATCATCAAGAACATCCACACTACTTCTTCTTATTGAAATCCTTCTCTCCTTCATCTAGAACCTCAAGAACACAGTCTATCATCACTATCACAAAGAAATAGATTCTTGCGGACCTCTAGACCATGAATCAATCAAGTTGACACTTCTCAAGAACATTCTAAACACTCCACCAAATCCACATAACAGGATAATACATTTCTGGATCTCACTAGACCTATCTGTATCACTCTGTCACCTCTGAGCACTTGCTGGAACCAATTTTACTTGAGTGGCCACAACTTCTTCAGATCTTCATGTGGACCTTTGAAAACTTTACTGGAACACCTTAAGACACATATCTATAAATCCTTTGAACCGCATCCTCTGATACTCATCTTAACTGGGACTTTTACCTTACTGTCTTCACTGTTCTTCACTCTTCCTGATATGACCAATTTTGTCAATATCCTCAGCAAATAGTTCATCCAATCCTTATCATTAATGCAACAGGAGTATGTTGACATCAATAAAAACACTGGTTAGGCCCATACTTGCAACAATCTCTCCCTTTGTCATTGATGGCAACATATGATGTGAAAAACCATCAAGACAAGAACTTTCCTTTACTGACACAACTCCCCCTATCACCAATGACCATTCACATGTCTTCTCTTCCTTTACTGCTTCCCCTTTGATCAGCAACCACTTGTTTTTCACATGTCTTCTCTCCCCCTTTGACATCAATGGCAAAGGGCACATACTTGCAACTCTTAACACTTCAGGATCATACCAGCTACTCCCCCTAAGTAGTAGATCCCCATCATCAATCTGGATCACAAGATATGACTATGAGATCCACTAGACTGATGCACATCAATGCATCTTAATTCAGAACCGGAGGGGCAATAACACCTAACTTCTCCCTGAGATATTCAAAAGAATCCTTAGGAAGAGGTTTAGTAAAAATATCTGCAATCTACTCCTTGGAAGGTACAAACTCCAATCTGACTTCATTCTTGTTCACTTTCTCTCTCAAAAAGTGAAACTTGATTGATATTTGTTTAGTTTTTGAATGCAACACTAGATTCTTTGAGATGTTAATTGCACTTGAATTATCACAGACGATTGTGATAGGTTCATCATACTCCACTTTGACGTCTCTTAGCATCTGCTTCATCCACAAAACTTGAGTACAACTACCTATTGCTGCAATATATTCTACTTTAGCTATGGACAGAGATATTGCCTCTTATTTCTTGCTTAGCCAAGCAACCAGTCTCTTCCCTAAAAAGAATGCTCCACCACTGGTACTCTTCTGGTCATCCACATCTCCTGCCCAATCCGCATCTGTATATGCATGAAGAGAGAAATCATGATCTCTAAGATACCACAGACCATACTCAACTGTCCCTTTTAGATATCTAAAAATCCTTTTGATTGCCATGACATGAGATTCTCTAGGATCTGCTTGGAATCTAGCAACAAGACCAACAACCTGCATAATGTTTGGTCTAGTTTGAGTAAGATAGAACAGTCCTCCAATCATTGACCTATATTTTTTCTAATCAGTCTTGGGTGAGTCATCATCTTTGCTTAATTTTCATCTGGCTACCATGGGAGTATTCATTGGCTTTGAGTCTTCCATTCCAAATTTCTTCAACAATTCTTTCGCATATTTGGTCTGAGAAATGAAGATTACTGTCTTTGTTTGAGTGATTTGCAGACCCAAGAAGAAATTCATTTCCCCAAGCATCGACATTTCAAACTCACTTTTCATTTGATTTGCAAAAGTTTTGCACATACTATATCTTCCTCCAAAAATGATATCATCAACAAACACTTCAACAATTAAGATGTTTTCATGATCAATTTTGAAATACAAATTACTGTCAGTAATACCTTTGTTGAAACCAATCTTTCATACCAGGCTCTTGGGGCTTGCTTGAGTCCATACAATGCTTTCTTCAACTTGCAGACCATATCACCATGATTAGACAATTGAAATCCATCTAGTTGCTCAAAGTATACTTCTTCTTCCAAGTCACCATTCAAGAAGACAGACTTGACATCCATTTGATATACTTTGAAATCCTTGAAGGTAGCAAAAGTAAGAAATAATCTAACTGCTTCAATTCTTGCCACCAGAGTAAAAGTTTCTTCAAAATCAACTCCTTCTATTTGAGAGTAACCTTTGCAAACCAATCTAGCTTTATTTCTGATTACTTCACCAACTTCATTCAGTTTGTTTCGAAAGACCCATTTGGTTCCAATCACATTCTTGTTTCTAGGTCTGGGAACAAGATCCCAAGTGTGATTTTTCTCAATTTGCATTAGCTCTTCCTCCATTGCTTTAGTCCAGTTTTCATCATTGCAAGCTTCATTCACTACCTTAGGTTCAATCTTTGAAATCAGATAATACTCTTCTGAATCTTAAGCAATCATTCTTCTTGTTTGAACACCTTTGCTTTTATCACCTATGATCTAATCTTTAGAGTGGTTCAGTCTTACATACCTAGGAACTTTGGGAGTTTCTTGCACTTTTGATTCTTGATCAGGCTCATTAAAATTCATCTCTTCTTCTTGATTTACTAGATTAGTTTGAATCTAAATTTTAGAAGGGACTTGGGCTCCTTGAATCAGAACACCATCCTGATCATCTTCATTGTATCCATAGAACCTTGAGGGTTTTTCAATTCCTTCATCAACCTTCACATTAGTACTCTCTATAATTTTTCTCAGTCTCTTGTTATCGGTATGGTTTCCCTTGAGTGGAGTAACCCAAGAATATTCCTTCATCACTTCTAACATCAAACTTGCCTAGATCTTCATCTCTTTTAATGTAACATTTACCACCAAAAACTCTAAAATACCTCACAGTAGGAGTGATGCCAAACCAAAGTTCATAAGGAGTTTGGTGCAGGAGCACCAAGGGGCTTGGAGTGAGCCCATGTGTATATTCTTTCACATTTTTGGTGTGATGGTTTTTTGATTTTTAGTTAGGAAGGCATGGGACTGATGCAAGTGTAGGGTCATTTGATAGCATGTCAATTAATTTATGCTTATTCAATATTGGAACCGTTGGAGTGAGAGAGCTCATCAGCGAAGCTTTTTGAAGTTATATCAATAGTGGTGTCCCACTGATAAAAAGGTATATTGGTGTGAGAAGACTATCAGAGAGATAAAATTGTGTTGAGCTGACCATAAGGATCTCACCGATTGAGTTGTATCAGCATGACAATCAATACGTCTCACCGATGGAGGAGTTTAGGTTGAGCCTTTCGGCATGAGATGGAGGATCGGAAGACAAGCCCAAAGTCAGAGCGATGGAGAGAGTCTCACCGAAGAGAAAGACAAAGACAATACATATCAGTAGGAGTATTGAGATCGGTGAACAAAATGAAAGTTACACCAATAGGTTAAGTCTGGCCGATGATTCTATCCGTCGAGGAGAGTTGGTGCATCAAAGGAGAGGTGAAAGGTTTCACTGATGTCAAAGGTCACACCAACGAAGGCGAAGGGAAGTTTCCATCGGAGAGAGATGGTATATCAATAGCAGAAGTTTGGGGCTTGCTGATGCTGTTTGTCACACCGATAAGCGAAAGTAACACTAAGCAAGGTTACGTTGGACTCATCGACAGGAAGCTCAGATATCGGGGGAACAAAATGTGACGATGCTGATAGGCATTGTCTTGCTGATGACTGGTAGCAAAGCCGTGATGGTGAAGATAGGGTTAAGTAACTGATCAGTGAGAAAAGTGAGATCGAAGTGAAGTTCCTGGAGGATGCTGATAGGCATTGTTTCACCGATGACAATCAACAAAGAAAACCACAATAAGGAGACTGACGATTATTTGAAACAGGGATCAGGTTATCACCCTAACTGTATGCCAATGTGTTAGGCAGATGGAATAGCCAGGAGCAACACTAATCCAGGAAACCCTAACCATCTGATAACAGAAAAAGGATGAAGAGTATAAGAATTAGTTCTTGGCTTTGTAAATGGGTTAGAATGTTGGATAAAGATTGAAGAACATACATTGAATGTAATAGAGAAATTTCTGATAATAGAAACATTGACAGTTTGAATCCATTTGTATATTGTCTGTAGAGTACTTGTATAATCTATTTTGCAGTAGAGTAGACAGTTTAATTTCTATTCTTTTGTTTCTGTTTGTACAAGATGTCTTCGTCTTGATGCCCCTACATTTTCCTTGTACAGTCATGGAGGGCCATCAAGTAGAGACCTTGTTTTTTTAATTTCTGTTTGTGTTAGTGATTGGATTTTCAATGAGAGGCCATGTGAACTTGTCCTAGGCAAGCTGTGCTATAGCCCGGCTAGGTATGCAAGTTACAGTCTAAGAAGATAGGGGTGAAAAATAGAGTAGAAAGAGTTGAGCACCAAGCAATCAGAACCCTGGACCCAGAGAGGAGAGCTGATAATGGGCTCAAGAAGGCTATAAGCCTTAGAGATTAGGAATCTTGGAAGTAGTGAGGATAAAGAAGAATACCTCACACCAAGAAAGCATTGTCTGCATTGGAAACAATAGGCAAATAGGTCTTTCATCTAATAGACTGTTTAAGTTGAATTAGGCACTTTGGGTAGAAAATGTCTTTAAGCACTTGAATTGGTAGGGAGACTTGGGTATGATTTAGGTCTTGAAGTGTTAGTTCAAGATAGGTTTTCTAAGCCCATAGGCCTCCCCATCAAATTGGTATCAGAGCCAAGTTAAAGATTTGGGCTATTCCTAGGTTGGTATAGAAGAAGTTGTATGTCATCACCGAGTTCAAGTGAGTCTGTAGGTTTAGCCAGAGAGATGGTGACTAATGCAGAGTCGGCAAAGAAGGTTGAAGATCAAGAATAGGGGAATAGGCTCCTACAGAAAAAATTGGCAGAAATGGAAAGTAAACTAGGTGTAATGATGGAGAAGACTGAAGAAGTCAGGCAGAAAGTAAACAAGGAAAAAGGTGTGTCTATAGAAGATGAAGAACCCACACCTGATCCTAAGATGGAAGAAGAACCTTTCTTGAAGGCCTTGAAAGCCATGAGTGGTAAAACATTGGAAGGAGTTCCTTTTTTTAGTGGAAAGATGGAACCTGATTTGGTCATAGAATGGATAGAAGGTATAGAGAATCACTTTGAATGTGATGGAGTGACTGAAGCACAAAAGGTGAAGGTGGCTAAATCAAGACTCAAAGGATCTGCCTTGACATGGTGGAAATTCATTCAAACTGAAAGAGAAAAAGAAGGAAAGAAACCTATAGCTACTTGGAAGGGTATGGTGGCTAAAATCAAAGAAGTATACATGCCTGGAGATTATGAAGTCCAGTTGTACAAGAAACAGCAAAATTTGAGACAAAGAGAATTAGATGATAGTGCATACACTGAGGAGTTTCAAAAACTATGCCTGAGGTCTAAGGTGATGGAAGATGAAAGTGTAAAAGTGGCAAGATATCTCAATGGTTTGAGGTGGAGTATTCAAGAGGAAATTAGCTTATTTAGCCCTACAACAGTGCATCAAAGCTACAGCTAGCACTCAAGGTAGAGGAGAAGAGTAAGAAGAAGCAAGAGACAAACAGCAGATCAAGAGGAAGAGGTAGAGACAGCAGAGGAAGAGGACATTATGGTGGTAGGAATACTGATTAAAGACCCCAAGGAGAATCCAAACTCACAGAGCAAAGTGGGGAGACTAGTAGTAGAGGAAACTACAGAGGAAGGGGATCTAACAGAGGAAGATCAGGGGGATTAGGTAGAGGATCCTACTTTACCACTATGAAATGCTACAATTGTGGTCAATTAGGCCATCCAGCATATAGGTGTCCTGATAAAGGCACATCTTCTTCTCAAGGAGTTGATAAAAGAAATCATTATGTACATGATGATGCTTCAAGCAGCAAATCACCTAAAGTCAGTCTAGCCTCAGAAGTGGGAGAGAACATCATTGTAAGGAGAACCTTGATCAAAGAACCAGTGAAAGCTGAACCAAGCCAAAGTAGAGCATTATTCAGAATCAGATGCAAGATTATGAATAAGGTATGTCAAGTAATTATAGACTTAGGGTCTACTGATAACATAGTATCAGATGAAGTAGTTAGAAAATTAAATTTACAAAGAATACCTCATTCAAATCCATATAGAGTCACATGGTTAAATAAAGGTCAGCATGTGATAGTCAATGAGCAAGCTTGGGTAGAGTTTGGTATAGGTGGATACAAAGACAAGGTACTCTATGATATCCTACCTATGGATGCATGTCATCTATTATTGGGCATACCATAGCAGTATGACCGAAAGGCCATACATGATGGTGAGAAGAACACATATTCTTTTCAAAAAGATGGTGTTACCTATAAAATTCAGTGATTGGAAGATGAAGAAGAAAATAAGACAAAAAGTCCTAGTGTCTTAATCGTGAGTGGTAAAGAGTTTTTGAATACTCTTAAGGAGGATGGTATTGGCTATGCTATCATACTAAAGCCTAAGGAGGAGCAAAAAGACAAAAAGGTAGTGATCCCAAAAGAGGTACAGACTATACTGGAACAGTATAAGGACATAATTAGTGATGGAACACTAGCAACATTACCTCCATAAAGAACTATTAGTCATCACATAGATCTGATTCCAGGAGCATCTTTGCCTAACAAAGCTCCTTACAAGATGACTCCAGATCAACATAAGCAGATAGCCAGACAAGTGCAAGAGTTACTTGACCAAGGATTGATTAGGAAAAGCATAAGTCCTTGTGCAGTGCCTATAGTGTTGGCACCAAAGAAAGGAAGAACATGGAGACTATGCACAGACTCTAGAGCTATGAATAAGATCACCATAAGGTACAGATTTCCAATTCCCAGAATTGAAGATCTTATGGACTGTTTAGGAGGAGCTAAGTATTTCATCAAGATAGACCTAAAAAGTGGTTATCACCAGATCAGAATCAAGGAAGGTGATGAGTGGAAAACAACCTTCAAGACCACAGAAGGACTGTATGAATGGCTTGTTATGCCATTTGGTTTATCAAATTCTCCTAGCACATTCATGAGGCTCATGAACGAAGTCCTCAAGGACTATATGGGTAAATTTGTAGTTGTTTATCTAGATGACATCTTGATTTTTAGTCAAACTAAACAAGAGCATCTTGAACATGTAAATACTATTTTGAAAAAGTTACATGATGAACAACTAACCATAAATTTGGAGAAGTGTGAATTCATGAAGCAGGAATTGGTATACCTTGGTTTTGTGTTGTCCAAAGGAAAATTGAAGATGGACAAGTCAAAGGTAGAAGCCATATTGAACTAGCCTACTCCCAGAGCAGGAACTGAGGTGAGAAGTTTTCATGGCTTAGCTCAGTTTTATAGAAATTTCATATGAAATTTTAGTGCTATTTGTGCACCCATGCTTGGTACAATCAAAGGTAGCATGAAAATAAAGTTTCAGTGGACACAAGCAGCTAATAACAATTTTGAACTGTTGAAGAAAGAAGTAGCCACACAACCAGTGTTAGTACTGCCTAGTTTTGAGTTGTTTACTTTAGAATGTGATGCTAGCAATATTGCAGTAGGTGCAGTACTCAGCCAAGAGAATAGACCAGTAGCCTTTTTCAGTGAGAGGCTAAATGAAGCAAAGAGTAGATACTCTTCATATGACTTGGAGCTCTATGCTCTAGTCCAAGCACTTAGAAAATGGAGACATTATCTCCTACCTAAGGAATTTTTTGTGTATACAGATAATCAAGCTTTGAGTTTTCTGAACTCACAAGATAAGTTGAGCCATAGACATGTTAAGTGGATGGAGTATTTACAGTCCTACACAATCACCATTAAACATAAGAAGGGACAGCTCAACAAAGTAGCAGATGCTTTAAGCAGGAGGCTGCTCACAGTACAAGAAGTGCAATTAAGAAGTATAGGGATGGAGGAGTTCAGAATCCTTTATAAAGAGGATGAAGATTTTGCTGAAGCATACAAAGTTTGTCAAGATTTTGAAAATCACTTTCATAGTGAATTTGTAGATTACACATTGCAACATGGATTGCTATTCAAAGGTGGACAATTATGTGTACCAAAAGGATCCATGAGAGAAAATCTTATACAGGAGAAGCATAATGGTAGTTTGAGTGGACATTTTAGTCAGAATAAAACATTGGAGTTAGTCCAGAGGTTCTACTATTAGCCAAAGATGCACAGAGATGTCAGAAAGTATGTGGAATAGTGTATCATCTATCAGAAGGCCAAGGGAACTTCTTCAATTGCTGGACTATATCAACCATTACCCATTCCTTCCAGACCATGGGATTGTGTACGTATGGATTTTGTAGTTGGTCTACCAAAGACTAAGACTGGTTTTGATAGTATTTTTGTAGTTGTTGATAGATTCAACAAGATGAGTCATTTCATTCCCTGTAAGGTGACTCATGATGCCAGTCATATAGCTCAATTATTTTTCAAAGATGTCATAAGGATTTATGGACTACCAACAAGCATCGTGTCTGATAGAGATGCTAAGTTAATGGGACATTTCTGGAAAACTTTATGGCAGATGTTAGGAACAAATCTGTCTTTTGGATCAGCATATCATCCACAGATAGATGGTCAAACAGAAGTGGTGAACAGGACATTGGGTAACCTGTTAAGGTGTTTAGCAAAAGAATAGGGACAGAGTTGGGATCAAGTCATTCATCAGGCATAATTTGCCTATAATGATAGTGTGAATAGGACTACTGGCAAAAGTCCATTTGAGATAGTATATGGAATGCACCCTCGAGGTGTATGTGAACTTCGACATCTTGGAGACATGGAGTATAGAAGTGTTCATGTAGAGGATTTTGCACAGTCTATGAAGGAGATACATGAACAGGTACAGAAGACATTGGTGGACAATACCCAGAAAATCAAAGATAGGGTAGATGCACATAGGAAGGATGTTCAGTTTGAAGTTGGTGATTTAGTTATGGTTCATTTGAACAAAGCCAGATTGCAGAAAGGGATACCAACCAAATTGCAGATGAGACAGATTGGTCCTTGTAGAATTCTGAACAAGTATGGTAACAATGCCTATAGAATTGATTTGCCAGCAGACTTGGCAATTTCACCAGTGTTCAATGTTCAAGACCTGGTACATTATAAAGGTCCTCATCCAGCAGTAGGGGAATCTAGTTCAGAAGCTGCACAGACAATGAATGATGTGACCTTGCCACCAAAACTCAAACCACAGGCTGAGAGAATTCTGGATTCTCACGTGCAAAAATAGACTAGACATGGTGTATATATGGAGCATCTGATCAAGTGGAAACAGTTGCCTGAAGCAAAGGCTACCTGGGTTGCAGAATTCAAGTTCAAGAAATAGGGCATTGATTTTGCCTTGCTGTCACCAGAGGTGACTTGACTTCTTCTGTGCAGAGGGAGTATGGTGCAGGAGCATCAAGGGGCTTGGAGTGAGCCCATGTGTATATTCTTTCACATTTTTGGTGTGATGTTTTTTTGATTTTTAGTTAGGAAGGCGTGGGACTGATGCAAGTGTAGGGTCATTTGATAGCATGTCAATTAATTTATGCTTATTCAAAATTGGATCCATCGGAGTGAGAGAGCTCAATGACGAAGCTTTTTGAAGTTATATCGATAGCAGTGTCCCACTGACAAAAAGGTATATTAGTGTGAGAAGACTATCGGAGAGATAAAATTGTGTTGAACTGACCATAAGGATCTCACCGATCGAGTTGTGTCGGCGTGACAATCAATACGTCTCACTGATGGAGGAGTTTAGGTTGAGCCTTTCGGCATGAGATGGAGGATCGGAAGACAAGCCCAAAGTCAGAGCGATGGAGAGAGTCTCACCGAAGAGCAAGACAAAGACAATACATATCGGCAAAAGTATTGAGATCAGTGAACAAAATGAAAGTTACACCGATAGGTTAATTCTGGCTGATGATTCTATCCGTCGGGGAGAGTTGGCACATCAGAGGAGAGGTGAAAGGTTTCACCGATGTCGAAGGTCACACCAATAAAGGCAAAGGGAAGTTTCCATCGGAGAGAGATGGTATATCGGCAACAAAAGTTTGGAGCTTGCCGATGGTGTTTGTGACATTGATAAGTGAAAGTAACACTAAGCAAGGTTACGTTAGACTCATCGGTAGGAAGTTCAGATATCAGGGGAATGAAATGTGATGATGCCGATGATTGCCAGCAAAGCCGTGACGGTGAAGACAGGGTTAAGTAACTAATCAGTGAGAAAAGTGAGATCAGAGTGAAGTTCCTAAAGGATGCCGATAGGCATTGTTTCACTAATGACAGTCAACAAAGAAAACCATAGTAAGGAGACTGTCAGTTATTTGAAATAGGGATTGGGCTATCACCCTAACTGTATGCCAATGTGTTAGGCTGATGGAATGGCCAAGAGCAACACTAATGTAGGAAACCCTAACTGTCCGATAACAGAAAAAGGATGAAGAGTGTAAGAATTGGTTCTTGGCTTTGTAAATGGGTTGGAATGTTGGATAAAGATTGAAGAACATACATTGAATGTAATAGAGAAACTTCTGATAATAGAAACAATGACAGTTTGAATCCATTTGTATATTATCTGTAGAGTACTTGTATAATCCATTTTGTAGTAGAGTAGATAGTTTAATTTCTATTCTTTTGTATCTGTTTGTACAAGATGTCTCTATCTTGATGCCCCTGCATTTTCCTTGTATAGCCATGGAGGGCCATCAAGCAAAGACCTTGTTTTTTTGGTTTCTGTTTGTTTTAGTGATTGGATTGTCAATGAGAGGCCATGTGAACTTGTCCTAGGTGAGTTGTACTATAGCCCGGCTAGGTATGCAAGTTACAGTCTAAGAAAATAGGGGTGAAAAATAGAGTAGAAAGAGTTAAGCACCAAGCAATCAGAACCCTGGACCTCGAGAGGAGGGCTGATAACGGGCTCAAGAAGGCTATAAGCTTTGGAGATTAGGAATCTTGGAAGCAGTGAGGATAAAGAAGAATACCTCACACCAAGAAAGCATTGTCTGCATTGGAAACAATAGGCAAATAGGTCTTTCACCTCTGTAATAGACTGTTTAAGTTGAATTAGGCACTTTGGGTAGAAAATGTCTTTAAGCACTTGTATTGGTAGGGAGACTTGGGTATGATTTAGGTCTTGAAGTGTTAGTTCAAGATAGGTTTTCTAAGCCCATAGGCCTCCCCATCAGAGTCTTACCAGTATTGTTTCTGATTTGTACTCGATTGAGAGTATAGACTACAATGTTGATAGCTTCTCTCCAAAAGATCTGAGAAACATTTGCTTCCATCATCATGGTCCTAGATGCTTCCTGGATGGTCCGGTTCTTTCTTTCCACTACTCCATTTTTCTATGGAGTCCTAGGAGTAGACAATTGTCTTTTTATTCCATGTTTCTCATAGAATTTTATGAAATCACCGGATGTGAATTCTCCATCTCTATCAGACCTCAGACATTTTAATTTTAATCCGGTTTTATTCTCTACCATAGCCTTGAATATTTTGAATTTCTCAAGAGCTTCTGATTTCTCTTTCAGAAAAGTAACCCACATCATCTGGGAGTAGTCATCAATTAATAGCATGAAGTATCTATCACCTTGCACACTTTTGATTCTTGCCAAACCACGTAAATTAGTATGAACTAAATCCAATAATCTGGTAGAAGACCGTTCCTTGCTTTTGAATGAGACTTCGCTTTGTTTCCCCAACTGACATTCTTTGCACAAGCTATTTGTAGGTTTCACCAATTTTGGAAGATATCTTATAGCTTGAGTATTGCTTATCTTGATGATATTAAAAAAATTCACATGACACATCCTCCTATGCCATAACCAACTCTAATCAATTTGCACAAATAGACAACTTTTACTAGTACCAACTAAATGAAAGATGTTACCTTTTTTTGGGCGCCAGATGCAATCTCTGTTCTGAAACATTCAAAGATCTTGCATTTTCCATTCTTGAATATGAGATCATAGCCTTTGTCCATCAAGTGTCCAACATTGAGAAGATTGTGCTTCAATCCTTCAACATACAGTACATTACTAGTTTTGTTTTTTCAATCAAAGGAAATAGTTCCTCTACCTTTGATTCTACCAACAGAATTATCACCAAACTTTACCACTCCGCCTTCATACCTTTCCAAATCTATGAACTTATTTTTGTCACCTGTCATATGGTGAGAGCATCCACTGGCAATGACCCAATCATCCTTTTCTTTAACTTGGGCAGCCAAAGCTCTTTCTACAACTTTATGATTGACAGATTCAGAGGGCATTGGTTCTTCTTCCTTGATGGAAATAAACACCCAATCACTTCCAGATTTGTTTCTTGTCTCTGATTCATCATCTGTTACTCCTTCATTATCATCTTCTTCATGAACATAGTAACAATTCTTTTGAAACCTTGATCTATTAGGATTTGGCCTTGAAAATCTTTCCAAACATCTTGAGGCAAAATGACCAATCTTATTGCAGTTAAAACACTTAAAAGGTAATTTTCCTTCATACTTACCAGATCCTCTTGGTAGTCTTTTTGCAATAAGGGCTTCTAGTTGAGTAGTTTCTGCTTCTTCTTCTTCCAGGTCTTTTCTTATTTTTTTGATACCATGATAGTTTCCTTGAAGAGTTCTCTCTCAGATCAAACCTTTATTTACCTTTTACAAAGACATTAGCTTTGAATGCAGATTGAGTCTTTGAGGGATCATCTCCAAACTTGGTCAATTTAAATGCAACCAATTTACCAACCAATTGATCTCTTATGACAGCTATATGGGCTCTGAATTCTTCAATAGCAGCAACCTTGATTTTATAAGAAGCAGGAAGGGCTCTGAGAACTTTGCCAACAATCTCATCTTCATCCAAGACTCCACCAGCACACCTAATACCACAAACAAGTTCATTTACTCTTGGCATAAAAGTAGTGATATTTTCATATTCTCTCATCTTCAGATTTTTTAATTTTCCTTTCAGACTTTGTAGCCTTGCACATTTAACATACTTGTCTCCTTCATGTAGAGTTTCCAATTTTTTCCAAATCTCAAAGGCAGTTTATAGGTCAACAACATTTGAAAGCTCTGAATCAGACAAGGCACTTAGAAGAGCTTCTTTAGTCTGCAGATTATTTTCAGCATCTATGATTTCACTTGGGGATTTTGGGCCACCCTATGGAGGAGTGTACTTCATTGAAGCCATGTTCCAGTACTGCATTCCCATACATTGCAAGTGACATTTCATCCAACTTTTCCAGAGATTAAAATTGGTTCCTTCAAACATTGGACTATCCTTCTTGTAGGATAACATCCTGGATCTCCTCAAGCGGTTAAGCTCTTTTAAAGGAACTTAGCTCTGATACCAATTGTTAGATTTAGGGTAGACAACTAAGAGGGGGGTGAATCAGTTCTCTTAAACTTTCTTCCAATTAAACACTTAAATCCACTTGGTAATTCAGCAGCATAATAATAAATCAATCCTAGAAACACAATGCATTAAATCAAGAGCAGAAACACATTAACACATGAGACACCTAGAAACACATTAACACATTAAATCAAATGAGGCAAATGTTTTTTACCCTTTGATTTTGATGGAAGTTTGTCACTCTTCAAGCATCTTGTATCACTTGGCTGGTGTAAGTTCTAAGTTACCTTTGGCTTAGAAAGAAACTTGTTGAATGAATCTACATTTTGCTTCCTAGAGGCCAACATTGAAGGAGAGATATTGGAGAGTGCATAATAGAATAATGTTTAGGGGAAGAGTCCTTCCACAAAGAGGCCTCACAATTTGGCTGGGATTTGATAGCAAGGCATTCAACAACAATGTGCCTAGTATGATAACATCTCCCACACCTAAAAATTAAACCTTCATAATCCAAAGTTTGATTCCAAGTTTGTCTATTGGCTGTCAAGACAATTTATGCTGAATGATCCTTGGAAATGTCTAGTTCCACCAAAATCTTGGCATAGGTTGTGTGGATAAACATTCTTGAGTTGCCATCCATATACACAAAATTTCTCAAGGAGTTTCCAATTGCTACAAAACAAGATTTGAATCAATAGTGAAGGGGGAGATTTGGAAGATGAATCCAAATTAGCAAAATTGAAAAAGACTTGGATCAAATTTTGGATGCCAAGATTTTAGTTGTAGGAAATTTGTTTTCCATAACCACACATAATTGAGAATGGTATTTTTGTCTTTCTTGTAGTCAAAAACCACAATGAAAAAACCTCTTGTACTGGGATATATTTCTAAATTCCTTTACATAAGAGGAAGCCAAGATTTTAAAATCCAATCATGGAGATCTAGAAGACTAGGCCAAAGATGATTGCATCTACCAATTAAACCATTATCTAAAAAGAATTCATCATTTTTACATAGCACCTTTGTCAGAGTGGCATCAAAATCTAGAGATAGAGGTTTACTAGAGCACTGAATAATCCTTATATTACTTTTGTAATTCTTAGGTTTTTGCATAGAACCCAGAGGGGTGAAGGAACCTGGATTGATTGCCTCTAAAAATAAGGTTTTAATCTTTGTCGTCTTCTGCCCATAAGTCATTAAGTGAGCTATATAATTGTTGATTGCTCCCGTAAGGCACATGTCTTGTTCTCCCTTGACATTATGACACTCACGAGAGAATTTGTAATTATAAACAATGAGAGTATTTATATAATGTAAGGGACTAGTCCAATGATGCTTGAAACAAACTATATCAACCCATGAATAGACATACACTAGATCTCCTTCAGCATGGCTTGAAAGCAATTCTTGAACTGCAATATAGAGAACATCAATAAAAACCAAAACTAAACTAAAAATGTTTTTGTGTGATGTTGATTGCTCATTCACTTGGATGCTCCTGTATCACCTATTCAGGGCCATAAATTTTTTGACCCAACTTATGACCTCTATTTTTCCACAATGACATCTACTTGTAGGACTAGAGTTGTGAAAAGGCCCAATCAATCATGACAAAGGTACACTCTATTTGATGTTGATCCACCTAATGTTTTATGTGATTTTGTGCAAACACCAAATTGGCATTAGGGATTCAAGAAATTTCCTCATGCTTGGCTAGAGTACTATTAACTATTGTGACCTTAGAAGAAACTAGAATATAATTACCCCAGGAAGGTGGGGGAGTACTATAGAGGGCCTCATAAGGTGCCATCTTGGAAACACTATGAACACCACCTAGGAAGAGTCAACCACCTAGTGCATTATCTATTTTTCTTAGACACAAACTAGTGCAAGTAAGTCTCAAGGCATTAATTCCCAACCTTTGTTTGGCCATTAGATTGAGGATGATAAGTTGGACTCATGTTCAAGTTACTACCCTACAACTTAAACAATTCTTGCTAGAAATTCCTAGTAAAAGTAAGGTCACGACCACTCATAATAAAGTGAGGCATCGAGTAGAGTTTGAAGATGAAATCACGGAAATGTTGAGTAACCATAATAGTATTGAAGGGGGAGGAAATGCATAGAAATAGGAATATTTGGTCAAGCGACCAATAATACTAGAATCACCTATTTACCTCCCAACATTGGAAGACCCACAAAAAAATCCATAGGAATATAAATCTAGGCCTTAGCCTAAATATGAAATGGATACAAATATCCTAGGGCTTTGATAGTTTCCCCTTTATTGTATTGACACACATCACATTTGACTACACAATGCCATCTGAAATGAAATCTTGTTTCAATCTCTCATAGGTCTTCAAAATATTTAATCATTCTTGAGGACATCCTTGAATTTAAGCCCATCCTATGCAGGACCCTAATCTTTGAATTCAAAGATGTCCAAATATTGCTACTAAATGATATCAAAAAGCAAAGTAGGTCCAATTTTTAGAATTTCTTTCCCAACTCCTTGAGTAGTCTATGGTTAGTTTAGGAAATTTTGCTTCTACATGGCTTGCATTTTTTCTATCACCTTCTTGTGTTGATCTGTGTTGTTAAATATCTTGTTTTGACTTGGTACTACAAGGTTGCTTGATGGTACTTTTTAAGGACAATGTTGTTTAATTCTTCTAATCCATCTCCCTTATTTGTAAAAGGATCTTAATCCTGATGGAACCATTTCTCAAGATTTTTTACATTTATGTGGGTTATTCCCACACTTATCAATGGCATATGCTTGTTCCCTTAGAGCTAAATGACACTTAACAACATATTTTACTTACAAACCATATGTAGCTAACTAATACTTGATAATATTTAGTATAATGGGTTTCATAACATTGATAATATATAATATAATGGGTTCCACATGGTAACTACAAGCCACCTCAACTTTTAATCATACTGGAGGACATCCCTATTTTTGAGTCCATCCTATGCATGACCCTAATCTTTGAATTCATATATGGTTCCTTTAGTCAGATGGCACTTAACAACACATTATACTTACAAAGCATATGCAACCAACTAATACTCATTAATATATAGTATAATAAGGTTCATAACATTACATTCCCCTTTGAAAATATTTTTCCTTCATGATTGAATTGAGGAAACTTGGAGAGAATGTTGGCTAGTTCCCATGTGGCATTGTTAGGCTATAGACCCTTCCATTAACTAAAATTTCATCAATAGAATGATTATGAAGGTAATTGGTGTATTTTGTTGGGATAAGGTGCCATTAACCTTGTAAATCCCAATATTGTATTTATTCCATTTATTATATGCAATTTATAATTATGCATGAGGATATGTACTAGTTTCACTAGAAGGGGTAATTTGAGAGTAACCAGAGGTAATTACGAAGTGACTTTTACTATCGAAAAATGTAAAAAATCAAAGTAAATGAGGGTAGGCATGCTCCCTTGAGGAATATACTATTTGTAGCATGTATGACAACTATCATAATGTTTGGTAAGTGAATCTATGACAACTACAAGTTGTCATAACATTCTGTGATTCTATGACGGACATGATGGATATGTTAGATGTATATTTTCCATATTTAGCCCAAGGTTCCTATCTTGGAAAGATACTCTTTCGTTGAATCTATGATGGTTATAACATGTCATAAGATGTTGTAAGAGGCCAGATTTAGTCTTGGGCCCCCAACCTTTGCATGGTTGTTTTCAGACAAGTGTAAGATGCTTGTAAGATGATAATTAATGTTTACAGGTTGGAGAATCTTAGGATAGAGAAGGTGAATACCTATAATGGAGTGGAAAACATTTCTATAAGTATTTTCCATGTATTGTTTGCTAATATATAGATTTTAGGTACTCAAGTGCTGTTGGAATGCTGTCAGATTAAAGACTGGTGGAGAGAGTTGAAGTGTTGTTGTATTGTAAATAAATTTCAGATTGATACAAACATTGGGCCTCTTTCTTGTGTGGAGTTTTTTACCTGAAAGGGTTTCTCCACTTTAAATATTGTTTTATGTGTTCATATTTCTAATTTGGCATTTCTGTGAAGCATAGTTTTGTTTTTGTGTTACAACCTCCATTAATAACACACAGTTAAAGATCGCTGAAATTTATCTTGAATCAAATTTCCATTGAAGTAGTGTTGCTTTCTTTTCTAACATTTGGTATTAGAGTCTAGCCAACTTTGACTCTTGTGTGGTAGTGTGGAAGTTGTAGCTACAATGGGAGATTTGGTTGTGCTTGTATTACAGATCTTGTGTTGTTATCATGGCTACATCCACCATTGTATCAAACTCTCAATTGGACATTGAGAAGTTCAATGGAACGGGGTATGAGTTATGGAAGCTAAAAATGGAAGATTTGTTGGATGAAAGAAACCAATGGTTGGTTGTTCAATAAGAGAAGAACCCTCATGATGTCTCTCAAGATGAGTGGGATGGATTGGATAAGAAGGCATGGAGAACCATCTGGTTGTGTCTTTCAGACTCTGTGCTATTGAATGTCATAAAGAAGGAGACCGTACACAAGTTATGGAATCATTTGGTGAGATCTATCAAGCCAAGAGTACAGTAAATAAAATTTATTTAAAAAGAAATTGGTTTTCCATGAAAATGCGAGAAGGTGAATCAGTTACAGAGCATTTAAATTCTTTTAATTTGTTATTGAGTCATCTTGATTCAGTAGATGTTGAGGTTAGTGAGGAAGATAAATGTATCTTACTTCTTTGTTCTTTACCTAAGTCTTGGAAGACTGTTATCCTTGCTATCGCTACTAACCTTGTAGATTCAAAGTTGGATGCTCTTATCTTAGTGCTACTATCACATGAATTGAGGAAGAAGAGTTAGGATACTTCAGGAGAAGATTTCAGTGTCAAGGAAAGGTCTAAGGAAAGGGGACCGAAGGGAGATTAGAAAGGGGCTAAGGACAAGTCCAAGGGCTAGTCTAAGACTCCTAGTAAAAAGAACAGAGTTAAGTGTTGGAATTACGGTAAAAGGGGACATGTAAAGGGGTGCAGAAATCCCAAGAAATAGTGGGAGAGTGCTTCGAATAAGTCCTCAAATGTAGGTGAAGAAGTTTTACTTTCTGCATGTAATCTTGTTTCTAATGATCACTAGTTGGTTGACTCAAGATGCTCATTTCATATGACCCCGCATAAGGAATGGTTCTCCTCATATGAAGAATATGATGGAGGTAATATCTACCTTGGTGACAACTCTTCATATCTGATTGTCAGGAAAGGAAAGGTATTGTTCTATTTTAGTAATGGGAGAGCTAGAAATCTGATTTTAGTTTCAAAGTTGAATGACTTGGGAATGCATGTGACATTTGACAAGCATGGCTACAGATTGGTGAGATGGAACTTGGTGGTAGCGAAAGGGAAGAGATTCAGAAGCCTATTCAAGCTTGAAGCCACTATAGTTTATAATGCCTCTTATGTTTTTGAGGATTTTGAAAACACTTGTATGTTGTGGCATTGTAGATTGGGCCACACAAACAATAATGCATTAAAAACTATTAAGAATAAAGAATTGTTGGATAGTTTTTCTTGTTCTGATGAGCACTTTGATTTCTGTGAGCATTGTGTGTTTGATAAATAAAATAGAAAATTATTTCCTTCAGGAAGTAATAGAGAAAAAGAGAAATTACAAATTATTCATGTAGATGTGTTTGGGCCTATGGATAATGAATCTATTGGAAAATCTCATTATTTTATCAGCTTCATTAATGATATATCTAGATTTACATGGATTTATTTTATGAAACATAAATCTCAAGTTTTCACTAAGTTTAAGGAATCCAAAGTCTTAGTAGAGAACCAATCAGGTTTAAAGATAAAAATATTAAGATCTAACAATGGAGGGGAATATTGCTATAAGGAATTTGATGAGTTTTGTAAGCATGTAGGTATAATCAGACAAAAGACAACTCCATATACACCATAACAGAATGGTGTTGCAGAAAGGATGAACCAAACAATTATGGAAAGGGCTAGAAGTATGCTTAGTGTGTAATGTCCCCTTTCTAGTGGAAACACTTAAGCCCGTTCCTGCATTCGAAGTGATTCTCAAGGAGACATTAGAAACATTATAGATTAATAATTTTTGATGATAAGATCAAATAAGATCAATGATAGTATAATTATATCATCCCTTGTTGATAGATTATTCATTTCACAATTGTTACTTATTATTGATAACTTATTCTACAATACATTCCATAATTTCAACATTCATATTTCTTATTACTTTCCCTCATAGAACTAGGCTTTACATGTATAGGGTGTGGTAAAACCATCTCTTGACCCAGCCTATGGGAGACTTTGTCCCAGCCTACGGGCCTTCATAGAGATGGAATTACTCCGCCTCTCCCCAGAATACCTAACATTCCTTTAAGGATGAAGTAATAGAGAGATATAGAAGTAATAATCTAAGTTCATCTTCCCATATCATCTTCCTTCTATTCCTTAACCATGGATGGGGAAATTATATGTCTAGGGCGCGTTGAACCCTCTCCAATGCGATTGGGAATGGAATTACTCTGCCTCTCCCTAGCATCCTTGTCTAGGGCGCGTTAAACCCTCTCCAATCCATCGTGATGGAATTATCCCGCCTTTCCCTAACAAGACCCCTCTCCTATAGTTGGAAGAGATAGAAGGACGAGATGGATATGGTTTCTCTTTTAAGATTGTATATATTCTCATATGCCTTAATCATGCTTCTTGTTTAAGAATGTATTTCTAACCATATATTATTTAATGTTTACCTAATATATATTTCTATTTGTTATACAGTGGATTACCTATATATGATATTTATCTTATTGAGTATGGTCTAACACCATTCATTCAGATTATTATGACTTCACCATGCTGCCTATTTAAGAATGTATTTCCAATCATTTATTATTTATTGTTCACTTAATATATATATTTCTGTGGTTATACAGTGGACTTCCATTTTCTTACATATACGTTTATCTAACATTATCTAGAACCTATATTCATATTTCTATTATTAATTCCTGTTAACATTATATTTATACCATTTTCTATAGTAATACTTATTATTAATAATCATAACATATTCATATTCCAACTTACCTATTCGCTACCTCTTATGATAGTGATTTTTTTGCACCTTAACTCCTATCACTGGAGGTTCCGCCTTCTTCTCCGATCTGCTTTTTCTCTATTTCCGTCGATCGATGGTTTTGTGTGTTCTGCGATGCCCTTGCAATAGATAGGGTAACTTCTTTTATAGACTCGAAGGGTCTCAATACCAAGTGACGTGACTAGTAAATAACTTCGTTTTTCTTATAATAATGGTTTAGGGGTTCCGATCCTTCATAGGGATGCGTTTAGTATTTGAACGCCACTTGTATGATATGTAACATATATATTATCACCTGTATGTATTATGTATAATTATATATTATTTACTATATGTTTTTATTATTACAAACATTGAATCATATATTAATATATATATACTTGATAATAATGTTCATATATTCATAATTGAATTTTATATAATTTATAATAACAATATATGTATATTTGTTTATTATTTATCCTTGTATAATTTATAATGTTTTCTTTAACACATAATTCCAAATATGAACACAATTTATATATATACTACATTTGAAATATGTATAAATCATAATTGTATAGTGTAATTGCAGGAGATATGACAGTCCCCCCCACTCAAGATTGGTTGTCCTCAAGCAATTCAAGATTTGGTACATCAAGGATATCTTCTTTTTCTCAAGTAGCATCATCTATGGATAGTCCCTTCCACTTGATAAGATGCTCCATGATGATTCAGTTTCTCAATCTTCTTTCTCTGGTACTTATGATTTTTTTGGGTTCCAAAGTTAATTCTCCCTCATCATCGAGTGGAGGGAGGTCCTCACATGGAGTAACCTTTTGGCCAAGCACCTTTTTTAACCTGGATACATGGAAGACATTGTGGATTTTGCTATTCTCGGGGAGTTCTAGTTCATATGCAACTTCTCCAATCCTTCTTATTACTTTGTAGAGCCCATAAAACCGGGGCTTAAGCTTTTCGGCGCCATTGGATTTTAGGGAGGACTACTTGTAAGGTTGCAATCTTAAGAATACCATCTCTCCCTCTTCAAAAGTTCTTTCCACCCATTTCCGATCAGCATAAATCTTTTGTTGATTTTGTGCATGATGTAGATTGTCCCTAAGAGCCCTCATGATGTCTTCATGTTACTGAATAAAGTCTTTAGCTTTGGGACATTGACTTTCTCTTAAGATCATGTTTCCAAACGAAGGTGGATTATATCCATATAGAGCCTTAAAGGGACTCATCCCAATGGACATGTGGTATGTTGTGTTGTAGCAATATTCACCAAGGTGTAACCATTTGTTCCATGCCTTCTGGTGTCCGATGACATAGTTCCGTAAGTATCCTTCAATCCATTTATTAACAATTTTGGTTTGACAGTCCGTTTGTGGATGATAGCTTGTACTAGGGGTCAATTCTATTCTAGATAATCTAAATAACTCTTGCCAAAAAGTACTCATGAAATGGCTATCGCGATCACTAACTATGGTGTTAGGTAGTCCATGGAGTCTGAAGATTTCTCTAAAGAATGTGTCTGCAACTTGAGGGGCTTTATATTCAGAAGTGATAGCCATGAAATGAGCATACTTTGTGAGTCTATCCATGATCACATAGATACAATCTTTCCCTTGAGCTTTTGGTAGGCCGGTTATGAAGTCCATGGATATACTACTCCATTTTTGTTCTGGAATTGGTAAGGGTTGTAGTAACCCGACTAGATGGGTTTGTTCCACCTTATTCCTTTGACAAGTATCGCATTCTTGTACACATTTCAGCACATCCCCTTTTAGTCCTTTCCATGCAAACTGCTCTCTAATCTGTTTGTAGGTTTTGTAATAACCCTAGTGCCCGGCTAAAGGTTGATCATGAAATTCTTTAAGGATCCTTCCTTTTATCTTAGATCTTGCTGCCACATAGACCCTATTCTTGTAGAGTATAAGTTCATCTTGGATTTTGAATTCATCATTTGGTAAATTACCCTCAAGTATATTTATGGTGAGAGGATCTTTAGCATAATCACTTATGAGGATATTCTTCCAATTTGGTGAGACACTTGTCATGGCACATATGAAAGGTTTCTGAGATAACGCGTCAACTACCACATTATTTTTCCCTTTCATATAAGTGATGTCAAAGTTATAGGCTTGGAGTTTGCTTACCCACCTTTGCTGTCTATCATTAAGATCATGCTGCTTTAGAAAATGCTGCAAGCTGTTATGATTCATCCAGACTACAAATTTCCCGCATACCAGGTATTGCCAGAACTTGTTTAAAGCATGCATGATGGCCAACATTTCTTTATCATAAGTAGAATAAAGTTTCTCTGCGGTGGTTAGCTTATGGACCTCAAATGCTATGGGATGCTTATTTTGCATTAATACCACCCCAAGTCCTTCTCCTGAAGCATCACATTCCAATTCGAAAGGTAGAGAAAAGTCAGGTATGGCTAAAACTGGGCACGTGCTCATGACACATTTCAATTCCTCAAATGCTTTCTCGGTAGCCTCATTCCATTTGAACAATCCCTTCTTAGTGAGATCGGATAAGGCGGTAGAAATCTTTGAGAAGTTCTTCACAAATCTTCTATAATAGCTACACAAACCTAAGAATCCTCGCAATTGAGTCAAGGTTCTTGGTCTGGGCCATTCTTTAATGACTTTGATTTTCTCTTCATCCACTTTAACTCCTTCGGTGCTAATCTTGTGTCCTAAGTATAAGATCTCCTCCATTCCAAATTCACATTTGGATGCTTTAGCATATAGAGATTCTTGCTCTAGGATGGACAATACCTCATCTATATGTTTGAGATGTTCTTCCTATGTTTTGCTATAAATTAGAATGTCATCGAAGAAGATAAGCAAAAACTTCCTTAATTGTTTTCAGAATGTGTGGTTCATGCAAGATTGAAAAGTTGCTGGGGCATTGGTTAATCCAAAAGGAAGAACTAGGAAATCAAAGTGTCCATAATGACATCTAAATGCTATTTTTGGTACATCCTCTTCCCTCATGCGAATTTGATGATACCCTGATCTCAGGTCGATTTTGGAAAAGTATTTTACCCCATGGAGTTCATCCATTAATTCATCCAGTCTAGGTATAGGGTATCTGTTTTTGATGGTTTGTTTATTTAGTGCTCTATAATCTATGCACATTCTCATCGTTCCATCTTTTTTCTTCACTAGTACTATCGATGATGCAAATGGACTGGCACTAGGTTGAATGAGTCCCATTTCCAATAGTTCATTTATTGTTTTTTCTATTTCCTCTTTAAATTTTTGTGGATGGTGATAGGGAATTGTAATCATGGGTTTAGATCCTTTTTCCAACTCTATGATATGTTCAAATCCCCTTTTTGGAGGAAGGCCGGGTGGAATTTCATTAAACACTTTCTTGTGTTTTCTAAGAATGGGTTTTATATCTATGTGTATGTTTTGACCTTGTGGGGTGGATTTATCAACGATCATGCATTGGGCTGCCCACTCTCCCTACCCATGTCTAAAATTCCTTTCTATTCTTTTGCAAGAAATGACTTTTGGGGAGCCGTCAGGTAAACCTCGTAGTGTAACCTCTTCTCCTTCATGCTGAAAACAAATGAGTGAGTTAGGTAGGTCAAACTGGAAGCACCCTAGTGAATACAACCAAGGGGTGCCTAGAATTATATCATTGTCAAGCGGTACTACATAGAAGTCTTCCTTGATAGTATGCTTCCCTAGATTTATTTCAAGTTGGGGAGCGATCTTAGTGCATGAGACCATTTCTCCAGTGGCAGTAGTTGCTGAAAATCCTTTAAAGCCTTAGGTCTTAAATCTTCTTCTTTTTACTAATTTTTCATCAATGAAGTTGTGGGATGCCCCACTATCAATTAGAGCAATAACTCTTTGGCCCCTACTAGTGCTTTTGATGCGTAAGGGATGATGCTTGGAAGTTTGGGTAATGGTAGCTAAGGTCACATGTTCATCATCTTCTATTCTTACTTTTTTGGTGTTCCTTTCTTTGATTTCTTCATCAGAGATAACTTCAATCTTTTGAGCTCAGCATCTCTTATCACACTTATGCCCAGGTTCCCATTTATCTTTGCATCTAAAACATAAATTTTCCTTTTTGCAAATGTGCCCATGCCTCCAGGGTTCTTGACATTTGAAACATAGGTTCTTAATCTTAAGCTCTTCTTTGGAGGGTTTATGGTAATTACTCTTTTTGTGAAAGGGTCTGGTATGCTCATTTGTGTTTTTGATGTTTGACATTGATTTTTCCAATTTCAAGGCTTTTTCTATGGTGTCATCTAGGGTAGAAGGGTTTAGAGCACTTACCAATCCTTTTAGTGTATCTTTTAGTCCTTCTACAAATAGATAGGTTAGCCTATCCCCTTCAATTCCCATGACTCTAATTGAAATCTTTTGAAATTCATTTATATATTCGTCTACCGTTTCTTGTTGTTTCAATTGAGTTAATTTCTTAAAGTTCTCTTGAGGATGTTCCCTATCAAATCTTTTTATTAGTTTTTGTGAGAACTCTTCGTAAGGGTTAGGTCATAGTGCCCTTGTGTGTGAAGCCCATGGTGCCACCATTCGTAGGCTAGTCCTTCTAAATGTAAGATAGCAAATTGTAAAGCATCATCTTTGGTCATTGGACTAAGTTTAAAATAGTTATTTAGTTTTTGTAATCATGCACGTGTAGAGATTTTGTTTGATCTATCAAAGTTTGGTAAAGTTACTCTGTTTACCTTGTGTCGTACTTCTTTATTTGTATGTCTTTTACCTTTTCTAGCTGTTTCACTCTTCTTTGAATCACTAAAGTCACGAAAAGATACAACTTCCCTAACTTTGGGTTCTAAATTTGCATATGCTCTAGCAATATCTTCCGTGTTCATTGGGAGTGGTGTGGTTTCTTCTATTCTTGATGTTTCTTCCCTAGGAAGAAAGGATGGTCTTGGGATCCTTGAATTTGAGGTTGCATTATTGTTATCCGAGTGATTAGATCCCATTTCTTTCCCATTAGTTGAGGGGGTTTGATTCATGGTATTACCCACCTTTTGAAGGGCTTCTAAAAACATATGCGTTGTCTTTTCACCTTGGTCCATCATGGCCTTGGTGGTGGCTTCCATGAAGGCCCTCATTTCATTGTTCATTTGCTCTTCTAGATGTTGGCGGTTCCTTCTAGTGTATGTTTGCATAAGATTGTTTCACAGGATGGCAAGATGATGGCTCTAATACCAATTATAATGTCCCCTTTCTAATGGAAACACTTAAGCCTGTTCCTGCATTCGAAGTGATACTCAAGGAGACATTAGAAACATTATAGATTAACATTTTTTGATGATAAGATAAAATAAGATCAATGATAGTATAATTATATCATCCCTTGTTGACAGATTATTCATTTCACAATTGTTACTTATTATTGATAACTTATTCTACAATACATTCTGTAATTTCAACATTCATATTTCTTATTACTTTCCCTCATAGAACTAGGCTTTACATGTATAGGGCGCGCTAAAACCATCTCTTGACCCAGCCTATAGGAGACTTTGTCCCAGCCTACGGGCCTTCTTATGGACGGAATTACTCTGTCTCTCCCCACAATACCTAACATTCCTTTAAGGATGAAGTAATAGAGTGATATAGAAGTAATAATCTAAGTTCATCTTCCCATATCATCTTCCTTCTATTCCTTAACCATGGATGGGGAAATTATATGTCTAGGGTGCGTTGAACCCTCTCCAATGCGATTGGGAATGGAATTACTCTGCCTCTCCCTAGCATCCTTGTCTAGGGCACGTTAAACCCTCTCCAATCCATCGTGATGGAATTATCCCGCCTTTCCCTAACAAGACCCCTCTCCTATAGTTGGAAGAGATAGAAGGACAAAATGGATATGGTTTCTCTTTTAAGATTGTATATATTCACATATGCCTTAATCATGCTTCTTGTTTAAGAATGTATTTCTAACCATATATTATTCAATGTTTACCTAATATATGTTTCTATTTGTTGTACAGTGGATTACCTATATATGATATTTATCTTATTGAGTATGGTCTAACACCATTCATTCAGATTATTATGAATTCACCGTGCTGCCTATTTAAGAATGTATTTCCAATCATTTATTATTTATTGTTCACTTAATATATATATTTCTGTGGTTATACAGTGGACTTCCATTTTCTTACATATATGTTTATCTAACATTATCTAGAACCTATATTCAGATTTCTATTATTAATTCCTGTTAACATTATATTTATACCATTTTCTATAGTAATACTTATTATTAATAATCATAACATATTCATATTCCAACTTACCTATTTTCTACCTCTGATGATAGTGATTTTTTTGCACCTTAACTCCTGTCACTGGAGGTTCCACCTTCTTCTCCGATCTGCTTTTTCTCTATTTCTGTCGATTGGTGGTTTTGTATGTTCTTCGATGCCCTTGCAATAGGCAGGGTAACTTCTTTTATAGACCCGAAGGGTCTCAATACCAAGTGACGCGACCAGTAAATAACTTCGTTTTACTTATAATAATGGTTCAGGGGTTCTGTTCCTTCATAGGGATGTGTTTAGTATTTGAATGCCACTTGTATGATATGTAACATATATATATTATCACCGGTATGTATTATGTATAATTATATATTATTTACTATATGTGTTTATTATTACAAATATTAAATCATATATTAATATATATATATACTTGATAATAATGTTCATATATTCATAATTGAATTTTATATAATTTATAATAACAATATATGTATATTTGTTTATTATTTATCCTTGTATAATTTATAATGTTTTCTTTAACACATAATTCTAAATATGAATACAATATATATATATATATATATATATATATATATATATATATATATAATACATTTGAAATATGTGTAAATCATAATTGTAAAGTGTAATTGTAGGAGATATGACATAGTGATGCACAATTGGATAAATGGTTTTGGGCAGAGGCTGTGTGTACTACTTGCTACTTGATAAATAGATCTCCTTGTAAGGCTCTTGATTCGACACCTTATGAATTGTGGATAGGTAAGAAACCTTCTATTTCACATTTAAGGGTTTTTGGCTATGAGACTTTTGTTCATGTGCCTAAGGAAAAGCAATCTAAGTTGGATCCAAAGTTTGAAATGTCTACATTCATTAGATATGGTGATAATGTGAAAGGTTATAAGCTTTGGAATCCACTAACCTGCAAGATTATATTTTCTAGAGATGTTATTTTCAGGGAACTTAGAGCTATTTCTGAACCCGAGCAACCAAAAGAAAAAGAAGAAAAGGTAAAGTAGGTGCACTTTGATTTAGAGCAGCAAGATGCACCTCAAAAAGAATATAATGATGGATTGGGGGGCGAAGAAAAAGAAGAACATTCGAGTAGTTCTAATAAAGATGAATCTGTTAGTATAGAAGAAGTTGGTGCAGATGATCATGCAGAAGAACGAGTAGAGTCTCTTACTCCACCCTTGAGGAGATCCACAAGACAATGGAATCTAGTTGACACATATAGCCCACCAGATTTTTGTTGTGTATATGCTTTATTGAGTACTAGTGATGAACCTAGATCCTACAAGGAAGCTATTTCTACAGATGATAGTGAGTCTTGGTAGCTAGCCATGGATGAGGAGATGATGGTTTTACACTTTTGTAACACATGGGATCTTGTTTATTTTTCGAAAGGAACAAAGGCCATAAGTTGTAAGTGGGTCTTCAAGAAGAAGTTTGGAGTAGATGGGTCATTGGAAAAGTACAAGGCTAGACTAGTAGCCAAGGACTACTCCCAGAGAGAGGGAGTTGATTTTTGTGAGATATACTCTCCTATTGCTAAATTGACTTCTATTAGATTTATCTTATCCATTGTTGCAGCTTAAGATTGGGAAATTGAGCAAATGGACCATGTTAAGACTATGTTCTTGCATGGAGATCTTGAAGAAGAAATTTATATGCAACAACCTACAGGTTTTGCGGTAAAAGGAAAAGAACATTGGGTTTGCAGGTTAAAGAGATCTTTTTATGTTTTGAAATAGTCCCCCAAAATGTGGTATCAAAAGTTTGACTCATTTGTTTTGAAATTGTGTTTTGTTATAAGCGAGGAGGATCATTGTGTTTACATTCATTATATTGATGATTCTATATTGGTTATTGCTTTGTATGTTGATGACATGTTGTTTTTCAGTAATACTAAGGGTATGATCATTGAGATGAAAGCCCAACTTTTAGTGCATTTGAGATGAAGGATCTTGGCTCTGCAAGGTATATTTTGGGAATGGAGATCAGGAGGGATAGAGTTAACATAAAGCTTTGGTTATCACAAAGTAAGTATGTGAATACTATTTTGCAAAGGTTTAGTCTGTAGGATTATAACCCAGTTAGAGTTCCTTTACCAATTGGTACTTTTCTTTCATTAGATATGTGTATAAAGACTAAGGATGATCTTGAGGATATGTCTAATGTGCCATATGCTAGTGTTCTAGGGAGTTTGATGTATGCAATGGTTTGCACTAGATTAGATATTGCCCAAGCAGTGGGAGTTTTGAGAAGATTTATGTCAAACCATGGTAGAAAACATTAGAACTATGCAAAGAGGGTGTTTAAATATCTTGCAAGTACTCTTGATCATTGTTTAGTTTATTTTGGTACTGATAGTGCTGTTAAATCTTTGCACATATAGTGTTTCATTGATGTAGATTTGGCATGTGACTTGGATAGTTGAAGGTCCACTAGTTGCTATGTGTTTACTCTGTCTGGAGGTGCAGTGAGTTGGATGAGTAAGAAGCAACCCATAGTTGCTTTGTCCACCATAGAAGTAGAGTATATGGTTACTACTCATGTCTCTAAGCAGGTAATTTGGTTGAAAAGACTATGTATAGGTATTGGTTTTGATTGCAGGATCATTCAGATAGGTTGTGATAGCTAGAGTGCTATCTATTTGGCTAAGAATCCCCTATATCATGCTCAAACTAAGCATGTTGATGTTTAGTATCACTTTGTTCAAGAGTTGATTACAAATGGACAGATTGAGCCAAAGAAGATAGACACTCAGGATAATGTTACAGATTCATTGACCAAGCCTATGAGCACAAAGAAGTTCGTATGGTGCAGAGAGGCCATGCGCCTTATTTCTAGTGCCTGATTATTTTCATTTGATTTCCTATGGGTTGATTTACAATGTATAATGTCAAGTGGGAGAATGTTGGGATAAGGTTCCTTTAACCTTGTAAATCTCAATATTGTATTTATTCCATTTATTATATGTAATTTGTAATTATCCATGAGGAGATGTACTAGTTTCACTGGCAGGGGTAATTTTAGAGTAACCGAAGGTAATTATGGAGTGACTTTTACTATTGCCAAATATAAAAACTTAAAGTAAATGAGGGTAGGCATTTTCCCTTGAGGAATATACTATTTTTTCCATGTATAAGAGTTATTATAATGTTTGGTAAGTGAATCTATGACAGCTACAAGTTGTCATAAGATTCTGTGACTTTATGACGTATATGACGGATATGTTAGTTGTATATTTTCTATATTTAGCCCAAGGTCCATGTCTTGGAAATATACCCTTTTGTGGAATCTATGATGGTTATGATGCATCATAAGATGTTGTAAGAGGCCAGATTTAGTCTTGGGCCCGCAACCTTTGCATGGCAATTTTTGAACAAGTGTAAGATGCTTGTAATATGGTAATTAATGTTTACAGGTTGGAGAATCTTAGGAGAGAGAAGGTGAATGCCTAGAATGGAGTGGAAAACATTTCTATAAGTATATTTCATGTATTTGTTACTGATATAATGATTTTAGGTACTCAGGTGTTGCTGGAATGCTGTTAGATTAAAGACTGGTGGAGAGAGTTGAAGTCTTGTTGTAGTGTAAATAAATTTTAGATTAATGCAAACATTGGGGCTCTTTCCTGTGTGGAGTGTTTTACCCAAGAGGTTTTTCTCCATGTTAAACATTGTGTTATATGTTCATATTTCTCATTTTGCATTTCTGTGTTACAATGTCCATTAATAACACACAATTAAAGATTGCTGAAATTTATCTTGAATCAAATTTCCATTGAAGTAGTGTTGCTTTCATTTCTAACATATTTATGCAATATAACCTTAGGTTTTAAAAATATGAATCCCTAATTATCCAATGCTACTACCTTTTTTGGGTTTTAAGTAGCATTCCTAATCACTTTCTCAACAAGAGATATGGTTCCAAATGGTAAGTATGAACCGCCACAACTTTTAATCATGGTTGAGGACACACCTAATTTTAATCCCATCTTATGCATGACCCTAATCTTTGAATTTAAACCACTTGTTGAAATTAGGGTAGACAACTAAGATGGGGGGGAGTGAATCAGTTGTCACAAAAACTTTATCTTTTGCTTCATTTAATATTATTTACCACTTACTAATAGATTAATGATATAACTATGAAAGCATGAATCAACAACACATGAGAAGAAACACAATCAACACAAATAGCACCATGATTTTTACGTGGAAACCTGGTTAAGGGAAAAACCACAGTGGGAATTAACCCACAAGATTTATTTTTTGTTAAAAGAATAGAAAAATGGGAAGGCACTTACCTTCAAGCACATTGCCCAGAGCTCACTGCTCCAAGAGACTCACTGTCTACAAAAACATTCAAATGGTTAACATTGAAAGGTTGAACTCAGAAACAACATGTTCTCCATGCCATGGTTCAGTTCCATTGAAGCTCACAACACCTCTGCTCTGCCCCCAAACACTTCCTTCCTACCTCTATATCTTCACATACATGGGCACATTTACATGATTTCATCACACTTATTTATACATGACATTGACTTTGGAATGAACATCAAAGTCGGCCTTACAATCATCTATCTGGAACATTCTCCAAGATAGATGTTACAAGCAATTACAATCACAAGACTTGACTTAATACAAAATGCTACATGCAAACCACTACACTATTGGTCAAACATAGTTGGGACTCAAATCTTCCTTGAACAACACACCATGCTTCATTAAACTTCTCTTAGATCATCTGTAACATGCATGAAGCATCTGGTCAGCCAAGACTAGAAAGAATAGCAACACCCAAGGAGAAATCTTTGACTACGGACTCAATCCTCAATGTGGATGACCAATGCAATAGGTACATGATACAGAGACCTCTACAAGCATAATAAAATCAACAAGAACAACCACACTAGCTCAAATCACCAAAATCACTTGCATCTTCATACGAGAACTTAAGAACACTAACTGTCATGACTGTCACACTAGAAAGATTGCTTGCAAACCTCTAAACCATGAACCACTTGAGTTGAGGATACACACCAACATCCCAAACATACCTCTAGATTTGCAAACCATAATATTCCAATGCAGAGCAATCTAGACTAAATTTCTATCACTTTGTTACCTCTGAACAACCGTTTTGATGATGATGTTAATCACAAACAAACATAGAATAAAAGTACACAATACCTTTACTCATCTTGACAGATACGATGAATTCAGAGAATTCATGATCCCAAGTCTCTGGTGATCAGGTCTTAATCTTCTGACGTTACTCTGAGGTTGATGTGATTTGTTGTTTCCATTTTGGGGCCTTATGTTTGTTCATCAGCAGGATATCAGAATCTATAAAGATGCTGCACAGGAAGTTATTCTACACAAGATATGCTTCAAATAGTGTGTCTATCTCTAAATCTTTGCATGATATTTATCATTTTGACATGCTTTAACTGCAAATATGCTGGATATGTTCAGTTATCTACAGGATATCTGCATATTTGTATTATTTGCTTAAGATTGTCAATTATTTGCAATTATGATGATGAAATGCTCTGAAATTGAAATAAATTGAAAGAAATAATTCAAATTAATGTTGAACATTTAGTTATTGATCCACGTACACATTAGATACTATCATGAAGAGAAGAAATCAAACCATATGTTCACTAGGACATTCCACAGCTAGATATAGTTGATGCTAACTTCAAAGGAAAGGAATGACGACAACACATGCAAGGTGATATGCAGTCCAAGGGATGTAGAAAATCAAAGCATGTATCAAGAATTCATACACTGATTACTCAAGATTTATAATGGATTGTAATCAAAACAATCTTATCATTCATTAAGTATGCAAGAACATATATGTATACAACAACTTTGAAATAAGCCCTAAATGTTTCAGCAAACAGATTTCAATTAAGTTTCAAATAATCAAATTATCACATCCCTGCACCTTTTATAGAATAAGGGGAGGGAACAGTTACAGATGACCTACGGTCAAGATTTATCTATTAAGATCAATAGTCCAGATGAATAGCACATGCCTGCCAGTTGGCAACTACACAGCTGGCATAGAATATTCCAGCATCTTTGACCTAGTCCATCCTCCAACTAGCAAACAACATATTTGACAATATCCTCCTCAGCTCTGGTTCGAGTTACCTCTGCATGCAACTCTATAATTTTCAGCCACCTTGATCTTAGCCTCAAACAACTCCACCGTCCTGTAATAAACATACAAGAAATAAGCATCAGCTTCATTTAATAGCTAGCAGGAAGATAAAAATTACATTCAAATAGGCTGAATGTGCAAACACAGGTAATCAGGTTCTAAATCTATGAAAATTCGCATAATTAAATGTCCATAGGTGGTCAAGAGGGTCCGGGTGACTACCCTTGATGGGAAAACATGCTATCAGGCCCTAAAATGGCTTCAATATCTGATCAGGTCCAGGATCATTTGAGTGATTTTTGATAAAAATACCGAAAATATGATTTTTTGGTATTTTCTAAATTTTGGTAAATTGCAATTTCGGAGGCCTTCGGAGCGAAATTCTGGCTCAAGACTTTAACTTGGCATTAAGCCTAAGTGATTGGGCAACTCAAACTAGATAACTAGTTTATCTTTCCAATGAGTCCAAAAAGTTTAAGTTCTGATAAAATAGCTAGGAGTTATGACCCTGCCAAGGAGAAGATAAAAAATTTCCTAATTTTTTGAGTTTCTATGAATTTCTGCAAATAGTTTCACCTTCGAGTAGCTCTTTTTGCATTCCAAGGGTAATGTGAACCTTCATATGATATGCAAGCCTTACATTTTCAGTTATCGCATGCATAAGATCATGTATATGCAATACATTCTCTTTTGTTCACTAAATTCCATTGAACAAAACTATCGGGTCTGAGTATGCACATTAGTTAATATTAGGGATATTAACTAATATGACTCTCTTCATAGATAGGGATATGATGATGATATCATAATCATGGATGGGCTTCGTTAAAATCTAAAAGGCTGACATCATGGTCATACTGAAGGAAATCGAGATGTTAAGAAATATGACCTGATATTAAGGAACATCACCCTCTGAATTAGATGACAGATGTTAGGAATTAGATGACCTTCAGAGTTCAAGCTGATTGATGATGTCATCATCATATTAGGTCCTTCATGGAATGGGATAAGCTGACGTCATCATCATGTTAACGAAGATGAGTCATATTAATGAATGTGACCCCCTTTCGAAAGATCAGGATGACGTCACTGTCATGTTATTTAAAAGGGTGATCGTTGGATACATACCTACGTGAGGTAAAAAGGATGATGACGTCACCGTCAGGGTGATTTCCTGATTTCTTTGTTCATCAGGATTGGATGATCTCATCAGCATTTTGGCATTGGGGTGATATTCTGTGGCAGAGTGATATTTGAAATATCGGGTGATATTCGCAAGATCGGGTGATATTCAAAATATGACCCCTGTAAAATATATGAAGCTGTTTCATGGGCAAATACCACTATCACGTAAGATTGATGTCCAAAGTTTCAGACCAAATGATTATTAGGTGATAAACTGGCCTCAGGGTGATCTTATAATATCAAGGGGATATTTGAAATATCGGGTGATATTGCACAAGGTGAATGATGTTTGGAATATGACCCCCCTCTCGAATATCAAGTTTGACTAGGACTTTGACTCATCATAACTCTCGTTCTCTGAGGAATATCAGGGTGTTCCAAAAAGCAAACCTGCATGAAATTTTGTCTTCTTTCCAACCACGAGGTTATTGATGTGAAATATTAAGTTTGACAAACTGACCTCATATGATGATCTACCTAGCTCCCCTATGCAGGATCACCTGCATGACTTATTTTTACCAGACCGCTTAAAAGAAGGAAAAAACACAAGCCAAGCCAAGCAAAAAGTTGGGTCCCTATTTTGTCAAGTTAAAATGGGGCGTGTTGTGTAACCACACAACAACTTGCCACCAAAGAAAACAAACTAAATCCCAATGATTCAAGTGATGTGATGACATTCATATATAGTATTCTAACTCTTTCTAAGTATAAGCATCATAATCTCTCTGAATGACAAAGTTTTCATCGTGGCAACAATGCTAACAAAGGATCAGGTGTGTGCAAATGATTAACTATCCTCATCTTGAAAGCAAGTTGAAAGCATGAGTAACTAATGTTAAGCTACATAGTTTGGGAGCATCCCTCACAGCCAACCTGGATAGAGCCTTGCTGCCAGCAGGTGTGCATAGCCCCAACAAGGTTATCTATACGATCCCCCTAAGTAGAGCCCCACTGCCAGCAGGCGTCTATAGCCCCGGTAGAGTTACTTAGATGGCCTAATTTATTTCTTTTTCAAATTTTTTTTAATACTTTATATTGTATAAATCTGATGTCATCATGTAAGTTTAGTGTGCAAGGTATGGTCACTTGCTGATTTAGGTTGGAGATTGTACTAGTAGCAAGGGAGTCCCTTTAGATTTTTCACTTAACACCTATACTTGTGTGTTCAACAAACCCAAGGTTGTTAGGTGAGTCATTGTGAAAGAATCACTTTGGTCAAGAAAGGGCACCCTGATGAAAAGATATCACAAACCTGATCACAAGTACTTTTCAAAATGAGTCATAACCTATATATAAATCTGCTCTCATCACTTGAATCTTAACAATTTAGTTATTTTCTTACGGTGATGAGCTGCATCATCTTGACTAACCAAAATAGAACTCAACAAGTAAATAAACAAAAGCAAACACACCACGCAAACTATACAAACAACTAACTACAAAAGGAAACAACAGAAAACAAAACAAGAAAGCAAGAAAAGAAATAAAACAACTACTCTACCAAACTATATTCAAGCCCTACAAGGCAAATAAAACCCACGATAAGACCCAAAGACACATGTATTTGCATACTTATATTGTGCAGGAGCATCAGGGCACTTGTTATGGTTCTAACCCTTGCAAATTCATCTTTGTATTCTGAAAAATATTCTTGTATTCTAGATTCACTATGTTTAACAGAATAACTCTTAACGATCAGAAACTAAGGAAGCTCATCATGTTCATGATTAATCCATATGTATGTCTTATCTCCTTAATTTCCATAATCAAAATAGTATTCAACATCATTTACTGTGGAAAGCAGAAATACAACCTGATGTATTTCGAGCTCTGTTCGACATGCTTCTTCATTAATAGCTAGTCCTCCATTTAACTTTGCATTCTCATTGCTCAGCTCAGTGTCCAGTCTCACTTCAAATTGAAGAATGTATGGCTCTTGATGAATTATTTCTTCATCTTTATCCATCCTTGTTCCTTCATTTGACTTGTATATCTGATTCTTGACTTCAAGCAGCACCACAATGTTTTCTTGAATTTTCTGCACATCAGCATCTAAATGAATATCTTCATAACCTGATATATAGAAACTTATCATTTCTAAATCATTTGACTGCAAAGGTGAAACTACTTTTGACTGATAGGAATACTCCCTTATTTCATTTTCAAAACAACATTAGATTGGCATCTAATCATCCACAACAACTCTAAAGCTTTCTATATCTTCAACTTTCATGAATTGTTCATCAAATAACTCACATTTTCCATCCAATACAGAGTCTGGTTCCATTGTCCTGCAACATTCTTGCATTTGATCATTCAATTTAAACAAGTTAGATAGTAAATCAGCATTTATTTTCTTTTATACAATTTCCTGGGTTACTATCATGGGAACTTCACCAGCAGCAATGCATTTAAATTCTTCCACCTGTCTCCATTCCTTTTTACCATAGAATAACTCAAGAAAAGGTGTTTCACTATCCTTATCAAAAGTATTAGGATCAGAATCAAAAACTTTATCCTGACAAGTGGTTTCTTCTCCACAATTTTCAAAAGATTCATACCTGCACTCTGCCTCACCCTTACCATAAAGTAGAGAACTCCTATCAATCACACCATAGAATGACTCAAGGAAGGATCTTTCCTCTTCTTTACCTTTTATAACTGATTCATCTGTTGTATTTTCTAAACAACTCATCATTAGGGGTGTTGCTTCTCTTTGCTGTTCCAGAATTCGAGTCTTCTCCAACATGACCAAGCAAGCCTCACAATCCCTTTCTGAATGCTCTTCGTCATGTAATCTACACCAACTTTCAATCAAGACATCATCAATGGATAAACCTAATATTTGACTACACTATATATTTCTAGACAAGTATAATTCAAAATCCTTAGAGCAGTCCACTCCATTGTCTAGACAACTAATAACTTCTGGTGCTGCATCTGCTTGTTGCTCTAGAATTTCTTCATTTTCCTGTCAGACTTCAGCCTTGAAGACATATATAAAAAATATTATTCCTTTCAAATATACATCCAACCTTATAAGAAAAGTTAAACAATTAATTTCAATGTGTTCTATAGTCTAGTGTATCCTGCAACATCTGGACAAACCAAAGTCAGACAAATTTTGAGGATAAAGCTGCCTATTCAAAATTTTCTGAAATAAAGGAATGTTAACTTGGCAATTGCCCTCATATGCATCCATCAAAATGAGACTCTATTTTTAATTTTTAGGATTTTGAAATTTTAATGAGATCTATCATATCTCAGAATAAAACTTGAAAGCTCAAAAAATCAAACGGGACTTTGCAGCTTTAAGCTAGATCTTTGTAAAGATACAATCAAAACCCCTCAGATAAGAGATATTTGTAGATATTAACCTCAAATGATGAAATATTTATTTAATATTTGCAGAAATCTAGAAATCACTTGTTCAACCCTCCTTCTAGCGCCAATTTATGTTGATGATGATGTTAATCACAAACAAACATAGAATAAATGTACACATTAACCTTTACTCATCTTGAAAGATATGATGAATTCAGAGAATTCATGATCCCAAGTCTCCGGTGATTAGGTCTTAATCTTCTGACGTTACTCAGAGGTTGATGTGCGTTGTTGTTTCCATTTTGGGGCCTTACGTTTGTTCATCAGTAGGATATCATAATCTGTAAAGATGCTGCACAGGAAGTTATTCTACACAAGATATGCTTCAAATAGTGTGTCTATCTCTAAATCTTTGCATGATATTAATCATTTTGACATGCTTTAACCTCAAATATGCTAGATATATTCAGTTATCTACGGGATATCTGCATATTTGTATTATTTGCTTAAGATTGTCAATTATTTGCAATTATGATGATGAAATGCTCTAAAATTGAAATAAATTGAAAGAAATACTTCAAATTAATGTTGAACCTTCAGTTATTGATCCACATACACATTAGATACTATCATTAAGAGAAGAAATCAAACCATATATTCACCAGGACATTCCACAGCTAGATACAGTTGATGCTAACTTCAAAGGAAAGGAATGAAGACAACACATGCAAGGTGATATGCACTCCAAGGGACGCATCAAATCAAAGCATGTATCAGGAATTCATACACTAATTACTGGAGATTTATAATCGATTGTAATCAAAACAGTCTTCTCATTCATTAAGTATGCAAGAACATATATGTATACAATAACTTTGAAATAAGCCTTGAATGTTTCAGCAAAAAGATTTCAATTAAGTTTCAAATAATGTTTCAGCCAGAGTATAATGATCGACCGAGGTAATTTTTGCCTCACCGATAACACGTGGTTACGCTGATGGAGGAAATAAAGGGGGCCATCAGCGTAACAAGAACGATCGGTGGAGGAAGTTTGTGACATGCTGATGGCCGATCTCAGCCCGATGAACAGAAGAAGGAATAGGCCTCGACAAGACTTATGCCAAGAGGAATAAAAGCACGAGCCACTAGGGCCACTTCGGTGAAACTCTCGCCGATATAGGGCATCGGCATAACAATGGGAATTAGAGCAACACTTTAAACTTTCACCGATGGGCGAAGACATACTGATGGAAAGAAACAAAAGGCCATCGGCCAAACAACAATGATCAGCAGAGAAGTTTTTACTTGCTCCGATAGTGTTGGCAGATGCCGATGGGCGGGAAGAACAAAATGATGGGAATTTTAAACACTTTTTTAGCGCCCGATGGTATTTTTTGGTCAGCAAGTGTTGACCCGATGGCATTGTGAGCATCTGTATGCATTTTGAATGCAGTTTTTTAACAGATTTGGGCCCGATTTCTCCATTTTGCACAGTCATGCCTTGTTTAAGCAGATATTTTGGTTTCCTACTATTCATTCATTGAAATGTGATACTTATTACTTGTCTTGTTTTGCAGGTTTGCAGTTGAGGAAGGGCTAGGACTTTATGGTTGTGACATCACTCAGAGGAAGAAAATCAGATCTCAGGAGCAAGAAGTAAAGATGAAGTGCAAAGAAGTCAAAGGCCATTTAAATGATGGGGACAAAATGCAGCTAAGAACATTACTGCAGCAGACAAACAACTGCTAGGGTTTTTCAGAAGGGGCAATATTTTGCCCAGATTTGATGTATACTAAGAGGTATTTTGGGAAACTTGTTCACCTGCATTTATTGTTGTAACCAGAGGTTTGAACCAAGGGTTTAATTAGGATTTTTTGCTGTAGTGAGGACAATCAGAAAGTCTTTATATTGTGCCTCTCTACACTGTAATACTTTACACAGGGGCTACAACAGGGATTTTAGGAATATACAGGGATTTTAACAATTTAGCACAGAGTTTAGGAGTAGAAGAAGGAGGTCGCCTGTTGTCTACACTAAGGAATGCGTGGAACATCTAGCTTCCTTATTGTATCTGTAAAGCTTGTAGTTTGATCAATGAAACTAAGAGTCATTCCGACATTGTAAATCATGTATGACTGTTTGTTTCTAATACAATAGAATTTGGAGTTTTGCATCTATCTTCTGAGTGTTCTCCTGCTCTTCTTTGTGTTTTGAAATATTTTGTTTGAGAGCTTGCAATTTTAAATGTATGTTTGTGAAAATGCTCAGAACTTACATTTAAGGTTTTTTACTGTGGATTTGATCAAATTGTTGTATGGTTTACACAGTGCATAACAGAACAATTAGATCCTTTGGTAGATTAAAATTAAGTTTAGATCAAATCATTCTAACCTTTCCCAACCCATCTAAAATATTTAGCTGAAAACATAGAATTTTGAAGGAAATTTGTCTCATATTTGAAGAAGCATGCATAACAGAGTTAAAAGTAGACAAGTTTTCATAGATGTATAAAGAGGAAAGCTGCCATAATTCAAGAATACATTTTCAAGTCTTTGCAGCACAGAAACATTTTTATGCAAAAGGAATAGATCACTTGCTATATTCATGATCTTTTTGCATAGTTTAAGTCCAGTAAACCAACAAGAAACCCTAAACTACGTACGGCCCCTTGAACATTACAGCTTCACATTGACCAACTAAATTTGACCAATAGGTCAAGACTTGACCACTGTAGACTTGGGATTAAGTGAATCTTAAATAATTCCTTCTTATCTTTCAAGTATAGTTTTGGTTCATTATATGTGAATTTTAACTTTTTGTTATGATTGCATCAAAACAATCGTCAACACACCTTTTATAGAATAAGGGGAGGGAACAGTTACAGATGACCTACGGTCAGGATTTATCTGTTAAGATCAATAGTCCAGATGAATAGCAGATGCCTACCAATTGGCAACTACATAGTTGGCATAGAATATTCTAGCATCTTTGACCTAGTCCATCTTCCAGCTAGCAAACAACATATTTGACAATATCCTCCTCAACTCTGGTTCGTGTTACCTCTGCATGGAACTCTATAATTTTTAGCCACCCTGATCTTAGCCTCAAATAGCTCCACCGTCCTGTAATAAACAGACAAGAACTAAGCATCAGCTTCATTTAATAGCCAGCAGGAAGATAAAAATTACATTAAAACAGGCTAAATGTGCAAACATAGGTAATCAGGTTCTAAATACGTGAAAATTCATGTAATTAAATGTCCATAGGTGGTCAAGAGGGTCCGGGTGACTACCGTTGACTAGAAAACATGCTATCAGGCCCTAAAATGGATTCAATATCTGATCAGGTCCAGGATCATTTGAGTGATTTTTGATAAAAATATTGAAAATATGATTTTTGGTATTTTCTACATCTTGGTAAATTGCATTTTTGGAGGCCATCGGAGCGAAATTAGGGCTCAAGACTTTGTCAGTAACTTGGCGTTAAGCCTAAGTGACTGAGCAACTCAAACTAGATAACTAGTTTATCTTTCCAATGAGTCCAAAAAGTTTAAATTCTGATAAAATAGCTAGGAGTTATGACCTTGCTAAGGAGAAGATAAAAAATTTCCTTATTTTTTGAGTTTCTATGAATTTCTGCAAGTAGTTTCACCTTGCAGTATCTTTTTTTGCATTCCAATAGTAATGTGAACCTTCATATGATATGCAAGCCTTACATTTTTAGTTATCGCATGCATAAGATCATGTATATGCAATACATGCTCTTTTGTTCACTAAATTGCATTGAACAAAACTATCAGGTCCGAGTATGCACATTAGTTAATATGAGGGATATTAACTAATATGACTCTCTTCATAGATCAGGATATGATGATGATGTCATCATCATGGATGGGCTTCCTTAAAACATGAAAGTTTAACATCATGGTCATACTGAAGGAAATCAGGATTTAAAGAAATATGACCCTAATATTGAGGAACATCACCCTCTGAATAATGTGATGTCACAGTCATGTCGAGCTTTTTATATTGGGTTAGAATGATGTCACCATCATGTTAGGAAAGATCAGTCATATTAGAAAAGATGACAGATGTTAGGAATTAGATGAATTTCGGAGTTCAAGACGATTGAGGATGTCATCGTCATATCAGGTCCTTCGTGGAATGGGATAAGCTGATGTCATCATCATGTTAACGAAGATGAGTCATATTAACGAATGTCACCCCCTTTCAAAAGATCAGGATGACATCACTATCATGTTATTCAAAAGAGTGATTGTTGGATACATACCTCTACAAGGTAAAAAGGATGATGACATCACCGTCAGGGTGATTTCTTGATTTCTTTGTTCATCAGGATTGGATGATGTCATCGGCATATTGGCACTGGGATGATATTCCGCGGCAGGGTGATATTTGAAATATCAAGTGATATTCGCAAGATCAGGTGATATTTGAAATATGACCCCCACAAAATAAATGAAGCTATTTTATGGGCAAATACCACTATCACATAAGATTGACATCCAGAGTTTCGAATAAAATGATTATCGAGTGATAAATTGGCCTTGGGGTGATATTAGTAAGATTAGGTGATCTTATAATATCAAGGTGATATTTGAAATATCAGGTGATATTCGCAATATTAGGGTGATATTGCACAAGGTGACTGATGTTTGGAATATGACCCCCCCTCTCGAATATCAGGTTTCACCAGGACTTTGACTCATCACAACTCTTGTTCTCTGAGGAATATCAGGGTGATCCAAAAAGCAAACCTACATGAAATTTTGTGCTCTTTCCAACCATGAGGTTATTGATGTGAAATATTAAGTTTGACAAACTGACCTCATATGATGACCTACCCAGCTCCCCTATGCAGGATCACCTATATGACTTATTTCTACCAGACCACCGAAAAACAGGAAAAAATACAAGGCAAGACAAGCAAAAAGTTGTGTCCCTATTTTGTCAATTTAAAATGGGGTGTGTTTGGGAACCAGACAACAACTTGCCACCAAAGAAAACAAAATAAATTCTAATGATTCAAGTGATGTGATCACATTCATATCTAGTATTCTAACTCTTTCTAAGTATAAGCATCATAATATTTCTAAATGACAAAGTTTTCATCATGGCAACAATGCTAACAAAGGATCAGGTGTGTGCAAATGATTAATTATCCTCATCTTGAAAGCAAGTTCAAAGCATGAGTAACTAATGTTAAACTACATAGTTTGGGAGCATCCCTCATAGCCAACTTGGATAGAGCCTTGCTGCCAACAGGCGTGCATAGCCACGGCAAGGTTATCTATACAATCCCCCTAAGTAGAGCCACACTGCCAGCAGGCGTCTATAGCCCCGGTAGAGTTACTTAGATGGCCTAATTTATTTGTTTTTCTAATTTTTTTAATACTTTATATTGTATAAATCTGATGTCATCATGTAAGCTTAGTGTGCAAGGTACGGTCACTTGCTGATTTAGGTTGGAGATTATACTAGTAGCAAGGGAGTCCCTTTAGATTTTTCACTTAACACCTATACTTGTGTGTTCAACAAACCCAAGGTTGTTAGGTGAGTCATTGTGAAAGAAACACTTTGGTCAAGAAAGGGCACCCTGATGAAAAGATATCACAGACCTGATCACAAGTACTTCTCAAAATGAGTCATAACCTATATATAAATCTGCTCTCATCACTTGAATCTTAAGAATTTAGTTATTTTCTTAGGGTGATGAGCTGCATCATCTTGACTAACCAAAAAAAAACTCAATAAGCAAACAAACAAAAGCGAACACACCATGCAAACTATACAAACAACTAACTACAAAAAGGAAACAACATAAAACAAAACAAGAAAGCAAGAAAAGAAACAAAACAACTACTCTAACAAACTATATTCAAGCCCTACAAGGCAAATAAAACCCATGATAAGACCCAAAGACACCTGTATTTGCATACTTCCTTATATTGTGCAGGAGCATCAGGGCACTTGTTATGGTTCTAACCCTTGCAAATTCATCTTTGTATTCTGAAAAATATTCTTGTATTCTAGATTCACTGTGTTTAACAGAATAACTCTTAACAATCAGCAACTACGGAAGCTCATCATGTTCATGATTAATCCATATGCATGTCTTATCTCCTAAATTTCCATAATCAAAATAGTATTCAACATCATTTACTGTTTAAAGGAGAAATACAACCTGATGTATTTCTGTCTCTGTTGGACATGCTTCTTCATTGATAGCTGGTCCTCCATTTAACTTTGCATTCTCATTGCTCAGCTCATTGTCTAGTCTCACTTCAAATTGAAGAATGTATGGCTCTTGATGAATTATTTCGTCATCTTTATCTAGCCTTGTTCCTTCATTTGACTTGTATATTTGAATCTTGACTTCAGGCAGCACCTCAATGTTTTCTTGAATTTTTTGCACATCAGCATCTAAATGAATATCATCATAACATGATATATAGAAATTAATCATTTCTAAATCATTTGACTGCAAAGGTGAAACTACTTTTGACCAATAGGAATACTCCCCTATTTCATTTTCAAAACAACATTGGATTAGCATCTGATCATCAACAACAACTCCAAAGCTTTCTGTATCTTCAACTTTCATGAATTGTTCATTAAATAACTCATATTTTCCATCTAGTAGAGAGTCTGGTTCCATTGTCCTGCAACATTCTTGCATTTGATCATTCAATTTAAACAAGTTAGATAGTAAATCAGCATTTATTTTCTTTTCTACAATTTCCTGGGTTACTATCATGGGAACTTCACCAAGAGCAATGCATTTAAATTCTTCCACCTATCTCCATTCCTTTTTACCATAGAATAACTCAAGGAAAGGTGTTTCACTATCCTTATCAAAAGTATTAGGATCAGAATCAAAAACTTTATCCTGACAAGTGGTTTCTTCTCCACAATTTTCAAAAGATTCATACCTGCACTCTGCCTCACCCTTACCATAAAGTAGAGAACTCCTATCAATCTCACCATAGAATGACTCAAGGAAGGATGTTTCCTCTTCTTTACCTTCTATAACTGATTCATCTATTGTATTTTCTAAACAACTCATCATTAGGGGTGTTGCTTCTCTTTGCTGTTCCAGAATTCGAGTCTTCTCCAACATGACCAAGCAAGTGTCACAATCCCTTTCTGAATGCTCTTCCTCCTGTAATCTAGACCAACTTTCCATCAAGACATCATTAGTGGATAAGCCTAATATTTGACTACACTGTATATTTCTAGACAAGTATAATTCAAAATCTTTAGAGCGGTCCACTCCATTGTCTAGACAACTAATAACCTCTAGTGCTGCATCTGCTTGTTGCTCCAAAATTTCTTCATTTTCCTGATAGACTTGAGCCCTGAACACATCTATAAAAAATATTATTCCTTTCAAATATAGATCCAACCTTATAAGAAAAGTTAGACAATTAATTTCACTGTGTTCTACAGTCTGGTGTATTGTGCAACAACTGGACAAACCAAAGTCAGACAAATTTTGAGGATAAAGCTGCCTATTCAAAGTTTCCTAAAATAAAGGAATGTTAACTTGGCAATTGCCCTCATATGTATCCATCAAAATGAGACTCTATTTTTAATTTTTAGGATTTTAAAATTTTAATGAGATCTATCATATCTCAGAATAAAACTTGAAAGCTCAGAAAATCAAATGGGTCTTTGCTGCTTTAAGCTGGATCTTTGCAAAGATACAATCAAAACCCCTCAGATAAGAGATATTTGTAGACATTAAGCTCAAATGATAAAATATTTATGTAATATTTGCAAAAATTTAGAAATCCCTTGTTCATCCCTCCTTCTAGCACCAATTTATATTGATCATGATGTTAATCACAAACAAACATACAATAAAAGTACACATTAACCTTTACTCATCTTGAAAGATATGATGAATTCAGAGAATTCATGATCCCAAGTCTCCGGTGATTAGGTCATAATCTTCTAATGTTACTCAGAGGTTGATGTGCTTGTTGTTTCCATTTTGGGGCCTTACATTTGTTCATCAACAAGATATCAGAATCTGTAAAGATGCTGCATAAGAAGCTATTCTAGTCAAGATATGCTTCAAATAGTGTGTCTATCTCTAAATCTTTGGATGATATTTATCATTTTGACATGCTTTAACCTCAAATATTCTTGATATGTTCAGTTATCTATGGGATATCTGCATATTTGTATTATTTGCTTAAGATTGTCAATTATTTGCAATTATGATGATGAAATGCTCTGAAATTTAAATAAATTGAAATAAATACTTCAAATTAATGTTGAACCTTCAGTTATTGATCCAAATACACATTAGATACTACCATGAAGAGAAGAAATCAAACCATATGTTCACTAGGACATTCCACAGCTAGATATAGTTGATGCTAACTTCAAAGGAAAAGAATGAAGACAACACATGCAAGGTGATATGCACTTCAAGGGATACAGCAAATCAAAGCATGTATTAGGAATTCATACACTAATTACTGTAGATTTATAATGGATTGTAATCAAAATAGACTTCTCATTCATCAAGTATGCAAGAACATATATGTATACAACAACTTTGAAATAAGCCCTGAATGTTTCAGCAAACAGATTTCAATTAAGTTTCGAATAATCAAATTATCACATCCCTGCACCTTTTATAGAATAAGGGGAGGGAACGGTTATAGATGACCTACAGCCAGGATTTATTTATTAAGATCAACAGTCCAGATGAATAGCACATGCCTGCCAGTTGGCAACTACACAGCTAGCATAGAATATTCCAACATCTTTAACCTAGTCCATCCTCTAGCTAGCAAACAACATATTTGACAATATCCTCCTGAGCTCTGGTTAGTGTTACCTCTGCATGCAACTCTGTAATTTTCAACCACCCTGATCTTAGCCTCAAACAACTCCACCGTCCTGTAATAAATAGACAAGGAATAAGCATCAACTTCATTTAATAGCCAATAGGAAGATAAAAATTACATTAAAATAGGTTGAATGTGCAAACACAGGTAATCAGGTTCTAAATATGTGAAAATTCGTGTAATTAAATGTCCATAGCTGGTCAAGAGGGTCTGAGTGACTACTGTTGACTGGAAAACATGCTATCAGGCCCTAAAATGGATTCAATATCTGATCAAGTCCAGGATCATGTGAGTGATTTTTGATCAAAATACCAAAAATATGATTTTTGGTATTTTCTACATCTTGGTAAATTGCATTTTTGGAGGCCTTCAGAGTGAAATTATGGCTCAAGACTTTACCTTGGCGTTAAGCCTAAGTGACTAGGCAACTCAAACTAGATAACTAGTTTATCTTTCCAATGAGTCCATAAAGGTTAAATTCTGATAAAATAGCTAGGAGTTATGACCCTGCCAAGGAGAAGATAAAAAATTTCCTTATTTTTTGAGTTTCTATGAATTTATGCAAACAGTTTTACCTTGCAGTAGCTCTTTTTGCATTCCAAGGGTAATGTGACCCTTCATATGATATGCAAGCATTACATTTTTAGTTATCGCATGCATAAGATCATGTATATGCAATTCATGATCTTTTGTTCACTAAATTCCATTGAATAAAACTATCAGGTCCGGGTACGCACATTAGTTAATATGAGGGATATTAACTAATATGACTCTCTTCATAGATCGGGATATGATGATGATGTCATCATCATGGATGGGCTTCGTTAAAATGTGAAAGACTGACATCATGATCATACTGAAGGAAATCAGGATGTTAAGAAATATGACCCTGATATTGAGGAACATCACCCTTCGAATAAGATGACGTCATGGTCATGTCGAGCTTTTTATATCGGGTCAGAATGACGTCACCGTCATGTTAGGAAAGATCAGTCATATTAGAAAAGATGACGGATGTTAGGAATTAGATGACCTTTAGAGTTCAAGCCGATTGATGATTTCATTGTCATATCAGGTCCTTCATGGAATGGGATAAGCTGACGTCATCATCATGTTAATGAAGATGAGTCATATTAACGAATGTGACCCCCTTTCGAAAGATCAGGATGACGTCACTATCATGTTATTTAAAAGGGTGATCATTGGATACGTTCCTCCATGAGGTAAAAAGGATGATGATGTCACCGTCAGGGTGATTTCCTGATTTCTTTGTTCATCGGGATTGGATGACATCATCGGCATATTGGCACTAGGGTGATATTCCGCGGTAGGGTGATATTTGAAATATCGGGTGATATTCGCAAGATCAGGTGATATTAGAAAATGGCCCCTGCAAAATATATGAAGCTGTTTCATAGGCAAATACCACTATCATGTAAGACTGACATCCAGAGTTTCAGACCAAATGATTATCAGGTGATAAACTGGCCTTGGGGTGATCTTAGTAAGATCGGGTGATCTTATAATACAGGGTGATATTTGAAATATCGGGTGATATTTGCAATATCGGGTGATATTTGCACAAGGTGACTAATGTTTGGAATATGACCCCCCTCTTGAATATCAAGTTTGACCAAGACTTTGACTCATCATAACTCTTGTTCTCTGAGGAATATCAGGGTGATCCAAAAAGCAAACCTGCATGAAATTTTGTGCTCTTTTCAACCATGATGTTATTGATGTGAAATATTGAGCTTGACAAACTAACCTCATATGATGACCTACCCAGCTCCCCTATGCAGGATCACCTGCATGACTTATTTTTACCAGACCGTTGAAAAGCAGGAAAAAACACAAGCCAAGCCAAGCAAAAGGTTAGGTCCCTATTTTGTCAAGTCAAAATGGGGTGTGTTGTGTAACCACACGACAACTTGCCACCAAAGAAAACAAAATAAATTCTAATGATTCAAGTGATGTGATCACATTGATATATAGTATTCTAACTCTTTCTAAGTATAAGCATCATAATCTTTCTGAATGACAAAGTTTTCATCATGGCAACAATACTAACAAAGGATCAGGTGTGTGCAAATGATTAATTATCCTCATCTTGAATGCAAGTTGAAAGCATGAGTAACTAATGTTAAGCTACATAGTTTGGGAGCATCCCTCATAGCCAACCTGGATAGAGCCTTGCTGCCAGCAGGCGTCCATAGCCCCGGGAAGGTTATCTATACAATCTCCCTAAGTAGAGCCCGACTGTCATCATGTAAGCTTAGTGTGCAAGGTATGGTCACTTGCTGATTTAGGTTGGAGATTGTACTGATAGCAAGGGAGTCCCTTTAAATTTTTCACTTAACACCTATACTTGTGTGTTCAACAAACCCAAGGCTGTTAGGTGAGTCATTGTGAAAGAATCAAGAAAGGACATCCTGATGAAAAGATATCACAGACCTGATCACAAGTACTTCTCAAAATGAGTCATAACCTATATATAAATCTGCTCTCATCACTTGAATCTTAACAATTTAGTTATTTTCATAGGGTGATGAGCTGCATCATCTTGAATAACCAAAATAAAACTCAACAAGTAAACAAACAAAAGCAAACACACCACGCAAACTATACAAACAACTAACTACAAAAGGAAATAACAGAAAACAAAACAAGAAAGCAAGAAAAGAAACAAAACAACTACTCTATGAAACTATATTCAAGCCCTACAAGGCAAATAAAACCCATGATAAGACCCAAAGACACCTATATTTGGATACTTCCTTATATTGTGCAGGAGCATCAAGGCACTTGTTATGGTTCTACCCCTGGCAAATTCATCTTTGTATTTTGAAAAATATTCTTGTATTCTAGATTCACTGTGTTTAACAGAATAACTCTTAACGATCAGCAACTGAGGAAGCTCATCATGTTCATGATTAATCCATATGCATGTCTTATCTCCTAAATTTCCATAATCAAAATAGTATTCAACATCATTTACTGTGGAAAGGAGAAATACAACCTAATGTATTTCTGGCTCTGTTGGACATGCTTCTTCATTGACAGCTAGTCCTCAATTTAACTTTGAAGTCTCATTGCTTAGCTCAGTGTCGAGTCTCACTTCAAATTGAAGAATGCATGGCTCTTGATGAATTATTTCTTCATCTTTATCCAACCTTGTTCCTTCATTTGACTTGTATATCTGATTCTTGACTTCAGGCAGCACCTCAATGTTTTGTTGAATTTTTTGCACATCAGCATCTAAATGAATATCTTCATAACCTGATATATAGAAATTTATCATTTCTAAATCATTTGACTACAAAGGTGAAACTACTTTTGACTGATAGGAATACTCCCCTATTTCATTTTCAAAACAACACTGGCTTGGCATCTAATCATCCACAACAACTCCAAAGATTTCTATATCTTCAACATTCATGAATTGTTCATCAAATAACTCATATTTTCCATCCATTAGAGAGTCTGGATGGAACATTCTTGCATTTGATCATTCAATTTAAAGAAGTTAGATAGTAAATCAGCATTTATTTTCTTTTCTACAATTTCCTGGGTTACTATCGTGGGAACTTCACCAGCAACAATGCATTTAAATTCTTCCACCTGTCTCCATTCCTTTTTACCATAGAATAACTCAAGCAAAGGTGTTTCACTATCCTTATCAACAGTATTAGGACCAGAATCAAAAACTTTATCCTAACAAGTGGTTTCTTCTCCACAATTTTCAAAAGATTCATACCTGCACTCTACCTCACCCTTACCATAAAGTAGAGAACTCCTATCAATCTCACCATAGAATGACTCAAGGAAGGATGTTTCCTCTTCTTTACCTTCTATAACTAATTCATCTATTGTGTTTTCTAAACAACTCATCATTAGGGGTGTTGCTTCTCTTTGCTGTTCCAGAATTCAAGTCTTCTCCAACATGACCAAGCAAGCATCACAATCCCTTTCTGAATGGTCTTCATCATGTAGTCTGCACCAACTTTCAATCAGGACATCATCAGTGGATAAACCTAATATTTGACTACACTATATATTTCTAGACAAGTATAATTCAAAATCCTTAGAGCGGTCCACTCCATTGTCTAGACAACTACTAACTTCTGGTGCTGCATCTGCTTGTTGCTCTAGAATTTCTTCATTTTCTTGCCAGACTTTAGCCCTGAACACATCTATAAAAAATATTATTCCTTTCAAATATAGATCCAACCTTATAAGAAAAGTTAGACAATTAATTTCACTGTGTTCTACAGTCTGGTGTATCCTGCAACAACTGGACAAACCAAAGTCAAACAAATTTTGAGGATAAAGCTGCCTATTCAAAGTTTCCTGAAATAAAGGAATGTTAACTTGGCAATTGCCCTCATATGCATCCATCAAAATGAGAGTCTATTTTTAATTTTTAGGATTTTGAAATTTTAATGAGATCTATCATATCTGAGATAAAAACTTGAAAGCTTAGAAAATCAAACGGGTCTTTGCACCTTTAAGCTAGATCTTTGCAAAGATACAATCAAAACCCCTCAGATAAGAGATATTTGCAGACATTAAGCTCAAATGATGAAATATTTATGTAATATTTGTAGAAATCCAAAAATCCCTTGTTCAACCCTCCTTCTATAACCAATTTTGTTGATGATGATGTTAATCACAAACAAACATAGAATAAAAGTACACATTAACCTTTACTCATCTTGAAAGATATGATGAATTCAGAGAATTCATGACCCCAAGTCTTTGGTGATTAGGTCTTAATCTTCTGACGTTACTCAGAGGTTGATGTGCATTGCTGTTTCCATTTTGGGGCCTTACATTTGTTCATCAGCAGGATATCAGAATCTGTAAAGATGCTGCACAGGAAGTTATTCTACACAAGATATGCTTCAAATAGTGTGTCTATCTCTAAATCTTTGCATGATATTTATCATTTTGACATGCTTTAACTTGAAATATGCTAGCTATGTTCAGTTATCTACTGGATATCTTCATAGTTGTATTATTTGTTTAAAATTGTCAATTATTTGCAATTATGATGATGAAATGTTCTGAAATTGAAATAAATTGAAAGAAATACTTCAAATTAATGTTGAACCTTTAGTTATTGATCCACATACACATTAAATACTGTCATGAAGAGAAGAAATCAAACCATATGTTCACTAGGACATTCCACAGCTAGATACAGTTGATGCTAACTTCAAAGGAAAGGAATGAAGACAACACATGCAGGGTGATATGCACTCCAAGGGATGCAGCAAATCAAAGCATGTATCAAAAATTCATACACTGATTACTCAAGATTTATAATGGATTGTAATAAAAATAGTCTTCTCATTCATTAAGTATGCAAGAACATATATGTATACAACAACTTTGAAATAAGCCCTAAATGTTCCAGCAAACAGATTTCAATTAAGTTTCGAATAATCAAATTATCACATCCCTGCACCTTTTATAGAATAAGGGGAGGGAATGGTTACAGATGACCTACAGTCAAGATTTATCTATTAAGATCAACAGTGGAGATGAATAGCACATGCCTGCCAGTTGGCAACTACACAGCTGGCATAGAATATTCCAGCATCTTTGACATAGTCCATCCTCTAGCTAGCAAACAGCATATTTGACAATATCCTTCTCAGCTCTGGTTCGTGTTACCTCTGCATGCAACTCTGTAATTTTCAGCCACCCTGATCTTAGCCTCAAACAGCTCCACTGTCCTGTAATAAATAGACAAGAAATAAGCATCAGCTTCATTTAATATCCAGCAAGAAGATAAAAATTACATTAAAATAGGTTGAATGTGCAAACATAGGTAATCGGGTTCTATATCCATGAAAATTCACATAATTAAATGTCCATAGGTGGTCAAGAAGGTCCAGGTGGCTACCATTGACTGGAAAACATGCTATCAGGCCCTAAAATGGCTTCAATATCTAATCAGGTCGAGGATCATTTGAGTGATTTTTGATAAAGATACTGAAAATATGATTTTTGGTATTTTCTACATCTTGGTAAATTGCATTTTCGGAGGCCTTCAGGGAGAAATTATGGCTCAAGACTTTAACTTGGTGTTAAGCCTAAGTGATCAAGCAACTCAAACTAGATAACTAGTTTATCTTTCCAATGAGTTCAAAAAGTTTAAATTCCGATAAAATGGCTAGGAGTTATGACCCTGCCAAGGAGAAGATAAAAAATTTCCTAATTTTTTGAGTTTCTATGAATTTCTACAAATAGTTTCACCTTGCAGTAGCTATTTTTGCATTCCAAGGGTAATGTGACCCTTCCTATGATATGCAAGCCTTACATTTTCAGTTATCGCATGCATAAGATCATGTATATGCAATACATGCTCTTTTGTTCACTAAATTCCATTGAATAAAACTATCGGGTCCCAATATGCACATTAGTTAATATGAGGGATATTAACTAATATGACTCTCTTCATAGATCGAGATATGATGATGATGTCATCATCATGGATGGGCTTCGTTAAAATGTGAAAGGCTAACGTCATGGTCATACTGAAGGAAATCAGGATGTTAAGAAATATGACCCTAATATTGAGGAACATCACCCTCCGAATAAGATGACGTCACGGTCATGTCGAGCTTTTTATATCAGGTCAGAATGACATCACCGTCATGTTAGGAAAGATTAGTCATATTAGAAAAGATGACGGATGTTAGGAATTAGATGACCTTCGAAGTTCAAGTCGATTGATGATGTCATCATCATATCAGGTCCTTCGTGGAATGGGATAAGGTGATGTCATCATCATGTTAATGAAGATGAGTCATATTAACGAATGTGACTCCCTTTCAAAAGATCAAGATGACGTCACTGTCATGTTATTGAAAAGGGTGATTGTTGGATATGTAGCTTTGCAAGGTAAAAACGATGATAACATCACCATTAGGGTGATTTCCTAATTTCTTTGTTCATCAGGATTGGATGACGTCATTGGCATATTGGCACTGGGGTGATATTCCATGGCAGGTTGATATTTGAAATATCAGGTGATATTCGCAAGATTGGGTGATATTCAAAATATGACCCCCACAAAATATATAAAGCTGTTTGATGGGTAAACACCACTATCACGTAAGATTGACGTCCAGAGTTTCAGACCAAATGATTATCAGGTGATAAACTGGCCTTGGGGTGATCTTAGTAAGATCGGGTGATCTTATAATATCAGGGTGATATTTGAAATATCGGGTGATATTCACAATATCAGGGTGATATTGCACAAGGTGACTGATGTTTGGAATATGACCCCCCTCTCGAATATCAGGTTTGACCAGGACTTTGACTCATCATAACTCTCGTTCTCTGAGGAATATCAGGGTGATCCAAAAGGAAAACCTGCATGAAATTTTGTGCTCTTTCCAACCATGATGTTATTGATGTGAAATATTAAGTTTGACAAACTGACCTCATATGATGACCAACCTAGCTCCCCTATGCAGGATCACCTCCATGACTTATTTTTACCAGACCACCGAAAAGCAGGAAAAAACACAAGCCAAGCCAAGCAAAAAGTTGGGTCCTTGTTTTGTCAAGTCAAAATGGGGTGTGTTGTATAACCACACAACAAACCGCAAAACCTAGTTCTACTCAGATGGCCATAACTTCACCAATCTTCCATGTGGACCTCTCAAATATTAACTGGAGTAACTTTAGACAATCCTCTACAAAACCCTTTAATCTGTAGACTCTGATCTTAATCTCACTAGGAATGTGGAGCAATCTACTTTACTAAACTATACTATCTTTACTATCTCTAACAAAGAGATATGTTGACATCAATGACAACACATTATAGGCACATATTTGCAACAATCTCCCCCTTTGTCATTGATGGTAACATATGATATGAAAAACTAATTCAACCATGAAGACAAAGACTTCTCTCCCTTTCTCTTATCACACCTGCAACCACTTTCTTCCCTACTCCCCCTTTCACCATCAACTACTTGCTTCCATGTTTTTCACATGACTTCTCTCCTCCTTTGACATTAATGGCAAAGGGCACATATTTGCAATCCTCTCTCCCCCTTTTTGTTTCTTAGATAAAACCAAACTAAACTCTAGAATTAACATACTGACTACTCCCCCTGAGTAGCATCCCCTTAACACCAATATGGATCACAAGATATGATTGTGAGTTCCACTGGACTGATGCACACTTGTGCACCTTAGTTCTGAACAAGATAGGTAATAACCCCTAGCTTCACTCTAAGATACTCAAAAGTGTCCTTAGGTAGAGGCTTAGTGAAGATATCCGCAATCTGATCCTTTGTAGAAACAAACTCTATTCTGACTTCATTCTCATTTACCTTCTCTCTCAAAAAGTGAAACTTGATGGATATGTGCTTTTTCTTTGGATGCAACACTATATTTTTAGATGTTTATTGTACTTCAATTATCACAAAAGATTGTAACATGATCTTGACACAGAATTTAGATATCCTTGAATATTTTCTTCATCCAAAAAACTTGAGTACAATTACTTGCTACTGCTATATATTCTACCTCTACAGTAGACAGAGATATTGCCTCCTACTTTTTGCTCAACCAAAAAACCAATCTGTTTCCCAAGAAAAATGCACCACCACTAGTACTCGAAAACATGCTATCAGGCCCTAAAATGGCTTCAATATCTGATCAGGTCCAGGATCATTTGAGTGATTTTTGATAAAAATACCAAAAATATGATTTTTGGTATTTTCTACATCTTGGTAAATTGCATTTTCGGAGGCCTTCGGAGTGAAATTATGGCTCAAGACTTTAACTTGGCGTTAAGCCTAAGTGACCATGCAACTCAAACTAGATAACTAGTTTATCTTTCCAATGAGTCCAAAAAAGTTTAAATTTTGATAAAATAGCTAGGAGTTATGACCCTGCCAAGGAGAAGATCAAAAATTTCCTAATTTTTTGAGTTTCTATGAATTTCTGCAAATAGTTTCACCTTGCAGTAACTCTTTTTGCATTCCAAGGGTAATGTGAACCTTCATATGATATGCAAGCCTTACATTTTCAGTTATCGCATGCATAAGATCATGTATATGCAATACATTCTCTTTTGTTCACTAAATTCCATTGAACAAAACTATCGGGTCCGGGTATGCACATTAGTTAATATGAGGGATATTAACTAATATGACTCTCTTCATAGATAGGGATATGATGATGATGTCATAATCATGGATGGGCTTCATTAAAATGTGAAAGGCTGACGTCATGGTCATACTAAAGGAAATCAGGATGTTAAGAAATATGACCCTAATATTGAGGAACATCACCCTCCGAATAAGATGACATCACGGTCGTGTTGAACGTTTTATATTAGGTTAGAATGACATCACCATCATGTTAGGAAAGATCAGTCATATTAGAAAAGATGACAGATGTTAGGAATTAGATGACCTTCGGAGTTCAAGCCGATTGATGATGTCATCATCATATCAAGTCCTTTGTGGAGTGGGATAAGCTGATGTCATCATCATGTTAACGAAGATGAGTCATATTAACGAATGTGACTCCCTTTCAAAAGATTAGGATGATGTCATGTTATTGAAAAGGGTGATCATTGGATACGTACCTCTGCGAGGTAAAAAGGATGATGATGTCATCGTCAGGTTGATTTTCTGATTTCTTTGTTCATCGGGATTGAATGATGTCATTGGCATATTGGCACTGGGGTGATATTCCACAGCAGGGTGATATTTGAAATATCGGGTGATATTTGCAAGATCGGGTGATATTCAAAATATGACCCCGCAAAATATATGAAGCTGTTTGATGGGCAAATACCACTATCATGTAAGATTGATGTCTAGAGTTTCGGACCAAATGATTATCGGGTGATAAACTAGCCTCGGGGTGATCTTAGTAAGATCGGGTGATCTTATAATATAAGGGTGATATTTGAAATATCGGGTGATATTTGCAATATCGGGGTGATATTGCCCAAGGTGACTGATGTTTGGAATATGACCCCCCTCTCGAATATCAGGTTTGACCAGGACTTTGACTCATCATAACTCTCGTTCTCTGAGGAATATCAGGGTGATCCAAAAAGCAAACCTGCATGGAATTTTGTGCTCTTTCGAACCATGACGTTATTGATGTGAAATATTAAGTTTGACAAATTGAGCTCATATGATGACCTACCCAGGTCTCCTATCCAGGATCGCCTGCATGACTTATTTTTACCAGACTGCTGAAAAGTAGGAAAAAACACAATGCAAGCCAAGAAAAAAGTTGGGTCCCTATTTTGTCAAGTCAAAATGGGGCGTGTTATGTAACCACACAACAACTTGCCACCAAAGAAAAGAAACTAAATTCCAATGATTCAAGTGATGTGATCACATTGATATATAGTATTCTAACTCTTTCTAAGTATAAGCATCATAATCTTTCTGAATGACAAATTTTTCATCATGGCAACAATGTGAACAAAGGATTAGGTGTGTGCAAATGATTAATTATCCTCATCTTGAAATCAAGTTGAAAGCATGAGTAACTAATGTTAAGCTACATAGTTTGAGAGCATCCCTCATAGTCAACTTGGATAGAGCCTTGCTGCCAACAAGTGTCCATAGCCCTGGCAAGGTTATCTATACAATCCCCCTAAGTAGAGTGCCACTGCCAGGAGGCATCTATAGCCCCGGTAGAGTTACTTAGATGGCCTAATTTGTTTCTTTTTCTAATTTTTTTTAATACTTTATATTGTATAAATTTGATGTCATCATGTAAGCTTAGTGTGCAAGGTATTGTCACTTGCTAATTTAGGTTGGAGATTGTACTGGTAGCAAGGGAGTCCCTTTAGATTTTTCACATAACACCTATACTTGTGTGTTCAACAAACCCAAGGCTGTTAGGTGGGTCATTGTGAAATAATCACTTTGGTCAAGAAAGGGCACCCTAATGAAAAGATATCACAGACCTGATCACAAGTACTTCTCAAAATGAGTCATAACCTATATATAAATCTGCTCTCATCACTTGAATCTTAAGAATTTAGTTATTTTCTTAGGGTGATGAGCTGCATCATCTTGACTAACCAAAACAGAACTCAACAAGCAAACAAACAAAAGCAAACACACCACACAAACTATACAAACAACTAACTACAAAAGGAAATAATAGAAAAAAAAACAAGAAAGCAAGAAAAGAAACAAAACAACTACTCTACCAAACTATATTCAAGCCCTACAAGGCAAATAAAACCCATGATAAGACCCAAAGACACTTGTATTTGCATACTTCCTTATATTGTGCAGGAGCATCAGTGCACTTGTTATGGTTCTAACCCTCACAAATTCATCTTTGTATTATGAAAAATATTCTTGTATTCTAGATTCACTGTGTTGAATAGAATATCTCTTAACGATCAGCAACTGAGGAAGCTCATCATGTTCATGATTAATCCATATGCATGTCTTATCTCCTGAATTTCCATAATCAAAATAGTATTCAACATCATTTACTGTGGAAAGGAGAAATACAACCTGATGTATTTCTGGCTTTGTTGGACATGCTTCTTCATTGACAGCTGGTCCTCCATTTAACTTTGCATTCTCATTGCTCAGCTCAATGTCCAGTCTCACTTCAAATTGAAGAATGTATGGCTCTTGATGAATTATTTATTCATCTTTATCTAGCCTTGTTCCTTCATTTGACTTGTATATATTATTCTTGACTTCAGGTATCACCTCAATGTTTTCTTGAATTTTCTGCACATCAGCATCTAAATGAATATCTTCATAACCTGATATACATAAATTTATCATTTCTAAATCATTTGACTGCAAAGGTGAAACTACTTTTGACAAATAGGAATACTCCTCTATTTCATTTTCAAAACAACATTGGATTATCATCTGATCATCCACAACAACTCCAAAGCTTTCTGTATCTTCAACTTTCATGAATTGTTCATCAAATAACTCACATTTTCCATCCAGTAGAGAGTCTGGTTCCATTGTCCTGCAACATTCTTGCATTTGATCATTCAATTTAAACAAGTTAGATAGTAAATCAACATTTATTTCTTTTCTACAATTTCTTGGGTTACTATCATGGGAACTTCACCAGTAGCAATGCATTTAAATTCTTCCACCTGTCTCCATTCCTTTTTACCATAGAATAACTCAAGGAAAGGTGTTTCACTATCCATATCAAAAGTATGAGGATCAAAATCAAAAACTTTATCCTGACAAGTGGTTTCTTCTCCACAATTTTCAAAAGATTCATACCTACACTCTGCCTCACCCTTACCATAAAGTAGAGAAATCTTATCAATCTCACCATCGAATGACTCAAGGAAGGATGTTTCCTCTACTTTACCTTCTATAACTAATTCATCTATTATGTTTTCTAAATAACTCATCATTAAGGGTGTTGCTTCTCTTCGCTATTCCAAAATTTGAGACTTCTCCAACATGACCAAGCAAGCGTCACAATCCCTTTCTGAATGCTCTTCGTCATGTAAACTATACCAACTTTCAATCAGGACATCATCAGTGGATAAACCTAATATTTGGCTACACTGTATATTTCTAAACAAGTATAATTCAAAATCCTTAGAGCCGTCCACTCCATTGTCTAGACAACTAATAACTTCTGGTACTGCATCTGCTTATTGCTCTAGAATTTCTTCATTTTCCTGCGAGACTTCAGCCTTGAACACATCTATAACAAATATTATTCCTTTCAAATATAGATCCAACCTTATACGAAAAGTTAGACAATTAATTTCACTGTGTTCTACAGTTTGGTGTATCCTGCAACAATTGGACAAACCAAAGTCAGACAAATTTTGAGGATAAAGTTGCCTATTCAAAGTTTCCTGAAATAAAGGAATGTTAACTTGGCAATTGCCCTCATTTGCATCCATCAAAATGAAACTCTATTTTTAATTTTTTTGGGATTTTCAAATTTTAATGAGATCTATCATATCTCAGAATAAAACTTGAAAGCTCAGAAAATCAAACGGGTCTTTGAAGCTTTAGGCTGGATCTTTGCAAAGATACAATCAAAACCCCTCAGATAAGAGATATTTGCATACATTAAGCTCAAATGATGAAATATTTATGTAATATTTGTAGAAATCTAGAAATCCCTTGTTCAGCACTCCTTCTAGCGCCAATTTATGTTGATGATGATGTTAATCACAAACAAACATAGAATAAAAGTACACATTAACCTTTACTCATCTTGAAAGATACGATGAATTTAGAGAATTCATGATCCCAAGTCTCTGGTGATTAGTTCTTAATCTTCTGACGTTACTCAGAGGTTGATGTGCGTTGTTGTTTCCATTTTGGGGTCTTACGTTTGTTCATCAGCAGGATAGCAGAATCTGTAAAGATGCTGCACAAGAAGTTATTCTACACAAGATATGCTTCAAATAGTGTGTCTATCTCTAAATCTTTGCATGATATTTATCATTTTGACATGCTTTAACCTCAAATATGCTGGATATGTTCAGTTACCTACGGGATATCTGCATATTTGTATTATTTGCTTAAGATTGTCAATTATTTGCAATTATGATGATAAAATGCTTTGAAATTGAAATAAATTGAAAGAAATACTTCAAATTAATGTTGAATCTTCAGTTATTGATCCACATACACATCAGATACTATCATGAAGAGAAGAAATCAAACCATATGTTCACTAGGACATTCCACAGCTAGATACAGTTGATGCTAACTTCAAAGGAAAAGAATGAAGACAACACATGCAGGGTGATATGCACTTCGAGGGATGCAACAAATCAAAGTATGTATCAGGACTTCATACACTAATTACTCAAGATTTATAATGGATTGTAATCAAAACAGTCTTCTCATTTATTAAGTATGCAAGAACATATATGTATACAACAACTTTTAAATAAGCCTTGAATGTTTCAGCAAATAGATTTCAATTAATTTTTGAATAATCAAATTATCACATCCCTACTCCTTTTATAGAATAAGGGGAGGGAACGGTTACAGATGACCTACAGTCAAGATTTATCTATTAAGATCAATAGTCTAGATGAATAGCACATGCCTGCTAGTTGGCATAGAATATTCCAGCATATTTGACAATATCCTCCTCAGCTCTGGTTCGTGTTAGCTCTACATGCAACTCTATAATTTTTAGGCACCCTAATCTTAGCCTCAAACAGCTCCACCATCCTGTAATAAATAGACAAGAAATAAGCATCAGCTTCATTTAATAGCCAGCAAGAAGATAAAAATTACATTAAAATAGGCTGAATGTGCAAACACAAGTAATCAGGTTCTTGATCCGTTAAAATTTGCATAATTAAATGTCCATAGGTGGTCAAGAGAGTCCAGGTGACTACCGTTGACTGGAAAACATGCTGTTAGGCCCTAAAATGGCTTCAATATCTGATCAGGTCTAGGATCATTTGAGTACCTTTTGATAAAAATACTGAAAATATGATTTTTGGTATTTTCTACATCTTGGTAAATTGCATTTTCGGAGGCCTTCAGAGCGAAATTATGGCTCAAGACTTTAACTTGGCATTAAGAATAAGTGACTGGGCAACTCAAACTAGATAACTAGTTTATCTTTCCAATGAGTCCAAAAAGTTTAAATTCTGATAAAATAGCTAGGAGTTATGACCCTGCCAAGGAGAAGATAAAAAATTTCCTAATTTTTTAAGTTTCAATGAATTTCTGCAAATAGTTTCACCTTGCAATAGCTCTTTTTGCATTCCAAGGGTAATGTGACCTTTCCTATGATACGCGAGACTTACATTTTCAGTTATCGCATGCATAACATCATGTATATGCAATACATGCTCTTTTGTTCACTAAATTCCATTGAATAAAACTATCGGGTCTGGGTATGCACTATGAGGGATATTAAGTAATATGACTCTCTTCATAGATTGGGCTATGATGATGATGTCATCATCATGGATGGGCTTCGTTAAAATGTCAAAGGCTGACGTCATGGTCATACTGAAGGAAATCGGGATGTTATGAAATATGACCCTGATATTGAGGAACATCACCCTCTGAATAAGATGACATCACGGTCGTGTCGAGCTTTTTATATCAGGTTAGAATGATGTCACCGTCATGTTAGGAAAGATCAGTCATATTAGAAAAGATGACAGATGTTAGGAATTAGATGACCTTCAGAGTTCAAGCTGATTGATGATGTCATCATCATATCAGGTCCTTCGTGGAATGGGATAAGCTAATGTCATCATCACGTTAACGAAGATCAGTCATATTAATGAATGTTACTCCCTTTCAAAAGATCAGGATAACATCACTATCATGTTATTTAAAAGGGTGATGATTAAATATGTACCTCTGCGAGGTAAAAAGAATGATCACTTCACCGTTAGGGTGATTTCCTGATTTCTTTGTTCATTGGGATTGGATGACATCATCGGCATATTGGCACTAGGATAATATTCCGCGGCAGGGTGATATTTGAAATATTGGGTGATATTCGCAAGATCAGGTGATATTCAAAATATGGCCTCCGTAAAATATATGAAGCTATTTGATGGGCAAATACCACTATCATGTAAGATTGACATCCAGAGTTTCGGACCAAATGATTATCGGGTGATAAACTGGCCTCGGGGTGATCTTAGTAAGATCGGGTGATCTTATAATATCAGGGTGATATTTGAAATATTTGGTGTTATTCACAATATCAGGGTGATATTGCACAAGGTGACTGGTGTTTGGAATATGACTCCCCCTCTCGAATATCAGGTTTGACCAGGACTTTGACTCATCATAACTCTCATTCTCTGAGGAATATCAGGGTGATCCAAAAAGCAAACCTGCATGAAATTTTTTGTTCTTTCCAACCATGAGGTTATTGATGTGATATATTAAGTTTGACAAATTGACCTCATATGATGACCTACCTAGCTCCCCTATGCAGGATCACCTACATGACTTATTTTTACCAGACCACCGAAAAGCAGGAAAAAATACAAGCCAAGCCAAGCAAAAAGTTGGGTCCCTATTTTGTCAAGTCAAAATGGGGTGTGTTGTGTAACCACACAACAAACCACAAAACCCAGTTCTACTCAGATGGCCATAACTTCACCAATTGTCCATGTGGACCTCTCAAATATTAACTGGAGCAACTTCAGACAATCCTCTACAAAACCCTTTAATCAGCAGACTCTGATCTTCATCTCACTGGGAATGTGGAGCAATCTACTTTACTGAACTGTAATATCTTCACTATCTCTGACAAAGAGATATGTTGACATCAATGACAACACAATAATGGGACATATTTGCAACAATCTCCTCCTTTTTCATTGATGGTAACATATGATATGAAAAAATAATTCAACCATCAAGACAAGGACTTCTCTCCCTTTCTCTTGTCACACCTGCAACTACTTTCTTCACTACTGCTCCTTTCACCATCAACTACTTACTTCCAAGTTTTTCACATGACTTCTCTCCTTTGACATTAATGGCAAAGGGAACATATTTGCAATCATCTCTCCCCCTTTTTGTTTCTTAGATAAAACTAAACTAAACACTAGAATTAACATACTGACTACTCCCCCTGAGTAGCATCCCCTTAACACCAATCTGGATCACAAGATATGACTGTGAGTTCCACCAGACTGATGCACACTTGTACACCTTAGTTCTAAACAAGATAGGTAATAACCCCTAGCTTCACTCTGAGATACTCAAAAGTGTCCTTAGGTAGAGGCTTAGTGAAGATATCCACAATTTGATCCTTTGAATAAACAAACTCTATTCTGACTTCATTCTCATTTACCTTCTCTCTCAAAAAGTGAAACTTGATGGATATGTGCTTTTTCTTTGAATGCAACACTAGATTCTTTGAGATGTTTATTGTACTTCAATTATCACAAAAGATTGTAACATTGTCTTGAAACACAATTTAGATATCCTTGAACATTTTCTTCATCCAAAAAACTTGAGTACAATTACTTGCTACTGCTATATATTCAACTTCTACAGTAGACAAAGATATTGTCTCCTACTTTTTGCTCAACCAAGAAACCAATTTCTTTCCCAAGAAAAATGCACCAACACTAGTACTCTTCCTATCATCCACATCTCTTGCCCAATCAACATCTATATATGCATGAAGAGTGAAATCATCATCCTTAGGATACCATAAACCATAATCAGATATCTAAAAATTCTTTTGACTACTACAACATGAGATTCTCTAGGATCAACTTCAAATCTAGCAACAAGGCCAACTGCATTCGTAATATCAGGTTTGGTTTGAGTTAAATAAAGTAGTCCTCCAATCATTGATCTATACCTTTTCTAATCTACCTTAGGGGATTCATCATTTTTACTCAACTTGCATCTGATTACCACAGGAGTTTTCACTAGTTTTGAATTCTCCATTCCAAACTTTTTGAACAACTCTTTCACATACTTAGACTGAGATATGAAGATGCCCTTACCTAACTGAATGATTTGCAGACCCAAGAAGAAATTTATTTCACCAAACATGGACATCTCAAGTTCACATTGCATTTGATTAGCAATTTTTTTACACATGCTCTCATTTCCACCAAATATGATATCATCAACAAATACCTCAACAATCAAAATGTGTTCATGATCAATTTTGAAATAAAGATTACTATCAGTTGTGCCTTTGCTAAAACCTAAATTTAGTAGATACTTATCTAATCTTGCATACTAGGCTCTTGGGGCTTGTTTAAGTCCATACAATGCTCTCCTCAATCCGCAGACAATATCTCCTTGATCAAAAGACTAGAATCCTTCTAATTGCTCAATGTAGACTTCTTCTTCCAACTCTCCATTTAGGAATGCTGACTTGACATCTATCTAGTAAACTTTGAAATCTTTGTAAGAAGGAAAGGCAAGAAATAATTTGACTGCTTCGACTCTTGACACTGGAGCAAAAGTTTCTTCAAAATCAATTCCCTCTACCTGAGAATATCCTTTGCACACCAATCTTTCTTTGTTTCTCACAACTTCACCATCTTCATTAAATTTATTCTGGAAGACCCATTTAGTTCCAATTACATTTTTGTTTTCAGGGCTAGGAACAAGATCCCAAGTATGATTCTTTTCAATTTGCATTAATTCTTCTTCCATTTCTTTTACCCAACTTTCATTATTACAAGCTTCATTCACTAATTTTGGTTCAATCTTTGAAATCAAACAATACTCCACTTGTTCTTTAGCAATTTTTCTTCTAACTTGAACACCTTTATTTTTATCTCCTATGATTTGATCTTCAGAATGATTTGACCTTACATACCTAAGAGTTTTGGGATTTTCTTAAACTTTTTATTCTTTAACTTGTTCCTCAACATTTGCACTAGCTTCTTGAGTCAATGGATTCTCTAGAGCAATCTAGATCTGAGTTTGAGTTTGAACTTACTTTCCTTTATTTGGACTTTCATTTTGATCATCTGATTCATATCCACAAGACTTGGAAGGTCTCTCATTTCTTTCATCAACCTTGACATTAACACTTTCAACAATCCTTTTCAATCTCTTGTTAAAGCACCGGTATGCCTTGCTTTGGTTAGAATAACCCAGAAATATTCATTCATCACATCTTGCATCAAACTTTCCTAGATCTTCATCTCTCTTGATATAGCATTTAATACCAAAAACTTTGAAGTATTTCACAGTAGGAGCATTACCAAACCACAGTTCACAAGGTGTTTTACCAATATTACATTTGATCTGCACCCGATTAAGAGTGTAGACAGCAGTACTCACAACCTCTCTCCAATAGACATGTGGAACATTTGCCTCCATCATCATGGTTTTAGTAGCCTCTTGAATAGTTTGGTTCTTCCTTTCCATAACTCCATTCTGCTGAGGAGTCCTAGGAGTAGATAACTATCTTCTTATTCCATACTTTTTACAAAATGTAGTAAACTCTCCACCTCTGTCAGATCTCAGACGCTTTATCTTCACACCAATCTCATTCTCCACCATAGACTTGAACACCTTGAATCTGTCAAGAGCCTCTGATTTCTCTTTTAAGAAAGTGACCTACATCATCGGGGAGTAATCATCAATCAACAACATAAAGTATTTATCTCCTTGCAAACTCCTAACTCTGGTAGGACCACACAAATCAGTGTGCACAAGTTCCAACAATCCACTTGAAAATTGTTCTTTAATTTTGAATGTAGCTCTATTTTGTTTTCCCAACTGACATTCCTTGCACATGCTATTAGCAGGTTTCAAAAGCTTTGGAAGATATCTCACAGTTAGTGAGTGCAGGATCATGATGGGCCAAACACTACCCCTAAGTGACAATATAAATGTGAAAAAGAAACTTAAGTAACTTCATCTCAAAAATTGAATGAGTTATCTACACAATCTAGAAATAAGGTAGTAATAAAAGTTTTAATAAATTGAATTTACTTTATAGGCTACTACTTTTTTTTGGAAATTTAAAAAATAGTTTGGTTAAAATTGGATATTTCAACGAAGCACTACTAAAATTTTTAGAAAACTATAAAAAGTAGTTGTCATTCCGGCCAACAAAAGTATGAGAAAAATATACTATTTTTCCTCCATGATTTGGATTTAAGTAGAGGACACATGAGCCGATGTGATGCATATTTTTTTGAATTTTTTAACAAAATAAATAATTATTTATAAATTTTTTACTAACATTTTTAAAATATTAAAAATTAATTTTCTGGCCAACCTAACTTGGTCAAAAATATATAAAACTCAAAAAATTTAAATTTTAGGTATACCCAATAAATCCCAGAATATGACACATCTTTTGGATTTAAAAAAATGATTAAAATGTTGAAAGTTATGGATGTTTTCAATATGTATATCTATCAAAAAATTAAACATAACATATGTAGAAAATTAATAATAATTACATATTAAAATTATTATGAGGCGTATATTATAGTTTTAGAATCTTAATAGCTTCCTCTATAAACCCTTTTCATTTGATTAAATTTAGTTACAAAAAGGTCTGTTAGCTTCAAGGGTGAAATTATAGAAAATTTTAAGATAACACTAATGGGTAGTTTTGCATGTTTCTTTGGCAAATTTTGGGACTCCCACATGCCTAAATATGAAGTAATACTAAGGAATTATTGGAGGGAATCCATATTTGAGCCAGAAATATTAACATCCTTTCTATCCAAAGCTAAATATTAGTCTAAATGTTAGCACTTTTCATCCAACAAGCTTTTTATCCATTGCCACTGTTTGGTCCATCATGATCTCGCACTCACTACTTATCTTGACAATGTTATCAAAGTTTACGTGACACATTCTCCTACGTCATAAACACCTCTGATCAATCTGAGAAATCAAACAACTTTTACCACCATCACTTAAATGAAAGATATTACCTCTAGTCTATGTACCAGATGCAATCTCAGTTCTGGAGCTTACCAAAATTCTTCATTTTGCATCCTTGAATCAGAGATCATACCCTTTGTCAACCAACTGTCCAATAGTGAGAAGACTATGATTCAACCCTTATACATACAAAACATCATTAGTGTTAGTCTTACCATCAAGAGAGATGGATCCTCTGCCACAGATTCTACCACTTGAATTGTCTCCAAACTTCACAATTCCACCTTCATATCTTTCCAAACTTACAAACTTACTTTTACCACTAGTCATAAGATGAGAACATCCACTGTCAATCACCCATTCATCCTTTTCTTCAACCTGAGCAGCCAAGGCATTTTCCACATTCACATAGCTAGCAGATTCAATAGGCGTTGAATCTTCTTCTTTGATTGCAATGAACACCCATTCATTTCCAGAGTTACTTCCCATGTCAGATTCATCATCTATGACTCCTTCATCAAAAACTTCTTGGACATAGTAGCATTTCTTTTGAACCCTAGGTCTATTAGTGTTTGGCTTTGAAACCCTCTCCAGACATCTTGAAGCAAAATGACTAATCTTATTGCAAGCAAAACATTTGAAAGACAACTTTCCTTCATACTTACTAGATCCTCTTGTTAAGCTTTTGGGAATAAGGGCTTCAAGTTCTTCAAGCTCGTATCCATCTTCTTCAAGCTCATTCATTGCCTTCTCATATCTGGTTACTCTTCTTGAAGAGCTTTCACCTGGATCAAATCTTTGCTTTCCAAAAACACTAGCTTTAAATGTAGATTCTAATTTAGGAAGAGAATCACCAAACTCACTCATTTCAAATGTTGAAAGTTTGCCCACCAACTGATCCCTTGTAACATCTATCACAGTCTTGATCTCCTTAATAGTAGCAACTCTATGCTTGTATGAAGTAGGTAAGGATCTAAGCACCTAGGCAACAATCTCTGATTCTTCTAGTTTTCCACCAGTACACCTGATACTGCACATAAGTTCATTCACCTTCTGCATGTAGGAAGTGATGTTTTCATCTTCATTCATCCTCAAACATTCATATCTACCCTTTAGGATTTGTAACTTAGCACATTTGACATATGCATCACCTTCATACAGAGTTTCCAACTTCTTCCAAATTTCATGAGTAGTTTGCAATTCCAAGACATTTGTCATTTCTATATCAGTCAGGGCACTCAACAATGCTTCTTTAGCCCAAATGTTGTATTCATCTTCTTTGATTTCATCTGGAGTTGTAGGACCATTCTTCAGAGGAGTATACTTATTCTTAGTTATCAACCAATAAGGATCACCCATGCATTGCAAATGACACTCCATGCGATTCTTCCAAAGAGAGTAATTTGTTCCATCAAATCTCAAACTATCTTTCTCATAAGTCAACATCCTAGATCTCCTCAAGTGGTCAAGTTTCTTTTAGAGGAACCTTTCTTTGATACCAATTGTTGAAATTATGGCATACAACTGAGAGGGGGGGTGAATCAGTTGTCACAAAAACTTTATCTTTTGCTTCATTTAATCTTCTTTAACACTTATTAATAGATTGGTACAGGAGCACCCATGGCACCAATGCGCCAAGAGGCCTATTCAAAGTTTCTCTCTACCATGCTTTACGTTGAATGTAGATAAGGTCTTGAAGACCATTTGAAGAATGTAATACGGTCTTATGACCATTTGAAATCATATTGAAGTCATTTTGTAAGGCCTTGATGACAAGTAGTTAGATGTAGGCAGTCAAGTCCAAATTGGTAAATCCTCCATGAGTGTCAAAATGGAGAGACATGTTGTCTTTTTTATAGGAATGGCATAGAATATGATCCTAGAGGGGTTTGGGGTAGTAGTTTTGTCCACACTATAATTTACCCATAATACATATTGTAAAAAAAATGTTAATTGACAGTTTTGGACAGTTTTAGGGTGGTTTCCTATTGCCAACTGACCCCAAACTGATGGAGGAAGATGTAATATTGTTAAGAAACCCCTCATGGATTAGTGGCAGGTGTGTTGGTGAAGTTTCAAGCAATAAAAATCAAGTTCTCTACTTTTCTCTGCATTTTTCTGTATTTTTTGTTAGAACAGTCCATACCATCTTCAAGCACAGAAGTATCATGACCTCTGAACATTTGGAATGGGTAGTATAATTAATTAAATTCCATTTGAATATAGTTTGAGGCCTTGACATTGATTAGGGAGTGAGTTACATCTATTTTCCTTGGACTAGTCATTGGAAACTATCATTTTTTGAGTTCAAACGCTGCTCCAGGCCATACTCTGGATAGGTATGAAACTGTCTTCACCTCCTTGTGACCTGTTTGGATAGAGTATGGAATTTTCTCTCATTTCAACTTGTTTTGGTGTATTTTCATCATTGTAGAAGGGAGATATAAGGGTCTTTCTAAAAATTGTCCTGTTAAACCCTAACCTAGGGTTTTGTCAAAACAATGGAATTTTAACCATCCCATTGACCATCCCATTGTTTCTTAGTGCCACAAGACTAATGGGATGGATGTGTTCCCTCAAATTTTAGTTGATTGGAGTGTTTTTAGAGAAAGAGAGTTGGTAGATGCACAATTTTGTTGAGGAGGGCTTAATATCCTCATGTATTAAGCCATTTAAGGAACCACATATGCATTTTGAAGGTATAGTTGACTGTAGGTATCCAAAACCCACAAAATCCTTGGTCTTGGCATGAGTATTAAGTGTTCCAATAGTTGTTTGAGTTCTGTGAATGACATTTGTAGGGGTCCTTTTGTAAAAGTGACCTAATTAGGGCTCTAAGCCTAGATGGACAGTCATAAGTTGATGCAGTTGGTCTAAAACATGAGGTACTCATTTTAAAATATATCATGTGTCTTTGAAAAGGGTACTCCAAAATGGTCAAGTCTTGTGGAAATCAGATTCCCATCAAAAGTTATGCATGACTGTTCCAATTTTGAGGGCTACAAGGATCCTAATAGGTTTGTGAAGGAAGTACATATCCATTGGTTGTAAGTGTCAAACCAATGGTCAAGGAAGGTTGTACTAGTGGATTGGAGACCCTATATCTAACTTTCCTTGGGAAATTCATCTACCAAGTGTCATGTGGCAAGTTAAGCCTCTAAATTGGGTTTTGGACTAATCAAGGAGACTGTCTTAAAATAGTAAAGAGTCCTCTCTCATGGAGGGAGTTTGTTGAAGAACTTGAAGTGTGGTAAGTCACCTATATCCTCTACATCATAGATTAATGATATAACCATGAAAGAATGAATCAAAAACACATGAACAAAAACACAATCAACACACATAACACCAAGATTTTTACGTGGAAACCTAGTTAAGGGAAAAACGACGGTGGGGGTTAACCCACAAGATTTATTCTTTGTTAAAGAATAGAAAAATAGGAAGGTACCTACCTTCGAGTAAACTGCCTAGAGCTCATTGCTCCAAGACACTCACTGTCTACAAAAACATTCACATGGTTAACACTGAAAGGTTGAACTGAGAAACATCTTCTCCATGCCAAGGTTTAGTTCCATTGAAGTTCACAACACCTCTTCTCTGCCCCCAAACACTTCCTCGCTACCCCCACATCTTCACATACATGGGCACATTTACATGACTTCATTATACTTATTTATACATGACATCAACTTTGGAATGAACATCAAAGTCGGCCTTACAATCATCTATCTGGAACATTCTCCAAGATAGGCATTACAAACTATTACAATCACAAGACTTGAATTAATACAAAATACTACATGTAGACCACTACACTATTGGCCAAACATAGCTAGGACTCAAATATTCCTTGAACAATATGCCACGCTCCATAGAACTTCTCTTAGATCATTCGCAACACGCATGAAGCATCCAGTCGGCCAAGACTAGAAATAACAACAACACCCAAGGAGAAATCTTTGACTATGAGCTCAATCATCAATGCGGACCACCAACGCAATAGGCACATGATCCAGAGACCTCCACGACCACAATGAAATCAACAAGAACAACTCCACCACCTCAAATCACTAGAATCACTTGCATCTTCATACGGGAACTTAAGAACACTAATTGTCATGACTATCACACTAGAAAGATTGTTTGCAAACGTCCAAATCATGAATCACTTGAGTTGAGGATACACGCCAACATCCCAAACATACCTCTAGAATTGCAGACCATAATATTCCAATGTAGAGAAATACAGACCAAATTCCTATCACCTTGTTACCTCTGAACAACTACAAAACCTAGTTCTACTCAGATGACCATAACTTCACCAATCCTTCATGCAGACCTCTCAATTCTTAACTGGAGCAACTTTAGACAATCCTTTACAAAACCCTTTAATCCACAGACTCTGATATTCATCTCACTTGGAATGCAGAGCAATCTACTTTACTGAACTGCACTGCCTTCACTATCTCTGACAAAGAGATATGTTGACATCAATGACAACACATCATAGGCACATATTTGCAATGCCACTTGCCTCTTTACCTAAGGAGTCCAAATGTTTCTACTAAATGATATCAAAAAGAAAAGTAGCACCAATTTTTAGATCTACTTTCCCAACTCCTTAAGTAGTATGTGGTTAGTTTAGGAAAATTTTCTTCTACATGGCTTTTTTTTCTATCATATTCTATGTTGGTCTTTGTGTGTTTTTGTCTTTCTTCAACTCGGTGTTGCAAGGTTGTTGGGTGGTACTTTTTTAAGGAAAATATTGTTTAATGTTTCTAATCCAATTCTCTTATTTGTAAAAAGATCATAAGCCTAATGAAACCATTTCTATGATTTTTTAGATTTATGTGGGTTATTCCCATGTTTATCAAGGGTATATACTTGTTCCTCTAGTTAGATGACATTTAACAACACATTGTACTCAAAAAGCATATATGCATCAAACTAATACAATCTAATATATAGTATAATAGGGTTCATAACATTACCTTCCCGTTTGAAAATATTTATCCTTAATGATTGAAATGGGGAAACTTGGAGAGAATGTTGGATAGTTCCCATGTGGAAAATTGGTAGGCTACAAACCCTTCCATTAAAGTAAAATATCATCAATGGAATGAGTAAAAAGGTACTTGGTGTATTTGTTCAATATAACCTTAGTTTTTAAAATATGAACCCCTCATCATCTAATAATACTATCTTTTTTGGTATTTAAGAAACTTTCCTAATTGCTTTCTTGAGGCAAGAAACATGAAAAATTAGGTGGATCTTAGAAGAGAGTGGGTGTACTAGCCTGTATGCAACCTCACCAATTTATTAGATCACCTAGTAAGGGCCATAAAATTATTTTCCCACAAGGACATCTACTTGTAGGGATAGAGGTATGAAAAGACCTAATTAGTACTGAAAAAGGTGCACTCTATTTGATGTTGGTCCATCTAATGTTTTATGTGATTTTGTACCAACACCAGATTGGCTATAAGGATTTAGGAAAACTTCTCATGCTTGGCTAGATTACTATTGACTATAATGAGCTTGGAAGAAGCTAGAATATAAGTACTCAAGGAAGGTGTGGGAGTACTATAGAGGGCATCATAAGGTTCAATCTTGGAAGCACTATGATGAGTAGTGTTATACTACCACTCAGCAAGAGGTAGGCATTTGACCCATTATGCTTGTTTCTTAAACACAAAATAGTGCAAGTAAGTCTCGAGACATTTATTCACAACCTATGTTTGGCCATTAGATTGAGGATAATGATTTGGACTCATGTTCAAGTTACTACCCTACAACTTAAATAATTCTTGCTAGAAATTTGTAGTAAAAGTAGGATCATGACCACTCACAATGAAGTGATGCATCATGTAGATTTTGAAGATGGAATCAAAAATATGTTCAGCAACCACAACAATACTAATGGGTGAGGAAATGCATAGAAATATGCATATCTGGTTAAGCAATCAATAATAACTAGAATCACCTATTTACCTCCCAACATTGGAAGACCCATAATGAAATCCATAAAAATGTCAATCCAAGGCTTATCTTAAATAGTCCAAATGGCTAAAAATATCCTAGGGCTTTGATAGTTTCCCATTTATTCTCTTGTCACACATCACATTTGACTACACATAAGGCCATCTAAAAATAAATCTCATTTCACTCTCTCACAGGTCTTCAAAAATCCTAGGTGGCATGTAGTAGAGGAGGAGTGAAATTTTAGGAGTAACTTAAGGCTTGAGCTAGGAGTTTGGAATTAAATATGTTGACCTTGATATGTGAAGCTTTGTCCAATCCATTAGAACCTTGGCACAAATTGAGGAACCTATTGTAACTAACAAATGATACCCTGAATTGTCAAGTTAACATTCCATTCTTATCAAAGTTCATCTATCCAATTGGGTACCAAGATGGAAAGAGAAAATAATGTGCATTCCCCTTCATATTAAAATGAGAGAGCACTCACTACAACATTTTCCTTACCCTTATTGAAGACTATATCCTAATCATAGCCCTACATTGAAGTCACCTAGTTTTGTTGTTAAGGGGGGACACCCTTTATTGGAAGAAATATTTCAATTTGTGATGATCTTTTTTGATATAGAAATTTTATCCCAAGAGGTAAGGATATCATTGTTGCACAACAAGGAGGATATCCAACATTTGTTTTTCATATGTAGATTATCTAAATTGTGCCCTATGATCTACTTGATAGTGAAAGAAAATAGCCTACCTTTTTGCATCAACACTACACCCATGCTAGTGTTGAAGTCATCAAGTTCAAGAATAAAAGGTTTAAATTTTTTTTATAGCGCCAAAAATGGTGTATAAAACATTGTAGTCTTGAGAGTAGTAAATGTCAAATTGGCTACTTCTATCCAAATGAAGGAGTTATTTTGAGCAAGGCATTCAAGGCCCCAGTAATTTTACAATAGTTTTGAACAAACTTGTGATAATACCCCACAAAGCCTAAAAAATCCTTATAACATGTTAAGGGACTTTATTCTTGGCCACTCCTACATCACTACAATCTTCTTGGGGTCAATATATATGCTAGTGTATGAAATAATATAACCTAGATACTCCACATGTTGGACTCCAAATGGATGCTTAGAGTGCTTAGGAAAAAGAGAATTCTCATTTAAAATGTTGAGTGTGCTCTCCGCATGGTAAAGATGATCAACCTTGTTGTGATTATATATGAGAATGTTATCAATGAAGACTACAATAAAATTGCATAGGCAGCCACAAAATACTATATTCGTGAGGTTCTAAAAAGTAGAAGGCATTGGTTAAGCTAAAAGACATTACCAAAATTCATAATATTAGTTTCTTTGACACAAACTTGGTGATAACTATAATGAAGATCTAGTTTTCAAAAACATTTAGCCCCCAAAAGCTCATCCCACAAATCATCAATAGTTGAAATAGAGAATTTATACTTGATGGCTAATTTAATGAGTTCATGGAAGTCATTGCACTCCACTAGCCATCATCTTTCTTGGGAACCATAACTATAGAGAGGAGTAATGACTAGTACTTGGGAAAATAAGACCAATCTCTTATAATCCTTTAACCATCTTCTCAATTTCAGTTTTTTGCTCAAAGGGATGTCTATAGGGCTAAATATTTGGTGGATGGCTACTAGGAATGAGAGGAATGACATGGTCGTGAGACCATAGGGGGAAACCATTTGGATACCTAAAATATGTTTTGATACTTATCTAGTATGAATTAAATTTTTATGGAAGAGAATGATTTGATGGAGGTTGAGCCTCTAGATCTAGTGGAATTGGGAAAGGATTCTAGAACACCTTATGTTTGGTAATTTTTCATATGATCAAAACTAATCATCTAAACATCACTTGACTTTAGTCCTTATAAGGTATACTCTTTGTCATTACAATTGAATTTGATCCATAGTTGGGAGTAGTTTTAAGTTAGTTGTCCTAAGGTTTGCAGCCATTAAATGCCCAACACCACACTTTTGCCACCAAAGCAAAGAGAAAACATATTAGTGGTCAATTGATAGTCCATTAGAATAAGTTCTACATTTCAACACTTTTGGGCCCAAATGACACACTATTAGCATTGGCCACCATAACCTAAAAAATATCATGTAAGCATGGAAATAGTAGTGAAGTTGGTTATAAATTCTTTTTCTAATGAAGTTATGTGTGCTACCCTCATTGATCAAGACCACTACCTTTTGGCATTTATTGTAGAAATTTTTTTTAAGTGTTTTGGGGGGAAGAGAAACTAACAAGAGTATGAATAAAACTATGAGCATAAGGAGTAGACTAATGTTTATATATAGCTAACTCTTCTTGGACTCTTCTAAAGATTCCTCTAAATCACTAGCCAAATCTATAGAATCAATGAGATGCAAGCATTACTCTTGACATTTGTGACCTTTTTCCCTTTTTTATCATAATTGAAACATAGCCCATTGGCCTTTTTCTTAGCCAACTCTTGTCTAGATAACTAGTGAATCATGTTGGCTTTAGTATGTTGATTTGTCACATGTTATTTATGTCTGAAAGATAAGAAGGAGGACTCAGAAAATTTCTAAATTGGGCTACAAACTTATCTTCAAGGAGGTGGGCAAAAGAAAAGCATCACAAAATGTAACCATCTTAAACATGAGAACATATTCCTTGAGATATTATTTTAGACCACTTACAAGACAACTTTTCAAAAAAATTTCATCAAGGCCATAGGTCTAATTGACCAATTTGTCAAACTTTGTTTTATATCCTTTTATTGAATGGGTCCAACATAATTTTGTGAGGCTGTTAGTAAATTCTTCATATGCACTAGGGCCAAAGTGGTTGATGGTTTCCTTCTAAAAAATTTTCCATGTGAGAAATGCTTGAGTCCTATCTAACCTTGAGCCATTGAATGACTTCTTTTTCCATATGGAAAGAAGTGATAGAGAAATTTTGATCATAGGGAATTTTATGGATAGAAAAAGATTGGTCTCCCCTATATTACCAACTAGTAGGGCTGATACTATCAAATTTTAAAAACTCTAGTTTACGTGGGTGTGGGAGCCAACTCTAATTTAGGGAAGTAAACCTCTTTGCATTAGTAGAGGACTAAATCTTGTCTAATACATATATGGCTCACAAATCTCCCAACTATACTAATATATGGTTGAACTAATCTTTGGTGGAAAATTATAGTTGGTTAACTCATTCATTGACAAATTCCATAGAAATATCTAGTGGGTATTGAGAGCACCATGACCTCCTACCATGGTGAAATTAGAAAGGGTTACTAGAGTTATATGAGAAAATGATTGGGATGCAAATATGATCACAACCATGTAGGAGCTTGAAGGAGGGACTATGGGGTCAAGCTAAAGAAAGGGTTATCTAGAGTTATATACAAATTATCTATCTCAAAAGGATGATCACAATAGGACAATCCATTTGAAGGCGTAAAATTGGCCTAGACTTTTTTATTTCTATTTAGATACCTCTAGATTAATTTTTTCATCAAAACTAACAATTTTTGGCTAGATTGAGATAATTTTTCTTCAAAAGTTTTAGATCTAAGAGAAAAATTATGGCTAATTCAACAAATCTAAAGGGGCTCTAGAAATAAAGATATACTTTATAGCCTAGAGATTATTTGTTTCTTGCAAAGAACATTAATACCTATCTTACTAATGAAAACCACGTAGCTAGGAAAATACTAAGTTGCAATGCCTAGTATGGATGACACATACCTATGGGGATAAAAGGGAAAGATCTATAGGGTGTGCCTAGTATGTGAGCTCACTAATATATTTATCACATTCATAAATAGTGTAAACCCAATATTTCAAAGTGCTAAGAATGGTAGATTTGTATGGAGGAAGTAACTAATAGGAAGCTAGATAACATCTTGATGAAGTTAGTTTTATCTAGTAGAAATGATTGGGCAAGGAAGGTAAATAAAGTATTCTAGGATTATAACACTACCTAGAAATCAACTACAGGGTTCATACCTTATGAGTTATCTTTTGGTAAAAGTCCAATTCTACCAATTGAATTTGAGCTACAAACACTCTAGAAAACTATGGATATAGTTCCTAATCTTGACTATGCACAACAAGAAAGAGTATTTCAACACAATTAGTTGGATGAGATAATATTGGAATCCATTCAACAAACAAAGTTGGTGGAAAATTAGAGAAAGGTGTGGGATGATGAGAACATCAAGAAGGAGTTCCATAGTGGAGATTGGGCATTGTTGTTTGACTCCAAATACAAGGATCTAAAAAGGAAACTTTGAACCAGATGGTTAGGTCCCTATGAAGTAGAAGAAATTACTAACATTAGGGAAATAAAATTATCTCCAATTGATGGAGACACCAAGAGCCTCATGGTAAATGGATGTAGATTACATTTGTATCAAAAGATAGTTAGTAAGGAGTAATTTGTAAAAACAATAAAGTCTCAATCAAATCTCTATTATATGAATCAATTTTCCCCCCTACAATAGATTCTTAGATGAGAGTAAAAGAACACTATGCAAAAAATTCCAAATTTGTGTACTTTGGAGACTCTGAAGTGATCATTAAATAAATCATTTCATTCTTCTCCAAAACATCTATTCAAAAATGTCTCTAGAGCCATTCATATTCTTCTATTCTAGAGCATCCTTTGAATGATGACTATAAAAAATTTATATCTTCCAACTACTCTGGAGCATCCTTTGGCACCACTAGTACATTTCACTCATTCTCTAGAACATCTCCTTAGTGATGTATCTAGAGTTGCCTCATTCATCCTCCATAACATTTCCTCAACAATGTGTCCAAATCCATTCCACTCATCCTCTAGAACATCTCCTCAGTGGTGTGTCTATATCCATTTGAACTCATCCTCTAGAACATCTCCTCAATAATGTGTTCAGAGCCACTCCACTCATACTCTAGAGCATCTCCTCAATAATGTGTCTAGAGTTGTTTCACTCATCCTCTAGAACATCTCCTCAACAATTTGTCCAATGTTGTTTCACTCATCCTCTAGAACATTTACTCAATGATGTGTCTAGAGTCATTTCACTCATTCTCTAGAACATCTCCTTGATGATGTTTCCAAAACCATTCTATTCATTCTCTAAAACATCCTCCCAATCATATTTTTAGAGTAATTCATATTCTTCCTTTAAATCATTTTCTCAACAATGCTTCATCCATTGTTCTGGCAATCTTCTGAAGACCCCCAGAGTTAGTTCTATTAATTCATCAATAATTTTCATTTCTAGCATCCATTAAATAATAACTTAATAGCACCTCCTGGGAAAACATCACCAACACTAACCTCCATTTCCATAATAAAAAAGGGCCATCACATTACAACACATTACAATAAATATTAGTATACATCTGATCTACATAATGATGACTGTCATACACTTGACAATAGGAATTCCATAACTATAAAAAACATTAGATGTCTGCACATGTTAGCAACATCACTCAAGGTGGCATTGATAATAAATAGTTAGGCATGCAGTCTATTTTCTTCATTAGACAATAGTTCTTTTTTTTAAACATTTAATTTGCATGAGTAAAGGCCTTCTACAGTCACCACATATCATATTACCACCCTACCATATTGCATAATTATTTCTGATAGCTGTAGAAATTACAAATGGGAAAGTTATTAATGATTAAAAAATATGGAAGATATTACTATAAATATAAATGATTTGTAGCCATGTACTATTCTACTATCATTTATTTTCTCTCTTTGAAGTTTATTTCCATACTCTACATGGGCTTCCCATAGACTTTAGAAAGAATGTTCGAACCCTAAGAAATCTGTTGATGGTGGTTTTAGTACACAACAACACAGGTAAGATACAAGGTATCTCACCTCTTTTGAAAGGAATCTTATCCCAACAGATCCAAAATAAGACTTCCCCAAGGTTTATAATGTCAAGTCTTGACTTGTAGGATAACTCAGTGGATATGTACTTTACTGTTCCAACCAAGGGACTTACATGCAATGCAAGCTTTGTGAGAATGTAACAATAATGAGTATGTAGAAACCCTAGGTGATGTAGACTGTTAAGTCTAAAATTTATCAGCTGATGATTAGTATAATGTTGCTTTAATCCTAAACCTACTAGATTTGTGAAGAAAATGCAAAAGGATTAAAGGGTAAAAGATGGATGCAAAACCTAAGGACAAATCACAACCAAGTTGAATGTTTTAGATAGATAAATACTCTTAACAAAAAAAAAATTGCTTAATCAAGTTATAACCACAATGCTATTGAAATAATGCAATCTTCAAAGGTAACTTAAGATTTTCAAATCACACACATTCATTAAACACCCAATTATTGGTGCAACTCAGTTAATGTCATGCAATCAAACTAAATTCACTTAATAAGGTTTAGACTAACCATGCCAAGTTACTTACAATTAGCAAGAACAAATGGTATAAACCAAGGAATTCATCAAATATCAAAGCATCCTTTCACCATTCCAACTGTACTTCGTCTAAATTCAGATTGAAATGAGATATGAAATTGAAAACAAGATAACACAATATCATAATTTATACTAACACCTGTAAAACTTGTTGTATTGATCGACATAGTCTTAACAAGTCATTGTCCAATCTTACATAGAGAGGATATTACTACCCTTTTATAGATGAGTAGGCATATTAAGTTTTTGAAGGAACGATGGAGATTAAATCAACACCAAGGGCTCAGATTTGATTACATTAAATGTTGGATGATGAGTTGTTATAATCCTGGATTTCACTTTGTCCTCTAGGAAAAAGACAAAATACATCTTTTCATTACATTAGAATAGGACAAAATAGAAACTTTTTGTGTTGTCTATAAAGACGAAACCCTTTTACAATGCATAAAACAATAGAAAGAGACATGTGGCACTTTTTAGAGGAGGTGGCGGTCTAGCTGGACTTGGCATTCAACCTATATGTCTCCTAAGTTGCCTGGTTACTGACTATCTTCATCCAAATTAACTTTATCCTTTTCTACCTCTTTGTTCCTGTAGGTGAGTAGGGCTTCTAATGTTATATTGATCTTTGTTGGCTCAGGATCTTTGACAAAATTGATTATGAATTGTTAGAATAATAAGGTTTACATAGTTAATAGTTTATATTAGGTAAATAATATATAGATAAATTAACATATAGATGTTAATTTATTAAATAAATAAATGTTAGTAAGTAGATAAATGAGTTAGTTCTTAGGAAGTTACATTCCTCTAAATAAGTTATTATTTGGTTCACGGGAATTTGTAAGGCTTTAAAAATCCATTGTGATGTAATGTAAAACTATCAAGAAATCATCAATATATTATTATATGCTTTTGTTATTCCTATGTAATGGTGTAATCTGTACGTGCTCACCATATTTCAATATGGTATTAGAGTGTTGCTAGTTCTTGTGCCTATGAGAAGATGAAAGGAAGTTGAAGGGTTACACATTGTCAGAGGAAAAATGGCTGCAAGTCTAGAAATTTGGTTAAATGTTAAAAGGGAGAATGCATATTTACTCTATGTGCACGCCAGCCATGATTTCTCCTTAATGTGAGCAAAAATACAGATTTCCACTCCCATACATCTGATGAAATCAGCCTTGTCTATGAGCTCATGTGTATAATTCCTGCTTTGAATATATGTATTTCGTCTAAGTTTCATATTTGTTCTATGCTTATGTGTACTACCTCCAAAAACTTGTGTACCTTAGCATTGAGTCATGTTCATTCAAATGATTGTTGATTTCTATTGGTTTGTGTGCTATTCTGCAATATTTGTGGTGCCCTAGCATTAACTGACTATATTTGAGCATATATTCTACAATGTTGAATGGAAATAGAGATAAAAATGTGATAAAATTGTCCAGAATTGGTGCAAGACTTGTGATAGCTTTGTATGATTTTAGAATATGTGGTTAGGATTTGGGCATTCCTTATATGCTAGTAGATGAAGCACATTCTGACAAGAAGGATATAGGCTTGAAATGTGCAAATTAGATTTGCAGGGCTATCTCCATTTGTGTGAAGGAGAAGAAAGACATTTTAGGCTGATTGAGACATTTACAAGTGATTTTTTTGAATTAATTTTATTGGTTGGGAGAAGATCATGCTTCCTTCATGCTTTGGGGTTAAAAGAATACATGGATTAAGAGAGAGGGTGTAAATAGGTTTGAAAGGCTAAAGAATTAAGAATAATTCGTGCTCTCAATGTTACTCAGTAGCTGCGCATACAGCATCTACTAATGAAGGTTGGAGAAAATCTATTCAATATCATGCAATCTTTTTGTACCATGGATGGAAACAAATTGGTTGTTCCTACTGACATATATTTGGAGGCTTTCGAGGATTGTAGTACTTCCTCTCGTGCTATCTTTTGAGGGTAAGGACTAAGAGAGTCATATTGGAAGCAGGCGGCATTGGAGGATGGAGGAATTTTCATCATCTCAACTTAGCTTCTCGCTTTGAGATGATGCTTTGCATGAGAAGCAATTTTGGCTTTATTTTTTTTCTTTTCCTTGTTGTTGTTGACAGATTTGAAGAATTCATGTTTTGTGAAGGTTCTGGAGATAGGTTTGGGATTTGGTGTTGAGCTCAATATGGATTGTTGTCAAGCAAGCTTTAGAGTAAATGATCAAGAATTATACCCTTTCGCAGTCACTAGACAATGATAGAGATCTGTTGTATCTCTTAGGGATTGTTGTCGAATAATTCAAGACTCTGTGATTTGAGAGTTTGGGACTGAGAGATCAAGAACACAGCTCAAAGCTACACCTTTCTGAGGGTCAAGAGACAACATGATGGAGCCCACTTTGTTCAGGATTTGTTCTTTTAGGAGAAGATCTTCTATAAAATATGTATTCATATCATGTAATCAGCTTTGTTGAGTATATTAGCATTTAGGGGGGGTCCCTTGGTACTATTGCAAGAACAATGTAATAAAGGGGGATGTTAGTTTTATTACATGTAAACCTTAAGGGGGGTGTTATAATAATAAGGTTTACATAGTTAATAGTTTAGATTAGGTAAATAATACATAAATAAATTAATATATAGATGTTAATTTATTAAATAAATAAATTTTAGTAAGTAGATAAATAAGTTAGTTCTCAGGAAGTTACATTTCCATAAATAAGTTATTAGTTGGTTCATAGGAATTTGTAAGGCTTTAAAAAGCCATTGTGATGTAATGTAAAACTATCAAGAAAGATCATCAATATATTATTATATGCTTTTGTTATTCCTGTGTAGTGGTGTAATTTGTACGTGCTCACCATATTTCAATATGAATTTGATTGTGTCTATTGACCTGGAAAATTTGTGATATACCACCAACTTGGACCTTCTGCTCTTTGTGAAATCTTTGAATATAGCTCTAAGATCAACAACTTTGTTTAGTTCCACTAAACAAAATGGCAATGAATCCCCTTCCACTACCTTGTTGAGTTGCTTCTTGCACTCCTCAATATCAATAGAGGCTATACCATCTAGATATAACTTCTTTGAGGCTCTTAGAAGATCATTGAGGTTGTATATTATGTCCATTAGTTGTGTCTAAGCCATTTCAGCCTCTACTTTGGCTGCATCAAAAATCTCTCTCCTAAGCTTTAACATTTCTAGCCAATGCTTTGGAATCTGTAGCTTATCCTTGGTCAAAATTTGTTCTTCCACTAGAACTTCCTTGGACAACTTTCTCATCATTAATACTTGAGGATGCATATGTGAATAGTAGTCATCATAGTTACTATAATCCTCCAACATCTCATCCCATTCAGACTTGAGGGTACAAAATTCTTTGTGAATTTTAGCCAAATCATCAATCATTATGCAACCATCTAGGTAAACTGCTTTTACCCAGTCTTCGATGACTGAAGCAGTCAATCTTATACTGTCAAAATCTGTGAGCTCTTCTTTGGACAGGATAGACAAGGATATGGCTACATCATCCTTTGTATGAGAAGGCTTTATCATCTATTTGATGTAGGCCCTCAACTTTTCATTATTCTCTTTGAGCTAATTTTTTCATTAGCAAATTCTTATTTAACTCATCCAAAATGTTATACATTGAATCTTTGAACTCCTCAACAACTTGGGCTTTTGATGCTAGGCCTAGATTGAGGGTAGAGATAGTATAGTCTTTAGGCCTAATATCTTATTCATTTGCCTATGTAGGTGGAACAACAACCTCTACTATATAAGAGCTCAAAGTATCCTTATAGATTCTTGATTAAGCCTTAGCCTTCTTTTTCTTCTTAGGCTTCTCTATTCTCACCAAAAATTTATCTAAATTCAATTCTACTACCTCTACCCTAGGAGGCTGATTATTGAGTCTCTGCTGCAACTAAGCTGGAGTTGCCAAAGAATGACTAGGAGAGCCAACATGACTATCTCCTTTATTCAAACAATCTAAAAGAATATTAGATTCAGTGCCTTTGTCTATGTTATCCTGACCCCCAATGACCCATGCATTTGCCTTTGGAGGTGAATTGGAACCACCTATCTACTGCAAGAATTGTGCCATGTTTTTCTCAGCAATGTCAATTGCAGTGTCATCTGCATTATCCTTGATTCGTTTGTCATCTAAGTCCACTATCTATATTGTGCTTATATTTGTGGGAGGGTTATTTGTCACATCTTCAATTACAAGGTCTCCTCTTTGCAGTGATATTCATCTCAACACATACCTTTTCAATCCCCTCTAGCAAAGGCACCTACGGGGAGGATGGTTTGGGTACATCCTTGGTGTCCCAAAATGGCTGAGTCAAGGAATTATAGAATATCAACAAAGAATCAATGGTAGAATTGGGTACCTACACATGAGAGAGGTTTGCAAATGTTGTAAAACCTAAGGAAGGAGGAATGGTAGGAGGAGGAAGCATTGAGGAAAGAATAATGGGATTGGATAAGTTGAGGGGTGGCAGAGAGAAGGAAGGTGGTGACAAAATATTGGTCTAGGATGAAGATATAAAGGTATAATATGGAAAAAGTGCTACATTTAACATTCTACATTACATTAAATGAGTTGGAATAGAAAGCACCAATTTAGAAGAAATTGAAATATAGAATTAATAAATTAGATTCAAAACTATACATAGCATAAAATAAAGCAACTAGAATCAAAAGTTGGAGTTCATTGTCTTAGACACTAACACAATGTGTGGATGTCCATGTGAAGCACTAGTCTTTTCATGCACTGTCATCCCAGTCTCACATTTTCATCCTGAAAAGTTGCAAAACTTAGCGTTTTCATCAATTTTGAATTCTCCTGCACAATAGGAAATAGAGACAACCAAAACAATAAACTAGTAAATACTAGATAATATATAAATGATAAAATAGAGCCAAACTAACTAAATTAAATGAAATATTGAAGTGACAAGCAAAGGGGAAGATACCAACAAACCTCCATGCAGTTGAATGCCTCCCAAAATAGTTGTAGTTGAAACCAAAAGAAATATTGGGGTTGTTTGAGAGCTTGCCTTCAGGTCAAGCCCCTATGTTGGTCTTTCGACCTCCACAGATAGCCAATGATAAAGAGAGTAAAAAATAGTGTGTGCTTCTATCCTACATACATCTGAGAGTTATGACAATAAATAAATCTACAAGTATCAACCCTCTAGTCTATAGGGAAGAATACCCTAGTGTGCATATTAAGATAAACAAGGTGATGGTCTACACTAAAGATTTTCCAATAGAGACTGAATGAAACTCATCCAAACAAGAAGAAAACTCATCCAAACAAGATTACCAATATGATGTAGAAGGTGAAATAACACTTGTATTAGTCCAAGAGGATTTGGGCAGCATGCGACTTCAACAATGGATTTACTTAGCCAAACACAACTATGAGAGAGATTTTTTTAAGAAGGCATGAGTATGAGAATTAGATTTAAAAATTACTTTTACATATGGATTGTAACGAAGATAAAGAATTAGATTCAAACACTGAAGGAACATTTCTGACAACCAAGTGTTATAGCAAGTGGTAGCAAGTGGCTAAGTGATAAATCAACATTTTAACTTTTTGGAACTCACAAGATGCTAGTGCGTTGCACAAACGTCCACGCATAGTGCTAGTGTCTTAGAGAAATCATATAAAATTTAACATGTGTTCCTAGGACATCGAGAAGAAAGAATATGATAAAGAAGTTTGGCAATCTAGTGAAGGAAAAGGTTAAGGCTAGGCTAAAATAATCCCTAAAACATGTTAAGGGAATGGACACTAAAGAAATTCTAAAATACAATGTGAAATTGCAAGGCTATACATTTTTCAACGTTATAGAAGGTACTAAAGAACCCACTATAGTCTCCATGTGGAAGAATAATTCTTTGAAAATAATTGGAAATAATTGATGGAATCCTACGTTGTGTTATCTATGAATGAGTGATCTTGAAGTTCCAAGCCCAAGGAGACCACATTCATTATCTGGTAGCAATCTCAACTCAATTCATTACAACAAAGACTCAAACATTCTAAAAAGAGAAAAGGTGGTCAAGATCCTTTATGTACTTGTGATGCAAGAATGGCAAACCCAAAAAACTTTGGATTACCACAACAGTATCAAAAGATTATAAAACACCTATAGACAAAACCAAAAACTTTAAACTCCAAACACACATGGGGAAACCTACAAAACATACAAACATACTAAAATAAACTCAATTATTTTGATGATACAAGATTATTTTACTGGTTGAGATGCTCCTATGTCATTAAACCTTACAAAATAATAGTTGTACACATCATTTGTAAAAACATCATATATTTATTTTTCAAAAATATGAAGTCAATATATGATCTATTTAAATATTGATATTATTTTTTAATAATGACTACAATTTTCATAATCTATAAAAATAAACAAATATTATTTTATAAATAATATATTTTTATCACTATTTTAAATCACACTACATAATCTATCATCTTAATAAAAAATAATACAAAAAATAAATTAATAAAATTTTCCTCTTTTAAGAATTTAAAGATAACCCTACTCTTATACCTTACAGTTAAACAATAATCATGCTTACTATATTCAAACTCAACCTTTCTATCAAAACCCAAAAATAATGGAATACTTAAATAAACTTACATATGAGTGTCAATTATTTTTGTTTATCTTTGAATTAGAGCTAAGGTCTCCCACATGCTTCAAGCCATTATTTTGTGTGGTTTTGATTTTATTTCCATGAACATTACACATAAATGAAAGATAAAGGAAGTTGGAACCAAAATGATTTGATGATACAGTCACAATGATTTGTGTGAATTAAAAAATAGGATTAAGAGTATATGCATATTTTTGTCTTTGAAGTAATTTTAGTTTAATTTGTGTGGTAGAGAGAGTGTGAAATAATTGAGATTGAAAAGAGTATTTTAGAATTTGGTTTGAAGTCATTTCTCATTCCTTTGTTTAGTTAGATGTTGCAATATAAAATTAGAAAGTGGAATTTGGTAATGATAGAAAGTGGAATTTGATAATGAAATAATGATTAAGAGATTGTAATAGATATATATTTTGGGATTTCTATTATCATATTTTTGTTTAGTTTTGTTTTTCTAATCCTCAATTATGATGTCCTGTCCGCCACTTGGGATTATCAGTCTCCGAGAGAAAATTTGGCCCTCAGTCATCGCCATTGAATGCAGAAGCTCTTTTCTCATCCATATCATAATTCCATGGCAATTTTTTTTTTTTCGAAATTAGTTTGTCTCGCCTGTTTACTCTATCATGCAATCACAATTTCCGATGTCGGGGCAATCAGGAGGTCTAGGCTTCAATTTCCCTGAGTGCGATTCTGACGCTAGAATTACCTGCGTTTCTGACGCTAGAATACTCGAAAATATTGTCCATCTTACAAATAGCAACACCCTTCAATCATCAAGCAGAATTATATATAAATTCAGTTTTCGTCTATAGCCAATTTCAGAACACACTTTGTGTTTTATATGTATTCTGATAAAGAAGATTCTCAGGGCGATGGAATAGCCTTCTTTCTCACATATGAAAGAGCCGCTTACACTATTCCACGATTGAAAAGGGAAGGATGGTTTGGTCTTGTTGGAGATAAACATGATGGGTTACCTGATTTATTTGCTGTAGCATTTGACAGCAAGCAGAAGATTGTGGGAACAATTGCCCATAATTTTTAAGATCATCATTATTTGCAAAACGCTACTGTTTCTGATCTAAACAATGGGACAGAATGGAATGCATGGATTGACTACAACAGCCAAGCAGAAATGCTCAAAGTATATCTTGCCAGTGGTTCTCATAATTTGAAGTCCCCCTAAAATTGCATTTTACAACAGCGCTTAAATTTGTCTAAATATCTTAGTGGGAATATTGTGATAGGCTTTTCGTCTGCAGCTGCAGGCTCGAATGAGACCCACAACATCTTTTCATCGAGCTTCAACAGCAGTGCAAATGGTTCAGAAATGAGCTCTAAGGAAAAAGGCCGGAAACAAGTAAGCACTTCTACAAAAATATTTCTGGGTGTTGGATCGGGCGTTGTGGCTTGTATCATAGGTGCGCTGTTGGTTTCAGGCTTATTTTCCTCTCTCAGAAGAAAGAAAGCTGTATCCATCGGAGGACAAAAATTTGCAGACATGGAATTGGATAAGCTTCTACACCACATTCCCAGACGGTTTAAGCTGGATGATCTGATGGTCGGAACTAACAATTTCAGCGAAGATCAAAAGCTTGGGCAGGGAGGATTTGGAGGAGTATACAAATGCAAATTTGTTAAAAAAAAATGAGATTGTGGCTGTAAAGCGCATCTCAGAAGGGTCAAGACAAGGGATTAAGGAATTCATTTCAGAAGTGAGTATAGTTAGTCGTTTGAGACATCGGAATCTTGTTCAACTGTTAAGATGGTGCCATGAGCGAGCCCAGTTGCTTTTGGTCTACGAATATATGTCTAATGGAAGCCTAGACAGACATATTTTCACCAGAGGAGGAGAAGAAGAAGAGTGTGAAGAGATGCAGTGGAGTTTGAGGTATAAAATAGCTAGTAAAATAGCGAGCGCACTACTGTATCTTCATGAAGAATGGGATGAATGTGTTATGCACAGAGATGTAAAATCAAGCAATATTTTTCTGGATAGCAATTTCAGTGCAAAGATTGGGGATTTTGGCTTAGCGCGCATGGTGAGGCATGAGCGTCTAGCTCAGACCACTCGGGCTGCAGGGACATTGGGATACCTGGCTCCTGAATGTGTGGCACTGGGAAAAGCTAGTCCTAAATCTGATGTTTACAGCTTTGGGGCCGTGGCTCTTGAAATAGCCTCTGGCAAGAAAGCAATAGATGTGAGCTTGCCAGACTTCGACATGGGGTTTGTAGCGTGGGTATGGGATCTGTATGGTCGAGGAAGAGTATTGGGGGCTGCAAATGAGAGATTAAATGAAGAGTTTAAAAAAGAAGAAATGAAACGATTGCTGGCGGTGGGGTTGTGGTGTTCTCATCCTGATACTGCTAGTCGGCCCAAAATGAGGCAAGTGCTGAGGTTACTGAATTTTGAAGTTGCAGCGCCTATTCTTCCACCTGCAATGCCTGTACCATCATATTCTCACACATCATTTACCACCGGGACTTCCCTTTCAGTGGTATCGCACAGTCTTCCAACTATCTTGACTCCAAGGTAGATCTATCAGTAGTTTCTTTAGTCTGTCGTAATTCTTTTGGTTATAGGTTAGTGTTAGCGGAAGAGCTTAACCAGCTGGTGTGTTGTAAACAATCAGTTGGTCAACAAACATATGGCCACCACATGGCAGCCGACCTTGCACTGACGAGCTATACGGATGCATTCGTGGATGTCGACTGAACATATGTGGACAGTACGTGAAGTCGACTGAACAGCTCAAAGTGGTTACCATACAGCCAATCGTTTACAACAAACTGGCTGTTTAAGTGGGCTAGTGTTAGTCTACCTGCAAGATACTTCCATATAGGGATAAATTGTCATAGTTTAGATATGAAAGGTTCTGTTTTAAAATCTTGAGGAATAATTTTGATCAATACAAACAATTATTCAAAAATATTGGGGATTTTCTCTTGTTGAGAATGATGTTTTTAAAAAATTTCAAATTAAGTATTCAAATGCCCTCATTTTATTTATATTAAACAAGCCATCTTGTTTAGTTTGTCAATTCATTCCTTTAATGTAAGATGCTGCCCACAATGCCCTGCTTCATTGTAAATTTATAGTTTATTTTACCCCGTTTGAGACTTTCTCAGATTTTCAAAATGTTGAATTTCTAGGATCGGATATATAATTGTTTCTTGTATTGTTCATCATTTGTTTTTTTCTTTCTGAATATCTTAATTTGATCTTGCATATGTATTATGGGAGGAGGTACCTTGGTAGGGTCACATGACTTCATCCGTAACCTCCCGAAGCTGCTATAACATCAACACTCCCTCTTAGCTAGGGAGGAATATTTTCAGCTATACAAGACACATCACCTCATCGTGATGTCAACCACCATGGCTACTCCCATATGTGGAAAAGAAATATATCACCTCATCATGATATCAACCATCATGGCTACTCCCATGTATGGTAAATGTGTACAAGTGCCCATCACGGAATCACTCAATGTGATGTCTCTTGCAAGTATGGGCCTAACCGGTGTTGTCATTGATGTCAACATACTCCTGTTACATTAATGATAAGGATTGGATGAGCTATATATTGAGAATATTGAGAAAATTAGTCCTATAAGGGACAGAGAAGAACAGTGAAGACAGTGAGGTAAAGATCCCAACTAAGATGAAGATCAGAGGATGCGCTTCAAAGGGTTTGTAGATATGTATCTTAAGTTGATCTAGTTAAGATTTCAGAGGTCAACATGAAGATATGAATAAGTTATGGCCACTTAAGTAAAACTGGTTCTAGATGATGTTCAGAGGTGACAGAGTAACACAAATAGGTCCGGTGAGGTCCGAAAATGTAATATCTTGTTCTGTAGATTTGGTGGAGCATTTAGGAAGTCAATGCGAATTGAAAACTGAATTAGTTCGTGGTCTAGAGGTCCGTAAGCATCTATTTCATTATGACAGTGATGACAGACCGTGTTCTTGAGATTCTAGATGAAGGAGAGAATGATTTCAGCTAGTAGAAGAAGTGTGGATGTTCTTGGTGATTCAGAAAAGCTTGTGGAGGTCTTTGGATTGTGTTTAGTTTATGTTGATGGTCTGCATTGAAGATTGAGCTCATGATTGAAGAACTACTTCCGGATGACAATGTTCTTCCCAAGTCAGGCCAACCGAATGAGTTACGCATCCTATGGATGATCTTGAAGATGTTCTGTGCAGATTGGCATGTTCCTAAAAGAAGATTGAAGTCTCAAATCTGTGTGGCCAATAGTGTGTTGATCCACATAAAGTCTTTTTGTAATTAGTCATGTTTTATTTGTGTATTTGCTCTGTAATGTATGCTGACTTGGATGATCATTCCCAAGTCAATCTCTTGTATAAATAAGAAGTTGTAAAGTCATTTCAAAGTTGTCTTGTGGAGATGAGTATGTGGCAGTGAGAAGCAGAGTGAAAGGCAGCGCAGACATTTTGGGTTTAAATGGAACTGACTCAAGCATGGTGAACATGCTATTCTTCAGTTCAAGTATGTAATACTTATCATTTTGTAGATAGTGTGTCTCCTATAGGCAGTGGGCTTCTTGTGACAGTGTGCTCAAGAAGTGAGCCCTAATTGGCATGTGTCATTTTGTTATTTCTATTCTTCTAATAGAGAATACAATCTTGGGTTAGTCACCCCGTGGTTTTTTCCCTTAATTGGGTTTTCCACATTAAAAATCTTGGTGTCATATGTGTTAATATGTTTCTACTCTTCAATTGTTGCATTATGTTTTCATGATTGATTTATCATTATGCTGCTGAATTAAGAAAATGATTTAACTGATTAATTGCAAGAAAGTTTTGGACAACTGATTCACCCCCCCTCTTAGTTGTCTATCCTAAATCTAACAATTGGTATCAGAGCCAAGTTCCTCTAAAAGAGCTTAACTGCTTGAGGAGATCCAGGATGTCATCCTACAAGAAGGATAGTCTAAGGTTTGATGGAATGAAGAGAAGCAACCAGAGGATACTAGAAAATTGATGCCCTAATCTCTCACAGCCGACAAACTAACAAAGGAGCCCTTGTTTCAACTCCATTGTCCAAGTCTTATGTCCCTACTGATACCTTGACATCACCTTTGATCTCTGCTCATCCGTGAACACTTGCATTCCTTGGTGATGTGCCGACAAACCAACACTGCGATACCCGTTAGGGTTTTCAACTCTCACATGGCCTAAACTACACTCTATACCTAGCACATCAAGATGCTAGGGCATGCTACTGTGCACCTCGTGCCATCCAGATCCTCTGCATCAATGAACAATGAAACAACATAGGAAAAAATGAAATATGATACAACAAAGCCATTCCACTGATTTCTACATAAATCTTATCAGTGGAATGCTTCACATCGACATAATGCAACAACAGGAAACTATAGAAAGGAAAAGAGATCTATAGCTATGCAAAGTATGTACAGAGAATAGAAAACAACTTGATAGAACAAAAAAGCCTTTATTTCTCCTTAATACAATGCACGATTACATTTTATCAATCTGATTACATTGAAAAATGATATATCCATTTGGTTCAACCCTCTAGGTTTATAAACTCGCCTAGATTAGTACCAACCTGATTCCAAGCAGCTGGCAGATTGATTCTAAGCAGCTGGGAGGCAACCGTATTAAATAACCTCCAACTGCCCAACTGCCTATCCTATTTTTGGCAAATGTAACCTAAATACTTGGGACTTATAAACATAAATCAAAGTCCATTGGTCAAATAGACCTTATTACAACTCAAAACATGATTTCAAAGCCAAACATAGCTTAAATGCCTTACAGAGACCACCTTGTGTTAGGTGCCCCTACACCATACACCCCACCTAGAAAAGAACTCATGTCCCATGAGTTGATTCATTGTCTTGTACCACCTGTATCCATTACTACTTCATGCCTTCCCCATGATCTCTGGACTGTAACTTGCCTCCACGGAACAAAAAATTAATGCCTAGCATTGTAGGCTCTACTCACACCTTGCCATGAGTGAGTTCTTGCAACCAAACCCTGACTTTGTTCGCCATTCTTCCTTACTATCATCTCTATCTAAACACCTGCATTCAAAACCTTGTTTGATGCTTCCTATACTGCTGCTATTGTAGAATATGTTTGCCCTCCAACTCCTGTTGGTCGTAGAGGATAAACAATATTCCCTACTATGATAGCATTTTCTTCTTTCCAATCAACCTGTGACTACTTGCAGTCTGGCTCTTTGACCTCCTACTGATCCATTTCAATCATTATCATCTAATCTTCATCAGTCAAAACTGAAATTGCCTTCAAACTTTGATCTTTGGCATCCTCACTCCCTGAGGTGTCTTCAACTGTCCTTGTCTCTGTTTCAGTGCTGTTTACAAACTCTTTCTTACCCATCAAAATAATCTTTGCTGCCTTCTTTGTTTCAGCATCCTCCCACAATGGTGTCATCACAAAAGTCTTTCCATCCTTCTTGATGGTGTATGTGTTAGCATATCCATCATCCAATGCTTGTCTATCAAATTGCCATGGCCTACCTAAAAGTAGGTGACAACACTCCATGGGCAAAATGACACATAAAATTCTCTCCTTATATTCTCCAATTTGACAATCAACATATGCTTGTTCACTTACCAAAAGTGATTCATTGTCACTTACCCAAGATGCTCTGTAAGGAGTTTGATGAGGAATCCTTTCTATGTTCAATTTATCCACCATTTCCCTAGACACCATATTATCTGTTGAACTAGAATCTATGACTACCTTGCATATTTTACCTTTGCTTCTGCAATTGATCCTGAAAAGAGCTCTCCTCTATGATGGTTCAGCATTCACTGGTTCTTTGAGCAATGTCCTCTTGATCATCAGACTTTCTCCCATTTCTGATTCTAGATTCACTTCAGAAGTTGGCACAATCACTGCATCCTCTTGACTCAATGTGGTTCTTCTCTCATTACCATGAGAAGTTGAGGCCTTCTATAGACACTTATAAGTCAGGTGCCCTATCTGATTACAGTTATAACATCTCATGTTGGAGAACTTAGATTCTCTACCTAATCCATTTGTCCCACCTCTTTCATTTGGCCTTCTGCCTCTATAGCCTCCTCTGCTACTTGAGTCCCCAACTTGCTCTTCTTGGCTAGACTCATCACTAGGCCACTCGTTAGGACTTCTTCCTCCAAAACTGCCTCTAAAATTTCTATCACCTCTTCCTTTACTCTACTGGTCACCTTTCCTCTTTAGCTTCTCTTCAGCTCTTAATGCTACTTGAAAGCATATTTCGACAGTTTTAGGGGTAAATAAACTTATCTCATTTTGAATATTGATCCTCAGACCATTTAGATACCTTGCTACCTTGGCTTTTTCATCCTCCATATACCCACAACGAAGAGTGTATCTGTGAAACTCCTCGATGTAAGTAGCCACATCCATATCCTTTTGCTTGAGATTCTACATTGTCCTATAAATCTGCACCTCATAGTCCATTGGAAGGAACTGGGACTTGATCTTCTCCAGCATTTTTCTCCACGAAGATATCATACTCTTCCCATTCTTTACCCTCTCTCCTTGGGTGTAATTCCACCATGTAAGGGCAGCAACTTTGAGCTTAGTTTTGGCAAACTTAACCCTCTTACTGTCAGGAACTTTGTACTTAAAGTAGTTGTTCAGAGCCTCAATCCACTCCATGACTTCCTCAACATTCATCTTTTCACTGAACATGGGAACATCTATCCAAGCCTCTGAATAGTCCTTGCCAATAGCCTTAATGGCTTCCAGGAATTGTTTTTGTTCAGGCGGCATCTTTGTCCCTTCTTCTTCCTCTACTTCTTCTTCATCTGAATCTTCCTCCATCCTTTTTCCTATCTTCATTGCCTTCAATTCTTCTTGGAGTGCTTCCCTGACTCCAGTCTTGATCATCTCTTCCATCTCCTGGAATTTTTTGACCACTTGGGTGGTCATCCCCTTTGGAGGCATATTGCTAGCCTCTTCATCGCTCTCTCTATCTGACATAAACATTCACAGACAATGCCAACACTTCTGGAAATCCTCAATTCAACTACAACACAATGCTCAATCAGTTGTCCCTCCTACACGCTGCATCACATACCCATTCCTCTCGTCCAATAGCAGATCCTAGAGATGCACTACCACTCTCTCTCGCAATGGCTTCACTCTGCACCCTCTTCCAGCCAAATCTCCATTGATGAATGGTCATGACAGACCTTAGCATTGTCTGTCCACACACTACAGGAGTAAGATTCATCTCCCTTCAAAAATCAAATACACAACCCCCGCCCAGAGCTTTAGCTAGCTTTGATACCAATATGATGTGGGGCAACGAGTGGATAGCAGAAAATTGATGCCCTAATCTCTCACAGTCGACAAACTAACAAAGGAGCCCTCATTTCAACTCCATCGACCAAGTCTCACGTCCCTGCTGATACCCTGACATCACCTTTGATCTCTACTCATCGATGAACACTTGCATTCCTTGGCGATACGCTGATGAACCAACACCGCGATACCCATTAGGGTTTTCAACTCTCACATGGCCTGAACTACACTCTATGCCTAGCACATCAAGATGCTAGGGCACGCTATTGTGCACATCGTACTATCTGGATCCTCTGCATCGACGAACAATGAAACAATACAGGAACAAATGAAATATGATACAACAAAGCCATTCCACTAATTTTGACATAAATCTTATCAGTGGAATGCTTCACATAGACATAATGCTAACAATGGGGAAATACATAAAGGAAAAGAGATCTACAGCTATGAAAAGTATTTACAGAGAATAGAAAACAACTTGACGGAACAGAAAAGCCTTTATTTCTCCTTAATACAATGTGCGGTTACATTTTATCAAACTGATTACAATGAAAAATGATATATTCATATGGTTCAACTCTCTGGGTTTATAAAATCACCTAGAGTAGTACCAACCTGACTCCAAGCGGCTGGGAGATCGATTCCAAGTGGTTGGGAGGCAATCATATTAAACAACCTCCAACTACCCAACTGCCTATGCTATTTTTGGCAAATGTGACCTAAATACTTGGGACTTACAAACATAAATCAAAGTACATTGGTCAAATAGACCTTATACAACTCAAAACATGATTTCGAAACATGACTTATATGCCTTATGGAGGCCACCTTGTGTTAGGTGCTCCTGCACCATGGAACCAATTTCACTCTTTGAAAAAGTCGCATGGAATGTCACTTGTAATGTATGGAAATGCAGTATTGGATCATGGCTTCAAAGAAGTATGATCCTCCTCTGAATGGTCCACATACCAGAGATGAAATCAGAGATGCTAAAAATAATCTACAGACTAAAGAAGCTCTTCTAAGTGCCTAATCTGATTTAGAGCTGACAAATGTTATTGACCAAAAAACTGCTCATGAGATTTGGGAAAAAATGGAACTTCTGCATGAAGGAGATAAGTATGTTAAATGTGCCAAGCTATAGAGTTTGAAAGGAAATTTTGAAAACTTGAAGATGAGAGAAGATGAAAATATCACTACATTTATGCCAAGAGTAAATGAGCTTGTTAGTGGTATTAGATGTGTTGGTGGAATCTTGGATGAAGATGAGATTGTTGGCAAAGTTCTTAGATCTCTTCCTGATTCTTACAAATATAAGGTTGCTTCTATTGAAGAATTCAGATCCTTTTCAGGTATCACAAGAGATCAATTGGTTGGTAAACTAGCTGCATTTGAATTGATCAAGTTTGGAGATACCCCCCAAGACTGAACCTGCATTCAAAGCTAGTGCCTCTGTAAAAGGAAAACAAAAGTTTGACCCAGAAGAGAACTCTTCAAAGAAACTATCATGGTATGAAAAAGCAAGAAAATACCTGGAAGAAGATGAAGCAGAAGATGCTCAACTTGAAGCCCTTATTGCAAAAAGATTGCCAAGAGGATCCGATAAGTATGAGGGAAAATTGCCTTTTAAATGTTTTAACTATAATAAGATTGGTCATTTTACTTCAAGGTGTCTGGAAAGATTTTCAAGACCAAATCCTAATAGATCAAGGTACCAAAAGAAATGTTACTATGTTCATGAAGATGATGATGATGGAGTAACAGATGATGAATCAGAGACAAACCCAGAAAGGACTGGGTGTTTATTGCCATCAAGGAAGAAGATCCAATGCCCTCTGAACTTGTTAATCATAAAATTAAGAAAGAGCTCTGGCTACTCAAGTTGAAGAAAAAGATGATTGGGTCATTGAAAGTGGATGCTCCAACCATATGATAGGTGATAAAAATAAGTTCATAGATTTTGAAAGGTATGAAGGAGGAGTGGTAAAATTTGGTGATAATTCTGCTGGCAGAATCAGAGGTAGAGTAACTATTTCTTTTGATGGAAAGAACAAAACCAGTAATGTACTATATGTTGAAGGCCTAAAGCACAATCTTCTCAGTGTTGGACAGTTGGTGGACAAAGGCTATGATCTCTGATTCAAAAATAGAAAATGCAAGATCTTTGAAAGTTCCAAAATAGAGATTGCATCTGATACTCAAACTAAAGGTAATATCTTCCACTTGGTTGGTACTGGTAAAAGTTGTTTATTTGTTCAAATTGATCATAGTTGGTTGTGACATAGAAGAATGTGTCATGTGAATTTTGATAATATCATCAAGATAAGCAACACTTAGGGTGTGAGAGATCTTCCAAGACTGGTGAAACCTACTAATAGTCTATGCAAAGGATGTCAGTTGGGCAAGCAGAGCAGAGTCACATTCAAAAGTAAGGAATAGTGCTCTACCAGATTATTGGACTTAGTTCATACTAATCTATGTGGTCCGACAAGAATTAGGAGTGTGCAAAGTGATAGATACTTCATGCTATTAATTGGTGACTACTCCTGGATGATGTGGGTGACTTTTCTGAAAGAGAAATTAGAGGCTCTTGAGAAATTTAAAATATTCAAGGCTATGGTAAAAAATGAAACCGGTTTGAGCATAAAATATCTGAGGTCTGATAGAGGTGGAGAATTCACATCTAGTGAGTTCATAGAATTCTATGAGAAACATGGAATAAAGGGACAGTTGTTTGTTCCAAGGACTCCACAACAAAATGGAGTAGTGTAGAGAAAGAACCAGACCATCCAAGAATCTTCTAGAACTATGATGATGGAAACAAATAGTCTATACTCTTAATCGAGTACAAATTAGAAGCAATACTAGTAAGACTCCCTATGCACTCTGGTTTGGCATCACTCCCACTGTGAAGTATTTCAGAGTCTTTGGTAGCAAATGTTACATTAAAAGAGATGAAGATCTATGAAAATTTGATGCTAGAAGTGATGAAGGAATATTCTTGGGTTATTCTACTCAAAGTGAAGCATACCAGTGTTATAACAAGAGACTGAGAAAGATTATAGAAAGTACAAATGTGAAAGTTGATGCAGGTATTGAAAAACCCTCAAGGTTTTATGAATATGATGAAGATGATTAGAATGATGTTCTGATCCAAGGAGTCCAAGCCCCTTCTGAAATTCAGACTCAAATTGATCTGGTGAACCAAGAAGAAGAGATGAGTTTGAATGAACCTGTTCAAGAGATAGAAGTGCAAGAAAGTCCCAAAATTCCTAGGTATGTAAAACTGAATCACTCTGAAGACCAGATCATAGGTGACAAAAGCAAAGGTGTTCAAACAAGAAGAAGAATTGCTCAAGACTCAGGTAAGTATTATCTGATTTTAAAAATTGAACCTAAGACAGTGAATGAAGCTTGCAATGATGAAAATTCCACCAAAGCAATGGAGGAAGAACTGATGCAAATTGAGAAAAGTCACACTTGGGATATTGTTCCCAGACCTAGAAACAAAAATGTGATTGGAACCAAATGGGTCTTCCGGAACAAACTCTTGGTGAAGTAATAAAAAATAAAGCCAGATTGGTCTGCAAGGGTTACTCTCAAATAGAAGGAGTTGATTTTGAAGAAACTTTTGCTCTCGTGGCAAGAATTGAAGCAGTTAGATTATTTCTTGCATTTGCTGCCTTTAAAGATTTCAAAGTGTATTAGATGGATGTCAAGTCTGCCTTCCTGAATGGTGACTTGGAAGAAGTGTACATTGAGCAACCGGATGGATTTTAGTTGTTTGATCATGGTGATATGGTCTGGATGTTGAAGAAGACATTGTATGGATTGAAGCAAGCCCCTAGACCCTGGTATGAAAGATTGGACAAGCGTCTTTTGAAGATTGGTTTGAACAAAGGTACTACTGACAGTAACTTATATTTCAAAATTGATCATGAAAACATCTTGATTGTTGAAGTGTTTGTTGATGATATCATCTTTGGAGGAAGAGATAGTATGTGTAAAACTTTTGCAAATCAAATGAAAAGTGAGTTTGAGATGTCCATGCTTGGAGAAATGAATTTCTTCTTACATCTGCAAATCACTCAAACAAAGAAAGGAATCTTCATTTCTCAGACCAAATATGTGAAAGAATTATTAAAGAAATTTGGGATGGAAGACTCAAAACTAGTGAATAATCCCATGGCAACTAGATGTAAGTTGATTAAAGATGATGACTCTCCTAAGGTAGATCAAACAAAGTATAGGTCAATGATTGGAGGACTGTTATATCTCACTCAAACTAGACCAGACATTATGCAGGCTATTGGTCTTGTTGCTAGATTCCAGGCTGATCCTAGAGAATCTCATGTCATGGCAATCAAGAGGATTTTTAGATATCTAAAAGGGACAGTTGAGTATGGTCTATGGTATCCTAGAGATCATGATTTCTCTCTTCATGCATATACAGATGCCGATTAGGAAGGAGATATGGATGACTGGAAGAGTACCAGTGGTGGAGCATTCTTTTTGGGGAAGAGATTGGTTTCTTGGATAAGCAAGAAACAAGAGGCAATATCTCTATCTACAACTAAAGTAGAATATATTACAATAGCAGGGAGTTGCACTCAACTTTTGTGGATGAAGCAGATGCTAAGAGATATCAAAGTGGAATATGAGGAGCCTATCACAATTTTCTATGATAATTCAAGTGCAATAAACTTATCTAAGAATCTAGTGTTGCATTCAAAGACTAAACATATATCTATCAAGTTTCACTTCTTGAGAGAGCAAATGAACAAGAATGAAGTCAGATTGGAGTTTGTGCCCTCTAAGGATCAGATTGCAGAATCTTTACTAAACCTCTTCCTAAGGACTCTTTTGAGTATCTTAGGAAGAAGTTAGGGGTTATTGCCCCTCTGGTGATGAACTAAGGTGCACTGAGGTGCATCAGTCTGGTGAATATCATAGTCATATCTTGTGATCCAAATTGATGATGGGGAACTGCTACTTAGGGGGAGTAGTAGGTATGATTCTAAAGTGTTGGAATTGCAAGTATGTGCCCTTTTCCATTGATGTCAAAGGGGGAGAGAAGACGTGAAAAACAAGTGGTTGCTGATCAAAGGGGGAGCATGAAAGGGAAAGAAGACATGTGAATGGTTGTTGCTAATAGGAGGAGTTGTGACAGTAAGGAGAAGTTCTTATCTTGATGGTTAAAATAGTTTTTCACATCATATGTTTCCATCAATGACAAAGGGGGAGATTGTTGCAAGTATGGACCTAACTGGTGTTGTCATTGATATCAACAATTGCATTAATGATAAGGATTGGATTAGCTGTATGCTGAAGATATTGAGAAAATTAGTCTCAATTAGAAATAGTGAAGAACAATGATGACAATAAGGTATAAGTCCAAGATAGGATGAGGATCAGAGGTTGCGGACTAAAGGGCTTGTAGATATGAGTCTTAAGGTAGTCCAATAGAGATTTCAGAGGTCCACATGTAGATCTGAAGAAGTTGTGGCCGCTCAAGTAAAACTAGTTCTGGTAGGTGTTCAGAGGTTACAGAGTGTAACAAAAAGCTCCGGTGAGATCTGGAAATGAATTGTCCTATTCTGCGGATTTGACGGAGTGTTGAGAAAGTCTTTGTTGTGTGTCAACTCGATTGGTTCATGGTTTGAAGGTCCACAATCATCTATTCCTTTGTGACAGTAATGACAGTCTATGTTCTTGAGGTTCTAGATGAAGGAGAGATGGATTTCAATAAGCAGATGAAGTGTGGATGTTCTTGGTGATTCAAGAAAGCTTGTGGGAGTATTTGGATCATGTCCAGTTTGTGTTGGTGGTCCGCATTGAAGTTGGTACTCGCAATTGAAGAATAACTTCTAGATGATAGTGTTCTTCTTGAGACTGGCCGATCGGATGAATTACACATCTTGCGGATGTTCTTGTTGATGTTTTCCGACTTAGATGATCATTCCCAAGTTGATGCCTTGTATAAATAAGGGATTGCAAAGTCATTTTGAAGTTTCCTTGTTGAGATGTTTGTGTGGTAGAGAGGAGAGCAGAAGGCAGAGCAGAAGTATTGGGCTTAAATGGAACTGATTCAAGCATGGTGAAAATGCTATTCTCCAGTTCATGTATGTGATATTTTTTGTAGACAGTGTGTCTCTTGTAGGTAGTGAGCCTCTTGTGGCAGTGTGCTCAGGCAGTGAGCCCTAATTGGCATGTGCCATTTTGTTCTTTCTATTCTTCTAATAGAGAATACATTCTTGGGTTAATCACCCCGTGGTTTTTCCCTTAACTAGGTTTTTGAAGTCAAAAATCTTGGTGTCTCATGTGTTGATGTGTTTCTGCTCTTGATTTGTTGCATTGTGCTTTCATGATTGATTTACTATTAAGCTGCGTAAATAACAATGTGGAGTTAAGTGTTTGAAAAAGAAGAAAGTTTTTGTACAACTGATTCACCCCCCCTCTCAGTTGTCTACCCTAAATCTAACAAATACATCCAAGGGTAAATTACTAATATAAAATAACTATATTTAGTAGCTCAAGGAACACATTTTAAGAAAATTATTGTCCAAGTCCTATAATATATCCAAATAGAGGAATCATTAGCTTTCAAGGAGATAACTATATTCTATAATGATATTATAACAACTAATTAGCTATATATAAAAATAATAATATAATACTTATAACATAAAACATATAAGCTACTAATGACATCTACTCTAATCTAGAATGTACTATGTAAATGTTAGGGGCTAATACAACCCTTGACCAAACACAAAAAAAAATTTCTTTATTTATACTAAAATTATAAATTAGATTTGTATAATTCTTATCTAACTTCTTAGTTAATAATATTGTAATCTTTAATCAATATCTTACCCAAAAAATTAATAACAATATTCTTCCTACGACATAGGCATTTACTAACACACAAGCTATATATATATATATAACTACTTTTATTCTGGAAACGATCTGCAACGGCTCTGGATAGATGAGAGGAACCCCCTACAAGAATATAATGAAAAATGCTTGAAATAATAGAAATAGCAAAAACACAGAAGGAATTTATTGATTGCAGGCCACTTCGAGGGGGCAACCTCTTTTGAGCAAGCTCAATACAATAAATTTGTGGATGCCTTCATTGGCCTCAACATGTACTTATATACTAAGTCTAATCTAAACAATTATTACTCCCCATGAATGTGGGATAATACAATATACTCACGGGATGACTTACAAAGCATATGCATCCAACAGTAATATACTAACAAAGTAAAGAGAAGGGCTAAACATCCCCTCCCTCTTAGAAAAGCTTTGTCCTCAAAGCTTAAGATGTGGAAATTGTTGCTGAATCTGAAGGAGTGGTTCCCATGTAGCATCCTCTAGTTGCATTCCGTGCATCTAAATTAATACCTCTGTGATGGTTCGAGAGCAAAGCTAACGAGTGTGCATGTCGAGGATTGCCTCTAGCTCCAAAATGATGGATCCTTCATTATCCAGTTCTGGTAAAATAGTTTGTGCTCTGATGTTGGTGCCAAGAACTTTCTTTAGACAAGAGACATGAAATACTAGATGAACGCAGGAAGAAGGAGGAAGCTCTAATTTATAAGCAACTAACCCAATCTTCTGAAGAACCTTATATGGCCCGTAGAACTTTGGAGCCATCTTATGATGCCCTTTGAGTTTCAGGGAGGATTGCTTGTATGGCTATAGATGAAGAAAAACCATATCACCTACTTGAAAAGTGTGCTTAGAACAGTGTTGGTTGGCTTGTTGTTTCATTTGATTTCTTGCCATGTGAAGATTGTCCTGCAAAATGTGAAGAATCTGATCTTAGGTTTGGAGAACCGTGTCAACTGCCTGAACTGGTGAACTGCTGGGGGATTATGGAAAGAGCACTGGTAGTGCCTGACCATAGACTGCTTCATATGGAGTCATTTTAGATGTAGTGTGGTAGGAGGTATTGTACCACCATTCAGCGAGAGGGAGCCACTTTGCCCATTGATGTTGTTGTTTTGAGGTGAAACAACAAATATAAGTTTCCAAACATTTGTTGATAACTTTAATCTGACCATCTGTTTGCGGGTGATATCATAAACTCATCTTCAGTTTGGTGCCAGTGTGGCTAAATAGTTCTATCCAAAAATGACTGGTGAAAGTTGCATCACGATCTGAGACAATGGAAGAAGGGATTCCATGAGAAGATATGGTCCATGAAAATTTGTGCAACTAAGGAGGTGGTATAGGGATGGATGAGGGGAAAAAATGACTATATTTGGAGAGGTGAACAACCACAACCAAGATCACTATCTTCGTTCCATATTTAGGGAGCCCCTCAATGAAATCCATAGAAATATCTATCCAAATCTATGTAGGGATGGGCAAGGGTTCGAGCAATCCAGGAAAGACTGTCGTTTCACCCTTGTTGCACTGGTAGGTATCACATTCAACCACCATCTATTTAATTACTCTTTTCATTCCCTTCTAAAAGAAATTACGCCATGCCCACTCATAAGTTTTGAGGAACCTAGAATGCCCTGCCGATGGAGAAGCATGGAGTTCATAGAAGACAGCTTATTGAAGATCTGTGCTCTGGAGAAGCACCAGATGACCCTTGTATCTCAGAGAAGCACCATCCCAAGAGTAATGTAGTACAACAGAAGAGTTATTAGCCAACTATTGGATGATTTGAGATAATGAAGAGTCATTAACATAGCCCTGCTAGACAGATTCCAAACAATTTGGAACAGACATAGAAATAGCTGAAAGAGAAGCTTGGTCATCAAATGTGCAAGAAAGAGCATCCGCACAATATTTTCCTTACCCTTCTTGTAAGTGATCTCATAGTCATAACCCATTTCTGTTGTGTTGGGGAGGAGACCCATTGTTTTAGGAAATATTTTAGACTTTGGTAATCAGTCTTGATGTAGAAATGATTCCCTAATAGGTATGGCTGCCACTTATGTACTACATACAAAATAGCCATCATTTCCTTCTCATATGTAGAAAGTACTAAATTCTTACCTGAAAGAGCTTTACTGGTGAGCATAATGGGATGTTCATCTTGAAGGAGAATAGCACCAAGTCCATTTCTACAACCATCACTCTCAATAGTGAAGGTCTTGGAAAAATATGACATAGCTAGAATAGGTGTAGTACACATAACTTGTTTTAGTGAAATGCACACTTAGCAACATGTGTCCATGTACAAGCATCCTTTTTCAATAGAGCTGTTAATGGAGCTGCAATCTTCCTATAATCCTTGACAAACTTGCGGTAGTAGCCAGTCAGTCCCAAAAAACCATGGAGGCTCTTGAGTGTCTGAGGATGCGGCCAATTTTTCATGGCATCTATTTTGGTAGGATCCACTTAAACCCCTTGGGATGAAATAATATGCTCGAGATACTCCACTTCCACCTACCCAAAAACACATTTAGACTATTTTGTACAGAGATGATGATTAGAGAGAAGTTGCAATACAAGATCCAGATGTTGGAGATGCTCAGTCCATGTTTTACTATAGATGAGGATATCATCAAAGAATACCAGAATGAATTTCTGCAAGTAGGGCCAAAATATTTTATTCATCAATTCCTAGAATGTGGAAGGAGTATTTTTGAGGCCAAAGGGCATGACCAAAAACTCATAGTGGCCATCATGCATGCTGAAAACCATTTTAGGGATATCATCCTCATGAACCCGAATTTGGTGATACCCAGAACGAAGATCCAACTTGGAGAAAAAATAAGTGCCACGAAGCTCATCAATAATAGGAATCAGAAACTTATCCTTGATTGTGATGCGATTAAGTGCTTGGAAGTCAATGCAAAGGCGCCATGACCTATCTTTTTTTGGGACAAGAAGAACTGGTGAAGAAAAGGAACTGGTACTAGGGTGAATAATACCTTACTTTAGTAAGTCCCGAATGAGCATCTCAATCTTCGTCTTTTGGTGAAATGAGTAGTGGTAGGGCCTAATGTTGGGAGGAATGCTTCCAGGAAGGAGCTGAATACGATGGTCCTCTAGTCGTGAAGGTGGCAATCCCACTGGTTCAACAAAGACACATGCATATCTATCCAAAATTTGTTGTAGATCCGAAGGAGTAGTGGAGACCACAGATGGTTGCATTTGAATGGAATGGAGCTGAGCAATGAATCCGTGTGAATTCTTCTTAAGGAGCTTTTTCACATGATGTGAACTGATGATGCTGAGAGACCCTAGTTGTAAGCCCTTCAATGTGTGTTTTTTCTCAGTGTCTTAAAACTACATCCAAAGTTCAGCAAAATCCCATAAGATGGGTCCAAGAGTATGTAACCATTGAGCTCCCAAAACCACATCACATCCACCTAAGGACAAGGCAAACATGTCGAAGCACAAGTTATAATCTCCAATAGAGATACACACACTTCCCTTTGTGAGGTAATGTGCCCCCATTGGCAATCATGACTTCAAAGCTGGAGCAAGGATGGACAAAACAATTGGCTTGTTTGGCGATCCAAGGGTCAATGAAGTTATGAGTGCTACGAGAATCAATGAGTATTGTAAGAGGGAGCTTCTTGAAGTAACCCTTGACCTGCATGGTTTGCAGGGTGGTGACTCCTACTAAATCATGGAGAGAGATATCTGGGTGGTCTTCTTGAGAAAGAGAGTCAATAGGTAGCTGCTGAATGCCAACCTGATCATCTATTGTATTCTGAGCATCTTTATAAACTTCAGTTGAAGGTGGAGAATCCACATCCAAGAGATAGAGCTTTTTCTCAACACATCTATGTCCCCAAGTGAATTTCTCATCACAATTATAACAAAGCCATTTTTCTCTACGTGCCCTCATCTCTACTTCAGAGAAATGCTTGATAGGATTTGTTCTAGGAGCTGGCATGATTGGAGGTCTCTAGGAAACCATATTTCTGAATGAAACAAAAGTGGATTTGGAGTGCTTTTGAGCTGTGATCTTGTCCTCCACCAACTTAGCTAACCCTAGGGCTTCCATCATTATGCTGGGATAGAACATTTTAACCTCAGATCAAATTGCATCCTTTAGACCACTGACAAAACAACTCTTGAAGATTTCATCAGACAATCCCTCTGTGTGATTGGCTAGTTTCTCAAATTTTGTCTGATATTCTCTCACAGTACCAATTTGGCAAAGTTTAGTGAGTGCTCCTGTGAAGTCATCAAAAGCACTAGGGCCAAGAGCCTTGATGTACCAATAGAACCATTAAAGGGCTTCATGTTCCAAATGAAAGGATGCAAGTGGAACTTTGTTGATATCAAATGTATTATGCAGACTAAAATATTGTTCTACTTGGTATATCCATCTAGTCGGATCATCACCATTGAAGCGAGGAAAATCAAGCTTCGGCCCACAAAAATTGCTTGAAGAAGAGAACCCATTGTCTGCAGAAGACTCTGGCTGCCATCTATTGTTCATGGTTGAATGCTAAAGATTGAGGCCGAGAAATTTTCATCCAGATCTTGGATTTTGGTCTTGAGGGCTGCAAGTTCATCCTCCATGTTTTTTTCTCCTACACGGGTAACAACCATAACCAGGAGGTTTTTTTTTTTTGGAGAATGGGTAGAAAAAAAAATAGAAACTTTTTTAGTAAAGGAAAATTTGGATTTGGGAAAAACTCTGATGGGTACTTGAGGTTTGACTAGGTTTTGGACACTTTTTGAGGGACAGGGAAGCGGGAAATGGGGATTTCAGAAGCAGGGTGAAAGAATGGAAAAATTTGTTCAAGAAGGACAAAGGAGCAGAAATAGGAAATGAACACTATGGAAAATTTTTGAAGGTGATTGGGTGAGAATCAAAGAAGTTATGACAAACCCTAAAAACAGACAAATGTGGGATTTTTGGCTTTGATAAGTGGAATTTGGGATAGGGTGCTCAAGGAAGGAAATTGGCAGAATGGAATTTCAGGGGTTCCAGTGAATTTTCAGAGGAAACGGACCTAAAGCAAGGAAGATATGATGATTTTTTTTTTCTAGAAATGATCTGCAATGGCTATGAATAGATGCAATCTATAATTATCAACTGGGAATGGATATGGACCCTAGGTATGTTTGGCTTCCTAAAGGTTCAGGGGATTAACTTGGCTACCAATGTTGTCTAATGGCTTGCGTATTGGGGCAATACCTCTCACTCCATGACTCAAGTAAGAGTGATAACCAATTTGCCACAAATGATAGCTCTTGGTTTACCTCACAGATGGGAACTAGTCAATTAGGTAGGGGTTGTTGTCCTTGTCCTTTTTGCTGGCAGGTCCTCTCAATGGGCCAACTACTTTAGGTTTCCTGTGGTACTCCTCACAATGAGTTTTAGGGGTATACCTAGACACTTCCCACAGTTAAGAAGATAGGGATTATTCACTAATCTGAACCTGTAATTAAAATGAACAATACAGATGCAAAGAAAAAAGAACTACTACAATAATTACAGCGCCTGGAGGCCACTGCGAAATTTTTTTTAGCAAAAATTCCAGCCAAGCGAGCCCAAGAAAGCGCTCTGATACCAAATGAAAGGAACCTCCTGCAACAATATAATAAAAAATGCATGAAATAATAGAAATAGAAGAAACACAGAAGGAATTTATTGATCGTAGGCCACTTCGAGGGGGTAACCTCCTTTAGGCAAGCTCAATACAATAAATTCATGGATGCCTTCATTGGCCTCAACACATACTTATATACTAAGTGTAATCTAAACAACTATTACTCCCCATGAATGTGGGATAATACAATATACTCACGGGATGACTTACAAAGCATATGTGTCCAACAGCAATATACTAAAAAAGTAAAGAGAAGGGATAAACACGGGTTTCTAACATTATATTTTGAAGAAATGTATCATTCATAGTCAAATGCATATAGGGTGAAACCTACACCAATTAAATTGATGATTTCTTCCAAGCTAAAAATAACAACTTTCTCTAACTACGAATGAGGAACTATTTGTCTCCTGCTACAACTTACTAAGGGAAGGCAGATTTATAATTAAGATGATGTAATTTAGAATGTTTCTATATTGAAGGAAAAATCACTTATAAATCATGAACATTTAAGAGAGTAATTACTCTATCTTAAACCTAGTATGAAATGTTCTAAAAACAACCAATCCATCATGCCAAACTCCATACAGCGGCATCCCAGATGGGTTACAACAGGGTCATAAATTATAAAGAATTTGATTCAAGAAAATTGGTAAGCTTCTTTTATGCTTCGATAAAAAGAAATGAATTCCTTGACAACACTTAGAAAAAGGGTTTCAAGTAATTTCTTTTATATAGGTTGAAGTTATGGATCGATGATGAGAAACATCAGACCAGGAAGGGTAATTTGATTGGCCCAGCATATACAAATTAAGGGTTCCTTTCTTGCATAAGAATTAATCTTACTATTGGTAATAAAGGTTAATATTTCTATAGCTTTCTTCTCTAGACATAGACGTCACCTATTCAAATCTGGGTCTTCAAGAAATTTTATTTACTACCTAAATCAATGATGAGTATGACAATAGATATTATGTTGGCAGAGTCTAGAGATAATACTATCATGCTTGATAGAAGGTTACCAGATCTAGTAAGGATTGTCAACTATAATCAATGTTTGGAGTGGCCTCAAGAGGAACATGCAGAGAAGAGACAATCGATGATAATATTAGGTGGAAACTAAACAAGAGTGGTCATTAGAACTCAGGCACGCATATCACAATATATCTCAGGCAAGCTTGATTAAATAGCAAGAGTTAAGTAGTAGACAATAAAGTATTTTAACAAGCAGTAATTAGTTTTCAAGAAAGAGGGCACAAGAATAATTTACCAGGCTAGAGTCATCTATTAAACTAACACTTAATCACGACTCTCAATTCTATGATAAAAGGAAAACCAAGTAAATAGGTTTTAGCAAATTCTCAGGAGAGCATTTAAGATTGTAGGATTTAAACAGATAGTTGGCTATAAGGCCATTACATTAGGTGATAATAACTTCTTTGTTGATAACTGAGAGGGGGGGTGAATCAGTTATCCTAAGAATTTCCACTTTATAAATTTTCTTAATAGTTAGTACAACATCAAATCAAGTATGCAAACATAACCATGAAATGGAGATAACACCAATGCACATGACACAATGATTTTGATGTGGAAACCCTATTAAGGGAAAAACTATGGGGTGATTAACCCAAGATATTATTCTCTGTTAGAAGAATAGATAGAACAAAATGGCACATGCCAATTAGGGCTCACTACCCAAGCACACTGCTCACAAGTGGCTCACTGCCTACAAGAGACTCACTGTTTACAAGAAAGAAAGGTAACTCAAAGTTTGAACTAATGAGAAGCATCCACACATGTTGAGGTTCAGTTCCAGTTAAGCTCAATAAACTAATCTGCTGCACTTCATTCTTGCTCTCTTTTGATGCTATTGTACTGTCACATTCTGAACCTATCTTATTGTCTTCACTCTACTTTTCTTCTTTTCTTCACACATTTCACACACCACACACACCTTCACATCTAAATCATTCTTGTATATATATCCGCAAAAGTGATTTCATCACCTTTCTAGTCGGCATCCAGAATAGTTAATATTTTCCTCAAACTCTGATCTGTCGGCCGAATCCTTGCATACCAAGTAATGCAGATTAAGGATATACTTGTAGAAGTCATCCATCATGTTGGCCAATCATAAATTATGCCTTAATAACCTTTACCATCATTAGAAACACATCCAGAGTAATGTCTGATGCTCTGCCAGTTAGTTCTTCCTCTGTTCTCACTGTCAATCAGGAACCTGACACTCAAGTATTCATATCTCTTCATTCTTTCAACACCAGAGACTAAATCCTTGGATTCTATTAGTCAATATACTCCTCTTGACTTCCCCAAATTTGCACTTCACTGAGATACTTCTTCTGAGAGATCCGGACCTGTTTGTCAAACCTTACTGCTCTGTTCTTGCTTACCAGACCTCAACACTTCTTCAATCTGACTTCCGGTAAAGACTCATCATGTCATATGGATGTGTGGGATAACCTTTGTTTCCATCAATGACAACATTCATGAGTCCATATAGTGTCTCTTGCCAATAATCTCCCCCTTTGGCATTGATGGCAACACTTAGTTGGCATTGATGACAACATTCATGAGTCCTATTTTTATGTACATTTTCTGGAGGTCCCCCTTAGTTGGATTCCTCGTTTTTCACTACTCCTCACTCCCCCTTTGACATCAATGGCAAAGGGTGGGGTCCGTACACCAAAAATTTCTCAAAAACACTTCTATACTTAGCTGCATAAGTATTTATAAATGCTATTCTTTACATAAACTAAAAGATATCTGCAAAAGATGTCTTCAACTGGACAAATTCTGTTACCCAACTCTGCTTCATTCTTTCCAAAATTGTGATGTGACCACTCAATAGGAATGCATAAGCTTCTGCCTTTTTCAGATCTATTGGATCATTTGTCCTGGCTGTAGTTTGAGCATCACTTAGGGCCTCATGCATGGCCTCCAACTTAGGGATAATTATTCCTCTAAGTTCATTCAACCTACTAATTCTATTTTTCTTCTCTTTTTTAAGCTTTTTAATTTCATTCAAAACTACAATCGTCTGACATTATTGATTTATTATGGATGTGGTAAGTGGGTCAAAATTTTGAGAAAGTTTTGTTAGTTTGTCCTCCTGTTCTTTTACTTTCTTCTCAATCTCCGCTGTTGCTTTAGACTAGGTTATACAAAATTTGTATACATCTCCTCCATCCTTGAGAGCATTTTCCAATCTCTTTATTCCAATACCCAAAACTCTCCTATCATTTTTTATTAGCCCTTGCAACTCAGAGAATCTCTTATCCAAAAATTCTTTTCCGACCTTCTCCTCAGCTGATTTCTCTAGAGAATTGAAATGTGTACTAATGCTATTAATTAGAGATTTGAGATTACTAGATGAGGATCCTGAGGGATCCTTTTGAAAAGATGGCATAATCTTTTCTAACACTATGGATGTAGCTACTATAAGCTCACAGTCTTCCATGTGAGATTTTAGTAGTTTCTCTTTGGCCTTTGCATTAGCAAATGAATCTATCTTCATTGTTTGTAGCGGAGAAAGAGAGTCAAAATTAAGTGGCCCTTTTAGCAGTTCTGGTTCATCAATTTCCATGGTTTCTTTTGTCAAGAAGTCCTTGATAGATTCTGTAGTGTCTCTTGCCAGAGACAGATTTTTCTTTTCTTTTGCAGTCACAGAACTGTCTCTTGGAGCTTTCTCTCCTTCCACAACCTTAGTACTGATATCTTCTTTTTCCTTCACTTCTGCTTCTTGGCTGATTTTCTCTTCTACTCTTTCTTCTCCTTTAGATTTGGAGACTGCAGGGGAAACTGGAGGAGAGATGTTTCCTTGTTGAAGGATTTCCTCTTCTGGAGCAGAGGATTCCAAATCCTTAGCTTTTTCTGCAACGGTGTCCATTACTTCTTCTGCGATTTTCTCAGTAGATTCTTCTGCAACACTTGTGGCCGAGGGATCAATACCCAAGTCCTCTATAATTAGAATGTTGAATCTTTTGTATGCCTTTTGGAGGATCTCTTCTGTCTCTTTTGTAACTTTGTCAATCTCTCCGAGCATAAGTTGGTTCATTCTTACTTTGCTCTAGAATTCATCCTTACAATCTTTAAAGATCATGCTCTTCTGCTTAGTAGTAATGGAGGGATAGAGCTGAATAGCTATCTATTCCTAGATCTCCATATCCTTCTCTTTGGCATTATTCTTCCTCAATTCAAGTTCCTTCTCAAGGCTTTTAGGAATTAAAGATACAATCTCAATGAAAGCCTTGTTGTAAATGTTCAGAAACTTAACTGTGGCATCCTGCAGAATCTTCTGATCAGCTTCACTGTATTCATCATAGAATTCTGTTAATGGCTTTAGGTTTCCATCCATAGTGATTTCCTTAACTGCATCATCTAAGGATAGGGTGGCCCTTTCAACAAACTCTTCTACTTCTGCCTCCTTGGTTTCACTGGATACTTTCTTCTTCTTCTTCATCTTCTTTACTTCCTCATCTGATTCTGTCTCCTCTTCATCCTTTTGCCTTGTGTAAGATCTTGTTTCCTTTAACTTAGATCTTTTCTCTGCTTTACCAGATGATTTGCTTCTAGTTTTGATGTCTTTGAGCTTTTGTCCATGGTAGGTGTAGACCTCTTAGAGGATCTTATCTGGGTGGGGGCTTCTACCGGATCACTTCCCTTTTTAGCTTCTTCCTTCTCTTTCTCTACTCTTTCCCTCTTCTCCCTGTTAGCATCAAGTGCTTCTTTTGATATGCCAAATCTTTTGGCAACATCTTCTACTTCTTTTCTCACTTTTCTCTTTATCTCTGGTTGTCTAAGTTCCACATGGATCTTTACACTCAACTCCTCAAAGGTTCCAAACCTTTTTGCCTTGGGATCTTTGGGATGACTTAGCATGTGCTGAATATGCAGCTCCATAATTTTCTCATCCACTTCATACCCCATTGGCATGATCCAGACTATCCTTGGTTCCACAGCCTCCATTAGGCATTGATCAGTTTCTACCATGAAACAAACGGTATCCTTGTACTTTTCAACTAGAGATTTGGGAATTCTCTCCCTTGCTTGCATCATGTTCTGAAAGTTCTTAAAGTACCCCCAGAGTGCTGTATTCTATGCCTTAGCATCACCAAGCCCATGTATATAATCTCTAATCTGAATGGCTACTGGTCTATCATTCTACCATACCCAGCCACTAAATCTGGGAAGCTCATTCATGTAATAGAAGAAAAGACAGAGTATCAAACCGCCGTATTTGAAGGAGTTCTTCTTATCCTTCTTTATCTTCTGTAGATTCTCCAAGAGTTGGTTCAGAAGGAGCTCACAAAGATCATAGTCTACATTCTTCCTCAACATTTCATAAGCAATATATATTGCAATTCTAGAAACTAAATTTTCCCTGCTAGAGTGATATATCTTATATCCAATTATCATTGATGCAAACTTGATATCCAGATCTGTGATATCCTCAATAGTCATAGCTCTTTTATCAAACTTTGATGCAGTAGCCTCACTGACAATTTGGTTTTTGACAGATTTGAGCATTGGCATTTCACCAATTGAGTGTAACCTAGTTATAGCCCTAATGGCATCCTTAGTGATCTTAAATTGCCTGTTTAACCACATGAAGTTGTCATGCATTCTGTTTAATATATATCGGACCCATTCATCTTCCAGAAAATAGGGGAAATGAATGCACTGTGCAAAATGTTTGTCCCGAACAGCTCTATACTGAGTTTTGAGTTCAAATGAGTCATCTATCAAATGCTTGTGATAGATATCAACCAGCTTAGATTCCCCAAATTCTTCAATATTCACATGAATATATGCCCTAACATCTTCTACATGCAGAACTCCATGTGGAATACTTGAAAAGGCGCCTAGGGGATCAACTTCTAGGGATTTATATGGATGTTTCTTGAACTTAGGTCGTGGCCTCTCAGTGATCTTTACAACATTTGGTGTATCCATCTTCAAAAAGACTTACAGAGAAATATTCAATAATGGAAAGTACCTTTTGTGCGTCTAGGGTTCGTGAAAAGACACAGATTGATTCGCTGGGTGAATTGACTTCTATAGAAGACCTTTGATGGGCTTTGATGCAGAGCTCTTCTTTCACTTCTTGTCTAATGTATAATGAACAAGTGCTTGATAGGAAGAACCCTTATATTACTCTGCAAACCCTAATACTAAGTTGCAATAAATGCTCGACCTAAGTCATTCTAGTTTGCCTTATTCGGATGACTTGAAGAACTGGATCAATCTTGATCTGAACATCTTGCGGATCTTCCAATTCTTAACCATAGTTTATTTGGATGTTTATCTTATGAATCGTTTAATCTGGAACTCTCCTTGTGCCAGTCTAGCACCAATTGACTGGCTGGGGGAAAATGGTTCTCTTTGTGTCTCCCCCTGAGCCAGAGCTCACCCTTTTTAATTTTTGGAAGGAATATCAGCACCAGAGTCTGGTGCGGATCCATCCCCTATATTCTCTGTACTTTTCTTCACCCAAATCTTGTTCATCTCACTTTTAACTTCATCCGCATTCACTTTTTCTTTTCCTTTGTTTTGATTCTGATTATGATGCACCAGACCCCTTTTGTCCTGATTCTTGCTTCTACAGAATTTGGCAATATGACCGGATCTATTGCAATTGTAGCAAACAACATTTCTTTGCATATTTGACTGATATCCTTTTGATCTACACTGATTAGCCATATGACCTACTCTATTGCATGCATAGCATCTGCCATTGAATGAAGTGTTCATTTGCATATTTCTACATTCATGAAATTTGTGACCATACCTTTTGCAGTTAAAGCATTGTCCAGAGAATGGTGAATTAGTTTGATTCATTCTCTTTCTGCATTGATCAACTTTGTGCCTAAAGTTATTGCAGTTGTGGCAGTATCCATTAAAAGATGGATATCTTTGAGCATTGGGTTGCCTTACTGGAGGTCTTCAAGGCTTGTCCCTTGGATTTCCTGATCCAAAATTCTTCTGACTGGATCCGGAGCTTTCACCTTTCTCGTACCCTAAGCCACGCTTGTCATCTACCCTCTTTTGGCTTTCAAGAAGAACTTCAAGTTGAGCAGAACTTATCTTGAATTTATCTTTGTATTCATTTATTGTTTGAAGATCCTTTTTAAGAGTGTCAATTTGATCCTCAAGTTTTTCTTCATTATCTCTAGCATCTTCAAGATTAGATTCAAGATGTCTGATTATTCTATCCATCTTGTGGCAGTCTTCTAATTTGTCCTTGAGAGATTTTCTTAGATCATCTTCAGTCTTTCTTTTCTCTTCAATTTCTTGGGTGAATTTGATAACTCCTGATTCCATTTCATGTCTTATCATAATGACATCTTTTGACAATTTTTCACATAACTTGGTTTTCTCTTTTAGGTCTTCATTTGTATCATTTCCTTCACCTTGACTTGCTAATTGCTGAAGTAGTTCCTTTCTCTTCTTCATAGAGATGCTTAGTTTCCCTTTTAATTCATTTATGAAATCATCAACCTGTTTAAGTCTTTCCTTCAATTCATTGACTTTAGAGTTGGAATGTTTAAGATCATCTAGGGTAGACTAAAGTTGTTCCTTCAAACCATACATATCCATTTGAATTCTCAAATCTTCCTCAAACTGTTAGGCTCTATTTAGAGGAACTTGGCTCTGATACCAATTGTTGATAACTAAGAGGGGGGTGAATCAGTTATCCTAATAATTTCCACTTTTTGAATTTTCTTAATAGTTAGTACAACATCAAATCAAGTATGCAAACATAACCATGAAATAGAGATAACACCAATGCATATCACACAATGATTTTGACATGGAAGCCCTGTTAAGGGAAAAACCACAGGGTGATTAACCCAAGATATTGTTCTCTATTAGAAGAATAGATAGAATAAAATGGCACATGCCAATTAGGGCTCACTGCCTACAAGAGACTCACTGTTTACAAGAAAGAAAGGTAACTCAAAGTTTGAACTGATGAGAAGCATCCACACATGCTAAGGTTCAGTTCCAGTTAAGCTCAATAAACTAATATGCTGCACTTCATTCTTGCTCTCTTTTGATGCTATTGTACTGTCACATTCCGGACCTATCTTATTGTCTTCACTCTACTTTTCTACTTTTCTTCACACATTTCACACACCACACACACCTTCACATCTAAATCATTCTTGTATATATATCCGCAATAGTGATTTCATCACCTTTCTAGTCAGCATCCGAAATAGTCAACATTTTCCTCAAACTCTAATCTGTCGGCTGAAGCCTTGCATACCAAGTAATGCAGATCAAGGATATACTTGTAGAAGTCATCCACCATGTCGGCCAATCATAACTTATGCCTTAATAACCTTTACCATCATCAGAAACACATCTGAAATAACATCTGATGTTCTGCCAGTCAGTTTTTCCTCTGTTCTCGATGTCAATCAGGAACCCAACACTCAAGTATTCATATCTCTTCATTCTTTCAACACCAAAGGCTAAATCCTTGGATTCTATTAGTCAATATACTCCTCTTGACTTCCCCAAATCTGCACTTCACTGAGATACTTCTTCTGAGAGATCTGAACTTGTTTGTCAGACCTTACTTATTGCTCTATTCTTACTTACCAGACCTCAACACTTCTTCAATCTGACTTCTGGTAAAGACTCATCATGTCCTGCGGATGTGTGGGATAACCTTTGTTGCCATCAATGACAACATTCATGAGTCCATATAGTGTCTCTTGCCAACATTCTTTGTATCAAGCCTTTAGAAAAAGTATACCAAGATTTGAGTAACACCAAAGGAAAGTCCAAACAACATAAGAGAAAATTGCTCCAATAATGAACATGTTAAACAATGACAAGTCAATTTGCTTAACACTTTGCTTCACCGATTAATGATGTCTACATGGAGGTTATTGTATGAGGAAAGATAAACTTGAGAACCCCAAAAAGGAAAAAATTAAATGATGTCAGCATTTGGTTAACCTGAGACAGAGGAAATATAAAAAATGACAAGAGATTTTGGACATAGAGAAACAATTTTTAAAGATGAATACTCCTATTATTATGCAATTAAAATAAATTGAACTCTAGAGAACAATTGATTTTAGAGATAAAGAATTTCATGGAGACACAAATCAACATACCCAGAAACTCACTGCAAAATTATCTTTTGTATCTTTCTCCTTTCTTCCTCTGCAAATTATTTTCTTTTCCCCAAAATCTTCCCTAAGTTCTCAGATTTTCCAAGATCCTCCTGTGAAAACTAAATGTCTCTCTATTCACCAAAAAACATTTCCCTTTCAAATATGTTCACTCTCTAAAATTAGACAAATTCATAAATTTCCACTCCCCCATTTCCTGTTACAAGAATCCACCACTAACAAAATATTAAATGCATTCCATCCACCACCTTCAGGAATATTTTCAAATCTGCACATTACTCCCGACAACCCACTCAATCAAATAAATTAATGAAAAATATAAAATAATATCTTTCATGCCAGATATTAATCAACCAATATAGTATTAAATATTAATGATTTTATTATTATTATCATTATTATTATCAACTATTGAAACTACTAATTTAATTTCTATTAAAATTCAATTATTTAATCTTCTCAAATTTCTACATTAATTATTTACAAATGACTAACATTATATATGTAAACTTATTATTATTATTATTATTATTATTATTATTATACTTAATTAAATAATAAACCAACAAAATAACTTGAAAGCTACAAATCAACATTACATACCATAGAATTGACAGAGACTCACAAATAGGTTCCAAAAGACCAACTAACCAACTGAGGAAATCTGAGACTGAAACTCAACCACCTAGGGAATTTGATTCACCAAGGGAACCTCACGTTATCTCCTGTCCATAGTATCCATTGGTATAAAGGCATGCTTAGACCTGCAAATTTAAGTGGAGTCGATGCCTAGTACCTGCAACCTGCAGTAAACCAGCGTGTTGTATACACACACACATTTATATATGTTATCTCCTGTCCACAGTATCCATTGGTATAAAGGCATGCTCAGACTTGCCAATTCAGGTGGATTCGATGCCAGGTACTTGCAACCTGCAATAAACCAGAGTATCATGCACACACACAGATATATATATATAAAATCACACACACTGTGATAGGGAATCACAGCATAGTAGTTTACTCAGAAAGAATAGTACTACACTGTCCCTTCCCAAGGCACATCATAGATATCGACAATAAAAAATTACATCACTAACTAATAGCCAAGTATCATATCATCACATAATCACATGAATCATGATAAAACTAATCTACATAATCAATTAAATCCAAATGAAAGCATATCATAAGCATGAAACATCAGTACTAGTAACATCATCAATGTCATCTAACACATTAAGGTATCATCAAATAACCCACATAATAGTGTATCTAACATCAACAGAGAGTCATAAAGTCTAACTCCAAAAATACCCATAAATTCGAACTCCAAAAATACCACTATCAAACTAATCAAAAGAAAAAATGAGGGCCACTACATCCTCCCCCCCCCCAAGAATCAAGCTTACTCTTGGAAACCTACAAATAAGTATGGATATAACTCTCACATCCTGGATACATCCTCCTAGGTAGTAGAAGTCTCATCATTAGGATCCCACTGGACCCTAACCTGCTCCATGTCTCTACCCTTGAGTGTAAGTCTCCTGTGCTGGAAAATGCTTATGGGCTCCAAAGCCAGCTGCCCATCCTCTACGTGTAGAGCATTCCAATAAGGAACATGACCAATATCTAAATAATAAGGTCCAAGTATAGTGACATGAAACACATCATGGATGCATGATAAATTGGGCAACAAAGCAAGACAATAAGCGATAGGACTGATCCTCTCCAACACCTCAAACGGCCCAACAAAGTGTGGTGCAAGCTTAGAGCCTTTTCTGTAATGGATCATACTCTTTCACAGATGCACCCTCAAGAATACTTGATCACCAACTGAAAACTAATGATTGACCCTATGAGCATTTGTATAATTCTTCTACCTATCTTGCACTACCACCAAATGCTCTCTAATCCGCTCAACTTGCTACTCCATCTCTCTAAGCATATCTGGTCTTAGGAGAACTTTATCCTCAAGGTGATCCCAAATTAGTGGGGTCCAACAAGGATGATCATACAAAGCCTGAAATGGAGACATACTGATAGAGCTGTGATACCCATTATTATATGCGAACTCCACTAGGTATAAATAGTCCTCCCAACATCTCTACTAATCCATGGCATACATCTTGAGCATATCCTTGAGGACCTGATTAACCCTCTCAATTTGTCCATCAGTCTCTAAATGATATGCTGAAGTAAAGTTCAGCTGTGTCCCCAAGGCATGGTGTAAGGAAGTCCAAAGGGCTGAAGTGAACACTAGATCCCTATCATAGATGATCCTATGAGGAATCCCATGCAATCTGACTACATCTTCCATGAATACTTTGGCCTCTGAAGAAGCATTATATGATGATTAAACATGAGAGAAGTGAGCTACCTTCGTCAACCTGTCCACAGTGACCATAATAGCATCCTGATGATAGGAGGAAATAGGTAACCCAACTATAAAGTTGAAAGAAATAATACCCCATTTCTATTTTGGGACAAGATGTGGCTACAAAAGACCTGCAGGATACTGATGCTCCACCTTCACCCTCTAACACTCAAGACACCTTGACACAAAATCAACAATATCCCTCTTCATGCCACTCCAAAAATATAGTTGATTAAGATCTGCGTGCATCTTCTTGACACCTGGATGAGATGAATAGGGTGTTTGATGCACCTTTGACATGATTAGTGTATGAGGACCTCCAAAACTAGGAACATATATACGACCCAAGTGTCACAAAAGACCATCTGAGTCAATACAGTACCTGACAAATCTACCCTCCAAATGTCTACTTGACTCAACCTCTGGCTTTACTTCCTGATACCAGCTATAAGTAGGAAGTGCTACAAGAATCTAACCTCTCAAATCTATTGCAAGAGTAACTAAAGAAATCTCATGTCTCCGCCAACTAAGAGCATCTGCCACAACATTCTCTTTTCCCTAAATATACATCACCTCAAAATCATACTCACACAAGAACTCCATCCATCGCCTCTACCTCTCATTTAGGTTTGGCTACATGAAAATATACTGTAAACTATGATGATCACTATGCAGTTCAAATCGATGCCCTAAAAGGAAATGCCTCCACCTCACCAAAGTATTCACAACTACGGCCAACTCTAGATCATGTGTGGGATAGTTCAACTCGTGATCCTTGAGTTTACGAGACTCAGGCAATAGCACAACCATCCTGCATTAGAACTGCTTCTAAACCCTACAAAGATGCATCAGTACACACAACAAAGTCTGCATTAGGATCAGGAACTACCAAAATAGGTACACTAGTCAACTGCTCCTTAAGGGTTTGAAAGGCTACCTGACACTGCTCTAACCAAACAAACTTCTTCCCTTTCCTCTGAAGAGAAGTAATCGGATGAGCTATCCTCTAAAAACCTTGAACAAAATGACGGTAATAGGCTGCTAAACCCATAAAACTATGAACCTCAGAAACATTAGTAGGTGCAAGCCAATCTTTAATAGCTTGGATCTTCGAAGGATCCACTGCAATACCCTCTCCAGAAATGACATGACGCAAATACTACACCTTTGTCTGAAAGAATTCACATTTCACCAAATTAGCATAAAGTTGATTTTCTCTCAAACACTGCAAAACCTACCGCAAATGCTCCTCCATGGTCCTCGAATAAATCAATATATCATCCAAAAACACAAGGACAAACCTATCAAGATATGTGTGAAATATACCATTCATCAGGCTCATAAACATGAAAGGTGCACTCATCAACCTGAATGGTACAACATTGAACTCATAATGTTCATAATAGGTGCAAAATGTTGTCTTATGTATATCTGCCTCAAAGATTCACAACTGATGGTATCCTAACTTAAGGTCAATTTTTGAGAATAGCTTAGCCCCCTTAATCTGATAAAAAAGATCATCAATCTGTGGTAAGGGGTACATATTCTTCATAGTCACCTTATTAAGTTGTCGATAATCTATACATAGCCGAAGAGATCCATCCTTCTTCTTCACAAAGATCACAGGTGCTCCACATGGAGAAACACTAGGTCGAATGAATCCCTTGGCTAACAACTCCTCTAACTGCAATTGAAGCTCTTTAAGCTCCTGAGTAGTCATCCGATATGGAGCTCGTGAGATAGGCTCTGTACTAGGAACATGATCAATCTTGAAGTCAATGTCACACTTAGGTGGCATCCCTAGAATCTCACTAGGAAAAACATCTGCATATTCTCTAAGAAGTGGGTGATCATCAAGAGATGTCTCTCAACTCTCCTCCATCTCTAAGTCATTAATTGTCACTGCAAATAGTTGACATACCTAACACATACACCACTTCAACTGCATAGCAAAGATCATGTACAAGGAAATAGGTCTTTGTATACCAACTACCTCAACTTCTCTACCAGCATCATCCACACACTTAACTAACTTATGCCAACAATCTATCACTGCCTAGTGAGCTTCTAACCAATCCATACCCAATACTATATCATATGAACCAAGGGGTAGGATGCAAAGATCTACTATGATAGATAGAGGACCAATCCTCAACTCACACCCATGCACTAGAGACTCAACTGTAACCTTAGCCCTGGATGCTAATTCAACCTACCACCTAACATCTTGCTTTGCTGCCACTAAACCACAATGCTCCACAAGAGAAGGAGAAATGAATGAATTAGAAGCACTAGAATTGAAGAGAATAGAAAAACTAATACCTCGCATCAAACTAGATGTCTCCACAATGGTGCCTTGATGCTCTGCCTGACTATTATCAACCACTGTAAAAACTTTGTGTGATCTACCTGCATCACCTATGGTCACATCTGAAGCTACTGGCCTCTCACCAAAACCTGAAGCATTCTTCTGAGGACACTGTCTAGCTATGTGGCCATGTTGGCCACAAGAGAAACACCCTGTGCCTCTACCAAATCCTCTGCCACTCTTAAATGCATTAAACTGTTGATAACTTCCTCTACTCACTGCAGACTACGTACTCTAAGCTAGTTGATCAAAGCGGTTACACTTGTTCCATTGCCGAGACTAATCCTTCCTATTCTATTACCCTGTTGTGGCTAAGAGTTATTTGGTTTGGATTGAGAATGCTACTACTGCTACTTCTACCCACCCTTTGCATGATAACCTCTATGAGAACCTACTACCTAAGAATGAACACCATGAGAACCGAAGCCTGCAGAAGGTGCACTAGCAATATGCACATCTGTAGTCAAATTCTCCTCTACTAACCAGGCCTTCTCAATTGCTACCTCCATGGTCTTAGGCTTGAAAACATGAACCCCTCCACTGATTCAGGCATCCAAGCCTGTGATAAAGTTCTACACTAACATAGTCTCATCATCATTGATACCTGCATACTACTTGAGCTCATAAAATCTACGCTCGTACTGCTCTACTAACAGGGCCATTTGCTTCAACTCATGGAACTCATCTGTGCGGTGCTATTTCTAGTGATTTGACAGGAAATGAGCTCTAAATCTGTCTATGAACAACTCCCAAGAAATAGTACCAATCTCCAAGTGCAACATTTTTTCCTCTAAATGCCACCAGGTAGAAGCAAAACCTCTGAGATGCAAGATAGCACATCTAGGTTTGGTATTACTACCATATGGATGCATGACAAAACACCTACCTAAATCTAGTAACCAGGTCTCTGCCTCCAAACCAATATCAGATCCATCAAAAGTGGGAGGGCATGCCCTCAGAATATCTCTCATATGACTAGCTAAGGTGGCCTTCTATTCAGCTGTCATTTCTCTCCTTCTAGGTGATCTTTCTCTTCCCCTAGCGTCTGGCTAATCTACCTCTTGTCTAGGACCTAGACGGGCAAGGTCCTCCTCAAGTAATTGATGCAACTAAGCTCCCTTCGGCTGACCTTGATTCTCCATATTCTGGACCCCGCCTTCCTAAGCACTCTCATTAGGGGAACTGGGAGGAGGTGTACCACCACCACCTCTCCCACATCCTCTACCGCAACCTCTACCTCAACCTCTAACTTGAACCCTAGGCATCTTCCTGCACAGACATACCACCAAGGGACAACTTTAAAACATAAGACAAGAAATACTTAGAAAGGGGCATAATTTAATCTACATGTTTTAAGCACTAGGTCAACATAATGGGCTCAATCATAACCAGAGTACCCAGTGTTTAAACCTAGCTCTAGTACCAAATATAATGCCCCGCCATGCAACCCTAGAGAGTTAGGATCAACTATCTAATAAAAAGGTAGATTTTTTTTAAACAAGAGAAAGTAACATCTCTAGCGAAACATAACTGCATTAAGGAAATTAGACAAAGATCAATAACATACATAACTCATCTTGAATAGTCATAAAACCTACTAACAACAATTTTCTCATTACAGATAATTACATCCTCCCTTAAAGTAATGTTTAGAAGTAAAGAAGAGATCATGATACATAATTGCATAAATAGAAAGGCTCTTATTTTCTGAATATAGTAGAATTACATAAGGATATCACTGATACATAACTCTGGATATATAAAGTACAATATACATCTTCAAATATAGATACAGTACTAGAAATTGGAAAGGAACATCTGCTCGACACATGAACCATGATGCCAGAAAACTAATGGAATATAGCTCATCCACCTGATGCTGTGGAACCCTGAGGTCCACCCCCCAAGCTAGGAGATAACAATGATGTCCCATGACAAAAAGTAAGAAACAAATGGGCTAACTGAAACAAGACTAACTTAGGTTTTACAACTCAGACACAACTGATCTCAACAACCAAACATCCAGAGGTATGAAACACAAGAATGGGAAAGGTAGAATGTAGTAGGAAGGAGTGTCAACGCATGGTCCTACATGGGTTACCCTGACAATCTCTCTTTCTAGATGTCGTCCCCCATCTCTGGTTACCCTGACAGTCTTTCTCTAGACCCCAACCCCATAGGATGACACATGTAGAAACCATAGACCATCTCATCCCACCCTTAGCCTAAACTAGAGCCATAGGTATGGGAGAGGAAATCACTTATCTTGATTAATGTGAAAGACTACCCACCCCTTAGATAAATTATTAATTAGGTTATCACTTATTAGCTACTTCTAATGGGTTACCCTGATAGCCACTTTGGGCGTCAGCCCCTCATTGGTAGCCACTCCCCTACCTACACCTAGATGACCCAACCAAACAATCAAGGATAGACAAAACAATGACAACACAAGGTATCCCTCCTCATACAATGAAATAATCCATTGGCTCAATATCAATCATTTTCCACAATACCCAATTCAAGATCCATACAGCACAGGAGGAATCAAATCTAATCTTAATCACCAACACATTGCATAAGATTATAAACATCCCTAGGCCTCTAGAGTGAAATGAAAAACAAATTAAAATAACTTATCATCTAAAACAACTAGGGAAAGGTTATATTCACTGTGATAATATCAAAACTCAATTACCATAATCCAAAGAAACCCATTAACTCGAACATAACTAAAGTATCAAATCAGATTTATTCTATAAACATACAAACTCAAGTAACCAATTCATACAACGTTAATAAAATGACACATAAGATAATACTACACCTCACATTAAATTAACTTTATCAATAAATTTAAAAGACGATACAAACCTTAAAACTACTAACCTTAATCAACATTAATACATCCAAAAGTAAATTACTAATATAAAATAACTATATTTAGTAGCTCAAGGAACACATTTTAAAAAAATTATTGTCCAAGTCCTATAATATATCCAAATAGAGGAATCATTAGCTTTCAAGGAGATAACTATATTCTATAACGATATAACAACAACTAATTAGCTATATATAAAAATAATAATATAATACTTAGACCATAAAACATATGAGGTACTAATGACATCTACTCTAATCTGGAATGTACTATGTAAATATTAGGAGCTAATACAACCCTTGACCAAACACAAAAAAATTATTTATTTATACTAAAATTATAAGTTAGATTTGTTTAATGCTTATCTAACTTCTTAGTTAATGATATAGTAATATTTAATAAATATCCTACCCAGAAAATTAATAACAATACTCTTCCTATGACATAGGCATTTACTAACACAAGCTATATATATATATATAAAACCACTTTTATCTAGACAATATATTCTAAAGAAATGTATCATTCATAATCAAATGCATATAGGGTGAAACCTACACTAATTACATAGATGATTTCTTCCAAGATGAAAATATCAACTTTCTATAACTACGAATGAGGTACTGTTTGTCTCCTACCACGACTTACTAAGGGAAGGCAGATTTATAATTAAGATGATGTGATTTAGAAGGTTTCTATATTGAAGGAAAAGTAAATTATAAATCATGAACATATAAGCGAGTAATTACTCTATCTTAAACCTAGTATGAAATGTTCTAAAAACAACCAATCCATCATGCCAAGCTCCATACGGTGGTGTCCCAAATGGGTCACAACAGGGTCATAAATTATAAGGAATTTGATTCAAGAAAATTGGTAAGGTTCTTTTATGCTTCGATAAAAAAAAATGAATTCCCTGACGGCGCTTAGAAAAAGGCTTTCAAGTAATTTCTTTTATATAGGTTGAAGTTGTAGATCGATGATGAGAAACATCAGACCGAGAAGGGTAATTCGATCGGCCCAGCATATACAGATTGAGGGTTCTTTTCCTACATAAGAATTAATCGTACTATTGGTAATAAAGCTTAATGTTTCTATTGCTTTCTTCTAAGGACAAAGACGTCACCTATTCAAATCTGAGTCTTAAAGAAATTTTATTTACTGTCTGAATCAATGACGAGTATGACAATAGATATTATGTTGGCGGACTCCAAAAATAATACTATCATGCTTGACAGAAGGTTATTAGATCTAGTAAGGATCGTCGGCTATAAGAAAAATTTGGAGCGGCCTCAAGAGGAACATGCAGAGAAGAGATAGCCGATGACAATATTAGGTGGAAACTAAACAAGAGTGGTCGTTAGAACTCAGGTGCGCATATCACAATATATCTTAGGAGAGCCCGATTAAATATCAAGTGTCAAGTGGTAGACAATAAAATATTTTAAGGAGTAATCAGTTTTTAAGAAAGAGGGAACAAGTGGAATTTACCAGGCTAGAGTCGGCTCTTAAACTAGCACTCAATCGTGACTCTCAATTTTATGATAAAAGGAAAAGCAAGTAAACAAGTTTTAGTAAATTCTCAAGTGAGCATTTCAAATTGTAGGATTTAAAGGGATAGTCAGTTATAAGGAAATTACATCAGGCAATCTTAACTTCTTTGAATCGAGATTTGAGAAAAAGTATACCAAGATTTGAGGAACACCAACGGAAAGTGAGAACAACATAAGAGAAAATCGCTCCAACAATGAGCATGTTAAACTATGACAAGTCGATTTTCTTAAGACTTTGCTTCACCGATTAATGATGTTTACATGGAAGTTATTGGATGAGTAAAGATAAACTTGAGAGCCCCAAAAAGGCAACAATTAAATGATGGCAGCTTCTAGTTAACCCGAGACACATGAAATATCAAAAACGACCAGAGATTTTGGACATAGATAAACAATTTTTGAAGATGAATATTCCTATTATTATGCAATCAAAAGAAATTGAACTCCAGCCAACAATTGATTTTAGAGATAAAGAATTTCATGGGGACATGATTCAACATACCCAGAAACTCACTACAAAATTCTCTTTTGTATCTTTCTCCTTTCTTCCTCCTCTGTAAATTATTTTCTTTTCCCCAAAATCTTCCCTTAGTTCTCCTTAGATTTTCCAAGATCCTCCTATGAAAACTAACTGTCTCCCTATTCACCAAAAAAATTTTCCCTTTGAAATATCTCCCCTCTCTAAAATTAGAGAAATCCATAAATTTCCACTCCCCCATTTCCCATTACAGGATTCCACCACTAACAAAATATAAAATGCATTCCATGCACCACCTTGGGGAATATTTTCAAATCTGCAAATTACTCTCGACAACCCACTCAATCAAATAAAATAATGACAAATATAAAATAATATCTTTCATGCCAGATATTAATCAACCAATATAATATTAAATATTAAAGATTTTATTATTATTATCATTATTATTATCAACTATTGAAACGACTAATTTATTTTCTATTAAAATTCATTTATTTAACCTTCTCAAATTTCTATATTAATTATTTACAAATGAGTAACATTATATATGTAAATTTATTATTATTATTATTATTATACTTGAATAAATAATAAACCAACAAAATAATTCAAAAGCTACAAATCAACATTACATACTATAGAATCGACAGAGACTCATAGACAAGTTTCAAAAGACCAACTAACCAATTGAGGAAATCCAAGATTGAAACTCAACCACATAGGGAATTTGACTGACCAAGGGAACCTCATGATATCTCTTGTCCATAGTATCCATTGGTATAAAGGCACCCTCAGACCTGCCAATTTAGGCGGAGTCAATGCCTGGTACCTACAACCTGTAGTAAACTAGAGTGTTGTACACACACACACACACTGTGATAGGGAATCACAACGTAGTACGGTGCTTAGAATGAGTAGTACTACACTATCCCTTCACAAGCCATATCACAGATATCCACAATAAATAAGTACATAACTAACTAACAGCCAAGTATCATATCGTCAGATAATCACGTGAATCATGATAAAATTGATCTACATAATCAATTAAATCCAAATGAAAGCATATCATAAGCATGAAACATCAGTACTAGTAACATCATCAATGTCATCTAATACATTAAGGTATCATCAAATAGCCCACATAACAGTGTATCTAGCATCAATAGAGAGTCATAAAGTCCAACTCCAAAAATACCACTATCAAACTAATCAAAAGCAAAAATGAGGGGCACTACATTAGGCTTGGGACTGTCATAGTTAACTTTCTATCAACTCTAATGTGTTTACACATTTCACCCTCTTCTTCTGATCTCACCCTTCATGTTGACAACTTTTTTATTCAAATTTGATGAAATGAAAAAGGTTTGTTGAAGAATCATCAGCTTTCTAAAAATCTAAGATATGCTTGATTAACATATTAATAAATAATTATTAATAATTTTATATAGAGTGTTTCTGAAATCTTCATGGACTCATTGATTGAAAGAAATCCATAACTTTCAAACTATTTTACCTTTTTCAAATCCAAAAGATCTGTCACACTTTATGCCTTTCTAGCTATAGTTTTTTTAAAAAAAAGTAAATTCCATTTTCTTGATCGATTTCATTTGGCTGGAAAATTACTTTCAAAAAAAAAAAAAGCCATAGTAAAAAATTCATAACTATTATTTTCTTGGATTTTAAAAAAAGTATGTGTCACATCCTGGCATGAGACCTTTACTTATTTTTAAAGATTCAATTTTTTTTCTCATACTTAGGTTGGCTGGAATGACACCAACTCTTTATTTTTTCTGAAAAAATTAATTGTTGTTCATTGAAATATTCATTTTTCACCAAGTAAATTTAGTTTTTTTTGAAAAAAAAATAGTAGCCCATAAAATAGATTTAATTCTCTACAAATTTTGTTCTTACATATTTTTCAAATTGTGCACATAATCCATTCAAATTTTCACATGAACTTGCTCAAGTCTATTTTTTAGTATTTTCATTGTCACTTTGAGGTATTATTTGGCCCATCATGATCATGCAGTCACCCTTGTGTTGATAACCATTTGAGATTATTTTAATGTGGCTTTGTGTATTATCTTTGTCAACATTTATGCCTTGGGTTCATGAATTTTGTTCTAAGGTGAAGTAGTCGCTAATGTCTACAAACATGAGAGAAGACCACTTGATCAACCTCTCTTTATTGCCATAAAGTTGCAATGTTCCACAAAAATAAGAGCACGCCACCTCATCTACCTCCCTTTGTTATCATAAATCAGACACATGAGCCACAACAAATTCCAGATGTTTTTGTCACTCATGGTGGACAGCAAGAAATCCCACAATAAATAAATAGTGCACTAATAATCCATAAAGCATCAAGTCTAACAATTAGTAGAGCAACAATCAACATTGAAAATAGATACCATCAAGATATTAGCTTTCACAAAAGTGTCATGAGTTTGAAGATTGGCAAATATATGAATATCCCTTGCATTCTCATTCTAGAGGTATGAATGCATGATTAAAAAAATATGTATGTAATCCTATGAAAGTAATAGGAATATCATCTCCAAATAAATTCCTAGAAAAAAATCATGAAAATCATGTCAAGGTTCATCTCAATATAGAATGTACAAACAAAATTTGGTGTATGTTCATCTCAATATGTAATGTAAAAATAAATTTAGTTGTATTAAGTGAAACAAGGCAACCTTTAATATAATACCATTTTAAAAACAAATAAAATAATATAGTGGATTAAATAACTTATAAATTAATAAATAAGAAAAAAACATGTAACAAATTTTATATATTTTTAACTATCAACATACCCATTAATTATATAGGGGAGAGGACCTAGTAGTTGATCACCCTAACGTCACGCCTCTCAAAATCATACGTGGCAATTTCAAATCACTCCAAAAAAATTACAGCAACTTACTTGGAAAGGCCCCTGCTTATGACTAATGTTTTAGGTCCACATAATCAAATATGATGCCACATTAGCATGCTTTTTATTGAGGTGTCCAATAGTTCTCACAAAAAAAGATAGACCAATAGTTGTGTATTAAGTCATGTTTTTATTGGTGCACTGATGTGGCATCACATGATTGGTTGTTTTTTAGATCTAAAGTGAACATTTCATTCAATTATAGGTATTTATAGTCAACACTACCAACCTGAAAGTCAGAGCTACTAGTGTTAAACTTTTACAAATATTATGTCTTAAATCCACAAATACTATCACAGTTAGGGCCTAAATTTGATAGTTGTATAGTTGTATTTACGCATTTTTGTTGTAAAATACAATCAAAATTTTAAAGATACTATATCATACGAAAGGAAAGATTTGAGACAAACTGTCAAAATTTATATAGGATTATGTTTATATATATATATATTTGATTTTTATATAATTTACTTATACTAAGGTATGTCATAGTAATTTAAAGGCACCATTGAATAGATAACTATCATAAAAAAATTGCTTGACAGGTGAGGTTGACTGTCAAATTTAGGACTTGATCACAGCTATTAGAACATACTTAGCAACAATTGGGTCCTCTCCCTAAGTCCTTAGAATCCCCAATTTTTTTTAAGGGTGGGGTATATCTTTGAGAGCTTAAGGTACATTGCACCAACTTCTAGTGCCTTCAATTCTACAAAAACAAGTGCCACGTAGTGGCTAGTACCTGCCATTTGTTTGTGTGTGTATATGTATTGTAGAAGGAGTGATAGATATGAATGCATTAGAACATGATATTGTAATAGAATATAGTATACAAACATTAACCCATGATTTGTATTAAAACATCATGGTATATTTCCTGATTTGTAGTTGTTCTTGTTGAGGAAGGAACTTCTGGATCATGTGTTCCAACAAGCCTGATTCTATATTATTATTGTTGATGTTGTGAGAAGGAGATCGAACAATTGAGACAGAGGAGGTGTTAATGGCAGTGTCATGGTATTGTTTGTAGTACCTCTAGGAAGAGAGACAGATAGTTGGAAATTGGTTGAAGAAACTACAAGAAATTATTGACTGTTCCCTATCATGACTATTGAAGAGTGCAAGGAATTGTTTCTCAGTAGTTCACCAAAGTTGTACATTTTAGAATTCAAGTGAGGAATGTTCAATGTTTGAATTCTTGCATGTAAAATCATTGCAAGCATCTTGCAAGATATTGATAGGGTCAATACATTTGTATTGAATTTTGAATGAGAAAAAAATGTAGGCAAATGGTTACAATATCATAGGCATATGCAAATTCCTCTGATGTATCAAATGTTCCAATCCAATGACATTGCTTGGAGTTTGGATCCATGATTTTTGCACTGTAATGACCTCGTGGTTGTTTTCAAACACCTCTATATTTAGGTATGTTAATGCAATTTTTCCAAGTGTGCTTGCATGCCTCTAAATTTTTGTATGATAAATTGGTTTTGGCATTCATGCCTTTGATATATATAGTTGCCTTATCATAAGCATTCACAACATCTTTTGTTGTATCGAAGGTACCTAGCCATTTACATTGGTTATAATTCTAGCCATGGATTTTTGCTCCATAATGAGCATTTCCACGTTTTCTAACACCTATATGTTTTCCATCCTTTCTTGAATTTTTGAAGTTTGTAGGACTGATTGTCCAACCTATAGTAGGTTTTATTATTTCTTACATAGTCTTGATAGTTTGGTTGCTCTAGGTTTTATTATTTCTTACATAGTCTTGATAGTTTGGTTGCTCTAGCAATTTATTTGTCATCTTATAACCCAATTTTCTTGTTGTTGTCAGTTGTAATAAATCTACACAACCACTATTTCATATGCAATTAATTAATTATTTTGATATTCTACAAAAGTTATATGGCAACAAGTAAGCCTTCTTAACATTTGACAAAAGGTATAGACAGCTGAAAATATTCTTACAATATAATAAAGGCTTGTTATAAGTTGGAGGAAACAAAAAAAGAGTGGAGGAAATATACATTCTACCTGCTTACAAAATATTGTGTATCATGAAATAGAGAAATAGATAACTCCAATTACATGTATGTAGTGAATAACAGATACAAAAGTAAGGAAACTACATATTAATTTTAGCAAAAAAATGCTTGAAAATCTATAAAAAAGAATATAATATTTGAGGAAAGCTACTCTGTAGATGCAAGATAATCATTAACATGAGTATCATGAACCAAAAACATAGGTCAATTGGCATCTTCTCTATCCGTCGCATCTAAATATCCATATGGGTGAATAACCCTCAGATCAATATTTAAGCTTTCTTTAGTTATCAGGCAGCCTTGTATGTATTCAAAAGTAAGCTTTCTTAAGAGAGTAGATCCTTGCAAGATGCCCATGGCATTCGATAAAAAGATAGTAACTACTTGAGAGAAGTATAACATCCTAGGGGAGTCTTGATAAATTTTGTGTGTAGTGAATACTTGAAGAGCATCGTCCACTTCTTAGCAATCCATTTTAAACACTTTTCCCAATAACATCAGTCAAATTTAACATGTTGTGAGTGTTCCCATTTCTTAACAGGAAAATAAAGTTGTTTAGGAGAGATGATATGCAATGCATAGTTATTAAAATGTGGAGCAATAGAACAAGTTGAGTAAGATGCAAATGGAGAATATTACAAAATGACCAGTTATATCAATGAAATAGATAGCTACAAGGAATATGATCAGCTCGATTATTACAATTACAAAGCTCTAGAACAAATTTTCATTGTAAAGAGAGTCAACCATCATGTTATTTGTTGCAAATGCCAGTTACAAATGCATAAGTATGATGAGGAATAGAAAGAGCATATTTTGAAATAAGTATGAAGATATTGCAATGAACATAAAAATAACTACCTATAGTCACCTCTTTTAGTGTAACCTTTTCATTCAACAACATTTTCGTATAAAGTTCACATTTTTGGAAAGTAGATTCATACAATTTTCCACCAATTACCTCCAACATGGGCTTGAGATTACATAAATAAATATAAGAGATATCTAAGAATCATTGTTGATGTTAGGTTGACAATTTGAAATGCACTCATATCATATGTTCAATAGTTTTTAGTGACTAACTAATATTGAATACAATTATTGAGTACTGAGTCATCAACAAGACATTTTGTGTGACCATTGAGATGGTCGATCTTCTTTGTAGTTAGATGTTGCACCACTAATTTAGCACTGAGATTGCCACTGATTTACCATTGATGAATCAAAAATATCAAACTATGTGATGGCATCTACGTGACGAAATTTTATGAATTACAAGAATGGAAAAACCATAAAGTAGTTTCAAAATTCTAAGCAAACTTTTCTTTCTACATGACAAGTATTTTAACAACATAAAATCTTTGTATGGTAGAGAATTCCTACTTAAATTGTAAAATATTTGATGGATGTTTTTCTCATACAAGTTTTTGGTAACATTTGGTGAGTTGATTCAAAAGATTGTGTATCTCAAAATCTCATTATTACCAAGAGACTATGCCAGTATCTTTAAGAAACAAGACAATCGAAGACATAGGTAATACAAAAGACAATCCATCATTTTCCTCAATCTGCATGGAAACAGAAAAGTAGTAGTATACCCAACAAATTACAACTATAATCCATGTAGTGTTGTATTTACCTAGTAATCATGGAATCTAAATTGGAACACGGTAGGAAGTACCATCAATCAAATGAAAGGAAGACTTGACATCCCATAGAATCTTTACAATTCTACAACCATCACCTCTAGCGTATAATAAATATATTTCTTGAAGACTCGAAAGTCTAGTATTTTGTCTTGGTTGTGATAGACAAACCCTGTCACTTGGAGTTATATGATAATGTTGGTTTTGATCTACATAGGGACATATCAAAGAAGTAGAAGTTCTTTGTCCTTTCTAGTTTTTGTTTATGTTGATAAAAAGTGTAGTACGAAAGACAAATATTTATGATCTATTTCATACATGTAATGCTTGGCTCCCTTGGTCCTTGATGCTTATTATGATAGCATTTTGTCCTTCCACAAATAAATCATATCATATACATTTCCCAGCTTTGGACTGTAATGTTTGCTGGAACGTTGACATCACCTTCCTCTTTATTAATATATTTTGATAATCAAATGGGTCTGCCAAAAGATAGTTCCTCTGTTTGGAAATTATATTTTATCAGAGGACAAAGCATGTGCAATTTGGATGCTCCATCTACTTTTCTATGTTTGCTTGTTGGCTAACATAATGATAGGCTTCAAATAGTATCGCAAGCAGAGCATAAATTTGATGGGCGTATGGCCATGTTTAGGCATTTTTTTCGTAAAATACAATCAATATTTTCAAAAGATTGTATCACATGAGAGGAGAGATTTCTGACAAACTGTAAAAACTTATATAGAATTGTGATTATATATTTTTTGTTTATATATATTTTTAGTTATACTATGTTATGTCATAGTGTTTTAAGGGCAACTTTGAATGCATAAATGTCATAAAAAAATTACTTGACAGGCAGGGTGAACCATCGAATTTAAGCCCTCATCACAAGAATCAAATTGTAGATGTACACTCTATCTGGCACTATAAACTAGCACTTGTAGCCATAGGAAGGTTGAAGGAATACACTGATAGGAACAACCGACGAGTTTAGAAACTTTTCCTACGTGAAATATTTTATGGTGTGAGACAATTTTTTGAGGACTATAACACTATTATATAAAAGGCTATCGGATAATGTTTTTAAAAATTTTCCTACGTGAATTTTTGTATGGCATGAAATAATTTTCCGAGCACTATAATGCTCGCATATAAAATCCTATCAACTAATAAATTGCATAAATTGAAACAAAATCATAAAATAAAAAAAACTCCTCAAAACTAAGATTGAAGACCCATAAATTTTATTTGGACTGTATGAGTCTGTGGTCGTTGCATTGATGGAACAAATCTTTAAAAAATAGGGTAAGGTTTCTTTAATGATAGTAGGAAGGCAAAATGATGGTAGAACATAAGTTTCATACTGATTTTATGGTGGCCAAACCCCCTGGATCTTTGTACCATAGCCTTAAGATTAGGTGGTCGCACCTTTTAATAGGACTTGTCCTATAGAGAGTTGTGCCCTTACATAGGGCGATGCCTCTAAAGAAAATTATTTCTTTGTTAAGATGAAACATTGTTTACATTATCTTACAAAACAAGGAATAAAATGCATCAAAATAAAAGGTTACCATAAAAAAGTCCAACTATTGAATAAAATGCATGAAAATAAACCTCTTAAACAATTGAAGCAACTGTATAAATTCCAACAATTAGAAAACTAATTCCAAAAGAACATTGTACCTAAAATTAGTATCAAAAAGAAATATATAATTTGAGAAAGATGTGTACAGTCACACCTCTGATAATGAACAAAATCAGCCTTAATGGACCTCAATATGATAGGCCCACGGAAGGAAAAGTTGCAAAATGGATTGGAGAAGATAGTTGAGAATGAATTACAAATGGTTGTCTGCAAATGAGCATAGATAATTTTGTAACACATGAAACATTTAATCGGTAAGAGTGTCCACTATTCCCTTCTTATAATATGTTCCCTACAAACACTAAATTGATTTATCAATATTAAATGAGTCTGTTGTTTGTGATAAGGTTACATACTATTTGTGATAAAAATTTATTGACTTCTCTATATGGTGATGTTGATTTTATTTGATTTTATTATTGTCTATGCTCATTCAATCTTTTGTGGATTATTTTATTTGATTTTGCTTGGTCCAATATCAGATTGATTTGATGTTAGGTACATGGGTTAAATTCACCATTGCATTCATTACATTCCTCGATTCACATAAAGGCAACAATAAGAGGTAAAATCTCATAACCAATCATATTTTTTTTCAAATAATACAAACTATAGTCATAACAAAAATAAAACATAATGATTGGTCAACAGTTCAGAAGACTAATGCAAAAGTTTTGCATATCCAATACCATGCCATGGCATGTACTAATAATATGAAATAAAATCTTAGTGCATGGAAAGAGGGGCCCTCATGCTTTTCTCCCTATGAATAGAAAGGGAAGATAAGTTGGACTTGGAACCAAAACTATTAAAACTCATGCATGGTGATAGGAATGGGTACGATCCCCACAAAAAAAGCATTTACCTCCTTCTAGATTGACAGTGCCACAGACACACCTTTTGACTCTAGAATTTAAGAGCACAAATATCATTATTATCCTCATTTTGTTGTTGACTTAAATAAAGTATCTCAGAAAGATAGAAGAGCCTAATGTAAATCGTGTTACAACTGTGGGGTAAAATACGGTGCCTAAAGCCTACTAGTGCCAGAGACAGGGTGTAGGGGTCAACCCAAAATAATGGGTTACACTTTTTGGCCAAACTTGACATTGAAATCAATATTTTGAACTAAATCTTCATGTTTTGACACTATAGCCATTAAACCACTAGGTATTTGAAGATGATGCAAACCAGTGATTTGTGAGATTTTGTTTGTAGATTCTAAATATATATATTTTTTAAATTGAGGTTAAATTGTAAAATTTTTTGCATCTCCTTTGATAATTGGTTTTTAATAGTAAACAACATTTTTTTAAAGTGATGTGTATTCCGTAGCACATAACTTTTTTTCTACAAAAGATAAAATTTTGATTCTTTTTAATTTAGATTGGTAACACCGATATAAAATGTATGCATTTGGTTTCATAATTTTTTGTTGAATATATATATTTTAATTAATTTTGAAGTCAAACCAAATATAATTTAGACATAGTTGTATTTCGTAAAACATAACTTTTTGTGTATGTATCGAAATTCAATTTTTTTCTATTGTTGAAACAAGGACATCAATACCTAGTGCATAGATGTTTTTTAGAAATTTTTTTCACTAATTTACTAATTTTCCATGTGTGTAGAATAGAGAACTTGATGTTCGGTGAAAAACATACATTCACAAGAAAAAAATAAATAAATATAATAATCAAATTAAATATATCTAAAATTATATTTTTTTGGAAGCTTATAATAAGGACTACATACTTACAAAGCATACATTTTAAATTAATTCATTTGATCCATCGAAAGATAAATCAAAATATCTTTTTTAGCAACATTTTGAGAGGTGTAGAGGAGACTCTATTATAGGTATGGTTTAAAACTAGCAGGGTTCTATCCAAGGGAGTTTGAATCTAAGGGGATTTGATCAAACCCTTTTCAATTAAAATCATTTAAATGGAACCTTTCAAGGCTTAAATCATTATATTTTCTAAAAATATGTGATTTCAGCAAAAATCATGATGTATACAAAGTGTAACCCATTATTGTGGCAACACCCATTGTCACATGAGAGCCACATGGTTGAAGAAAAAATATATGAAAGTAGTACTCTCTATTCACTATAGAAAAATGAGATATTAGTCCAATGTAGCACAATGCCGCATCTTCTTTAGTAGAGTTTATTGTGGAAGGTAAAATTTTAAGAATTTAGCATAGCACAACACAATCGAGCATATTGAAACCGTGTATGGACTAGATTGATGCTCCAAGAGCAAGAGAAAGAGCAAGAGAAGATGGGGGTAGAAATTAGATAATTACATTGTAAATGGGACAAATGAATACATAAAAATATTACTATGGAGGATTTTTATATGATTATATTATTCAGTGGATTTTTTTTGTAAAGGAATTTACACTTTTAATTTTTACAGTTAGTTTTTTCTTAGGAATCAACTATGAACTACCTAATACAAACCATAATTTATTCAAACAACATTATTAAGAAACTATAAATTACACTTTGGATGAGAAACCTAACAAACCCCCCTTGATCCAAAGGGGGCACAAAAGATGATTTGGAGCATCCATCAATTTGAATCACCCAGTCACTCTATAAACTCAATCCCCCATCTTCTAGTACTAATCAACTAGTGTCAAAATTTGTATGCATCCTCTTGATGCCTAACCATTTGCTTCACATTCCCATGTGAGAATCACCTACCAGTCATGTACATCTAGTGCTTTGTGTTGCAACAGTTGGCTATGAAGGTAGCCACCCAAGATCTAGGACTTCATGAAATCACAAGAGAGATCAAATGAGAGAATAATTCTATTATATCAACAGATGCAAAAAGATTGTTTGTTACATCCCCAACTTATGATTTAGTTTAATTTGTTTTTGTGTGGTAATCAGGATAATTTATCATAGTTTAATGATTTGATCTTTGTGGAAAATATAAGAAAGAATCATTGATTATATGAATACTAAGTAATGTTAGTTAGACATGAGATTACATGTTCATATGATTATTTAATTATTATGATTTGTGAATCAAGTGATGATGCACTAATCATGGTTATATGATTTTCAGTGTAATCACGAAAAGAATCTTCGTTCGAAGATAGAAGGAGAGTATCATCTAGGAGGAGGAGATAGATGTTGGGAAAAGGTCAGATTTAGTCCTTATGAATATTTTCAAGGTAGAGTGAGTTTTCTTCCTTCCCTTGTTAGTCATTCTCATTCCTATGTTAGAATGATAGTTTGGATTATCTCAATAGAATTTACGTCAATTTGACTTAACGATGTTCCTAGAACATTAAATTAAGTAGATAGATAATCTCATCAGGTTGTTGAGGACTTCCTTTTTCTTTATCTAATTTCATACTAGGATTTTGTGACTACTATTTATTTTTATATATTACTTATGGTCATTATGGCAAAGAAGAGGGAGTAGTACTCAACCCCAAAGTCACATTTGGGTTTGCCATCCTATCAACGATGATGTCATTTGATGGCATCTTGGATTGTTTTGTTTACCCTTAAACATCATGTAGATGCAAGGGGAACTTAATGTGATATAATTATTCTAGCCCTTGTGATTAGACACATTATTAATATTAATGTATATGAATTATGTTTATAGGTTGACCACCACCCACAGTGAGTGGAATAAGTGTAGGCCAATTTGAACTCATTTTTATCACCACCCTCACTGTCCACTCCATGATGGATGATAATGCACTATTTGAGCCCAAAAAGGTTGTAGGATGGCAGAGTTGGTTATCTATTTTACCACTATGTGGAGCACAAAAGGTGGTGAATCTTATTACATGTGAAGCATACAGAAGTATCCATGATACCTTTGTTTATGCTATGTGTTTTTGGTATGCTCTGGAGAGGAGTTGAAGAATCAAGATTTTTTGTGTGAAAGAGACCGCTACAAAAGTAGCGAGCTGAGAGCACATAAGCTCAGGATAGAGCTATTGAATGACATTGGAAAGTGTCCCTTGACCTGCCTACTCCATTGTATATAAATCTTATTATTTATGAAGCATAGTCTTCAATAGACTCTTAATACTTGGTATGATAAGTAAATGTTACTACTACTTTTGTATGGGGTCGACTGTGTCAACATAAGGTAGTAAAAGATTGTTGTGTTATTGTTTAAAGGGCCTCAAGGCTGAAGATTTTGTTGTGACTAACTATGATACTTCATACACTATGGTATTATCTTTAAAGGCCTTCAAGGTTGTAAGTCTATTTATATTGTGAAGCTTGTAAGCATTGTTGATATCTTAGCTGGTTAAGGCCATGAGGCCAAGCCTATGCATTGTTGTTGCATGTAAGAAGCCTATGTGCCAATATGGTAATGGATTAAAACTACATATTTTATTCCCTAAAGATCCCATTGTTATGTTTGAGCTGGATGTGCTCAATAATGAAAGTATAAAGAACCATTATGATTGTGTATGTGTATTGTAAAGCCATCTTAGGAGTAGGTTGAGAGCCTTACTCAAGATATGATAACATATATCATGAATCTTTAACCTTTGACTGTGCATGAAGCACTGAGTAATCGATCTTGAGGACTACAATAACAATGCTTGACTATTAATGAGGGTTATTATGATAATCATGGTGCAACTTACGAATTCAAAAGAATATCTGGACTCCTTGTTGAAGAAGGAGGCTTTGATAAGTGATTAATAGTATTTTTATCAAGGCAACATTAAATGCATGTTAGGTTTATTGAAGAAATTATCCTTTCTTGATAATTATTTCCTTATGAGATTGAATACTAAGTTTAGTATGAAGCTCTTGTATTTTAATATATATGGAAGACATCTCTTTTTGAATGGCCATTCTTCATGAATGGGGTATAAAACATAAAAAACTCATGTGGATATTTGAGTTAGAGTCTTTTTAATAAGACCATCTTATTAGACTAATATGATGTAAGTCTTTGATAACATAAATTTAAATGTAAACCTTGAGATAAGGTAAACAGGAAATTGCAAACCTAGGAAGGTCATAAGTTGGAAAACTTTATTTGGCTATTGTCATTTCGAAAATATGGGAATAGGGTAATGTTGAGTCACTGGTTTTTTGTTACGAAAGTAACGTAACATAATTGAATGTACTCCCAAGATAGGAGTTGATTGTTTTAGATTTTGACTAAGAATGGATGAACTTATCTTTCCTAGACCTAAAAGAGGGTTGAGCTATGATTACTACAGGATGAAATAGCTTCTAAGTTGAGTTGAGGTGGTGGACATATGACTACATTAATTGTGAAACATATATGTATGTAAATCTTTGGATAGAGTAATGCATCCATCTCTGCATGCATTAGTTAGTCCAGAGTGATCCAAATGGCATAATATTTCTAGTAGTATCATACATAGTTAGAGTGGATCTATAGTTGTATGACTGAGAGACATTATGGACACAACATCAGATACTCAAATGGAAAACCTAATGGTTCCTTATATCTATACCCTCTGTGAAGGGTAGGTCCGCTTCCAGGTAGGAAGTTGTGTGGGGGACAGCCGGTGTATGGTTGGAGGAAAAGCACTCGGGTGATGCTCTCCTTCCCAAGTAGAAGACAAGCCGAGGCTTATGAAGATAGATGTCAAAGTTCCAGATATAATGTACTTTTTATATGAATCAATAGTGAGATATTATGTATATTTTTCTAAATGATGCCATGAGCATGACTTTGTATATGTATAGTGAAAGTTGTTCACTAAAAAGTTATCTATGGATGTTTGTAAATCTAAGTTTTGAATTATTCAGAAAAGAATATCATGTTTAATTATCATGTTGATGTTCATTCATTGTTCCTTAACTATGATTATGTTAGTAATGATGTATTCTTAACCTTAATTAAGATGGTTAATTATGGTTAATTTTGGGTAACGTGAGATTGCATGCTACATATGGTATTAGAGCTACTAGATTCAATACATGGACCTATGAGCCCACTACATGATGATTTTCTTTATCCAACATTAATGATTTCTAATGTTTGGATGTTCTCATGCCAAAATGGTAAGAATAAGAATGACATCTAGAAAGAAGGTAATAGGCAATGGATTTTACCTTAAGGCCTTGAGGGAGTGAGCCTCAAGGATGAAATGCCTTGACCAAACTAGTTGCTTGGTAGGTGCATGTTTGGTTGATGATGAAACCTTTGCTAATGTTGTTAAATGCATAAAGTAGGAGATGAGGAAAGTAGTTAGGGTTACTACTCCTATCTCTAAGAATGAATCAGTGGAACCCTATGCACCTAAGGAACTAGGCATGGAAAGTGACCCTAAGGACCCTAATGTTACTAAGGAGGTTGTGGATGAGTACTTGCGAGTACGTCCACCTCCTAAAACTAATTTGATAAATATCAAGGGTGAGAAATAAATGTGGGAAAGCATCCCAATCTGATAATGATTTGTAGTAGATAGATGTAAACAAAATTTTGTAACTATGGATGGATTATATGTAATCCATGGAAAACTATAATGCATTTTGAATTTTGGCAAATCTTCTCCTTTTTTGTTAAAGATTAGATGAATGTGAATGGATTTACAATTATGAATGGATTCAATGGTATGAAAAACTAATTGAATGATTAATCCGCAAATTTTAGGAGAAGTATATTGCAGTAAGGTTCAGATAAGAACCAATATGGGAGATAGCCAAGAAGAAGGACAACCTTAAGGCTACTTTGAGTCTAAACTTGATCAGATCCTTGCTATGCTTCAAGAGATGAGAGTAAGAATTGGAACTCTCAAGTAGGAAGTTAGGGGTTAGCATGGACCCAAGTGGGAAGCCTCTTATGGGGGTGATGACGAGGCACGTCATGATGACACCACCCAAATTGAACACAGAGAGAATAACTCTGAGGATAGACAAGAAGAGGATAGAAGAAGCCACTTGGCTCTGGAATTATCTAAAGATATGAAAAAGTTTATGCCACCCAAATTTGATGGGTCTATAAGCAGAGATGCTGCAGAGGCATGGCTTATGGAGATGGAAAAATACTTTGAATTAAGAAATTATACTGAAATCACCAAAGTGGTATGGAGAGGAGACAAGTTGGTAGGTGAAGCATCCACATGGTAGATGAATAAGAAAACTAAGTTAGGCTTGAGGTCTACAAGTCTAACAAGGGACAAGTTCGTGGAACTCTTTAGGCAAAGAAGGCTGCCTCAACTATTTTATGACCAAAAGCTTATAGAATTTTAGAATTTCAAACATGGCAATTTAGCAGTGAATGAATACTGGGAAAAGTTCACTCACCTACTCAAGTATGTACCACAGTATCACCAAGATGAGAGATTTCGCATCTGAAAGTTTTTTATGGTGTTCAACACCTAGTTGGGGGTGAGGTAGACAAGCATGGTCCCACTTTAATGGACCAGGTCTATGAGAAGGCCATCAAACATGAAAAAAAATTAAAATCTATGTCTGCTTATAGTGAAAGGAACTGAAAGAGGTATAATTTGTCCCAATCCTCCCCATCTTCTGAGAAAAAGGGGAAAAATAGGATTTTACTAAGAAAAATGATAAAGGGGCCAAGAATAAGCAAAACGAATCTAGAGTGGAAAAGAAAGGAAATAATAATGCCAAGAAAAACGGAGATAATTTTGGGAAGCCTCAAGAGAGATGAGGACCTATGGGAGGGTGTTATACATGCGATGGTGATCATTATGCCAACCAGTGTCCTGATGATGCAGGGAACCTAGCCGTGAGGAAATCCATTACCCTCATAGGAGACAGCTTTCTAGAAATGTATACATGCAGCCCTGGATAATAGGCAAGATGAATACCAAATCACTCCCATTGAAACTACATGTATTTTATCTAGTCTCCCAATTTCAATTTTGATAGATACTGGTGCCATAAAATGTCTTGTTTCCCTAAAAGTTTTAAGTAAAATTTCTAGAAAAGTTAGATAGATGGAAAACACTTGGTCAGTTGAATATGCAAATCAAACCAAGCCTTAGGTAGAGAAATTCTTGTTTGAGGCTAAGGTTGAACTTTCAAGTTTCTCCACTAAAGTGAACCTTTATGTAACCCCCCTAGGCTCATACGATGTTATCGTTGGGATAAATTGGTTGTGGAGACATTGGGCCAAAGTGGACTATTATGCCAAAACAATAGAATGCCTAGATGACTTAGGGAACAAAGTCTTTCTGCAAGGGGGCCCTAGAGAAGTCAAACTAAGAAAAATTTCTTCCCTACAAATGAAAAGATCTCAAAGAAAGGGATGCCATCTTTTTGCTCGGAAGATGGAAAAACTAAATGGTTTTGAGGAAACCAATTTCCAAGATGATTTAATATTTTATGAATCTCAAAAAATCAATGGAGTTGGGAAGAGGGAGTCCATAGATCAGGAGAGATTAGATATGGATAGGCACCCATTTCATAGAGATTTTAAGGATGTATTTCTAGATGAGCTACCGGGATTACCTCCTAAAAGAGATTTTGATTTCTCTATAGATATAATTTTAGGATCAAAACCTATATCTAAAGCTCCATACCGAATGACCACTACATAATTAATGGGGCTTAAGGCTCAATTGCAGGAATTATTGGATAAAGGACTGATAAGACCTAGTGTGTCACCCTAGGGATCACCAGTAATATTTATGAAAAAGAAAGATGGTACTTTGCAGTTATGCATAGATTATCACATGTTAAATAAGGCAACAATTAAGAATAAATACCCATTGCCTCGTATTGATGATCCTTTTGATCAAATGAGAGGAGCAATTGTGTTTTCTAAGATTGATCTTTGATCTAGGTACCATCAATTGAGGTTAAAGGATGAGGATATTTGCAAAATAGCCTTTAGAACAATGTATGGGCACTACGAGTTTACTATCCTGGCATTTGGATTAACAAACACACCTACAACATTTATGAACTTAATGAACAGTGTGCTTGGAGACTGTTTGGACAAGTTTGTCCTAGTTTTTCTTGATGACATCCTAATCTACTCTAAGAATGAGGAAGAACACATTCAACATTTAAGGATTGTTCTTGAGAGGTTGAGAGAGCATAAACTGTATGGCAAACTATCTAAGTGTACTTTATTTCAAAAGGAAGTGCAATATTTTGGCCACATAATTTCAGCTAAGGGAATAGTTGTGGACCCAGCTAAAATTAAATCTATATTGGGATGGTCAGTACCATGGAATGTACATAAGGTCCAATGTTTAATGGGCCTTGTAAGATATTACAAGAAATTTGTAAAGAACTTTTCAAAAATTGCTTATCTTATAACTTCTTTGCAGAGGAAAGACAAGAGCTTTGAGTGGTTAGACAAGTGCCGAGAGGCATTTGCCCAACTAAAGGAAAAATTGACTTCAATACCAATATTGAAAGTACCTGACACAGAAGATCATTTTTTAGTCATTATTGATGCCTCAGGGGAAGGATTAGGTGGTGTACTAGTCTAGGACAGACAAGTCATTGCATATGAATCTTGGAGACTAAAAACTTATGAACAAAACTATGCCCCTCATGATTTGGAATTGGAATTAGTAATACATGCTCTACAATTGTGGATACACTACTTTCTTGGAAGACCCTTTGACCTTAAAATAGACCATCAAGGGCTCAAATATTTGTTCACTCAACCACATCTAAATGCTCACCAAAGAAGATGGTTAGAGTTCATATCGGATTATTATTTCAAGATTAAATATATTCAAGGTAAGGAAAACCAGGTGGTAGATGCCTTAAGTAGGAGAAGACATATCTCCTCAGTGATCTGCATACATTCTAATTTTAACAATACGGTTCTACAAAATTCTAAGGGAGATTAGTTTTATGAGTAGGTAAAACAAACCCTTTTGGAAAATCCCTAGAATGCAAAATATGATGGATTTTACCTTAAACCAGATGGGTTATTAAGCTATAAAGGAAGGATGTATGTACTGAACTCTAAGGAGTTAAGGAATATGGTGTGGAAGGAGGTTTATTCTATACCTTATTCAGGACATCCTAGAGTAACAATGTTACTTGCTAATGTGAAACCATTATATTTTTGGAAGGGAATGAAGAGTGATGCTGCAAGTTTTGTAGCTACGTGTATAGAATAACAAAGGGTGAAAATGGAACACCATCACCTGACAAGACTTTTATACCCTCACGAAATTCTAGATGGAAATGGCAAATCATAAGCATGGACTTTGTATAAGGACTTCCTATGTCAAGGAATAGGCACAATGCTATTTTGGTTGTGGTGAATAGACTCACCAAAGTAGCCCATTTTATATCTGGGAATTTCATGGATGGGGTACCCATTATAGCCTGCAAATTTGTTGAAGAAAGTTTTAGATTGCATGGTATTCCTGAGATGATTATCTCAGATAAGGATGCTTGAATGACATCAAGGTTTTGGCAAACCTTGTTTTCTTCCCTTGGAATCCTACTGAATATAAGTTCTTCTTATTATCCTGAGATGGGTGGTCAAATTGAAATGCTAAACCAAGTGCTGGAAGATTTATTAAGGATGTATTGCATGGACTAGTGTTGTCCTAATTTCAAATTTAGTGTCATGTCAAATTTTGGCATTCTTTTGAGTCTTATGTTCATAACATAGCCATAAAATTGTGAATTTACTTAGTCACCTTTGATTTATCCTAGTGGAAGTCACGGGTTTCTAAGTCTTTGTAACTAAAGTCACTAGTTTCTAGGTTTTCATAACCATAGTCACTAAGTTCTAAAGTTTCTTAACCCCCTGACCTCCCAACTTCCTCTTCACTTTGTTATGTCATCCCACTCACTTTATAGTCTCTATGTTGTCAGCAAGTCGGGGGTTCTCAAAACTTCATAACCTTTGACTTGTGGTTCTCAAGTTCGGGTTTTCAGCGACTCCGTGACATTGAAGATTTTTTCCACTTTTTAAGGCATTCTCTTCTCATTTAATGCATTGCACAACACGTCAGGTGGATGTCTATTAACAAATTTTGAGCAATGTGTGAAGTCATAGTGTCATTCTCTTGAGGCGGGAATTTAATGCCATATTTATTGAACATCAAGGCACGTTGTATCTAAATAATGATATTGGTATATTTGTTTGGGATGGCGATATTCTCTCTAAGTCATTCTACTGCACTATCTACTACTCCCACCATAATCCATTGAAAGCATATTGAATTCTTCTATGTTTATACTCCTGTGATTGGGGATGAAATACAAATACTAGGGAGCCCCTCATTCTTTAGGCATTGAGAGCAACTAGGCTAATTTGAAGGACACTAAGCTTGGGCATATTGACTTAGTAGATTTTTGGGTCCTCCTGCAACAAACTGATAAATTACCTTTCACAAAGAAGATTTTGTTGAGTGGTTTGGCACATGCTGGAGGCTTCCTAACTTCCATGTAAAGTACCAATTTGGTGGTTGCATGCACACAAAGGTATATCTTAGAGACTCAAGAAATAGTAGGGCAAGGACAGTTCAATAATAGTGAAGGTTAATTCCGTAGTTATCTCTCATGCATTAAGGATCCTTGGGAAGGAGAACTTCAAAGATATGTCTGTTGCAGAAGGATTAAGGTTTTAAAATGCAAACAAGGAATGGTGCATGAATTTAATTGTGATGAGCTGGTTGAAGTCTGAAAGGAGACATAAGTTCCAATTGCCTCCTAAATTGAAAAGGTATCATTTCAAAAATGAAATTTCTGACATTATTACTTTATTGCATCGCATGGTTGGGAATGCAACTATAGACTCCTTTGAATACTAGATGTGTTAGTTTATCTTATTAATATGTAGTGAGAATCAATTCACTAACAGGGCTAATATTATTAGTTTTCATCGAAATGAACAATTGGCTAAATTTCGACAAACTACCTCCTTTCAAATGTGTTCATATTTGGTGTATATTCTAGCCAGTCAAGAGATTGTTTGGGAAAGGTTGAGGCCTCAAGGGCCTTTAAAACCAGACACACCCATGTATAGTTATTTTCCTTAGCTTACTAGAGAAGTGGGTATGAAATATTTTTGTCATATAAATGATGCTTTTCTAATGTTCATTTAAAACACACACACACACACACACACACATATATATAATCGAATTGAGGTATAGTGTACTGACAACGTTTCTTAAGAGACCTAAGAGCAAAAATTTGCCAAACTTTTATGGAGTAGTTCTCAGACTTGGTGGCACTTAGGAATGATATGTTTAGACCTATGTCTAGATGGAAAGTCCCTCCATAATAACCTCTTTCCATAATAACCTCTTTTCATTTTGACCAACTCAACATCTTTGGACCATGCCAACGACTAATGCATTCTTGAAAAATGTCTTAGTGGCATTTAGTGTAAAGGTACCAAGAGCCATATCTTGTATTCTTCACCCCATGGGCCCTAACTAACATTGATGATAGGTCAGGGTAGGTGGGTTTATGTTATTGGAGGCCCTTTTTCATTACCCATGCGTCCCAATCGAATCAAACTACAATGTACCGTCAAAGTCTCCTAAGAGACATACGAGCGAAAAATGTTCAAACTTTGATGGAGTAGCTCTCAGACTTTGTGGTACCTATGAATGATCCATTTGAACCTACGACTGGATGCTAGGTCCCTCCATAATAACTTCTCTTATTTTTGACCACCTGAACATCATTTGATCTTGCCAATGATGGCTGCATTCTTGAAAAATGCCTCAGTGACATTTAGTCTAAAGGTACCAAGAGCCATATTTTATGTTCTTCACCCCATGAGGACTAATTGATAGCATTGACAAGTCAAGGTGCATGGATTTATGCTAGTGGAGGCCCTATTTCATTCCCCATGCATCCAAATCGAATCAAGCTAAAGTGTACTGGCAAAGTCTCTTAATAGACAAGAGTAAAGAATTTCTAAACTTTGACGGAGTAGTTCTTAGACTTCATGGCACCTACTAATGATAAGTTTAGACCTATGGCTTAATTTCAGGTCCCTCCATAATAACCTCTCTTCGTTTTTACCCACTCAACATCGTTTGACCATTCCAACGACGGGTGCATTCGTGAAAAATGCCTCAGTGGCATTTAGTGTAAAGATGCCAAGAGCCATATTTTATGTTTGTCACCCCATGGGGCCTAACTGACTATGCAAATAGGTTAGAGTGGGTGGGCTATGCTAGTGAAGGCCTTGTTTCATTCTCCCTGTGTCCCAATCGAATCGATCTATAGTGTATCAATAAAGTCTCTTAAGAGATCTAAGAGCAAAAATTTGCCAAACTTTGATAGAGTAGTTATCAGACTTCATGGCACCTACAAATGATCTGTTTGGACCTAGAACTAGATGTTAGGTCCATCCACAATAACCTCTCTCATTTTTAGGAAGTCAACATTGTTTGACTATGCCAACAATGGATGCATTCTTGAAAAATACCTCAGTGGCATCTAGTGTAAAGGTGATTTTCATTCTTCACCCTATGTGGCCTAAGTGACAATGTCGATAGGTCATGTTGGGTGGTTTTATACTAGTGGAGGCCCTATTTCATTCTCCATATGTCCCAATTGAATTGGGCTACAATGTATTGGCAAAGTCTCTTAAGAGACCTAAGAGCAAAAAATTGCAAAACTTTGACAAAGTAGTTCTCATACTTTATGGCACCTAAGAATGATTTGTTTGGACCTATGGATGGATGTAATGTCCCTCCACAATAACCTCTTTAGTTTTGACCAATTCAAGGAGGTTTGCTCAAGTTTGTCAATAAAATCCCATGAGGAAGGCCTCAATTAAAGCCTAGGGTTTTGTTTTCGAGGGAAACTCACCAAACCCTAGGAAGAGTTAGTCATTAGATCATCAAGGAAAGAATTGTTAGTATACTATGATGGTGTCATGAGTGGAGGGTAACCTTGTTGAGCATCCAAAACCCTCAGTATCCCTATAAAAAGCATGAAAAATTGTGACATTCCTAAGACTATAGAAGCAACAAGAAGATGTCTTTTTCATAAGCAAAGACCCTAGTTTTCATAGGGGGAGACCTCTGATACATTCCATAGATTTAATCCAACATTTGAATAGAAAAATAGTTGGAAATGTTTAAAGAGCTTCAAGGATTTTAAGAGTTTTTGGGACTTATTTGAAGAGATATACTAGTTTATTGGTAAATTATTCATGACATCAAATCACTACATGTATAAACTAATAAAGGATAAAAAATCCTATATACACATTAATATTAACATAAAACATAAAACATAAAACATAATGAAAAAACACACCTTTAAGAGTGTGCTACTAAAATCACATGAAATGGTTATCAATACTTAGCACCAAATGTGAAGAAACACTAGGAGGATTTGTAAGATGGAACCTTTGTCATTAAAATTCATAGTAATATTATGATATTATGGTCATAATATTCTCATAGGATACACAAAATATATAAATATACAAATATACAAATTTGAAATATAAAAAATATACAAAATGTCCTCAAAATGTCTTAATAATGGAAGTTAAATGCTTTAACCACTAATCTCAATCCCTTGAATACAATATCTTTATAGTCCAAAACACCTGCATTTATAAGTTAATAATTTGTTAAGCAAAGTAAACACCATCAAGTACAAGTAACTTAATATTTTTTATACAAAGTTTGATGAAAGATTAAGAAACACTAAGTTTAGAATTCTATTTTATATGTCACCTTAGGAATTATATCGAATGTCTCCAAAATGAAAGATAAATGCTTTAACCACTAATCTCAGTCCCAAACACCTACACTTATTTATTAAAATTTGTCAAGGAAAACAAAATTTAACCTACTATTAACTCAACAATGGTGATGTATTTCCATTGTAACCATGAGTCATACTCAAAACATGATCATGGTGTAGGTAGAATACACAAAATATTGTTTCCAACTGCATAAGTAGATCTAAGTAATCCAACCTTGTGTGAAATACACAAGCATTTATAATGCATTGAAAAGTTGTTAAGCAAAGTAAACACTATCAACTGTAACTAACTTAAAATAATTTGTAATAAGAAGTTTGATGGAAGATTAAGAAACACTAAGTTTAGATTTCTATCTTATATGTCAACGTAGGAATTATATCGAATGTCTCCAAAATGAAAGCTAAATATTTTAACCACTAATCTCAATCCCTTCAATGTACAATAACTCTATTTTCCATAACACTTGCATTTATATATTAAAATTTGTTAAGAAAAAAGACTTTAACCTACTATTAACTCAGCAATGGTGCATGTATTTCCATCGTAACCACGAGTCATACTCAAAACGTGCAGTCATGGTCTAGGTAGAATACACAAAAAGTCATTTCTAACCATATAAGTACATCTAAGTACTCCAACCCTATGTGAAATACATATACATTTATAACTCACATCAATGATCATGCAGCATCATGTATGCACTATCTTTAGCTCACCTTGGTCCCACCTCATGTCACCTTAGTTACTTTGTAGCCAATGGCATAACATTACACTAAGATCACAGAAATGTAGGGATTTAGGAAGGCATAAGAAGGCAGCTAGCATGAGGTATGTTTAAGATCATACAAAGACCTCTATCATGACCTAACATAGATCTAAGGTCTTAATAGTCCATCACTGTCATACTAGATTTGTTACTAATATGCTATATATTTGAGAAGGAAATACAATCAAGGAGGTCTTGCATGCTCAAGATGCCTTCATTTTCTATGATGTCCTCTTATGAGTCAATTTGACATCCATTTATGTTTACTTGGTGTAGAGGAAGTTGAGGAAAAGCAAGAAGTGTTGCAAACCTTAGAGTTATCACTAACACTACCTTATTAATGGAATAGATGTCACAGTCCACTTCTATGACACATTTAGTTATCTAGGTTTTGGTTCCTAGCCCCTTTCACACCCGTATGAGGATGGATGAAGACTTCTATGACACATTTGATATTATTTTGACTATACCTCTTGATGATTTTGAGTAAGGCAGGGGAGTTATAAACTGTTGTTCCAACTATTATAATAGTCTTTTTATAGCTGATATGAAGGATATTCTTAGTCATGGGGTAGAGTTTCTTATTCTCCATTTATAATATTTGATTCATGCATAAAGATCATTGGTGTTTGTTCTTTATATATCTAGTTTTCAAACTAACACTCTTCTCTTATGTGTTTTGTACAGTGGCCATGAGGAGTTCAAAAAATTTAGGACTGTCATACATAGTCATACACTTTCATGCATAATCTAGTATAAACAAGGAAACATAGACAAGGGAATTTCATCAAATTTTGTAGTTGCAACTGCCCTATGAGACATGTATGCAAAATGTGGAAGCATAGACAAGGAACATGAACTGTTCGATATAATACCTCAAAGAAATGTGGTAGATGGAATGCCATGATTGCAGGATATGAACAAAATGGATTTGTTTAAAAAGGTCTTAGACACTTTCAAGCAAATGTAATTGGTGGGTGTAAAGATAAATTCCACAACCTTTTCTAGAATCCTCCCTGTATGTGCCAAAATGGGATCTTCGGAACAGAGTATGGACATCCCTCAAAGCATGAAGGATATGGAAATTCTGTTAGATATTGTAGTTGCAAATGCCCTAGGAGACTTGAATGCAAAGTGTGGAAGCATAGAAAAGGCACATCAATTATTCAAAAGAATACCTCAAAGAAATATGGTTTGATGAAATGCCATGATTGCACAATATGAACAAAATGGATTTGTTGAAAAAGGCTTTAGACATTGTCAAGCAAATGCAATTGGTGGGTGTAAAGCCAAATTCCACAATGTTTTCTAGCATTCTCCCTACATGTGCCAAAATGTGATCTTTGGAACATGATATGGACATCCATCAAAGAGTGAAAGATATGGGAAATTTGTTAGATGTTGTAGTTGCAACTACCCTATGAGACATGTATGGAAAATGTGGAAGCATAGACAAGGAAAATGAACTATTTGACATAACACCTCAAATAAATGTGGTTTGATGGAATGCCATGATTGTAGGATATGAAAAATGGATTTGTTGAAAAATACTTTAGACACTGTTATATCATAAAATAGCCCCCTAGGTCTTTTACCTCCTAAATTTATCTCCCGGGTCTCTTAATTTCAATCATGCATCATAGAAATGAATCCCAGAGAAAAATCCCCTGAAACCCATGACTAATGGGACTAAGGGGACATATTGGAGCTTAGTCCAACCCTAAAATAGGTCCCTAGACAAGGGAGCCTATGCCCTTTTCCTACCCTATTTTGTTAAGGTCCCAAATTTGAATGTCGATTGGTGACTGTTAAAAGGTTTATGTTGTCGACATCTTAAGTTTGAATTAGGAAATCTTAGCAGGAATGCATATATAAACATGTTTAGGAATTCATTTTACACCTAGATGGATAGTGCAAACTTGTGATCTTATGTTAAGGATTTCATTGTGTTGCAAAGTAGTATTGTCATGTGTTTGTACTTGTTTGTTGCAGATTTGTCTTCATCAATCCATCTCTTCATGGCGTGAAAGATCTTCATCTCCCTGTGAGAGATCCACCTCCAAGGTGGTAGGTATTAGATCTTATAGAGAGGAGTTACAGAGGATCATTGTAGAGCATAATGATTCTGGGTCTAAAGAAAAAGTTAGAAAATATCCCAGAAAGGTCAAGGGCACCCGCTCTTTTGACCTCCAATTTTGTACTATCAGAAATCCCTGAGAAAGCATAGTCTACAACATATTTGGCTCCTGACCTCTAGAAAAGGTACCACCTTGGTCTTGGGCACCCACTCTTTTGACCCTAAAGTTTTCACATGCTAAAACCCAAAATCTAATATGTATCTAATCTACATTTAGTGCCCTCCTGTGTGAGCATTTGTCTAGTTTCATCTGTTTTCTTACAATTTTGCATAATTAAGGTTTTGAGCTTAATCGGACTAAGGTTTAATAAATTAATCAATAAATTAAAAATTTACTTGTGATTCCAAGTGGCACCAATCCTATAGCTAAGTCCTTTTGCAAAATTTGTGATTCAACTCGGTTTAATGTCCTTGAATGTATGTAGTGAAAGGAGGATCTAACTCAACTATCAATCAAATCAACTATCCCTCTTTTTCTACATAACATTTTGGTGAATTGATGTTTTATTGAATTTTGCACCTTTCTAAGTATTGTACATCATATTTGCATTCATACATTTCATTTTCATCATCATACATATGAAAATCTTACAAAAAAATTAAAAATTTTGAAAAAATCAAGCATCCTAGGCTTGCATTTAGGCATAGCTTGCACTATTTTCATTGAATATAATCTAAATCATTTAAATATCTGATATTTACATCATATATTACATAAATTACATCAAATCATCATTTCATCATCATTTAACTTGCATTTACATACTTTATTTGCTAGGGTTTGCTTGAAATTTTGCATTTTTCATATAACCTAATTATTCTAAAAGCTAGGGTTTGTAGCTAAAATTTTGTTTCAGATTTTAATAATGATTTAGACACTCATTAAAATCTAATTTTGGACTGTAATGTTTCATCATAGTGTGTTTTTGCATTTACATTTCAAATTTTACATTTATACATTGTGTGTTTCAACAAAAAGAGGCATATTCATTCATATTCGATTAAAATTTGACTTGCATTGACCATTGTAGGATTTTGGAATCATTTTAAAATCTGATCTAAGTTATTTTACATATTAAGTCTGATTAGATCCCATTCAGTCATCATTTTGCATATCCTCATGCCTTAATCTAACTATTAGGGTTTCAAAAATCCTTGCATTTCTACTACAATTTGGCTAAACTTTCATCTAGCATTGCAAGATTGGTGTGTTGTGACAAATTTTTCTGCATTATTGGACTGATTAAAAGGTTTTAATTTTCTTCCCCTTGTCATTCTCATAATTTCATCACATATTTTTGTATTTGCATTAAAAAAAGTGAAAAAATTGAGCATTTTAGAAGCATAAGCAAGCATAGTTTGGTGTTGTTTCATTGCATTCATCTTAGATATATTTAATTTTAGATATTTCATTCATCTTCAAGCATAAATTCATTTTTCATTTGAAATTTTTTCTTAATTCTACATCATTGTGTGAAAATTGGCATAATTGTTAAATCACACAGTGTGTATTTCAACACCACTTGTTTACACACCTTTTCATGTCTTTGGATCAAAACCTTTAAAGTCATAAATTGAGCCTTGTTGTTTTGTACTCTTTCCTCCTATCTTCTTTGTTTTTTGTGGACTTTGTGTGTACTTTTACCCATTTCCCTCAAACAAGTGCTTGGGTGTGAAATAGTCTCACATCTAGGGTGTATTAAGTATCATAAAACTTTGCATGTCTTGTCTTACTAGATATAATTGGATATTAATGCTTCAATACATTTCATTATGGCATCTTCATCTCATTTCTCTTTGGTATCTTTACATGCATATATCAAAAACTTTGAGAATTTCTAGAAATTTCTTAATACGAACCCTCATGTTCTCACTTACATACAAGCTATGTATAACAAGGATATATTTAAATGCTCTTCATTTGAAATCCTTGATCATGTATCTGATTTTGATAGCTTCATAGCTCTCATGAATACATACCCTTCGGTAGTAGAAGATCTAACAAAATACATTGAGAATGATGACTGTGAAAGTTCTTCTTATCTTAATCCTTTGGAACTAATAGCTAAAATATATGATGACGATGATAATTCCATCAGTTATCCTAATCCTCCTATAGCTAAATATTCAAGAACCTTATATGAGAAGATTATGGATACCTCTACTTTATGTCCCTTAGATATCTCTAATGATAAGATCACTAACAATCTCCTTAACAAAACTATACCTTCCCTTAGCCCTGATGCTCTCCCTTCAAAAGTAGAAGCATTGGTGGATGAGAAAAGGTCTCTCACATTAAATCCTTTAGGGATAGATTTTGGGTATAATCAAAAGAAAAATAGTGTTAATTCAATCTTGACTAATAGACTTATTCCACCCACTAAGGGGTTACTAGATAAATGTATCAATGTTCCTAACATGATTGTGCAAAGGGCACCTAATGCATCTTCTTGCTTAAAACTAGTGATTACAGTTCAAGGTGATCAAACACCACCTCAACCGTTGGATTACATCCTAAATTATGCAAGACAAATCACTCAAAGAAGTCAAGGTGTTCAAAATGTGCCATAGCATCCCATGATTGCTCACACATACAACACATGTAACAACAAGCAAAGTCAGCAAGCACCAAATGTGCATGTCTCTCTTTTAGCTTCTCAACCTATGCTCCCTCCACCACCTCATCTTACTCATAAAAGTGGTCCAGAATATGATCTTGTCAAATAGCTTCACACTACTCCGGCTAAGATCTCTCTTTGGGATTTAATACAAACATCACCTACATACCATGGAATGCTCTACGAAGCTTTACAAAAGGTAATTGTACCAACTGATATTAAGTTGAATTATGTAACAACTCTCTTAGAGTGTATGCATGTGAAAAAAATAGATATTCTGTTTCGACCACATGAGAGACCATCAATAAAAGATGAGTATGATCCACTTATAATATTTGTTCTAATAGATAATAAGTTGATAAAGCGAGTTATGATTGACAATAGATTGACTCTTAATGTTTGTGGCATTGACTCTTTACATAAAAACAAGATAGACACATCTTTAATCAAACTGAATAGGCTTAACATTTGGGGCTTTGATAATGCTAATAGGAAATCTATGCGTACAATAACTTTACCCGTAAAGGTTGGACCCATGACATTATCTACCATTTTTCTTGTCATGCTTGGTTCACTTTTGTATAATATGATTCTTGGTAGACCATGGATCCATGCCATGGAGGCAGTTCCATCTACCCTTCATCAATCATTAAAGTTCATTTATCAAATGAAGCTCTACACCATTGAAGCCGATCCTGAACAGGATAGTTGTTTACATATTGAAACACAAAAACAAGTTAACAATCATACAAGTCTAAACAACTTACAAGTTCATTCATCAATACCTCTTTCCACAACTAGTGTTGTACAAGACTCTAAACCATCAAATGCACTTTTCGGTGATGATTGAGGTTCATTAGATTTTACTCCCTCCTTTACAAAGGAATACAAACTTAATAACTTTGACACATAAAAAGTTACATTGATCTCATCTAAACAATCTTTGCAAACATTTGAGAAACCCAAAGCTTCTTTGGTAGAAAACAAAAATGATACTCTTACTTATACTATAGATTATGAGACCTATGAGGCCTCACCTTCTCTAAAGAAATGACATCCCCCAATGGTCGAGGATTTAAAACCCTTTAAAATAATTGTGACTATATTGGTAATGGATGTGGTATAGATCAACAAGAAATCAGAATACCTTTACAAGTTGCTGGAATTAACTACACAGCCGATATTGAATACCATTCTTTGAAGCCCACCAAAGCTTGTCATCATCCTAAACTTAATGTCAATACAATGTCAACAAGACCAAAATAAGATGCGAGATATCTTGATCTAATAGACAAGAATTATCCACCAGGAAATCTCCCATTGAATCAAGTAAGTATTTCTCCCTCTGTAAGCCACACTTGTTGTAGCACCTATTCTAGTTTCTCTCAAGGGTGGTTTCCTAGATATATGCTGTCAGATTTATGTTGTGTTCCCCCATGTTGTGCTATGTGTTTTATAGGTCTCCTTGGATGACCCTCGATACTCTTGTAAGGTCAAGGATACCGCGAGACTGCTTATGTTGTGACCATTCTTCTATTTGCATCATCATTCTTCTATTGTTCCTCTCCTCTATTTTATTGTTGTGTGTTGTGCCTTAGCGGCATAGCATTGCAGATGGTATTTTGGGGGCATCCTCCTACGTGGTGTTACTACTTGTCCTCCTCTCTCATTTTATTGTTTACCTTCTTCTAGTGGTTCTATCTAGTCGGTGGATGATGAAAACAAATAAATACTGATATAGACTGTGTGTACCTCCAGCAAGCAAAGAAAAAATAGACCTAGTCCATACATGACGATGGGGTTGATATATATCTGACGCTTGAATAGTAGAATCAGTCCATGTGATGTATCATCTTATGGCATTTCTTGTGACTAACATTTTACAATCCACTCAATCTACTCTTGTACACTTTGATTGGTATCTCACCTTGTTTCTACACTCAGTTCTGAGGTACTTGTAGTATAGCCCAATGGTTATACTTGGCTCTGAACCCGTAGTATAGCCTTGGTCCTTGGTGTGACTATTTTCATGCATAGCTTTAATAAATTACTTTGGTTATTGTCTTAGAATAAGATTTTCTAACCATCTTGTTGTTCATCTTAGTGTATCTTATCAATGTGTTTGTGGGAACATTTGGCGATCATGAGCACATGTCACCTTGGGGACATGGTCTTTGCAAAAGTTCTTGTTTCCTTATGTATTTTCTCTCTAGCTTAACGTTCTTGATATTGGTACACGATATCAACCACTTTAAGGTGGAGGCATATATAATGATATATGTCTGATGATTTTGATACTAATGAGGCATATTTGGAATCCCTCTCCATGAGGTGGAGTGTTGTATCTCTGGCATGAGTACACATCTTTATTTATATTTCAAGCAAAATGCGCTTTCCCTGAGGTGGGATAGCATATCCTTTATCAAAGAATCCCTTCTGCGGATGGAGGGATGGTGTATCTCTTGAGCTAATGGACATCCTTTTATTACAAAAGTCCCTTAGCTTTGTATGGTGTGTTTTCCCCTCTTGTGTGTGTAGAAATGAGCTTCACCTACACTCGAGGTTTGTTTGGCATGTTTCCACCCTTGTGTGGCCTCCACCCACACTCAAGGTTCCATGTGGAAATTATATATATATATATATGAAAATGTTGTCATTGTATACATCATGTTTTGTGCAACTGCTCTGACGTATTCATCATATTTTGTGTGTCTTCAATATTGTCTTCTCCATGTCTTGCATGCCTATTACTATCTTCATTGTGTTTTGTATGTCTGCGATGTGTTTCCTAATGCTTACCTGAGATTGGGGACTAGAAATAGTTCATCAATCTGTGTATGCATTAGCTTCAAGTGCTCAGCGTGTTTGTTCTACTTTCGACTATAAGTTTTAATGCATTTATGGGTTGTAATATCATTCATACATTAAAGTGGGGGCTAAATGTTATGTCATAAAATTTCCCCCTAGGACTTTAACCTCCTAAGTTTAGCTCCTGAGGCCTTTAATTTCAATCATGCATCTTAGAAATGAATCCCAAAGAGAAATCCCCCAAAACCCATGACAAATGGGACTGAGGGGACATCTTAGAGCTTAGTCCAACCCTAAAATAGGTCCCTAGACAAGGCTACCCATGCCCTTGTCCTACCCTATTTTGTCAGGGTCCCTATTTGAATGTCAGTTGGTGATCGTTAAAAGATTTTTGTTGTCGGCATCTTAAGTTTGAATTATGGAATCTTAGCGAGAATGCATATATAAACATGTTTAGGACTTCATTTTACACCTAGATGGTTAATGCAAACTTGTGATCTTATGCTAAGGCTTACATTGTGTTGCAGAGCAGTATTGTGTTGTGTTTGTACTTGTTACAGATTTGTCTTCATCAATCCATCTCCTCATGGCATGAAAGATCTTCATCTCCCCATGAGGGCTTCACCTCTAAGGTGATAGGTATCGGATCTTGCAGAGAGGACTTGCAGAGGATCATTGCAGATCATAAGGATTCTGAATCTAAAGAAAAAGTTAGAAAATATCCCAAAAATGTCAAGGGCACTTGCTCTTTTGACCTCTAGTTTTGCACTATTAGAAATCTCTAAGCAGGCACAGTCTACAACATATTTGGCTCTCAACCTCCATAAAAAGCACCACCTTGGTCTTAGGTGCCCACTATTTTGAACCTGAATTTTCCGCATCCTAAAACCTAAAATCTGGTATGTATCTAATCTACATTTAGTACCCTCCTGTAAGGATACTTGAACCCTATTTATTAATTATGATATTTTATTGAGAATAATTAATTAACTACTTTGTTTCAAAATAATTATTTAGATGATTTAATATTATTTTCAAAAGAAAATCATTCATTGTCATTTTATGCTTTTATATTTACATTTTTATAAAGAATTCTTTTATTCTATGCCACTTGCAAGAAATGGTAGTTATGTAATTCAAGAGAGTATCTTAGTAATCAAATTATGTTTTAAAATTATTCTAATCTATTTTTAGTTTATAAGAAAATGGGTGTCCAGATTGGCATATGAAGAGTCATGTTGCTTGGTTTTAAAAGATCAAGAAATATATGAGGCGACAAAAGAAAGATACATTCAGAAAAAAATATTGATATGGCAAGGAATAAAATGAATGGTTCTAGTTTTTTGAGAAGAAAAGACTTGGGGAAAAATGGATGCGGGTTGGGAAATTTTGGTGAAGATTGGATAGCAATAATATTTTGGGTATGCATTGAGTTATGGAATTGATTTGTTGTTTGAAATAAATTTCTATTATATGCAAGCTTTATGTTATTTTGTGAATTCTCTTCTGCATATTCTATTTTTTTTAAAATTCCTTAGGGATCACTTTCTTGAAACCAATCTCTAATCATACATCATGATGTTAATCCAACCAGTCTAAAGATTCTAAACCCTATTATGTTTCATCAATGATAACTTTATTGTTACAAACTAGATTTCCCTAAAAATTTAATATAAGGTACACCACTCAATTATTGAGATCATATCCAAAATTCAACATTACCCAGTTTGTTATTATGGATATATGTAATGTTTAGTGACCCTCTATTTCTTACCTATTTCATCTCTATTAAAATAGTCTATTGCATCACCAATAACTTTATATTTTTGAATTGGGTTTCTCTAAAATTTTTATATAAGGTGCACCACTTAGTTATGTAAATAATATCCAAAAATTAGCATTACCAATTTTTTCAATTTGGAGATGTGTATCAATTAGTGACGGCCATTCCTATGCCCTATTTGTTGCTACTATTAAATTTGCAAATCCTTGACTCTTTCCCTCTAAAACCTAGCATATCCCTGATGCTTCAATTCTTCTTAGGACAATAGTTGTTCAAGTTAAAAAATATATAATTCAATATCCTCACACATGCCGTATGGATGGTATAATATAAAACTTGTCTTTTAGGAATTATCTTGTTAATTTGAGTTAATATTTGGGAGGGAGAAAGTTTAGGAAATGGAATTGTTTTTAGGAAGTTTTGTATTATTTCATCAAATTACTTCCTTATTAGTGTGTATTAATCCGTTATTGACAAGATGATTTAATTGATTTAGAAAATGGTATGATTATTTGGCTTTTATTAAATGGTTTAATTTAGACTAGAGTTTTTACAATTATAGCAAAGGGTTGAAATCGGGGAATCATATTATCTTATGATAAATGTATTAGTAATATAAATTTGAGGGAAAATCATATGTATGCATGTTTGAATGCGTTTATAAGTACATAGATATGTATGTCTGTATATAAGGTCCAATTATGTGGAATGTGTATGTCATTTCAATTGCATTAGGCTGATGAGATTAATTGAGCATAGAGTTGAAGTATCATTGTTACCATTCCTTAGGAAGTATTTCAAGTACTTGCAATATAGTCATAGTAAGTTATTTGAGATCTTGAGAGTATTATAAGGTAGTTAGTCTTATACCTAGGTCTCAAATTATTTATCTTTGCCACCAAGTAATGAAGTACTCAGTTGTTCTTAGATTCTATCCTAGAGTGGTAATGAGGTTATTGATTTTACCTAGAAGATCCATCCTTAGTTGATCTTGTAAATTGACTCTAGACTTGGATAACAACTAGAATCAATATCTCTTTTAAAACTTATTGTGTTAGATACACAACATAGCTACTATTGCGCTAGTTGAGAAATACCTGAATAGTCTCATATCATGATTATATAATACTTGTGATTGTATAAATAACTATATTATCTTTCCCTAGCATATATTATGTGGAAATACTGAAATTGATAAGACTAGCATTGTGTTATCTTTGAACCTTATTTTGTTTGAAGTGAAATAGCAAATCTAATTTCTATGGTAGTGTCTAAATTGTATGAAATAGCATTCAAGATGAAGTTTATCTATTTTATCACTGGTTGAGATTGGTCTTCATTATATATATATATATATATATATATATATATATATATATATATATATATATATATATATATATATGATTACACATTAGATGATGTATGGGTATATATGTCATTGCATGATGCGTCTTTGATTGTTGCATGTATGATACAATTGTATGTTGCTTCTCTACTATTTATTCTTCTGTATGCCTTCATTTTCTTTTGAAAATTATTTAGTACTTGAATTTTGATTAACCAACACCTTAGAGGAAAACCTATCTATGCATAAACTAATGGAGAAGATTTTAGGTCTTCCATGTTTCTACTCTTCTATTCTTTTGTTAAATGTAATAATTATCCTTATACCAAGTAATTATGACTGATAGTTTTATCTTGTTGAATAGCTATTGTTATCATAAAATTGTAGATTGTGGCTGTATTGTTTTCTTTAGACTAAGTTAGTACTTCATATGGGATTTTATTTTTTGAAATGATTGATTTGCCATGTTCTTAGAAGTATATTTAATGCTTACAATACATTTTATATGGGATCAAACTCAAGGTTGTTTGTTTATCTTTTAGGATACTTTCAAAATTATAATACTATTAATTAGAATTATATTAGAAAACTAAATCCTTAATGGCTTATCTAGAATCTTCATATAATTAGATATAAATGGAATTTGATTTATTTAGTAAAATTAATTTATATATTATTTGATTAGAGAACTTTAATTTGATAATGTTAACTAAAAAGAATCTATTGCTATGTTGATCAAAGCTCTTTTAAATTTTCATTCATACTCTATCTTTTGTTATGTTTTTGTTAAGAATATTCTCTTATCATGTTAGCCAAGTTAGAGATATGGTTTTGCCTATAACATGAATATAATGAGTTACCCTACTGAAAAGTTGATCATATTTATTTTCTGCTAAAATTCTATATTATAGGTCTTTTGATATGATTGTCATTTTGATAATTGAATAAAAGTATATTAATTGATTAAGTAAATGATTAGTTAGGAAGAATATTCTTTCTTAGAGTAATGAATCTCTTTTCTTATCTGCTTTCTTAGTTAAAACTAAAAATGTGGTTAGAAAAGATTTATGATCTTAGATCTTAGTTCTTGGTGAAACAAATCATGTTTCAGTCATTGTAGAATTGGGATAACCTAAATGAATGATTTCTATGTTATGTAAAGAATATATATATGTTGGCTTTAAATGGAAGAAGAAACCATTATTAAACAATATACTTGTGTTATTTCAATAGAATTAGGTGAGGTAATTTAATGATATTTATTGGAAATAGAAGAACTTTGAATCCTTTCCTTAATTATGTGAGATTGGTTGAGTGGTGAATGATGTTTATGACTAGTTAAAGACTTGTCTTCCAAATTGGTGATTACCATGAAAGATCATTGTAGATGGCTTCATAAGTGATGTATGAGTGTACTCATGATGAGTGAATACTTTTTGAGAAGAAATATGTCTTATTTCACATGTTGCAACCATTTTTCGATCTTGCATGCATCTTTGGAAGTTGAGTAAAAACTTTGTCTATTTTCTGCATTCTGTATGATGTTTTGAGATAGATAATGGTTGCAATGTTTTCGTTGTTGTTATAACTTCCTTATTTTACTCCTATAGGGATTACTCATAAATATAAATATTGTGTGTACTCTCTAGAACTTGAATGATACTCTAGAAAATATTATGTGATGAACTAGATTCCTTATGAGTTATTGTATCTAAGTCAACCTTATGGTTGCAAGACTAGTTGCTTCAAACTACGAAGTCTCTGTGTTGTGTGTACGTAGGAAAGGCCATCATGAGCCCTTGAGACATTAAGTCTAGCCTTTATGGCCTATAGTCTAATCATCTTGTACAATTGATATTTATTATGTATAATTATTGACTTTGCAGAACTAATGTTTACATTTAGTTGTGTAGCTTCAGGTCTATTAACTCTGTAGGGTATTGGAGCCAAGAAAGTATATTCCCACTTTGTGAATGGATGATCATATGGCATTTACTATGAATGTGTATAATTCTATAAGAAATGTTCATAATATTGAATTTTCATTTATGATGAATGATATTAAATTATGCTTTATAGGAAGTTTATTAAGTTAGATTAAGTGAATTTTCTCCTGTCATCATATTTCTTTCATTATTTCTTACTAATTTAATTTATTATCATTATTTTTTGATATTTTTCATGGGTAGGCATTACACCTCCTATGCAAGCATTTATTGAGTTTCATTTATTTGCTTACAATTCTGCATTATTAGGGTTTTGAGCTTAATTAGACTAAGGTTTAATAAATTAATCAATAAATTCCAAATTTCCTTGTCATTCCAAGTGAAACCAAACCTATAGTTGAGTCCTCTTGCAAAAGGTGTGATTCAACTTTGTTTAATGTCCTTGAATGTATGTAGTGAAAGGAGGATCTAACTCAACTATCAATCAAATCAACTATCCCTCTTTTTCTACATAACAAACACTTTCAAACAAATGCAATTGGCAGGTGTAAAGCCAAATTCCACAACCTTTGCCAACATCCTCCCTGCATGTGCCAAAATGCAATCTTTGGAACATGGTATGGACATCCATCAAAGCATCAAAGATATGGGAATTTTGTCAGATGTTGTAGTTGCAACTGTCCTGTGAGATATGTATGTAAAATGTGGAAGCATAGACAACGAATATGAACTATTTGACATAGCACCTCAAATAAATGTGGTCTCATTGAATGCCATGATTGTATGATATCAAAAAAATGGATTTTTTGAAAAGGTTTTAGACACTTTCAAGAAAATGCAATTGGCAGGTGTAAAGACAAATTTCACAACCTTTTCCAGCATCCTCCCTACATGTGCCAAAATGGGATATTAGGAATAGGGTATGGACATCCATCAAAGCATGAAATATATGGGAATTTTGTCAGATGTTGTAGTTGTAACTTCCCTATGAGACATGTATGAAAAATGTGGAAGCATAGACAAGGAATATGAACTATTTGACATAACACCTCAAATAAATGTGGTCTCATGGAGTGACATGATTGTAGGATATGCACATAATGGATTTTTTGAAAAGGTTTTAGACACTTTCAAGCAAATGCAATTGGTGGTTGTAAATCCAAATTCCACAACCTTTGGAAGCATAGGCAAGGCACATGAACTGTTCATTGGAATACCTCAAAGATATGGGAATTTTGTCAAATGTTGTAGTTACAACTACCCTGTGAGACATGTATGCAAAATGTGCAAGCATAGACAAGGAATATGAACTATTTGACATAACACCTCAAATAAATGTAGTCTCATGGATTTCCATGATTGCAGGATATGTATAGAATGGATCTTTTGAAAAAGTTTTAGACACTTTCAAGAAAATGTAATTGGTAGGTGTAAAGCATGAAGGATATGAGAATTTTGTCAGATGTTGTAGTTGCAATACCCTGTGAGACATGTATACAAAATGTGGAAGCAAAAACAAGGCACATCAACTATTCAGATAGAAACACATCAAAAAGATGCCATCTAATGGAATGCCTTGATTGTAGGATATGCACAAAATGAATTTAGAAATTAGTATGTACAAAAAGATAGAAAGCAAAATATTAAGAAACACAAATGCACACTAAAATTTGTACCTTGCATCTACATTTCCATGCAAGATAACCTCATTCAAAGTCATGTATAGTCAAAAGCATACATTATAGTTAAAGAAACTAGATTTTTAATAAAACAATTCTAAAAAATTGAAAAAACAAGAACAAGTTAAGATAAAATTGCCATACCTATCCCATCTGGAAGTTTACATGCTAGTCAAGCATACCTGAGGGGTCATCTCTTACCTTCAAAGTATCCAATATTGCTTCATGATCAGCATTACTAATTGTGCATAGTTGTTTCATTTTTGGTTTTACATGATGATTTAGTAACTTAATATTTGTTGCTACAACTAGATGCAAATACATAAATATGGTTTTGTGCTTCTCAAAGTCTTCAAATGCAAGGATGCCATTCTTTCTAATCATATATGTTTGCAACCAACTCCCAGTAATAACAACTAATCCTATAGGATATGTGAACCCATCATCATCTATCATAGGTCATGTTAACTTTTTTTCCCCTATACACATTGTGCCAACTAGTAGTATGATCTCTCTTCATTTCCATGTGGTACAACAACTACATAAACATGACCTAGTTGTACAAGGTCTAAAAGATGTTCATAGTCAAATGATCTCTCCATGCCATTGAGTAAATATTAATGACCTTGAGATAAAGGGGTTAAATATCATGGAATCCATGCATCTACCCACTCACTTGACTCACAATTATCCCAATCACATTTAATACAACTCTGATAGAAACAAGCTAATTCTCATGTCCAAATAGTCCATGCACTTGCATCTAAGATTTAAAATGAACGCATCTTTTATGATTCATTGATTCTTTGATAATTCAATTTCTCTCTCGCTATCCTCTCATGAACCAACCAAACAAACCTATGCACTTCTGAATCAAGAACCAATCCTTGTGACAATGCATAGTTACACCACTTAACAATAGAATCTGCATAATTAAATGTAGCACCACCTCTAATCTTTAGTTGTTCTTTAAAAGAGCTCTCTTCATGCATGCACCCATTCCATCATATTCCCCTTTTCCATGCCTAGCTTAAAAAAATTCAAATATGAGGTATACACTTCTTTGCATGCATTTTGGTCAACCAATAGGATAGAAGAGCATTCTTGAATTGACCAATGCAATTATATGACCAAATGAGATGTTGATCCATTCTAATATCTTTTTCTTGCAAGAACCCATAAAATTGTTGAAAATAATATTACGTGTATGCTCTAATGAATGAGATCATTCATCACTCATGTAAAAATGGTACTCTCTAACAATCTTCCTGTTCTCTTCTATACTCTCAGGGGCATGTCTATATGTGATGTGAAAAAAAATAGAAATCTAAATAGAGTTGTAGTACTAGGATTGCACTTCATATTATGGTTGCAACGTGTAGTTTTCTCTAAAATAAACTATAGAGACAATAGGTCCAATTGGGAAAAAGTCTTTACACATTTTGAACTATTGATCTAACCATCACGATACATGGCTATGTCTAGCATACTTGTAAAAAAGATTTTTCTTAAAATCATCAATAAAATCAACAATACTTACCTCTTATAATAAACTCACATCTTGAACCTTCACCTCCACTTTTCAAATTGTATTATAATGTCTCATATCTCTTTTTCTCAACCATTTGCTTTCCAAAATCATGCTTACTACCCTCATGAATACATGATATAAACTTTGATAACCCACCACATTGTAAACACTTTTCATTTAAACAATCATTCTTGTAGAAAATGCAACCATTATCTCTAATACATAGAAATAAATCCAATAAATCCCTAAATGACTTTGGTAGTTGAATTGCACCACATAATTGTAACATTCCATTAGTGTACAAATTAGAAATAATATTGCATAATAATTCATGATACATAGAAAACTCTACATGGTATTTGCAACAACATATATTATGAATTTTAAGAGGAACACATTAAAATGGCTTACAAGATTCAAATACTTTTTGTGAGATTGTCATACTTGGGTGTGTTTCACAAAATTGTTTGTACAATGTTGTTTGGCTATATTCCAAGTAATGTTTATGATGTGGTGTGTATTCTTTATCACCAATTCTTAACTTTAAAACATCTTTTACATTGGTGATACCCTAGAGTTAGTGTTCCAAAATCATTGAATTTAATCCTTTGTGCTATTGATTAGCTTCTTATCAACTCGTGGAAGCCTACCACTGAAATCTCAAGTATCATTTTGAAGAGGACTGTCTAGTCTTGATCTTAATGCTAGTGTTTTTGACAATGTTCTATGATTCAAGCTTAAGTCAACACAAATTCACCTCATTAATCAAGCCTTTCTTAATTGTTTGCTCAATATTGAGGTTGTCATTACTCTACGAACAGCTCTTTTATCTTTCTCCTTGCTAGTCTTTCTAATAGATATGAGTGCATTAAAAAGGCTTCTAACAATAATTTTATTCCAGCTAGACACTTCATTTACCTAAATCTTTAATTTCTTTAGTAAAGGTCTCATTTTGTACATTTTTAGTAATTGCACAAAAATTTGGCATTGTGTGGTTAATGTTTTATTCTCAAAGTATTCATTGAAAAGTTTTGAAGCCCACTACCAAACCATTCGTGACGACCTCTAGCCTTCAATTTTTTCCATTATGTTCTCATCAATTTCAAGTAACCATTTTGGGGTTCTTGGATGTTTTACAATTTCATCATGCTCATTTTCTTCTTGACAAACATCATCTCTTCTTATGTAATATGGTCCCTAACAATTTCTATTAATGATATAAATAATATTTTCCCAACTATAATGATGTTATACCAGATCAACCTTGATAAGGACCTCATAGACAATTCAAATGATATAAACTTTGACATTATCTTTTTAGACAAAACTAACTTTCATAACCCTAACCTTGATCACATCAAGGATCTTTTAGCATATTAAGTAGAACCACTTAACACTATTGCACAAGATAATGATAATCAACAAGTTTATTCATAACTCAACATTCATAAATGTAATATTGTGATGGTATAATTTTTCCTTCAGACTCATCATTATTGTAAAAGATCATGTCTAAGTGATATCTACTAACTTCATCTTAGTTTACAAGGGAAACCCATGAGGAAGGTACTTATTTTCAACCCTTTATAACATGCTTTTGAAACTCATCATTACAACTATACTCTAATTTCCAACAACTCTAGTGACTACACATTATACATAGAGTCACGTTGATAGTGATAAACTTAAATATAAAATTATTCCCAAGTATCCCTTGAATCATCAAATGTAAGGCACATGCTTCCATTAACAACTAAGGTAAAACACCTATACATAGTTCTTTACACATCTTGGTGTTTTAAGTATGTTAAGCATAAATACGAACATCAAGATATGAAATGATATTCTACCCAAACAAACACATATGCAAACGTAAGCATATAAGCTAGGCATGCAAACTATTTCACAAAATGTCAAAATTGCAATCCTTCACTCCCTGTAAATTAGCTCTAATAGCATAGAAGTAGAAGATACGAAAATGTATAGAAATACTAATTAGCAGAACACTTTTTAATAAAAATTATGCCAAATGGTAGAAAATATATTCAATTGCTCCATTTGTACTACCCAGTCTGAGCTATGTCAATCCCAACTTGAGAGCATAAATTATCCTATTATAGGATATAATCCCCTTCTCTTACATATAACCATCTTATGGGATTTATGTATGATTATTATGTTACAATAAGCACAAAGATTATCGAAACATCATTACATAAAGTAAGGTGTCATCCAAAAAGGAAGGGTAGGCTATAGTTACTATAATATCATACAAATCTCATAAGGAATTCGACAAATGGACCACAAAAGGTTAATTCCTCTAATCTTTAAAGAAACAAGATATAAAGAGTCAACTCTAAGAGTATAAAGCTATTACAAAATCTATAATGACTCATTCTCAACAAGGTTATCAATCAACATACTAGATTTTCAAAGTTGAAATTTAAGACCTTGGTCATAGGCTTCAAAACCAAGTTACAAGATTTACTTCCCACTTCAAAATTTATCCTCAATCAATGGTAGTTACCACATGAGAACCTCAGTTCTAGGTATGATGTTGAATATATTTCTAATGTAGGTATTAAATATACTCTGTCACCTCTCATTTATCTTTCTCCCTTTCTACTCTCAAAGTGCAGTAGCAAATGTAACCTATTTTAGGTGATTTTTTAGCAATGTTTCCAATGATTGTGAAAATACCTAGGTAGGCTTCTAGATTCCATGCTAACAAAGTCCAAAACTACTCAAAGTGAAAAGAGGAAAGTTGGGGTAGCAAGAAAAACTAATGTTCTAAGGGTAGTAGTAGGAACTCATGAATCTTTACAAACTTAGTCACCCTTCTATTAGCAACAATCAACATGGTGAGGTTGTTATAGAAAGAGGACCTAGAGATAAAAAGTATGAGATTGTCCATTGAGACCACCATCAAATTATTCCATGTACAAGACAAGCATGGCTTTGACTACTAGATTTGAAGTCTTTATTAGTCCCTATGAGTGAAAATACGCACAACCACATAGTAGAATTGATCATGAACGATGAGCCAAATTAGATGGGAGATGCTTTAATGAGTAATGCCTCCTTTGCTATGTATAAAAAACATAGCAACCCCAAGCTCACTACTCATTCACCTAATGTATAAAATCCAAGTGGTAGTGTGTTATTTATTGAGTCCTTCTCCTAGTAGTAATCAACAACCTCCTCTTTTAATTATAAAACCAAAAAGAAATCCCCCTATAAAAGCTACTAACCAAGATCCATAAATTTCACCAAACTTCTCTCAAATCACTTTGATGTGTTGATTGATGTCCATAACATGTTCCATGGATTCATGTTTATTGCACCATACATCCCTCTCCTTCCACTAAAATTTTTCCTTGTCCAATTTTAATGCCCACATTTGTGGGCCCATACCATAGTAAATGGAGTTATAGGCCCTTGTTCTTTAGTCTACATGTAGCCCATGCCTCATAACTCTTTCCCCCTTCTCCCCTTTTCTAATTTGAAACATCTCTTTTTAATTTATTTTTATTTATATTTTTCCTATGCAATGTCTAGTGACAAAGTGGCTTACCATAGGGGATGTGACATATATCAGTTTAAGTTTTTAGGTTTTTTTTTTTTTTTAAATTAGAATGCTTATATTTCAAATTTCAAAATATATTTACATATTATCTTTCTTTACATTTTTTTAATTATAATTTTACTATTCTTAAAGATGATAATTCTATAAATTTATTATTGTTTGTTGAACATCTAGAAGCTTATAGTTAAAGGATAGTCCTCAACCACTCAATTATATCCATGATAGACTTCCTTAGATTTGAGGCTACTTTGCATTTGTTTGAAGAAAGAGAGTTACATCCATCACAAGACAAAAATTAGGAAACATGGACTTTAATAGGATTCTACATCACATTTCCTAACATTTTATTTTATGTTTGATGATCTTATAGTTGGAACTAACAATTTCAATAAATCTCAGAAGATTAAGTAGCATAGACTTAGAGTAGTATATAACGCATTTCCCATACAAACAAATGGGAAGGTGGTTGTAAAGTACATCTTGGAAGGGTCATGACAAGGGATTAAAGAATTCGTTTTAGAAGTAATTATAGTTAGTTGAAAGGGTCTCATGTAAATCATTGACATATTACATCTCAAAAGGATTGATACAAGAGATTAAAGAATTTATTGCAAAATTAAATTAGATGGTGATTGTAAAACACACCTTAGAAGAGTCAAGATAATGGATTAAAGAATTCATTTCAGAAGTAAGTGTAGTTATCTCTTTGGGTCTCATATAAAAATCAACAGGTTATAAGTGCTAAAAACATTACATCATATATTTAGTTTCTGGTTATATATTAATGTTTTGTTAATAATATGTTAGGTAATAATAGTTAATTTCTTGTCGGACAGGTAGTTGTAGAAGTTAAGATGATAAGACCTTTTATAAATGCTAGTGAATAGTATAATCAATAGATTTCCACATAATATTTTTGTGTCTTACTTTTATATCATTTGTAAATGTAAATTTTTATTATTAATTCACTTTATTTGATCTTGGATCAAGATCCTATAATAGTATCAGAGCGTAACAGTCAAAATCACGGAAGGCAGGTGAAGTATAGTGATATTGGGTGAATTGATTCCAGTCTTCCTACATGCATTGTATCATGCAAAAGAGGTTGGAGTAGGCAAAATTGTAGAAGAAACTTCCAAAACAGACCATAGCATACTACGTGTAAATCGTGTTACTGTGGCGTAAATCGCGGCGTTTAATGTCTGCAAGTGCCAACAATGGGGTGTAAAACGTGGTGCATGCATATGTTATTATGTAGTTGTTTAATCTCGTTCTGCATGTTCACACTGAAGTTAACACTTCGCCTAGTCCACGTCTGAGGGTGCCCACGGTGCCTGTAAAAGATGCGGCAAGGTGGGCCACCTCCGTTTGACGTGCGAGAATTATTACAGTGAGTGGTGGTACTTTTTGTATTTTTTGTTGCACTGATATTGTTACTGGGTTTTTGCCGGATCGTCTCGTGATATTGTCACATGAGAGCGATGTGGCTGCGAGACCGGCCGGCCAATACATGGTTGAATGGAAATGGAAATAGATCTTTTTATAATCTAGGATGTCAGGTGATCTGATGAAAATTGTACCTTCTACTCTCTAAAACAATCTGAGATCATAGTCTGCGTAGCACAGTGCCAGATCAGCTTGGCGGAGTTTATCATAGAAGATAAATTTTCAGAATTTTGCATAGCACAAATCGAACACAATCGAGCATATTGGAGGCATGTATGGACTAGATTGACGCCCCAAGACCAAGAGCAGGAGAAGGTGAGGGTAGAAATAGTATTCAACTTGAAATACAATGTATCATCAAGTCATACCTTTCAAGTTGGAAATACCCGTACAAATTCATAAGTCTTCAACTATCTCAAAGATTGTGGGCATAGTTTTTAAATGATGAAGAGGGCATCACTCATCAATTCTCAAAAGTCATCAATTCTCAAAAGTCATTGCAAACATATTCCAAGAAAAATGAATCAATGGTATACACGATGTAGGAGCTTTTAGTTTTATTTTGGAACATTTAAACCACTTCAAAAGGTGTTATAATTTTCCTTTTAAAGACTTATGTAAATAGTCTACATTTTAACTCCTTGTTTATAAAGCATGGACTATTTCTTTCATTTTAACATCCTTGTATTATTTTCACCTTGAAATCTGTACTGACCAAAAATTTCATGTTGTTTTATAATGTTTGTTAATGTTTTACATTTTTCTAAGTTGGTTTTCTGTTTTTTATTGGCTGCTGTATTTTTTCCTAATAGTATTTTGTTTTATAATTTTGAAAATAGGGAAAAAAATCTTGTTCAACCACATTGTCTGTATATAATATCAACTATGCATTTCTAATGTTCTAATGTTTTGGACAGGTTTGGCATTCAATGAGTTGCTTCACAACTCCCTAACAAGTGGCACCATGAGTCCATGCAATGCCACGCATAATTGATTGATCTGGAACCACTTCTTTTAATTGGAGAAATTGGAGAGAATGATGCAAAAAGCATATTCAACAGAAGGAGCATCTTATGTTTGTATTGTCCTTGTTTGTGTTACAAACTTGGATCAAATTTGACCTTTAAAATACACCAATGTTTAAATCAGATTAAATTAACTATTTGTGGATGATTATACAGGGAAAACATTCGAGATGCTACATCCACGAAAAGAGGAAGTAATTGTTGAATTTGGTAGAGCCAAAACTAAAATACACTGTTAAATATTTACATTATAAATGCTAGCAGCAATAAATTGGAATTTCATATAATCTTTTGTTTTGTTTTACATTCCATACAATTGATTTATAGAACCTTATTTTCCTATTTACAAATAGTCTACAGGAATAAATTCCCACCCTTGGACTAACTACCTAATAAATAATTTATTAAATGCAGACCTTATTTCCTAACAACCCCTCTTTAAGGTTTACATCACAAAATAGATAAAACAAAATAACTATTGTATCAGCATCAACCTAAACTCCTCCTATCTTGGTAAATATCTGATTAACCAACTGTCCATCAGCCCAAACTCCTCTGTCTAGGCAAATGTCCAACTCTGCATCAACCCAAACTCCACTATCTAGGCAAATGTCCAACTTTACATCAACCTAGAAACTCCACTATCTAGGCAAATGTCCAACTCTTCATCAACATGAAAGAACATAAAGTGTCACCAACCTCTTTGCACATGAGAGAACAACTCTCCTCTGAGAGTCCACATCTCCTCCAAGTGTGTCAAAATACCTCCTCTAGTGTTGCACATGAGAGAGCAACTCTCCTATGAGAGTCCACATCTCCTCTAAGTGTGTCAAAATCCCTCCTATAGTGTTGTGGAAACAATCCCTCTTTTGATGTACAAAACAACCTCAACCAAAAGTGAATACACCAACTGCACCCATAGGAAATGTCAACAAAAGCCAAGCCCCCCTTACTCCTTGAAGGGACACAAATAGAAAAGGTGCTTCTCATGCACTAAATCTCTTAGTTGGAGCCCTTCTTCCATCTCTTGTACAAATTTGTTTGCATGTTTTTTTCTCTCTTTTGGAGAGGGGTTATTCCTCAAAGGGTTTTTCTCCTTTTCTCCATGTTATGAGATTCTTGTTGTTCATGGCTACCTAGCATGGCCTTGTAGCCAGGCCCCATTCTTGCATTAGTTACATGTTTTTCATTTCTCCCTAAGTTGCACTTAAGGGGGGGTGTTGGTGTAATTAAACATTTAGTTACACTTTATTAAGTTGATTTAGGGCTAATTTTAGTCTTAGGTTATTCTTAATTCATATTAGGGTTTTCTAACTTGTAAATATAAAAGCAAGTTCTCACATGTAATTCTTTAATCCAAATCATTAATTGTATTCATATTTTTGTAAATTTCTCTCCTCTATGCTTTTTTCCTTGTAGAAGGTTAATCCTAGGTTTTGTAGGTGATTTTGGTGGCTTGGGTCAATTAGTGACTCTCACATGGTATTAGAGTTAAGGATTTGCAAGCTCCTTATCAGATCTAGGAAAAATTTAGGTAACAACTTTTGTAGAGTGCATTTTTGGGAAAAACAAACGTCACCATTGAGCTCAAAAGGCCTAGAAACCCCTATATTTTTATATAAGGTGCTCTATTATTTGGTGACAAAAATATTCTGGGTATTTTTTTAGGGTTTCAAGAAACTTAGGTTTATGAAATCTGTACGGCCGTATGAACCTTGATTTCTATGCCACCTTAATTTTTGTACCATTATTTTCTTAGCTGGTTTTGATTTTGGAGCTGCCTTGTTTTGTGTCTCATCTCGATTTCTGTGTTGCCTCGATTTCCATGTTGTCTTGATTTATATGCATAGGTATAGCTGCATTTTTATTAATTTTTAATAAAAGAGAATTTTTTTTTCGGGAACTAGCCCCGAAGGTTTAAGCCCTGGTCACATGTGTGACCAACACCTAGCTTCCAAGCACCAGCTCCCGAGCTCTTAAATCCTAGTCATGTGAGTGACCAGAGCCCTAGCTGCCAACTCCCAAAGACTAAAAACCTAGTCACATGCAGGTCCAAGTGCCTTAATCTAAGCCTCTTAGCTGCCAACACCCAGCAGCAAGTCACCCATGCAACTAGGTCCTTAATCTAGGGGGCTAGTTTTGCCTTCAAGGCCAATTTGGAGTAGTTTTCAAAAAAAGGCTATAACTTGCGCATCTAGTGTCCAATTTTTTAAAATAAATAGGCATTTAAAAGCTGATTCCGTGATATATGTATTGGTATATTTAGTTTTTATAGAAAAATTCATTAGGTATCTGATTTTATTGGTTGAATTAAGATCTTGTTTTTAGGTTTTTTGGAAAAAGTACATGCAAGTGGCCAATTTTTTTGAACAATGAGGGAATATTCTTGCATTGCGAGGAGTATATTCATGTTCTCTATCTTTTTTCTATTCACACATCATGGATCAACCTAAAATTTGTCCACTTACCCCATACAGCTATCATGGGTGGAAGAAAGACATAGAGATCCATCTGAAGAAATTGGGGTTATACAGAGTGACTATGGGCATAGAAACTGAACCTATAGGGGCTGCTGAAAAGAGGAAATGATTTAACAAGTGTGATGAGGTCTTTGGTAGATTATGTTAGTTGATTTCACCTAATCTACTCTTCCATGTTGATTCTTGCATAACACCACATGAAGTAGGGGACTAATTAGAGATTTTGTTTTGCAAGAAAGATACTTTGAGGATTTTTTAGTTTGAGAATGAGGTTATTGGTCTGAATCCTACAGATTTTAATAGTATCAAGAACTTCTTCACCAAACTCAAATCTCTCAAATTATAGATCAAATAGTGTGGTATTCAGAAAGCAGACACCCAGTTGATTCTTTACATACTTGCTAAGCTTGGTCTAGATTATTCTATTTTTGTCTCCACATTCTATGCTACCATGGATGCTCTTGGAACTAAATTCAAGATTCCTTCACTTGATGACTTTGCTAATTCACTCACCAAGGAGTAGAAAAGATTGGTTCATATGGACACATTGAAGTCTACAAATCCTCAGGTGCTTCTTACAAGTCAAGGCACCAAAGACGAAAAGGCTTCAAGTGGTAAGGAAAAGAAACAAAAAACCAAACATCATAGGCAAGGCAAAGAGTTAACTTCACATGCAACTCCTAGTTCATCTTCATCCAGCAAAAAAGAGCGACCCAAGGAGATACCCACATGCCTATTGCAAGAAACGTGGGCATGATATTGTTTTCTACCTCAAATAGATAGATGAGATGAAGAATCTTGTTCAAAAACTCCATGTTAGTTCTCCTTCAGCTTTGATTTCTAGTTCATCATCTCCTACTCCATCATCACAATAGTTAGGATCTACTGAGAAAGGTCATGCAGGTATTTCTAATGGAAGTGCAAAATACAAAGGTAAGGCAATTTGTGCAACTACATCTCATGGATCAGGGAAATGGCTTATTGATTTAGAAACCTCTCATTACATGGCTTCCTCATTGTCTATGTTTTCTACTTCTCTTTTGATCCTTGTGATATGCCACCAATCTTGAATGGTAATAATACCTACATGAAGGTGATAGGAAAGGGACGTTTAATATTGGAGGGGGTACTTTTCATGATGTATTGTGTGTGCCTTCGTTATCACATAATTTACTTTCTGTACATATATCAGATTACTCACAATGGTGCAGGGAATATAGTAGAATTCACACTTGATTTAGTTATCATTAGAGATTTGGAGACCACAGAGATTCTTTCTACTAGGGTGGTTCATCATGCATCTCGGTTATACACCTTTTCTAATTTTGCTCCAGATGATGGTTCAAATCCTTTAACTATTGATCACTGCACTTCTTGTGTGAATCTTACTTTTGAAAAGAAGTTTGGGTATTTTAATCTTGGTATTCTTGCTATTGATTTGGTTTTACATCTTGGTGTCATTCATTCTTCTCCTCGACATCCTATTTCTATTGAGATTGATGCTTCCTTAGTTGAGCAGGATGATGATACTCTTGAGGGCTTGTAGATCTTCTTTGATGGTAGTCATGGCAATTCTGTTGTTAGTCATAGTCTATCTTTGGAGACACTTGATTTAGAGCTTCCATTTTTTCTTTAGTTGTCACCTTCATGGATTCACTGGGTTGCTCCTAATTTTGTTGTGGCATCTTCAGATTTTGGCTTGTAGACATCCATCCAGTCTTTAGAGACATTCATTTTGAGGCCGCTTACTTCATAGGTTCTTCAATATTCACAGATTGAGCTATTTCTTTCTAAGAGAAGAAATGTGATTTTCCATAAGTGGATTGGCTTTTGTATTCATGTTCGAGCATCCTCTTCTAGTTTTGGAGATTCTACATTGTTGGAGGATTACATTGCCTCTATATTTTCCTCTTATGTGGGGCTCATGATTGTATCCTTATGATGGATTATGTTCTAGGGGGTCTTAATTAGATCCCTTCTTCCATCACTTGTACATATTTATTTGCATGTTTTTTTTCTGCATTTGGAGAGGGGATTTTCCCTACATGGTCTTTCTCCTTTTTTCCACCCAATGAGAGATTCTTTTTGTTCATGGGTACCTAACATGGCCTTGTAGCCAGGACTAATTCTTGCATTAGTTGCATGTTTTTCATTTCTCCCTAAGTTGCAGTTAAGGGGGGATGTTGGTCTAATTAAATATTTAATTATGCTTTATTAAGTTGACTTAGGGTTAATTTAATTCTTATCTTATTCTTAAGTCATATTAGGGTTTTCTAACTTAGAAATATAAAAGCAAGTTCTCACATGTAATGCTTTAATCCAATTCATTAATTGCATTCATATTTTGCAAATTGCTCTCCTCTATACTTTTTTCCTTGTAGAAGGTTAATCCTAGGTTTTGTAGGTGATTTTAGTCACTTGAGTCAATCAATATCTCTTACAGAATCATCCCTGAGTGAGAAGCTAGCTTAGGATGACAAAAGATCCTCCTACCTCTGATACCTCCATCCTCTAATATGATCTTGCTATACTTTATGCATTCAAACCTTTGAAAGCACAAGCATTTAAGTCTCTAAAATCTTCGTCAAGTGTAGCATGAATGGCTTTAGGAACACATACATTTCATGACATAATGAAACTAAAAATTATCATATTTAAAGGTGTTTGTTTTCACTGATAATGTACCTTTTACAATGTCTTCCTTGTTTCTCCAAATTAGCTCCTTACAACTTCAAAAATCCCTTATTTTCCTTATCACCCTAATGCATCCATTTTTAATTTAACTTTCTTTAGACAAAAAAAACAATAAGCTCTAAAACTACAAATGCACAAAACCCCACATAAAAAGCAATGGAATGATTAACCTTATCACCCCTTATAGACTCCAAACCTTGATTGTAAAATCACCAACCATTTTGATGCTTCAATTCTTTCCAACATCTACTAATATCTTCAACTTACTTTTGATACAAGGTTTTAACACCTAAATAAATCCCAACAATAAGATATTAAACAATGTAGATTTATATCCATTGCCTTAATGGGTTGCTTGCTCTATTATGAATTGTATTTGATTTTGTTTCTCAAATCCATATCATGCTTGAGACCTTTTTCCAGTGATATATGCTAAAATATTAAAATGAACCATTGTAAATCAAATTAATTGACTTTACCACTTTTATTGTTTAAAATATTGGATTATTAGTAACTACTGAGCATGCACCTTTTAAAACCTTCAAGCTCACTTCCACATTCTCCACATAGGAAACCTAATTATGTGTATGGTTGTCAAGTCTCTTCGATAAGCATCAAAATGTTTTTAGTGGAAAGGGTTAACATTGATCTAGATGAGACTTACTATTCTTTTGGAACTAGAGCTTATGAGATTGAGTGTGACAATAGATCTAGAGGCTATCAAAAATATTTTACAACATTTTCTACAATAGCGATGGAGAGACTGACAATAGATCACCCTTATTTAATCTTTTATCACCTCATGCTCCTTCAAATAATTGAAATACTTTCTACTCTTCCATTGGAGCACACTAGCAAGGAATCTAAATGAATTCTACAACAATGTCATGTTGAAAGAAAAAGAAATGAGAATTAATGCTTGACTATACCCTAATCTAGGCTTCCATTTCAGTACAATCATAAGAAATGAAGCAGTATTCTCCAAATGTTGGTGCCTTCCACACCCAGCACATTTCACACACACACAATTTCTTCAATTATAGGAACACAAAAATCCTCAATGCTCTGATACCATTGTTGAATTTGGTAGAGCCAAAACTAAAATACATTAGTAAAGATTTACATTGTAAATGCTAACAACAATAAATTGGAATTTCATATGATCTTTCATTTTGTTTTACATTCCATACAATTAGTTTATAAAGACTTATTTTATTGTTTACAAATTGTCTACGGGAATAACTTCCCACCCAACTAACTACCTAATAAATAATTTATTAAGTGTAAACCTTATTTTCTAATAGTAATCACAAGTGTATCAAAAGCCACAAAATAATGTGTTGATTTGGTTGTGAAAGAAGAAAGAGTTGTCTTTGACCATGGCCCATGGCTTCACATGTTTGGTCATGTCAACTCGCTCACTTATCATGAACAAAATTACTTTTTACCATTTCTTTTATAATGGGTCATAACCTAATAAATATTCTTGTGATCCAAGGAGAAGAGTTGCATACTAAACAAGTATGTGGATCTACTTCAACAATGGTTTAGCTAGCATGCAACATTGGAAACATGGGATAGTGGAAAATGTTTTATAATCTTCCTTATAAAGACTAATGTACATAGTCTATTTTTTAGTCCTTGTGTATAAGGCGGGTGACTATTGTTTTCATTTTAATGTTTTTTATTACTCTCACGTTTTCATCTTAACATTTTTGTATTGCTCTCACCTTGAAATTTGTATTGACCAAAAATTTTATGTTGTTTTATAATGTTTGCTAATGTTTCACATTTTCCTGAGTTGGTTTTCTATATTTTATTGGAGTTTTTTGTTTATTAATTTTGAAAATAGGAAAATAAATCTTGTCCAATGTCATTGGACATAAACAATATCAACCATGTATTTCTAATGTTCTAATATATTTTGATAGGTGTGGTAATTAATGAGTTACTTCACAATTCCCTAACAGGGGGTGCCATGAGTCCATGTAATGCCACATGTAACTAATTGATCTAGCAACGATTCCTTTAATCTCTTGTGTACATCATAATGGCTAGGCTATTATGGGAGAGGAGCAACTACAGAGAATGATGGAAAAGGCATCTTCAATGGAAGGAGAAACTTCTATTTTTGATGTCCTTGTTTGTGCTACAAACTTGGATCAATTTTGACTTTTAAAATACATCAATGTGTAAATCAGATTATTTTTACTATTTATGGATGATTGTGCAGGGAAAACATTCAATACATTTAATCATAAATAGTGGAATTAATCATGAGTGTATTAGAAGCCACCAAAGAATATGTTGATTTGGTTTTGAGAGTAGCTCAAGATGCCTTCAACCATGGCCCATGGCCTCACATGTCTAGCCATGTCAACTCTCTCACTTATCATCAGGGAAATTACTTTTTACCATTTGTTTTATAACATGGGTCATAACCCAATAAATATTCTTGTAATCCCAAGAGAAGAGCCACATACTGAAGAAGTATGCAAATCTACTTCAACAACATTTTAGCCAACTTGCAACATTAAAAACATGTGATGGTGGAAAATGTTTAGATTCGGTTCAAGTATGTTATGCCCTTACTTCTATAGTGTATATGGTTATTAATAGTCAACTTGTGGCTATCTTAACTCTTAATTAAGTCATATTATCATTATTATATTGTTATTTAGTTTTTTTAGGTCAGCTTAAGGCTTATATAGGGCAATCTAAGTTGACCTGGGTGATATCCTAGGCATAAATAGGTATATATATAGGAGGTAGTGAGTCTTATTTCATCATCATATTGAGTATTGTGTTCTTATTGAAGACTATTGGAGGTATCCCCCTCCAAGTGGATTAGGAGGTTGCCCCCTCGAAGTGGCATATTATTATCAAGTATTTGTAGCATATTTACTATTATATTCAGATATTGTGCAAGTTGTTTCATTACAAGTAGTATGAAAGCATGATATTGGCACTGTGAAGGCAAAAACAAGGTGAAATTTTTTCTAATTTTAGAGGTCATTTTGGATGGTGCATATCTCTAAGAGTTTGGTGAATTTTTTACTGATTTTTAAAGGGTTTTAAATGAAGACCATATTAAAGAAGCTATAGTCCAGATTTCAAAGAGATTGGAGCAGAATTGAGTGAATTATTATAGAATTAGGGTTTTTTCCCAATTTATTTAGCAGGTGCATATCTCTCAAAACCTACCAAATTTGTAGCTAATTTTTAGTGGTTTTTGGAAGACCTAATAGAGGAGCCTACAGTCCAAAAATTAGAGAAATTGAAGTAGAAATAATCAAGTTATTGCAAAATTAGGGTTTCCAAAAAATTTGCTCTCAAGGCTACAAATCTACTAATTTTTTGGAGTTTTTTCTAGGTAAGTGGTATCTTGGCCCTAGTATCTTACAGTAAAAATTTTAGAAAATTTACATTTCATTTGTGTGATTTATTTCAAAAAAATTGGTTTTGATCATGACGGGGCCTGCAACAAGAGACAAAAAGAATGTTATCACATCGGGGAAATCCCTTAATAAGGATGGGGAAACAATAGAGGATATTAATCCCAACGATGAAATAAGTAAGTTTTGGAAGATGTGTCCTCAATTAAGATGGATATGTGTGGCCTAAGAGGAGATATATAAGACATATGAAGCATGTTAAGCACCTTTATGAATGAACCAAGAAAGGATGTCCCAAACAACCAAGAACCAGAAGAAGGAGAAGGAGAAGGAGGAGGAGGAGGAGGAGGAGGAGGAGGAGGAGGAGGAGGAGAAGAAGAAGAAGAAGAAGAAGAAGAAGAAGAAGAAGAAGATGATGATGATGATGATGATGATGATGATGATGAGACAAAAGAAAAAGAAAAATATGATGAAGAAGAAGTGAAAGAAGAAGAAGAAGTTCCTAATCAAGATATGCAACCAATGCAAGGGTACCATGTACTATTCCTCACCTCTTCCTCTATGGTACATCAAAAGGTTCAAGTAAAGGAAGAACACATTCATCACCATCAAGAGCTAGATGCAAAGGGAAGATACATCTTGGAGTTGAAGTTAATTTTCTAGATACACATGAAGAAGGTAAGGACTTCAATAGTTCCAAATTACCTCATTACAAGGAAATATTTTCTAGTTGAGGTTACGACATGGGATGATGAAGATTATATGAAGAAACTACCACAAGTGATTAGCGTTGCTTGGACAATGCTTTTGTAAAAGTGGGGTGTAACATCCCACCCTGTAACCATGAAGGGTGAGGGCCAAAAGAGGACCAAATTTTTTTTTTTGACATAATTAGATAACATACACATGATATAGCTATCGATTCGATATGTTGACAACATTCATGGCCAAGTATGGCCGAATGTACAACCCAAAGGAGTGGACTAATTCACCCTTTGGTGAAAACATTATTAAAATTACATTCATTTTAAACACCAAATTTAAATATGCCTAATACCCAATTCTAGTTTTAAACACAAAGCCTTAAGGATCATCATAGAACAAGCGGGTTCGATACAAACATTGAAAAACTATAAGCCAAATGTAAAACAACATCCCATTTCTTCTCTCCCCCTTTGACATCAATGGAAAACGGCACATATTTGCATACTTACTACTCCCCCTTTGAGTAGTACCTCCTTAACATCAATCCAGATCACAAGATATGAATGTGAATTCTATGAGACTGATCCACCTTAGTACATCTTAGTTCTAATAAGGAGGGGTAATAACCCCTAACTTCTCTCTAGGATACTCAAAAGTATCCTTAGGAAGAGGCTTAGTGAAGATATCTACAATCTGGTCCTTAGAAGACACAAACTCCAACTTGACTTCATTCTCATTAACTTTCTCTCTCAAGAAATGAAACTTGATAGATATATGCTTTGACTTTGAGTGCAATACCAGATTCTTGGAAATGCTTATAGCACCTAAGTTATCACAAAAAAATGTGAATGGCTCCTCAAACACAATTTTGATGTCCCTTAACATTTGCTTCATCCACAAAACCTGAGTATAAATATTTTTTGCTGCTATATACTCTACCTCTTCAGTAGATAGAGATATTGCCTCTTGTTTTTTTCTTATCCAAGAGACCAATCTTCTCCCCAAGAGGAAAACACCACAACTAGTACTATTTCTATCATCCACATCTCTTGCACAATCAGCATCTGTATATGCATGAAAAGTGAAATCATTGTCCTTTGGATACCATAGTCCATAATCAATTGTTCCTTTGAGATATCTAAAAATTCTTTTGACTGCCACAACATGGGATTCTTTTGGATCACCTTGAAATCTGGTAACAAGTCCAACTGCATTCATGATATCAGGTCAGGTCTAAGTTAGATAGAGCAATCCTCCAATCATTGATCTATACCTTTTCTGATTTGCCTTTGGGGAGTCATCATCTTTGCTGAGCTTGCATCTGATTACTATAGGAGTACATACTGGCTTTGAATCTTCCATTCCAAACTTCTTCAACAATTCTTTTCCATACTTAGACTGAGATGTGAAGATACCTTTATCTGACTGAACAATTTGCAAGCTTAGAAAGAAGTTCATCTCACCAAACATTAACATCTCAAACTCACTTTTCATCTTATTAGCAAATGCTTTGCACATACATTCATTTCCACCAAAAATGATATCATCAACAAAGACCTCAACAATTAGAATGCCCTCATGATTTATATCGAAGTATAAATTACTATCAGTGGTACCTTTGCTAAATCCTATCTTAAACAAATGCTTATCCAATCTAGCATACCAGGCTCTTGGAGCTTGCTTAAGTCCAACAAGGCTTTTCTTAGTCTACAAACCATATCTTCCTGATAAAACAACTGAAATCCTTTTGGTTTCTCAATGTAGACTTCGTCCTCCAGATCCCCATTTAGAAATACTAATTTGATATCCATCTAGTAAACTTTAAAATCTTTGAAAGCAACAAAGGGAAGAAAAATCTGATTGCCTCTATCCTTCCCACTGGAGTAAAAGTTTCTTCAAAATCAATTCCTTCCACTTGAGAATAGCCTTTACATACCAGACTTGCCTTGTTTCTTACAACCTCACCATCTTCATTTAGTTTATTCTGGAAGACCCATTTGGTTCCAATCACATTTTTGTCCTCAGGTCTAGGAAAAAGATCTCGAGTGTGATTCTTTTCAATTTGCATCAATTCTTCTTCCATTGCCCTAGCCTAGTTTTCATCATTGCAAGCTTCACTTACTAATTTAGGTTCAATCTTTGAAATCAAACAAATCTCTTTTTGATCTTTAGCAACTCTTCTCCTAGTTTGAACACCACTATTTTTATCTCCCATGATTTTATCTTTAGGATGATTCATTCTTACATACCTAGGGGTTCTGGGAATTGCTTGAACTTCTATTTCTTGAACTAGTTCCTCATCTTCTGCATAAGTCTCTTGAGTTACTAGAGTTACCAGATCAATCTAGATCTGAGTCTAGCTTTGATCTTGCCTTCCTTGACTTTGACTTTCATCTTGATCATCTGAATCATATCCACAATACTTGGAATAACCTTCTTTGCTTTCATCAACTTTAACCTTAGCACTTTCAACAATCTTTTTCAACCTCTTGTTGAAGCACCGGTAAACCTTACTTTGAGTAGAGTATCCCAAGAATATTCCTTCATCACTTCTTGCATCAAACTTGCCTAAATCCTCATCTTTTTTGATATAGCATTTACTACCAAAAACTTTGAAATATCTTATAGTAGGAGGATGACCAAAGCATAGTTCATAAGGAGTTTTACAAGAATTTCCTTTGATCTATACCTGGTTAAGAGTGTAGATAGCAATACTCACAGCTTCCCTCCAATAAACTTGAGGAACATTTGTCTCCATCATCATGGTCCTGGTAGCTTCTTGAATGCTTTGGTTCTTCCTTTCCACAACTCCATTTTTCTGAGGAGTCCTAGGAGTAAATAATTGTCTTTTTATCCCATGCTTTTCACAAAAAGCATCAAACTCACCAGAAGTGAATTCTCCACCTCTATCAAATCTCAAACATTTCAATTTCCCGCCAATCTCAATTTCAACCATCATCTTGAACACCTTAAACTTATCAATAGCTTCTAATTTTTCTCTTTCTTTTAGGAAGGTTACCCACATCATCTAGGAGTAATCATCAATCAGTAACATGAAATATATGTCTCCTTGCACACTCCTACATCTAGCAGGACCATAGAGGTTAGTACATACTAGTTCCAATCTCCTAATTGAACCTTGTTCCTTACTTTTGAATGAAATTTTTCTCTATTTACCCAATTGACATTCTCTACACATACTATCAGGTTTTACAAGACTTGGAAGATCTCTTACAGTTTGAGCGGAACTTATTTTGACAATGTTATCAAAATTTACATAACACATTCACCTGTGCCATAACCAACTTTGATCTGTTTGAGCAACCAAACAACTTTTACCTGAACTACTTAAGTGAAAAATGTTACCTTTAGTCTAAGTACCAGAAGCAATTTCAGTTTCGGATCTTTCCATGATTCTGCATTTTCCATCCTTGAAATGAAGATCATAACCCTTGTCATCCAATTGTCCAACACTGAGAAGATTATGCATCAGTCCTTCCACATACAGAACATTATTGGTCCTATTCTTACCATCAAAAGAGATGGATCCTTTGCCACGGATTCTACCAGTGGAGTTGTCTCCAAATTTCACAAGTCCTTCATAATTTTCAAAGCTCAAAAAATTACTCTTCTCTCCAGTCATATGATGAGAACATCCACTATCAATCACCCATTCATCCTTTTCAACAACCTGAGAAGCTAATGCAATTTCTACATTTGCATAGCTAGCAGATTTGGTAGACATTGAATCTTCTTCTTTAATTGCAATGAACACCCAATCACCTTCTCCATGATCAGATTCATCATCTATGACTCCTTCTTCTCCAGCTTCTTGGACATAGTAACAATTCATCTGACCCTTGCACCTCTCAGGGTTTGGTTTTGAAAACCTCTCTGGACATCTTGATGCAAAATGACCAATCTTATTACAAGAAAAACATTTGAATGGTAAGTTTTGTTCATACCTACCAGATCCTCTTGGCATCCATTTGGCAATGAGATCTTCAAGATCTGCAGTTTCTAATTCAATATCTTCAAGATCCTTTCTTTTCTTTATAAATCTATTTGATCTTGTAGAAGAGCTTTCACCTGGATCATATCTTTGCTTTCCATACACACTGGCCTTGAATGCAGATTCAGACTTAGGAAGAGAATCTCTAAACTCACTCACTTCAAATGCAAAAAGCTTGCCAACTAACTAATCCCTTGTGACTGTTGTTACTATTCGGCTTTCTTCAATGGCTGCAACCTTGTGTTTGTAAGTTGCAGGTAAGGATCTAAGCACCTTGGCAACAATTTCTAGGTCATCCAATAGTCTACCTGCATTTCTGATATTGGTCACAAGTTCATTTACTTTCTGCATGTAGGAAGTAATGTTTCCATCTTCACTCATTACCAATCTTTCATATTTACCCTTCAAACTTTGTAGCTTGGTACATTTAACATACTTGTCACCTTCATACAGATTTTCTAGTTTACTCCAGATTTCATGAGCGGTTTGTAAATCCAAGACATTTGCCAATTTGGTATCAGATAGGGCACTCAACAATGCTTCTTTGGCTCAAGTGTTTCATTCAGCATCTCTGAGTTCATCTATGTTTGAAGGTCCATTCTTTGGAATCTTATACGCATTCTTGGTAATTGTCTAAAATCCATCACCCATACATTCTAGATGACACTGCATGCGTACCTTCCAGAGGGAGTAATTTGTTCCATCAAATCTCAGGCTTTCTTTCTTGTAGTTTGACATCTTGGATCTCCTCAAGTGATCAGGCTTTTTTTAGAGGAACTTGGCTCTGATACCAATTGTTGGAAATGGTCTAAACAACTGAGAGGGAGGGGGTGAATCAATTTTCCCTAAACTTTAACCTTTTATGAACCTTTTAAATCTTCATTGTAATCATATTAAGGATGAAAACATTTAACCATAAATCAACATATGAGAAAAAACAACATGAACACACAACACCAAAACATTGATGTGGCAAACCTGGTTAAGGGAAAAACCATGGTGGGAGTTAACCCAAAAAAATCTGTACCTTGTTAAAAGCACATGCCTTCAAGCGCACTATGCAGAGCTCACTGCTCAAGAAGAGGCTCACTACCTATAAGAAATTATGATTTATATAGAAATAATGAACTAAGAAAAAACATCTACGTTTATGCCTAAATCAGTCCCTTTGAAGGCTCAAGACTACTACTCTTATCTTTAAATTCTTCTTCACAAATTCTTCACTCTATACTCCCTTCACTCCTCTTCTTCTCTGCTATGCTTTTGATCCCTTCTTCAGATTCAATTCATTGTGTACAAGGATGGTTTTCAACAACTCTTCAACAAGTATTTATATGCTTCATCAATCTTTGAATGATTAACAAGGTCGGCTAAACTTGACGCAAATCATCACACTGTCAGCTAAGACTAGGAAACCTTGAAGAAGAAATCTTTATTCAACAAGCTCAAACTTCAGTGTGGACCTCCAACATAGTAGCCACACAATCCAGAGACCTCTAGAAGCACATTGAAATCAACAATAACATTTATTCTAAACCAAATTACCAGAATGATTTGTATCTTCCTTTGGAATCTTAAGAACACTATCTTCCATGACTGTCAAACTAGAAGGATAGCTTGTGGACCTCCAAACCACAAACCACTAGAGTTGACATGATACACACTGACTTCCCAAGCATGCCCTCAGATCCACAGATTACAATTTTATATTACCAGAGCAATCTGAACCACTTTCCTATCACTATATCTTTCCTAAGTATTGTAGGAACTGGTTCTAGTCAAATGGCCATAACTCCTTCAAATATTCATGTGGACTTCTCAACTACTAAATGGAGCAACCTCTAACAATCTTCTACACAACTATATAGTCTACAAGTATTGATTGTTATTAATTTTCTCAATATCCTCAACAATATGGTCTTCTATACAAATAGCAATAGCAAAAGCTCGTCTACAAGATCAAACAGATTTATGAAGACAAGAAACGATCTTGAAGACATTGAATTAGAAACTATAGATCTTGAAGCTCTCATTGCTAAATGGATGCCAAGAGGATCTGGTAAGTATGAAGGAAAGTTGCCACTCAAATGTTTTGCTTGTAATAAGATTGGTCATTTTGCCTCAAGATGTCTGGAGAGGTTTTCAAAACCAAACCTTGACAAGTACAAGGGTTAAAAAAATTGTTACTATGTCCAAGAAGCTGGAGAAGGAGTCATAGATGATGAATCTAATCATGGAGAAGGCGATTGAGTGTTCATTGATATTAAAGAAGAAGATTCAATGTCTACTAAATCTACTAGCTGTGCAAATGTAGAAAGTGCCTTAGCTTCTCAGGTTATTGAAAGGGATGAATGGGTGATTGATAGTGGATGTTCTCATCATATGACTGGAGACAAGAGTAAGTTTTTGAGCTTTGAAAATTATGAAGGAGGACTTGTGAAATTTGGAGACAACTCAGATGGTAGAATCCATGGCAGAGGATCCATCTCTTTTGACGGTAAAAACATGACCAATAATGTTTTGTATGTGGAAGGACTGAATCATAATCTTCTCAGTGTTGGACAATTGGTTGACAAGTGTTATGATCTTCATTTCAAGGATGAAAAATGTAGAATCTTGGAAAGCTTCAGAACTGAAATTGCATACAGTACTTAGACTAAAGTTAACATCTTTCACATAAGTAGTTCAGGAAAAAGTTGTTTGATTGCTCAAAAAAATCAAAGTTGGTTATGGCATAGGAGAATGTGTCATGTAAATTTTGATAACATTGTCAAAATAAGTTCCACTCAAGCTATAAGAGATCTTCCAAGACTTGTGAAACTTGATAGTATGTGTAGAGAATGTCAATTGGGTAAACAGAGAAAAATTTCATTCAAAAGTAAGGAACAAGGTTCAAGTGGGAGATTGGAACTGGTACATACTAACCTTTGTGGCCTTGCTAGAATTAGGACTGCGCAAGGAGATAGATATTTCATGTTACTGATTGATGATTACTCCTAGATGATGTGGGTAACCTTCCTAAAAGAAAAATTAGAAGCTCTTGATAAGTTTAAGGTGTTCAAGATGATGGTTGAAAATGAGATTGGTGGGAAATTGAAATTTTTGAGATCTAACAGAGGTGGAGAATTCACTTCCAGTGAGTTTGATTCTTTTTGTGAAAAGCGTGGGATAAAAAGACAATTATCTGCTCCTAGGACTCCTCAGCAAAATGGAGTTGTGGAAAGGAAGAACCTGACCATTCAAGAAGCTGTTAGGACCATGATGATGGAAACAAATGTTCCTCAAGTTTATTGGAGGGAAACTATGAGTACTACTATCTACACTCTTAACCGGGTGTAGATGAAAGGAAATTCTTGTAAAACTCTTTATGAACTATGGTTTGGTCATCCTCCTACTGTAAGATATTTTAGAGTTTTTGGTAGTAAATGGTATATCAAAACATATGAGGATTTAGGCAAGTTTGATGCAAGAAGTGATGAAGGAATATTCTTGGGATACTCTACTCAAAGTAAGGCTTATCGGTGCTTCAACAAGAGGTTTAAAAACATTGTTGAAAGTGCTAATGTTAAATTTGATGAAAGAAAATAAGGTTATTCCAAGTATTGTGGATATGATTTAGATGATCAAGATGAAAGTCAAAGTCAAGGAAGGTAAGATCAAATCCAGACTTAGATCCAGATTGATCTGGTAACTTTAGTAACTCAAGAAATTTATGTAGAAGATGAGGAACCAGTTCAAGAAACAAAAGTTCAAGCAATTCCCAAAACCCCCAGTTATGTAAGAATGAATCATCAAGAAGATCAAATCATAGGAGACAAAAATAGAGGTGTTTGAACTAGGAGAAGAGTTGCTGAAGATTAAGAAGAGATTTGTTTGATTTCAAAGATTGAACCTAAATTAGTAAGTGAAGCTTGCAATGATGAAAACTGGGCTAAGGCAATGGAAGAAGAATTGATGCAAATTGAAAAGAATCACACTCAAGATCTTTTTCCTAGACCTGAGGACAAAAATGTGATTGGAACTAAATGGGTCTTCTAGAATAAACTAAATGAAGATGGTGAGGTTGTAAGAAAAAAGGCAAGGCTGGTATGTAATAGCTATGCTCAAGTGGAAGGAATTGATTTTGAAGAAACTTTTCCTCCGGTGGCAAGGATGGATGCAGTCAGATTATTTCTTCCCTTTGTTGCTTTCAAAGATTTTAAAGTTTACCAGATGGATGTCAAATCGTAATTTCTAAATGGAGATCTGGAGGACGAATTATACATTGAGCAACCGGAAGGATTTCATTTGTCTAATCAAGGAGATATGGTTTGTAGACTAACAAAAGCCTTGTATGGACTCAAGCAAGCTCCAAGAGCCTAGTATGCTAGATTCGATAAGCATTTGCTTAAGCTAGGATTTAGCAAAGGCACTCCTGATAGTAATTTATACTTCAAGATAAATAATGAGGGCATTCTAATTGTTGAGGTCTTTGTTGATGATATCCTTTTTGGTGGAAAAGAATGTATGTGCAAAGCATTTGCTGATCAGATGAAAAGTGAGTTTGAGATAAAGTTATCTTCATATCTCAGTCCAAGTATGTGAAATAATTGTTGAAGAAGTTTGGAATGGAAGATTCAAAACTAGTAGGTAATCCTATGATAACCAAATGCAAGCTAAGAAAAGATGATGACTCCCCAAAGGCAAATCAGAAAAGGTATAGATCAATGATTGGAGGATTGCTCTATCTAACTCAGACTAGACCTGATATCATAAATGCAGTTGGACTTCTTGCTAGATTTCTAGTTGATCCAGAAGAATCCCATGTTGTGGCAGTGAAAAGAATTTTCAGCTATCTCAAGGGAACAATTGATTATGGACTGTGCTATCCAAAGGACAATGATTTCACTCTTCATGCATTTATAGATGCTAATTGGCTAGGAGATGTGGATGACAAAAAAAGTACCAGTGGTGGTGCTTTCTTCTTGGGGAAAAGATTGGTCTCTTGGATAAGAAAAAATTAAGAGGCAATATCTCTATCTACTACAAAGGCAAAGTATATAGAAGTAGAAAATAATTATATTCAGGTTTTGTGGATGAAGCAAATGTTGAAGGACATCAGAATTGTGTTTGAGGAGCCAATCACAATTTTCTATGATAACTCAAGTGCTATAAGAATTTCCAAGAATCTGGTATTGCACTCAAAGACAAAGCATATATCTATAAAGTTTCATTTCTTGAGAGAGAAAGTTAATGGGAATGAAGTCAAGTTGGAGTTTGTGTCTTCCAACGATCAGATTGTAGATATCTTCACTAAGCCTCTTCCCAAGGATACTTTTGAGTATCTCAGAGAGAAGTTAGGGGTTATTACCCCTCCTAATCAGAACTAATATGCACTAAGGTGCATTAGTCTGGTGGAATTCACATTCATATCTTGTAATTCAGATTGATGTTAAGGAGGTACTACTCAAAGGGGGAGTAGTTAGTATGCAAATATGTGCCCTTTGGCATTGATGTCAAAGGGGGAGAGAAGACATCCTAGGAGCATTATCCCCAGCCCCTTGGATTTATAGAGCCTCATCAAGATGGTAATATGAAACAAACAAACAATCCAGTGGGATAAAATAATTAGTGACTCTTGTATTCATAGATGGTGAAGTGGAGAAGAATTAAATATAGAGTATTCAAGATGACCTCCTATCTAGTATATGCATGTGCATCCAAAGGCACCTTTGATGGGCTACACACTGTTGGAAAATTGGGTAGGCTACCACATGAGAAGACATCCTAGGAGTATTAACCCTATCCCTGGAGATGTCCTACAATTTCATAGACTCATCTTAAACTAGGGCATCCATGTTAGGGTTAAAATCTTTTAATCCTTGAATTTGAATAAACATGGCATTGAAATATATGCTTTTAATCATGATTTAGCCCTAAATCCATTTAATTTTAAATCTTTAACTATGTAGCTGTCTAGAACATGGAATATCCATATGAAAATAACCAGTTAGGACTTATTATGTACATACCTAGATTATGAAACCTTAATTGAAATGTGCAGGCATGTACCGGAACCGTTTGTATACAAATGATCCTCTGTGCAGTTGAAATCTCATCGTAAGTTTGTTGTAGTAGCTCCTTTAGTTCTTTTTAGCTCTCTATGCAAACTTTTAGCTTTTGAATGTAATTATGCAAATTATGGAAGCAATTTACCCTTTTAAGTTAATAATTTTGTGATCTTAGGGCTTATTAATTACCCTTGGGGAGATTAAATGGGTTCCAACAACATAATTGTGAGAGATTAGGACAAGTGTTCATTGGAATGAGTTTGAATTTAAAAGCCAATGACTTTTAGCTGCATTAAATGTGAAAAAGTACACCAAGATGGAGTGGGTTTTATTTTAGAATGTCCATATGGATATATCCATATGACATCAACATATAGATCAGGTCAACCATCATTGACCAAAGATTCACTATTGGGTCTCAATTTCATTCGAAATAGGTCAGGATGTCTATGTGGACATGTGGAAAAATACTATTGGTTTAGTAGGGGCATGGATATTTGTAAGATTGGGACATTAAGGAATGTGAAATATCCATACGAGAAAATATCCAGGTGACATAAGTAAGATAAATCCCCTTTGTTAAGTTGGGACGAAGTGACATCATGTAGATATGGACATTAGCCATAAGATACGGATCTTAGAAAATTTAATATCCATATGAGTAAACATCCATATGGTGTAAGCAGGCTCAGGAGTCTTTATAAGATCAAGATGACATGATGCCATCAAGATCGAGATATTAAGCCAAGGCATGGATATTTGACCAAGTGAATATCCATATGAACAAATGTCCATATGACATAAGCCATTTGTATATGTATGGGCCGAGTGACATCACCAGGATGTGGATATTAGTGAAAGTATAAGGATATGGATATTAAGTTAAGGTTTTGATATTAAGGTAATATCTAGATGTTAACTAATATCCACGCACGTGATGTTGATCTTGCTTAATGAGTTAAATTTGACGTCTGTGTATTTGCAAGTGTTTGGATATTAACCTTTAGTTAATAATTTCTTGTATCAGGATACTAAAATAATGTCAGGATATTATGACTATGTGGATATCTTGATGACCCATTGACCAAACTTTGACCATGTGTAACTTCTTCATTTTAGGGAATTTCAACATGCTTCAAAAAGAAAACCTGCTTAAAATTTTATTATCTTTCATTTAGAAAGGTTTAGGAGGGGAAATATTGAATTTGAAAATTTGATCTATATTTCAAGATCCTAATATGCCTAGGATAAGATCTTGACATACCTCCACTACTGTTTTACCATACCACCCAAAGCAAAATAAAACAAAACAAACCATGCAAAAACAAGAAAAGTTGGGTCCCTATTTTGCTAAGGCAAAATGGGGCATGTTGTGTGGTGGGGCATGTTGTGTAACCACACAACAACCTGCCACTAGAGAAAACAACTAAAATTCCAACAATTCAAGCAAGCAGGACAAATTGGGACATAAAATTCCAACTCCTCTCATATATAATCATCCTGACCTTTCTAACTGAGAACATATTTATTAACACAATAGTTTGATGAGAAGGAGTCAAGTGTGTGTATGTGGTTTATTTCCTTCATCTTGAAGAAAAGTTGAAAATAACAATAGTTAGTGTTAAGCTACATAGTTGGATTTAACCCTTTAAGCCAACCTTGGATAGAGCCTTGCTAGCAGCGGGCGTCCATAGTCCTGGCAAGGTTATCTTTGTAATTCTCCCAAGTAGAGCCCCACTGCCAGTCAAGCATCCATAACCCTAGCAAATTTACTTGGATGACCTAAGAAATTCTTTCTTTTGATATTTAATAAGTTTCATTTTTGTTTTAAGTATTCATATGATATGATCTTGTAAGATCATTTGCAGGGTATAGGCAATTTCTTATTTAGGCTAGGAATTGCAATGGTAGGGAGGGCAAACCTTTATATTTTTCACTTCACATAGACACTAGTAGTTTCAATAGATCCAAGGCTATTAGGTATATTCATGTGATGATCTCCTTGAACAACAAGAGTTACTATTGATGAATATGACTTCACAGATAGAATCAAAGCACTTAACTGACAAGAATTACAACCTATGTGAGAATTTTTGTTCCTTTCTTGAATTCTAACAATTTCATAGTTTTCTAAAGTGAAAAGGTGTTCCATACTGCGTAACCAAAACATGGACTCAACAACACACAAAACAAAGAAAAGCACACAAAGAAAGCAAACTATACAAACAAGCTATACAAACATTTGCATAATGCACATGGTTTTGACTTTTCCCTATCTAGGCTTGAAAATAGTGTTTGAGGAACTACCCATTAACTGGCAATGGAAAATCCTCACCAGTTAGGGTTTTAAGCCTATAGTTACTATCACCTAATATTTCTAATATCTGAAAGGGACCAATCCATAATTTATTAAACTTTCTATGGTCACCCTTCTTTTCATGGGCTTTATCCTAGGATAAGACAAGGTCTGATATTCTGAAGGTTTTAACTTTGGCACTTCTGTTGAACCATCTTTTGACAATAGCCTAATGTTTTGAGAAATGATCTAAGGCTCTATCTCTTTTTTCTTCTAGCTACATGAGCTATAGCAACCTGACTTCTAGTTTATCATCCAAACCAAGGTATTCTTGTGCAAATTGGAGTGTAGGAATCTTTAGGTTCACTGGTAGGATTGGATCCATTCTGTATACTAGTTGATCGGGAGAATTCCTATAGCTATTTTCACTCTCGTCCTATCTACCCATAGTACATATTTCAGCAGGGTATGCCATTCTCTAAGGTCCTTGTCACTAACTTCTTTATGATGTTTAGTAAATTCTTGTTAGTGGATTCTGTAAATCCATTCCCTTGAGGATAGTAGTTAGAAGAAAACTTTAATGTTATACCATACTCAAATGCCCAATTAGAGAATTTTGAAGAGGCAAATGTCGGACCATTATTACATACCAGGGAGAAAGGAAAGCCAAACCTTATGATGATATTACCTTCTAGGAACTTGATCACATCTTTTGTAGTATAGGTCCTATTGCTGATCACTTTTGTCCATCTAGTACAATAGTCAATCACTATTAGGACATACCTGTGGCTAGCTGAGGATCGTGGGTTGATTGGTCCTATGAAATCCATTCCCCACTATGCAAAGGGACGAACCTCCATCACTAGTTGTAGTGGTTGTGCAATGTATCTCTCCTTATGTGTGGCTATTTGGCATCTATGACAATGCTTACTGTGTTCAGTAGTGTTCTTGAAAATTGTAGGCCAGTAATATCTTGCCCTTAGGATTTTGGGTGTAGTGACCAAGTGGGAGCCATGTGCAGTTTCAAACCTATCATGTAACTCTTGTAACACTTCATCATCTTCTTGTCTATCTAAGAATCTTAGATATATCACCTCATGGTTCCTTCTGAAAATGATTCCTCCTTTCATCATGTAATTCTGGGATTTCGCCCTCAATGCTCTTCTCTATGAGGAATTCATATTACTTGGAATCTTTCTTGAGATATGGATGTGCTTAATGTCTGAATACCAACTATCTGAACTACTAGAATCTAGAGTGTATTGTTGACTGATCAAATCTGGATTAGTTTTTGCTATCATTTGAGTTACATCTTGTCCTCTAAATAGCTTCATGGGTGTGATCTCTATGCCATATTCTTGCAGGATAGTAATCCACTTGGCCTTGTTTTCACCCGGTTCACTCTATATTAGTAACATCTTCACTACTACATCAGGTACTATTACAATTACCTTACTTCTCAATATGTAGGGTCTGAACTTCTTTGTGGCTCTTACCAAGGCGAGAGCTTGTCTTTCCACATCCAGATACCTCAACTCTACATCTCTAAATGGGACACTCATAAAATCTATAGTCTTCTCTTCCTTATTCTAATTTTTTTGGGTTAGCACAACTGTACAAGCATGAATTGAAGCAAAAGAATATATGTAAAATTCCTTCGCATAATTAGGGCTATTGATCACTAGAGCATCAACTATTTCCTTCATAATATCTTCAAAAGAAGCCTTTGCTTTAGGAGTCCATTCTATCTTTGCATCTTTCTTCAACATTATAGTTAGTGGTATAATGATTTCTATAAATCCAATGATAAACTTTCTAACAAAGTTTATCTTTCCAAAGTAGGACTATAATTCCTTCTTACTATTAGGCAACTAGAGATTCAATGGTGATCCCATCTTCTAATACTAGGTGTCCTAGTAATTTACCAGTTGTGACACCAAACACACACTTGTTGGGATTCAAGGATATACCATATTTTTTCACATCTCTAGAGCATTTTCCTTAGATCTGCAACATGATTACCTCTCTATTTGGATAAAACTGTCAAGTCATCCATGTAGATAACTATGCAGTAGCCAACTAAACCTCTGAATGTGATATCCATGGCATGCTAGAATGTTTCTCCAACATTGATTAGACCAAAAGGCATATGCCTATAGGTGAATATCCCCCACTTGGTGGTGGATGCAGTCTTCAGTCTGTCTATTTTATCAACCATGACCTGGTTATAACCACAGAAACCATCTAGAAATTACATCATTTGTGCTCCATTAACCATTTGAAGTACCACATCCAATGAAGGGAGAGGATAATTATCATTTTCTGAGGCCTTGTTCAAATTCCTAAAGTCTACACACAGATGGATATCTACATTCTTTTTTCTCACAGGAACCAAATTGGCAACCCATGTGGAGTGTCTAATTGGGAAAATGATCCTAGCTGCTAAGATCTTCTTAACTTCCTCAAATATGATAGGTTCTAGCAGGGCATTCACTGGCCTCTGCTTATGTCTAAATGGCTTAACATCAGGGTTTAGTGGAATCATATGAGTGATGATGGATGTGTCATATGTCTGCAATTCATCATATGTCTAGGCTCTTACGTGTATATAGTTTTTAGAGCTTGAATTATCTCTTCTCTCTTAGCTAGAGTGCATACTTTTCCTATCAAGACATTTCTGATATATGGACCTTGACTTATGTTGATGGGCTGATACTCACCCCCATCAGTTTTATGTAAATCTTTCTACTGAGTGATCTTATCTAGATTAAACATTCTCTCCATTTCTATCATTCTTTTGAGGATCTTATTATTTGGAAATTCAATGATCTCCTCATCATCCCAAATCTGGTCATCTAGACTCTTCTCATCCACTATTTGAACTTCAAAGATATCCTTGTTTGTAATGAAATCAAGGATGTTTTGATCATCTTCAAAGACTTTAAAATTCAACACATTGTTAGGCCCTAAAGGCACTAATACTAATTTAACTGAGAACCTCTTGAGTCCTGACACTGTTAACAACTCCAATGTGCTAGCATCTATAGCTAGTCCATCTACACAATAATTTTGATTCCATGTGACATGTGTGATGTTGAAGGCATCAAATCCTTTAATTAGGTCTCAGACCATGTGTTTGTAGTTTGACAGCTTTTGGTAATTCCAAGCATATTGCTTCTTAACTTCTTTGATGACCAATTCTGGGTCTCCAAATACATGCAATATCTTGACTTTCTTCTTTAAGGCAAAGAGTAAGCCATGGATCAAGGCTTCATACTCTGCCACATTATTTGTGTAGTGCAATTGGAGTCTATAAGATGCAAGGTATGGCTTACCATGCGGATCTATTAAATCTACTCCTACACCAACACCTTGTTTTGACTTAGACCAATCCAATCTCAATATCCATGGTCTCTATGTAAGAGGATCCTTATTTGGGCCTTCCTTCTTTCTTCTAGCATGTGCAACACTACCTACAAATATCTATTTTATTTTCTATGGTTCATCTTTATCCCATTTAGATGTTTTTGGGGAACTAAAACATCAACGCTTCTCTTTTTTTGATTGTCACTTTCTTGAATGCCTTTTCATTTAAAACACTTGATGTCATCATATCCTTTGTCAATGGATATTACAATTTTCCTTATTGTTTCTACCAGAATATGCCTGGTTCTATGTAATTTGTTATTTGAACACAAATGTTTTTCTTTGCTCACTATGTGCAGACATAGAGAACAAATTATTTCTGAATGGGGAGCTTCATGTAGTCAGCACCATCCCTCAATTATGACTTAATTTGATGGGATTCCTTCAAGAATATGCCCTTGAATTTGCTTGGATAAGAATTATTTATATTTTGTCAAGTGGTTTCCTCTATCTTCATTAGATAACTCATAATTTGACTCAATAAAATAGTCTATCCCTAGGGTGGTTGTGCTTACCTTTTCATTACAATGCATGTTATTACATACCAAGACTTCCTCTATAACAAGCACTAGGACTTGCATCTTACACATTCCCTATTCATATTCTCCTACATCTAGATGAAGTAATAAATGATTATTGTCATCAGCATTAGACATTATACTTACCTCTGGTAATCACTACTTGTCTTTCATGTATGTTCTTTCTGCCTTCTCTATTATATCTAGACACCACCCACATGTGTCTTCTAAGTGTGCATCTTCATGTAGCCTACACCAACCTCCCATGAATACATCTTTGATAGATGTCCCACACAATTGATGTTTATGGATTTCATTGGATAAATACCTTTCAAATTCTAGAAAGCGAACTACCCCATCCTCATCAAATGAACTGTAGCTAGGTTCTATCATCATGCTTGTTCTAGACACAACCTTATCATGCCTAGAATCTTCATGCACATGCATGCATAGAAATACTTCCTCTATTGTGACTATTTGAGGTCTCAATGTATACACTCCTAGCTCTACATCTAGATATAATACCTCATTATTTTGATGGTACTCGGTTATCATGTGTTTCATTCTAGGCTTTGCCTCAATTCTAAGCTGGTCGGGGATGCCTCTCCATGGCAACCACATATGAGAAAAATCAGTATCCATGTAACCATTTAGAGTCTTAGACTAGTCCCTACTCAGGAGCATGCCATATGTATCAGGTATGTCAAAAACTTGTATATCTATATAGTACTGCACCCTTGGGTCAGATGCTAGTTGCATGTGAATATTTGTTAATTATCCCACAACACTGACCTCAGATTTGTCTAATTGAGTGACCTTCTTGAGTGAATTTCTAGGGGAAAGACCTAATGTCTTGCATATGGACAGGGGCATGACATTAGTAGAAGCACCTGAATCTACAAGGCAGTTGTGTAAATTCTTTCCAAAAATCCTAAGTGTGAGTAGAAAAGGAGGTGACTCTAATTTCTCTTTATACAATTTCATTTGTGCAACATCAGTAGTATGGAGTAAAGCCTTTTGTTTTGGTTTAACAACATTATCCCTAGGTACATGATCTCTGATAGGGATATTGCTATGGATATCATTGGGGATATCCTCTTTTACTACAGGTTCATCTAATGACTTTAGGAAAGATTTTTTAATGACAAGAGTCTTTAGTAACTCAGATAAGGATAAACTAATTTTTATCTTCTTCATCTCATCAATAGGGTAAGCAACTAGTTTATCAAATTCGGGTAATTGACTTATACCTTTTGCCACTGTTGCTTGTGAATAAAAATGTTGTTGATTTATCTTTGGAGGTCCAAGATTGTTATTGGCCTTGGATCTAGAGGTGTCTTGAAGTTATTCAAAGGAAGAGAAGTGGTCAGAGGACCAACAGGGCAATTAGTTTTGCTCCTCATATTATAGTTGTGTCCTCTCTAATATTGCTAATATGCATGAACTTCTTTAGTCTCTTACTCAGGCTCATTCCCATTCTTAAAGGGGAAAACATGAGTAGTTTCAAATGTCATGGCTGATTCTTCACATGCCAAGGTATAATTTTCATGCATCACACATGTATGATGATGATGGTCATCTTGAGAAATTTTCAAATCTAAGAGGTACTATCTCATTACCTTTAGGGAATGATACCTCCCCTACATTATTCTACACTTTTGCTTGGAAGATGTTTGCTACAATTTTGAACTATGGACAATCCAACTCAGCATGTGCACTTGTATTATGTATCCTACACCAATTGTTGAGTGCAGATTTTGCCAAATTGACCCTAGTGGTCTATTTAGGTTTGGGAGGACTTGGTTATCTAGAGGTGAGGGTAAGGAAACCATTGTTAGGTCTAGTATTCCAAAGTCTTGGAGGCCTAGGAGAATTGTTATTGTAATTCCTATCATTGTTGTACCCTCTTTCAGGATATCTAGATCTTTCATTGTTATATCCTTTATCTAGATATGTTCTTCTTTGTTGATTCTAGTCACTGCCTTGATAATAAAAGCTCTGATTTCTCATTTGAGTTACCTCAGTGGTCAATCTCTTTAGTTGAGTAGTTATCTCTCTTAAATCTTCCTTTTCTTCCTATGCCTTGGCCACTACGTTGTATGCCCTTGGTTGAAAAAATGAACTACCATTGCCATTATGTCCAGTCTTCTGAGGCACATGCCCTGGATGTGGCACGATCTGACCATTTCCCTGAGGAGGCATGATGCTCAAAGGTGGCACCTACAAAGGATTTTTCATTACAATAGGAGACATCAAAGCTCCATTAACTTATGTTTGATTAGGAAAAGCTAGATATCCTAGGTTAGGTGCAAGAACATGTCCTACAAGTTTCATTTCTAGGTTGACTTTGACTGCCTCAACAAAGGCACCAACAAGGGATGTAATTGCAAGGTGGGTCCTCTTGATGAACATTGATGTTAGAGGATCTAAAGAAGACTAATAAACTAACCTAGCTACCTCATTAGGAAGATTGTAGGGATTTGTCAATTTGGAATACATTTTCTGAAATCTAGCATTAAAATTGGAGTTCAACTCCCCTTCACCTCTCTTAATCGTGGCATCTACAGGTATCTTGAACCTTGTTTTAAAGGCATTTTCCAACATATCCCAAGAATCTATGGATGTCTGAGGAAGGCTCACATACTAGTCATATGCTTCCTCTCCTAAAGAGTAGGGGAAAATCTTGCATACAACATCCTCATGCTGGATCATGGCACTTAAACAAGCCTCTTTAAAGGTCCATATATGATCATCCACATCTTGATATGGATGATATTTAGGACAAATTTTGTCTGGATTCTTAGGAAGAGCATTGTAATTAGCAAAAATAAGAGGTAACTCAACAGCAAAGAATAACATTGTAGGTTATACTGGTGCTACTACAGGAGCTACTAGCAGATTAGGAACAACAGGTCTATGCTTAACTGGTCTAGGTTGAGCTCTTACTAAACGAGGTCTAGGTTGAAAGATAGGCAATTCTTCTAAAGGTCCAGTGGATCTTGACCTTGTGTTTGGTTGAGAAGCAAGTTCTAAGAAACTCAAGATAATACCTGGATATTCAGACATGATTTTTGCAAAGATAAGGATAAATCCACTACAAGAGTGAATATTTATGGTCAAATGTCTCAGATGATGAAATATTTGTTTAGTATTTGTAGAGAACACAAATTTTTAGTTCAAACATAGGAAATCCAAACAAATGTCTATAAATATCAAAGTAAATATCCTCAGGGAAGTGATATTGATTCTAAGATATCAATCAAATCTTTGCACAAACACCAAAGCGTCAAGAGTAAACTTAGAAATTCAAAATAATTCAACACAGGAGCATGGGAAAACACCTCTAGATGAAAAATTGTCTCAAACCTTAAGTAATTGGGCCCTCCTTCTAGCACTAATTTCTATTGATATGATTGTTAGTCATATAACACAAATAAAAGTTTAAACACAACAAACCTTTATCATCTTGTAAGATATGATAAATTCAAGATGAATTTATGATCCCAAGTCTCTGTTAGTCAGTACATGACCTTCTGGCAATCACTCAGTGGTTTGATGTGATGATGTTGTTAATCATTCAAGGGGCCTTATTCATGAATTTGAAGTAATTTGTATATGGATATGAGAATATTTGTTCTATTTCACCTATTTTACATGAATCTCAATGAATTTTGTTAAATCCTACCATCTTTAACCAGGATATGTAGATATTTATGTGAATTTATCCTAAGATTGATCAATTCTTCTAGTCTTTACTCCGATTTAGACTGTTTGTGATGATCTTTGTAACTTTGATGTGTTCTTTTGAATTTACTTAAATTTGAACTAATCTTCACTCAATTCTACTTCTGTACTTTAAAATCTTCTAAATATTGTGCCTATAACCTGATATTTCCATGATCTTTATCATTATTTCCAAGTATTTGCATGATATTTTCAATGTTACATGTAATTTTCTCAAATATGCACAAGATGTTTAGTTATCTATGGATATCTGCATATTTATCCATATTTTTCTTATCATTTATCAATATTTATAGTTATGATGCTGATATTTATGAAATTTAAAAGAAAACAAACTAAAATTGTAAATTCAATGAAACTAAGTGATGTTTGATCACTAATCCACATGCATCTTAGACACTTTCATGAAGGGAGATGAAAACCAAACCATATTTAACCTAGATAGTCCATGACAACATATGACTGATGTGAATCTTCAAAGGTAAAGAATGAAAACAACATGTACTTTGCAGATGCACCTCAATAGAGCTCAACAATACATAGTTACATATCAAGAATCCATTCACAGATTACACAAGATGTACGATAAGTTGTAATCAAAATGTCTCCATCTTCATTCAAGTATGAAAAAGGGTACACATATACAAATAATCTCAAGAAAGAATAATGAGGAAACACAGAGCAACAAAATGTTCACTAAGTGCTCGCTAATCGCCAATTCTATCTCAATTAAGCTTTGAATATTTTACAAAATGGCAATCCATTTCCTTTTATAGACAAAGGATAGGATGTGGTTACACTAGATCCAATGATCGAGATCAAATCATAATGATCTAATGGTCAGGAAGAAAAGTGGCACATGATCACCAATTAGCATTCAATCTGGTGGAATATAGTTAGTAATCTAGAATATTCTTCAAATCATTGACTTGGTTAACATGACCTCTTCACTTTGCATTTCCATCGAATTCTTCATCTATGGATGTCTCATCAGATATCCTACATCCAATGCCTTGGATGAGCTCATATACTCTTAGAATCTTATCTATTTTTGTTTTGTCTCACACCTTGCCCTTCTCAGCTGCATGTTCTTGAGCCTTTAGTTGCTCTTTCAAAGATATCCACCTATTTGTTCAGCTATCTGACTCCTTATTATATACTTTAATTTTAGATTTCATACCTATAGCTCTATCAATAGTATCTTTAGTAAAATGTCAGATATAATCCTCTATTGTCAAACTAAAATTATCTCTAAATGCCTTGATTGCAAAAGCATCATCTTGATTCTCAATTTTCACCTCTACTTCATCTTCAAGAGTTTCCAAAATCTCCTGCTCCTCTATCATGAGCTCATGATCCTTTGCACTGATATCCTTAGCTCTTGCATTGCATCTTTTCAAAATATTAACCCCAAACCTTATGTCTTCGAACCAATTATCTATCTACGGTAGTGTTTGAGGGGTCAAAACTTTCTTGGTCATGAGGGTGTTTACATCTACTTTCCTCATAACATTTAATACAGTTTGATCCTAACCACACTTTATCAGTCTTTGACCAATCTCCTTCTTCAGTTTATCTGCTTTGCCTTTAATGTTGTTAAGCATGTCCTAATTGGACAATGAGGTCTTTACTATTTCTTTTCCTTTGAAAAATGTGGTAAACCACCTATCCATCACATGTGCCTGATACTTTTGCACATCCAATCTTGCTATCTCTTGTTGAGATACTAGTGCTAGTTGTGTAGTAGCTATTATCTAGGCATTGGTTGGTGCTACTGGAACCCTTTTACAAAAGCATGTAATTGAGCAACTTTCTCCTTATACATTTTCTTCTTAGCCTTATCTATCTTTATTCTATCCTCCACTGCATCCGTATGATCTGTCAGTCCCTAGATTTCTTGTTCTTCAGTGGTGTGGCCAAAGTCAACTATTGTTATTTGAAATTCTTCTATCCTTATTTCTCCCTTGGCCTTATCTATTATGGTTACAACTATTTAAGTTGTTCCCTTCTCTGTCACTGGTTCCCTCTTTATTGTTGAAATTGTTCTAACCTTCCTCTTTGACTCAGTTGTATCCAAGGTGAAGAAAGATATGAAATCAAATGGTACTTTCTCCTCTGAGGATGCTCTAGCTCTGTAGACATCTAGGATAACAAAGTAGATCTAGACCCTACCTAGTCATGTTGCTCAATTTGAGTATCATGTACTTCCTTCTCTTTATTCTAATCATCTTGCCTTGCAGGGATCTCTACATTCTCTTGTTGACCACCCACATCTTGATCATTTTGTGGAGGTGGGATGTCTAGATTTTCCTTTTATTGATCTCTGTCTTGATCAGCCCCATTATCCCTATGAATCTTTTCTTGTTCTAGGGATAGTTGATCAACATTTGATGTGTCTATTTTCTCAACTTGGATCATATCATCCTTAGGCATATCTTAGATTTTTTTCTTTTTGTAAAACCACCTCTTTGATGTTTTTTTGTCCCTATGGCTGATTGACTTTCTCATTCTAGGCATCACCCTTTATAGAACCACTATTTACTTTCTCTAGTTATTGACCTTGCAATTGATCATCTAGATAAGGCTCTTGTTCATGTTCACCTTGAATGTCCTCTTCACCCACTCTGGTCTTTGTATCAATACTTTGTTCAGGTTTGCCTACCTGTATATCCTAATCATGCATAGCCATATCCACATGTCTATCCTGATGTGCTTCCTCATCATGAATATTATCATCTTTATTGTTAACAACCATCTGGATGTTCTCTCTTTGTGCTTGGTCATCCTTGAAAACTTCTTCTTTTACCCCACCTTCAATTTGATATGTCAAATCTACTACCTGGGGACTAGTTACTATCTCTATTAGGACATTCAATGCTCCCATTTGTATTTCAACCTCAAGGGACTTTGCCCTGTAAACATTTTTATCCTATCCTTTTGTGACACTACTTCTAGTTGTAGGCTTAGTATGCTAGAGTAGAGTTTCAATAGGATGATTGGTAACATCTCTTACCACATCATCTTTTGTCAGGGCTATGGTTCCACTCAATGGAAAAGACCTAATCACTTCTCTTTCTAATACTTTGCTCATGGCCTACTGAGCTAGTTCAGTTTTTACCTTTATTATGTTTTCTACAGGCACATCATGTTGGAGTTCTTTCACCACATCCAAGGCTGGATCTAGATGTGCCTGTGTGTGTATAGAAGGTGACATAGGTATAGCTCCTCTGATGAGTGGGCCTCGGTATCTTGAGTGTCTAGGGATATTAACTTCATGTAGGACATCTTTTCCCTTCTCTAAGATAGTCCCTATTTGACTTGGATCTTCTTCTTCATCCATAAGCTCTTCTTCTTCTACAGGTACCTCTCTTTCCATCACTGCCACTTTTGGCATAGTGATAGGGATTTCTCTTGCATGTGGCCCTTGACGAGGTGATGGTGGCTTGTACACCAATGAAACACCCTTAGAAGTAGGTTGTTTTGCAGCTCCTGATGAGCTAGGCTGTGCTAATCTAGTCTCTAGTACCTACCTCTTATGTACCAAGAATTCATCAAAGTCTGGCTCTTCTCATTCTTTCATCTTTCTCTTCTTATAATAGGTGATAGAAACCCCTTTTTCTTTCAATTCACTAGTCTTTTTATTCATCCAATTCTTGGTCCTTGGCAGGACTTTGGCGGTAATGACATCAATTGATGTCTCATCCTCTTGGGTCCATTTCAGAGGTGCCAGTGCCTCATTATGTATCTTATTATCTTCATATTCTAGATCCATGATGTCATCATCATATTTCTTTATCTGTGGAGGTACCTCTAGCTGCCCTATAGTTTTCATTTGATTAAGGGTTAGGAAAAGGGAGTTAGTCTTTGATATTCCCTTTTCCTGACTTCATGCTCATCATCACAGTTAACGCAGTAGTCCTCCAGATGCGTGGCATTTGTTGTATTTCTTGTTAAAATATTTCTCTATTCTATGATAGGGATCAAAATCTCTAACTAATGGGAATAGATGTAAGTGTGGGTTCCTCCCTTTTTGCCTTAGCTACTTTTGCATTATCCACTGATCCAATCACAAACCAATTGATGTCTAGAGAAAATTTTATGTATGGCTTTCCATCCTTCTTCTTGGACATCTCTAGGGCATGGATCAGCTGCCTAGCCATCTCCATCAGGACAACCTTATCTTATGGGTACATGGGTAGCATGAAAGGATTTCCATTGAATCCTTCCATCTTGATGTATGAATATGTCCTAGATTGTATGAACTAGGCACCATTTGGATGAATCCTCTCCATTGTTCCTACTAAAAATCTCTTGGCTCTGTCTCCTTCCAAGACTCTAACTATATGCACTATGAAGCAATCATTCACAACCTTATAATGTTACACTGACTGTCTCCTCTCTAGCTTGGGATAATGCTCCCAGGATATCTTCTCATGTGGCAACCTGCCCAGTTTTCCAACTATGTGTAGCCCATCAAAGGTACCTTTGGTTGCACATGCATATACCAGATAGGAGGTCATCTTGAATACTCTATCTTTCATTCTTCTCCACATCACCATATGGGAATACAAGGAGTCACTAATTATTTTAGCCCACTGGATTGTTTGTTTGTTTTCTATTACCATCCTGATGAGGTCGTACACCCAAGATTCAAAATTGCTAGCATTCTCTCTTCCACACATTCTGCTGAGTAGGAAAATCATATATTGAACCTCTAGTCTAAAATCTTACTTATATAAATGTTATGGCATCTTGGCCACTACTTTAGCCTTGTTGGCTAGATCTCTCCATCCCAAGAAAATAACTTTTCTATAATATTTTTAGTTTCCATCATATTCCTTGGCAAGTGCCTCTAGGATTGGCACATACATTCTTCTGGGCATAGACAAATTGAATGCCTCTATTATACCATCTACTAATACGTCTGCATTTACTCACCCTTTGTGTTCTACTCTTCTTGTCACCACATTGTAATTATTAGCACACTCAATCAGGAGCTCTAAAGCTTCTGCAACATATGGAAAACTAGCTACGCAATACATCTTGGTGGTCACAATGTTCTTCTAGATGGGATGATCCTCCCTGCTATGGATTTTGTTCCTGAAAGCATTCAAATATTAGTGTTACTAGAGTGAGTAGATCCTCTGCAAAGGCATGCTTGCTATATGCACGGTGGGCCTTTGGGAACATCCCATGTTTAAACTCTATGTCACGCTTGTCTATGTGGGGCTGCATCTTGTCCCGCAATTTCATAGACTCATCTTAAACAAGGGAATCCATGTTAGTGTTAAAATCCTTTAATCCATGAATTTGAATAAAGAAGGCATTAGAATATATGCATTTAATCATGATTTAACCCTAAATCCATTTGATTTTAACTCTTTAACTTTGCAACTATCTAGAACATGGAATATCCATATGAAAATAACCAGTTAGGGCTTATTACATACATACCTGGATTATGAAACCTTAATTGAAATGTGCAAGCATGTACCTGAATCGTCTGTATGCAAATGATCCTCTATGTATTCAAAAACTTGTCGTAAGTTTGTTGTCGTAGCTCCTTCAGTTCTTTTTAGCTCTCTGTGCAAACTTTTAGCTTTCTGAATCTAATTATGCAAATTATGAAAGCAATTTACCCTTTTAAGTTAAGAATTTCTTGATTATAGGGCTTATTAATTACTCTCAGGGAGATTAAATGGATTCCAACAACGTAATTGTAAGAGATTAGAACAAGTGTTCATTGACACAAGTCTGAATTTAAAAGCCAATGGCTTTTAAATGCATTAAATGTAAAAAAGGCGTGCCGAGGTGGAGCCAGTTTAATTTTAGAATGTCCTTATGGATATATCCATGTGGATATATACATATGATGTCAACATATAGATTGGGTCAACCATCATTGACCAAAGATTCACTATTAGTTCTCAATTTCATTCAAAAGTGGTTGGGATGTCCATGTGGACACATGGCAAAATACTATTGTTTTAGTAGGGGCATGGACATTTATAAGATTGGGACATTAAGGAATGTGAAATATCCATACAAGAAAATATCTAGGTGACGTAAGCAAGATAAATCATCTATGGTAAGTCGGGATGAAGTGATGTCATGCAGATATGGACATTAGGCATAAGATGTGGATCTTAGAAAAGTTAATATCCATAGAAGTAAATATACATATGACGTAAACAGGCTCAAGAGTCTTTATAAGATCGATATGACATGACGTCATCAGGGTCGAGATATTAAGCCAAGGCATGGATATTCAACCAAGTGAATATCCATATGACGTAAGCCATTTGTATATGTATGGGCCAAGTGACGTCACTAGGATGTGGATATTAGCAAAAGTATAAGGATATGGATATTAAGTTAAGGTCTGGTTATTAAGTTACTATCCAGATGTTAACTAATATCCATGCGTGTGACGCTGATCTCGCTTAATGAGTTAAATTTGATGTCTGCATATTTGCAGGTGTCGGGATATTAACCTCTAGTTAACAATTTCTTATATCAGGATACTAAAGTAATGTCTAGATATTATGACTATGCAGATATCCCCATGACCCGTTGACCAAACTTTGACTAGGTGTAAGTTCTTCATTTTAGGGAATTTCAACATGTTTCAAAAAGCAAACCTGCTAAAAATTTTATTCCCTTTCATTTGGCAAATTTTAGGAGGAGAAATTCTGAATTTGAAAATTTGATCTATATTTCAAGATCCTGATAGGCTTAGGATAAAATCTCGGCATACCTCCACTACTGTTTTACCATACCGCCCAAAGCAAAGGGAAACAAAACAAACCAAGCAAAAGCAAGAAAAGTTGGGTCCCTATTTTACTGAGGTAAAATGGGGTGTGTTGTGTAACCACACAACACCTCCATCCTCCGATATGATCTTGGTACACTTTATGCATTAAATGTCACATTAGAACCTCCGAAAGCATAAGAATTTAAGTCTCTGAAATCTTTGTCAAGAGTAGCATGGATGGCTTTAGGAACATAGACATTTCGTGACATAATGAAACTAAAAATTATCATATTTAAAGATGTTTGCTTTCACTGATAATGCACCTTTTATAATTTCCTTCCTTATTTCTCCAAATCAGCTCCTTGCAACTTCAAAAATCCCTTATTTTTCTTATCACTCTAATGCATCCATTTTTAATTTTAATTTTTTTTAGAAAAAAAAAAAAAAAACTCTAAAACCCCAAATGCACAAAACACCACATAAAAACCAATTGAATGATTAACCTTATCACTCCTTATAGACTCCACACCTTGATTGTAAAATCACCAACCATTTTGATGCTTCAATTCTTTCCAACGTCTAGTAATATTTTCAACTTACTTTTCATACAAGGTTTTAACACCTAAATAAATCCCAACAATAAGATATTAAACAATGAAGATTTATATCCAATTCCTTAATGGGTTGCTTGCTCTATTATGAATTGCATTTGATTTCATTTCACAAATCCATATCTTGCTTGAGACCTTTATCCACTGATATATGCTAAAATATTAGAATGAACTATTATAAATCAAATTGATTGACTTTACCGCTTTTATTGTTTAAAATATTGGATTTTTAGTAACTACTGAGCATGCACCTTTTGAAAGCTTCAAACTTGTTTCCTCATTCTCCACATAGGAAACCTAATTCTGTGTATGGTTGTCGGTTCTCTTCGATGAGCAGCAAAAGGTTTTCAGTGGCAAGGGTTAATATTGAGCCGGATGAGAGTTACTATTCTTTTGCAACTAGAGCTTAGAGATTGAGTGCGATAGCAGATCTAGAGGATGTCAAAAACATTCTGCAACATTTTGTGTGGCATTGATGGAGAGACTGACAATAGATCACGCTTATTTAATCTTTTATCACCTCATGCTCTTTCAAATAATTGCAATTCTTTCTACTCTTCCATTGGAGCACACCAGCAAGGAATCTAAAGGAATTCTGCAACAACGTCGCATTGAAAGCAAAACAAATGAGAATTAATGCTTCACCGATGACCATACCCTGATCTAGGCTTCCATTCTCCAGATTTTGGCGCATTCAACACCCAGAACATTTCACACACATAATTTCTTCAATTACAGTTACACAGAAATCCTCACTGATACCATTGTTGAATTTGGTAGAGTGAAAACTGAAATACAATAATAAAGATTTGCATTGTAAATGCTAGTAACAATAAGTTGGAATTTCATATGATCTTTCATTTTGTTTTACATTCCATACTATTAGTTTATAAAGATGTATTTTACCATTTACAAACTTTCTACTGGAATAACTTCCCAATAAATAATCTATTAAGTGTAAACCTTATTTCCTAATAGTAATCACAAGTATATCAGAAGCCACCAAATAATATGTCAATTTGGTTGTGAAAGCTGCAAGAGTTGTCTCCGACAATGGCCCATGGCCTCATATGTCTGGTCATGTCAGCTCGCTCAGTTATCATCAACGAAATTACTTTTTACCATTTCTTTAATAATGGGTCATAACCCAATAAATATTCTTGTGATCCTAGGAGAAGAGACACATACTAAAAGTATGCGGATCTACTTCAACAACATTACAGCCAGATCGCAACATTGGAAACATGGGACATTGGAAAATGTTATATAATCTTCTTTTTAAAGACTTATGTAAATAGTCTATTTTTTAGTCCTTGTCTATAAGGCGGGTGACTATTTGTTTTCATCTTAATGTTTTTTTATGCTCTCACATTTTCATCTTAACATTTTTGTATTACTCTTACCTTGAAATTTGTACTGACCAAAAAATTCATGTTGTTTTGTAATGTTTGCTAGTGTTTCACATTTTCCTGAGTTGGTTTTCTTTTTTTTATTCGCTGTAGTATTTTTTTCTAGGAGTTTTTTTTTATAAAATTTTGATAATAGGAAAAAAGAATCTTGTCCAATGGCATTGGCCATAAACAATATCTAACATGTATTTCTAATGTTCTAATATTTTTTGATAGGTGTGGCATTCAATGAGTTGCTTCACAATTCCCCAATAGGGGGTGCCATGAGTCTATGTAATGCCACATGTAACTAATTGATCTAGCACTGATTCCTTTAACCTCTTTTGTACATTGTCATAGGTAGGCTATTATGGGAGAGGAGCAATTGCAGAGAATGATGGAAAAGGCATCTTCAATGGGTGGAGCAACTTCTATTTTTGATATCCTTGCTTGTGCTACAAACTTGGATCAATTTTGACCTTTAAAATATATATCAATGTGTAAATCAAACTAAATTAACTATTTGTGGATGATTGTGCAGGGAAAGCATTCCATACATTTGATCCACAAATAGAGGAAGTAATCACGAGTGTATTAGAAGCCAGCAAAGAGTATGTTGATTTGGTTTTGAGAGCAACCCAAGCTGCCTTCAACCATGACCCATGGCCTCACATGTCTAGCCATGTCAACTCTCTCACTTATCATCAGGGAAATTACTTTTTACCATTTGTTTTATAATGGGTCATAACCCAATAAATATTCTTGTAATCCCAAGAGAAGAGCCACATAATGAAGAAGTATGCAAATCTACTTCAACAACATTTTAGCCAGCTTGCAACATTAAAAACATGTGATGGTGGAAAATGTTTGGATTTGATTCAAGTAATGGATGTGTAGGTACATATTATAACTATTTAAACATTTCTATGCAAATTAAGAAAAAAAACTTATGGGTTCTATAAGTTGGGATATCCTATATAAGTCATACCAAAATTGTGTACTTATCCTTTAGTAAAGAGATGTGCCCCAGCCTTGAAACTCTCAAACCTCAATGGTTCAAAAATTTAGAGGAGGTTAAAGTGCTACCAATAACACTAGTAAACCTAGACCTATATAGGTGTGATAGATTGAAAAAGATAGCATGGATTTGTAATTTAACAAAGCTTAGACACCTTAATATGTGTGGGTGCTTGGAATTGCAAGAGCTAGAGGACCTCTCAAAATTGACTTCCTTAGAACTCCTTATAGCATATGGGTGTTGTATTCTCATAAAGATGGAAGCAATAGAGCATCTGTCATAGCTAAAGGAAAGCCCACAAACTCAAACTAGACAATGATCAATGATAGAGATGTGAATGGAAGGATATCATCAATTCTTTCAATATCAAATGAGAATTGTTTGTAGGATGACCTTATTTGAGAACTTCACAAAGTTGGTATATATGATTATGCTCAAAGTTTAGGCATTATTAAAAATGGGATCATCAGTGTGCAAAATGGTACGTTTATCTTACTTCTCATATTTATTTGCTAAAAAAATTCTCTATTAGTTAATTTTTAATGTAGAGGCATTAGTTGAAAAAAGCTAGTTCTAATGATAGTGTCTTCTACAAGTCATTTTATTAGATTGTTGGTATATCTATAATACCAGTCTGAGGGTGATATGGCATTGATACCACTTGTTGGAGAGAGAAGAATGAGACAGGACAAACAAAATTAATAGAAGAAATTTTTCATTTATATATTTATATTGAAAAGTTACATTCACAAATTTTTTACAATCAAAACTATAGTTTTGTTGCTCTATATCTCTCTTCTACAATGATTGCACTCCTTTTTGGGAGGTTTTAGAGTTGATTGACATTGTTGTTGATGTCCCTCTTCTTTTCATAGTTTCCATGTGATTTTGTAGTTTTTGTAGCTGCAACTATTCTATAATTTCTATAGCTGTTGCTATTCCCTAATTCGCTATTATGTGATTTCATAGCTTCTACTATGTGATCTTTCTAGATCTATCTGTTAGTGTAAATAGTGGATTTATCCAACTAGTTAGTTTCTAGTCTACATAGTTGGAGTCCTATTCACACATATCTTAAGTTTACTTATCTTTTTAGAAAGTTGTCTCACCTCATGTGGTGAAAACATGCGTCCTCATACATTTGAGACACCTATTGCATGTTTGATTTCCATTTGCATGAGAACTTGTCACTTAGCTCACAAGTTTCCCATCTTTTGGAGTTTAGTTAGTTGTTGAATTTGACCTTCCTTCCTCCTCTCCCTTGCCTATTTAAGGAAGGTTCTTATGTACATTTTATTTAACTTTTGTCAATATCATTTTAGGCTTATTATGTGCAATATTGTTTATGGAAGTATACTTAGTTTTTCTACTTGATCTTGTTGCAAGTATGTGCCTAATCAGTGTTGTCATTAGTGTCAACTACATCCTATTCTATTACTTGTTTAGAAGATTTGTATGTTTAGGATATTGAGAAAATTGGCATCTCCAGAAAAAATAAGTGAGTTACAGTGAAGTGCAGTATAGACAGTAAGTTGTATGCTGAAGAAAAGTCTGGTAAATTGCTCTGCATTTCTTGCTGCTTGAAGATCTTGGTTTGTGGATTGGAAGTTATTTAAAGGGATGTTTGAAGATGCTAAATCCTAAGTTTGAGCCTTCGGTGTGAAGAATTGAGAGAGTTGCGTTCACCAAAGGAAAACCTACTTTTTCTTATTATTCCTTGGTGACATGGAGAAAGTGTTTTGCTCTGCATTCCTCTGCAATAAAGTATTTTTCTCTGTGGTTCTAGAGGGATGTCTGGGATGATGATAAGTGCTTACAGTTGCAATGGTTCATGATTTAGTGGTCCCTAAGCTATCTTTCTTTCATGACAGTTGAGGACAGTGAAGTTCATGTGTTCTAGTATGAAGATTCCTATGGTTAAAGTAGTTAAGGTTTATGTGGTTGCTCTTGATGATTATGACATGCTTTTGGATGCCTCCTAATCATGTTCCTATCTTGACATTCGTCCGTGTTAAGGAATTGAGATTGTGTTTGAAGATTATTCCCAGATAACATAGTGTGTAACCAGTTTTGGCCGACATGATTAATTTCAGTGATTGCAGAGATCTCTTGAAGATTGTTGAAGCATGTTGTAGTGTGGAAGATCATGTTTTAGTCCTAGCTACGGCATGGCATGATCCGCATACACTTTTACTTCATAATGTTGTAAGAGGTCAAGACCTATTTTGTAAATGTTTGTAATACCAACCTTGGAGATTGTTCCAATGGTTGATAATTGAAATGCCGACTTTGATGAGCATTCCAAAGTTGATGAATGATATATATACTTGTACTTGAGTCATGGAAAAGGAGAGATTGGGGGTCAAGATGCAAAGATAAGGAAAAAAGGTGAGTAGATAAGGTAGAGCATGGTAGAGCAGAGCAGAGGAACTACATACTCAAATGCATTTATCTCAGATATGAAGAAGATGATTATTTTCAAAGTGAGCCACCAATAGGGTTTAATAGCCCTTAGGGTTTAACAACCCTTATTGTAATCTTTCTAGGTTTAGGGTTGAGGCAGTGAGCCTACTAGAACTAGTTGTTGTTGATGGTAGTGAGCCATCATGTTCTAGGCCTATGGAGTGACCAAGCCTGAACATCATTATTTCAAGATTCCAATATATATTAAGAGTTAATCCTCTCTATGGTTTTTCCCCACATTGGGGTTTTCCATGTAAAAATCTTGTGTCTCTTTTGTTTATCTTGTAAATGTGTTTGAGCTTCTCATTTATTCTTTCATGATTTAATCATAAGAATAGTTGAAAAAAGGTTGAATGTTTTAAGTGTAGAAATTGTTAAGGTTTTGAGATAATTGATTCAAACCCCCTCTCAGTTGTCCAGAGTATTTCAACGATTGGTATCAAAGCCAAGTCCCTTTAGAAAGAGTCTAACAACTCAAGGGAGATCCTAAATGGAGTCAAAAGGAAAAAAGCTACACACTAATGCACCTGAATGCTTATCAAGAGATAATAAAGGAGGATTGTCCAAGGAAGTGTTTCATGGAGAAAAGAGTGTTAACCATCAAAGATGTTCTTATCCAAAAGTATGTACCAGTAATGAAGCCATGTTTCAAGGTGAGAACTGTTGGGTTATTGATAGTAGTTGTCCAAACCACACGACTAGTGACAAGAGTAATTTTGCAAGTCTGGAAAGATGTGATGGAGGGATAGTTACATTTGGAGATGACTGCACTGCTGAAATATGCGGAATAGGATCAATCAATCTTGGCAATAGACAAATTTCTAAAGATGTTCTTTATGTTTAAAAGCTGAAGCAAAATCTCTTAAGTGTTGGATAGTTATGCAAAAAGGGATTTAGTTTTGTGTTTGAAAATGGCACCTTTGAAATCAAAGAAAAATTTGGAGCTATAATAGCAATTGAAAAAAGGACAGAAGAGAATTTCTATCATCTCATAAAAAGTGACTTTCTTGGGTTTACATCTCAGACCAATGAAATCTAGGTCTAGCATAGAAGACCATGTCATACAAATCTTGATATTTTGATAAAAACAAGCTCAGTTAAAATTGTAAAGGATCTACCATAAATTGATTACTTGAACAACATCATTTGTAGGAAATGTCAAAAAAAGGATTGTCAAGAAAAATATTGTAGGATAAAGAAAGATCTTCCACTGAATGACTAGAATTGATACATACAAGCCTTTGTGGTCCTACAAGAATACTAAGCCTCCATGATGATAGGTACTTTATGTTTTTTATTGATAATTTTTCTTGAATGACTTGGGTTAGATTTTTCAAGGATAAAGAAAAGATTCTAGATGCATTCAAAGATTTTAAAGAAATGATTGAAAATGAGCTAAGCATGAAAATCAAGAGTCTGAGAATTCGCAAAGAAGAAGAGTTCACCTCCAACAATTTCAATATATTATGTGAGACCTATGGGATAGAGAAACAACTCTCTATAAAAAATAAGGTAATGGAAGAAGCAAGTAGGACTCTTCAGAAAACTGCAAAATTAAAGTTGGAAGAACCAAATCTGCCAAATACATTTTGGAAGGAGGCAATTCAAACCACTGTCTATACATTAAACAGAGTTCAGGTAAAAACCAAAGATGAAAAGACTCCCTTTGAATTATGGTATGGAACAATACCCACTGTGAAATACTTCAAAATATTTGGAAGCATATGCCTTATCAAAATGAAAAGGATAATGCTAAGTAGGAGGAGGGTATTTTTCTTGGATATTCATCTTGGACCAAAGCCTACCACTGCTACATCAATAGATTGGGAAGGATTGTTGAAAGTACAAATGTTAAAGTTAATGAGAACATTCAAGAGTACTCAGACCCAACCAATGAGGATCTACAAATTGAAGCACAAGAAGGTTCCCAGACCATATGTGACAAAACAAAATGTGATGTGGAAGATCGCAAAGATGCTATGAATCAAATGAATCTATGCTTGATTTCTAGTATTGACAACAACAATTCCAAAACTGCAGAATAAAACATAGATTTGAAAGAAAATATAACAAAAGCAAATGATTACATCAAAGAGTTGAGAAAGTAAATTAGGCAGCTTCAGGAAAGACTAAAAGAGGACAACGAAGAAAAGACAAAAAATGAAGAATATCTAAAAGACAAAACTAAAGACTGCATGAAACTTGAAGAAGTAGATCTGAAAGCTGATCTGAAACATGTATGGGCTCAAAGAGACCAATTCACTATGAGTGCTGCCAGATATGATAGACTAATGGCAAACCATAAAAAGGATGATGACAAAGAAAGCATGAGACTTGTAAAAGGTAAAGGTTTCAGAGCATGTCAAGAAGAGGACAAAAGTAGATAGAATCAAAGAAACGACCTAGAAGATCATTAGTCAAGCAGCCAAATGCTCAAAAGTACCCATCCTTCAATGGTTATTGTAATTCATGAAACAAGTTTGGTCACAAGGCTACTTCGTGTAGAAATAGGATGAATCAAAATGTTCCATCATTCTCTAGTTAGTGTTTCACATGTAATAAAATTGGTCATAATACTGCCAAATGCAGAAGTAAAGTAAGCCAGAACTCTATTAGATGCTATGTATGCCATAAAATGGGACATAGGGCTAATGAGTGCAGAAGTCAAGGGGAAAAAGATATGGCACAAATAAGATAATGAAATATTTCAATGGATATTGTTATACATGCAATGAATTTGGGCATAAGGCCACCCTATGCAGGTCAAGGATAAATGGAAGGAACAATGATCAGAAATATACTGTATGCTTCAATTGCAACAAGATTGGACATACTGCAAAATACTATAGAAATAAGAACATTACGAAGGATGATCAATCAAAGTCGAGGAGATCAGTGGAAAAAGTTGATCTGGTAGAAGTCAAGGAAGAAATGAACAAGATTTTGGTCAGGATGGGAATAAATGAAGCAAGAGATGAGATTGCTTCAAACTTTGGAGCAACTACTTCCTCTGGGAAGTAAATTGTGGTCTATGGCTCAGGGGGAGCCATATTGAAAATTCTAAATCCCCCAGCTAGATGGTCTGTGCTGAGATTCGGTACAAAAATATGTTATATCCCTTGAAAGGATTCTAGTCTAGAAGCCTAAAATGACCAAGTATGAGCAGTGTGCAAAGAAGTACCATTGTGAATTGTTCAAATCTAGATGGATGAAGTTAAGCCTAGAACAGTGTGCAACACTAGAATACAAGGGTCTGCATTTCTTCACTGTTGCATATTATTTTTGGTGGCAATGAAGGTATGTGCAAGGTTTTTGCTGGAGAAATGTAAATTAAATCTGAAATGTCCATGTTTGGTGAGATGAATTTATTTTTAGGTCTGCAAATCAATCAATCAGATAAATGTATCTTCATTTCTTAGTCTAAGTATGTGAGAGAGTTATTAAAGAAATTTAGGATGGAGGACTCTAAACCAGTATGTACACCCATGATAACTAGTTGTAAGTCGAGTAAAGATGATAACTCAGCTATGGCAGACTAGAAAAGGTATAGATCTATGATTGGAGGATTACTTTATCTAACTCAAACTAGACCTGACTTAATGCATGTAGTTTGTCTTGTAGCAAGATTTCAAACAGAAGCAAAGGAATCATATGTGGTGGCAATCAAGAGAATTTTAAGATATTTGAAAGGCACAATGGATTGTGGATTGTGGTACCCTAAGGACACTGATTTTACCCTTAGTACATACACTGATGTAGATTGGGCCAGAGATGTGGATGATAGAAAAAGTACAAGTGGAGGTGCATTCTTCTTGCGAAAAAGGTTGGTATCTTGGTTGAGAAAGAAACAAGATTCAATATCATTGTCCACTACAGAAGTAGAATACATTGCAACAGCATGTAGTTGCACTCAAGTGTTATGGGTGGAGCAAACTTTGAAGGACATCAGAGTTGTGTATGAAGATCCAATTACAATCTTTTGTGACAATAGAAGTTCCTTAAACATATCAAAGAATCCAATGATGCATTTAAGGACAAAGCATATATCCATTAGGTATCACTTTTTGAGAGAAAAGGTAATAGAAAATGAAGTCATGTTGGAGTATGTTTCTACAAATGATCATATTGCAAACATTTTCACCAAGCCTTTGCCTAAGGATACCTTTGAGTATCTGAGAGAAAAGTTAGGGGTCATCACACCTGCTATTCTAAATTAAGATGCACAATAGTGCATCAATCCAGTAGTGCTCAGATATCCGGATTGATTCTTTTTTAGAGCTACTTCTTAGGGGGAGTAGTCAAGAGGAAAGAGTTCAAGAGAAGGTTTGATTCAAAAGTAGCAGACTACAAGTATGTGCCCTTTACCATTGATGTCAAAGGGGGAGATAATTCATGTGAAAAACTCAGGTAGACAAGGAGTGCATATGTGTAAAGAGAAAGGGGGGGAATTTTGTCTTGATCGTTGTTACAGTTTTTCACATCATATGTTTCCATCAATGACAAAGGGGGAGATTGTTGCAAGTATGTGCCTAATCGATGTTGTCATTGATGTCAACGTATCTTTGTTATTATTAGTGTCAACTATATTCTATTCTATTACTTGTTTAGAAGCTTTGTATGTTGAGGATATTGAGAAAATTGGCCTCTTCGTAAGAAACAAGTGAGTTACAATGAAATGCAGTATAGACAGTGAGTTGTATGTTGAATAACAGTCAGGTAAATTGCTCCGTATTTCTTTCTACTTGAATATCTTGGTCTACATATTGGAAGTTATTTAAAGGGATTTCTGAAGATGCTAAATCCTAAGTTTGAGCCTCTGATGTGAAGAATTGAGAGAGTTGCATTCACCATAGTAAAACTTCCTTTTTTTGATTATTCTGTGGTGATAGCGAGAAAGTGTTTTGCTCTGCATTCCTCCGCAATAAAGTATTTTTCTCTATGGTTCTAGAGGGATGTCTTAGATGATGATAAGTGCCTACAATTACAATGGTTTGTTATTTGGTGGTCTACAAGCTATCTTTCTTTTATGACAGTTGAAGATAGTGAAGTTCATGTGTTCTAGTGTGAAGATTCCTATGGTTAAAGCGGTTAAGGTTTGTACAGTTGCTCCTGATGATTATGATGTGCTTGTGGATGCCTCCTGATCATGTTTCTATATTGACATTGGTCCACATTAAGGAATTGAGATTGTGTTTGAATATTATTCCCAGTGTATAACCAGTTTTGGCTGACCTGATTAATTTCAGTGATTGTGAAGATCTCTTGAAGAGTGTTGAAGTGTGTTGTAGCGTGGAAGATTGTGTTTGAGTGCCAACTAAGTTGTGGCATGATCCGTATACACTTTTACTTCATAATGTTGTAATAGGTGAACACCTATTTTGTAAATGTTTGTAATACCAACCTTGGAGATTGTTCCAATGGTTGATGATTGAAATGCCAACTTTGATGAACATTCCAAGGTCGATGAATGATATATGTACTTGTATTTGAGTCATGGAAAAGGAGAGCTTGGGGGTCAAGATGCAAAGATAAGGAAAAAGGCGAGCAGATAAGGTAGAGCAGAGCAACTATTGTACTCAAATGTATTTATCTCAGATCTGAAGAAGATGATGATTTTGGCAGTGATCCAGGCAATAAGCCACTAGTAGGGTTTAACAACCCTTATTGTAATCTTGCTAGGTTTAGCATTGAGGTAGTGAGCCTGTTAGACCTAGTTGTTCTTCATAGCAGTGAGCCAGTATGTTCTAGGCCTGTGGAGTGACCAAGCCTAAACATCATTATTTCAAGATTGCAATATATATTGAGAGTTAATCCTCTCTGTGGTTTTTCCCCACATTGGGGTTTTCCACATAAAAATTTGGTGTCTCTTGTGTTTATCTTGTAAATGTGTTTGAGCCTCTAATTTATGCTTTCGTGATTTAATCGTAAGAATATTTTGCAAATGGTTGAATGTTTTAAGTGCAAAAAATGTTATGGTTTTGAGACAATTGATTCACACCCCCTCTTAGTTGTCTGGAGTATTTCAATAGATCTTACTTGTCTCCAACATGGTATTAGAGTGATACTAGTAAAACTCTTCTCATTTTTTAGCAATTTCCACACCAATCCATCACAGGAGTTCATGCTATAGCCAAATGGACATTAACGTTGAGTCCAGAAGGCCTAAGATAGCTAAGGTGACCCTTCAAATGGTGTTTTTTGGTAAAGTCAAATTTTTCAAAAAGAAATTACCTTTCTCCTAGGGTTTGTATGACTTGTACGGCCAAATCCGTAATTGTATAGAATTATTATAAAAAAAATTGAAATTTTTTTGCAACGGCACTTAGGGGCTTGCAATTTTTTATTTTGGGTCATTTTCACATGTTTTGTGAGCAAGTTTTTTGCATTTATAGGGGCATTTCAAGCACCTCAGCCCTAGTTTGGTCGATTAAATTTGTTTGCAGTTTATGTTGGCCTATTCGGTCTAATTGTGGGTTATGTACATCTTGTTTTGGGCTCCATTTTCAGATTTATTGACCCAGAACCATTCACATTGGGCTCCAATTCTAGTTTGTGGCCCCATTTCTGATCTAACTTAGCCTCCTTAGCATGAATAGTCAGCCCCATTTGGCTCATCTCGGCCCTTGTTTGGCCTCTGTACCAAATTCGACCCTTCCTCTCTTGCCTGGTTTGCTCACTATTTGCTGTCATCGAAGGTTTTTTTGTTTGTGAGCATTGACAACTATTTTGTTCAATCTATATTTGGTTTTGAACTATGTTAATCATATTTGGAGGAGGCTTTTTGTGCTTTGAACATTTTCTTTGAGATTGGCCCTTCTTTTTAGCAGGCCATGTTACTTCGTAGATCTGAGATCCACCCATTCCCTTTGGCAAACTATGTTTTTTCTTTTTGCAGGTTGAAGCTTTGTTGAAATTCAACACTCTATTTGGTAAAATATTTTTTAAGGCAGATCTCTTTGTGAAGTTGACCTTTGGTCCTCCAGCTGCCAATCTCTACTTCTTTGGTTGTTGTTTGCAGCTTGCTTTCTTCTTGCGAGTAATGACATTCTTCACAGCTTGACCTTCGTGTTCTTGCTTGTGTTTTTTTGGAGATCCTTCAATGGTCTCAACACCCACAACCCATCTCTTCCACATTCCTCACCATTTTGGAGGTTGAAAATCATCCAATTGTTGCTCGCATGGTCTCCACATCTAGTCAATGTTTGCTACATTTCCTCTAGTTGTGTCGTTTAATGCCAACACTTTGTCTAACATCAAACAACATAGGAAACTGTAATAGTTTATGCTAACCATTAGTCGTTAGAAACCAATCAACTTGACATTTTATGCTAGGTTGACCCCCTATTTTTTGCACATTACTTGCAAAAGGGTTTTTTTTTTCCATTTTGTGACAACTTTCGTCCACAGAGGCTGATTTTCACAAACCTATAGTCAACAAAAAGCCCTTTCTATCCACTTCACTATTACAAATTCAAATTAATTTTTTTTTCCTTTTTGTCTAATTTTTTAACCTTTGAGGCTAATTGTAAATCCAATTTTTGACGGGGCATAACTTTTGCCTATGATATTGAAAATTAGCAAAAAATTTTTTGAAAGTGCTTAGAATTTCACAAGGAATTAAAAATTGTAAGTAAATCTAAGATTTGGAATTCACATTTTGTCAAAATCGCCATAAATTATAAATGGTCAATTTGGCATCTAATCTTAATACAAATTATATTTCTTCTTGCATATCATTTTAGGGGACTTCTAAACTAGTCATAGTCATATCAGGCGGTAATCTTGCATTTCTACATTATTTTTTTCTCATAATTAGATCATGTCTAAAAACTACACAATCAAATGTATCTATTGTGGGAGTAATCAGCATGGAGATGAAATGTGTTCTCATTTCTCACATGTTTCCTTTAAACTCTTATGTAAGATTGGAAAACCATTTCTTGATGTTACATTTAGATTGACTTACAATCATTCATTTAATTAGGTTATTATTATTATTGCTCCAAATCCACCACATTAGGATGCATACTTACCCAACGTTTTGTGTCTTTTCATAGAGTCCTTCCTTGCATATTTGGAAGATAATATTGAGGATATTCAGTTCCTCTTTGATGGCAACTTTAGTCGAGTTGCATCACCATATTATTCTACAGAAATTGTTCTTCATACTCTTCTTCAACCACAGTTTGACAATGGATTGGAGATCTTTAAGTAGTTTTTAGGAGATACATTTATGTTTTTAGGTCATGTGTAGAATTGAGAGACATTCATCCTTCTTCCTACATGTTCCTTATAGGAGTGGGAAGATTCTTTGCGGACTTTTGTGGTTCTTTTTCTTCCTTAGTGGAGAAATGTGGTTCAATGTTCGTAGATCATCTTCAGTATCTAATGTTGAGCTTCTACACATAGTAAAATAATTATTTTGAGGGGAGACAACATGGTTAGTCTTCTCATATCAATATTCGGAGGATCCATCTCTTCACATGGAGTTCATTCCTTCACATTTTTGAGGAGGGTCACATAGACCTTCTCATATTTTATAGCTCCTATAGGGGGAACATCTATTGTACTTTAGGGTTAGAATTAGTACTTGGGGGGGGAATGTTGAGTCCTTCTTTTCTTCTTCATCACTTGTACAATTATATTTGCATCATTTCTCTTTTGGAGAGGAGTTTTATTTCCCATTGGTTTTTCTCCTTTTCTCTAGTTTTGAGAAATTATTTGTACATGGGTACCTAACATGGCCTATTAACTGGGACCCATCATATTTGCATTCTCCCTAAGTTACACTTAAGGGGGGTGTTAGCATAGATAGTGGCTTTATGTACAAGAAGTTGGGTCCACTTTTTGGCTAAACAGTGGAAGTGTTTTTGCTAAAAATCAAAGTCTGTCAAAGTTGGAGTCAAAATTTGAAGCACATACACATAGAATCTTAAGAAAATCCAATAATATGAAATTTAGTATTTTGAGTCTAGTTTTCAATTATGTAATTTATTCTAATACCTAGATGATACAAATTATTTTTTAGTAGGCTTATACAAAAACTACTTTTTAAAAGTCACTTTTTTAGGACTATACCATGCACATGTACAACCATCATAATTTGACCTAAATAAAAGTATTTTTCTAAATCCTTTTGGGGAAAAATGTGTATTATAGTGAATTTTGATGAGGATATTTGTTTATAATCTTTTTCTAAATATTTTATTTTACTAATTTTTTATTGGCCCTAATTGTTGTTTTTGAAAATCCCTCGTGTATGACCAACATATTGAGATAAACTAATCCTAAAATAAATTTTTTTTCGTTGTGTAAAAAATGATGTGTATATTGATGACATATAATTTTTTTAGAAAAACTTTAAAAATTTAAAGTTATTAAAAATATTAAAACCTGAGATTTCAAGTTTATGGATCAGTTTGGTCATAAATTAATTAATTAATAAATAGAAAAAAAGTTGAATCTTTAAAAAAAATTACATATTTGAAAACTACACATTATCTATAATGGGTTTTAATTTTGTAAAAAAATCAGAAAAAAAAAGCATCATCAACCATATTGGTAAAGTTAGTCTTTTCTCTTGCTATGAACATGGATTTGTACTTGCAAGTCCAAGGCTAAAGATCATCTTACCATGCCTTTCCCAAGCCTAAAACCAAACAAAAAATGTGGGTTGTGGTTTCAAACTCTTAGGAACATGTACCTATTCTAAAATGGCACCCGTTATCAAAAATATAAAGGGCATTATAAAAAAATAGAATGGGTACCCATTCTAAAAATAGAATGGTTACCTATTTTAAAATGAGTACCCATTCCTAATATGTTTTTAATTTCCCATTTTAAGCAAAATTAAATACTTTTATGAAATGGGTTCCCATTTAGGAATGGGTACCCGTTTAGGTCAAGATCCTGAAGCATAACAGGTACCCATTCTGATTCCAAGCTTGGGTGCCTATTCCTAAATGGGTACCCATTTTAGTAAAAACAAGTACCTGTCCCTATTAGGATGTTTTTCCCAACACTTCCCCTATATGTGGACCAAACTTATTTCTTTTACCCCTAACTAGAGTTAGTTTCTAATCTACATAGTTGAAGTTCTATTCACACATAGCTTAAGTTTACTTAGCTTTTTATAAATTTGTCTCACCTCATGTGGTGAAGACACATGTCCTCATACATTTGAGACACTTATTGCATATTTGATTACCACTTGCATGAGCACTTGTCACTTATCTCACAAGTGTTGCATGTTTTGGAGGTTAGTCAGTGGTTAAGTTTGGCTTTTCCTCCTCCTCTCCCTTGCCTATTTAAGAAAGGATCTTATATACATTTCATTCAACTTTTTTCAATATCATTTTAGACTTATTATGTGCAATATTGTTTATGGAAGTATTCTTAGTTTTGCTAGTTGATCTTGGTTGTCTCCAACACTAATTGCAATATCTCTATAGTTCTTCCCTCTATTCTCCTTTGTTGTTGTTGTTACTACTAATGTTTCCTTTTTACACACACTCCTTTAACTGTTCTATCCCCGACCATCCTTTTGACTTCAAAAACATTACCACTCGTGCCAAAAAAATCAAATAGACATACAAACATTAATAGAAAAATTGACCCACTAACCAGTGCTAAAGAATTTTATTAGGGTGACAGAATAAGTGGATCCCAATAAGATATTTCTGATGGAATGAAGTAAATGTGGTCTAAGTGAAGATTAGATTTCCAACATAGACTTAGTATTAGTATTTTATCAATGATCTCAACCCTTAAAAGACACAAAATACGAAGTGTTTCTTTTCTCCTTGGGATGAGGTGGTTTACTAACTTCTGGCTTGGATTTCAATTTTATGGGATTCATCTCAATCATACACTAAATTGCAACCCAAACTATTGGGTTTGATTTTTTGTAATCAACAAATAGTTGAGAACATACATCCTATAGCGTTTAAAACTTTAAATCAATAAGTCTAATCCCTATCAAGTCATTAAGTGCATTTCCTACATAGCTCCTTGCGGTTTTGGTTTGCTTGTTTTTATTTAGGATTGATAAGGCTTAGGGCTTAAACGTTAACCCTTCTTTTTCAAGACACCAATGTTCAAAGCTCCACTATGGGAAAATTCTCCATAAGTAGGTACCCATCGATCATGAATGATTAGGCAACTTTGGTGATTTTTGAATTGAACTTAATCATAGGTGGAATCGCCCTAGCCAAGAAAATGGTAAAAGTGAAATAGTCTTTGAATACATAGAAATAGAGTTTGGTCTACCCAACTAAGGACTGGCTTGAAATCTACCTACCCTTGGCAATAATATCTGTTACCGTAATCTTCTAGGTTCTCAAGACTTTCTCTCTTTTTTTCCTTTTTCTCTTTACTAAACTCTTTTTCTAATGGTTCATGTTTGTTAATGGCCATTCTAAAACCAAAGAACTTTATTTTCTTACTTTTAAATCTATGTAGGGAAAGATTCTGATGAAAGCTATAATTTGGAGCTATTGCCAAGGATAAAAGAATATTTTTGGGACGTCATTAAGGGAATACCTACTAGACCTTCACAACTAAACATATTTCCTTTAGTCCCATTAGTTTCCATGGATAGTGGCATCACTAGATCTTCATCAAGAGATGGCAATGTGGGGCGTCAAACAATGCTATGGTTAAGTTGAACCATCTAGAAGGCGATGAATTTGAGTCTCCTGATACTCCTATAGTGTGAGTCTCATTTTTCTCTTTTCCTTCTCTCATCGTCTAATTCCAAAGTTTATCATGTCTAAGTATAATTTGATAATTAATGATCATATTAAATGCATATTAATGGATTCAAAGGTTATAATCTTCCTTAATAGTGAAAATATTGGTAAGGAATTAGATGGAAAGGGCTTCGATGTGTCACTCTTTTTGTAGGCTAAATTATAATTGGAATGTCAATAGGATGAGGAAAAGAAGATGGATTCACTTATTGACTATTGTAGGGCAAGGTGGGAAAGGCTTTTGAGATTTTGGCATGAAGGGTGCTTTCTTAAATTAAATTGAGTTCTATGAAATGTAATGCTTTCTAGATCTTATGAAAAAACAATTTCCCAAGTTCTACATATATAATATCTATCTTGTAGGTTTTGTTTATATGAACTATGTAATGTTCTAATATCTAATCTAATTAATGATAAAACTCAATGTTATTGTTAAAGGGAACTAGAAAATTTATGTGGCCTTTTGTATTGTATTTATATGTTATCTTTTGAAAAATACATATACAGAAATACTTATATATGTTACTAATAAGGGCACAATGTGGTGGTCAAGTCACAACATTTTTGTGGCAATCACCAAGGTTCAAACCCTCATTGAGCTGCTAAGTTGAATAGACCTTGTGCCTCCACTAAGATAATGTTCTTGTAGGATGTGTGCCTTCGCTAGGTTATTGTGCTCACAAACTATGTTCATCTTTGCTAGACCTTTGAGCCCATGGGTTTGAACAAAGGTAATAATACCTTAGGGATTTAGACCCCTAGTAGTGGTCTCAAAAATAAATCCAATGGAGAGGAGGTCCCCCAATCATGGCCTCCCTAAGATTAGACTAGGCTTAAAAACTCAAGTTTACCAATCTTATATATATATATATATATATATATATAACCTATAAACAAAGTAGATCTAAAAATACATGTTGTAATTATTGTTTAGATAAGTATAAAAAATGTATATGTAATTTTTTTCTAAGTTTTTATTTAACAAAACAAAGCTAAAGTACAATATTTTTTATTTCTTCCTTCTTTTTCTAGCAATAACAATAATGAATAATGATTTTAAATCAAGCATTTAAAAAAAAAAATGATTCCATTAAATTTTTATTTTTTTCTAGATTCTTATATGGATATTTATTTTCCTTGCAATGAATGCAATTACAACAAATGCACCATTTAAATCTTCACATACAATAAAACTTTTTCTACACAAAAAACAAGAGTGCTAAAGGTACAATTATAGAAACAACTCACATCCTCACAATGAGGATTTTTACAAGAGCCCTCTTTGGCTTCAAAAGAAAATCCCAACACATAGATGACCTCCTTCAACACAAGAAGCCCTTCTCATTAGTCTTTAATGATATACAAATAAAACTTTTACAACCAACCCAATAGAGGTTTGCTCACCTCCCAACCATGAGGCTTGCTTAGAAGACCAACCCCAAGCTAGAAAGTCCTCATAGAAACTAGTTTTAATAACCTAACAAGGGAATACATGCACAAAAGTACAATAACTTCCATAGGCTTAAACATCACATATAAATCTTGACAAGATTCATAGAAATAGGAGGAGAAGAAGGGACCACTCTAAACTTAGAGAATAAGATATCAATACCACAACTCATCCAAGCATCAATATAACATTCTCCACAATAATATTACCATCCTCCTCCCACAACCAACACCATAACAAAATCCTCCCATAATCATTATCATGACAAAACCCTCATTTCATAACCAACATCCTCCACAACATCAACCATTCTCTTCCCATATCCAACACCAAAACACACTTAACACAACACATGCACCATATAACATATGAAATCACATAAGGGAACCAATGCCAAGATTCATTCACAAGGAATGCATAAATTTTCATGTCATGAAAAATACATAAGACAATCAATTGCAAAATCCTTCATAAGGAATGTGAATTTTTTCCAAGGATCCACACCTCACTCAAGCCCACACATGGGTAGCTCTTTACCAAAAAGTGAAATATCCCCATGCATCATAACAATCCATTCCCAATCACAAATACACACACAATAGCCTAGCACTCAACAAAGGAAATCACAACCAATATCAAGTCCATATATAAAAACACACAACAACAACAACAACAACAACAACAACATATATTCGACTTTCACATTTTACAAAGAAAGTTATGACGCCTACCTCTAATGACTTCCAAAAATGGTAGAGCTGCTCCTGGTTGAAGATTCTTCAAAGAGACTCCTCTCAAAGCTTTCTCTTCCAAACTCCAAGCTCTCAAGACACCACACCCTCTCACAATAACATATAGTTATGCTAAAGGTATCACTAGGGAATCACAACAAAGGTTTCTAAAGGACCTCCAAAGTTTTTCCATTGTCCATAAAAATCATCTGCACACAACAAACCAAATATTAATATATCCCACAAAATAATCAAAACAATAATAACAATATCTTTAAAATCTCATATGTTATAGGTAATCCAAAATCTAGATAATTATAACTATTCAAATATAATCATGATTCAGGGAAACAAGTCGGGCAGACCTATGAATGACTTGACTGAGGGGAAACTATCTACACGCTTTCAAAACACAATAGAAAAAAATTTAAGATCGAGGAGAGTGGTGTGCTGTCCTCGAGTCATTTGTTAGCTTTTTACTTCAATTGGTTAGGAGGAGAAATTCCCCTTGATTTTGATGGCTCAGAGATTTTTTGAAATGGAAAAATTCCTGGTTAGAATTTATGGATTTACTTGGAAAAAGGGCAATCTCATCAGTTTTGTTCAGCTTCAGTTTGGTTTTCTTCCCCGTAATGTTGTATTGGGGCAGAAATGACTCTAATATCACTTTCCTTTTCATGAGTTTTTCTTGTCGTGGGGAAAGTGGACATCATGCCCTAGTTGAAATTTTAACCACCCACAATAAAGAGCTTGAATACAATTGAAAAGGAGAATCCATTGTGAGTTTTTAGTTTTTAGTTTTCCGTCGTGGGGAAGGTGGACCAGCATGGATACTGGGTGTTCTGATCTCTGTTTGATTGTACAAATGTACTGGTTGGTGGAAGAATCACCTCGGTGCTCCTTTCATCGGAGCCCCTCCTCGTTGTCTTTGGTTCTGAGGTTATACTGGTGGGAAGTTTGGGCATAGTCTTGCTGTCTAGAAAGACATTTGTTGTTCCATGCATATGGGAAGGTTGTATGAGGGTTTTATTTCCTTATTTTTTGGTTGGTGTTCCTTCTTCTTGCACCTGTTAAAGCACCGTGATGAAGTAGTTTTAAATTTTGGCCCTTATAAGGGTGTCTGGACATGTTTATGGGCATAAATTTGTTTTTGAGGAACACCACTCATGGTCTTACATGTATGGAAGGCGTCTGTGGGATAACTTTCTCTCATTATTCTTGGCCAGCGTTATTAAACATACTTTAATATCTTGTGGATGAAGGTTTCTTTATGTCTACTTCCCCAATGGCGTACAGTGTTCGGTTTATCTGCTAGGCCATATTTTCTTTTACCTCATCTGGTGAGGAGTCCTGATGGGACCAGATAGTTTGTAGGCCAACGGCCCCTGTTGTTGAAGATCTAAGGCCTCTTGATCATCTTCAGGGGTGATCTTAATATCATCCTCAGAAAGTCACCTCTTTTAATGCACAATGGGGGAAGGCTTCTTCCTTTCCTTTTGGGGATCGTCTTCGCCCTGATCAACTCAACAGTCAGGTGTAGTTTTCAAAGAGAGGAAGCTTAGAGGGGAAGAACTTAAACAGCCCGCACGTTGCGCCGACTGTTTTTCCCTAATTTCCGTCGAAATTATGCCAACTAACCAGTTTTAAGTCAAAAATCAGTCAACTGATGCTGTCAAAAACCTGAAGCAATGTCGAATGAAGAGGTAGGCAGGAACTGTCGCCGTTTTCTGCAGGTCGAAAGTTGAAAAAAAACAGTTGGCACAACGTGCGGGCTGTTTACGGTGGGCAGCTTGGAGGCACACTGGTTTCAGGCGAAGTTTTCAATTTATTTCCCTTAGGGATTGCCAGGGCCACTTGCTCACATCAAGAGTCATTGTACCACATTGTAGCGTCGCTGGTAGAGGATAATAGTCTCGTTGTAGGTCAATGGTCTTTTCCGTTGTGACTGTTCAAATTTGTCACTCATTTTATGGGTGATTCATAATCTCATAAAATCTTCCCCTCCCAACAGAACTATCAGTTGTTTTATATGGTCTTCATAACTGCGATGGCATCCACTTCATCTCAATGGCTTTTTCAGTCGGAAGGGCTTAAACAGCCTGTAAATGTACTGGCAGTCGAAATCCTGCAGACAAAGATACAGGCGAAATCCTGTCGACAAAATTGCAGGTCCAAAACATTGCAGGTCATTAATGATTCATGTCAACTGTAGAATAAGTTGACAAAGTTGCAGGTCAAAAATACCGATAAACAGTTGGCACACAATGTGCTGGCTGTTTACAGTTGGCGTTTTCGGTTTTTCGTAGAAGTGTCCATTGCTTCAAATGGTCTTCTTATATCTGTTGGCTCTGGAGGAATGAAAGCATACAACGGTCTTTGAAATTCTCTGTTACTCGCGTGTTTATGTCCTTGTACTCTCTTTTGGGAAGACAACCATCAGCATTCCCCATTGGTCCATATCTTTTTTCGGTCGTCTTATTTATGGAGCTGGCTCAAATTTTTGAGGTTCTCGACATTCTTTTCAGTATCCTCACATCAAATTTGATGGCTCTCCAGAACGTCGTCTACCCTCTTTATGGGTGTGTATCTGCTTTAATAGTTTGATTTTTGCCCGCAGGTTGTCAGCACTGGGCTCTCCGATTAGGATTGTTTTTTAATGATTTTATTCCCTATTTTCCCGGTTTGGGCCCCTCCTTGTACTTTTTGATTTGGTTTCCTAATATATTTAGTATGGGTGCTTTTAAAAAAAACAATAATCATATTATAATTACACAAACACAATTTAACATTTATCACATAATATTATTTCATAATTTTCTTTTTAATTTCCACTATGATCAAACATCTTTATTTAGATTACTGCTACCAAATCATAATCAAATAGTATAATAGAAATGAAATCATGATATTAGAGAGGAAATGAAATACCCTAAGATCATTCACATAAATAATAGAAGCAAAACATAGTCATCATCATCACAATGATCTTATGAAAATTAAACTATTCTAAGCATAGTGTTGATATCCATACAATCCAAGATCATAATAGAAATTTAAACATAAATGTGTAGCTCAAAGAGTACCAATATCAAATCTAAGCCTATTGGGTGTGAATAGAATCACAAGACAACGGTGGGGCTCACACGTAACATATTGGATCTTCTTAAACAATAGAAGGTAACATTATTGATTGACTCAAGGAGTAGTCAAAACTTCATGAACTATATAAGTTGGCAACACAATTGAACTATTTTGTTTACCCAACCCTAGAATTTTATGTAATGACTTAGATGGAGGTACAATTAGTTATTTGAGGAAATGTCATAATTAAGCTCACCATTAACAACTATATGCTTGATTGTCATATGTTTTCTTTTCCCATGGCTAGAGTAGACATTGTAATGGGAGTTTAAAGCCTCAGTACCTTAGGAACAATTAATATGAACTTCAACGAGTTGTTCATGCATTTTCATTCATAGAGTAGGACATTAAAACTAAAAGGGTTGCATGCAAAATATCCATAGATGGTAAGCTCACACTAAATGCCGAAGACACTTCACAAGGGGGTAGATAGTGGTGTCATTCAATTAGTCATTGGAAGTGTAATAGTCAAAGATTCCTACATTACCAAATTTGCAAGCTATTTTAAGGGATAGATCAAAATTATTTCCTCCAAAAGAAATCATGATCATGTCATTCAATCAGTGTTAGGGTACCATCTACCATCTTTCACCTCTTTTTCAAAGGTACACCAAAAGATTAAAGCAGTGGAAGAACACATTCAACACCAACAAGAGGTACTCTTGAGTTAAAAGGTGAACAAGGCAGAGGCATAGTTAATTAGCATTGAGGACAACCCTTCTGTGAAGGAGACATGCTATGATATGTGTACATGACTTATGGCTAGCATAATCCTTAATTAAGTTATATAATCATTTATATAGTCTTATATATAAATGGTTCAGTCAGCCTAGGTGGTCTCCAAGGCATAAGTATGGTATATATAGGAGCTAGTGGTTAGTTTATGATCATCATATTGTAAACTATGCTGTTATGGCTTAAATGGAGGTTCGCCCCTTTGAAATGGATTATTATTCCAAAGTATGTGTAGCATATTTCCTATTATATTGTTCTCATATGCAAGTTATTTCATTACAATTTACATGTAGGAAAATGATTCTTTGAAAGCTCAGTTGAAAATAATTGATGGAATCCTACCTGTTATCTTTGAACAAGTGATCATGAAGTTCCAAGTCTAAGGAGACTACATGCATTCTCTAGTGGCAATAAGAACTCAAGTCATTATTGTGAAGACTCACACATTCTGCAAAGTGAAAAGGTGGTTGAAGACCCTTTTATGTACTTGTGTAGCGAGAATGACGAACCCCAAAGACGTTGCATTGCCACAACATCATCAAAAGACTATAATGCACCTACAAACAAAACTAGGAACTTTTAACTCTAAACACACATGCAAAAAGCTTCAAAACACACAAATAGACTAAAAGAAACTCAATATCATTCTTGTGATGCAAGATTGCTTTATCACTTACAATGCTTCTACATTTACAAAATAATAGTTGTATTTGTACAAAATCTAATATATTGATCTTTCAAAAATTAATTTCAGTAATGATCTATTTAAATATTAATATTATTTTTTAGTAATGAATATAAAATTTTCATAAACCATAAAAATAAAACTCCATTGTTCAAATTATTTTATCATTGTTCAAATTAAACTCTATATTCTATCATCTTAATAAAAATTAATATAAAACCAATAAATTAATAATTTTTCCCCTTCTATTTAGAAATTTAAACGACTATTATACATTACAGTCACACAATAATTGTGCTTATTATGCTTATTAGATTCAAACTCAAAAGCCTTATTGGATCAAAAGTGTGTAAGTCAAAACAAAAATGTAATCCATAATTTTATATTTTTTTTAAAGTGATGAACACTCATACTTGAATTAAAAGAAGAAAGCTTACAAACGTAGTGGGGAGAAGATGGTGCAGGGGCACTAGGAGCTCCATTTTGGCATATTTTTATATTTTTTGGGTTTTTAGGTGGTAATGGGTTTTAATGTCCAATAAGGTCATTCATGACCATTTTCTATTGTATTCAATTCATTTTTGCAGTGGGTTTAGTCGTTGGTGGGAAAAGTTAGAAAATTGCAAAAATTATCAAATTGTCATGCAACCTTTTTTAGAAAGTTATTAAAAATAGGGTTTTCAGTTACATGCAATGGTTTTGAATGTGGGAATCAATGGTAAATGGTTGGAAAAAGCATGAATATTCTGAAAATGGTCGAAGGCAAGCATTATTGTATGGATTTTTCAAACTTGGAGTGAAAAAAACTATCTTTTCTGTGCATTTTCTACTATTGCAGTCATGTTCTTTCCCTTGGTACGGACTGTAGGGACTTCATGACTATCTGAAATCAATTGGATTTTGTTGGCATCTGAATCTACTTTCTTTTGCTTATAGTTGCATCGATTTTCATTAAGATTTGAATTAGTTATTGCCTTTTTACTAAAAACAGGTTAAAACCCTACCTAGGGTAACCGGTGAGTAAAATAATCTAATAAATTGACCTTCTACATCTGGGTAATTTCCAAAATAGGTGGAAAGGTCTGTCATAATGTTATGAATCATATTCTAGACATATAGGGTCTCATGATGAAGCTTGCACATGCCATGGTTCACCAAAAAATCTGATATTTGCATGTATCAGACTGTAGAACAACAAGGACAAGGAAGAACAGTTGAGTATAGAGCCTAATCTTGCTTGTTTGTTTTTGGCAGTGGCAAAGGGATGTGTGGAGAGGTCTTATAGACTTGTACAAAAGGATTTTGGAACATTCTTGAAGGTTTATACAATTCTTTTTATGAATGTCCCAAGAGGACTAATTGTTGATGACTCTCTCAGGTTGTAAACCCATAAGTTGTTGCATTGTTGAGTCATCCTTACAAGTTTTGATGCATGGTTGTTGATGAATGACTTCGAATCATGATGAGATGTCATTTTTAGGTCTATATATGTCAGGGGTACCCTTTGGAAGTGAAAAAAACCATCCTTTGTGTAGATGTTAGTAGTTGCATTGCTGAAATTAGGCCTAAAAGAAAGAGGGACAGTCCATTTTAACCTCATTTTGTACAAAGAAACACCCATTTTTGGATATGTTTAGTAATTGCCAATTGGGTATCCCAAACAGTTTTTACATTTTTAATATCAAGTCTATACGGAAAGTTATGGTCAAAAAGGTCATTTCAAAAGGCTACTAGGATCTAGGGGTGAAATATTAAGAATGAATTAATTTTTATTGCTTGTCCTTAAGTAAGTCCTTCCTTTGCATCAAAAGAGAGCCCCAAATCTGAACTGAGCTACATAACCAAAACACAACCCCAAAAATGACATAAAGTTATAAAACCCACCATATAGGAACAACTTAAAACCAAAAGAAGGACCACCGCAGTCAATTTGTCGTTGGAACATGAAGATGGTCGTTCTTAAATATCATCCACTTCAACAGTCAAAGGTCAATTTTGGCCAATAAAAATAGGACAAATATTTACCACATTTTGTTGTGAATGAGGTGTAAAATTGCTATTGGTTGTTTCGCCATTAAAGTGGATGATATTTAAGTAGAGTGCATCAAGATCAATAGACAAGGCGACAAAAGGGTCATTCGGGTCCTCCGTCAACATAAAGGGAACAACATTATCCAAGAAACCGATGGCCTTAGGAAGGTGCAGAGCCTAGTCGGAGCATACATACGCTGGAAGCGTATAGCTTTAAAGACCTCCAATGTGGTGGACCATGTCTAGAGGAAAATGAAGATGACCTTGTAATGATCTATCTAGCCCACCCAAACAGTCACACCGAAGCCCTTTTTACATTGCATGATAAACACATTCAGCGGCTTGGGAAGTGCGCAGAAGTTGGAAAAATGCCTCCCACCATGGCGTCACCCTTCAATAGGTCGTAGCCATCCAACGCCGAGCTCTATCGATAGAGAGTGAAAATATAGTCGAACACCAGTAAAAATATAGTGAAAATGTAATCTATACTTAAATAAACTTAATATTGCCAATTATTTTTGTTAATTATCTTTGAACGAGAGCTAAGGTTCCTTCCACCAACGCCGCATGCTTCCTTTGAGTGGTTTTAGGTTTCTGGAGAGAGGGGCCCTCCTGCCTTTTCCCCTACGAATAGAAACACAAGGTAAGTTGGAACCGGAACGAATTGGATGACATAGTTACAGTGAAATTATAGTCATGTTTTGAATGTGACTTATCGTGATACTATTTTTCATTCGGACTTTAGCCTTCAAAGTCACAATCTAATAACTAGTTTTGTGTTTTTTAATCCAACTATGATATCCTGTTCGCTACTTGGGATTCTCAGTCTCCCAGAAACTTTGTCCCTCACTCGTCACTACTGAATGCAAAAGCTCTTTTCTCATCCATATCACGATTCCATGGCGAAATTAATTGTTTCTGAATTAATTTGTGTGGCCTGTTTGTTCTATTACGCCAACACGGCTGGTATTACCGGTCTCGAGGGCCAGTCAGAAAGAGGTCTAAGTTTCAATTTCCCTCAATTTAGGGTGCCCCAAACAGATGGAATTGATTTTGTGGGTGACGCTGCCGTCTCCGATAATGCTGTCCATCTTACAAATAGAAGCACGCTGCAATCATTGGGCAGAATTATTTATAATGTGGCGATTCAGCTTTCGTCTATAGCTAATTTCAGCACGCACTTTGTGTTTTCTATGTATTCGGATAAAGAAGATTCTTAGGGGGACGGAATAGCCTTCATTCTCGCAATTCAAGGATTTGCTTACGCTATTCCACAATTCAAAAGCGAAGGATTGTTTGGTCTTGTTGGAGATAGGCTTGATTTGTTACCTGGTTTTGTAAGAACAGTCCCAAGACAATAAAAATAGAACAGCAATAATAAACAAAAAGAAAACAGGACAAAACAGAGTTAGGTAACTCAGAAATATATTTATCTAACTTGCAATACATTACATCCAAATGTTATTTCAAACAACAATCTAGATGCTGGATCTATCAGCTATCCAAATGTTGTATCTAGCAGCAATCAAATGCTGTGTCTAGTAGCTATCCAGATGCTATATCCAACATCTTTCTACAATCACATAAAGATAACTATAGAACCTTTGAAGCTTGGAAGCTTCTAGCTTTCTAGAAAACTCTTAAACTTGGAATGTTCTTTTTATAATAGCTCTTAGAATGTTCTTTTCTAGAACAGCTCCTAGAATGTTCTTTTCTAGAATAGCTCCAGGAATGTTCTATCTTATGGAAGGCTCTACAATCATTCTATTATTTTCTAAACAATCTTAATCCTTAACATCCCCCCTTAAGATTGAATAGAATAATACAGAGAAAATACAAATGAGAGGGAACATTATACTACTACCCCCCTTAATGTTCACCTCTAGCATACCAAGCATTTTTCTAGCATATTCCTCATTCATGGCTTGCTCCCATTCTTTTTTCCCTCTAGCTTGCTGATATGAAATTGTATCATTTATATGTAATACTTTGGCTATAAGAGCACTACTAATAATATTTCTAGCTTGTTTCAACTTGCATTTCCAACAATATAACAGTGATGCAAACAAAAATCACTCTAACAATATACCAGCCCTGCAAACAAATCACTTTAGCAATATATCTGCCCTGCAAACAAATCACTCTAGCAATATATCTCTAGTTGAACCTCTAGCCAAACCTCTTGATAGTCCTCTAACTGAACCTGGAAAACATTCTAGCCAAACTTTTTTTTCCAACAACCCCCCCCCTCAATGTTACCCAAGGGAATACGAACCTATAACTTGGCTCTGATACCATGTAAGAATAGTCCCAAGACAATAAAAATAGAACAACAATAATAAACAAAGACAAAACAAGACAAAACAAAGTTAGATAACTCAGAAATATATTTATCTAGCTTGCAATACATTACATCCAAATGTTATATCTAGCAACAATCTAGATGCTGGATCTATCAGCTATCCAGTTGTTGTATCTAGTAGTAATCAAATGTTGTGTCTAGTAGCTATCCAGATGCTGTATCCAACAGCTCTCTACAGTCACATATATATAACTATAGAAACTTTGAAGCCTGGAAGCTTCTAACTTTCTAGAAAACTCTTAAACCTAGAATGTTCTTTTTACAATAGCTCTTAGAATGTTCTTTTCTAGAATAGATCCAGGAATGTTCTATCTTATGGAAGGCTCTAGAATCATTCTATCATTTTCTAGACAATCTTAATCCTTAACAGTTTCTTTGCTGTAGCATTTGACAGTAAGCGGAAGATTGTGAGAACTATTGCCAGTAATTTTTTCGGTCTTCATTATTTGCAAAATGTTAGTGTTTCTGATCTAAACAATGGGACAATATGGGATGCATGGATTGACTACTACGGCCAAGCACAAATCCTCAAAGTATATCTTGCTAGTGGATCTAATAGTCTGAAGTCCCCCCAAATTTGCATTTTATCACAAAGACTAAATTTGTCTCAATTTTTTAGAGCAAATATTGCGATAGGCTTTTCATATGCAGTTGTAGACTCAAATGAGACCCACAATATCTTTTCATGGAGCTTCAACAGTAGCTTGTATTCGAAAAGCACTTTAGTGGATTTCAACAGCAGTGCAAATGGTTCAGAAATGAGCTCTAAGGAAAAAGGCTAAAAACAAGTAAGCACTCCTACAAAAATATATCTAGGTGTTGGATCTGGTGTTGTGGCTTTTATCAGAGGTGCATTATGGGGCTATTTTTCAGTTCTTAGAAGAAAGAGGGCTGCAACCATCAGAGGACAAAAATTAGTAGACATGGATCTTGACAAGCTTCTACACCACATTCCCTGATGGTTTAAGATGGATGATTTCATAGCTGGAACTAACAATTTCAGAGAAGCTCAAAACCTTGGGCAAGGAGGATTCGAAGGAGTATACAAATGCATTCTTGCTCAAACAAATGAGATTGTGGCTGTAAAATGCATCTCAGAAGGTTCAAGTCAAGGGATTAAAGAATTCATTTTAGAAGTGAGTATAGTTAGTCGTTTGAGACATTAGAATCTTGTTGAACTCTTGGGATGGTGCCATGAGTGAGACCAGTTGCTTTTGGTCTAGGAATATAAGTCTAATGGAAGCCTAGACAGACATATTTTCACCAGAGGAGGAGGAGAAGAAGAAGAAAAGCATCAAGTACTGCAGTGGAGTTTCATGTATAAAATAGCTACTGAAATAGCGAGCGTATTGATGTATCTTCATGAAGAATGGGACGAATGTGTTGTGCACAGAGATGTCAAATCCAACAATGTTTTGCTAGATAAGAATTTCAATGTAAAGCTTGGGGATTTTGGCTTAGCGTGCATGGTAGGGCATGGGCGTCTAGCTCATACTACCCATGCTATGGGGACATTGGGATACCTGGCCCCTGAATGTGTGGTATCAGGAAAAACTAGTCCTAAATTTGATGTTTATAGCTTTGGGGCCATGGCTCTAGAGATAGCCTTTGGCAAGAAAGCGATAGATGCAAGCTTGCTTTAGTTCAGCATGCGGCTTGTAGCATGGGCATGGGATCTGTATGGTTGGGGTAGACTATTGTGTTAAGGATTAAGATTGTCTAGAAAATGATATAATGTTTCTGGAGTCTTCTATAAGCTAGAACATTCCTGGAGCTATTCTAGAAAAGAACATTCTAAGATTGGTTCTAAAAAAACAAAATTCCAGGATTAAGAGTTTTCTAGAAAGTTAGAAGCTTCCAAGCTTCAAGGATTTTGTAGCTATATATATGTGATTGGAGAGAGCTGTTGGGTAGAGCCTTTGGATGGCTGCTAGACACAGCCTTTGGATGGTTGTTGGATACAACATCGAGATAGCTGCTAGACATAGCATCTAGATAGTTTTTAGACATTGCATTTGGATGTAATGTATTGAAAGCTAGATAAATATATTTCTGAGTTATTCAACTTTATTTTGCCCTATTTTCTCTCAATCTATTATTGTTGTTCTATTTTTTATTGTCTTGGGGTTATTTTTACATGGTATTAGAGCGAGGTCATAGATTTGAATCCCCTTGGGTAACATTGAGGGGGCATTGTTGGAAAAAAATTTTAGCTAGAATGTTTTATTGGTTCAGCTAGAGTTTCAGCCAAGTTCAACTAGAATGTTTTCTTGGTTCAGTTAGAGGTTTAGTTAGAATGTTTTCTAGGTTCAACTAGAGGACCATTAAGAGGTTTAGCTAGAATGTTTTCTAGGTTTAGCTAGAGTACCATCAAGAGGTTTAGCTAGAAGTTCAGCTAGAAATATATTGCTGGAGTGATTTGTTTGCAGGGTAGATATATTGCTAGAGTGGTTTGTTTGGAGGGCTGGTATATTGCTAAAGCAAATTTTGTTTGCAGGGCTGTTATATTGTTGGAAATACAAGTTGGAACAAGCTAGAGCTATTATTGGTAGTGCTCTCATGACCAAAGTATTGCATATAAACGATCCAATCATATGAGCAAGCTAGAGGGAAGAAAGAATGGGAGCAAGCCAGGAGGAATATGCTAGAAGAATGCTTGGTATACTAGCGCTAAATATTAAGAGGGGTTTAGTAGTATAATGTTCCCCTCTCATTGTATTTTCTTTATATTATTATAGCCAATCTTATGGGGGGATGTTAAGGATTAAGATTGTCTAGAAGATGATATAATGTTTATGGAGTCTTCTATAAGCTAGAACATTCTTCGAGCTATTCTAGAAAAGAACATTCTAAGATTTGTTCTAGAAAAAGAACATTCTAATATTAAGAGTTTTCTAGAAAGATAGAAGGTTCCAAGGTTCAAGGATTTTGTAGCTATATATATGTGATTTGAGAGAGCTGTTGGGTAGAGCCTTTGGATGGTTGTTAGACACAGCCTTTGGATGGTTGCTGGATACAACATCTAGATAGTTGCTAGACACAGCATTTGGATAGCTGTTAGACATAGCATTTGGATGTAATGTATTGAAAGCTAGATAAATATATTTTTGAGTTATCTAACTCCGCTTTGCCCATGTTTTCTCTGTTCATTTGTGTTATGTTTTACCCTATCTTTTTAGTGTTTTTTGGGCCCATTCTTACATATTGGAGGCTGCAGATGTGAGATTAAATGGAGTGTTCGAAAAGGAAGAAATAGAATGATTGATGGTGGTGGGATTGTGGTGTTCTCATCCTGATGCTTCTAGTCAGCCCAAAATGAGGCAAGTGTTGATGTTGCTGAGTTTCAAAGTTGTAGCACCTATTCTTCCCCCTGCAATGCCTCTACCATCATATGCTCACATTTCGTTTACCACCGAGCCCTCCCTTTTAGTAGTATCACAGAGTCTTCCAACTACTTTGATTCCAAGGTAGATCTATCACTAGTTTGCTTAATCTGTTGTAATTCTCTTGGTTATAGGCTACTTGCAAGGTGTTGATAATTGGCGCTTTGCAAGGAGGAATTTGGAGCTCTATATTTTGGAGTTTGTATTTATAATTGCTGTTGTTTTTATTATAGATTTACAGTATATTGCTATGCTCTATATTTACGAGTTTTTATTTATAGTTCCTGCTATTTATATTACAGTATATAAACATGCATGATGCATTGTAAAAAACATAAAAAATAGATATCACTTTCATTTTTTTAGTACCAAACTGTCATTATGTATCGCTTAATTTAAGCGTTGCATGACTGGTAATATTTTTAGATGCTATTTTCTGTTATATTCAGAACCTTTGTAACAGGGTATGGATTTGATGGTTGTATGGTTGTATGGTTGTATTTAGTCATTTTAGTCATAAAATACAATTAAAATTTTAGAAGACTGTATTATTTGAAAGGTCAGATTTCAGGTAAACTGTCAAAATTTCTATGTAATTACTCTTTTATATATATATTTTTAAACAATTTATATTTTTCTTAAAATAGGTAGACTTTAACATTTGAAAGGCAACTTCAAATAGATGGCTATCATAGAAAAATTGTTTGAAAGGCAGGGTCAACCGTTAAATTTAAGCAAGAGATATCTTGAAACTATTTGTATAATCAGTCAATTCAGAAGTAATACACAGATTCTGTTAAAAAAACAAGGATAATTTAGTATTATACTTTGTATTGTGTAATTTTTGTGTATAGCATTGTTGTATGAAGATCTTTTGTGCTCTTTGCATCAATATGTTTAATTATATGTTTAATTGACTGAAGATTGTATGATGAAAATGGTAGTTTCTTTTCTTTTCCTACTGCTATTATTTTATTTGAAAGAACAGTGAATTAGTTTCATAATCTTCATTTAAGAGTAGTGAATTCATTTTAGAATCTTCACAAGATACTTCCATATAGGGATAAGTTGTCATAGTTTACATAACTAAGGTGTTGTTTTAAAATCTTTTAAGAATAATTTTGATCAATAAAAGCAATTATTTATAAATATTGGAGAGTTTCCTTTATCAATAAAGAAAGTTATTCAGTACAACTTTAAGAATTTTCACGACACAGGTAGAGATGTTTAAGTGTATAAATTCTTAAGGGACACGCCATAAGAACCAACTGTTCGTTATTTCTCTTTAGATTTTATTGAAATATGGTATAATATATACATGGAGTATCCGTAGTCATTGAATCTAGGTATGTGAAGTGTAATATAGGCGCCTTGATTAGGATATCTCTTGCATACTTTAGATATATATTTTAAATATAGATATATTAATATTATTTTATTATATTGATATTTAAGATAAGAATTTTGTAATCAAATGAATAAAAAATAAGTATTAATATAAATATTACTGAATATAATATATTAACATTTAGATCAGTGTTATATATATATATATATATATTTCATTTTACTATAATAGAACATAAATACAAATACATTATAATGATAATTCTACTAATTTGTATAATCAATAATTTAATTTACATTCTATTATTAATATATAATTAATTATACTATTTCATTAATATTTAAAATATCAAATTTATAAATTATATATATATTGAATCAAAATTAAATAATCACATTAATTTGAATATTATATTAATATAAATATTACAATTATAATATTTACATAGATTTTTTTAAAAATTATTTGTTTAACATTAAAAAATATCATTTGTTTCACTTAAAATAGTATTTGGGTAAAATCTGTCCTTAAAAGGTCAAATTTTGAACCAATGACAACAGAGATAAATCATTTTTCCAATAATTTTTGTTAAAAAATTAAAATTTGTCCAACATTAAAAATAATACTTTGTTTTGATTAGTTTACTATAAATAGAGTAATCACTAGATAAAATAAATTTATTGTAGTAATACTAATAAAATAAATCAACAATTATTATTGTGACATTAACTCAATAATAGTCATCACAAAAAATCCTATCTTCTACAATCACACCAAACACATTGATCATATATTATATTATTAGAAATCTTGTGACTGAAGGAAGGTTGAATTGAGGTTTTACAAAATCGGTGATCAGCTTGCTGATATTTTTACCAAAATAATGTCGAAAGAAAAATTTGAGGGATTAAGCCAAATGATAGACATTTCCACCTTAATGGAGATTGAAAGTGTTATGCCTTAAAAAGGCACCGCATACATTTTTATTGGAACATATTTCCCACCAGCTCACTTCACCTCCTATTTTTGGTCTCCAGCTTTTTTTTTTTTTTTTTTCGTCTCTTGTAAATACGTTGTTGTTTCCTTGTTTTGCCGGCTATTTTCAATCTTTCACAGTTGTTTTAACATTATTATCGGGGCTTCCACCACAACATGTTTCTTCTTCAACCAGTGTAGAAGACCACATAATTTTCATTTTATATTTTGGAGCTCTTTTTCATCAGTTTTTTTTTTTTGGCTTCCTCTAATTTTGGTGGTCTGGTTGGATTGCATTATTCTCTGCAGGTTTCTTTCCTTTCTGCAAGATCTGTTTGTTCTGTCCAAACTATATGAGATCTGTTTGTTCTGTCCAGACTATATTAAACAATAATTTCTTAAGGGATATCTCATAATGATTATTTTTAAACATTCTATTTACTAGCAATCGCACAAAATGTGCAATGGGCACGCCGATAGACATTGACAAGGAGACCTGGTTTCTTAGAAGGAGAAGAGCAATACAAAAAGGCGATTTCCCATGAACAATTGCCCCCCTTTATGAAGATGCAATGTGTAATCCAATTTCAGAGTGTCTTGTATTTGTTAATTTAGTTGGAAAATGGATGGGCACATATATAAACCTTAAATAATTTGTAACAAAGAACCAAATTAAAAGTATAGAACAGAAGACACAAATTTGAAAACAATAGGTTAATAGCAAAGTAGGCACATGAAATTTTAAATGAGTGTGCATGTTTTAGGTTGATGAGATAGCCTCCCATCTACTATTGGCAAGCTGTGTCAATGTTTATGTGACTTGTCTAATGACAAGCTTGTAGAATACTTGATGTGGTTTAACTCATCCTTGCGTGGCACTTGACCATTGCTTTTGGAGATGTGTGCTTGAGAAAGGTCACGATGATGACCACTCTTGCATGAGTAGTCACTCATGTATTGAACCCTGTAGTTATTGTGTCAGGGAACAGAAAGAGCAAGAAGAAGTGGAGACCTTAAGCTTGTGTAGGGATCTGGCTGGGCCTGAAGGTGGTCACAATTGCAAAGAGAGAAATCATACATGTGGACAGACCTGACTTGTTTGAAAGGTCATCAAATTGTAACAAGTTATTTCTCTTGAGCCTAAAAACCTTAGCGACCAGTACAAATGCAACTCTCTGCAACATAAATGCAATATGCCATGCTCTCTTCAAAGTTGCAACAATCCATGTGCTATGGCAGTTGAGCTTGATCGTGAGCAACATCAGTGCCATGAAACATATTGCCCCAACCCATGTGTTATAAATGGATGTAGCAGGACATGTGGAGTGAAGGACCATTTCCATGGTATGAATGATCCAAATGTAGAGCATTAATGTGGGAGTGAACATTCCTATGCAGAGAAGTGTCAAGAGCCTAGAATCTGTGAAATCCTTACAGAGCTCATAAGACAACCCAAGTTTTTGAGGGACAAAAGGGATGCTTTCAGTATGAACATGCCTCAGAACAAAATGGCTTATGCAAAGGTTGTTGCATTCCCATACCTCCTTTTGAGAAGAAGCATTGAGGGCCGCATGTTCACACCAAAAATGAAAACTCTATGCACTACTGTGATACTAGATGCCAAGCTTGTGGTTACTTTTGTCGGTGTCCAATGGGTCACCTTGGCTTGCATGAAACAACTCATGGGAATATGAAGAATGTAAGATTCATTTCAGAGGAGGAAGACATTGACATTAAGGATCAGAAGTATAAATGGGGAGAGAAAGGAGAACAATACTTATTCTAGAAAAAATTCAACTTGATTTTCTTCTTGTTCAAAACATTTTACATCATGTTTCATTTCCAACCGAATCATTTGGAGCTAAGGACAAGTGAAACTTACAAGGTTACAAATATCAGATTTAGCTATAGTAGTTAATATTAATATCATCTATAGCTTTAATATGAATATCCACATTAAAAAGATGGTTTTCCAAAGTTATTAATGCTAGATTTGTCCCTAAGATTTTGTATAGCATTTTGGTGGATGGCTTCATTATAACATATTAGTCATGGCAAGAGGTTGAGAGGAGAGCGCCAGTTATTTCCATTTAATTTAATTTATTTTTGTAATAAATACCTCAAACAATATTTTGGTTTAGGCTTTCAGCTACTAGAAGGGTTTACAACAATAATTGAAAGAGAAAAAATATGTCAGATGGACGTGTAATTACTAATATTCAAATGATCTAGAAAATAGCATGGTCTTTCTTTAGAGCCATGTTAAGGTGATCGGAAACTCTATATCACCTTTTCTTGGTTCAGATAATACGGAAGCAATAATTATTAAGTTGTTCAATAGCTAGGCCCTCCAATTTGCAAGATTGTTGGCATTTGAAAATATAGTTCAAGCTTTTATCCCTTCTGTACATTTTAATTTTCACTACTGGCTAAAACATGTACTCTGTAAATAGGCTATACCATGATTGAAATTAGTCTGAAATATTTTCATGCAATAGAAATTTATATGGACCAACATACCTTGGGGACGCATCCCCAAGATTTTTGGGTTGTCCTACACATCCAGAGGTGCTTGAGGATGGGGAGGAAATGCCCTTTCACTATCCCCAACAAATGTGTGAAAAGGGAGACATCCCCTTAAGGCTAAAACAAGAAACTTAGAGGGGATACCCTGGCATCCTCAATGTCTCATGGAAGTCCCTAGGAAGCCAGGCCGCCCCTGAAAATCCTTTGGATATTAGGATGTTGTTGCCCTTCCTTCCCTCCCTGGCACCCAAAAAAACATAATTAAAAAAACCCAAGGCTTAAATGGGGGCACCACAATGTTATCCACCCAAAGTGAACCCCTCAAGTTGTCTATAACTCCTTGTCTTTTAAGAGTATATATATATATATATATATATATATATATATATATATATATATATATATATATATATATATATATATATATATATATATATATATATATATAATTGCATAGTAGAACCATTATGTTTGATGTTGGGGCAAAAAAGAGAATCATCTATTATTGAACGGGATGAACAAAGTCACATTATGATGCACCCATGGTGTTTTTTTATCTCTAAAAAATAGAGAGAAGCCATCTATATATATTTTGTAACAAATAAATTATGAAAATCTTAGTGCACGACAACACAAATATTGTCCATTGCAAATAGCCCTACGTGTGTAAGCATCTTAATTACTACACAAAAAAAAAAAATACTTATATCAATACCAAATTTCTCAAATGACTGGGTCAGGAATCCCAGATGTAATACTCCCATGTAAAGAACCATGTAAACATGAATGCACTACCATGCTCAAAAACACGAAAATATCTAGGTGATGGTCTATGAAAGATGAATAGTTGTTCCATCTTGTTTCTTCATGTTGTTTGCATTGTATCTCTTTCATGCTTTGTATATACGCCAATAAGAATGAAAATTCCAAGAAATTTGCATTCACTTGGTTGAATGAAATATAAGAGTCAATAGGAAATTCAATACTTTGTATTGACTTTTTTTTTTGAAAATTTAGCATTTTTTAAGTTTGTTTAAGTTATGTTTTAAAATTAAAATATTGTCAAAGGGTCCTTGGTCCTAGTGAAGTTGAAAGGTTTTGAATGAGCCCACTAGGGATCAAGTCTTTCTGAGTGCAAGGCCCCTGACACCATAAGGAATGAGGTCGGAATCATGCTTCGGGTGGATTTGATGGAATGGGTACCCCTCAATCCTTGGCTCTTAACTGAAGAGGTTTAGCCTAAGGCTCGTGCTCCCATCTTGGATAGAAGAAACCACCTTGTGGATGACCTCCATTAAAAAATATACATATTAGATTTTATAGTTATTTTTAATAGCCATCTGTTGCTACTTCCGAAATCTAGAAATTTTTTTTTTAATTTGAGAAACACGAGGCTATGGACATTCCTGTAAATATGATGAATGATTGGTCTCAGTTAGGCAAGCCTTTTAAAAAGGTGATAACTTTTCCTCTTAAAAGAGATGGATGTTGCTTATCATTTATGTGCGATTCAATGAAGTTTAAAATTTATCTATTTATAGGTATTGTCAAATGGTGAGGCTAAATTTTATTATTCTACGAGGACTTCTCATGATTATAACTGAGAAAGAAACAAACTAATTAGACTCACTCATCATAGATCATGTATGGTATTATTGTTTGACATTTGTTTAGGCCACAATTTTATGTAGCTTGCGACTTTAATTGTTAATATTTTTTATTTATGTCTTCCTGGAAATATAAACCGAATCAAGACCCCTACACATTTTTATTTAAAAAAGGCACCAGATGTCAAATTCAATTTTTTATAAGAGGAAACATGGTCTTACTTGATAGAAATCCACATAGATTTGAATGAACTTTTTTTTCTTCAATCTAATAAAGTTTAGAGATCTCCTCTACTTGTGTTAGCACTTACAAACAATGTGGCTAGCTTCTAGGATCCAGATTATTCCACCTAGAGAAGCAATTTCCATTTTTTCTCTACGAGGCAACGACAACAATCAAGAAGAGACCTCAAGTATTTACAACAAGGCCTGTGATTTCAGACATGGAAAGAGAATGATTGTGCTCGCCTTCATAGGTCACAATTAACATGGATGGGTCATCCAAGGCTCTTTCTACATGCTTTCTAGCAAGGCACCCCCGGACACTGCTGCACTTGTAGTATCCTCTGAGGAAAGCAAGCAAATGCAAATATCAGTGCACATAGAAAGTTTACCAAGAGAAATAAATAAACAAAATAAATAAATGTTTCGTCTCTTGACCAATGAAACCATAGGAGCCTCAATTACAGAGGCACTGTTCATATCTGGATACTTATGACAGCAATCAACCCTACGCCAGAGAAGGAATTTTCTAAATACTTTGGAACAAGAAAAACCAACCACCCTTCTTGATGTACAGCAAATATACCTTGGATGTGGAGAACCCTTGATAGGTTCCTGACCATATTGTCTCCAAGAGTATTCATCTGGTGTAATATCTGCCATCTTGATACTGATTGCAGGCACTCTGATGGTTCTTTTTACCCTAGATTTCCTGAAAACTAACATTGAACAGAGAAATCAGCTTTTAACTCTCAAATACTTTGGATCACCAATTAGAAAGAAATTTACACCCATGTCTATGGATTTAAATATACAAAGATCGTAACTACATTGGAAAAGGAAGTTAAAATAAGAATGGACAATGAAGTTTGGGCTTGAAGACCCCAACATGAGCGCAGAGGGCAAATTCCTATGGTTTGGCATAACAAACTTTTATATGGTTTCACATAACAAATCATTCTAATATTAGTTGAAAAAATATGGTTTGAGATAACAAATCATTCTAATATTAGTTGAGGAAATCTAAAAAGAGAAACACCAAATAGGCCATAAAAAAGAGGAGAGATTGTCAGTGAAATTAGAAAGCAAAATATAAGTCCTGGGTCAAGGAATCCTTGACAAAAACCCACTGGTAACAAAAGAACAAACCACGAACATGGTTGGAAGGAAAGAAGCTTTTATCAATGCTTCAATATCCATTAATAATGTATTATGACTGAAAGAAACCTTAAAAGTCAAAATCCCTCTGTGTGCTCTCGGAAAAGGATAAAACACCAGGATCAATCAACAATAGAAAACAGCAGTAGAACAGATCCTATAGTTGACAATGGATCCCTCCTGCTTGTGACGGAGAATGCTTTCAAATACCCAGTGTTTGAGGTCGGGGCGAGAATATGCTTGGAGGGAGAAATGGCGTTTACTCAGATGAAATCCATCGCTGCGATTTTAATGCATAGTGTTTTACTCTGAGGATTTCAGGACGGGTCTGTTACATGCCATTTAGTGGCTTAATAAAGTTATATTTCAGCATCCGATACAGTTTTTCACTGTGGGGGGGTTATGCCGTTCTCTTGCAAGGCAAAACGAGCACGCTAAAGCTGGTACTACCACTGACAAGCCATTGATCAGTTACGATGATTTCTCTGGTCGCCCATCTCTTCTCAGTCGTGGATCTACACTTACTCCTGTACAGACAATCGAATGCAATTCAAAGCAGCAGGTATCTGTTCATTGGTTTGACACAAACGGTGGAGATGGATTTGATGGTCGTCCCTGTACCCGTCTTGGCACACAGACCATTGATGACTGCCTTCAACTTGTACGGAGCTCAACTGCCTATCGGTGTAAAAAGTAAACATGATTCTTGCAAAACAAGCCTTCCACAAAACATTATTCCTCGATTTAACCGGAGCGGCTGAGATGGGTTTCATGGTCGTCCTTGTACCCGCCGTAGAAAGGAGACCGCGGATTGCACTCTGACAGCGTACAGGAGCTCGACTCCTTCCGGAGTTAAACGCCTATCGGCGTAATTAATTATTATTGATTGTTTAAATAGAATGTATTTCTGTCAAAATCGGGAGGGACTCGGGAGTGCTTGAACTCAAAGTCAAAAGAAAACGGTAAAGAAAGAAAAAATACCCTAAGACTTTGTTTGGGCTCCATACGTACTATTTGACTGCCTCCAACCTCTCCTCAATTTCCACAAACTTAGAGAAATAATACGAATAAGAAAGTCAAGGAAATCCGCAATGATTTGATTGCCTTAGAAGATGATGTGGCAAACCAGCAATTACATTGAAAAATTTTCAGTTCATGTTAACTTATGTGTACACTTTGTATTTTAATTCTTTTGTTTTATATTTATTTTCATATACTCTAAACAAAATTTTATAATAATTATTTTAAATTTATTATTATTTCAATAAGATTATACTAGTTTAAATTGTTTTTCTTTTTCTAAATTAGAAAGTCGTTATAGATTTATATGCTATCTTGTTTTACACTTTAAATTCTAATTTTACTATTCTTAAAGATGACATTTTTAAAAATTAATCATTGTTTGTTTGTGTACCAAACACTTTGAAATGAATATCTAGAAGTTTATAGTTAAAGGACATTCCTTAGCCATTACATTATCTCCATGAGAGGCTTCCATAGGTTTGAGGCTACTTTGCATTTGTTTCAAGAAAGAGAGTTACATCCATCATCACCAGACAAAAATTAGCAAACATGGATCTTAATAGGTTTCTACATCATTTTTTCCCAACATTTTGTGTTTGATGATCTTATAGTTGGAACTAACAATTTCAATAAATCTCAGAAGATTAGGTAGTGCAAATTCAAAGGAGTATATAAATGCATTTTTCATACAAACAAATAGGATGGTAGTTGTAAAGCATATCTTGGAAGGGTCAAGAAAAGGGATTATATAATTCATTTTACAAGTAATTAACATTAGTCATATGGGTCTCATGTAAATAACTAACATGATACATCTCAAAAAGGTTGATACAAGGGCTTAAAGAATTCATTACAAAGGTAAATTAGATGGTGGTTGTAAAGCACATCTTATATGAGTCAAGACATTGGATTAAAGGATTCGTTTCAAAAGTAACTATAGTTATCACCTTTATGCTTCAAATAAACAACAAAGACATTACAAATGTTAAAAATATTATATCATATACTTAGTTTGTGGTTATGTATTAATGTTTTTGATTAAGGTAAGTTGGGTTTTTGATAGAGCCCAAACCATGTTACAAAAGAACAACAAACATCAACCAAGTTGCTGAAAACAAAACAGAACAAGGCTAAACGATGCCTGAAACAATCCTTTGCACCCTCAACCCTTATTCTTGGTGTGTGGTAGAGAAACCAATTTGGGAAGACCTTTCTTCCACCTTTGAAAAAATGTCCACGAAGTACTATCTTCGAAACTGGAAGACCTAAGAGAAGAGGGAAGGGAAGTCCCCCTAGAGGTCCCACCTAAGGGCACTACACAACCTAAGGAACAATGTGGATTTTTTGATCGACAAACAACTGTATCAGGATCAATCAATTGGCAATCTGAAGCAGAAGGCAGAACAAGAACTTGTTGAGATTCAAGGACATTAACCAAAGGATCAGAAGGAGCCTCACAAGGCTCAGAGGGAAATTTTTTGGAATGGAGGAGAGTAGCTTTGATTCCTTTGAATCAGCTATCGAATCTTCTTGAAACACTATAAGATAGTGGGGAAGAGCATTTTTCCACCAAGTAGAGGAAGACTGCTTGGGGATACCATAGGAACAATTTGAATCCAAGTGCCTAGTAGTGAAGCATTGTCTACATCGAAGATGAATACCCTCATAATCAATCAATTGAGACCACGACTAGTCATTCACCTGTAAAACAACATATCATCAAGCTTTCAAAAAATCAACATCCACCAGTATACATGCAAAGGAAGTGTGAGAAAAGTTCATAATAGCCTAGTCCACCTTCAGGAATTGACCTAGAGCATTTTCAATTGCCTCATAGGCTGATTTACACCAGAACTCTAAGTGTAGATAAGGCTATCTCACCCAAATGGGCATTATGTTAGTAAACTATTTTAGGGGATTGAAAGAGGGAGACCAACGATGAATTGAGAGAGGATGCACATCCCACATCTAGTCTCCAACAATTAATACGACCTCTCTATCCTTAGAAGAATCAAAATAAACCACCAAAAAATCTCTAGCATAAAAGTAGATCTACATCTTACCCTCAACCAAAGGAGTCCAATGCTCAAAAATCCATCTCTACAGATCAGTGAGATAAGGCCATAGACAACTAAACCTACAAATCAAACCCTTACTCATGAAGAAACCCTCATTATCAATCACTTCCTGCTTTAGAGTCACCACAAGAGAAGATGAAGGACAAGGAAGAGGCATTCTCTTCTGATTACCCACAACAATTCCATTCTCCATTTGAGTAGAAGGGTGGAAGGCTTTAACAAAATTATTGTTCACCACATCCACAAAAGAAGTAGGGAATGTAAGCACAAGCACATCCACACACACACCAAGGGCATCCACATCACTGACATCTAGAACAGAGAACACATCCACCACTAGTGCATCATGCAAATTAGTAATAACAACAGTATCTCTAGCAGTCTCTAGCATCAAATCCATAGCTAGATCGCATATTTTGAACTAGACACTAGAACCCTTTCCCATGAGTGAGAAAACCTTATTCAAACTTGGGAGCGAGCAGGAGGACACTATTAATATTTTCCACTTTTATAAATGTTTTATTAGCAATATGTGTTGGGAATTAAGGTGTCTCAAGTTTCTAGCATTGCAATTATTTATTTATTATTTTTGTTTTATTTAATTAAAATGGTCTCATATTAGAAATGAGGTGTCCCACTTTCTATTGGGTTTTTGTGCCATGTGTAGGATATCTTGAGCTATTGTAACTATAAGATATAATTAAATAGAATATCTTGAGAGGATATTGGACGCCCTATTTTGGTGGAATCCTTTGATAGATCTTAGGATAGATTTTATGACAAATTCTTATGATGTGTAAGAGAGTAAAATTAGAGAGAGTTACTCTAGAATCTTATAACAGATTATGATGCATGTCATAAACATCTTTTTATTAAAGTTTTATACCAGACATTGGCACTCAACATTTTGAGATTAATATGATAGATTATGATAATTTTATGAGCATATTTTAATAATAATCAGAAGACTCCTCAAAGGTGGGCATTGCAATTTATTCTTTTTTGGGTGCCACATTTGGGCTCATGGTTTTGGCACTTAGTTTTGGATAACCACTTGTAGTTTGTATTTTATCTATAAATTAGAGCTTGGAGTCATAGTTTTATATTATTGATATGGTGTAATCTACAAGTCAAAATGCTACCAAAATCACCCTAGAATTAAGCATTTGATTATACTTATGTGAAACTTTGTTGTACAAGTGTATTGTAACCTATTATTGTTACTAAATAATACATTGGGATTTTTTGAGTGTGGGGTTTTTACCTAAGGGTTTTCGCCACATAAATCTTGTGTAATGGTTTGCATTGTTTATATTTTATATATGTGTTTCTATACTTTTTCTAATTGTCGAGATCAAATTTTATAGTTTTTGTGCATCCCTTCTCTCAAGGTTTAATGTAAGAAGTTGTTTTTGCTACCTTTGGTTCCCTACAAGTGGTACCACAACCTAATCACCTTTTGTTCTAGTTGTAAGGTTTTTTGAACTAATATAGATTTGAGTGGGAGCTTATGTAGAAAAGAACTTTGTGATCTTATTGTAGGAAATAAATATGGAAATCACACTAGGGAGAATTGAGGTAGATAAATTTTCTAACGTAAATTTTGAGCTATGAAAGATGAATATGGAAGATTTACTAGTAGATAGAGATTTATGGGGTGTAGTAGATGAAAATTTTTCTAGACATTATAATGCAACCAAAGCTACACAATATGATATTATGGATGAAAAAGCTCAAGCTCTTATCAGATTATATATGGTGGATTTTATTTTGATAAATATCAATGAGGAGTCCATTTCTAAGAAATTATGGAAAAAGTTGGGTGAAATTTATCAAGCAAAGTACCTAATTAATAAGTTTTTCTACAAAATAAACTCTATTCTTTGAGAATGAAGGAATGTGGACAAATTGTAGACCATCTAAATGTTGGCAATATGTGTTGTCATTGATGTCAACACTTAGAGTAAGGTCAACACTTAGTTTGTGATGATGATATACTAGTATAGTAACATGGGTGCAACAATGATACTGATGTTCATGGTTTCTGATGTTCAGTAATGTTCCTAAGATTGATGGTTGGTTGCTGATGTTCATGGTTGGATGTCATGACCTAACTAGTAATAGAGATGCAATAAGATATAGTGATGTTCTTGATGTTCATGGTTGGACGTCATGCCTTGGTCAGTATCAAGTAAAGTTATTTTGAGCATGCTTGTGGTCAGCAAATATGATTTCATGATGAAATATTAAGATGAGAATTAGAAGCATTGAAATGAATCATGAAATATTAAGATGGAAATTAGAAGCACTAAGATTAATGATGAAATATTAAGATGGGAATTAGAAGCACTAAGACGAATGATGATAAATTAAGTTATGTTGAGGATGAGAAGATGTTGTTGATGACCTATGGCACATTGTATGATCCCTCCTATTGTTCCTAAGGTTGTATGTGCTATTATATGAAGGTCTTGGCCTCTAGAAGTTGGTGAAGGTTTCTGCTATAAAAATTTGCTTGAAAGATTATCTAGTAAAATGCTCTGCATTCCTTCACATTTGAAGATATGGTCATGCAGCTCATAAGTTAATTCTAGTATGATGTAAAGGTGATAAATCCTAAGTTTCAGATCATTTGTTCCTCTGTAGTAAAAGTTATGAAAGATAGAGTTCTGGTCTGTGCTTTGGTAGAATTGAGTGATGATGAAGACTGGTTAGAATGCTCCACATTCCTCTGCAATGATAGATGTGGCTATGTAGTTTTGAAGATATGTTCATAGTAGTGTATGAGTTTTAGGTGTTTTGGAGGTTCACAAGCTTAGTTTTCAAATGACAGTTGTGATACAGACAACTCTAGATGCCTAACTATTCTTAAGACATGCTGATAATGTGTGCCAGCTTGTTGTGGCAAGAAATGGTACATATACTGATAGTAGATGGTCTTGATGGTATTGTGTTGTCTCTAATTGCTTTGCAAGGTGTTTTTCTGCTCTCTCCAAAACTAATTGTGGTCCATAATGATGATTTTGCTAGGCTATGCCTCTGTCTGGTTGAAGGAGAATGTTGAAGGTATGCGCCACCATGTTGTTGTGTAGAGTTCAAGGAATGGTTGGAGATGTTGTATAGGTCCTGCCGACTCATCTGGAAGAAGAACAAGCAATTTTTTTATCATTCACGAGTACTGCCAAGTTGAAATGTATGTTGTCCTACAAGCTTCATATGTTCTTGCTTAAGGGCAACCTAATTAAAATTTGTGTAACATGTAGATGATATTCCTTGAAGAATGGTGTTGTAAAGGATGTTTAGGACTTGACTAAGCATGCATTGGGATTTACAAGGTGTGTGGTTCCTTTTGGATTAGCATTGTTCATGATAGGGCTTTCCCTATGTATTTGTCATGTTGTGTGATCTTTGGCCGACTTGTAAAATGTAATATTCTTGTTGTATTGGTTGACTTGTAATGAAGTTAATGTAATGTCATGTATATATTGTAAACCTAGTTTGTCTACGTGAAGCATGATTGTGAAAATGGAATAATGAAAGTGTGAAGAGAAGAATATGAAAATCATATGCATTGTGATGTTTGACTGAAGGAGAAAGAGCAAAAGTGTTAGAGGATGTCTTGATTCATCTTGAAGACATTTTTGTGACAAAAGAGAAGTGAAGAGTTTTTGTGACAAAAGAGCAGTATATATCGGAGTGAGTGAGTTATGAGTGGCTTAAATAGAAAGAGTTGTGTAGGTGCAAGTGTAGGTGGTGTTAAGGTAGGTCCACCAGGTCATTTTATGCAGATCTTATGGGTACAAATTGGAAATCACTTGCCCCTCTCTATTGAGGTCATTTGATTAGTGCCTAATTGATCCAATCATCAGAAGAATCAAAATTGCAATCATCAAAGGTGTGAACTTCAATGTTAGTTCTAAGACAGTAGAAGGACTGTCATATGGTAATCATCTCTGAGTTCATTCTCAATTTAGGGACTAGTTACTTCCTTGGGTTGTAGACCTAAAATAAAGTCTACACAGAGTTGTAGCTTCCTTGTGAGTGACCCTAAAACCAAGTCTTCATGGAATAATAGCTTCCTTGGGTTGTAGTCCTAAAACAAAGTTGTGATTTTTGAGCTTCATATATTGTGAGTTAATCCTTACTATGGTTTTTCCCTTCTTAGGTTTTCCACGTATATCTAGTGTTATGTGTTGATGTGCATCGTGTTGATCTTTCATGTTTATGTTGATGTTGTAATGCTTAAGTTTTAATTTTCTCTAGAGGATTTCAAGTTTGTTTAGATACTAATTCACCCCCTATTAGTATCATGGTGTGTTCAATAATTAATATCGAGTCAAGTTACTTAGAAGAAGCTCAACCACTTGAGAAAGGTCCGGGATGGCTAATAATGGATCTCTCAAGGTACCTATGTTTGATGAAACAAATTATTCCTTTTGGAAGATAAGGATGGAAAACTACCTATCTTCTCTAGGGTATGGTATTTGGCAATCAGTCAAGAAGCGTTACACTATTCCTGCTAATGATCCTACATATGCAAATGAGATTGAGTTGTATGATAACAATGCCAAGGGAAACAATGCTATCATGAGTGGGTTAGCTAATTTAGAACTTGTAAAGGAAATGGGTTGTACATATGCTTAGGATAGAATAAACTTGAAAACATTTATGATGGAGATAGTAAAGTGAAGCAAGCCAAGATACAAATTTTCAAGAGAAAATTTGAAACACCAAGGATGAAAGAAGATGAAGACATTGTTGGTTACATGTTGTGGGTGTCTTAAATAGTCAATGCCATTAGATGTCTTGGTGGGGAAGTGAAAGAAGATGAGAGTGTGAAGAAGGTTTTGAGAACTCTTCCTAAATGTTATAGTCATAAGGTTTTGGTTATTGAGGAAACTTAGGATTTGGATAAATATATAGTAGATCAATTGTTTGGCTCACTCATAGCCTTTGAAATGAGAGAGTTTGACAAAGGTGCTCCAAATAAGGAAGCAACATTCAAAGAAAGTAAAAAGATAGAAGATGAAGTAGTTAATCAAGATGATGACTTTGATGAGGTAGAAGAAAACTTTGTAAGAACTCTAAAGAAAGGCACAAGAAAATACAGAGGTAAGTTATCTTTCAAATGTTTCAATTGTGGAAAGATTGGTCATTTTGCTTCTAAATGTCCTTTTAAATAATCAAGGGGTAGTAACTAGAGAGACAAGTTCAAAATAAGCCTGTATTTCATATAGAGTAGTTATTCTTTAGAAGATAAGGATCATGATTATTCAAATGATGAAACACTTTTCATGGACTTGGGTTTTGGTGACAAGAAGGATGATATTGGAAAATGTGAAAAGACTGATACCTTGCAAGATGACTAAAACCATGATAGATCAATGGTTGCATGGAGTGCCTTTCATGCAAAAGAAGAGGAGAAGGCTTGGGTAATTAACAGTAGTTGCTCTAATCATATGACTGGAGACAAGGAGAAGTTTAGCAACATTGAGAAGTGGAATGGTGGAGCTATTAAGTTTGGTAGTGATGATTCAACACAAATATGTGGAAAGGGTATTATAACTATTGATGGGAAGAACGAGACCGAGGATGTCCTCTATATCAAAAGGCTAAAGTATAATCTTCTCAGTGTCAGTCAGATGTGTAATAAAAGGGTACATTCTTACCTTTGATGCCAAAGGTTGTGAAATCAGGAAGGTAGGTTTGAGAAAACTAGTTGCAAAAGGCATCATGTCATATGGTGATATCTATCATCTGAAGGAGGTAAATGGAAGAACACACTTATTGTCTCAATCCAGTGAGTGTTGGCTATGGCACAAGTGAATGGGAAACACTAACTTTGACAATATGGTAAAGATCAACTCTATTCATGCAGTAAGAGATATGACCAAGATAACCAAGCCTGCAAACACATTATGCAAGGAATGTCAAATGGGAAAGCAGACAAAGACAAGTTTCAAGAGCAAGGAGTGCTCTTCTTCAATGGCATTGGAGTTGATTCATATTGACCTATGTGGCCCTACAAGAGTAAAGAGTCAACAAGGTGAAAGCTATTTCATGCTACTTATTGATGATTATTCTAGAATCAGTTGGGTTTCTTTCTTAAGAGAAAAATCAGATGCCTTTGATAAGTTTAAGGTTTTCAAAGCTATGGTTGAGATTGAAATGGATACTAAGATCAAATGTTTAAGGTCTAATAGAGGAGGTGAGTTTACTTCAAATGAATTTGATAAGTTTTGTGAAGATCTTGGTATTAGGAGACATCTGTCAGCTCCTAGGACCCCTCAGCAAAATGAGGTAGTGGAAAGGAAGAATAGGACTATGCAAGAGGTGGCTAGGGCAATATTGAAAGATGCAGATCTACCTGACATGTACTAGAGGGAAGTAGTTCACACTACTACCTATCTGACCAATAGAGTAGAACTGAGGATTAATAGAACTAAGACCCCTTATGAGCTATGGTATAGAAGACACCCTATTGCAAGATACTTCAAGATCTTTGGCAACAAATGATATATTAGAAGAGATGAAGAAGACCTAGGAAATTTTGATTCAAGAAGTGATGAAGGGATCTTTCTTGGTTACTCAACCAAAAGCAAGGCCTACAGATGCTACAACAAGAGATTGGAGAAGATGATTTAAAGCACAAATGTCAAAGTAGATGAAGATTTGTATTAGATTTCCAAGAACTAGAGGACTCTGGATCTGATATTTTTCCATGCATTGAAGAAAATGAAGAAGAGAAAGAAGAAAAGGAGTAGGATCAAGAATAGATACCTAAGACTCTAGTAAAGTATGTTTAGAAGAACCACTCAATAGATCAGATCATTGGGGAAAAGAATTAAGGTGTGCTAACCAGGAGAAGTCTTGCAAAAGCATATGAGCAAGTAAACTTTTATTTATTATCAAAGGTAGAATTTAAAACCTTTGTTGATGCTAGCAAAGATGATGGATGGATAAAGGCAATGAAAGAAGAATTGAATCAAATTGAGAATAATCAGACATGGGAATTAGTTCCCACACCAGCTAATAAGAATGTTATAGGAACGAGGTGGGTGTTCCAGAATAAGCTGAATGAACAAGGTGAAGTTGCGAGGAACAAAGAAAGATTGGTGTGTAAACGATATTCACAATTGGAAGGCATTGAATTTGAAGAGATCTATGCTCTGGTAGCCAAGATGGAGGCTCTTTCTCTTTCATCTCACAAGAACTTTAAGGTTTATTAGATGGATGTCAAGTCAGCATTTTTGAATGGTGATCTAGAGGAAGAAGTCTTCATTGAGAAACTAGATGGTTTCTAGATATCAAAAGATCTGGAAATGGTATTCAAACTCAAGAAAGCTTTATATGGTCTCAAGCAAACACCTAGATCTTGGTTTGCTAGGATGTTTAAGTACTTACTTTAGCAAGGCTTCAAGAAAGGTACTACAGATAGCAATATTTACATCAAGGAAGAAGGAGATATGATATTGATAGTTTTAGTATATGTTGATGACATCATCTTTGGTGGAGATGATGATATGTGCCAAAGGTTTGCAGAGGAGATACAAAAAGAGTTTGAGATGTCTATGATTGATGATATGTCTTTCTTCCTTGAACTTCAAATTGCTCAGCTAGATGATGGTATCTTTATTTCTCAGTCTAAGTATGTCAAAGCGATGTTGAAGAAATTTGGTATGAAGGACTCTAAACTACTAAGTACTCCTATGGTCACTAGTTGTCACTTGAGAAAATATGATGAGTCTTCAGAGGTTGATCAGACTTCCTATAGATCTATGATTGGAGGATTATTGTACTTGACTACTTCTAGACCTGATATTATGCATGCAGTATGTGTGGTTACTAGATATCAAACTAATCCTAAGAAAACACATAAGTCAATAGAATTGTACAACTAGAGTTGAAGAAGTTCACATAATTATATGTCCACAATAAACCTTGTAGACAAACACTTACTCTAAAATAGTGGGCTGATCTCTTTCTCCATAATTCATTTGTCTACCTAAAATAGTGGGTTGTTCTCTAAAACATTTTGATAACTATACATAGCTATACACAATAGGAAACACTTATTCAGGGACCTCATAAGCTTGTGCGTGGTCTTCCACTAATTTGCATGCTCTTGGAGCTACTATGGCTTTATATAGGATCCCTAATGATCATCAGAGCTTACATAGTCCTACGAATGGTTACTACAATTCTCTATATGTTTTTGTTCAAGAAAGATATGCAAACATAACAATATTTGAGACTACTCCAAACTGTCTAATAGTGCTTGAAACCTACTAATGGACTTTGACAACTCTTGACATAGTTTGTTTAGGTCTTGAAAAACTTGTAGGCATTTACTCTGATGACACTGTAGACTTTGCAAACCCACTACTATTATGCAAACCCCTCAAATGATGATGCAACATGAAAACAAGAAGATGTGATTGTTAACCTTAATCTAAAATTCAATTTACTCTTGCCAAAATGCGAATGACATGAAGAAATTGAGATTGTCTAGGTAGTTAACCAGATTATACAAGACAATATCCATGATTGACATAAAGAAGATGACATTGTGCACTTAGTTAACAAGCTTATACGATTAATATGGAATTACCTAACTACTGCTCATATATTCATATTGTATCAAATTGTCAAACTGATCAATCAAACATACGTCATACAAACTGTAACATGTCAAACCATAAAAAACAAACATACAACATAGGATCTCATAAGAACCAAATTGTAAAATCAAATATACATCATAGAATAGTTATTTTTCAAACTATAAAATCAAACATAGAACATAATAAACCAAAATGTGAAACTATCAAATCAAACATTGAAGATCACAAGTCTTCTTTTCAAAGCATCACTATGAACTCTGCAACTAAACTTACAAATTGAAGTTACAAATTGCAATTATAGAGATGAAGAAAATGGTATGCCAATTGTTGTATTGTTTGTGATTAATATTAGTAAAGTTGATTGTTAGTCTTTCTTGTTATTGGTGCAGGGGCACCTTGGGGTTTTCATACCTCTATGAGGTTTTTTTTGCCAATTTTGGTCTTGTTTTCAGATGAAAATATGAAATAATGTCCAAGGGACCATTCTCATGTTATTCTAGTCTGTTCTAGGTGTTTCTAGGTGTCAAGTTAAGTTATATTGTCAATTGGGTGTCCTCAAGTAATAGTTTTCCTATGTAATGCAAAATAAACTTGTAAAACCACCTTTACAACAGTCCTCTCATTCAAAAAATAGTTGAGGATAGTTGAGATTTGTGGTAAGGTGTTTAAACTACCTCCTTAGGGTTGAGGCATGGTTATTGTTGAAGTTTGTGAAGATTTGAATACATAAAACTCTATTTTTCTCTGAAAATTCATGTTTTGCCTCTATTTTTCTGCATAGTATGGCCTGTGACATAATTGTATGGCCTCCACATGTGCATGGATTGAAGGAGGGAAGATATACCTTTCATTTGGTAGTGGTTTGGTGAGTTTTAATCAAATATTGTGGGAGATATCATTCATTTTTGAAACTATTCTAGAAAACCCTCAAACCTAGGGTTTGGACACAAAAAATGCATAAATCTCACCATTCCTTCATGGTCAAGACCTAATCCTTGGTGGAATTGTAGAAGATATGTTTTTCTTCATGGTGCAAGTGGTTTCAAAGTATGGCCTAGTGTTTGGTGAGAGATTAACAAAGCCCTCGACCTGGCATCTTCATGTGATAGGCTTGTTTTGCTACTTCAATAGGGTTTTTTGCAATTTTTGTCAATATAATTCTAACAAATGGACTTAGAAGGGTTGGAATGTGTTTGTTGAGGTTTTAGAATCTTGGTGTAGGCTTTAGGGGTGTTGGGGGCTGCCTAGGTATACTAAAACCTTCGTGTTGCAGGCCTATTTAGGCTTCCTTATGGACTGTACTGTCATCATTTTGGGACACTTGTTTTCTATGAGTGATCATATTCTTTTGGGGTCTTATGAGGGTTCAAAATGGGTATCCAAAAATATGGTCAATTATATGATATATGACCACAATCAAATTTTATATTGACTGTCCTCGTTTGGTAGGGCTACAAGGCTAATTAGGTCTAATTTGGAGCGATGGATGAATGAAGGTGTCCAAGTGTGGGATCAATTTATTTGGTCTTAGTTTGGCATGTTGAAGGTGTTCAAACCTTTTCCAATTCCCTTGTTCATGTTTGGTGATGAGACTCTACAATGAATGGTTGAGTTGTCTTGGTGAAGGAGTAGTTGGATTAGAAGTCCACATAGAGTATTTTAGAGAAGCTGCCTAAGGAGTTGTTACTTTAAAACTTGTCTTCCCCTGCCCACTCTGCATTAGAGTGGTATTAGAGCAAGGTCTAATTATGAAAGTGTGAAGAGAGATTGTGAGTTGAGGTGTGTGAAGGCAAATGCCTCCAAAAGGTGGGTCTGCAGTTGCAAGGGAGTTGAAGGCCTTGAGGAATAAGATAGAGGCCTTAGAGAAAAAAAGAGAGTGCCTTAGAGGAGGAGGCAGAGGGTGGAAAGGAAGAACACCCTAAAGAGGAGATGCCTCCTGAAGAGAGAAGGTTCATTAGAACCTTGAAAACCATAAAAGCATAAGCCAGTGAAGTGAAGATAGATATACCAATGTATGGGGAAAATATGAATGCTGAGGCACTACTAGAGTGGGTGGATGCCTTGAATAACTACTTTGAATATAAGGAGATGGTAGATAACAAGAAGGTTAAGTTTTCTAAGACTAAATTGAATGGGGTTGCTTTGACATGATGGAATTACCACAAAGGAGAAAGAGTGAAAGAGGGTAAGAACATGGTGACTTCATGGGAAAGAATGGTAAGCAAATTGAAGGTCCAATTTCTTCCTACAGATTAAGAAGTGCAAATGTTTAGGAGGTTGCAGAACCTAAAGCAAAAGGATATGGATGTGGCAACCTATACTGAGGAGTTTTACAAACTTAGTATGAGGTGTGGCCATGTGGAGAATGAGAAGGAGAAACTAGCCAGGTATTTGAATGGCCTAAGGTTTACAATCCAAGATGAGATGAGCCTAGTGACTCCTAAGACTATGGAAGAATGTTTCCAAGTGGCATGTAAGGAAAAGGAGAAGTTGAAAAGAAGGAAAGAGCAGAAAGGAAGGGGTAGATGTAGAACCTTCTGAGGAAGAGGTAGTTATGGTGGCAAAAATCAGTCCCAAAGACAACAAGGGGAATCAAGTGGAAAAGAAGAACAAGGCCAAGAGTCAAGAGGAGGATTCAGAGGTAGGAGACCCAATGGAAGGGGCATATCTAATGGGAGAGTCTCTAATTCATTCTTAGGAAGATGCTACTTTTGTAACCAATTTGGAAACCCGACCTTCAAGTGCCTTGAGAAACAAGCTTCAAGCTCTCATGGTGGGGATAAAAGAAATCAATTAGTGCAAGAGGAGGATGCTCAAAGTGTGACTTCACCTTCTAGACCTATTGACCCAGAATATGGAGAAAACTTGATGATGAGGATAACACTTCATAAGGTTCCAAGTACCAAGGAGCCACCCCAAAGGAAGTCTTTGTTTAGAACTTGATGCAAATCTCATGGAAAGGTATGCAAGGTGATTGTAGATTCAGGTTCTACAGATAATTTAGTGTCCTTAGAAATGGTTGAGAAACTAAAACTAAAAAGAACTCCTCATCCTACACCATATAAGGTGTTTTGGTTGAATAGAGGTCAACAAGTGCTTGTCAATGAACAATCTTGGGTAGAATTTCAAATTGGAGAGTACAAGGATAAAATTTTGTGTGATGTTATTCCCATGGATGCTTGCCACATACTCCTAGTCTGTCCTTGGCAATACGATAGGAAAGCCAAACATGATGGGTAGAAAAATACTTACATGATCATAAAAGATGGGAAATTTTTCACCATGAATCCCCTGCTGGATGAAGGCATAGAGAAGTAGCTTGGGTCTAGTGTCATGGTGGTAGGTGAGGAGTTTTTGAAGGCCTTGAAGGAAGAGGGAGGTCTAGGGTTTGCATTGATTGTTAAGCCAAAGTGCAGGTCTATTTTGTCTACAAACAAAGGAGAACCTATTCCTAGTGAAGTCCAAACTTTATTGGAAAAGTATAAGGACATTGTGGTGGATGAATTTCTTAGTTCTATGCCTCCAATAATAAGGCTGCCTACAAGATGACACCAACCCAAAATGAAGAAATAGAAAAATAGGTTCAAGAGCTTTTGGATAAGGGCCTAGTGAGGAAGAGTTTGAGACCTTGTGCAATCCCTCCCATGTTGGTGCCTAGGAAGAATAGAAAATGGAGGTTATGCACTGATTCAAGATCCATTAATAGGATAACCATCAGATGTAGGTTTCCTATGCCAAGGATGGAGGATCTTATGGACTATCTAGGAGGAGCTTGCTCCTTTTTCACAAATTGACTTGAAAAGTGGATATCACCAAATTAGGATTCATGAAGGGGATGAATGGAAAACAACATTCAAGACTAATGAAGGTCTTTATGAGTGGATGGTGATGCCTTTTGGATTGTCTAATGCCCCTAGTACCTTCATGAGGTTAATGAATGAGGTATTGAAACCTTTTATTGGAAAATTTGTTGTGGTTTATTTGGATGATATTCTTGTCTTTAGTAGGACCAAGGAGGAGCATTTGGAGCATCTTTGCTAGGTATTGAGAAGGATGCATGAGGAGAAATTGCTGATTAACTTGCAAAAGTGTGAGTTCATGAAAGAAGAATTGGTCTATCTTGGGTTTGTTATATCAAAAGGCAGTTTGAAGACCCATCAAAGGTTGAGGCCATCTTCAATTGGCTACCACCTAAGTCAGTGGGAGATGTGAGGAGCTTTCATGGCCTTGCAAGCTTCTACAGAAAGTTCATAAAATATTTTAGCCATATATTTGCACCAATACTAGACACAATCAATGGAGATGAGAGGAATAAGTGCCTATGGATGAATGAGGCAAATGAAAGGTTTGAATACCTAAAAAGAAAGGTATCACAGCAACCTATTGTTTCTCTTCCTGATTTTTAATAAGGCTTTTACTATTGAATGTGATGCAAGTGGTCAAGCAATTGGTGCTGTCCTAAGTCAAGAAGGCAAGTCAGTTGCATTCTTTAGTGAAAAACTAAATGAGGCTAAGAGGAAATATTCTTCATATGACTTAGAGTTGTATGATATGGTCCAAGACTTAAAGAAATGGAGGCACTACTTGTTACCAAAGGAGTTTATAGTGTTTACTGACAACCATGCACTTAGTTTCTTGAATGGACAGGAAAAGTCAAACCAAAGGCACATGAAGTGGGTTGAATACCTACAAGCATATACTTTCTCCATCAAACACAAGAAGGGACAAGCAAACAAAGTTGCAAATGACCTTAGTAGAAGGGTTATGATGGGCCAAGAAGTGCAATTACAAAGTGTGGGTATAGAAGCCCTTAAAGGTATGTATAAGGAGGATGAAGATTTTAAGGTTGCTTTTGATGTTTGCTCTCAATTTTTAGATGCTTTCCACAGTGAATATGCTAATTATGTTTTGTAAGATGGTCTATTGTTCAAAGGGGCTCAATTGTGCATACCTAAGTGCTCTATGAGGAAGAATTTGATAAAATAAAAGCATAGTGGGAGTCTTGGAGGGTACTTTGGACTTGACAAAACCTTGGAGTAGGTTAGGAGGTTTTACTTTTGACCCAAAATGTAGGTGGATGTAAGGAATTTTGTGGAAACTTGTACCATATGTCAAAGAGCAAAGGGGACTACTTCAAATGCTGGTCTTTACCAACCTCTACCAATCCCAGATAGACCTTGGGAGAGCATAGGCATGGATTTTTTCTGAGGACTGCCTAAGACACTAAGGGGAGTTGATAGTGTGTTTGTAGTGGTTAAAGGTTTAGCAAAATGGCCCATTTTATTCCTTGCAAGTGCACTAGTGACATTTCTAACATTGCAAGTCTATTTTTCAAGGAGGTTGTGAGAATGCATGGCATTCCTATGAGCATTGTATCAGATAGGGACTCTAATTTCAAAGGTCATTTTTGGAGGACCTTGTGGAGAAAGTTGGGAACTAATTTGCAATATATTTCTACCTCCATCCTTAAATAGATGGGCAAACAGAAGTGGTCAATAGATCACTTGGTAATATTCTAAGGTGCTTGACAAAGGAACATGGTGTTTAATGGGATTTGGTGTTGCCCTAAGTAGAATATGCTTACAATGATTCAATTAACATGAGTATAGACAAAAGTCCTTTTGAGGTGGTGTATGGGATGAACCCAAGTGGAGTCTTTGAGTTGAGATATTTAAAGGGAATGGAGAAAAGGAGTGCAGAAGGAGAGGAGTTTTCCATTGTAATGAAATCCATCCATGATCAAGTGAAGGAAAACCTCAAGAAGAGTGTGGACAAATACAAAGAGAGAGCATATTTGAAAAGGAGACATGTTTAGTATAAGGTGGGAGATCTAGTTTTTTCATATTTGAAGAAGGAGAGGTTACCCAAGGGTAGATACACAAAGCTCCAAATGAAGAAGATTGGCCCTTGTAGGATAATCCATAAGTTTGGGCAAAATGCCTATGAGATAGCATTGCATCTTGGAGTGGCTATCTCCCCTATATTCAATGTTGCTGACTTGTACCCCTTTAAAGGACCCTTGGATGTAGGTGTAGGTATAGAAGATGATGAAGATTGGGTGCAGGACCTTCCACCAGCTGAACCTTTGAAACTTGAGGCTGTTCTAGATACCAAAGAGATGAAAAGGACAAGGAAGAAGGTGTACAATGAATATTTGGTCAAATGCCAGGGTCTTCCTCTTGAAGATGTAACTTGGATGAGTGAGGAAGACATCAAGCATCATGGCACTTCTCTGCACCAACTGATCTCAGGTGGAACATGAGATTTTTTCAACCCTGGGTGTATAGTGAATGGGCACCTTAGCGTTTTCATACCTCTATGAGGTTTTTTTGTCAATCTTGTTCTTGTTTTCAAATATCAAGATGAAATAAGGTACAAGGGACCATTCTCATGCTATTCTAGTGTGTTCTAGGTGTTGGTAGGTGTCAAGTTAAGTTATATTGTCAATTGGGTGTCCTCAAGTAATAGTTTTCTTATGTAATGCAAAATAAACTTGTAAAACCACCTTTACAATAGTCCTCTCTTTCAAAAAATAGTTGAGGATGGTTGATAGTTGTGGTAAGGTGTTTAAAATGCATCCTTGGGGTTGAGGCATGCTTGTTGTTGAAGTTTGTGAAGATTTGAATACATCAAACTCTGTTTCTCTCTAAAAATTCATGTTTTCGCTTTGTTTTTCTACATAGTACAGCCTGTGATGTAACTGTATAGCCTCCACATGTGCATGGATTGAAGGAGGGAAGAGATACGTTTCATTTGGTGGTGGTTTGGTGATTTTTGATCAAATATTGTGGGAGATATCATTCATTTCTGAAATTGGTTGAGAAAACCCTCAAACCTAGGGTTTGGACACAAAAAATGCATAAATCAAACCATTCCTTCATCGTCAAGACCTGATCCTTCATGGAATGGTAGAATATATATTTTTCTTCATGTTTCAGGTGGTTTCAAAATATGTCCTAGTGTTTGGTGAGAGATTAACAAAGACCTAGGCTTGGCATCTTCATGTGACAGGCTTATTTTGCTGCTACAGTAGGGTTTTTTGCAATTTTTGTCATTATCATTGTAACCAATAGATTTGGAAGGGTTGGAATGTGTTTTTTGAGGTTGCAAAATCTTGGTGTAGGCTTCAGGTGTGTTGGGGAGTACCTAGGTATACTAAAACCTTCATGTTGCAGGGCTAATTAGGCTTCCTTGTGGACTGTAGTGTCATCATTTTGGGACACTTGTTTTTAGTGTGTGATCATATGCCTTTGGGGTCTTATGAGGGTCCAAAATGGGTATCCAAAACTGTGGTCATTAGTTTGATATCTACCCACAATCAAATTTTATATTGATTGTCCTCGTTTGGTAGGGCTACAAGGCTAATTAGATCTAATTTGGAGCAATGGAAGAATGAAGGTGTCCAAGTGTGGGATCATTTTATTTGGTCTTAGTTTGGCATGTTGAAGATGTTCAAACCTTTTCCAAGTCCCTTGGTCATGTTTGGTGATGAGACTCTACAATGAATGGTTGAGTTGTCTTGGTGAAGGAGTAGTTGGATTAGAAGTCCACATAGTATTTGAGAGAAGCTGCCTAAGGAGTTGTTGTTGCTTTGAAACTTGTCTTCCCTTGCCCACTCTACATCAGTTATCTTGCTGCAAAAAGTTTACAAAAGTTTATATTTGTTGTACCTATCATGTACAGTCTCAAGTAGATCTTGATAGTTAGGATGCACCACCCTGTAGACCTCTCTATTAATCAAAATAGGTTGGTGGGATGTCTAGTTCAATGCTTTAGGCTCTTTGTTTCTATAACTTTGTATTGAAAAGATTCCAAATTTTAAAATTGATGTTCAAAGATGTTTGTTTCGATGTGCAGATGAAGAACAAAACTCAAATGCGGACCTGTCGTGGCACCAAGAGACTAAAGACAACCATGTCTCCAGAAAAAAGAGGAGTCAGATTCTTGTCAAATGAAGACACTCGGGTTGCTTACTAGAGTAGTCCTCAACCAACTAAGAAATTTATTCAAGTCAATGTAGCTACTAGAAGAAAGAAGGTTTCAGTTCAATGAGAGTGGAGGAAAGATGATATGGATTCGACATTGAAAGATTTGGAGGATAATGGAATGTTGACAAGGAGTGCAGCCAAAATGTGGGGAATCCCTATGACAATGCTCAGCAACTGGTTAGGCAGTTTAACATCAACATCAAAAAAAGGTCCTCCCATAGTATTGATAACAACTAAAGAGGGTTTGATAGTGGAATGTTGTAAACAAATGGTAGCAATGGGCCATGGGCTGGAAATTATTAATCTCAAAGTAGAAGTTGCACAAGTTTGCCAAACATGACCAAACCCTTTTAAGGATGCGCTGCTTGGCAAGTCCTAGTGGACTAGGTTTAAAAGGTGTCATTCTAAATTGACATTGAGGATAGTGGAAGGACTTGATAGAGACAAAGATCTAAACCTTAGGCCTATTGTTGTTTCTACATTTTATGACATGTTGTCCAAAGCATATGAAGCCAACCCATATGGACCACATAGAATTTGGAATTGTGACGAAACTGGAATTCAAGCTGGGAGAAATGGATACATGTGGGTGTTAGCAAAAAGAGGTAGCAGAAGCATTTCATACATAATTCCAAAGAGTAGGGAATGGATAACAATTTTATGTTCTAATAATGCTGCTGAATAGAGCATAATGGTAAAAGTAGCTTAAAAACTACATTACTAGCTACGAATGAGGTTCTTGCATGGCTGCTAAGCCCCATGCTTAGATGACTAAAGAGAAATTTTCTAGCTCTTTTTTACCACCTACAGATGACTGTACACAACTTACCCCAATGGAAGGGAGCCGCATCGTAGGTTGTGCTTAGCATGTCATATGGCATGTGAGAAACTTGCCACCTTTTCTTCTCACACTCACATTTACACATTACCACTCCCTCACTTACTTCCCTATTGTCTCATTAACTCCTCTTCACTCTACATTTCTATGGGTATTGTACCACCAATTTTTGCAGCTATGGAGCGTTCAATGCTCCCATCCCTTCCATTCGATAAACACTGGCACACCATTACTAAATTTTCTCTCTTCATTTGGTACTTACAGATGGCACCAAAACATGGTCATTTAGGCTTTGGAGATGGCTCTACTTTGGTGATAGCTTGAATGAAGTTGGAAATTGTTTGGAAACTTGATAATTGTAAAGCATTTTTGGTGTTAATCTCTGTGTGTGTGTGTGACAGTGTTTTATATGCTCATAAATGGAAGGTTCTTTTCATTTTTTGACTGGTTGTAATCATGAGGGTTCAGTCTTCAAATGGGGTTATTGTTTATCCATATACATTCATAATGTAATAAATACATACATATGCATAATATACGTACAGACATACATATATGTATAGACACACACACACACACACATATGTGATAGTGTTTTATCTACTCATAAACATAAGGTTCTTTTGGTTTTCTAACTAGTTGTAATCATGAGGGTTTGGTATTCAAATGGGGTTATTGTTTATCCATGGGTATTAAAATAGTTTTTATTCTTTGCAATGGGATTTTTTTTTGTTTTTATTGTTGCAATGGGTTCACTTGTTTATCCTTCGACCTTGGTGAGGATGTCATATTCTGCTAAGGCAATGATCTTTCTGGCTAAAAAAAAAGAGGATTTATTTGGTTTTTTTTAATTTTTTTGTCATATGGATTATGCATACAATATCTAGGTTTGGTAATTCATATAGAATCTTTACTCTATCTAGAATCTAGTCCAACATCTTAATTGAATCAATGACTATAGACTTGTCCTCTAAGTTTAGACTTGACCCTATCCAAGTGTTTTTCTATTTCTTTCTCCTTGAATGCTCTAGGATGGGAATTGATTATCTGATATGTGTGGATGATAAATTAGAGAATATCTTCAACTACTAGGACATAGTGTCAATTTTTGCAAAATGTGTAATTAGTTGGCTCAATGTAGAAAATTAAGGAACAAAACTCGAATTTGATTTTTGAAAAGGTAGGTTCAAGTCTGAAATAATGGGATGGACCCTTCTACTATAGGAAATATCCTAGGCTATAAGTTCTAGTACAATCAAGTGGACAATAGCTATATGAATGTTATTAAATAGACAAATATCTTGGTTTGGTTTTTGCTGTTTGTAATGGAAATTGTTTTCTATATTTTTTTCCTATGGTTTATGCATGCAATATCTCAGTTTGGTTATTTATATAGAATCTTTCCTCTATCTAGAATCTAGTCCAACATCTTAGTTGATTCAATGACTATAGACTTCTCCTCTAAGTTCTTACTTGACCCTAGCCAAGTGTTTTTCTATTGCTTGCTCCTTGAATGCTCTAGGATAAGAATCAATTATTTGATATGTGTGGATGACAAATTAAAGAATATCTTTCACTACTAGGACATAGTGTCAAATTTTGCAAAATATCTATGAGTACTAGGACATAGTGTGAAATATCTTGGTTTGGTTCTTGATGTTTGCAATGGGATTTTTTCCATCTATTGTTGTTTTTGGTCATAAATGGAAGGTGCTTTTGGTTTTATGTGTATACAAACACACACACAAATGTGTGTCTATGTATAGATAAAAGAGATCAGACTCATCAACAACATAACAAAATATTTAGGGTGTCCACATCATTGACCTAGTGACAAATGCAAATTTGTTTAATTTCGGATGACGTGGTGCACCAGGTGGAGGGGTCATGTTAGGGTGACCCACTATGAAAAGAGATGAAAATGTACTTCTAAAAAAATTTGCCAACCATTAAAACATTTTTTGTTCAATTTTCTACAATTACAAACTGCAAAATAAAATTTGTAACTTAAATTAAAGAGTCACAGTGATGCTCAAACATAATTTTGTAATTTCCAAAACCAATAAATGTGTTACAAAACATAGAAAATGACCATTAAGCTGTGTTGATAAAAACTACTCGTAAAGTAGATAAAGTGTTACAACAAACACCATTGAACACCAATTTTGACATTTGGAATCCTTTGAATCTCTGCAGTATAAAGTTAAAGAAACAAAGAGCCTTAAGCATTGAACTAGACATTCCACCACAACATTAAAGAAATATAGAACCATTATGATTATGACACACAAACAAGACAACCTTCCATTAACAACCACAAACAACAAAAGATGAAAGAAAACCATTGCAAAAAAAAAAAAAATTAATAGACATGGATAAAGAATAACCCCATTTGAATACAAAACCCTCATGACCAGCCTAAAAACAAAAAGAACCTTCCATTTATGAGTACAGACAACAATATATAAAAAATCCTAATAAAAACAATAAAAAATAATTGAATACCCATGGATAAATAATAAACCCATTTTAATACCAAACCCTCATGATTACAAATAGTGAGAAAACTATAAGAACCTTCCATTTGTGATTATAGACAATAATAGATGGAAAATATCCCATTGCAAGACAAAAAAAAATTGAATACCCATGGATAAACAATAACCCTATTTTAATACCGAACTCTCATGACTGTTAGAGTGATGGGTTAATTACTTAATTAATTTAATCATATTGATTAATTAATTAATTCACGTTTACTTTATTTCACTTAAGCTAAACATAGGAACTTTAATAATTTATTATTAATCCTAGGATTCTCACTTTTCGGGTTTCAATCTCCTTTCATAAGGACTGATCTTATTGTAATTTTTCATTCTTTATGCATTTTGCTTTAGGTTTGCAGAGCACCATTCTTGTCCCTCTTGGTCTTCTTTGTGTGATAGGTTATTTGCTTGCACGTGTTCATTGGGATCTGTGAGGTTGGTTTATCAACTTCAACATGGTATCAGAGCTCCAAATCTGTAGCTTCATGTTCATTTTTTTAGGGATCTTTCCTTAGAGTGACATTTTAGTGCATATTGAATTAATTTGGACCTCACCACTATGTCCAAAAGGTTCAAAATAGTCAAGATTGACCTTTATTTCGTCAATTTTGGTTATACGGTGCCTGATCTATAAGGGTTTGAAATTTGAGAGGGTTTCAAGATCTAGAGGGTACTTGCAATTTTTGAGTATTTTCAGCCCAAATGGACCTCACCATCGTATTCAGAGCACCCAAAAAACCCAAAATCAACTATAAAATTGTCAAAATTAGACATAGTGACTCTAAGAGGCAATTTTCTTTCATTTTTAGGTCGTACAACCTGGTACGACAAGAAATCAAAGAAATTCTTTTAAAAAAATAGAGCTCATAGGTGCAGCAGTCAGTTAACCACTAGTAGTTATCACTAGCGATTAATGCTAGTGGTTAATGCTAGTGGCTAGCTAACTACCAGGCTTCACCCCAAAGCCTTTTTGGAGCAGTTTTGGTATTTTGGCCATAACTTTTGCATCCAAACTCATATTTTAAAAAATGAAATATCACCAGAAAGTGAGTTATGAGCCCGATCCAATGGTCTAGGTATTTCTTCATGGTTTTTCTATTTTTCTACATTTATTGCTAGTCAAAGTTAGATCTTCATTTCTATGCTTCTAGAAGCATAACTTTTGCATACAAACTCTATTTTTGAAAACAAATAGGCATTGAAAAGGTCTTCCAATGCTCTTTCCAGATCTGTAGAATTTTTCATCAGAAAATTTACCAGGTAGACAAAGAATTATCTAAAGTGATTTTTTTTTTCGCTTTCCATTTTTCATATTTTTATTGGGGTTTGGTTTTTTGTGTTGTGGGGGATTTTTTTTCTTGCTTTCTATATATACACATCAGAGAACAAAAAACCCTTCCCTTAAACACATTTCAAAAACATAAACATCATGGCAGACACCCCATCAGTTAACTATCTTACCCCACATTATTATCACATCTAAAAAGCACATATGACTAGATTACTTATGTCAAAGGGTTTGTGGTCCTATTTGGATCGCATTCAGCCTTATTTGGAACATCAGTTTGAGATTCTATAGCATAGAAATGCAATGGATGAGGCCATGGGTTTGATATCACTGCATGTTTCAGATGGTCTTTTATTTCACCTAGAGAGTTCCACAAATCCTCAAGCAATGTGGACCAAGTTCAATGATCTATTTGGCAACATCATGTACGAGTTAAGGACAACACTGAGAGGGGGGGTGAATCAGTGTTGTGTGAATTTTCAAAACCTTTTTCAAACTTTAACTTTCAGAGCTCAAAAAGAAAGATACCATTGATTTGTAAAATACATATGCACATGACTATGAATACAGAAAGAGAACAAAACTTCATAAGTAAATCAAACACACACAAAGATGATCAATATGAATCATGACACAAGATATGCACGAGTGGAAAACTCTCCAGGGGTAGAAAAACCACTCCAGAACTGCCTCACTGGCTTAAAAGAAAAATCTTCTTACAAATGTCTTACTAACATATACAGAGGTCTCACTGACCACGGTCTCACTGACCACAAGCCTCATTGACATACTTTGCCTCACTGGCAAACACAATCACTATTAACAAATCATCAAACTTTGTGTGCAAGACATGATTGCCATTCAATCATATTTGCACCATTGTATACAACCTTATACCTCCTGTTTGATTTTCAAATCAAGACCATTTTCTTTTACATACTTTTGCAAACAAGCTCCATATACAAATCTCTATAAACAATTTTCTCTGCAAATTAATCCTCTATTCTGATCCATTCAACAACACTACATATCAATCAATCCTATATTCTAATCCATTCAACAACACTGCATATCAATCTTGTATTCTAATCCATTCAACAACACTTCACAACTCTGTATGTTTCATCTCTATCCTTTTTAATTCATGCCATCAATGCACCTAAAAAACAAATTTATACAAGTTGAATGTCTTTTCACCTTTCATCTTCTGTATGTTTCATCTCTATAATTATTTTAATGTGCAAAACAAATTTGTCTCTTCAATGCCTTGGAACCTTTCACATTCCTTCATAAATTTCTCCTGCATCTGATCACACAAATTTTGCAATTATAAACAACAGAACTCTTGGAATTTCACTTCTCTGCAAAAACACATTTCCTTTTCTTCATCTCCCCTGCAAATAAACTCTTCAATTTTGATTCATATTCCTGCAAAAACACATTCTCTCATTGCAAACAAGAAATAATAAATAAATCTTCAATATGATTTTCTCACAAGACAAATTATCTCCATTAAATTTTGTTAATAAAAAACTTTTCACCTTCTCTTCTCTGATAAAATAAATCCTTAATAAAAACATTTTGCCCTGTGCAAATACCAATTTGTCTGTAATGAAAAATCTTCTCAATATGCAAAAATAATTCTCCTTAAAAATCTTTATCTGCAAAGACAATTTCATTTTCATAAAACTTTTCAATTTGGCAAAAAAATCTTCCATAAATTTTCTTATAAGATCCCACTCTCATAATCCATCTTTATTTAGAAGGTTTAGCTCCTCAAAAAGGCATTAATCTTCTATTCAAAAAGATGCCTTTTAAAAAAAATAAATTACCATCCTTTAGATGCCATGGGTTAAGAAACAAATTTTCCAAAAAAAAATTCCTTAAAAAACTCAATAAACTGCCTCTTACAACTCTTTGATCATTATCTACGATGGCCATTTGAATGTCAAAATTAACAAATGTTGGAGGAAGCCAAAGCTTAAAAAGAGACCAAAGATCTTCTAAATCACGCTTCACAAATATTCAAAGTATACCGTTGATTAATTCCTTCATGCCTTCAAATGGACGAAGACAATATAGTACCCGCTCAAACTTGAAACACAACTTGCTATTACCGGTAGCCCTTAGGAGTTGGGGCCGGTTACTCAATGTTGAGGGTGACTTAAGGTCATCACTTAAGTTATGAATGACCCACTCTTTTGGTCAACATCGAAAAAGAACAAAAAGCACATACAGGTAGGGTAAGGTTTTAAGAGTTAAAACAACTTAGCTATTTTAAGGACACAAGCCCTAATCAACAATAATGAAGACTTAGACACTCCAACTTATCAAACCACCAAGACAAGATCTTCCTCCTTTGTATATATCATGAGATGATTAGCAAGAACTCAAGAAACTCTCAACTCAAAATATGACCAGAGATATGAAATGACCAATATCAGACCAACATCAACATCATAGCTCATATCTCAACACCCTGTGATTCTGTATATCAATTGTATATGAATTCCTTGTGATCATTTGGTGATCCTGTGGTCCTTTGGTGATTTTGAAGCATGAATCATGATATAAGCAACATTATCATGAGAACACCATAAATACTATAAGAAGATCCAAAAATGAATGTACCATGGAATGCATCAACATAAAAAATGAATATTATAAAGAGATCCAACCATTTGGATATGATCAACGATTAGGATATGACCATCAACCTTTGATGTCTCTGCATGAGTGATCTAGCCATCAACCTAACTCAACCTTTGACATCAATGACAAACAATACCAATGCCAACAAACTCCCCCTTTGGCATTGATGTCAACATTTTTGCATTCTTGTTCTCCATCATCTAAACCATTTGAAAAACTATTCATTCTCCCCCTTTGACAACAATGACAAAGGAGCTAGCTATCTGAGCAATCTCCCCCTATCTGATATGCCTAAAAACTCTTGTCTCCCCCTTAGGTATTAACTTCCTCTGTAACCAAACAACATATCAAAAATCTGTAATATGAACCACTTGTTAGAGTAAAGAATCTGCATGACTGAGAAAAAGATTTACAAGACTGTCACTAACTGTTCCATGACTATACAAGGTAAGCTATCTTCTTTGAAACTATTTTGACAAATAGCAATGATTAGACATAAAAACACTGTTGTATTACAATCACTGTCAAGATTAATTTGAAACCATGCATAGACCAAATCTAACAAGAATCTGTCAAGACATATCACTGTCACACTGAGATCAGAAAGACTGTTTACTAAACATAATTTTAAGTTTTGCAGACTTTGTCAACCTCACATCCACCTCTACCCTGAATTGTTTAAGGCTTCACCAAAGCAATAACAAAGCAATAGTATCACTGTCTCCAAATCACTTGAAAGCTTCACTACTTATGCAAAACATATGTCATAAAAACATAACTCAACAAGGTAGTAGATATGACCATCAAATTGACTTCATTGATATGAACTTGAATTTCATGCAATGACTACACTTTTCACTAGTAAAATTTAGTATGAATCATACTCCATGATGATATGAATAACACACAAGAGATGTCCTTGTCAATGAACTATTATCCTGCAACCAATCTATTTTTGCACACCCCTTTTGACATGAAAAAGAATGAAGACCATCTGAAATGAATAAAGACTATCCTATTGTTCCTGCACATCTCTTGTCAAATCTGATATGTACATAACCACATCTGAAACTTATTTCAATCTTCAATCAACAGACACATGATAACATCTAAAGAGAAACTTCTTGAGAATACCCAAGATCCATTATACAAATCAGCCTATCAAGATTGCACAACCTTCATCATCAAGCTCTTCCTAAAACAACACTTTGCAAAACCAATTGCAGAGAAAAGTGTTATGAAATGACTTCTTTCATTTAGCCAACAGAGACAAATATCTGATAAGAGCTATTTGAAACAACTAAAGCTCTTTGCCATGATAACTAATACTTTTTAATAACAAGATCCCATTGGACTACAACATCATAACAACTCAATCATGCTATGAACAAAATATGAACATGATCATGTCACAACATCATCAAATTTTTGTGCAGAGAACTTTTGAACTCCTTATATGCATTATGAACCACTAAACATGTCACTAACATACACAACATTAGAAATTAACATTATCAGGCAAGCATGATAGACAAGATCAATTGATCTCCTCCTGTAACTTCTTGGGGATAAAATATAGAACAAGAACAACTCCCCCTCACATCATGCTATCTATTATGCAACTGATGATGTAACTTGTGCTGGATGCACAAGTTTGGGATTTACCTTCTCATGACTCTATTTTTGCTTCCACACTTTTATAGGTGCTTTCTTTCTCCAAACCTTTTCTCCCTCTTTCCATTTCAACTTTTTCAAATCAGATGGAGCTTTCCTGCAACTATGAGCTTTATGACCAAGAGAGTTGCAATTATAACAAATTATTTTGTAATCAAAATCAATTGACTGATAATACCTTTCAGCACTGATTTTAAGCTTCTCTGTAGGATTATACCTTCTATGCACTTTGCAATTTCTTTGTATGTGTCCAACATTATTGCACTTGTAACAAACAATATCAGTGTTCCTTCTGCAATTAACTGATTTGTGCCCAAATTGATTACAAGTATAACAAAAACCATTAAATGAATAGTTATACCTATACATGTATGCTTGTCTAATAGGAGCACTTCTTCTAAAATTTCTTCTTTTTTGATTATGCATTTTGTTTTCAGTGGTAGTATTCAAATCAATCTTCTTTCTGGGAGTCTCCCTAACTTTTGAACATTCTCCTTCTTCAAATCCTAATCTAGTTGTGTCATTATGCTGCTTCTATTTCCCCAACAACAAATGTAACTTGCTTGTGCTTTCTTCAAACTCCTGATACTTCTTAGATAAAGTCTTGAGACCATCATAATCTTTTCTAAGTTTGATAATTTCACCCTCTAGTTTTAGATTCTCACTCCTTCTAACTTCAAGGTCAGATATTGAGACATCAGTTATCATCTTAGCTTCTTCAATTTCTGTCTTCAATCTAGCAATTAGTTTGTCAGAATCATCAATATATGTCTTTAAACTAATAACCTGACATCTGGCCTCTTCAAGATCTGTAGATACAATTTCAAGTTCTGAAAGTGCATTGACTTTAGATTCTCTTTCTTGTTGCAGCTGCAAGTTTAGTTTATGATTCTCTCTTTTATACTTCTTGAGCTCACTCAGAGCATATATAAGCTCTCCTTCCATATCAATCTCACAATCATCATCACTTGTGATGCTAGCTTCTTCTGAATCTGATTGAATTTGAACTTTAACTCCTTCATTGCCACTTTCCTCACACACCAGAGTGTCCTCTTCTTTATCATTATCTTGATAAATTCTTATTAGTTCTTTCCAGATGTCCTGAGCTGTTTCACACTACACAACCTTACAAGAAATATCATTAGATAAACTAGATAAAATAACCTTCTTGGCTATATGATTCCATTTAAGAGCCTCTTTGTTATTTGCAGAAATATCATTTTCAACTAACATTAAAACATCATATCCTAAGGAGGATAAATACACTTGCATTCTAACATACCAAACTGAAAAATTTGAACCATCAAACTGAGGAACATTTGAAACATTTTCTTCTAGGACAATATCAGATTCAACTTGGAGAACATCTTTATCAACTAACTTTATATCAACATCTGGATTTGATATGAATGATGTCTTCTGTGTCTTTTGACCAGAATGAAGCTTGACAATTTTCTTGCTCTTATTTCTTTTGCACTTACCCATTGAACTCCACACATAGGACCTACCTAAGCTAATTAAGCTAAAAAAGGGAAACTGGCTCTGATACCAATTGTAAGAGTTAAGGACAACACTGAGAGGGGGGGTGAATCAGTGTTGTGTGAATTTTCAAAACCTTTTTTAAACTTTAACTTTCAGAGCTCAAAAAGAAAGATACCATTGATTTGTAAAATACATATGCACATGACTGTGAATATAGAAAGAGAACAAAACTTCATAAGTAAATCAAACACACACAAAGATGATCAATATGAATCATGACACAAGATATGCACGAGTGGAAAACCCTCCAGGGGTAGAAAAACCACTCTAGAACTGCCTCACTGGCCTAAATGAAAAATCTTCTTACAAATGTCTCACTGACATATACAGAGGTCTCACTAACCACAAGCCTCATTGACATACTTTGCCTCACTGGCAAACACAATCACTATTAACAAATCATCAAACTTTGTGTGCAAGACATGATTGCCATTCAATCAGATTTGCACCATTGTATACAACCTTATACCTCCTGTTTGATTTTCAAATCAAGACCATTTTCTTTTACATACTTCTGCAAACAAGCTCCATATACAAATCTCTATAAACAATTTTCTCTGCAAATTAATCCTCTATTCTGATCCATTCAACAACACTACATATCAATCAATCCTATATTCTAATCCATTCAACAACACTGCATATCAATCTTGTATTCTAATCCATTCAACAACACTTCACAACTCTGTATGTTTCATCTCTATCATTTTTAATTCATGCCATCAATGCACCTAAAAAACAAATTTATACAAGTTGAATGTCTTTTCACCTTTCATCTTTTGTATGTTTCATCTCTGTAATTATTTTAATGTGCAAAACAAATTTGTCTCTTCAATGCCTTGGAACCTTTCACATTCCTTCATAAATTTCTCTTGCATGTGATCACACAAATTTTGCAATTATAAACAATAGAACTCTTGGAATTTCACTTCTCTGCAAAAACACATTTCCTTTTCTTCATCTCCCCTGCAAATAAACTCTTCAATTTTGATTCATATTCCTGCAAAAACACATTCTCTCATTGAAAACAAGAAATAATAAATAAATCTTCAATATGATTTTCTCACAAGACAAATTATCTCCATTAAATTTTGTTAATAAAAAACTTTTCACCTTCTCTTCTCTGATAAAATAAATCCTTAATAAAAACATTCTACCCTGTGCAAATACCAATTTGTCTATAATGAAAAATCTTCTCAATATGCAAAAATAATTCTCCTTAAAAATCTTTATCTGCAAAGACAATTTCATTTTCATAAAACTTTTCAATTTGGCAAAAAAAATCTTCCATAAATTTTCTTATAAGATCCCACTCTCATAATCCATCTTTATTTAGAAGGTTTAGCTCCTCAAAAAGGCATTAATCTTCTATTCAAAAAAATGCCTTTTAAAAAAAAATAAATTACCATCCTTTAGATGCCACGGGTTAAGAAACAAATTTTCCAAAAAAAAAATTCCTTAAAAAACTCAATAAACTGCATCTTACAACTCTTTGATCATTATCTCCGACGGCCATTTGAATGTCAAAATTAACAAATGTTGGAGGAAGCCAAAGTTTAAAAAGAGACCAAAGATCTTCTAAATCGTGCTCCACAAATATTCAAAGTATACCGTTGATTAATTCCTTCATGCCTTCAAATGGACGAAGACAATATAGTACCCACTCAAACTTAAAACACAACCTATTATTACCAGTAGCCCTTAGGAGTTGGGGCCTGTTACTCAATGTTGAGGGTGACTTAAGGTCATCACCTAAGTTATGAATGACCCACTCTTTTGGTCAACATCCAAAAAGAACAAAAAGCACATACGGGTAGGCTAAGGTTTTAAGAGTTAAAACAACTTAGCTATTTTAAGGACACAAGCCCTAATCAACAATAATGAAGACTTAGACACTCCAACTTATCAAACCACCAAGACAAGATCTTCCTCCTTTGTATATATCATAAGATGACTAGCAGGAACTCAAGAAACTCTCAACTCAAAATGTGACCAGAGATTATAGCCCTCCATTTGGCATATAAGACCTCCTATGGTGGTGTTGAAGTGAAAAGAATATTCTCTAAGAGATGATAGCCGTCCATTTTGGCATAACATTAATCTTCCTTCACACAATCTTCATCTAAAATGTTTCAAAGAGGCTTAAGAGCTTAACACATTATTCTAATGGCCTCAAAGGCCCCTCCACACCGTGACATTAGTTGATGTGCAAACAAAGTAATTGAAATACCATTAAATACATTAGGGCAAAATGACCAAAATCCATCAAACCCTCAAAGTCTATCATTTTGCACTTTGTATCTTTTGGAAGTGCGAGCTTTGTGTGTTGCGGCTACCCTAGGGTTTGTAAAATGAATTTCAACATTCTCTCCATTGTTTTCAGCATGACTCCTCAAATTTCTTCACAAACTGGTAAGGAAATACATTTCTAAAAGTTTTGAGCTTAACTTTGAGTAATTCCATGAGGAAACATGTGTTTTCTTGGCCAAAATATGTAGCCTTCTTTGACTAATTTTAATATTTTTCATACATTTTCCTTGCATTCTAAGGTGTTACCTTTCATGGCTGCCATTATTGAGGCCATGGAGCTCAAAATCCATTGGATTCTCACCAATGCTTGTAGATATTTTGCTTTTCTGGTAATAAAATGCATTAATCACTATTTAAAGCACCATTTTGAGCTATTCTTTTGAAGAAAAAAGTGATTCCTTGGCCAAAATCCGCAGCAATTTTAACTATTTTTTCACACGCTTTTACTCAAAAATCTATTTATTACTTCTTTCATCTCTATGGCATCCTCAAATCTAATATTTTAGCCTTCAAACTCACCATTGATTTCTAGATTTACACTGATATTGAAGGTAAATTTCTGTAATCTGTGATTTTCTTATCCATTCTAAGCAAAACAAGCCATTTGTGGAATAATGTGCTACTGGTAATGAGTTTTATAATAGCATCATATTATCTGTTGTAGCCCTGTAACTTTATCTATTGTACCATCTTGTCCTGTTGTTTCTTTATGACACACTTTATTTCAAATCATGGTTTATACATGACATATCTTTTCTTGTATGCACACTTATGTGCTGATGTTATGATGACATGTGTAGCATTAATGACAACTGATCATAAACATTAAATGTTGTGCTATAGAGTTCATTCCACCTTTATTGGTTTAGTTCATTCTTTGAATTGGAATCATGAATGTGTACTAAACATGAAACCATTGTTCCTTAAGTTCACTTATTCAATCTAAGCAATAACATAATAATTTTGTTCCATCTCCTCTGAGGATCGGGGGCAACACGCTAAGCTCAACCCTTGTGGGAGCCCATTTAGAACCACATGCTGATAGGTCTTCACAGCTACATGACATCCTATACCTGCACAGGAAGCAAACATGTTAGTCAAAAAAATGATGGTGCTTTGATGATGATGTCTCTTTTTTTTTCCTGTAACTGATGCATTATGTACTTCTTGAGTTTTATTATCTAATGCAATCTATTATGTATTATGTTCTTGTTGATATAGTGTATGGATGAGATGATGTCATGAGCGCTAAACCCCCCTTTTCTCTCTCCTCTAATGCAGGTTATGACAATTTCAGATCTTGGCAACGAATGGAGCAGTGGGCATATGATCAACCAACTTCAGATTCAGGCAATGATTGGCACCCTCTCATTCATATGCTTTGTTAGTTCTTTTACAGTTGCATAACATATTGTATTAGATATTCAGATCTAGCTACTCCCACAGCTTGTGTGGGACAACTAGTTGCTCTTTCTCATCCTATATTCAATGCAATGTAACTCCATTTTATGTATCTCATCTGATGATATGAATAAAACACTGCAAACATTATGAGACCTCTTCCAATAAATGATAAACACTGACATAAGCAATGAATGTTAACTAATTTGTACTTTCTTCTGCATAATAACAACTGATAAAATGAAAGCAATTTATTATGATAACTATAAAACTGATACAACCAAAATGCTATGGACTTTCACTTCTAAAATAATGAACTGTAACACATCAGCTCTGCCAATTTGAGCCGGGAGTGAAAATTGGTAACCTTTCTAGTGACCTCTGCTATATGCTTGCCTACTAAGCATCAGTATCAGTTGCCTTGAACATCGATTAGGGACTGAGTTGAATCTGCTCATTCCAAACTTAGAAAACACTTAAACTTTGCACCTCAATTAGTCAAAACAACAACAGAAAACTAAAAAAAACCTCTACTTAAAGCAAACTCACAGGCCTTGATGACCAAAACAAAATGCTAAAAACAAATGTGCATGAGCACTTATTGAATGCAACCTAAACTAACCTACTCTAACCAGTTGAGAAGGCTAATCAAACAAAACCATTCACAGGTTCAAGAAAATAATTGCCCTTTCTCCATAATCTGCAATACTTCATCATCTTGTGACTGGACCTAAAGAGGTGAAATAAGAACAAATAGGTAGCAGACAACTGTAACACTTGTCCAAACAGGAGCATGAAAGTACTTACCCATTTCACCTATTTGGTAAACTGATCAAAAGAATGAGGAAACTGATAAGGCTCAATTTGATACCCTTGTTGCTGATGTGGGTGAATATCATTATGAAGTTGTACCCTCTTTCAGCTACCAACTGAGCTAGATATCTGATAGGACACCCCCTGGAAGGTGTTGGATCAGAAAGAAATCATTTTGCATGTTTAGGGGCAGCAGTATCATGCTCATTCTGCATGATAGCCTGCCATATAACTTCCTCCTCTGTCAGGGTTGCTAATAGCTCTTCAAAATCAGGCTCAAAATACATATCACCATTAAATGAAAAACACTTTGAATCAGGAATCCCCTCTTCGATGAATGAATGTAAATGGTCAGACAATGAACTAACCTTTCCCATAGTACCACCAATTGGCATAACATCAGCCTCAAACTCTTTTGTGCAACATAAGGACAACTCTCCAAAACAATCTAGATCAGACTGCTCCAGTGATTTACTCAAAAATATCGTGACTTCTTCCCCTTGACCTTACTGTCCTAGGTGACCTTCCTCTAAAGAGTTAGCTAAATGTGAGTCGAATAGCTCAATTTTATCTTGCAAAAGATCTTCCTCCAGCTTTTGATTATCCAAAATAGGGTTGTTTTCACCAGACTGTCCTTGAACCAGGAAGTTACTATCAGATTATTTGGCTTCACTCAGAAACCCACCACTATCTCTCTGTTGTTCTAAAATTGGTGTCCTTGATATGACTATGGATTCCTCATCCGGTTGAATAAAATTAGGTAACTAATTGAATAAAGATAATGACTCCTCCACTTCATGCTTCTTTTGAACAATGTTTGAAAATTTTTCAAATAAAACAAAATCTAGAGGGTTTGGTATTAGGTCTGAAATAGCAACCCTTTTAGATGTATAATGCTTATAATCAGCTGTAAAAACAACACTAATTCCAGCAGACTCCTGCTTCTCTTTTGATTTATTTGGTTGGTCATCCTTCACAAAACAAGGAGGGTCATTACTAAAAACACTGAAGGATTCATCAGAAGGAGTCCTTTCCTGCTCTGATCTATATTGTTTCATAGCCACATGCAATAAATTCACATTCCTAGCTTCTTTCATGGTGAGTGAGTCATTTTGAGAGGCAATAGGTCCATCTTCATGAAGATGAACAGTGAAATGACAATCAAATTCATTTCTCTGGGAAACTCAAAGATTCACAAACTGATCTTGGATTCAAATAGGCTCGTGAGTGAAATCAGATATTGGGATTTTGATTTTCTTGGGAGTCTATTTGCATTCAAAACCAATCTCTTGGTGGGAAAAAAGATTCTTCAAGTGGCTGATTTTGAAGCATAATATATTTAGGCTATACCAACCTAGGTTCTTACAAGGGTATAGGGTTCCTGAAACTGAGAATCTTGACTTTGGCAAGAATAACACGTTCACTTTGATTAAAATTTTCAAAATTATACCCACATACCTCATCTTGAATAGGCTTATGTTGACTGACAGGGGGAGCTTGAATTCATTGTCCATGCATTTGATGAAGAAAAAACCTCATTTTCTATTCTTTAGCTGCTATTTATTGTTCAAAATGTGCTCTTTGTACCTCCAACTCCTGCTCATGAAGATATGCTTGATAGGATAGTTCATCTTGCTATTGATTGTTCTCGATCTACCTATTGATCTCATCTACTGACCTCATCATTTTTGCCAATGTATCATTAAGTGTGTCCTTAACCTCTTTACTGCAGACTTTGTTACCAGATCAGAAGATTGAGTAGGGGTGGGTGGGTGGAAAAAATGTTGTGCATGCTGGTATGCTATTGCTGCATGGCTATTTGGAATAAAATCAGCTGCATGGTTGCTCTGATATAGCTAATAAGATAACTGATTAGTAACACCATCATGATATGGTGGATGATATGAACTGATCATCTTGAAACTAGAAAAATAACATGTAGAATCGCCAGGTATGCTAGTTGCTTGCCTCTAAAGGCTAGAATCATTGATACACACACTAAATATCAGTGATAAATTATCAAACTATGGACTAAAATAGTCCAACTTGTCCCACCAGGCATGCCAAAAACTGTTGTCAATTCAAGTATGCACCCTTGTCAATTTTGTGAAAACTTAACTACCTATTGAAACTTGGAATCATTCTCAGATGTGAGACTCCTTTCATGAGAATGAATCTCCAGAGTGAGATGGTTCTCTTATAATTCCTAAACCACTAACTTGAGGGGAGAAAGGATAGAAGGATGTAATTGAAATGCAAACTAACTCGAGAATCTAAACTTGATGAATTTCTATCACTCACAAACAGATCCTCTAACCTGAATCGTCACAATTCCATTGATAGTTTATTCCTTAAGTAATTTGCAACAAGGTTTGGATCAAACACAAACTACAACTAGGAAAGAACCAAAATTTAATAGTATTGAGACATAATAAAGGATAGAAAAATTCACAATATAACATCAGATGAAGGCTACAAAATATGTGAAACAGGATGATTTGCTATTAGAACTGGAAGGAGTACAATGCATAAAAATAAAATATGAGCCAACTACCTGTATACAACTCTGCTTGTGAACAAGAGAGAAGAAATCGATGCTAATTGACTACTAACTCCTCTTGTCCCCAGAAAAACATAGTTTTTCTCCTATATATGTCTCCAAGAGATCTCTTCAGAAAAACTCAAAAAGCTCCTAAAAATAGATACGTAAATTTATTTTGAGCTTCAGGAAAAAGCTACCAAAAATAGCCTCAAACTACCTCCAAACTATAAATAAAAGCTACCAACTTGATGTCCTAGGTGGTCCCCACCAAATCTACATCCAAATCTATCCAATCTGCCTCATAAGAGCAAAACTTTTATCCTATTATGCTCAATTTCTTGCAAGAAAGCAAAATGCTTTAACTACCTAAAAATAGTTCAACTTTAAAATCAATTTATAGTTTCATTGATTTAAAGTTAAACTCTACATGACATGGTAGTTTTAATCCTATCTCGTATTTGATTTGAAAACAAAACAAATCGTCATGGCTTATAATTTCGCCATTTTTGCATTACAATGTTCGATTTTTTCAATAAAAATCATAAAAATATTAAGGCATCATATGTAATTTTGGCAAAAATAAGGACTATGAGGGTGCTACAAGAAATATACTAAGGCATTTAAGCCTTGAAGGTCATGGGATCCTCCAATATGCGACAGCAAGGCATATGACGTGGCAAAAGTCCTCCATTTGGCATATAAGACATCCTATGGTGGTGCTGAAGTGAAAAGAATATTCTCTAAGGCATGATAGCCTTCTATTTTGGCATAACATTAATCTTCCTTCACACAATCTTTATCAAAAATGTTTCAAAGAGGGTTAAGAGCCTAACACATGATTCCCATAGCCTCAAAGGCCCCTCCCCACCATGACATTCGTTGATTTGCAAACAAAATAATTGAAATGCCATTAAAATACATTAGAGCAAAATGACCAAAAGCTATTGAACCCTAGAAGTCTATCATTTTGCACTTGGTATCTTTTGGAGGCATGAGCTCTATGTGTGGCGGCTACCCTAGGGTTTCTGCAACAAATTTTGACATTCTCTCCATTCTTTTCAGTATGACTCATATTTTTTCACAAATTGGTAAGGAAATACATTTCTAATTGTTTTGAGCTTAACTTAGGGTAATTCCATGAAGAAATCTGTGATTTCTTGGCCAAAATTTGTGGCCTTCTTTGACTAATTTTAATATTTTTCATACATTTTCTTTGCATTCTAAGGCATTACCTTTCATGGCCACCATTACTAAGGCCTTGGAGCTCAAAATCCACTGGCTTCTCACCAATACTTGCAGATATTTTCTTGTTTAGGTAAGAAAATGCATTAATAACTGTTTAAAGCACCATTTTGGGCTATTCTTTTGAAGAAAAAAGTGATTTCTTGGCCAAAATCCGTGGCCATTTTAATTGTTTTTTCACACACTTTTACTCAAAAATCTATTTATTACTTCTTTCATCTCTATGGCATCCTTAAATCTGATATTTTGGGCTTCAAACTCACCATTCATTTCCAGATTTACATTGATATTGAAGGTAAATTTCTATAATTTGTGATTTTCTTAACCATTCTATGCAAAAATAGAAGGATTTTAACCCCATATGCCATGGTTTTTCATATGATTGGTGATACATTTTTCGTACATTTTGCCATTATTTTTCTCATGTCTGTGTCTATTTTTCTATATATATGAACTCAAAAATCTAAAATATACACATTCTCTTCCCTCACTATCAGAACATAACTGAGACTCTCCATGAAAGATGCTGCTCTGTCTAGTTATGGTTTCTATATTTTGTAAAAAGGCAGCATTATAAGCTACATCCTCCATACATGACATAACTTGTATATATTGTTGTTTTATTGTCATTTGTCATATGTAACATTGCAACACACTTGATCCATTCTGAAAATGTTATTCTCTATACAACTTGCTAATATGGAAAGTCTGAGCAAAACAAGCCATTTGTGGAATAATGAGCTACTAGCAATGACTTTTATAATAACATCATATTATCTGTTGTAGCACTATAACTTTATGTTCTGTAGCATCTTGTCATGTTGTTCTTTTATGACACACTTTATTTAAAATCATGGTTATATATGACATATCTTTTCTTTTATGCACACTTATGTGTTGATGTTATGATATGTGTAGCATTAATCACAGCTGATCATAAACATTAAATGTTGTACTATAGAGTTCATTCCACCTTTATGGTTTTAGTTCATTCTTTGAACTGGAATCATGAATGTGTACTAAACATGAATCCATTGTTCCTTCAAATCAGTTATTCAATCTGAGCAATAACATAATAATTTCGTTCTATCTCCTTTGATGATCGAGGGTAGCATGTTGAGCTCAACCATTGTGGGAGCCCATTTAGAACCATGTGCTAATAGGTCTTCATAGCTACATGACTTATCCTATACCTGCATAGGAAGCAAACATGTTAGTCCAAAAAATGATGGTGCTTTGATGATGATGTCTCTTTTCTTTCCTATAACTGATGCATTATGTACTTCCTGACTTTGATTATCTCATGCAATCTATTATGTATTCTATTCATTTTGATATAGTGTATGGATGAGATGATGTCATGAGTGCTAAACCACCCTTTTCTCTCTCCTATAATGCAGTTTATGACAATTTTAGAGCTTGGAAACAAATGGAGTAGCTGCCATATGATCAACCAACTCCAGATTCAGACAATTATTGGCACCCTCTCCTTCATATGCTTTGTCAGTTCTTTTATAGTTGCATAACATATTGTATTAGATATTCAGATTTAGCTACTCCCATGGCTTGTGTGGGACAATTAATTGCTCTCTCTCATCCTATATTCAATGCAATGTGATTCCATTTTATGTATCTCATTTGATGATATGAATAAAACATTGCAAACATTATGAGACCTCTTCCAATCAATGATAAACACTAACATAAGCAATGAATGTTAACTGATTTGTATTTTCTTCTGCATAACAACAACTAATAAAACTGAACCAATTTATTATGATAACTATACAACTGATACAACCAAAATGCTATGGATTTTCACTTCTAAAATAATGAACTATAACACATCAACTTTGCCAATTTGAGCTAGAAGTGAAAATTGGTAACAATTTCATTTTAAGGGGGGTGTTAGAGTAATAGGTTAATTACTTAATTAATTTAATCATATTGATTAATTAATTAAGTCACCTTTACTTTATTTCACTTAAGCTAAACATATGCACTTTAATAATTTATTATTAATCCCAAGGTTCTCACTTTTAGGGTTTCGATCTCCTTTCATAAGGATTGATCTTATTGTAATTATTCATTCTTTATACATTTTGCTTTAGGTTTGTAGAGCACCATTCTTGTGCCTCTTGGTCTCCTTTGTGTGATAGGTTATTTTGTTGTAGGTGTTCATTGGGATCTATGAGGTTGGTTTATTAACTTCAACAATGACTACAAACAGTGAGAAAACTATAAGAACCTTCCATTTACAATTACAAATAGAAATAGATGGAAAAAATCCCATTGCAAACAAAAAATATAAAATATTTGAATACCCATAGATAAACAATAACCCCATTTTAATATTGAACCCTCATGACTACAAACAATGAAATTACAAATAGCAAAAAAACCATAAGAACCTTCCATTTAGGTTATAGACAACAAACATGCATATTTATGTTTATGCATATGCATATGTATGTTTATACATATGCATATGTATTTATATATGCATATACATATGTATTTATATATGCATATACATAAGCATATATGTATGTATATATGTATGTATATATTACATTATGAATGTATATGGATAAATAATAACCCCATTTGAATATCAAACCCTTATGATTACAATTAGATAGAAAACCAAAAAAACCTTCCATTTACAATTACAAGCAACTATAGATGGAACAAATCATATTGCAAACAATAAAGAATATTAGAATACTCATAGTCAGACAATAACCCCATTTTAACACCAAACCCTCATGATTACAACTAGATAGAAAATGAAAAGAACCTTCCATTTATGACCAGAGACAACAATCGATGGAAAAAATACCATTTAATAAAATAGATGTTAATACCCATGAATAAACAATAAACCCATTGGAATACCTAAGCCTAAGGATTACAACCAGACCAAAAATGAAAAAGAGCCTTCCATTTATGACCACAAACAACAGTATATGAGAGAAATCCCATTGCAAACAAAAAAAGAAAAACTGAGATATTGCATGTATAAACCATACGACAAAAAAACTTGAAAAAAAAAATAAATCCTCTATTTTTGTCAAGCTAGAAAGATCATTTCCTTAGCAGGATAAGATATCCTTACTAGGGTCGAAGGATAAATGAGTGACCCCATGAGTAGAAGGAGAAACTAGTGGAGTCATCGCCAAAGTTGATCCTTTTTGAATGCCTAAACCAAATACCCATTAACAGACAATAACCCCATTTCAACACTAAACCATCATGACTACAATGAGATAGAAAATGAAAAGAACTAGATAGAAAAAAAAACAAATAGCAAGTGATGGAAAAAAACCCATATTGAAATAGAACATAAATGTTAATATCCATGCATAAACAATTAACCCATTTGAATATCGAAGCCTAATTATTACAACCATACTGAAAATGAAAAGACCATCCCATTTATGACCACAGAAAGAAAAATATGGAAAAAATCCCATTTAAAACAAAAAAAGCAAACCGAGATATTGGATGTATAAACCATACGACAAAGAAACATGATAAAACCAAATAAATTCCCATTTTTTTAAAGATAGAAAGATTATTTCCTTAATAGGATAAGATATCCTTACCAGGGTCGAAAGACAAATGGGTGAAGCCATGAGTGGAAGGAGAAACCAATGGAGCCATCGCCAAAGCCTGGTAGTTTCCAACGTGAAGGTGACCTAGTTTAGGTGCCATCTGCAAGGACCAAATGTAGAGAATAGATTTAGTAATGGCATGCTAGTATTTGTTGAGTGAGAAGGATGGGAGCATTAAATGCTCCATAGCTATGAAAACTGGCAGCACAATATTGAGCAAAATGCAGAGGGAAACGACATTAATGTGACAACATGGAAATAATTGTGGGAGTGGCGCTATGTAAATGTGAGTGTGTGAAGAAAAGGTGGTGACTTACTCACATGCCACATGGCATGTTAAGCACAACCTATGATGTTGCTACCTGCCAACAGGGTAAGTTGTGTCTGGTCATCGGTCGATAGTAAAAAAGAGCCTAAAATTTGCCCCCGCCAAACACACATGTAGTCCATGTGGCAAAACACAATTTGACAATGCAAAATAAAATATTTAGCAAGTCCACATCAACATCTAGCTAGAAAATGCAAATTTATTTTATTTTGGATGTCGTGGCCTACCAAGTGGAGGGGTGAAGTTAGGGTGACCCACTATGGGTACCTCTCCCCTACCCTAACAATTTGTTTTAAAATTTATTTCACTTGTAGCGAGAGTTCAAGATCAAATTTAATCTTGTGGGCCATGGATCCTCATTGGATTTAAACCCTCACAAAATTGGTGATAGTTCACTTCATTCAACATGCAGATTCTGACAAATAACAAACTCTTGCATCAAGATTTTTCTTTCATAAGTTTTGAGACAACCACTTGCAACTTGAGGATTGGACTCAAGTTTATCTTCTCTATAACTAGCATGGTTTAATCATGTCTCATTAAATTCTCATGCACCATCTGTAGACTTAGCTAATCAATAGGTGCTATATCAAATTTGTTGGGATTAAGGTGTGTTAATCTTAGTGTCCTTTCTGGTGTTTCCTATTTTTTAGGAGGTGAAAAAGTAGTTTTGTTTTTTGCTTCTTTGGAGATGGTGTTTTTAAGCCATGCTGAAAAAAAATCTATTTTGTGTTTTTTTCTTTTTGTTTTTTCTCTAAAAGCTATACATTTTACTTTTTCTCTAAAAGTTGTTTTTCTCTTTTTGTTGAGAAAAACAAGGAGTGCCACCTTGGATGACCTTGAGTCTTGTTTAGTACATTTCTATTGCAGGAAGTTATTGTTTATGGAAAATGTTATCCTTATCTCTTTGGAGCACATATGAAGAGGATATGCTTTTTTTTTTGAAAAAAAATTCAATCTATTTGATTTGGAAAATATTTTCAAGTTGGAATTTTTTTTTTTGAGAAGTGGATGCCTAAGAAACAAACCATAAGATTTTCATGCTTTAAAACAAATTTAGAAGTGGATGCATTGTATGATTTTGTAGAAGAGTTTGTGGAGAAAGATAAGTTAGCTTCTTGACGGTGCTTTGCTTTTGCAACTCTTGCATTAAGTGTATTTCATTGTTTTTGAAGAAGTTTTTTATGTAGGGTTATTCTATTAGTTTTCCTCCAAAGAAGCAAGATGCAAATCTCCATGTTAAGGCTTTGAGCCTGCAAGTGTATTGTAACATTTTTGTTGTAGATTAATACATTGGTTCAATTCTTTGGAGTGTGGGATTTTTTACTTGAAAGGGTTTTCACCATGTATATTGGTGTTTCTTCTTCTTTATCTATTTTCTTCTTCTTTCATGATATTAAAGTGTTAATTTACACGCCATTATGTTGCTAAAATTTTCTTAGATCTGTAAGCTACATTATCTTTCCTCTAAGGGTTAATGTGATGGGAAATCAACTATGTCTATTTCTACTTTAACGGGATAGTAGTATTTGCTTACATCAAGTTATTGAATATCTATTTAAGTAAAATATAGGATGTTGTGAGGTGCATTATGGGTTCTCTTTCCCTTTAAATTGGTATTAGAGCTACAGTGGTTCCATGGTTGCATGATACTGCATGTGTTAGTTCCACAATGTTTAAGGTTATGGGTATTTCTTCTATTTTGATTTCTTAGGTTGGCAAGCTTGAGGGAATTTGTAAGAAGGAATTGGTTGATTATTAATCCTTTTTTGAGTGGAAGTATTGCAGCTTATCTTGTTTTTAGGTTACTGTAGGAATTTGAAGGATGGAGAAGATAGAATATTACGGAGTTGATCATGTGGTTACATTTAATATGATATTGATCTAGAGCTCATGTTTGATAGTATGTAATAACCCTCATGCATGGTGGTTATGTTCTTTCATTATATGGTAATTTACAACAAAGTATTCATGTTGGATGTTTGTTCTTAGCTCCCTAATCACATGGAGAAACTTGGGTTGTCATGAGTATGGTTGGATGTGCTTATGTTGGGTTCTTGGTTTTAGTCCATAGCATTGGAAGGCACTATTTTGTTAACCTTGAATGCATGTAGGCTGTGGTGTTGGTCATTGGATGATCTAAAATCTTTTGGAACACCCCAGCTCCTCTTTATGCTTGTACATGGTGGTAGTTGTGGAGTTAACCTACAAGTGGGCCTGAAGTTCTTGGACCTCTTCTTCCTTTTTTGGTTAGATCTGAGGGATTTGTAGATTTTTTGTTCAAAATCTATGGTTATGCTTATTTATGTTATTCCATTATTCTGGTTTAACTATTTTGGTGGTTTTCAGACTTGTGGGTCTTCCAAATGATAAGTGGATATGGATTTACATGTGTATTATTTGCATGGTGGTTTTACAGGTTTTACATGGTTAATCAAAACTTGTGGTTTTGTAGATCTACGGATAAATTATTTTTTAGATTATGATTCCTTGAGTTGTATCTAGATGTAAGATAGTTGCAGATTTGCATTCATGCTTCGTGTATGGTGTGAGGAGGTTTGTAGCTTTCTCAATGTGGAGATGTTGGTATGTGATTAGTCACTCATCATTTCTACATTGTTTTCTTGATGAGTTCCTTGACTATGGTTACTCATATGTGGACTTGTTTGGCAAATCAGATATGTGGTTGATTTGGTGTTTGAGTCTTATGGTCTACATGTTATCTTCTTGATTATCTCAGTTTGCAGGTTACTAATGTGATGATGAGTTTGCATGTTTAACATTTGGGATCTACGAGTTATGCAATGTCATGGGCTAATCACCTATTTGATTGCAATGAGATGAATCAGATGTAGACTATCTATATCCACAAGATTGATTTAGTATTTATGTAGACTTTATTAGTTGGCCTTACACATGGTTATCTGTGCATTGGTATGTTGCTTTGGGATGAGAGGATGGATGTTTTTGAGTGCTTGGATAGTCAATCATTAGGATTTATAACATGTTTATCACAATGTCATGGATAGCTTGGTTATAAAGTTTAGTGTGAGCTTTTGATAGTGATGGTTTTATCTTCTTGACTTGGAGATCTTGGTTCTACTTTAATCTTTTGTACTATCGATATTGCAGGTGAAGTATTTGATTGTGTTAGAGCCATGGATTATCTTTGTTCAAAGGATGATTATCATGATGCCTTGATAAGTTCAGTATCACAGTTGTAGTGGGAGCTTTGATAGTGATGTGAATCTATCACTTGCTAATGGATGATCTTCTACAATGATCATAGGTGTCATGGTAAGGCTTTTGGATTATTATTCTTGTACGCTATGAAATTATTTTGACATCTTGAGTTCCATTGTTAGAGGATGGTTATCTTCATGTGATTGGAGATGGTATTGTGTCATGATGGATTCTTATTTCTAAGATTGGATTTTTGTCATTATGGTACCCCTTTGGCAAAATATGTTCATTGGAGCAAGTAGTGATCTCCTAAGAGGAGATGTTAGATCATGATGTTATGTGTGTTCCTAGATTTTGTAGATGTGTAGTGGGAGATTTGGCAGTGATATGGTGAAGTTCTCATTGATTTTGAGTATTAATCATTTTCTTGAAGCCTCATGATTTTGTAGGATTCATTTGAAGTTGGCATGAATTGGTTGATGGATGCTCATGGATACTAGAGAGACTTGATGTGAGGGTAGAGATCTATTGTTGTGGGGACCATGTGTTGGAATGGTAAAATTTCAGCAGAAAGACCAAGGAGCCTTCACCTGGGTATGAACATGAGTCCATGTTTAAACTTGAGAGGATATTGTTCTTGGAGAGAATCTATGAGACTCAAAGTATCTTAGTGGATCAATCTCATTCCCCACTCTCAATTCACTTGGTAGAAAATGATCTGATAGGTATTGCCCATGCTATTTCAAATTAATTTTGTTGTATGCTTTGATTTCTCATGGACATGGATCTTGAGCTATAGTTTCTAGTTCTGGAGGGTTCATTTGAGGACTATTTGGCATGGTTATCTCCTTGGGTATATGGTTTGATTTATGAGAAATTTTAGAGATGTTATTGCGCTGTATTCCTATTTTTGAAATGGATTTTTGAGTTTGATCTTCCTTGGATAGAGAATCTTACATCCTTTTTCTTATTATATGAGATATATATGTTTTTTTTATCTAATGAGATTGAATAGTTGGGTGTTGTTAAGGCTTTTTAGTTCAGGTTTTGTGAAAAAGATCTTACCCATCACAACTTAGCACTTGGTGGTGTTGGCAGAAGGACATGATATGGTTTGCATTTTCTCTTTATGGTCTCATGTTTCTTCCTAGAGGTTCTTATTCATCTAGCATGATCACTAGTTTTGTGGTCATGTATGTTGTTGTACTTTATTGCTTTTTAGCAATAGTATGTGTTCATTTAAAGTACATCATTTGAGATGTGGAGGACTTGGGAGAAGTGAAGGAGATCAAAGGTGAGAGAGTAGAAAACTATTTGTGGAAGTATGCACTATTTTGCAGCAGGTTGGTTGTAGTTTAAAGATAATTGTGATTGTTCTTTGTATTACATGATTTGATTATAAGCCACACTTTTATGTAAGTGCTAATTGGTAGGCTATGACTTGCTTTGGTTGGGATTGCTCATGAAGTATGATTCCTAGAATGTATGTATGTCTTTGGTAGATTGTTCTTCATTGGACTCCAATATCAAGGGTCTCCATTTTTTTTGCACATCAATGGTTTTGGTGTGTTTGTTATCATGGGAGATGGTAACTTTGATAAAGACAATGGATTATATAGGGATGATGACTGCAATATGGGTTGGAGATGTCATGTGCAAAAGTTCTATCAATGGTGCACTTTTTAGTTGGATGTAAAAAACTAGTTGTGGTTGTTGTTCTAATTATTCTAGAGCATTTGTGCTCGATCTTGTATTGGAGGATGTTTGGACTTCAGAGTTGTGTTCTAGTAATAGGCTTGAAATTGACACTTTGGTGAATGTTTTAGATGCACTAACAAAGTCAGTGAGCACAAAGAAGTTTAGATTGTGTTTGAGTTCCATGGGTCTTGAGGCTTGATTAGCTAGATTCTATAGACTCTTGATAGGTCCTCGACAAGTGAGAGAATGTTGGGATTAAGGTGTCTCAACCTTAGAGTCCTTTCTAGTGTTTCCTATTTTTTAGGAGTTGAAAATATAGTTTTGTTTTTTTCTTTTTTGTAGATGGTGTTCTTAAGACATTTTAGAAAAAAATTGTTTTGCGTTTTTTTCTTTTTTTTGTTTCTCTAAAAGTTGTTTTTTACTTTTTGTTGAGAAAAACAAGGAGTGCCACCTTGGATGACCTTGGGTATTGTTTAGCATGCTTCTATTGCAGGAAGTTACCATTTATGGCAAATCTTATCCTTTTCTCTTTGGAGCACACATGAAGAGGATATGCTTTATTTTTTGGAAAATATTTTTAAATGATTTGATTTGGAAAAGATTTTCAAGTTGGAAAATATTCCTTTTTGAGAACTGAATGCCTATGAAAGAAAGCATAAGATTCTCATGCTTTAAAATAGATTTAAAAGTGGATGCTTTGTATGCTTTTGCAAAGGAGTTTGTGGAGAAAGATAAGCTAGCTTTTTGAGGGTGCTTTGCTTTTACAACTTTTGGATTATCTCATTATTTTTTAAGAAGTTATTTATGCAGGGTTATGCTATCAATTTTCCTCTAGAGAAGCAAGATGTATATCTCCATGTTAAGTCTTTGAGCTTGCAAGTGTATTGTAACATTGTTGTTGTAGATTAATACATTGGTTCAATGCTTTGGAGTGTGGGGTTTTTTACCCAAAAGGTTTTTCCCCACATATATTGGTGTTTCTTCTTCTCTGTCTATTTTCTTCTTCTTCCATGATCATAAAGTGTTAATTTATATGCCATTATGCTGCTAAAATTTTCTTGGATCTTTGTAAGCTACATTATCTTTCCTCTAAGAGTTAATGTGATGGGAAATCAACTATGTTTGTTTCCACTTTAAGGGCATAGTAGTATGTGTTTGCATCAAGCTATTGAATATCTATTTATGTAAAATATAGGATGCTATGAGGTGCATGTCAGGTTAGCTTTCTCTTTCAAAATTTACCATCTACAAGTCAACTCCTAACAGCCATAGTCTTCATAGTCATCCTTGAGCTTTGTGTCTACCTCCACATTGAGTTTACGGCCTTCCCACAAGTAACGTGCCTTAGGAAATTCTCTGCTTTCATGTTCATGGCACTTGGCATTTGAAAACCTTTATAACAGTTTTATTTTATTTTATTGGAGGGTCATCCCACAATAATGGGTTATACTTTTTGGCCAAACTTGATATTGAAATCAATATTTTTAACTAAATCTTCACTTTCTAACACCTATAGCCATTAAAGCATTAGGAATTTGAAGATGATGGGAATTAGTGATTTTTGAGATTTTATTTGCAGATTCTAAATATATATTTTAAAAAAAAAATTGGAGTTAAATTGTAAGAAATTTTGTGTCTCCTTTGATAATTAATTTTTAATAGTAAACAATATTTTTTTAAAGTGATGTGTATTCTATCGCACATAACAATTTTCAACAAAAGGATAAAATTCTGATTCTTTTGAATTTAGATTGGTAACACTGATATATAGAGGTTGTATTTGGTTTCATTATGTTTGGTTGAATATATATTTTTTAATTAAGTTTTGAAGTCAAACCAATTATAATTTAGACATAGGTGTATTTTGTCTAACATAACTTTTTTTGTATGTATCAGGATTCAATTTTTTTTTGAAATAAAGACATCAATACCTGGAGGACATGTGTTTTTTAGAATTTGTTTTCTCTATTTTCCTATTTTTTTCATAGGTGTGAAACAAAGACCTTGATGTTCATTGAAAAAACTACATTCACAAAAAAAAAAAGAAAAATAATAATCAAATTAAATATATTTAAAATTATACTTTTTGGGAAGCTTATAAGAAGGACTACATACTTACAAAACATAAATTTTAAATGAATTCATTGGATCCCCCAAAAGGTAAATAAAAAGTGGTTTTTATCAGCAGTTTGATAGGTGTAGAGGAGACTCCATTATAGGTATGGTTTAAAACTAGCGGGGTTCTATCCAAGAGGGTTTGAATCTAAGGGGGTTTGATCAAACCCTCTTCAATTAAAATCCTTTAAATGGAACCTTCCAAGGCTTAAATCATTATATTTTCTAAAAATATATGATTTCAACAAAAATCAAGATGTCTCAGAAAGTGTAACCCATTATTGTGGCAGCACCCTAGATTAAGAATAGGATTACAAACAATTGCTAACAAGCAGCATCTCCAAAAATAGAAAAAAGCTACAAGTCAGGTAATCAACCTAGATAGAGCAGAAGAAAAATCATTGGTAGTTCACCTTTAACACATCACATGACAGATCAAAAAATATAAACCATCTCCTTCCTAGATAAGCATTTTGGGTTTGGGTTGTTCTAAAATTTCATCTACTTCAACAGTCAAAAGTTTGTTTTAGACAATAAAAATAGGATGAATATCTGCCACTTTTTGTTGTCAATGAGGTGTAAAATGGCTATTGACTATTTGACCATTGAAATGGATGATATTCAAGTAAAGCTTCTTGAGCCCACCGTAGATCTGCAACTTGGACACCCATGATGCCTCCTCATGATCCCACTTATTCAAAATCCTTTGAATGTGCCATGTGCCGAATGTTAGTACTTCTAAGCTTCAAGACTAATGCCTCTAATTTAATAAGTCTTTTTCATTCACCATGTGATGAAGTATCATTAATGTAGACACCAAAATTCTAAGAAATCCACTTTGTAAACAAATTGGATTAGTGTCTACAAACTTCAAACATTTGACTTTGGTAATGAAATCACCAGATTTCAATTTCTAGGTTTTAATTAGATTTTATTTGTTTTAACATAAATTCATTGAATATATTTACGCATATTTATGATTTTTGTTTTTATCACCTTTTCTCCCCTCTTATTTTTGGATTCTTTTTTGTAATCTACTCTTTTCTTTCTTGTAAAGGATAAGTATGTAATCGAAATCACAACTCTCCTCTTGTATTAATAAATCACTGAATGTGATTCCAAATAGTGATACAAAAATACAAAATTAAAATCCAAAAACACTCTTACACTAAGTAAAAACATCACTAATTCCTCTTTAAGAAAAATCCCTTACTACATTGACGTTGACATGAACTAAAAATTAACCAACATAATTTTTATTTTGTTTGGGTATCTTCTCCCATCTTGATAACTATTGAAGCACTTGATGTACATCCATGAAGGAGTGTGATGGAGTTCATAACCACATAATAACTTTGCACCAATTCTCATTAAATTTAGGTGCCTCCACTTCATGGAGTAAGTCCCCACAACTTTGAATTGTATATATATATATCAATGAAGCCATAGTTTATTTTTTCTAAATATAAAAGTGCACACACACACACACACACACACACACAATTTCCTTACACAAATAGTAATAATCAAATGCTTAACTTTTCTATGGAGTCTTGATCAATCAAACAACAATCATTGATAAGAAGAACAAAGTGTCAACATTGATATGCAAAAAGTATAATGACAACTTTGTGAAACAAGGGACAATCATATCGACATACAATCAATGACAATACAATGTAAAATGAAGGCATACATAGGACACAATAAAATTTCCCAACATATACAAATAGACACTAATATTGTGTGAGTGTGTGTGTTCTCAAAGTAATGATGTCTCACCCATTCACTTCGATCTATCTCCCTCTCTCCAGTGAAGTTCCCCCTCCTCATTCGGGAGGAATACTAGTCTCCTACATCCACCTCATTAGCTAATAAGGTAGTTAGTACATTACTCAATATAGTTACAACATAATATAAATACTTCCATAAAAAATAAACAGGAAGATAAACCTTTATCCACAATTAGAAATCATAACTTTTTCTATATAACATGAGTAAAGAAAAATTTACCTCATCATGATTATCCTCTAATCACAACTTGATAAACATAATTAAAATGGCATAACACAATCTCCTACTCCTAAACAATTGAAATTCAAAATTAATGACAATGGAACCTTTGATATTGATTTTAATGATGATCCACTTTCTTCTACAAGAATAGTGACCATTTCTAGTGGATCATCTTCTCCTAATGCATGTCTTGGTAATGATGAGGTTCATTTAGCTTTCAACCCCCATGGGCTTGTTGAAACAAAGATTGCCCCTCCTAACCATAATAAAAGGAACAATCCTTCTACTTCCTCTTCAACACATGATCACACTTCTCATTTCAAAAAAGATAATAATGTAACCTCTCCTCTTCCTTCATAGTTGGAGACATGTTATAGACATGGATTCAAAATTGTTTCTAAACTTGGATACAATGAAAATGGGTTAGGACACAAAAAACAAGAAATTAAGGAACACGTGGAACCAACACCGTACTTGTCTACAGTAGGTTCAGGTTCTTGACCATCTCCTACATTCTCTCCATCATGTTCACAACAAAAAGTGTTGCTTCCTACTCTACGTATATCTTCTCTTCTATCTCAACAAGAGTTTATGTTGCTAAGTCTACTCAAAGACCGCTTAATCACTCTTCCTCCTCCAACACACAAAAAGAATCAACAAATTATTCATTCAAAACCTCATTACTATGCATATCATTGAGCACTTGGCCATTCCACACATATTGGTAGTGGTACAAATAAACTACTATCTCCACCAATTCAAGGAAAAACCCACATACATGACTGCATACTAGGGATAATTAAAGGATCTCTAGCAATAGATGCAAGCTATGGAAAGGGTACCCTATCAAGTAGTAAAACAATATACAGATGTTATCACATTCATGGAAGATAAGGAATACATATACATGGAGGTAGTAGAACCTAGGACATATTGGATACCAAGAATCCCATATGAAATAAAAGATGAGGAAGCACAAGTATATGACCAAAATTAGTAATTAAACATAAGGATGCAAATGTAGAAATGTTTGGGACTTATAGGGAGTTCATAGAAAGACAACAGAAGAAAGATGTAAAAGAAAACATTGAAAAGAATAAAGAAAAATTGCATGAAAATGGGGTATTCCTTCAATGTACCACAACCTTTCTCCTCCACACCATATGCCAACACTTTAGTACCACAATAAAAACACAATGTTGACTCCTCACACCTGGAGATCCAGCAGGCTACACTCTAGAACCCCAAGATTTCAAACTGCTACATAACTAGCTACATCTTCACAAGCACAATCAATATCTACTCTATAACTAATGCAAAAAGACCAAGAGGTACATGAGATATTATAAACATTGATACAAATGAGTGTAGAGAGAAAGGGGGAAAAAACAACTAGGAAGAACTAATAGGGAAAAAGGAAAACAATATCAATATGCATAAGGGACAAAGAATCTGAGGAAGAAAAGGATGCCCTACAACAACCCCCACAAAAGAAAACAAATAGAAGCATGAGGCAATGTATGGAACAAATAGAAGAAACAAAAATAAGTATATAGGATGAGCCTCTAATGGATGTAAAATAATCTCACTAATGTTATTATCTATCATGATATGTTATCACAAGCAATAGAAATGTATACTTAGGTGGGTGCAGAAAATTGATAAGTAATAGTTAAAGCAATGATAAGATATGTTCTAAGGTAAGATAAAACCTTAGAGGAAATATTAGAAAGTTTGTTGGAAGAGCTTGTAAAGGCCATAAGGAAGAAAAGAGAAAGAGAACTAGAGCTGGAAGAATAATTGCAAAAGGAGGCTCTAGAAAAGGTAGATCCAAACCTATCTATGAAGACAAAAGAGAAATCAATATAGATGCAAGACAAATAAATGAGGACAAAATAGAGAGTAGATACTCTCATGGAGCAAACTGAGAAAGATAAACAACAAATAGAAAAATAAATAGAGCTCATTATGACGAGATCTTATGATACAATAAGGGAGGAGGAGATAAATGAAGAAGAATAAGAACTCCATCTGCACCAAGTCCTCAACATATTGAACAAGGAGAAGGAGAAGAGCAATGACAACAATCATCCCCTATAAGGGCATATGATCATATGCTGCATCTCCAATATAGTCATTCAAAGACTTGGCACAATAGAAGCAAATGAAACATATGCTCATGTTGCAACTCCTCCAACTACCATTAATGGGGTCACAAGTGAACTTATTAGGGATTTCCCCTATTCAAAAACCTCAATTGAGAGACATATTTCATGCTAGTGCAAGAGAGGAGATATTACATGAGAATATGGATAGTACATAACAACTACAAGAAGCCATAACAACAATACAAAATCAGTTACCAAATGCAAGGAGAGATACAACACTACCACTAACACAATAGCTCAAGAAATTGGTGGATAGTCTACTTGAGCAAAGATGAAATATCAAGAAATACCAATAAGGAAGAAAGTGTTAGGAATAGCATGCAGAAGATATCAATTAAATGTAGATAAGGATTAAACAGATGAATTAAAAATTCATAGAAATAAAACAACAAGAGACAATTTTAACATGATTCACCCAAACTTGGGCTACATCCACCAGTAGAGAGTCCAATATTATTATCTAGCAAATAGAATAGATTACAACTACCATTCTCATGCAATTCAATACAGCTACAATATGCTACAACACAATATCCACAAAAACTTTAACTTTTAGCCTTTTTTATCAAGACTTATGTTGATTACAAAAAATAGCATTTTCTATATGTTGACCAATAGAAAAATAGTTGTCGACGCCTTTATAAAATAACCAAGCCCCATAGGCGGAGCTCTACCCCCCCTATGCTCCCATGTTTAATACTTTGGTGGGAAACTACACTGACAAGAGTGGGGAAAATTTAACCTCCAAGTCTGATTAGGCTCCATATAACAAAAATCTCCCACTTAGAGACTGATCATACTCCACACCATATCATCGCCCACTTAGATACTGATCATAACGCCACAGCCCCTATAGCTCCCACTGGAAATAAGCACCTTGGACCATGTTGCTCTGATTTTATTGTTTTCAATCTTGAAGGCCAACCAAAGCTGAAGAGGAGCTCAGCTTGTCCCTTGTCACCGCCTTCATAAACATATCTGCTAGATTATCATTTGTATGTATCTTTTCTAACCTTAATTGTCCATCCTCCAACACCAACTACATGAAGTGATACCTTAGCTCTATGTATTTGGTCTTTGAATGCAAGGAATAATTCTTTGCAATATATATAGCACTCTGGGTGTCCATATACAAATAACCATTAGCCTGTTATTTTCCTAATTCCTCCATGAAAGATTGCATCCATATCATCTCCTTGCTTGCCTCTATTGTAGATACATACTCTACCTCCATGGTGGATAAAGAAACCACATTTTGCAACCTTGACATCCAACTCATAGCTGTCCCACCTATAGTAAAAACATAACCTAAAGTACTTCACCTACTATCAACATCTTCTACCAAATCTGAGTCCACATAACCTATTAAATTAGTATTAGAATCCTCAAAACATAAGTGTTTATTGGATGTACCTCTCAAATACTTGAGAATCCATTTTACTGCATTCTAATGCTCCAATTTGGGATTACTCATATACCTACTTACAACTCCTACAACATGTACAATATTTAGTCTCATGCATACCATGGCATACATTAAACTTTCTACAGTTGAAGCATATGGTACCTTGGACATTTTTTCTTCCTCTTCTTGTGTCTTTGGACACATCTACTTAGTCAATTTCAAATGACTAGGCAAAGGTGTCCTGACAGCTTTAGCATTCTCTATATGGAATCTTTGCAACACCTTTTCAACATAGTCAACTTGAGATAGTGTCAATTTTTTGTTCTTCCTATCTCTAAAAATTTTCATACCAAGGATTTATTTTGCTACCCTCAATCTTTCATAGTAAATGATTTTTCTAATTGTTGTTTTAACTCACTTATGTGATCCATATTAGACCCCGCTACAAGCATGTCATCAACATATAAACATAAAATAATGTAGTTGTCATTATCTAACCTCTTAAAATAAACACAATGGTTAGAATTACATCAGCTGTATCTTTGCTCAACCATGAAACTATCAAATTTCAAGTACCATTGCCGAGGTTCTTTTTTCAAGCCATATCAACTCTTTTTCAATCTGCACACTAGTTTCTCCTAACTTTGACCTCAAATCCTTGGGGCTATTCCATGTATATCTCAGCCTCCAAATCACCATGGAGAAAGGAAGTTTTCACATCAAGCTATTCCAAATGCAGATCTTCAGTAGCCACAATACTTAAAACAGTATGAATAGAAGTCATCTTAACAAACAGAGAAAAAATCTCATCAAAATCAATACCATTTATCTGTGTAAATCCTTTTACAACTAACTTGGATTTAAATTTGTTCTTACCTTCATCTTCCTCTTTTAGCCTATAAACCCATTTGTTTGGTAAATCTTTTTTACCTGTAGGCAACTTGCATAATTCCCAAGTTTAATTTTTCATAAAGGAGTCTATTTCTTCTTCCATTGCATGCTCCCACTAAAGCTTTATATCCACCTACATAGCTTCATCATACCCTTCTAGTTCACCAGCATCTATTAACAAAATAGAATACAAAGAGGGAGAAAACCTTATGGGAGGTCTACTTAACCTTGTTGACCATCTAACATTTATTAGAGTTTGTGGTATTTTTTGTTGTTATTGCGGAGCATAAGGAATCATTGGAATATCATTGTTTAGAGTATCATCCAGTACCACACAATCCTTTTCTTTCTTCTCATGCTGCTAGAACTGATCTTTGTACAACACCTTCTCATTGAATACAACATACCCGCTTCTCACCATTTTCAAATTTTCAACATCCCAAAGCCTATAACCAAATTCAACAATGCCATATCCAAGAAAGATACACTTTTTTTATTTTACATCCAGCTTGGTTCTATTTTCAGAACCTACATGTGCAAATGCTTCACATCTAAAGGTTTTGAGAAAAGAATAACTCACCTTCTGACCTTTCCATGCTTCCTCTAGAATACCATATCCCAAAGGAACTAAAGGACCTCTATTAATTAAATATACAGATGTATTAACAATCTCTGCCCACATGTTTAAAGGCATCCCAACATGCAATCTCATGCTCCTTGTGCACTCCATTATTGTCCTACTCATGCGATCAGCCACTTCATTCTCCTATGGAGTCCCTAGAACCATTTTCTACCTATGAATTCCATTAGAGGAACAATTTAATCCTCAGATTCTTTTTTTCAATACTCATCACCATTATCAGATCTATGACATTTTAATCTTTTACCCATCTCATTCTAAACCAAGCTTCTCCATTTCTTAAATGTTTCAAATACATTAGATTTCTACCAAAGGAAATAAATCCAAACCTTCCTAGTTGCATCATCTATGAATGTAACATAATACCAAGAGCCATTGAGAGAAGATACCTGAGCTGGTCCTCATACATCCATATGCTCAAGCTCCAACTTTTCATCTTTGTTTTGCTTCCTATCCTTGAGAAAATTAACTCTCTTTTGTTTTCCATACACCAAACTTTCATAGAAATCCATATTAATACATTTTAGACTTGGTAAAAAAATTTTAGAATGAAGTACCTTCATACCTTTTTCATTCATATGCCCAAGTCTGTTATGCCACAGTGTTGTCTTAGAACCTATAGCAACTATTTTAATCTCTACTTGCGAACCTACAGCAACTCTTCCTGAACCTGTTTGGTTTTTCTCCACAACAACTAAAGTAGAAGGAATAGTATGACCTTGTTATGTCAGAAAATGTCCCCTTGGGGGCTTTTCCCTCTTAAGGTTTAGCTCCTAGGTCTTGTAATTACATTTATAGCATCTTGCGTGTTATTTCTGACTCCCAATGAGAAAACCCTTAGGTCTTGTGACAATCAAGACCTAAGGGGCTGCACTTTAATGATCACAGAGCAAAAATGGTAGGGTGTACTTGGGCTCTAGTGCCCTAGTCCAGTCCTATTTTGTGTCTGCCCTAATTTGAAATGTCAGTTTAGTGTCTATTATTTGTGTCCTATCTTGACATCTAAAGTTTGAATTACAAAATTCTTCTAGCAGGAATCTTTGTAGTTGCATATATAAGCATGATTAGGTTTCATTTGCAAACTAGATGGACTTTATGCATACTTGTGATTATAGAGCATTCAAAATATTCATTGTGTTGTAGAGAAGAGAATTATTATTATGTTTGTATTTGTAGATTTGACACCCATCTCCTCATGGCATGAAGAGCATCTTCCTTCCATGATATCTTCACTACAAGGTGATATTTATTGTGTTTTCAATCATTTATCATTTGGATTTTTGCCTCTATCCTTTTGGGATACACACTCTCAGTTGACAATGGTGTTCGAAACACTTGAATGTCTCTCTGGGGCTTGATTGAGGCAAGCCTCTAAACACCACAACCCCCTCGCACACTCCTTGTGATTGTAGGCTACAGGTGTCGAGTTCCGTGGAGTGGAGTTGCATAAAGGAGTGGCAGGCATCAAGGATTCAAGATCTGAAAAGTAGGACACTAGAGCTTTTCCTGGACTTGGGCACTAGTCCCTATGTCCTCTGTAGTTGAATTCCTAGAAACATAAGTTGCAGTGTAGATCAGTGTCAGAAGGAGATCATGATTCCGCAAAGAAACATGTACCTTGGACTTGGGTGCTAGTCCCCATGTCCTTGACTTCTCCACCTTCCAAACTTTGAAAAATAGTGAGTTAAATATCTCTGCCCCTTATCTCAGTCTAAAACAATTTGCTATAATTTGATAGTTTGCTTACTGATTTGCATATTTAGGGTTTTTAAGTACAATTGATCATTAAATTAAGATATTGTTTGACACATCCAAGAATCCACAACTTCCCAAGTGGCAACCTAACTTGATAGGTGATTTCTCTTGCTTAGTGGAGATTTGACTTGGTTGATATGCCCTTGTCAACAACAAAACAGACCTGTACAAAAATATAAGGTGCATACTTTCACACATTTTGCTACTATTAAGGCACCTCTTGAAACCTTCCAATTTTAATCACTAAAAGTAACTATGCAACCTTCATCACCTAACTACCCTACTAAAATTAAATTCCTACTCAACCTTGGAATGTGCCTTACTCTTGTAGTAGCCAATTATTCCTATTGTGCAACTTAATCCTAATTCTTCCCTTTCCAAAAATCTAATAGGGTTCGTTATCTCCTAAGTAAACTAGCCCAAAGTACCCTTTGACATAATCAAGAAAATAACTTCTATGGAGCATAGCATGAAATGAGGCCCCTAAATCTAAAAACCCTTTAATCATCAACATTATCTAGGGAAAGGATCAAAGTATCATCTTCAGATTTATTACTTACCACATTTGCCTTCTTATTACCTTCTTGTTTGTCTCCTTTATTCTTCTGAGACCAACAATCTTTCTTCAGATGACCCAGTTTCCCATAGTACAAGCAATCCTTGTTTTCTCTGGGTTGGGACCTCTTGTCTTTTGATTTTCCTTGTGACTTCCCATAACCTCCAGAACCTTTTACTCTCTCCTTTTATCTGCCCCTACTTTCTGCGTTCAAAACATTGCCTAATGTGGATCCACCTAAGCTTTTCCTATGAATTTCCTCACTCAAAATAACACTAACAACATCATCAAATTTCAGCATATTCAAACAAGAAATAGAGTTACTAACTGCCATTACCAAACTATTCCATCTTTTAGGCAAATAACATAATATCAAGAGAACTCTAACTTCTTCATCAAAATTTACATTAATAGAAGTCAATTGACTGGTAACTATGTTAAATTCATTTAAATGATCAGTAAATGATCCACCTTCTACCATTTTTATATTAAATAAACACTTCATAAGAAATACCTTATTTGAAGCGGAAGGCGTTTCATATAACTTTGCCAATATCTACATCAACTCATTCATTGTCTCCACTTTTGAAATACTGAATGCCATCGATGGCACTAGGCACAAACAAATGCTTCCTAGTGCCTTTCTATCTAGAAGTTCCCAATCCTCATCAGTCATTGCTATTGGTTTCTTCACTTTCCCTTGCAACAACCTCTATACATCCTTTTGATAGAGATAAACCTCCATCTGCATCTTTGATAATTGATAGTTCTACCCATTAAATTTATCTACCTTCAATTTACTCTCCTCTGCCATTGCTCCCACTTAACCGTGAGACCTTCCTATAGATAATAATTAAACATAGCTTACTCTAATACCACTTGTTAGGAAGAGCATGTAGATATCAATTAAATGTAGATAAAGATTAAACATGGGAATAAAAAATACATAGAAATAAAACAATGAGAGACAATTTTAACATGGTTCACCCAAACTCAAGCTACATCCACCAATAGAGAGTCCAATATTATTATCCAGCAATTTGAACTAATTACAACCAGCAATCTCATGCAACTCAATACTGCTACAATATTCTACAATACAATATCCATGGAAACCCTAACCCTTACCCTTTTTTATCAAGACTTATGTTGGTTACAAAAAATAGGGTTTTTTATATGTCGACCATTTGAAAAAATAGCTATTAACATCTTTATAAAATAACCAAGCCCCATAGGAGGGGCTCTATCCCTCCTGTACTCCCCCGTTAAATACTTTGGGGGGGAACCACACTGACAAAAGTGGGCAAAATTTAGCATCCGAGTCTGATTAGGCTCTATATAACAACAGAAAGTCATTGTAGAGATTACAAAGAACCAAATGGATGATGCAAGGAAAAAGTGTGCTACAGGTCACTCACAACTAGATAATCACATAAGAACTTTATAGTAGGCAATAATTGATGCAAAGATCATATACCAATTTTGTCTACAATGGCCAACAACAATTAAGAGTATTAAGGATAAATTGATTAATTAGAGGCACAAATCATACAAGTGACCAATAACTATGATCCAATGAAAGACATGGATGGGTCAATTAGAGTATAGGTAGATACTCTACATACACAAGTCTAGCAACTATAATATAAGAGAAAACAAATAAGGCACAAATCAAGCAGCTAAGGGAAGTAATAAGCTTGCATCTAGCCCACCTGATTGGAATACTGGGATAAGCAAAGAAAAATGTACAACAAATACATATTTGCAGTGGCTAAGACAACACATATAAAAACTCAAGGACACATTTAGGTATTATAACAAGCCAAAAGTCTATGGGACACCACCCTAGTGCAGCTAAAAATCATCTATAAGAACATCCTTCCTAGTAACTAGCACTGCATGTCTTGAAAACAAGACATATTTTCAAAAAGGGGGGATGATATTGGCAGGAAATAGGGCAAAGAGTAAAAGCCACCACAAGTCACTGCAAATGGGGTACGAAGCATAAGGCCAACAGGGATGATAGTACTAAAGGTGTTTCGTAAGGGACACGTCCCTATTAGAGTGTATTGTATAAAGATATGTAATAGAGTAGATATGATAGAGAGAAGTAAGTGAATGTAAGGAAGATAATTTACATAGAAAAGACTTAGAGCTGCCTTTTGTATTTATTATTGAATATGAATATATAAGGAGATATAAGGTTTATAAACTAATGATTGTGTCTATTGATGTGTGTGACTTGTAAGATGAGATTTGATCTTACCATAGTATGATGTGTCCCTCTAAATTTGTCTATCTTTCTATCATTGTGTCTTCTAGAGTATAAATAGATTACAAAATAGTACTATAGGCTCAGATCTTTGGATTATATCTTAGTTTTTCTTGCCAATAGGAATGTTGGAATTTAATATTACATCATTAGTATAGATTAGAATAATAATAAATAAATAAATTAACATGAAAATGTCAATTTATAAATAATAGGTTAGTTTCTTATTAGTAAATATAAATGTTTGTTAGGCTAGGGACTTACTTTCCTAAAAAAGAATTTAGTTGTATTTACAAGAAATCAAAGGATTTAAAAATCCATTGCATTGTAATGTAATATCATCATGAATATATTATTTTATTATATTTTTGTGCAATAATGTTTTGATATTCTACAATTTTGTGCTTACCATTTCAATACTAATCGCATAATAAACCAAGCTAAGAAATATACCAAATCCATATCCCATAGATAAGGGAGAAAGAAACCAATAGAGGGCATGGGAGGTAACTAATGTTCAACAATAAAACAAATCTATCAATTGTAGATTTTCAATGCAAACAATTAACTTGGAAAAGACACAAATGCTAAAACCAATAAGGGGAAAAATCTGGAAAGGCTTATCCTAAAGTTTCTAGCTAAACAAAACTGAGTTGAAGCTAAAATGACAATCTTTCCGAATTAAATAGATTCTCCAATCAAATAAAAACTTATAAACACAAAGATATAAAGGAAGAGGATACATGAAAGGAAATAAAAGTTTCAACTTCTAAAAAAAATGACAAAGTTAGAAAATCTTGTTTCCAACCCATGAATTTGATACTCCAAATACCAACTTCCACACTCAAAATGCCAAATAGAAAATCAGTTATTAGATAAAATATTTTCTTTGTCTATCAAAATGATTTTTTGAGTTTACCAATTGGTGAAACATTCCTTCAAGAAAATTTTGTTAGAAAATGATCATGGCAGTTATCTTGCAATCTTAAATAAGTTAACCAATACACTACCTTATTACCTTCACAACACATATGAACCAATCTAAAACTATTGGACTCTGTTGAGAAGATCATCTACTTCTAGTAGGAGATTAGTTAGGCACCAATGTATATAATATTATTTAGATCCTTTACGAGATTTTAAGCATTCAATTACAAGATTAGAGACTCCTTCAAATCAAGATATTTTAATCATGGGCTTTAAAACTCCTAACTTTTGACTAACAAGCATTGAGTTTTCACAATCCATACAATTTATTTGAAGAGTTATTGGCAAAATAATGTATTTGATTTTTTGCATTAATATTTGAGATCACACTTCATGATCTATCATTTGAATGAGAAGCAATGAACAACTAAAAATTGAATACATATTTTTTTTCCAAAAGATTTCTAAAAGTAGCGATTTATTCACTTGAGAAATGTATACTTTTAATTTTTATTTTAACTATTTGTAATGAGAAGATAATCAATGAAGGGATCAAATAGTACTTGTGTAAGTACTAATTATGTAATATTCCTTTTTTATTGGAGAAAAACAAACTGCTTAAAAGATGAACTCCTTGTTGAACTTGACGTCCTTATAGACTATTTTAAGTCTAATATATTAATAGATTTTGGGTTATAAATTAAGTTATTTATTTAATATATAGCCCCTAGATTTAGTGAAAGTGTATTTCATCATACTATCACATCCAAAGTTGGTGAATCTCTCTCTACACAAAAGCTATGCTTTTATCTAATGTTTTCATGTAGATTTAGGTGCAAGCAAGCAAAGTTGCACTTGAGGTTGCTCATCTTCAAGAGCTACTAGACCATTGGAGAAATGCCCCTTCCATTGTTGTCAGGGTACCAATGGACTATTCGTCTCCTCTAAGAGGTCATCAACATAGGCACATCCAGTCTACCAGATGAACCTATGGCTCCCACTCCCATGGGGCTCAGCGTTAGAATTCTTGTGTCTTTGCTTCTTGTGGTTTTCCCAAGCCCTCAAGGTAGCCCTTGGCCTCTTGTTACAGGTGTGGGGGACCTAGTTGGCCTAGTTTTGAGTCTTTAGTCTGCACCCAGTAGCCCATTGAGGACAATCCTAAAGATGAAGGCACTCACTCTGGCAGGGAGTCAATTGATGACACTACCCCTGGAGATGTATGGGAAAATAATCCTGATGATAAAGATCCACCTTATACTAGTGTTGCATTAGCTACTTAGAGCTTTCTTGGACTTGGCCTTGATGTGTTGGCTTCTCGTATGTGTTATAGACTTGGTACCAAAAGGCTTTGTGGGTGTGCTTTTCTACCACTCTAAAATTTTCATGTGATTATTATACTATTTTTATTTTAATATAAAGTAAAATAGGAATTATTCATAAAAAATAGTAGGTCAAGAAAATGACATCTATTTGTTTTTACATGGAAAATATTAGAGATCTAATAGGAAAATGAACTATAATGGGGTATGATCATAAAAACTCATCATGTTACATATAAGGTTGTACAATAGATCTCATTGTCATCTCCATATAGTTTAAATTATATCCTTAATATACACTTATGTAATTAGTTCTTATAAAACCATTTTATTGTTTATTTGACATAGTTGTCTCCATGATCTAATAGTTTCATGAAAATTTATCAATTTTAATCAGTATTTATTCAATAAAAAGACTATAGTTTGAAATTTTGATCTCCTTAACCATTTTATGTAAGTTTCTTTTATCTTACACTTTTAAAATATATAAAATAATTCATACAAAAATAAATATTAACTAATTAACTAAATTTAAATAACTAAACTTTAAACATTATTTTTAAATTGAAAACACATGATAAAATAAATGAATATAATATAAGAATGATAACATTTATAATACATACAAATCACATTAATAAATATGGTTCATATGTACATAAAATAATAAATACAAGATGTGAGTGTCCAAGGATACAACATCTAAGTTCTAAATTGAATGTTTGTTATAAAACTCAAACATTCTAATTCCTTTTTTTTGTGATGAGAAGGGAAAGGTGTGGAAGGAGAACCTCTTAGGTTCCCTTAACCTTGGTAAGAGTTTTGTACTTGTTCTTTCACAAACAATTCCCCACATTTTATGCATAAACCCCAATCACATTTGCTACAATAATATTTCCTTTGTTGGTCCCATCTCTTTGCTTCATAGGAATAACATGCATCACAATAATAGTATCCTTGTTCTGATGATGAGTTTAGTATCTCCAAATCATGTTGTAAATGTTTTGGATGGTTTATGATTATATCCTTGAAAAATGTCCTCACAATTTGATTGCATTTCCCCAAATTTAAACTTTCTAACAACTCATTCCTCATTATGACATCCATCTCATCTCTTTTCTCATCATTTTTTTTACACAACATCTTCACGATTTCATATCCACTCCTTGTTACCACTCCATCAGTATCTAGTACAACTAGCCATCTTTTTTCAAGATATAGAAACCTAGCAATCATTTTGAGTTCTTTTTCTATCAAATTTAATTTATCCTCCATCTCTTCAGAAAAATACTTGCAACGATACCAAAAGGTAACCATATCCTTAAATAAGAGTTTAGGCCAATACATTTTTTGTATCACATCTTCATAAACTTCTTTGAGTGTTGTGATATCACATCCTTCTACAAAAAGGTATCCCACATATATAATTTGAACATTACCATGGAGTTGTGCTAATTGCTCTAGACTGACTTTCATTTTGAGGTTTGGACTTGGAGGTTCAGCATATAGAAATGTCAATTTATTTTTTATTGCTTCTTTATCGACCTGCAACCATTTAAAGGGAGAAAAATTACAAATTAGTATTGATGACGAATATTAAGAGAACTAAATTATGATTTGTTAAAAAGAAAATCATATTAAATTTTAAATTTAAAAAATCTATTTTAAAGAAAATTTACTTCGAATTTGCATCTTACCAAATTTATTTTACTGAAGAGAAATTTTAAAATTGATTCAGCATGCATATTGAAAACAATTTCATTACTCTGACGAGTAAATGGAAAGGCTTCTACACCCCATGACATCATTAGAGGCAATGCATCTTGATTTACAATTCTTCCTTGGTCAAATATGATACAATGTGGATTTTGGTTTTCCACTTTAACCATATTAGGATTAGGAAGAGCTGTCCATATCATGTTTTGAATAGCCCTTGTGTAAATACCAAGCCCATAAAATTCATTTTTGAGTAGAGGAATCCATATCACTTCAAAATTGTGGCCTTTAAACTTGAGCTCTTTATAGATCTCTTCTAATTTTATATATTCTGGCGTATTTAGATCACATATAAAGATGCCTACCATACTGCTCTTTAGTTGATCCAACTGTACCTGAAACATGCATGTTACAACATATCACATGAATGGCAAACGTTGGACATTCGTTTTGAAGGCAACTAATAGTTTTGTTTAGTCATATGATACATTGTAGATATCAAATTGCTTGAATTTTATATTTTTATGTTTAGATGAAAATAATATTTCTATAGCTTTATTATATTATGAACGTACCAGATTCAGTTTGCTGTCGATGAGGTGATCTGCAGTGTTTTCCTTCAATATTTGACGGAATTCTGTGAACATACTTTCTTTGGGCGGGCTAGCTGTTTCATAATGCATCTCTGAACATATGGATTCTATAAAATTTCCAATAGAATTGGAAATTTTATTTACTTTATCCGGGCTTTCTGAGCGCTTGAGGGCCTCTCCTGAAATGTCATCTTCCCCAAAACTATCTTGAAACTCAAGAAATTTATGGTGTTCATCATCCACTCCTACATTTACAATGCAACAGGCAGGTTCCTTGGCAGCTCTGTAACCACGAGAATTAAAAAAAACGTAGGTAATGAGACGATGGCGCCTGATGTCAGTAGCAGGAATGGCACACGATCCTTTTGGCATCGACTTTAAAATTTGTCGAAAACAGTCTTCCTCTTCTTCTTTCTCTTTTTCTGTCATTTCGCCCTTCTGATTTACTCTTTTCACATAAACAATTTTCAGGCGTCCTGGATAAGGTTTTTCCATCGCCGCCCTAACAAGTCGTTGTATAAGCTGATGATGATGAAATTCCATGTGGAGTGGGAGGGCGATCACTGCCACAGTTGTGTCCTCGTCATACAACATGGATGTTGAGCGCTCTATCAATTGCTGTGTAGTGCTGTCTAATTCTACGCACTTCCCACCCGACAAACACACTCTTGCCGCGCGCTCCCACTCTTCATTGTCCTGCACAGAACGGATACTAACTATGCGTCATATCTGTCCATTTGACATTTCAAAAAGAATCCGAATGTGAAAAACAGGTAAATCGGATCCTCCACTTACCAGAAAATTCGTTTCAGTACACACTACCATTGGAAATTCGTCTTCCTCCCGCATTTCTTCCCACCTCTCTATCAATTTAGCACATAGTTCAATATTTACATAAAAGCAGTGCTGTAATTTAATTATTCTTTCCATTTCTGCGCCGTCCAACATGGGACAAAACACAAAATTTGCCTCACTCAAAGACGCCAAACTTTCAAAATCATCCGGCAATGTTTCTAGTTTGTAACAAACTTCTATCCTTAAAAAGTGTAAATTTTTTAGCTTTCCGAATCCACCTGGAAGACTCGAGAATAGCATGCCCCTTAACCACAAGTATTCCAAACATATGAGCTCCCCGAACCCTGAAGGAAGATTCACTAAACTAGAACAATCCAACAAGTGGAAGGCTTTTAAGGCCGGCAGTTCTTGAAATCCATGAGGCAACTCCTCCAGTTTAGGACACTTTTCCACACTCATTTCCCTCAAGAAACTTAGCTGGCCAAAGTCTCTAGGAAGCGCTACAATGTTACTGCAATCCCTTATTTCTAAGGTCTCTAAACATTTCAACTGCACAAAGCCATTGGGGAGAGTGGTTAATGAGTTGCAGGATATCAATTCCAGGTGAGAAAGGCATCTCATGTTTCCAATACTATCCGGAAGCTCATCTAAACTCAGAAGTGATTGCAGAGTGAGAGACTCTATCCGAAGCTTCTCAAAGCTTTCTGGCAGTCTCTTCAAGCTAATGCATCCAGTTAAGTCCAACTGTCGTAAAGAAGATAGCTCCCCAAAGCCTTGAGGTAACTCCCTCAAATTCTCACACTCTCTCATGCTCAGCTCTTCCAGCGCACAGAGCTTTCCGAGATCATTAGGTAAATTTTGGAGAAGCGTGCATCCGCGTAGCCTCAGACAAGTCATTGAAGATAGCAACCCTAGTTCTTCCGGCAGAGAAGTCAACTTTTTGCAGTATTCCATGCTCAAATGCTTCAATTTCTGGAGTTTTCCGAAACCTCGAGGCAAAAATTCCAGGTCACATTTATCCAGAATCAAACTCTCAAGAGCAGCCAGATTGCTGAATTCATTTGGTAGTTGCCTGCAACAATTCAACTGGAGATAGACTAGAGATGCAGGAAGCTCGAATTTCTTTGGAAGATTCACCAATTTCTTCGTTTCCACAATAAAGCGTTGCAGAGAAGGTAGGTTTTGCAACGGAAGTGTTTCAAACGAATGGCAATTCAGATCGGCTACTTGTTGACAGATGACCTTCAGACTCCGGGGAAGCTGCGTGCAGACACAAATTATCCTAATAGATTATAAAATAGAATGACTTAATATCTTCTAGAATCATGTAGTGCCATCTTTAATAACTGTGAATAAAGCAGTAACTCTTCCAGTTGCAAATTCTGTATATACATATATCTTACTGCTCATCTATTAGAAATTTTCTAGCAGACGTTAAAATAAAATAAATTAATATCCTGGTTATTTCATTATAATTAATTTAAAGAAGCATTCCTTACCTGATGCAAATTCATGCCGTCCTTTGATCTGTTGTAAAAAACCGTGAGTTTGTGCAGTCGGGAAGGATCTTCAAATGGAAATTCAATCGCATCCCCCACACTGAGATATCTCAAATTTTGAAAAGCTCTATTGCACGGAAGCCCTTCGAACTTTACCCAATCTCCTATCATCAGTACTCTCAAGGAGTGGCACATGGCATTTAGATGTCTGTATTCAAGTGTGATTAAAGACCCCTTCCCCACAAGGGAGACGCCTTTGATACTTTTGAGATTTGCTTCATCATCGTCCAAGATTTCTGATAATTCCCTGTAATTTGAAACCCTTGTTTGTTTGGCTTCTCTCTCTCCCATTAAGCGAAGGATGTCGTGAACAATCACGGCACCCGACTCGCTTTTTATCAGCATTTTCTTCTGAAGAGCCTCAAGTCTGGCCTTATCCAGAATGTCACAAACAAGATTCCATTGCCAACCATGAAAATATTTGCAAATATCGAGGAATGCCTCTTTATCCTCGTTCTCTCTCAATTTATTATAAACAAAGAAAAGCTGTTTACTGAGATCATCATCTGCATAACTATCGAGGTTTCCCTGACGAAGCGCTTCAAGGGCTTCGTTGTAGCCTTTTGGACATCTATTATCTCTTAAGTGCTTTCCAAAAACAGACAGGAGTATCGGGACGCCTCTACATGCGTCGGCCACAGCATTCATGAAAGCATTTTCGTCGAAGTCGCCACTGAATTGTCCATCTCGCTGTAAGATTGTTTGTCTCAGGAGGTGTCTTGCCTGTTTATTAGAGAAAGCATTCACATCATATTCCTTGCAGGTGATATTGAATTCTGGTCTAAGATTTTTTTCTCGGGACGTGACAAATATCCTCAGCTTTGTTTTTACTTCTTTCTCCCCAGGCCCTTTCCCCCCAGGCCCTTTCTCCCTGGACGTAATTGATTTGATGAACCATTGTAAATCTTTGGGCAGTAGCTGTTGGATGTATTTTTTGTCGACGACATTATCGATGAAAAGAAGGCACGATTTGTTTTCCATGACCTGTTGGAGGCGGAGACGGCCCTGTTGGAGATTTAGCAAATCCTGTTTCCCTCCTCCGAAAGCAGAAATAATAATCTGTTGCAGCTTCATGATGTGGGATGTTTCATCTGCATTTTTGTCGTCTATAATAACCCTGCAAAATTTGAAGTCTGCACTAGCCCTGAGCTGGGTCCAGTTCAAACTCTGAATAACTGAAGCCGCAATGGTGCTTTTGCCGACACCTCCGAAGCCGCATAATACAACGGCCCGAGCTGGCTCCGTGCCTTCCATATCCAGTAATGCTGTCACATTTGTAACTGTTTCTTCAATCTCAACTGTTTGGTTCGACAAAAACAGGACGATCATAAAAGACTAGTAATTAGAAATACTTCTTTTTCAACGTCCAAAGAAAACAATTTATAATACCTCCTCCACCCTTGAGCCTCTCAAAAATCAATGCCATGAATGAATGAAATGTTACCTGGTTCAAAGTCAAGTAACTCGAGGGGTGATTCATCGAGATGCATTGTAGTGTTCCGAAGAACCTTTTTAGTGTTCTGAAGAACCTCCAACTCAACTGGGAAGCCAAGAGAGCTCCTTATTTCATGATGGCTCTTCTTAGTCTTTTCAAGTTGGGCGCTTGCAGTTCCGGCGGACCAATACCTGTACAAGTTACCAAAAAATAAAAGCAACTCCTCATTAATGTAAAATTTAAAAAAGCGAACGAAAGACAGTTTTGCATCATACGATTTAAGAACTATGAGTATCTAGTTACTCTGCAATTATTATAGTGATTTAAAAGTAAATAGCTGACACATTCTTTATTATTTCATATTTTGGCTAGTTCAAATAACAAATAATATGTTAATTATTTATGTTTTGGGATATGATTTAATAGATCTTTAAATTATTAAATATTGTTATGAGTATTATTTAAATTTTAAACAAATGAGTTTAATAATATTTTTCAAAAACTTAAATATTATAGAATATATACAAACAATAAAATCATATCCAAAATATATTGATAGCATATTACTTTTTTTCTTAAGATGTTAAAAGAAAGTACATTAGAAATCTAAAGGTTTACACAATGTTAGTCTTGGACCAGTTTGTTATTTCTATTCTCATCCCTCTATTCTTTTTACTTAAAGAGTCATAGATATCTCAATAAAAGAAGTTTCGTGATAAAAGTTTGGCTAGTATTGGCACACTTATGTGGCTAGAATCAAGAGTTGACAAATGAACTAATTATATAAAAAGATAGTAGATATAACAAATCACATTAAAATTTAGAGAGTGAGAAAAAGCTAAAGAAATTAAGGAATAAAAATTTAATAGTCTTAGGAGGAGTGAGAGAAAAGATAGAGGATCATAATCATCATCACTAACCCATGCATTCTTAGGTGAGACATTGAAAATAATATTTTGGCCTTACCCATCACCAAGTTACAACAAATGTAAATGCAAACACTTATGAAATAAGGCCTATGTAATGGCATTGATCTTGCCAAAATCAAGTTTCCAACATCCATAGACACTCTATAAATAGTACATAGGTTATTGTCCCAAGAGCCACTAAACTCCATGAGATGTTTAAGCTATATGGCCATTTTCTCATCCTAGACCTAGATATACAAAAACAAATTAATAATAATAATTTTTCACATGTATTGAAACCAAATTAATTATACTATAATTATTTTAATCATTGTTTCATTTCTATCTTTATAAAAAGTGAAAAAGAGTGTTAACTTTAACCAATTATTATATTTAAATGTAGTTTAAAATGATAGGAAAAATCCCCAAAAGAGTACATTTCCAACATAAATGGATAGGGTGGAATAGAATTAAATGGGAACAAATTCAAGCACAATTGTCATGGACAATGGGTTAAAATCGTAAAGTGTGTTTGAACAAAAAAAGTTGATCATAAATGGATAACAATGAACAAGGAAAACCCATATTTGTTGATGGATCTCACCTAGTGGTAACTTTTTATTGGCTAACCACTAAAAAGAAAAGATAAATTTTAATTTATATAAGAATAAGCCAAAATTTCTATACTCATGAACACTAAGTCTAGACAAAATATATCTAAAACATTTAAGTTCTCTAAAATTGGGAACAACATACTTTTCATGGTTTGATATCCTCATTTTTAACATCTCTTTAGTTTTTATATCAGCCAATATATTCTATGAATTTAATTTGGAATTGAGTTGAAATGTTTTTTAGAGTATCTTATTTACCATTCTTGAAAAATTTTAATAAATATTAAAATGAATATTCATTCATACTACTATTTTCTATAATCATACAAGTAAGTGAGATATCTCCACATGTGTCTTAATTATTTAATTAGGTCTTGGATTAACTATATTTTTAGATTTGTTGTGGTTTGATTTCTATGATCTCATAGTTTATGATTTTGTAGCAAGTTTAAGGTTCTCATTTGCCCAAGTTTCATCTTATATTTTGTTAGTTTTTGTGATATGATTTTGGTAAGTTATAATTTCAAATTTTTTTATCTTAGTGTTTTTGTCAAAGTATTATTATCCCCATGAAATTGAGAATTAATACTTTATAATTTATCTTGCTTTAGAAGATCATGGATTATGTATCTTTGAGTTACATTTAGGTTCCCTAAGTTCTTGATAGTACAAGCGATGATGTGCTTATGTTTCATTAGTTTGGTCTATCAACTTATTATTGCATATTGTTGTGTAAGAGTTGGCTATGAAAGTAGCCACCCAAGATATAGGAGCTGTAATTAAAGTACAAGAGAGATACAAAATGAGAGAATAATTCTATTCTATAAAAGAATGCAAATATAAAATGTACATGATATTAAATTACAATGAGAAGCCCTTGGTTGTATAGACGAAGGTGAAACATAGGACAACATAAAATTATGACAAGTGTCTTAATCATATGACATGAGACACAAAGTGACAAGTATTGTTTAAGTGTAACCTAAGTATGACCTAAGTAATATTAACTACACAAGTGTCAATAGGACCTAATGTGGACTAGATTCCATATATCCTGCTCACATCAAAACCCCCCTTAAGTGCAAATTAGAGAGGACAAATGCAAAATGCAAATATGGGTCCTAACTACTAGGCCATGTAAAGTACCCATGTACAAACAATCTCTCACAAATGGAGAAAACGAGAAAAACTTGTAGGAAAAAACCCCTCTCCAAAAGAGAGAAAAAAGAAAGTGAAAGAAGGAAGGAGGACTCAACATGGCCCCACAAGGACTAATTCTATCACCAATATACAATCAATTACCCTCCAATAGGAGAGAAAGAATGAGAAGATAGAACCCCCCCTACAAAGAAGTAGCTCTTGTACCAATGAATGTTTTAAGACATAACACAATCCCCTACCTGCAAAGCATGTTTCTCCCCTTGGGAAGAAACAAATCCAATGGTAGATGTAGAAGTAACTCCCATGATCCATATTAAAAGGGAATCCAAATGTAAATGTGTGTATTAGAATATAACTCTCGTGTCCTCATGTTGGAAAAATATGTCTTCTCCAATGTAGGGACTAAATTGCCCAATCAAAGAAGTATAACTAGGAGAGGAAAAATATGGAATTACATCTAAAAACACTAAAGATCTGATGACATTATTTCCATCTTGAAGAAGAGATATAATCCATCAAATGTGTCCTCCAAATATGAAATTTGAGACTCCATAAACAAAGATATAATGTCGAATAAATAGGAACCCTTATGAGGTGGATTATGAAGACTGAAATGATCTAGTTGCAAAGAATCCCTAAAAGCACTCAAGGAAGCAACTCTAAACTCTAAGGTGGAAATAGGTGGTAGTGGAATAGTTATCTCAATAGGAGGAGAAGGAGAAGCAAGAGAAGTCTGTGTCATTTGAACAATCAAGACTTGCTAAATATTCAAGCTTCTCTTCCATATCATCATCAAAGGGTATATTATTTGTATCATCAATGGTATGCAGCAATCAATAAAAGGATCATCTAGGAATGAAGAGATATGAGGGTCTCAATAGATCTCCCAAATCTTATCCGAAAGTGTGCATGGACATTTAGTGTCTCACATAGCCCACATAGTGTCATTATCAACATGAGAACAAATTGTTCCTATGATATGATCATTAGTATTTCCCCATGCATTTTTCTTTTGTTGTGTATCTAGTTCAAGTATGAGTCCATAAAAATAAGGCAATAGATTGAGCCACTTAAGATATGTGAGGATTTCTTTTTTCCAAGACTCATAATTATTAGTTTTTAAATTTATCATAGAAATATGAGTAGAAAAACACATGACATCTCCTCAAATTATTAGAGATAAAAATCTCATAAGATTATTGTTATTGTAGGAATATTAACACTATTACTTATTTTAATTAAGTAATTATGTATATATTCACCACATAGCTTTAAGAAACCTTAGGTGGTTAGGTGTCTACTTGGAGAGTCCAATACAACACTCCAAGCCACTTGCCAATAGTCTTTCGCCACCACTCTTTGAGTGTTTCAGTCGACTCATGAAGTAACTCAAACTCTCAACACTATATGTACACCTCTTGTTCAATCTAATGCAATTCCTAATTGCTTTCACTCCAATTCATAATCAGCATTTCACTTAGTTGATCATGGTTTCTAATATGGTATTAGAGCCAAACTAAGTCATTGGTTGGTTGGTCTTGGCTGCATTAATCTGGTTTATGCTAGCCTGTTTTTCTTTCCTGGGATCTACCCTTCACAATAGAGTGCTCAATCTTGCCCTTTCTATAAAAAGGCATGATCTTCATGATTTCTCATTTGTTGTGAGAGGTTTTGTGGTTTGTAAGGCATTGTCGACCTGTTGAATTTGTCTTTTCATTAAGAGGAATTCAAACATTTGTGTCCATACTCTGTGGCATGTCATCCATATTCTATTGTGAGATGGAGCTTTGTTTGGTGTTTTGGCATTTTGGATCTCTGCTTGACATTTGTGGCATTTTGGTGCCCGAAGGAGGTCAACTTATTTGTGATTGAAAGGTCTAAATTCCTATAGAAAAGGTCATGGTACAAAAGGCAAATGGGCCTACTTAGTACAGCCATGGGCCTGTCATCAAAAGCCCGTAGGCTAAGGAGATTTGCACCCCCTTCACACCAGGTGATGTCCAAACCCACACATGCCCTTTATTTGGCCAAGATTCTTCACAAATTAGCCACAAGGCCTAAAATCCTGCCATCTTGCCTCTCTTCCCATGTGATTTTTCTTCAAATCAACACTCTGCTATGTTTTATGGTGACAGGTCAGAGACCACGCTTGGAGGCCATAACAGGCATGGGAAGGGTTGATCAATGGAGGAAAAGGCATTTTTCCATTGCAAAGTCCTTGAATCACCTAGATCTATAGAGGCATTTTTGTACCAGAGATCTTTGATCCTGCCCTTATGTACGCTTCTCTTCAATTTTGGTTTCCATTCCCTCTTCACATGTAATTTCTCCTTTTTGGCATTTCTGCCCTAATTTGCCCCTCACTTTTGGACACCCATTTTGCCCTAACTTGGGCCTTTTATTTTTAGGGCTAACATCTTGTGTTTTTATTTTTTTGCAGGAATTCAAAATTATGATTTTATAGTGCTAAACATAGGTATTTTTAGTCTAGGGAGAAAATTTGCTTTTGAGAAATTGTTACAGGGTCCTTTGAACTTCGTAAAGTGCATTTTTCGGTTCCAAAATTGAATAGTCAATGTATATGCATTAAATTTTAAAGTGTCAAAAAGTAGGGTGAATAGAGTAAATTCAATTCCTATATCTTCATCCCCTCCATCCATTCACCATGTATTGCTCATCTATCCCATCCACTATCACCAATCCTTTTATTCATCCATACAATCTTAACTTTCATCCTTACCCCTTAGACCTAGTTTTCCCTTGTCATTAGTATCCAACAAAAAGTCTATCCAAATACAATCCAATGCAACCATCCCATAAATCCCAAAAAAATCCAAGCAATAAATCCAAGTGAAAGTCATCACTAATCCATGCCAATCTAGCCAATCATCCAAAAGTAGCCAATGTTCTCAGCCTTTCTATAAACATGATCAACTCAAATTTAATCAACTCTTTCTTAAGAATGTTAGACTACCTTAGGTATAACAATCTATCTATCAACCCTAGTATTGATTTGCATGGCCAACAACACTATCCAATAAATGAATCATCAATTTTCAACTTGATAGGGGAAACAACATTGTTTGTTTTTGAACCATTTGTGTATGCTTCCTTGCTTGTGTGTGTTATCATTTTACTTGCATTTGTATTAGTCCTTGCAGTATACTGTCACAACAACATCATGGTCTTCCATATCATGGTGCCCAACAACATATGTTTTCTTGTGACCTTTATCTTTTGAGTTAGTACTTTATGCAGTCATGAGACACATTGTCACCTGGTCTTTATACCTTGGTACATTATGTCTAGTTCTATATCGAACTATATGGTTTCTCACCCAATGCAACATAACATATCATTCATCTATTTCATCCATCTCTTATCTTTCCTCCATCTCCTTAACCAATCGATTTCAAGAGCATACTCATGTTCTTATGACTCACCTATCCTCTTGAGGAGGCATACCATACCTACATAGATCCTCCTCATCACTCCTTCAAGTGGTTGGGGCATCCCTTTCCAATCATCCATACCTCGTCTTCTTTGATATTGAGGCCTAAAAACTCTCATCGAGAAAGTAGAGAAAATCATGAAGATCAAAGTAAGAGTACAGAACCTCATAAAGAGGCAAGGGATAGATTAACCTCAGAGCTCTCAAAGGATATGAAGAAGGTTACTCCACCAAAATTTTATGGGATAGAGATCGGAGATGTTGCAGAAGCTTGGTTAACAGAAATGAAAAAATATTTCAAGATAAGAAATTACTCAGAAGTGACCAAGGAAGTTTGGGGAGCATTCCAACTGGCAGGAGAAGCATGCACTTAGTGGATGAATAAGAAGATGGAATTGAATTTAATCTCTCTAAGGGTAACTTGGGATGCGTTCATGGAGCTCTTTTGCAAGAGATGGTTACCACAACTTTATTTTGATTAGAAACTGATTGATTTTTAGAATCTTCACCAAGGAGATATGACAATGGTGGAATATGAAGAAAACTTTACCAAACTCTTGAAATATGTTCCTCAGTATCAAAAAGATAAGAGATTCAAGATCAGAAAACTCATCATGGGCTTAAATGCTCAAATTGATGGTGAAGTGGACATGCATGGTCCCAGAATAATGGATCAAGTGTACGAGAAGGCGATCAAGCAAGAAAAAAAGCTGAAATCTATCTTGGCTTATCGTGATAGAAGCTGCAAGAGGTTTAGTGGAACTCCTAACAACCAACCATACAATAAAAGATATGAAAAGAGTTATGAGAACAAGGGAAAAGATAAAGGATCTCAGAAAAGCAAGGGTGGATCTGGAAATGAGAAGAAGAATGGCAATTTCAAAAGAAATGATGATAACAATGGGAAGACTTCAGATAAGAAAGGACCCATTGGAGGATGCTTTATTTGTGGAGGCAACCATTATGCTAATCATTGCCCTAACAAGAATCAAAATAGTCAACAAAGAGGTACTTCACTACCTACTTAGCAAGAAGCATTCTAGCAAAATATTCATGCAACGCTCGACAATTGTCAAGTAGAGTATCAAATCACACCCATTGAGATGAAAGATACTTTGTTTGGAGTCCCTATATCTATTTTGATTCATACAGGAGACACTGAAAACTTTATTTCTCCTAGAATTTTGAACAAATTTCCTAGAAAAGCTAGGTACATGTCTAGACCACAGTCAGTAGAATATGCTAACCAATCTAAGGCTCGAGTATAGCATTATTTTTTAAACCCAAGATTGATCTCCCTAGTTTCTCAACTAAAGTAAACCTATATGTAGCTCCCTTAGGATCTTATGATGTAATCCTTGGAATGAGTTGGCTGTGGAAACATAGAGCTAAGGTTGAGTGTTTCTCAAAAATAGTTGAATGCCTAGATGATTTGGGAAATCAGACCCAATTCCAAGGAATTCAAAGAGAAGTTAAAATTAGACCTATCTCTACCAAGCAATTGAAAAGGGTTAGACGGAAAGGTTGTCAATTATTTGTAGTCAAAATGGAACAAGTGGAGGAAGGGTTAGAAAGCCCTAGTTCATCTTTTGGAGAAAAGTATCCTTTTCTTCAGGAGTTTCAGGATGTGTTCCCAGAAGAACTTCTAGGACTACCTCCCAAAAGGGTTTTTGATTTTGCAATTGATATTAAACTAGGATCTAAGCCTGTATCAAAAGCACCCTACCGTATGACAACTATAGAGTTAATGGAATTGAAAGCCCAACTACAAGAATTGTTGGCAAAAGGTTTGATCAGACCCAGTGTTTCACCTTTGGGTGCTCCGGTTATATTTGTTAAGAAGGATGAAACCCTTTGATTGTGGATATATTATCATATACTTAATAAAGCAATGGTAAAGAACAAATATCCTTTGCCACATATTGATGATCTTTTTGATCAGATGCGTGGAGTTGCTAAGTTTTCAAAAATTAATTTGTGGTCAAGATATCATCAATTAAGATTGAAAGGTGAGGATATTCATCTGATAGCTTTTAGAACTAGATATGGACAGTATGAGTTCACAGTGTTTCCATTTGGTTTGACGAATGCACCTAATGCATTCATGAATCTCATGAATAGTGTATTCAGAGATTATTTATGTTACATCCCAATTTCTGACTTGCTATACTTTTACTTTTTACTTGGGCATAAGTAAAATTTGTTGTGATGTTATAGATTTATGACAAGATATGACATGGAATTATATTGAATATCATTTATGAAATCATGGAAATGATTATGTTATGTCGATTTAATATCTATATGATGAGATTTGATTTATTAGTTGAATCAATTGAATAATGATGCACTGATCACATAATGTTTGAGGACAAGTGAAACAAGTTGCAAGTTATCAAATGATTCTCAGAGTAGAGAGAGAGAGTATCTTTCGAGAAGAGAGATATAGACCTTGGATTATGAGTGGTCTATTTACCAAATGAGTTTAGTGTTAAACAATAATGTGAACCAATGAGTTGTAAGAGGTAAGTCTTGTCTTGCTAGTTTTTCTTTTGAAATCTATCAATAGGTGGTCGATATCTTGAGTATCATATAGTCGAGTCGATGGTGAGTCGACATAGTCATTTGCGAAGTAAACAACATCATTAACGTAGAATGGTTGTGTTATTCTTCTTGAGTCACTTGAGGTTTTATTGTCGCTTCTTAAACATCAAGATGATCTCGTGAAATTAGATGACACAAATATTATCGATAGATTGTGATGGGGAGGTAAACTCGACCCATTCACATCATCCTGAATCCTTATTGATCAAAATGGGACACATAGAGGAGTTTTTAACAACTTTAGGTAGAGGTTTTTCACAAGCTATGTGATATCTAAACGAAATCGTGAGGCTTGTTCGGTGCTTGCGCCCAAATCATTTTTATCATCATAAAGTGCTTCAAGTGTATGTCGTAAACTTCTTTTGCAAAAATTTGACGAACGTCAAATTAGAGACCTAGGTGTGTTTTAACCTTTGTCATAATGTAAAGGAATATGCTAAATTGTATAGTTATATGTTAGTAGATGTTGATGAATCCCTTTATTCTTGTCTATTGATGGAATCGATTTGAAGTTCAAAGAGGAACATTTTTTAGTTCTTTTTATGATGTCTTTTCTTTGAATAACTCTTTTTGTGTTCTAGTTATAGACCACCAATTAGTTATCGACCAAACTGTTTTTGCTAAGGTGGCAATCGTCTATACTCGTGGTAGGTTTAGAGTATGGGGATGTTTTTATTATTTAAATCTGCCACTTCATAAGAATCTTGGCACCACTCTTATGTGTAGTGGTGAATCAAATGGCATTATGGTCCTTAACTCATGAGTAGTGGACGGGTCAATACCCTATCCAACCGCCACCCTGCTTTAGCAAACTCCATGATGAGGAGTGGTTGCTAAGTTTTAGGAACCAACCTTGCATGCCATAAGATGTTCCATCTTATTTGGCATGGTCGACAACTTGGGGGCAGATTGACTTCTTCTTGATGGGAGTTATGTGAGCCTTATTTCTTTCGCCATGGGTGGAGTTTAAGAGGAGGATGCCACGACCGGAGGAAGGGGGTTCTAACTATTTTTGTGGAGTCTCAATGACTATGAGACAGGGGAAATATGAGAAACGACGGATAGCTGAGTCGTGGGGAATGTTTTGGGGGAGGCTATTTTGGAAGCCGTATGAAAATACTGGTAGGAGGGCATTAAGATATAGCAAGAAGGTAGGGGCTTGGAGAGATGGTGGAGATAGGACTGTGAAAGGGATGTGTGGGAAGCTTTCACATGTTGTGTCTACCTCTTTATGCACTGAGATCTATAGAGGGAGAATACTCTTTGAGCATCGACCCAGCCAACAATAAGTTTATCCTTCACCTGGTGTAAGCTAGACAACGTATGAGATTATTTGTGAGCTATTCAACTGAACGTTAAAGTTGTAGCAGCAGAGTTGTCAACAATATAAGTATAAATGTTCTTGTAACACAGTGCAAAGCCGAGCTTAGGTAAGGGCCAAACCTTTGTTCTAAGTCTTACAAATTCCTTTGTCATGGAGTTCATTAAAACATTGCTTTATCTAAAATTCTATCTCTTTCGAGAATGTAGTAATCATAGGAGAGTACATTATATATATTTGAGTGAGTTCATAGTCTTCAAATGGACTTAATGTTGAGTGTTATTGTAGCATGGAATGCATAACATAGAGCTCACAAACTCTCAGTTAATACCAGTAAGTTGTTGCACTAGTAAGTTGTATAATATGTGTATCGAATCTCTGACAGAAATCTATACAGTATCAAAGGTTTATATAAACTTGAATAGGATGTTTATGTCAAAAACAATCTATGATATAAGATGGTTTTATATATATCACTGTTGTTGCAAGATAGGGTTCTATACAACTAAAAGTATGATATAGATGCTTTCTACTTTTACATGATCATTATTTGAGTAAAATGCTATATAAGTCATGCTATATGATAGTTATTATCTCATGGAGAATAACTTGTTTCAAAAGGATGTTTGAGTGAGTTGTTCCCTGCAGACATAGATGGAAACACTCGTATATCAATGATTAGATATATCATAGTATATCAACGAAAGAGTAACTTTTCAATTTTAAACATAGTGGATAGCAAACTGAAATATTCCACCATCTTTTTGAATCAAACCAAACTTAGTCAAAGTTTAAACTCATATAGAACCTTGGGTTAGGTAAATCTAAGGATATACTTGTATAATGAACTAATCATGGTTCGAGAGATTTAATGACCTCGTAGTCAGAAAAGACTAGAGGATAATATCTTTCTTATGATATTCTTACTTTCTAGAAGAAGTATGAACTTATTATTCCATTGTGTTGGATTAGGGTAAATAAAACCCTAGTTTGACATAGAAGGGTTAAGATTATTTGACTATACCTTTAATGGTTATAACTCAATTTAGTTATTTGTATGTGGGTCAACAATAACAGAGTTGAGAACCCTAAATTTTAAATGTTCATATTTAACTTATCAAAAAGAGATTTGTTGTTAGTCAATAATGTTAAATCTTAGGTAGAGAAACCTATTTTGTTTGGTTACAAGTCGACTTGTGATATAAGTCGTAAGCATCAGATTTTGCAAGCATGAAAGAGGTACCATTATATGGTTGGTCAAACATTAAATTCATTATACCTATTGGACTCAATTTCTTTTGAGCTATTAACTTGTCGTCAAGGGGGTGAATCTCTAACGTTGCAAAGATGCAAAGAGAGATACTTAAGAATGGATAGTCATTCCATAATGTTAATACTACAACGACGATGTCTTGAGAATTCACCTAAGTTAGAAAGACTAGATTGGAGTTGGATAAAACTCTTTAGTTAAACCTTAACTTAACCTAGATATGGTAATTATTGTACTAAGGCATTGAGATCATTATTTTGATCATGATTCAAGGGTCAAGTGCCCTGACTATGTGTAATTATTCTTACTTGCAAGAAGGGAATTAGATTCCTAGACTATATTGCTTAACCTGGGTAAGGTTATCATCTTAGTGGTAATTAATCTATCTATATCTATTATGAGCAATAAGTCATGGACCTCGGGTATTGCAATGGTTCAATGAGAGTCCTTGTAAAGAAAGAAAGATGAAAGAAAAAGTCTATGGATTTTAGACAGAGAAAGAAAACATGTATTGGGTCGGGAAGACTAAATTGTTGAAATCATCATGACTTCATAAGTTAAGCATAGTTGACCAAGTCGAGTTGGAGTGGGTGAACATTACAACAATGTTCATTGTGAACATCAGTTTATATTGAAAACTATGGCCATAGTAATGCATATGTCTCTGCATGCATTATCAGTTCACTGTATTTGGATTGCACATCCTATCGGGATTCATACTTAGCTAGAGGGTATCTAGGGTTGTATGATAGATAGAGTTGTGTAAGATACACCACTATGTACTCGGAAAGGCAAATTACGACTGGTCACCTTGGTCTATACTTCTCGTGAAGGGTAGGGCCACTTCCTATGTGGAAGATGTGTGGGAGACCGCCGGTCTGTGGTTGGAGGTAAATCACTGGAAAGATACTCTCTCTAGCAGAAGACATGCCAAGGCTTGTGATAAAGATGTTAGAATTTTGGATGCAGTATATCTCTGAGACTTGTGTTTATTGAGACTATTATTTATAATTGCTTTAGTTTTGTAAACATTGTACTTGAGAAAGACAATAAGGTTGATTGTATTTGTAATGAGATATCTTGTAATTGTAGTTACTCGACTATATGTTGAATAAAAGAAAAAATTTCTCTGTCTCATTTTTAGCTTGTAAATTTACTTTATGGTGAATTTTTGGTTTTTACTATGTTTTTAGAACATGGATATTAAATATGGTATTAGAGCTACCAAGTTCGACACTAGGGCTTATGAGTCCACTGTCCTAACCTATAGTCAACATTATGCAGTTAGCTAATGTTCAAATTTTCTTGTGTCAGAATGACATGGAGAAGAACCAAGAAAACAGCTAGGAAGACTATTCCCTGGCATTTGCCTAAATTAGTGGTTAAGAAGAAACCTATTGAGGAGGTTGAACTTAAAGAGAATATTATTTACTCTGAAGGTGCATGGCTGGAGGATTCAGAGACTTTCACTGATGTGCTTAAGCGTATTCATCTAGAAAGAAAACAATGTTTTGAACTAACCAAGAATCCTACTATTTCTACTGGTGTAGTAAAACTTAGTAAATTGTAGCCAGTTACAACATGTCACTTGAAGGATGATGTGATACTTCTGTTTTAGGAAAAAAGGTATTGGAGTACTTGTGTGTACCTCCACCCTCTATGTTTGTTAAACTGGAAGATTGTAAATCAACAGTGACATATAGTCTTGTCGTATCAACAATATAAATGAGGATGTGGTTACTCCTAAATACTTTATAATAAAGATGACAATGTTTTGTATCAAGCTACTGATTGTTATTAGATAAATACGTTTGATATTTTGAGTCACTTAGATTCAGAAAAACTATGAAATAACTTTGTTTTCTAGTATGAGAAAAGTCACATGTATCAATCGAGAATCAAACCAAGGTGAAAGTCTAAAAGAGAATAAACCTCTAGTTAACCTCTTGATCAAATTCGAGCAATCCTAACCATGATTAAAAACCAAGGGGAGATACCTAGTATTTTGGAAAAGAAAGTATGAGATTAAGGAAATCCTCAAGGGGGAAAATGAGATTTCTCATGGGATGAGAAAGGAAAATCACGAAGAATATAGCATGAGTTATAAAAATCCTGAAAATTTAGAACCTAAAAGGAAGCAAAGGATAGGCTTGCTTTAGGACTAACCTAGATTTGATGAAATTCAGTCCGCCAAAGTTGATGGAATAGTGATTGAATCAACTGAAAATCTTATTCATCTTAGAATTCTAGGATGAGTTACTAGAAAAGTACCTTACCTTATGACAACTATAGGATTAATGGAATCAAAAGCCCCTTTATAAGAATTATTGGCTAAAGGTTTGAATAGATCCAATATTTCACCATCGGGTGCACTAGTTATCGTTGTCAAGAGAAAGGACATAACTCTGCAATTGTGTATTTAGTGTTGTATGCTCATTAAAACCATAATAAGGAGCAAATATCTTTCACCATGTATTGGTGATCTCTTTGATTAGATGTGTAGAATGGAAGTGATTGATTAGCAATCAATATGTCATCAATCAAGACTAAAGGATGAGGGTACTCTTGAAACAACTTTTGGACAAGAATGGGCACTGTGATTTAGCAGTGTTGTCCTTTGAACATACAAATGCCTTGTCGTATTCATGAATCTCATGAGCAGTGTGTCTAGAGATTGTTTAGACATATTTGTTCTAGTCTTTTGGAAGGTATAAAGTATTTATTCTGAGAATGGAGGAGAACTTTATCCTTATGTACAAGTGATTCTATAATGATTAAGAGAAATTCCAATAGCACCAATACTATGAATTCCTATTCTGAAGGATAGTTTGAGGGAAAAATTGATGCCTCAGGAGATGGTTTAAGGGGTGTACCTTTACATGATGAGTAATTAAGCAAGCTTTTGTGGTAAAATTTTAAAGATTCAAGGTATGATAGGTTTTCATTTTGAGTCTCACAAACTATTGAGTTTTAGAGAAAGAATATGTGTTTCTAATTCTTCTGAAATAAGAAAATTGGTGTGGAAAGAAGTTCATATTCCACCATACCCAGGACATCTAGGGGTAACCAACTACTAACAGATAAAAAAAAAACCTCTTTAATTCTTGAAAGGAATAAAGAATGATGTTACGAGATTTGTAACATATTGTCTGGAGTGCCAAGGGCAAAAAGTAGAACATCAACACCTGTAGGATTGATGTACCCACACGACGCACCATAGAGGAAATGATAGGTTATTAGTATGGAATTTGTGCAAAGACTTCCCATGTCTGGGAATAGACATGATGTCATTTTATGGTTGATAAACTCTCGATGGTAGCACATTATATACTAGGGAAGTGGACTGATGAAGCATCAGTGTTAACTCACAAATTTGTGCACGATGTGTTTAGATTGCATGGTTTCCTGAGAAGGTTATCTCAGATAGAAATGAGTGGGTAATGACAAGATTTTGGCAAACTTGTTCTCTATTCTAAGGACTGAAATTTAAAAGAGTATAATTTATTATCCTGTGAACAGATGGTTAAACTAAGGAAGTTAACCAGGTTTTAAAGGATTTGTTCCAAACATGTTGCATGGATTAGCAATACAAGTAGGGAGACTACTTATCACGTGAAATTTTTGACAATACCTAACTTTTTTTTTATTAAGATGGCTTGAATTGAAATATTGGACAGAAAGATGCCAAACTCCTATAAGCTGGGTAAGCTAGAAGATAGGATTAGCATTAGTCCAGAAATGTTACTAGAAATGAATGAAAAGATTTAACTGATCAGGAAAGATCAGAGGAAATGGATAATGAATAGAAAAGCTACGTTAATGATTAAGCATACGCCAAGGCAATTCTTGGTTAGAGAAGGAAAATTCTTTTAAGGGTTAAACCCCAGAAAATGTTTCATAAAGTATGGAATATATTCCAAACCAATTCCTAAGTATAAAGGACCCTTCAAAATTTTTAAGGTTAGAAATTGTATTGATTTCAAGAATCAATCTATTACCAGTTATTGCCAGGAGGCATCATGCTTTTTTGTGATTTATATATGAGAAATATATTTATGTAATATATGAATATTATAATCTATGAATGATTTAAAAGTACAAGAACCTAGGAAAGGTTATGATCAAGCTTCTGAAATACTTGAAGATCGCAAGCAATGCTTGTGTAACGTAGAGGTTATAAAGTGTAAGGTCCAGTGGGACCAGTATGCATAGAATAGTTTTGCATGGGGGGAGAAATTACCATGAATTCTAGCAGAAATTTCCTCATTTACTTTATGCTGATAGTAGTTAAACAATTAGTATGCTTTTAAGTTGCGTTTTGATGCTTTATATCATCGAGGACGATGAATCTTTAGGGGAAGGATATGTTACATCCCAATTTCTGACTTGCTATACTTTTACTTTTTACTTGGGCATAAGTAAAATTCGTTGTGATGTTATAGATTTATGACAGGATATGACATGGAATTATATTAAATATCATTCATGAAATCTTGGAAATGATTATGTTATTGTCGATTTAATATCTATATGATGAGCTTTGATTTATTAGTTGAATTAATTGAATAATGATGCACTGATCACATAATGTTTGATGACAAGTGAAACATGTTACAAGTTATCAGATGACTCTCAGAGTAGAGAGAGAGTATCTTTCAAGAAGAGAGATATAGACCTTGGATTACGAGTGGTCTATTTGCCAAATGAGTTTAGTGTTAAACAATAATGTGAACCAATGAGTCGTAAGAGGTAATTCTTGTCTTGCTAGTTTTTCTTTTGAAATCTATTGACAGGTGGTCGATATCTTGAGTATCATCTAGTCAAGTCGATGGTGAGTTGACATAGTCATTTGCAAAGTAAACAACGTCATTAACGTAGAATGGTTGTGTTATTCTTCTTGAGTCACTTGAGGTTTTATTGTCACTTCTTAAACGTCAAGACATTCTCATCAAGTTAGATGATGCGAATATTGTTGACGGATTGTGATGGAGAGGTAAACTCGACCCATTCACATCATCTATAATCCTTAGTGATAAAAATGGGACACATAGAGGAGTTTTTAACAACTTCGAGTAGAGGTTTTTCACAAGCTATGTGATATCTAAATGAAATCGTGAGTCTTGTTCTGCGCTTTCGCCCAAGTCATCTTTATCATTGTAAAGTGCTTCAAGCGTATGTTGTAAACTTCTTTTGCAAAAATTTGATAGATGTCAAATTAGAGACCTAGGTGTGTTTTAACCTTTGTCATAATGTAAAGGAATATGCTAAATTGTATAGTTATATGTTAGTAGACATTGATGAATCCCTTTATTCTTGTCTGTTGACGGAATCAATTTGAAGTTTGAAGAGGAACACTTTTTAGTTCTTTTTATGATGTCTTTTCTTTCGAATAACTCTTTTTGTGTTCTAGTTATAGACCACCAATTAGTTATCAACCAAACTATTTTTGCTAAGGTGGTAATCATCTATACTCATGGTAGGTTTAGAGTATGGGGATGTTTTTAATATTTAAATCTGCCACTTCATAAGAATCTTGGCACCACTCTTATGAGTAGTGGCGAATCAACTGGCATTGTGGTCCTTAACTCATGAGTAGTGGACGGGTCAATACCCTATCCAACCGCCACCCTGCTATAGGAAACTCCATGATGAGGAGTGGTTGCTAAGTTTTAGGAACTGACCTTGCATGCCATAAGATGTTCCATCTTATTTGGCATGCTTGACAGCTTGGGGGCGGATTGATTTCTTCTTGATGGGAGTTATGTGAGCCGTTATTTCCTTCATCGTGGATGGAGTTTAAGAGGAGGATGCCACGACCGGAGGAAGGGGGTTCTAACTATTTTTGTGGAGTCTCAATGACTATGAGAAGGGGAAATAGGAGAAAGGATGGATAGCTGAGTCGTGGGGAATGTTTTGGGGGAGGCTATTTTGGAAGCCATATGAAAATACTGGCAAGAGGGCATTAGGATATAGCAAGAAGGCAGGGGCTTGGAGAGATGGTGGAGATAGGACTGTGAAAGGGATGTGTGGGAAGCTTTCACATGTTGTGTCTACCTCTTTATGCACTGAGATCTATAGAGGGAGAATACTCTTTGAGCATCGACCTAGCCAACAATAAGTTTATCCTTCAACTGGTGTAAGCTAGACAACGTATAAGATTATTTGTGAGCTATTCAACTGAACGTTAAAGTTGTAGCAGCAGAGTTGTCAATAATATAAGTATAAATGTTCTTGTAACACAGTGTGAAGGCAAGCTCAGGTAAGGGCCAAACCTTTGTTCTAAGTCTTACAAATTCCTTTGTCATGGAATTCATTAAAACATTGCTTTATCTAAAATTCTATCTCTTTCGAGAACGTAGTAATCATAGGAGAGTGCATTATATATATTTGAGTGAGTTCATAGTCTTCAAATGAACTTAATATTGAGTGTTATTGTAGCATGGAATGTATAACATAGAGCTCACAAACTCTCAGTTAATACCAGTAAGTTGTTACACTAGTAAGTTGTATAATATGTGTGTTGAATCTCTGATAGACCAAGAATATTGTTCTGTGTGTAGAAATCTATACGGTATCAAAGGTTTATATAAACTTGAATAGGATGCTTATGTCAAAAACTATCTATGATATAAGGTGGTTTTATATATATCACTGTTGTTGCAAGATAGGGTTCTATACAACTAAAAGTATGATATAGATGCTTTCTACTTTTGCATGATTATTATTTGAGTAAACCGCTATATAAGTCATGCTATATGATAGTTATTATCTCAAGGAGAATACCTTGTTTCAAAAGGATGTTTGAGTGAGTTGTTCCCTGCAGACGTAGATGGAAACACTCGTATATTAATGATTAGATATATCATAGTATATCAATGAAAGAGTAACTTTTCAATTTTAAACATAGTCAATAGCAAACTGAAATATTCCACAATCTTTTTGAATCAAACCAAACTTAGTCAAAGTTTAAACTCATATAGAACCTTGGTTTAGGTAAATCTAGGGATATACTTGTATAATGAACTAATCATGGTTCGAGAGATTTAATGACCTCGTAGTCAGAAAAGACTAAAGGATATTATCTTTCTTATGATATTCTTACTTTCTAGAAGAAGTATGAACTTATTATTCCATTGTGTTGGATTAGGGTAAATAAAACCCTAGTTTGACATAGAAGGGTTAAGATTATTTGACGACACCTTTAATGGTTATAACTCAATTTAGTTATTTGTATGTGGGTCAACAATAACAGAGTCGAGAAACCTAAATTTTAAATGTTCATATTTAACTTATCGAAAAGAGATTTGTTGTTAGTCAATAATGTTAAATCTTAGGTAGAGAAACCTATTTTGTTTGGTTACAAGTCAACTTGTGATATAAGTCGTAAGCCTCATATTTTGCAAGCATGAAAGAGGTACCATTATATGGTTGGTCAAACATTAAATTCATTATACCTATTGGACACAACTTCGCTTTTAACTTGTCGGCAAGGGGGTGAATCTCTAATATTGCAAAGATGTAAAGAGGGATACTTAAGAATGGATAGTCATTCCATAATGTTAATAGTGCAACGACGGTGTCTTGAGAATTCACCTAAGTTAGAAAGACTAGATTGGAGTTCAATAAAACTCTTTAGTTAATCCTTAACTTAACCTAGATATGATAATTATTGTATTAAGGAATTGAGATCATTATTTTGATCGTGATTGAAGGGTCAAGTGCCCTGACTATGTGTAATTATTCTTACTTGCAAGAAGGGAATTAGATTCCTAGACTATATTGCTTAACCTGGGTAAGGTTATCATCTTAGTCGTAATTAATCTATCTATATCTATTATGAGACAATAAGTCATGGACCTCGGGTATTGCAATGTTGCAATGAGAGTCCTTGTAAAGAAAGAAAGACGAAAGAAAAAGTCTATGGATTTTAGATAGAGAAAGAAAACATGTATTGGGTCGGGAAGACTAAATTGTTGAAATCATCATGACTTCATAAGTTAAACATAGTTGACCAAGGCGAACTGTAGGAATATGATAGTATCCAAGTCGAGTTGGAGTGGGTGAACATTACAACAATGTTCATTGCGAATTTCTGTTTATATTGAAAACTATGGCCATAGTAATGCATATGTCTCTGCATGCATTGTTGGTTCACTGTATCTAGATTACACATCCTATCGGGAATCATACTTAACTAGAGGGTATCTAGGGTTGTATGATAGATAGAGTTGTGTAAGATACAACAGTATGTACTTAGAAAGGCAAATTACCACTGGTCACCTTGGTCTATACTTCTCGTGAAGGGTAGGGCCACTTCCTATGTGGAAGATGTGTGGGAAACTGCCAGTCTGTGGTTGGAGGTAAACCACTGGGAAGATACTCTCTCTCTCTAGCAGAAGACATACCGAGGCTTGTGATAAAGATGTCAGAATTTCAGATACAGTATATCTCTGAGACTTGTGTTTATTGAGACTAAGTAAAACATTATCTGATTCGGGTATTTATAATTGCTTTAGTTTTGCAAACATTGTACTTGAGAAAGACAATAAGGTTGACTGTATTTGTAATGAGATATCTTGTAATTGTAGTTAGTCGACTATATGTTGAATAAAAGAAAAATTTTCTCTGTCTCATTTTTACCTTGTAAATTTACTTTATGGTGAATTTTTGGTATTTACTATGTTTTTAGAATGTGGATGTTACAATTTGGACAAGTTTGTTCTAGTCTTTTTGGATGATATATTCATTTACTCTAAGAATGAAGAAGAACATCAATGGCACTTGCAAATAGTTCTATGATGATTAAGAGAACATAAATAATATGGGAAACTGTCTAAGTGTACATTCTTTCAGAAGGAGATCTAATACCTAGAGCAAATTATATCAGCTAATGGAATATATGTTGATCTTGCAAAAATCACAGCTATTCTAGATTGGCCTGTAATCACAAATGTGCATGAGGTGCGTAGTTTCATGGGCTTGGCTAGCTATTATAGGAAGTTTGTTTTAGATTTCTCCAGTATTGCTAGTTCAATAACTTCCCTACAAAGAAAAGGAAAGAGAATTGAATGGATAAACAAATGCAAAGATACATTTAATCTCTTAAAAGAAAAGTTAACTTTAGCTCCAATCTTGAAAGTTCCTGACCCCAAAGGACAATTTGAGGTAATTACATATGCCTCAAGAGAAGGATTAGGATGAGTGCTTATGCAATATGGAAGAGTTATAGCATATGTGTCAAGGAAATCCAAATCCTATGAGAAAAATTATGCACCGCATGATTTGAAATTGGTAGCAGTAACTCATGCCTTGCAGATGTGGAGACACTATTTGTTGGGGAAGACTTTTGTACTTAAGTCAGACCATCAAAGTCTTAGGTATACTTTCTCTCAACTGCATCTAAATGCTTGGCAAAGGAGATGGTTAGAATTTATATCTAACTATGATTTTGAGATAAACTACATCAAAGGAAAAGAGAATGGAGTAGCTGATGCTTTAAGTTGAAGAAGACATATAGCTTCCATTATTTTTATTCATGGAAATTTCAAGGATTTGATGTTACAAAATTTGTCTGGTGATGAGAATTATGAGCATGTTAAACAAGCTTTGGAAGATAATCCTAGAGATCCAAGGTATGATGTTTTTCTATTTGAGTCAGAAGGACTGTTGAGGTATAAGGGTAGAATGTATGTTCCTGATTCAGCTAGATTAAGAGTTCTATTATGGAAAGAAGTTCATATTGCACCATATTCTAGACATCTAGGAGTGACCAAACTTCTAGCCAATGTTAAACCTCTTTATTTCTAGAAAGGAATGAAGAATGATGCTGCAAGATTTGTAGCAAGCTAATTAGAATGTCAGAGGGTAAAAGTAGAGCATCAACATGCTAAAGGATTATTGTACCCACATGATGTGCCAGAATGGAAATGGCAAGTTATTAGTATGGATTTTGTTCAAGGTCTTCCTATGTCAAGGAATAGACATGATGCCATTTTAGTTGTGGTTGATAAACTCACAAAGGTAGCTCATTTTATACTAGGGAATTTGACTGATGGAGCACCTATGTTAGCTCACAAATTTGTACAAGATGTGTTTAGATCACATGGTTTCCCTAAAAAGATTATCTAGGATAGAGATGCACATGTAACATCAAGGTTTTGGAAAACTTTTTTTTTTTGTGCTAGGGAGTAAACTCAAAGTGAGTACATCTTATCATCCTGAAACTGATGGGAAAACTAAGACAGTTAACTAGGTTTTAGAAGACTTGTTGCAAATGTATTGCATGGATCAGCAATATAAGTGAGAGGAATACTTACCACTTGTGGAATTTGCTTACAACAATTCTTATCATTTTTCTATTAGGATGGTGCCATTTAAAGCATCGTATGGAAGAAGATGTCAAACTCCTATAAGCTAGGATAAGCTAGAAGATAGGATTAGCATCAGACCAGAAATGCTAGCTGAAATGGAAGAGAAGGTAAAGTTGATCAGAAAAAAACTGGCAGAAGCTATCCCCTCGTTATGTGGGACCCTTTGAAGTACTTGAAGTGGTCAATTTGGTTGCCTACAAAATTACTCTACCACTAGCCTTGTCTAGAATGCACAATGTTTTTCATGTGTCTTATTTAAAGAAATATATTGTAGGTGATAATCATATTTTGAATTGGAATTATTTACAGATGCAAGACCTAGGGGTGGTCATGATCGAGCCACTCAAGGTGTTAGAAACGTGCAAGCTCCGCTTGTGTAACAAAGAGGTCTTGTAGTGGAAGGTCCAATGGGACCAATATGCTGAGGGAAATGCTACATGGGAGTATTACCATGAATTCTATCAAAATTTTCTTTATTTATTTAATCTTGTTACCTGTTGAAAATAATGAACTTGTTTTTTTAGTTACATTTTGATACTTTATATCATTGAGGACGATGAATCTTTAGGGGAAGGATATGTTGCATCCCTAATTTTTGTCTTGCTATACTTTTTACTTTTACATGGACATAAGTAAATCTATTAAGATGTTTAGATTAATGATAAGCAGAGATATGGATTATATTGAATGTCATTTATGAAATTATGGAAATGATTATGTTATTATCAATTTAATATTTGTATTATGAGATTTGATTTAAAATTTTGAATAATGATGCACTAATCATAATTTGTTTGGTAACAAGTTTGATACAAGATTACATGTTTTCAGATGACTCTCAGAGAGAGATATAGACCTCAAGTTATGAGTGGTTTACTTGCCAAAATGAGTATAAGTGTTTAACAGAAATGTTAACCAATGTGTCATAAGAGGTAAATCTTGTCTTGTTAGTTTACTTTTGAACCCAATCAATAGGTAGTCGATATCTTTATAAACTTTGTATGTCGTAGTGTGTCATCATAGTCATTAGTAATGTAAATGATGTCATTTGTGTATGAACTGTGACCATTTAAGTTTAACATAAAAATTATGACGTTATTGTCATAAAATGGTTGTCTTATTATTATTAAGTCACTTGAGGTTTTATTATCGATGCTTAATGTCAAGACATTTTCATTAAGTTAAGATGACATAATTATTGCTGACGGATTATGATGGGGAGACAAACTTAACCCAATCACATTATTCATAATCCTTTGTCTTAATATTATCTTTTCTATTGATTAAACCATAACTATCTAATTGAGGTGATGTTATGTGAATCATATTTGATATAATCAAATAAGTAAATGCTTATGCATCGAATGAGGATAATACCTCATGATAAGTTAATAATGTTTATGCTTGAGTAGTTGAAGGATTACAAATAGGAGAGACTTGAACAATATTAGTGGTTGATCAAACCACTTACTAGTGATCATTAAGTGATCAACAATGTTTAATGATGTGTCAATCTCTTCCAGAAAAAAAAGGAAGACTATGGTATTAACTACCACAACCGATGAGCCCATGGGATGGCTACCTCCCATAGACATGTCTAAACTTTGTTTAAAAACTTGGTTTTAGTTAGAACCAAATCAATTATGGACTGTTATGTATTCAATTAAGTTTGGAACTAAAAAGAGTGGAGGTGCAAACTTGGGAGACTCTATAGGAGTCATGCCTAAGCCTTTAATGACAATGACTCAGTTGAGTCATTGGATATTTATTAAAAGGAGATACTTGTGTAAAAGGGATAAGGGGGGATACGTAGAAGAAATCATGGGGAGAAGAGATACATAGCCAAAGGCATCGACTATAGTGTTCTATCAGTAAATATTCCCACCTCTAATACCATCGACTATCAGGTATTCCTTAGTTTCATATGTTTAATAACAATGAGGAAATTGACTAATTCTTTTAGGATGTCCATCGTTGTGTCTTAGACAGTTATATGAGTATGCCAGTGAGGCATATCCTCTTAATTTCTTTGTGTATCTGTTAAAACTAATATATTATCAATTATAGGAAAACGCAGATAGCCTTACAAGTAAACTATTTCAATCTATTTTTGAAATCAATAAGGCATCGAATGCAATTTATATGGCCGATGCATGGTAATACAAGTGAATACTTTTTCATAGTATTCTGAATTGATTATTTACTTATTGTTTTTAAACCAATAACATATCATACTGTAGTATGGAGGGTAAATGATCATCATAGAAGAAGGTTGTCATAGTTGTCATGAGCTTTGAAAAACAATCTTCTTATTGAATAAGTTTGTAGCAACCAATGCTATGATTATGAGATAATCATACAATAGACTCTCAAATTTTATTAGTATTGATTGAACCTTGATAGTTACACTCTTAGTCTTGAGTAGTATAGTTTAGACCTTGAGTTGGGGTAATGTTATTTTAAAAACATTTTCTTGTTTAGTTTCTATATATATGTTGAAAAACAATTTCTATCCATGAGAAACTTAGATTCTTAGGAATCTTTAGAAAACTATTATATCTAATCAAATGAAAGTACCTTAGTGACATTGTGGTAGATGGAAATAAGGTTTGTAGGAGAATCCTTAATATCTATTTATCAATCTTGTTCATTTCATTCTTGGAAAGATCCAATACAACGGAGTAGAATAAGTGTAACTAGATAATTTAACCATGTAAGGAAAGTATACAAGTGTATATATTGATTATATCACATTATCAAAGTTCCTTTCACACTCCTTTGTATAGGAGATATTATCTATTACAGAACTATAGTATTCTTAACCTTGGTTGAGTTAACCAAAGGTCGATTGCAAATCTAGGTCCCCTAGAATGAGATATGTTTATATTGTAATATTATAATATCCAAGGGATTAATAGGTAAACCCTAGATTTCATTATGAACCAACTAAATGGTTATGTCATATAGACTTAGCTAAGTCAAAGATACCATTATCTTGACACAATGACTAAACTATTTATGTAATTATAGTTGGTGTGAATAAAATGTGAGAATATGACAGTATCCAGGTTGAGTAGGGGTGGGTGAACACAACGACCACATTCATTATGAACGTTATTGATATTAAAAACTTTGACCAAAGTAATGCATTTTTTTCTGCATGCATTGTCAGTTCACTGTACCCAGATTACACTACCTATTGAAAATCATACTTAGCTAGAGGGTATCTAGGGTTTTATGGTTGATAGAGTTGTGTAGGATACAATACTATGTACTTAGGAAAGGAAAATTACCACTAGTCACCTTTGGTCTATATTCCTCATGAAGGGTAGGGCCACTTCCTATATGGAAGATGTGTGGGAGACCACCGGTCTATGGATGGAGGTAAATCACTGGAAAGATACTCTCTCTCCAAGAAGGAAACATGCCAAGACTTGTGATAAAGATGTTAGATATTCAGAAGCAGTATTTATTCCAAAATTTGTATAAGTATTTGATTTACAATTGTAAACATTGTAATTGAGAAAGACAATATGGTTGCATTGTATTTTGCAAAGAGAAATCTTGTAATTGTAGTTACTTGATTATATGTTGAATAAAAAGAAAAATTTTCTCTCTCATTTTTACCTTGTTGATGTACTCTATGGTAAATTTCTGGTTTTACTATATTTTTAGAACTTGGATGTTACAACAAGGGAGATCCAAAATGAGAGAATAATTCTATTCTATCAAAGAATTCAAATGCAAAATGTGCATGATATCAAATTATTATGAGAAGCCTTTGGTCACATAGGCTAGATCAATTGGTAGAATGGTTCTCTCAAATGCACTTCTTGCTTCCTACACATTTATGGTCACCAATTGTCTACATTTCATCATTGTTGACACAAGGACACCACCTAAAAGATATAACAAGCCATGATCACCTTGGAGGCTTAGCCCTTATTCTTTCCTTATATCTAAGAGTTGCCAATCTTCACTAGAAAAAATAAATTTCTAACAACCATACTACTAGAAGAGAATAAATTAAATCTCCTCTTCATTAGCTTGAGATTTATTATAGAGTTTCTAAGGAGTTCTTCTAGGCCCTGCACACCAATCAGACTTCTCAAGCTATAAAAAATCAAACAAGGCATTTAATATCTTTTCATTGAACTATTTAATATTTTTCAAGATTTCATTCATCAGTATGAGTAGATTTTAAAATCTTAGGAAGCCATGCTCCTAACAAAGAATTTACTCTATAGTATTGATTAAATGTTGTTTGTCTCCATGTTTCATAATCCTAGTGATTCTTCTATGACTGAATTATCACCAAAGATGACCTTTAAGAAGCTATCTTTTCCATGGCTAATGATAATGACCTTGGTTATGATGCTTTTCCCCATAACTTATATAAATATATCTTGTAATTGGTTTGTGAAAATCTTCATAAAGTCTGTGTTGAAGCTTTTCATTTTAATTCCTTATGAAATCTTATAAACAAAGGGAAAATTAAATTCATACCTAATTTTGGAGACCCAAGGAAAATTTCAACTAGAGATTGATTGCCTTGGTGAATGTGTCCAATAAAATAATTACTAAGTTTCTTTCTTTAAAGTTGCACCATCTTCTTCCCCAAGTTGTTTGTCTTGAACAAATTAGATTCATAAAATATAGGCCCATATTCTTTATATCATTTCCATTTGGGAAGGGGGATAGACATTCTCAATGATAACCCAGTTTTTAAAGATTGACTTCACAAAATCTTATGATCAAATTAAGTGGTCATTTATCTTTTCAATGTGTCAACCTTTAGAATTTGGTCAAACCCAATTTGTGAATTTAGTCAAAATGCTCTTTGATGATGCTTTTTCTTACATTACCATTAATGGACATTGATCTAAATATTTTTGGGATTTATTATCCATTTGCCAAGGCCTCCCTTTGGATCTAGCTCTTTATGTATTTTCTATAAAAGGCTTTGACTATCTCCTAGCTAATGTAACTATTTCAAATAACCTATTTAAAAACATATCTTTGCCCAATGTAGATTATCAATGGAAACATTGTAGATCTGATTATTTTCTTACCATTATGGAGGAATAAATTGATATCAATTAGGCCTTACAATGCTTTAATATTTTCTAGAAGGCCTCTAGGTCAATTGATAAATGAAAAAAATCTCAATGTTATATAGAATCTATATTAAATAAGCCTACCTAGTTAAACTTTTGTGGATAGAAAGAGATTGATCATGGGAAACATTTTAGATTCACTGGAATTTATTTTTCCTTTCAAGACTCTCCTTCAAACTTGTAGAAATTAGTTATTGCCATAATTGAGAATAAATTAGCCTATTGGAGTTTTATGTCTCTTTCCTTGGCAAGGAAATTGTAGATGTGTTCCAAATTTTAGTTGATACACATGTCTATTACTCTTCTTGTTGGGTTCCTTCAAGAACTTCCTACTTGAAGGTTGAAAAGTTCTAAGGGATTTTATTTGGGCCTCCATTGATACTACTAGAAGATTCCACTATGTCATGGCTTGGGAATTCTACTACCTACCTCATGACTATGGAGGCCTCTAGTTGATTTCAATCCAACACCAAGGATCAATGTTATGTGCTAAATGCATAATTAGAACCCTTGAAGGAAATGAAGCTTAGAGGGTTTTGACTAGACACAATATTTCTAATGAAGTTCCCTATAAGAGTCAAGGTCAAAATAGTCTTAGTCTTTATACTCTTCTTATAATCAAGGAACCTATTCAAATTTAATACACTTTTGTTATTAAATTATGTGGAAATATTGGTGGACCATCAAACCTTAGCTATTATCAGATCTAGTAGTGGCTTCTATAAGGAATTATCTATTAATTAATTATTTACTTGGTGGTCTCCTATACTTTCTTGTAAAGACCACCTACTTGCTAAGGTTGCACCAGTTTATGCTTTGAAATTCTATAATAGGGGTATCAAAATACTACATGATCTTTTTTCTAAAATAGTTAGTAGGAATTTTCTCTCCTATCTTGAGGCCAAATTGAAGTACAAGATCTACAACTAGTATTTAGAGACTTACAAAATTATTATTAATTTGGTTCCTCTAAATTTGATTTACAAAATAGGGGTTATATGTATCAAACCTTGGTCGAAGGATTAGAAATTTCATCAAATTTTGACACAAAACAAGGTTTCTTATTCTTATGACAAGGAACATAGACTCCATGCTTTTGTACCACCATATATTTTCTCTAGAATTTTATGTAAAGTTTTCTCTTAGCATTCCAAACATTTTCCATAAATACACATTCAAACCCAAGTTCATTTATACTCTCTATTTTCTACTTTTCTATCTCCTATCCCTAGTCTAAAGTTTCTTCTTCCTATTTCTAAATTTGTTTCTCTAATACGATTGTCAGTTCCATCTCTTGTGTGATAAGATTAGGACAAATCAAGGCTATTTTATGCATAGTTTAAAGTCCATTATTTGATCTAATTCAATCACATATTGATGAGGGTATACTCCACCCAACACATTCACAACAACATATTATAAACATCAAACCAATGAGAACATGAACTCATGAGGAAAAACTAGTGATTTACATGAGGAAACCTTTTAAAGAGAAAAAAACACCACTCCAATAGCAACTCAATATATTATTTAAAAATCTCATCAATATTACAATAAACTTGAAGAAAAAGCTTTCATAGGAGTATCCCCAACCATATATTTAGAGGCAACTCAACATCTATAATATTCTCCCACACAACATCCATCTCAAGCACCTGATATATAGGAGATACAATACATGAAACCATAAAATTACAATTATAAAACCATGAGCTAAAACCACCCAATTTAAGTGGTGCCCAAATTATCTCCAATCAAAGATTACTTATAATATTTCAAAACACACATCAACATGTGTAAATCTCCCTTACAACTCTTTTCTATGTCCAACAAATTTTACATGTTCCAATACGAGAGGCCTAACTTTCAGAGGCCATAACTTTTGGTCTGGGAGGTCATTATGAGCACTTATTTATAATAAGAGGGCGGTGAATCAGTATATAATTAAACATTTCTTTTTCTAGTTTAATCAATAGCAATAAAACATTCAAGTAAGATCTAGAAATTTAGAGCACAAAGACAACACACGATTTTCCATGGAAACCCTTGCAGGAGAAAACCATGGCAAAATATTTCTTATATATATCTTATTAATCTTCTTCTCTTTCTTGTAGGCTCCAACCTAATTTACATACAAATAGTGATCTCCAACTCACAAGAGACACCAATCTCTACTTGACAAAATTATAGGCACCAACATATTGGAGGCTCCAACCTCCACACAAACTAAGATTCAAACCAACAGGAGGCTCTAACCTCTATTTGATAGGATCCAACCTATTAATCTTTCAATGGGTGATATAATTTACTCCTCTCAAATTTGATTCAAAACTACTCTCTTCCTTATCAAATATGGATATTATCAATTAAGTTTACACATATATATCTTTGCTCTTTCACACACTTTTTTATCATCAAAATAAATTAGATCTACTCTTCATACTTTTGCTCTTCCTCTTCCTTAAACTCATAAATATTCCATTGATTGCTTTCTTTTAAAACATCCAAATCATTTATCTCTTATATGTCTTCAATGAGGGTAAGAGACATACCCTTTCACAATGATCACCACCCTTTACAAAAGATACAACTCTTTATTTAACATACACCTCCTCACTCTAATCGCTGCTCTAACAAATTTTAATTGCTTCCTTTCATAGGTACAAATCAGATCACTTGATCATTAATCGCTGCTCTTAATGCAAATATTATATCTTCTAAATTGTATCTTATGATTTTCTAATCAGCGTCTATCTATCTATCTGTCTGTCCATCTATATATATATATATATTCCTTTTTGTTTGGCACTACACTTTATGTGAGGTCAGCCATATAACTTGCAAGAAGTTAGCCTATATTGGGAAGTTGGCCATCTCAAGATGGATTCAAATTAATTTTAAATCTCTTTCTTTATTCGCCAAAGGATATATGGGTCGGCCCATATAAATAGTGTCTTATTTTATCTTTCACATAATTCAATATTATGTTTAAATCTTTATTTTAAACATACCCATATCTGCAAATCGACCACCAATTCCACAATCTCTTCAACGGTAAAGAGTAATAGATAGCCTCTTATTTACTTTGTTCTCCTATGGGTATGCATAATGGTTAACTTATTATTGTAATGGGCCATCCTTGACATCAATGACATCACTTATGACATTGTGCCTTTGGCAGCAATGACAATATTTCCAACAGGTTGATTGATGAATCGTTTGATGTGTTGGAAAGCTTGTGAAGAGATACATGTAACCATAACTTGGTATGTTCATTAAAAACATTTTGGATATGTTTTGGGGGCAAAACCAACCTCTAGGTGCCTCAAAATTAACTTTGATACATTTTTAGGTATTTTAAAAATTGAAAACATTAATTTCTTGACATCCAGACATGACTTTGGGTTAAAACTCACCCAAAATGTTGATTTAGAAATTTTGTAGCTTTAGGGAAAATTTTGGGCCCATACATGCTCAAATGCAAACTTACTAAAAATGGAAACCCTACTACTTTTAGCCTTACTAGAAACTTTGGATGTTATCAATCATTCTAGTCCAAGACATTTAGAGGAAATAAACTTCATGGGTATTTTCCAAAACCAAAATTGAAAGGAAATAACACAAAACCATTTTTTGGGTGATGCAAGATTACTCCTACACCTTTGGATGCTCCTACATCAGACACCTAGGTTTGTTTGAGAAGTGACCTTTTCATGTCTCCAATGTTTGAGGAGAACCAACATAATCAACAACTACTTTGGATAACCATGATGAATCTTCAAAAGGCATTCCTCTCCATTTGACCAAGTATTCTTCATACTCTTTGTTTTGTATGTTCCTTCCCACATGGCTATCTAAGATCTCTTCAATTTATTCCCTCTCTGAAATAGGTACTATGATATTCCACTATCCTTTTGTTTGTCCATCTTCTATACTTCCTTCATGATATTATGTCAAATTAGCAATATTGGATAGAGGTGAAATATTGACCATAATCAGCAACTTAACTTCATACGAATTCCCTAATTTATGCTTCTTCAAAATCTTACAAGGTCCAAATTTCTTCATCTTTAGTTTATTATGTGTTCCTATGGGAAATATATCTTTCCTAAGATGGACCATAACCTATTCTAGACAACTTTGAATATTATTTTCTCATATGTTTTCTCCTTATACTAACTATTCATTCTAGAGAGATTCTTCCTTACCTCCTCATGTAGACTCTTCATGTGTTCTACAAAATCTTCTTCATCTGCACTCCTCTTCTCCTCCTTACCAATCTTCCTAAGCTTTGAAATATTTCTAGGACTACTTCCATATACCATCTAGAATGGCAAATTTCTTATAATCCTATTAATTTAGTTATTGTATGCAAAATGAGCCTATGGAAAACTTAAGTGCCTTGCGTTTGGATTTTCTCCTACAAAACATCTCAAAAAGTTTCTCAAACTTCTATTTACCACTTCTATCTAACCATCAATTTGTTGATGATGTGCAGAACTAAACTTCAAATCTATCTTTAACTTCTTCCACAATGTCCTCCAAAAATATCCAAAAAACTTTGTATCTCAGTTTGAAACTATGCTCTTAGGTAGACCATAAAGTCTAACCACCTCCTTGAAAAATATCTCTGCAATATGAACTACATAATTTTTCTTCATGCAAGGAATGAAATGTGCCATCTTGGAAAATATGTCAACCACCACAAAAATGGAATCATGACGTCTCTAAGTTTTTTGCAATCCAAGTACAAAATCCATGCTAATGTATTCCCATGGACTTTCAAGTAAATGTGAAGACTGATACAAACCAGTATTTTGACTCACTTCTTTAGCCATATGACATACCCTACAACTATGTACAATTTTTTTTAATCCAAATACAACTATGGCCAATAACAGTTCTCAATTACTAAGGCAATTGGCTTGTCTCTCTCAAAATGTCCTGCTAGTTCTCCACTATGTTTATAATTTATCAAGTTCTCCCTCATGGAACTTCTTGGAATGCAACATTGATTTCCTTTGAATAATATGTCATCTTGGATATGTCATCTCCATGGTGACAAGTTCTAGGCAAGCTTTTCATGTCTTTAAAATATCTGGATCTTCTAGATATAGATTTTTGAGTTCTTCAAACACAACAACTTCAATTCTCATCTCTACCAGCAAACTTTACCTCCTACTTAGGGCATTTGTAACTCTGTTAGACTTCCCACTTCTATGCTTCAACACAAATGTATAGATTTGAAAACCTTGGCCCATTTCAAATGCCTTTTATTTAACTTTACTTGGCTATTCAAATACTCTAAGGCTTGATGATCAGTATACAAAACAAATTCCTTAGGCAAAAAACAATGTCTCAATTTCTTTAATTCTTGAACAATAGCATAAAATTTCTAATCATAAACATAATAATTTTTCTCAGCATCATTGAGTTTTTCACTAAAATATGCAATTGGTCTTCCTTTTTGACTTAATACACCTCCGATAGCACTGCCACTAGCATCACAATCTACTTGAAATACCTTTTTAAAATATGGAAGTGCTAAAATAGGTTTCTCAATAACTTTTTGCTTCAACAAATCAAAAATCTTGGCTGCCCCTATAGTCCATTTAAATTCTTTTCAATCTCCTCTCATTGTTTTAGTTAAAGGAGTACATATACTGCTGAAATTTCTAATAAACTTTCGTTAAAAAACTAGCCAATGCATGAAATGATCTTACCTTAGTAATACTCTTTGGTGTAGGTTATTCTATGATAGCCATTACTTTCTTTAGATCCATCTTAAGACCCTCAATTGAGATCAAAAATCTTAGGTACACTAACTCTTTCTTCACAAAGCTACACTTCAAATTTATCAACATTTTTTCTTCCCTCAACCTCTCAAAAACCCTATGAACATGCATCAAATGTTCCTCCAAGATTTTCCTAAAAAATAGAATATAAAGGTATGTGCATGGAAATGGGGGAACAAAAGGGGATCAAAATTGGCAACTTGTTTCTGAAATCAATAAAAACTAATCTTGGATGAGAAATTGAAGATAGCGATGCTCAAAATTAGAAGATGTGATAAGAGAAAGATTTGTAGTTCTCATAATGTAATTTCTAAATTACTATTTTTTTCAAAAAAATGGTGGAGATTAACAGGTTCAAATAGGGGCAGCACACAAAGTGCTCCTATTTTTGTTAAAAAAATATAACATAGAATTTGATGTCCTCCCCCTAAAATGTTGGCTTTTTTTTTAGTATTTCAAAAATCACTTTGGTGGAAAATTAGCTAACATCATGTAGTTTATGCCTGATTTTTCTATTAAAATTTTAATGAATATATAACTTTTTATGAATTGTCAAAGTTGACACATCCTAAAAAATAAAAATTTGAGTCTGCTTCCCTCTAATTTTTTTGATAACTAATAAAAGATCATTATTTTCAATGTGTATAAATAGAGTCTAGAAAAAAAAAATTAAAATTTTGACAAACGTCTAAAAAATGACATCAGAAGTACTACACATAGGTTTTCTGCAAAACAAAACACATTAGAAAAGCAAATTGAAGAAGGAAACCTTAATGTTATTATATTTAAAAAAAATACATGGTTAAAAAACTAATAAAAAACTTGCAGTCATCCTAGCATTTTTTGTATTAACATTAAAAAATGTGTAAACTTGATGTAGAGCACACTCGAGATTTTGTTGATTTTCTATGTTTTGTTGAAAACACATCTTTGGCATCCAAAAGGTAGGTCTAACCCTTTGGGTTGGATGCCCAAGGAAATTCCAACCCTTAGAGTTGGAAATTTCCAAAGCAGTAAAAAATGCGCTCGCATTATAAAATGAGTGCATTATAATCGTAGCATGTTATAACACGCTCACATTTTAGATGAGTTAAAATATAGAGGTGGAGACATAGAGAGATAGAGAGGGAGAGTGAGAGAGAGGAATGAGAGATAGAAAGAGATAGAGGGAGAGATGGAGAGATAGAGTTAGAGAGATAGAGCTCCCAAGAGAGAAAGAGAGAAAGGGAGGGGAGAGAGAGACAGAGAGGTAAAGGGAGATACATAAAGAGATAAAAGAGAGAAAGAGATAAAAAGTGATGGAGGGGGGAGGAGAGATACATATAGAGATAGTGAGAGAAATATAAAGAGATAGAGAGAGGGGGATATATATATATATATATATATATATATATATATATATATATATATATAGAGAGAGAGAGAGAGAGAGAGAGAGAGAGACCTAGGAATAAAAAGAGGGAGAGATAGAGAGGTAGAGAAAGGGGAGAGAGATAGAGATAGAAAGAGATATAGATAGAGAGATGGAATTAGAGAGAGGGAAAGATAAAGAGAGATAGAGATATAGGGTTAGAAAGAGGGAGACATAGAATGAGGTAGGGGGAGAGGGAGAAATATAGATAGATAGAGAAAGAGAGACATAGAGATAGAGAGGGAGAGGGAGAGAGAGGGGGAGAGATAGAAAGAGATAGAGGGAGAGGGAAAAGGAGAGAGAAAGAGATAGATAGAGATAGAGAGGGATATATATATATATATAGAGAGAGAGAGAGAGAGAGAGAGAGAGAGAGAGAGAGAGAGAGAGAGAGTTGAATAAGCCTTTACAAAAATTTCTTTAGACTTTAAAAATCTATACATACTTAAAGCATTTGAAGTGAAAATAAATGCATTAGAAGGCTAGGTTACCACAGTTGTAGAGAAAGCCATTGAAGTTGAAGATACATAGGTAGAAGAAACTAAAAAACAACTCATAGAAGTTAAAATGTAATTTACTAAAGCAAGATTAGAGTTGGCAAGTAGGGAAAAGATAGATGGTAACTAAGATAACCACCAAGAATGCATTGTCAAAGAAAGTGGAAAACTTGGAGGTATAATTGAGCCATGAAAAGGCTAAAACTAGTGCCAAGTCTATTGAAATAGGATCACTAAAGGAAAAGGCATCTAGCCAATATTATGAGTTAGTGAAGCTAAATAATCAGGTGGACACCTAGGCCTAGACACTCAAGGGTCTAAGAGAAAACGAGGCTGGCCTAAAGAATATAATAGAAGAATCAAAGGAGGAGATCAAGAGGTTAAAGGGCCAAATTAAAGAGCTCAAGTAGTTAGTGGCTTCCCTTGACAACATTAGGGTCTTGTGAAGATCACACTGCATGGCCAAAATGGAGGTCACATCATCTAAGCCTAGTGAATGAGAAGAGCCAAATTTCTTACATAACAAATCCTACAATACTCCTTTACACCGCCACTTATTTTTTAGAGCATAATTAAAAAATCAATTAAGCATCATAAGTTTTAGGAACCTACTAGACTATCCAAACAAAACTCATCTAGTACACCAAAGCTACCTCAAAACTAAATCAAAATCTAAAATGATAGGTTCTAGGGCCTAAATTTAATAAGCATATAGTCATATTAGTGATTTTTACCATAAAATACAATTAAAACTTTAGGAAGACTACATTACATTAAAGAAAAAAAAATGAATAAATTATCAAAACTTCTAGAAGATAATAGTAATATATATATATATAATCTATATCTTTTTTAAAAATAAAACATATTTGCACATTTTTAAAACAGCTCTAAATGAATTACCATTAAAAAAAAATTGATCTGCACAAAAATAGTTGACCATCAGATTTAGACTAGGCTATTAGGTTCCTCCTTATAACTTCACATTTTAGATTCTTCATTTCTATTTATATACTCGTCTTATTGAATTTTCTACTTGATTTGACTGCAAGTTGCATTGCCTTTTTTTTTACCCCAAATTTATCTAAATTAAATAAAATTGATGTTTTATTACAATCATCATGAAAACGGGGATTGGCGAGACCAATTTTTTTAAATGAAAATGCCAAATTATATTAATAAGATAAAATAAAATACTTTCACAAAAAAGAATTTGGGTGGTATAAAGGCACACCCCAACAGTTGTCATATGGACATAGCACAGAAAGTTCTAGATTGTTAATGGGTACACACCCACAACAACATAATAGAAATTATAAAAACATAATATGCTGGTTTAAGCAGCCAAAGCAATACCTACAGATAGGGGATCCCTGTCATCCTATTTTCCCAAATTTCTCCAAGACAAAAAACAATTTTACTCGACATAAATAAATGGGTTGAATGTGCCAAACCTGGAGAGTCCTCCCTTGCTGATGTAATCACAACAAATGATCGCCCCCTCCACTATTATCTGAACCGCTTGACATAGTCTTTCGCTCTCTCCAGGCATGACTTCCTCGAATCGCTTCAGGTCTTTTGCAAGGAAAACAATTGCTCCCAAGAGGTCGATACAATCGGAGACATTGGATCTCATAGTCACACCTCTCTCCAGTGCATATGCGGCCACAGACAATCCCAGGAATAGCCAGTGGGCTTCTCCCACTTTCTTCAGCCCACTCAAAGCTAAGCTTCCCATTTCCTTAGCTATATCCTGACAAGACAAAATTATTGTCAATTATAATATTCAATTCCTATAGTTCAAGTGACAATTTGGAGCAAACTACAAGCAGTACCGTGCTGCCTAGCTTTTCAGCTTCTGTTGAAATGGTGTCTACTATTGTAGCAGCCAGACTTGTACTGGAGGCTACAGAATTCAACAGAGAAGAGGAGGTAGATGCATTCTCCGGAATAGCCTGCAAATGTTAACACATACCTCATCAGTTAAACATTGATCGAATAAATCAATAGCCGATAGTAGTTGAGCATTGTCTAAATGGTTGGAGCTTACCTTGATCCTCCGTAGCTGATCTTCAATAAAGTTGATGAGCGGATCGATTTGATCAGTTGGATTGACTTGCTGGATGCTAAGCATGAAGGCGTCGATGGAGGAAGGAGGACTAGATGTGTTGGGTATTGAAGGAGAAGAAGAAGATATAATGGGTGGCAGAGGAGATCCTTCATGAGAAGGGCTCATGACAGCAGGCGGAGAAGTGCAACATTTGAAAGCGCTGTTACCCATGTCTGCCAGTGATTGCAAACAAAATTCTGAAACACAAATTGATGAATGAGTAGACAAATAACCTGTGCAATGAAGGGAAGTGTGTTGAGATGTCTATAAAGCCCGATCTTCTTCATAGCAATTTCCGGTCAACATAGTTGTCATGTCAATACTCACCACTTGCGGTCGAAGTTGGTAAGAAAAGCACCACCATCGAGACATTTTCAATGTTACCTCTCAATATTCATAAGTTTATGGAGGCATCCCCTTTTTTTTTATTGTATTAAGATTAAGGTTGCATAGAGGAATCCCTTTCCAAATCAGAATTATTTATTCTATGTTTGAAAAAAACGAACATAAAATTGTCCTTCCTATGTTTTAATATTCACCACTTGTGCCAGTGGATAACGAAAGCACACTCTGGAATTACTATAATATATGTATTTTTATTTTTATTTTTATGTGATTGTAATCTTTCACCAACTTGTCGTTTAACTTCGCTCTCTCAGCATGTGCCCATTGAACATGGGTTGCATTATTGAGAGAAAGCTTATTATTATTAATGTACCATTAATACTTATTGTATTAAGATTAAGATTGCATAGAGGCATCCCTTTCCAAATCAGAATTATTTATTCTACGTTTGAAAAAAAGAACATAAAATTGTCCTTCCTATGTTTTAATATTCACCACTTGTGCCAGTGGATACCGAAAGCACACTCTGGAATTACTATAATATGTGTATTTTTATTTATTTTTAATGTGATTGTAATCTTTCACCAACTTGTCGTTTAACTTCGCTCTCTCAGCCTGTGCCCATCGAACATGGGTTGCATTATTGAGAGAGACGAAAGCTTATTATTATTAATGTACTATTAATACCCTACCACATGTGGAATAACATTTTTTAGTCCCTGTGCAAAAATTTTAGAAATCTCTAATGCATTAATCCTTCCTTGAAACCCGTGCGAGACAAAAAAATTCCACACAAATCTCTAATGTTTGTTTTTTTTAGGAATTTTGAACTGTTGAAAATCAGTGAATTTGATTTTTTCATTGGCTGATGGCTTTTAAAGCCCATTGGTATTTATTTTTTGAATTCTTAAAATGTTCTAATATTTCCCCGATCAATATGGCAAGTGAGATTTGATGTTTGTAATGTTTTTTATGTTTTTCTACGGTGGGCACGTGCAGTCGTGAGTGCAGGCGTCAGTGATCTGTTTAATTTGCATGTTGTGGGTAGGAATAGAATGCGAATTATAGATCTAAAGGCTCCATCTCTATTGCACTTTTAGAAGATGGCACAACTCTGCACAAACTGGCAGACCCATATTTCTCTTCTAAATGCTGGTGGGATTGAGATATATTGCTACTCACTTCTTCCTCTTCTTCTTCCACCAAGAAGCGCAAATTGGAGCAGTTTGACCCAATTGCTTAGTTTTTATCAAAAGAGGGTCTTGTCAAGTCTCTCCTAGTTTTGGGCCCTGGTACATTTATTATGTTTTCTTTCTTATTTCAAATTGAATGCTTTTTGGTTAATTTTTTCAAACTTGGATATTGAGTGCAGATAGAAAATCTTTGAATCAGCTACAGATCTGCAGAAGTGTATGTGAATGGGAGTATCTAATAAAGAAAATCCTAATTTTTTGAGGGCCTCAGCACGATTTTCAGCATGCATTCGAGGATTCCACTCCAATTTGAGGGTGCATTGATCAAATCAACGGCACCCACCTTCTAAATTGGCATTAAAATATTTGAAATCCGGATAACATTCTAAAACTTTTAACTGTTTAAAATTATCTTTTGTATTCATTTAAATTTTATTATTTTTAATTTTTAATAATAAATAAAAATAAAAACTCTGTTTTACGCCCCAACTCTAATAACCGTGAACTTTTTTTTAGAGTCAGGGTAGGGTTTCTGAGTTTAGTTTTCAGCATACATTTGAGGATTCACTCAGATTTGAAGGTGCATTGATTAGATCATGGTACCAAAATATTTGAAATCCAGGTAAGGTTCTGAAAATTTTAACTGTTTTAAATTATCTTTTGTAATCATTTAAATTTTAGTAATAAATAATTTTCAAACTATGTTTTTATGTCCTAACCCTAACCTTAAATCCTGAAAAAAAATTAGTAGGGTTTCTGAGCGCAGTTTTCAGCATGTTGGAAGATTCCACTTTGATAGGATGCATTGATCAGATCAACAGAACCCACGTTCTAAACTGGGAGTGAAATACTTGAAATTTGGGTAAGGTTCTGAAATTTTTAACTGTTTTAAATTATTATTAGTTGATAAAACTAAGTATTATAGATCCAGAGACACTCAGAAACACTCATATTCTGTCCAATATAGACTATGGAAACCTCATTTCTAATTATAGATTTAGTTGAGACTTTTTGAGATGCATAATTTTCATTTACATTAGAAAAAGATGTATAATTTTTGTTTACATTGAAAAATAAGGAATGAGTTGCAATTTTACTGTTAAACTTTTCATGGACATCAGTATGATTCTTTCCTCTTAACATATCTTAGAATTTAAAAATAATTTGTCAGTCCATTTTTTTTCATTCTTTTATCTTAGAAGTCTTTTACAATAAGTTAGGATAGAGCCTATTTTCATTTACTTGTTACTCAGTTCAGTTTTTTTATATATTGTAATTAGTTTAATGTTTGTTATTTAGTTTTCATCTGTCTTGTCTAAATAGTTAATAATTTTCCATTATAAATCTTCATGACATTGTGATAATTTTAAGTTTACAAGATATTCATAGTATATTTAAATATAATTTTATGAAAAAAATAATAATTTATTAAAGAAAATCAAATCATTTTACATTGAATAAACATTTTGAATATTTTTAAAATTTATTATCTATATTTAATTTTTTTTAGCATTAATATAATTTTTAAAGTGTATTGTAAAGTGCTTATTACATCAAACATTTTTCTTTTTTTAAAAGATGTTTTATCTTTTACCATTTTTTTTTCCATACAAGACCCACACCAAAATAAATGATATTTTTGCATTTTATATTCACCATTTAATAGAAAAAAAAACTTTAGAAATTATTGGCTTTCTTTTTGTCTAACATACTACTCAGTTAGTCACATGAACAAAATTTTGGCATTTATTGAACATTAATAGTGTTTATATTATTTATCTCATAATTTACATAGACTACATATTTCATCCATTATTTACTCTATTACATTGATCATTATTCAATCATATTCACACAGAATTTGCTTGTCTGCATATGTCAGACATAATTTATTTTATTGCATTGATCATTTTTCATTCGTATTCTTTAAGATTGTTTTTACTTCTAAGATTGTTTTTACTTTTAAGATTGTTTTTATTTCACCCAGAATTTACTTGACTGCATATTTCACAATAATTTACTCTACCGCATTCATCATTGTTAAATCCATGGGTCATAGGATTCTTTTTGGTCACCCATAATTTACTTGTCTGTATATTCCACCCATAATTTTCTCTATTACATTGATCATTATTCAATCATGTTCTTCGGCTTGTTTATTTTTTCACCTGAAATTTACTTAAACTGCGTATTTCACCTATTAATTACTCCCCTGCATTCATCATTATATAATCTAGTTCTTAGGATTGTTTTCACTTCACCTGTTTACTTTACTGCATACTTCACCAATAAATTACTCTGCTCTATTTATCATTATTAAATCTTTTTTCCAGGATTGTTTTTCATTCAACCATAATTTACTTATTGTACATTTCGCCTATAATTTAGGCTACCGCATTGAGCATATGACAACATTTTGAACAACATAGATTATATGACAACTTTTTTGAAAAATATTGATCATATCATTAAATTCTTTCTGAATTGTTCTTGCATATCTGTTTCTGCATTTGTTCTTTTTATTTCAAGATGTACAACAAGATTAATATCAATAGTTCTCTTGGGATATGTCTATTATTGGAGGTCTGACTATGTTCTTGAATTAACTGACAGAGAAAGCTAGCTGTTGGAGTATCTGAAAACATATATAGGGCAGCAGCAAAGCAATTAAGGGCAGATTGGCATTAGCAGAAAAATGTGGAGGTTGTCCTGCTCGATTTCTCTGCCTGTATTAGCAGCATTCAATGCCCTAAAACAGGGAGAATATTTACTAAAATCATACTCGAAAAAGATAATAATTGGGAACTTCTAGGAAACTAATTATATTGGGTCTGTGAATCTTGATATTTGAGGGCCTGCAGGAATTAAGCCCCATTATAAAGCATGAGTGCAGAATCAATGACAACCCAAGCTAAGTCAGAGGTGAAATTGCACAAGCCTGCTCTCATTAAGCCTGCAGAGCCCACAGAGAATCATGTCTATTTTCTATCAAATCTTGATCAAAATATAGCAGTTATTGTATAGACTATTTATTACTCTGATGCAAAAGAAGACAAGGGAATGGAGGACCCTAGTGTGGTGATCAAAGAAGCACTGAGGAAAGTTTTATTGCACTATTATCTAGTGGAGCTTTTTGTTCTTAATTCTCTTAATAATGGGCAATTTCCCATTTTACTAGTGAATAATGCATTGGCCAAAGAAGCATTTTCAATCAAAAATTGTGATCATGTTCCTCCATAGATTGGAAATGGGAAGTTGCCGATAGCTTAGAAAAGATAATTCAAGTTACTTACAATTTTGCCAAATAGTTCATGTGCCTTGTCTATGCTTCCACATTTTTCATACATGTCTACCAAGGCAGTTGCAACTACAACATCTGACAAAAACTCCCTTTTCTTTATTCTTTCATAGATCCCTGTTCCAAAGCTCCCATTTGGGCATGGGCAGGTAGGATGTTGGCAAAGGTTGTAGAATTTGGCTTCACACCTGCCAATTGCATTTGTTTGAAAGTTTTCAAAACCTTTTTAAAATATCCATTTTGTGCATATTCGCAGTCATATTGAGGCACCACAATTTTTTTATTATCCTCATTACAGTAGATTTTATAAAATAGGTCTGCAAGTATCAGGATGAGATTTCAGAGCCAAAAATAGAGAGCTAAAGATCTCCTTGGGGCATTCTGTCAAACAGATCACATGCCTTGTCTGTGATTCCACATTTTGCATACGTCCCTGTCAAACAGATCACATGCCTTATCTGTGATTCCACATTTTGCATACGTCTGCCAGGGCAGTTACAACTATAACATTTGACAAATATCCCCCTTCCTTTATCCTTTGATAGATCCCTATTCCAAAGCTCCAATTTTGGCACGGGAAGGCAGGATGCTGGCAAAAGTTTGTGGAGTTTGGCTTGACACCTTGAAGTTTGGAAAGCCTTTTAAAAAAATCTAGATTGTCCATACCCTGCAATCATGGCATTCCATGAGACCACATTTCACCGAGACATTTTGTCAAACACTCCACTATCTTGTGTATGCTTCCTCCACTGTCTTGTCTATGCTTCCCCTCTTTTTACGTAGTGTCTGCCAGACCACTCCTAACTGTAATATCTGATAAAAATTCCTCTTTCATTAAGCTTTGATGGATGTCCATACCCTGTTCCAAAGTGCCCACTTTAGCACAGGCTCGGAGGATGCTGGCAATGTTTATGGAATTTGGCTTGAGATTTGATCATTATTTTAAATACATTTAGCAATAATTTTCATTTCCTAAAATAATTTGCAGCAACTCTTTGGCAGCAAATTCAGAGGACTATTTTTACAGTCTTGGGCAGGGACTGCAGCTGTGCACCACAGCCCTTGTTTTAATTCAATCTATGAAGTGAAATAAATAAATAAATATTTAAGTTAGTTGAATAAAAAATTAATTAAATAAATGATTGGCTTGGATTTAGGAGTTGGGATAGGAAAAATAAACATAGAAGTAGGTAATTTAACTATTAAATTAAATGTGATAGTTAGTTTAAATTTTGAATGGTGTAATATGTTGTAAATGATGTGTATAGATGAGTTACCATGCATTAAAATTTTAGAGTGTGGTCACACTATGTTATGATATTTCTTGGAAATAAATGTAAAAACCAGTAAAATAGTATACGACATCAAAGGGGTGACATCCAATAATTAGAAAATAATATATGAATTTAATATTAGAAGATATGATGTGTTGGGAGACTCTCTCTCTTCCTTATTTATATGCATAACTATTAAGGACACACCCCTTCATTGTAACTAAGTCATCTCAAGGACTAACTAAGACTAATAAATGAAACTATTAAGGTTAAGCATGTCACAAGTGCTTATCCTTATTTTAATTAGGAATACAACATCCTAGGATCATAACATTCCCATCCCCTTAATAAAAGCATTTCCCTCAATGCTTAGCAAGTCCAAAATATTTTCTATGAATTGCTCATCATTCCATGTGAGAGCAAAGAGAACAAACAAGGTTAGAAACACAAACAAAATGCACAAAAAATGTTATATCTTGAAATCTTCTTTCTCTTTCGATAAGGTTGAGGAGCTTGCACCCAAAAGCTCTCTTAGGTTTACCCAAGTTGAAGTATTATAAATGTGGATTGCTCTTTGAGATTCAACACAATGCGATGTGGATTTGGCTATGGATTGATAGAAGATTGGATAGAGATTGGATATGGATAGATAGGATAGAATAATTTTGGCATGGTAAGGGTATGATGAGAGAAGATGAGAAAAATTTGGGCATAGTTTTAATGCAAGGAGTTATGAAAATGGCTTGGGTGGGGGTTGTATCTATAGATTTTTTGATAAAAGGATCGAGGGTGAAGATTGAAAGTTTAGATCAATGGGTAGGAATACTTAAGAATTAAGGTTTGTATTGAAGTTGTAGTCTTGTGACAAGTGTCAGAAAAGGGTTAGGTAAGAGAGATCAAGGGTTAAGATTGGGTCAATGAGATTGGATGGCTCCCATTATTTGTGAATTTTAAATTCACATAGGGAAGGGTGATGGAAGAGTTAGATATGACAAGTTAGATGTGAATTTTTTAGTTCACATGGGGAAGAGAGGAGGATTATAAATGAATTAAAAAATTTATTTCGTGAAGAGCTCCAACTAATGAGTTATGGCATGGGTAAGTGGGTGTAAGAGGTCAAGGACACATCTACACTTACATGTGTAAGAGAAAGATGTGACCCTTTGAATAAAAAAATATTTTTATTCAAACTGTGTGGGAGAATGGATTAAGTAAGGTTTAATAAAGTGTTTATCTTAATTAATTTAGGTCTAGGGGATAGGCAGGCTAGGGTAGCTAATTAAATAATTTCTATTTAATCAACTAGGCTAGGTTTAGGTTGATTAGTAGGTTAAATTAATCAAATAAGCATGATTTATTTAATTAATAAGGATTAGGGAGATGGACAAATTAACTAAATAAATGTTGAGAATATTTATTTAATCAATGAGGATAGTGTTGTAAGTTATGGTGATACATTAAACAAATTAATTGATCACAAAGGATGGATAAATGGTTAAGGGTAGATGATTAGAGATAAATTAATTAAATAACAAAAAAAATTATTTCATTAATAGGAGGGATAATTGGTGGTGTAGAGATATAGGAAATTGGTTTGTGAAGCAAGTCAATTTTAGGTGTCTACACCATGTTTTGCTATAGATGAAGATGTCATCAAAGAATATCAACACCAATTTTTGAAGAAATAGGTCGAGCATTGAATTTATGAGGCTTTAAAAAGATGATTAGGTATTAGTGACACTAAATGACATAAAATATAATTCATAATGATCCTCATGTGTTCTAAATGTAGTCTTATTGAAATCCTCTTCCTTTAGTTGAATTTGATGATAATCTAAATGTAAATCTAACTTAGTAAAGAAAGCTACATTATTAGATTCATCTACAAATTCATCAATACCAAAAATATGAAGCTTATCTTTGAGAGTGAGCTTGTTAATGTAATCATTGGGGATCAATAGGCATTTTTATTTTGATGAACAATACTTCTTGGTATTAATTCAATTGAATGATCATGTTCAAGTTGACTATGGGTAGACCCTTGGATTTTTGAAATGTGTGTTGAGAATCTTTGGTTGATCTTGATTTTTCACATCTTGTGCTTCTACAAAATGTAGTTGAGCCACTTTGTATAAGAACTTTTCTTAAGTAATTTCTCCATCATATGGGAGCTAATAATTTGACTTGGTGATTGTGTCTCTATAAGTTTGTGTTTTTTTTCCATGTGTACTAAAAGCCATGAATAAGTCTTGAAAATTGAAACTCACTATTCCTAACTGTTTAAGCCATTGTATGCCCAAAACGACATCTACTCCCTCAATTTGGATATAGAACATTTATGAATCTATTTGATAATTTTCTATTGAGAGTTTTATATGATGGAATTTACCACCACAAAAGAGTTGTTTCCCATTGACTATCATGACTTAGAAATTAGATATTGGATACACAAAACAATCAATCTCATTAGCTTATCTTCTATCAATAAAGTTGTATGTACTATGTGAATCAACCAACATTGTCACCTTTATCTTTTTGATATAACCAATTACTTTGAGTGTTTGTGGTGCATTTGTGCCATTAAATGCATGTAGGGAGATAGTAATGCTTTCTTCTTCCTTGGAATTCTCATTCTCAAGTTCCACATTAGGTTCTTTTGTAGCTACTTATCCCCCTTCTTCAACCTCATTCTTAATAACCATTGGTATTTTATCACTATTAGCACACTTATGACCCCTAGACCATTTGCTATCACCAATGTAACATAGATCTTATTCTCTTTTATTTTTCTTTTGTTGAGGAGAGTGCTTACTATTTTTCTTAGGTTAAAGAAGCTGTCATCATTTCTATCAATAGGATTAGTCATAATTTTATCTTTCAATCCTATGGTTTGATCTTGTGTGGGACTTTTTGTGGTGGAGTTGCATTTCTAAATCTACAATGCTTGTTCCATAGCTTTCCTAACTATGCAAGGTTCCAAAAAATGAACATCATGCTTAATTTTTCATTAAGCTTATTGTTGTAGAGTTGTAACCTTTGATAAGGTGTCACCTCGTGAGCTTGAATTGCTAATATCATAAGTTCCACATTAAATTTGGCTATAGACCTTAATTATTTTAAATTTTATAGGGGGGTAAAATATCTTCCATTCTATGGTTGCTCATAGAGAGTTGCTAAGTCATTACTAAACTCTTTCTAAATGGCATGAGGCTATGCCAACCATTGAATCAACACCATCAAACTTAGGAATATTTAATTTTGGTAGGTTTAATTTTGGACCTTGAAAAAGTTATTTAGCCTTTGATTTTGTTTTTTAGGGTTGTACCCGCCGAGGTGGTTTTTTTGGGGCTTTAATTTATCTATTAGTTCTGGTTTAAACTTTTATTTAAATATAATGCAAATGGGTCAAAAAAATTATCCTTAATAAAATGTACCACTATTTCACATCCTAGAGAAATTTGACCTTCAATTCTAGGTGGTGGAGAATAAAGGTCATTGGATTCAATTTTTGTAGAAAATTCTTTGAATCCTAAATATGACATAGCTTCCGATGTGTATGTTTTTTAAACTCGTTTTCAATATCTTTCCAAAAGTGTAATTTTTTTAATTCTCAAAATTGCAGACGTAAAAGTAGAATAATTAAATATTTTGACCTAACTTTATTATGGAATGGATTTTATCTCTGAATTGTACTAACCGAACCTAATTTTTCATAAGCTTTCCAAAAATGTAAACTTTTTAATAAAATCAAAAATTTTTGGCCTCTAGAGATAATTAATAGAAAAAAAACTAAAATTAAAATAACTATGCATAACTATGTAAGAACACACCCCTTCATCTTAACTAAGTCATCTTAAGGAATAACAAAGACTAATAAATAAAACCAAGAGAGAATTTGGTTGTTGTAGATGCTAAAGCAATAAATGGTAGAAATTAAAGGGGAGTGTTGGAATGTTCTAGTAATTTCTCCCACAATTAACCAAATATATAAATTGTTTGTCTTGTTGAATAATATTTCTAGAAGTTCTTTCATTGTAATATACATCTAAAACATTTTGAAAAGTTTCTAGAAAACTTCTAGAAAGCTAATGCTTAGTATGAAAGACCTCTATATAAAGAGGCAAAAGAGGCATGTGTATACAATTTTTCATCAAGCAATAGAAGACAATCTATGTTTCTTGTGAATGTTGTAGCATTAAGATGTTTAGTCATCTCTGCCTATATATCCAGTAATGCTTTCACTTCTGCAACTTTTGTTTCAATCTCGACTATTTTATTTCACAAAAAATAGAGTGATCATAAAAGTATTAGAAAGACTTCTTTTTTAATTTCCAAAGAAAACAATTCATAATACCTCCTCCACCCTTCATCTTCTCAAAAATCAATGCAATAAATGAATGTATTACCTGGCTCAAAGTTGACTAGCTTGAGTGACGATCAGGGCCTAAATTTTATGTTCAACCTTGTCTATCAAGTAATTTTTTATGAAAGTTATCCATTTAAAGGTGCCTTTAAAATAGTATGAGTGCCTTACTATAAGTAGAATTATATATAAATTTTATATTATATCATCATAATCTTATATAAATTTTTTTTGATGAAAATGTAGTTTATCTATTAAAAGAAAATAAAACTTCACAAAAAAATAATGGGTGGTAAAAAGGCACACCCTGAAAGTCACATGGGCTAAGCCCAGAAAGATCTAGAAAAAAGTATCAAAGGGTACAAAACCCATATAAAAGCATACTGAAAAAATAGAATTAAGTTACCAATGCCATTCCTATAGATGGCAGATCCCTATCATCTAGTTTCCTTCAAATATCAGCAGGGTCTGGGTTGACATTAGGCAAAGCCCAACCATCTTCATTTTCCTGTTCTTCATTCTAAACATTTGGCCCCTCGTGTTGAGGTGAGATAGCCAAATTCAATCGAACGAAAACCTTAGGATTATCCCACCCTATACTTTGTGGATGGGAAGAACCAGGAGCATTCTAGCACACATTATCCATTGTAGGCCAACCAACATTACTTGCAATATCCATTACGAGCCACCCCACATTATCCCTAGCTACACTTGCAGCACGGCCAGAGGTCCAACCACGTGGACGTGGAGAGGCCGAGTGCTTTCACCAGTGAGTACTACGACGCATAGCAGGCTAGGAGTGAGGCTGAGAATCTCTGGCCAAACCACTTTTGCATATGTTAGGAGAGCAGGCTCTAACAGAGGATGGTGAGGGAGGAACATAAGCCACAGTGTAGGGAGCATTCCCCCAATGATCCAACAAATCTTGTAAGTGAGCCACTTCCAAGGCAACTTTGTTAGCTTGCACTTGAATCTACAGAAAAACATTAGAATAGATAATAGTTTTAATGTACAAAGAAACATAAGTTCCAATTTTGCTTTCTAAAAATACATAAGAATTATGATTTTTTCATAATGCAAATAAAATCTCCACCTTGAAAATATGCCATATTTGAGTAAATTTTTTAGGAAACCTAGGTGAATCATCCAACAGGATGATTTACTAGGTTAATGGCCTAGGTCTGAAAGGGCAGAAGAAATTATGAATCCATAGCCAGAATTGTTGAGCTCTAGTGCAATACTAGAAGAGATGCTGAATTGTTTCATCCTATCCACAAAAAGGACAGTGGAGATCCTAGACCCTAAGGTAAAACAACCTAGTGCCAACAGGCAGACCTTGAAAGAGAATGCACCAGGAAAAATGAGTAAGTTTTGGCTCAAGAATGGTAGACCAAATAGTTTTAAACTTGGAATGCCAAAGACTCAAAGACCTATGAATAAGCTAGTGCTTATTAAGAGTGGCAACAATGGGTAAATGAGTTGAAAGCCACCTGTAAGCCATCCGTGGCTTGAAATGATGCAAAGGTGTTTCTAGATACCATTTCTAGTCCTTCCACCATGGCTTGTTGGACTGAATTCCAACCTTGTGAAACATTTCAGGTGGAATAGTCATGATGATTCTGTCATAAGTAGGCTTATCAACTTTTGAAAGGGAAAATTTTATACAGAATGCTTCCTAAGCCAAAAGGCTCATAGTGGGCCTGTGAAACATATCTTGAGGGGTCTGGATACCTTTTTGTGAAATTTGAGAGCCTTTAAACCTTGCAATTTAGCCAAAGGTTGAGTTACAGAAGCTAGGAGAGGTGACCATGAAATATTAAGGTGATTGAGGGAAAGACCAGCATGAAAACCATCGCTAGACCAGCATAACCAAGGTTTAACTTTTTCCCAGGATTTCCAAATGTTCTTAACCACAAGCATGCCCAAGATTTGAATTGGTTCTCTCATGACAAGTAGAGTAGAAAAACTGATTCCTTTCCAATCCGGTTTGTGCATAGGTTGTCCCATTTCAATGTTATGCTAGAGTAAAACCTTCCATACCTCACAACCAGTGAGAGCACGAATAATCCATTTGACATCCAAGGCAGTTCCTTGGTGTTGGGTAGAAAGAATACCAAGTCCTCAAGAATCTCTGGGAAGGTAGCAAAACTCCCATGCAACACGGTGAAAACCATGGCGAGTATCAGAAGAGGTCCATAGGAAATCCTGCAAGAGTTTTTCTAGTTTGGCACAAGAGCTTTTTGAAGGAGCCCAACAAGAGGAATAATAAACATGGGTTGCAGCCAAGATCTTAGAACAAACCTAGAATTTACTAGCCAGTGAAAGAGGCTTAGTAATCTAGACTGCAAGTTTTTGTTCCACATAGGTAAGAACAACTTTCTATAGGGTGGAAGAAGTGCCCTGGAAGGAGAAAAGAATACTCAAGAATCTAAAAATTTCACCATGGCCAACCCCGTGCCAGCCATATTATTGAAGCTAATGAGGAATGGGAAGTATTGACTGTCTATAGCATAACATCTTATGCCACTGAATGGAAGAACCTGAGGCTAAACAAAAGGTCTCTAGACAACCAAGAGCATTTTTAATAGAATTTTCTTCTTCTAGTAAGGTTAAAAGAGAGACATCAGCAAAATGGCCATTAACTAGCTGGCTAGAAGAATTTGGTAAAGAAATACCATGAACAAGCCGAATGGAAACTGTATGAGCAAGAAGATAACCAAAACCTTATGCCATCTTATGCCACTGAATGGAAGAACCTGAGGCTAAACAAAAAGTCTCTAGACAACCAAGAGCATTTTTAACAAAATTTTCTTCTTCCAGTAAGGTTAAAAAAGAGACATCAGCAAAATGACTATTAAGTAGGTGGCTAGAAGAATTTGGTAAAGAAATACCATGAACAAGCTCATTAGAAAATGTATGAGCAAGAAGATAACCAAAACCTTCTGCTGCAAGAACATAGAGGCTTGGAGCAAGAGGGCATCCTTGCCGAATTGATCTGAAAAGGCCAAAAGTATGAGATTGTTGGCCATTGATAGTGATACAAGTAGAGGCATCTAAAAAGAGCATTTTAACAGATTGAATAAAAGAGGGTCAAAACCCTAATGCTGCAAGCATTGCAAGGATAAAGTGCCATTCAATGCGATCATCAGCCTTAGCAAAATCAAATTTTAAAAAGATTGCTTTTTGGTTTGATTTTTGGGCCCATTCCATTCCCTCCCAATAATATTATCTAATATATATCTGGATTTAATGAAGCTTGTTTGTTCAGGGTGGACAATTAGAGGAAGCAGGTTGTGGAGTTTGAGTGAAAGGGCTTTAGCAATGATTTTGTAAGAGATATTGAGGAGGGTAATGGGCTTCTAGTTACAAATATCCTCTAGATCACCAGCTTTAGGTATGAACTTAGTGTTTCCTTGATTTAAAATATTTCCTGAAGAATTTGAATGAAAAGATTCAAGGTAAACATTGTGTAAATCTTTTCTCAAACAAGTCCAAAGGGCTTTGTAGAACTCACAAGGAAAGCCATCAATTCTAGGAGCTTTCCCATCAGCCATAGAGCAAATAGCTTCTTTAAGGTCTTCAATGGTCAATAGTTCATCACAGAAGCAAGTCTGGGCTATGAACAACCTTTTCAGAACAACAACAAGATAATCCTACAAAGCATTCTGTCGCTTAGGAGTGTAATCTTGAGAAGTGAAAACTTTTTCATAATGTCTTACAAAAGCATGGAGAATGTCTAGCAGATCTGTATGAATAGTATTGTCCTCTTTGATTTGTTTAATACCGTGTGAGGAATATTTAGCTTGAAGAACAAGAAAGAACTCCTTAGAAACATGGTCGCCAATTTTTAGCCAGTGTATTTTGGCTTTAAGTTGCGCTCCTCTGGCAGCATGGCAATCATACATCTATTTTTGATGTCGTAAATTGGCAATAAGGACTTGCTTAGAAGGAGAAAAAGGCTCAACAACCAAGGCCTCTGAAGCAAATTTCAAAGCAGTGACAGTAGCTTCATAAGCCTTTCTCCTGAAATTGGCCAGCTGATGGCCATAGATGCAAAGAAACCTCGTTGTATGGGTAATAGCATCATTCCACTACTTAATCCAGCCAGTAGAATGCAATGGCTGGCATTCTAAATTTTGACAATCTATCCAAAATCTCTCCATTCAGGTGATACAATTTTTTTAAAAAATTAATTGTATTTTACGGCAAAGGCTATACGGCCATCAAATTTAGGTCCTGGGGGTGATTCCCCAATACACATTGTAGACATTCGAAGAAGCTCCACCCCAATCACGAATCCAAGAGAGCTCTATATTTCATGTAGACTCTTGTTAGTCTTTTCAAGTTGGGCACTGGCGGTTTTGGCGAACCAATACCTATAGGCTATATATGTCACCAAAGAATAAAAAGCAACTCATTAATTAGTTTTTTAAATGGAGAGAAGGAACAAAAAAAGAAAGACGATTTTGCATCATTGATTTAGGAAATATGAGTATCTAATTACTCTTGTAATTATTTTAGTGATTTAAAAGTACATAATTTAATATTTTAGGTAGTTAGAAATAATAAATAATATATTACTTATCTAAGTTTTAATATATTAATAAATAAATAAGTTTAAAAATATTTTTAAAAAATTTAAATATTATAGAGCATATACAAATAGTAAAATCATATTGTTAAAACAATGATAACAAATTACTTCTTTTTGTAAGAAGTTAAAAGGTCTAATATCAAACTCATTAAAATTCTAAAGGTATGCACAATGCTAGTCTTGGACCTATATGTTATTTCTATTTTTATCCCTCTATTCTTTATATCTAAAGAGTCATATATCTCAATAAAAAAGTTATGTAATAAAGGTTTGGCTAGTATTAGCACACCTATCTGACTAGAATCCAAAGTTAGCAAATGAACTAAACATATAGAAAAGTAGAGTGATCACATTCACTTCAAACAAAAATTGAATCATACTTAATAAATATATAAAATCATATTAAAATTTAAGGAGTGAGAGAAAGCTAAAGAAATTAAACTAAGGAATAAAAAGTAATAGTCTTAAGAGGAGGGGTGAAGGGAAGGGTAGGGGATCATTATCACCATCACTAACCCATGCATTCTTTGATGAGGCATTGAAAAAAAGGTATTATGTTATTTCTATTTTTATCCCTCTATTCATTTTATCTAAAGAGTCATATATCTCAATAAAAAAGTTATGTGATAAAAGTTTGGCTAGTATTAGCACACCTATCTGACTAGAATCCAAAGTTAGCAAATGAACTAAACATATAGAAAAGTAGAGTGATCACATTCACTTGAAACAAAACTTGAATCATACTTAATAAATATATAAAATCATATTAAAATTTTTGAGTGAGAGTAAGTTAAAGAAATTAAACTAAGGAATAAAAAGTAATAGTCTCAAGAGGAGGGGTGAAGGGAAGGGTAGGGGATCATTATCACCATCACTAACCCATGCATTCTTTGATGAGGCATTGTAAAAAAGGTATTGACCTAATCCATCACCAAGTTACAACAAATGCAAATGTAAACACTTATGAACTAAGTCCTATGTAATGGTATCAATCTTGTCAAAATCAAGTCTCCAACATCCATAAGCACTCTATTGACAATATACAGGTTTTTGCTTGAAAAGCCAATGAGCTTCATTAGATGCTCAAGTTATATGTCCATTTTCTCATCCTAGACCTAGATATGCAAAAGGAAACTTATAGTAATGAAGACACATGTATTGAACCAAATTAATTATCTAAGTACCATAAACTTTTTAAATATTGCTTCATTTTTATCTTTATAAAAGTTTAAAAGAATGTTAACTTTAACCAGGTATTACATTTATATGTAGTTCTTATTCTTTTTTATATTTTTCAATTTTCAGCATAGATGTGACAAATTACTTGTGGAAGTTCAAGTTTTACTAATTTTAGGAAAACATGTGCCACTTAAGACCCTTTTTGGTAACCCATTTCCATGTACATACCCTTTAACACCCTAAAAATATAAATCTATTAGAAATTGACCGAATTTGATTAGAAGTGATAAAGCATGGATTCCTAATACTTGAAGCAAGTAAAATTTTATTATAATTGACGATTTCAACTATATTAAAATCACCACATAGTACCCAAGTAGTGGAGGGAATTAAACTAACAACCCCTCACTTTAGAACTATCTCTTAACTTCCTTAATAAGATATTAACAAAAGTCCATAATGAATATTATAAAATATTAACAAAACTCCTAACTAATTTTATAAAATTTGAAACTATGCTAGACAAAAATGCAAAAATTCTTAATTTTATAAAATTGAAACTATTCTACACAAAAATGTAAAAATTCTCATGCAACTAAGAGTGATGTAAATAGATTCTACTTGGAAACTTTCTTTTCATAGTTGTAAAAAAAATTATGAAATGAAAATTTCAAAATCTATTGGTGAAGGTTTAATATTTTTTAAATATTTAAATTATATAAAAATTTGTTCCCTAAGAAATTTTATAACTATTTATCAAATTATTGTTATTTTTTTAGTTGATTTATTGTGATATTATTTTCTAGTGGGGCATTAGTTTCAAAAGGCTATTCTTAAACATCATCCACTTCTATAGTTAAAAATCAATTTTGGTCAATAAAAACAGAAAAAATAGTTATCACTTTTTAGTGTGAATGAGGTGTAAAATTGTTAATTTTTTGTGTAGCTTGGACAGGTGTTCTAGTCTCGGGTGGTGATTTCGAGGCTGGAAACACAGCCAGAATATTTTTCTCTATACCTAGAAAATTGATTTCTCGAGAGACTTCTAGATATTAGGGTTTGCTAGAGTCTAATTAATCCTAGCCATTGATTTAGATTAAATCATGGCCATTGGTTTTCAATGAGGGGATTATAAAAGAGGATCAATGGGCATTTGGAGAAGATAGATCCGAGAAGTATTTGCAGCGATAACAAATAAATAAATTTACAGCAATAACAAATTGATTTGCAGTGAGAGCAAGGGCGCAACGATAGCGTTCGAGACAGCAGTAGTGGAATTTCTGGAGGAGATCATTGCCGGAGCTCTGCCAGTAAAAGGCAAGCAGTTTATGTATCTCTTGATTTGATTTAATAAAATTCCTCATCTGCAGTACTGGTTTTCCCTTTGTTTCCAGGGACAATTTGTCCAAAATATTGTGTTGATTTTATTTTTCTGTCTCCGTGATTTTTCCAATTAATAATCAGTAGCTGCAATAGATTTTTCACAAAAATTACTATTTAATGTTTCACCATTGAACATTGAACACATAATATTTAAATAGAGTGGCTTTATAAGTGACAATGTAATAACTAATTTTGTTTTTCTGATGCTGAATTATTCTGTCCTGTCGGCCACTTGGGATTATCAGTCTGGAGACAATTTGACCCTCAATCATCGCCATTGAATGCAGAAGCTCTTTTCTCATCCATATCATATTTCCGTGGAAACTTTTTTTTTTCGAAATTAATTTGTCTCGCCTGTTTTCTCGATTGCGCAATCAAAGCTCTAACTATTTCCGGAGGAGGTCTAAGCTTCAATTTCCCTGAGTGCGATTCTGACGCTAGAATACTCGAAAATATTCTCCATCATCAGGCAGAATTATTTATAATGTGACGGTTCAGCTTTCGTCTTTAGCCAATTTCAGAGAGCACTTTGTGTTTTATATGTATTTTGATAAAGAAGATTCGTAGGGCGATGGAATAGCTTTCCTTCATATGTGAAGGATAGTTTATATTGTTCTTAAATATCATCCACTTCAACAGTCAAAGGTTAATTTTGACTAATAAAAATAGAACAAATATTTACCACTTTTTGTTGTGAATGAGGTGTAAAATCACTGTGGGCTGTATGACCATTGAAGTAAATGATATTTAAATAGAGTGTAAGCAGACACCATTCCGCAATTCAAAAAGGAAGGATGGTTTGGTCTTGTTGGAGATAAACTTGATGTGTTCCCTGGTGGGGACATATAGCAGTGATTTGGAAATATATCCACATTCAACACAACCAAACTTCAGGATTATAACCTGGACATTGGAATACCTCAGAACACCTGAGTTGTAGGGACATTGGAATACCTAGCCTCTGAATCTGTGGCATCAGGAAAAACTAGTCCGAATCTGATGTTTACAGCTTTGGGACCGTGGCTCTGGAAATAGCCTCTGGAAACAGCAATAGATGTGGGCTTGCTAGAGTTTGACATGCGGCTTGTAGCGTGGGCATGGGATCTTGTTGGCCTCATTTTCATCGGTCCATATAATTACTTATGAAACTGTTGTAAAATTCCAATGAACTTTGGAGATTGCATTCAAACTCTGGATATACACCATGGTGGCACATTTTTAAGGCACTTGTCAGACATTTTAATAAGTCTTAGAACTGTTTCAAATCTCCACGAACTTGTTGAAGCTTTCAAACACACCGATGAGAGAAGGAATCTCCATAAAACGGTCACCACCAACCTTCCCCTCTCCACATGCCTTTAAATTCGCCTATATTCCCTTTGAGTACCCGTAAATAACGTTATATTTCAAACTATTGCATTTGCATGTGCGACAGTGCGCTTGCATGTAGGATATGGAGGCATTCTCAATGAAAAACACCACAATGGTTTCATCTAATGAAATACATCGAGTGCAAGATATACACAAAATGGATTCGCAGGAAAGATTATAGAAACTTCCAAACGAATACGACTGGCAGTTTTAAAATTAGATGCCATAACCTTTGCCAGCATCCTCTCCCTACTAACTCGTGGCATATATCAGGTTTGGGTATCCATTAAAGCATAGCTGCGAATGGAATTTCTTTCAGATACAATATTTTCCACCTCTCTTTTATTTTTAAAATGGTAGACATTGATGCAAAACGTGGAAGCGTTCGAAAATGCACATGCACTATTTGGTAGAATGTCTCTTAGAAACATGGTCCCATGGAGTGTCATGAATGAAAGAAATTTACAAAATGGATTCGTTGAATGTAGTTTGTAGCTGTCAAACCGCCAACATTCTCCCACCCCGTGCCAAAATGGAAGCCTTCAAACAGGAGTAGACATCCATCAAAATGTGATGAAAGAGGGAAGGTTTTGTTAGATGTTGCAGGTGCAAGTTTTCTAGAAGACATATACGCAGATGCTGAAGCATGGACAAGTGCACCAGAACTATTTGATAGAATGCCTTACTAAAATGTCATCTCGTAAAATGCAATGACCACGGGTTATGCATAACTCAGGGTATTCATTGTAAAGGGTTTTCAGTCCTTCTAGTAAAGCTGGTTAAATAGTTTATATTATTAAACCTGTGAAAACACCATCATGAAGTATAAGCCTCAAAATTACGAGTATGCTCCTATGATCGACACCACACTTCGGGAGGTATTTGATGCTAAAATGGGCCATATTGATCTATAGGAAATCAAGAAGTCATTGACAGAAGGAGAACGATCAAAATTGTCCTGAAGGATTGTAGACAGTGGCCTAGTCAATGCAGCTTGTTTTCCCACCCCTGTCCAATGTCCGGAGCTAGTAATTGAATGTGTAAAAAGGTACAATCCTGAGACTAGAGAGATCAGATCCATTGATGGGCACCTGATGGCCAAACTCGATGGAATATCTATCGCCATCATTCTTCGATTGCCATAAAAAGAAAAGTTCATATGTGTTGATAAGCAGAAGGCCTACAAGTATTTTAGTGATAACAGGAGCAAATGCTTGAACAATTTGGCTAAAGAATGGATGATAAAACCAAGAGGCGGACAGTCCCAACTTCCTAAGACACTACACCATTCTCTTTTTATCAAAGAAATCTTCTATCTGATTTCCCTTCTTCATAGGTTGACAGGCAGCCTAGACTCAACCGAGTTTGAAATGTGGATGGATCTCTTCATCATTGTCATATCGGCAGGAAAACAATTTATTGATTGGGGCCGCCTTATCAGTGATTGCATACATGACCAGCTAATTGACTTCAAGACTAGTCAACGATTCCACATGTCATCCTACTTGGTATATGCAATTGCTAATTTGAGATAATCGCCTAGTTTGGCTACCATAGGTGTCCTTAATCAGGAAACACAAGTTTACGATTACTACAAGCAGTTGCAGTTAGAACAAAGCTTTGTATGTTTCAGACGAGTGAATGATGCTTTCACAATGCTTGCAGTAAGGTTACTTCAAGGAAAAACAGCTCTCAGAATTTCAAAAGAAGCATCATTGTTGATAAAGAAGTATGGTAGCTACTTCATTCGGTTTCCAAGGTTCACCTATCTTCGAGTCAGAGGATTTGATGGTTACCCTTCTAAATTGCCAAGATATGTGGATGACAAGCTTGTTTTGGTTGAGCTTTGCAGACAGCTGGTATTAGTTCAAAAGAAATGTCGAGATAGGAAGAACAAGGGGGTGGCATTCCCTATTTGTCTCAGTCACTACAAGTGTGAATCTAGCTCGAGGGCTAAAAATATGGAGAAGGCCCTAGCCATGATCAACTTGTATACATACCAGATGAGATTCCCCTTTGATAGCAAGAGATATGTGAAGAATAACCTGGTCCTGGATACCTTCATTTCCCCAATCTTGAAGACTTTTGGCAAGATTGTGAAGACAAGTTTGAAGTCAGAGAAAGAGACTGGACAAGGTTTACTCTAAAGCAGATTTGAGATTTCAAGATGGAATGGGTCATTGAAGGCATTGAAGATGATGAATTGGATCTGATTGATCCATTCTATTTTAAAGAAATCTAGGCTCAACCTCTTCCTGCTCTTAATTGGGTAGATCCAGAGGTTAGAGATGTCAGAGAAAGAACCAGTTTCATGATCAAGAAGTCAGAAGCCTTGATCAAGAAGAAGATATCCTAGATGACTGCAACGAGACCACTAAGTAGGAAAGAGACACCAAGAGGAAGAAGTGACCAAAATAGTTCCACTTCATCAGTTCCTTCCCACACACCAGTTATTGACGTTCTTTCTCACCAGAGAACCCAGGGAAGTGGTGGAGATGAAGACCCTCCGAGGAGAAGCAATCTCCAAAACATATGTGGAGATGAACCCAGGCAGAAGAAGAAGAAACTAGGGTCGAAGGAAAAAGAGATAGGTTCTACTTCAAGAGAAGAAAAGGAACAAAAAGAAGTCCTATTTGATCCAGAGTTTAATGAAGCCATACTGACCACATCTTCTTCCATACTCATTGAATCTCCTCTCCTTGAAGTACCACATTCTACTTCAGTTATGGAGCCTCCTTCCTCAAAGGATCCAGTGTATCAAACAGAAAAAGCTGAAGAGAAAGCAGCCTCACCAATACCTAAAAAATAATATCTCCAATTAGGCAATGCACTTGAGCTATAAAAAGATCTTTCACTACCATGGTTAGAACAAAGCCTATTGAAGAAAAGGAAGGTAGAAGAACTGGTGATTCCTGAATTCAGTACAGTTTTTGATCTCTTCAGGAGATCCGAGAAGCCGAAGAAGATTAAGGTGACTTCGAGAATAAAAATTGATTCTAATTCAAGAAACATGTGCCTTGAAATAGCTCAGCCCACTTCTGAAGAAATGTGAATGAAGCCACTCCGGCGGACTTTGTTGTGTCAAGGATTGATATGGGCCCCATCTACTCATGAGGCCGACATACAAAACTTTAATGTCATAGCCGCAAGGCTAGTAGAAAGGATCGAAAGAGAAAAGCAGTCAAAAGATCAGTTAAAACAACAAGTACAAATTCTATCTTCTTGCTTGAAGAACATAGTCGACATTTCTACCATACCACTTAGCATTGATCATCAGTCAACCATCTGGGGCCAAGAAGGAGAAATTGAAAAAGGTACTATTGACAGTCTGCAAAAATATCAAGTTTATGGAAAAACCACTGAGAATTGGGTGAACAAAATCCCATTTGATTTCATTATTAAGGCAAAGGCAGTGCATGATGAAGCCTTAATAAAAAAGGAGGTCATTGAAAAAAGAGTTCAAAAATGTCAAGAAAGAGGAAGTTGTTTGGAAGGATATCCTGAAAGATTTTGCAAAAATGATGGAGATTGATGTTAATATCCTCATGGCAGAAAAGATCCTACCTGGTACAGAAGAAAATTACTTGGAAATTTGGATAGAGAGCATAAGTTGGAAATTAGTAATTACTAGCCATGTTTCGACAGAATAGGAAAAGCTAATGCTTGCTTGTGAATGAGTATCTGCAAAGATTCAGGATCAGCTTGGTGCCATCCTCCTGAATGCATCATTGATGGGAGAATCATAGATAATTCAAGATGATTTTTAGAATATGATTGATCGACAACTTTTCAACAAAGAAGTTTTCAATGAGAACACAATGGACTAGTTGGTCGATCTCTATACCTCATTGAAGATTTCCATCTCCCAAATACCAAGCATGGTGGTAGAATTGAGTGATGTCCTCAAGTGCCTGAAAACTTGGAAGATGAGGATAGCAAACACTTTGATTCCTAAGGGCAAATCTGTCACCCCGGCCATTCGACTTTTCAGAATGTTTAGAGAAAGAGAATCTGGTTTGCAAAATCAGTTTCTAGAGTTTGCCACTCCGTCAACAGTGCCATGAACAAGTAGAGAATAAATGCAAGTTTGCATATTGTATAGTTTTCATTTTTGTTGTGTTTGTGTGTAGCTCAAGTCATGATTTTTGGCTTGTTTTGTAAATAATTATCATGATTGAGTCTTCTCCTTCGAGTCTAATATTTTCTCTTTTGATTGTAAAGTTAGGTTCATCCTAACTATTTCTCACATAATAATTCTTTTAAGTGCCTAAGTGAGGTAGTTATTCTAAGCAACTAGCTTTGTAAAAGAAACTTGGTTATTCAAAATCAATGCACTTAAAAAGGGAGTTGGTTACTCCAAGTAGTTATAAAAAGTGGTTGAGGTAGTTACCCTAGGTGGTTACTAACCTCACCTATATATACTTCATTGTATTTCAATCAAAGGGGGTTCCACTTTTTCACATGATAGTGTATGAAAGACTCGGATAGTGTTACTCAAGTTTGAAAGCAATAAAGAAACATTTTGAATGTGTGTTCAACTTGATTTCATGTGTTGTTATTGGTATTCATACGTTTCATCAATAATGATCATGTGGTTTCCTTTGAAAGTTGCATTGTGAGAAAGATATTTCACATCAAGTTTTGGTATCTCTACTTAGATGCATGGAACTTAAATTCATTATTTTAACTCTTATTTCATCACTACTATTTGTTATTTCTTCGTTTTTGTTCTTATAATTCCAGAAAATCTAAAATACCCCTATCATATGAGAGAGCTGCGCCTCTTAAACGTAGAGAGGAATCGACAAGACCTACGATTTTTCAACTGTTGTGAGCAGGTTGTTGCTAATCCAAGGGCAAACAGAGTTACTCAAGAAGATTATTTTAAAGCAACAAATCTATTTACCAACAAATTTTTGGTGACTCTGTTGGGGACCAGATTCAAGCATACCTCTTTTGTTTGGAAAAAGTTGCCTTAATGTGTTCAAAGCAAATCTTTTTGATTACTAAATATGGTGCTGCAATGTAGAGATGGACCTATTTTATAACCTAATGTCAATTGGTTGGATCTTGAGCAAGAAGATATAATTACTAACTTGCGAATATTGGCTTGGAGATATAGGAGGTTAAACTGCCAATATCAAGAAGTAGATGCGGTACTTGACGAAGAAGAAGACATAGGAATAGAAATTCGTGTTCGTGCCCGATTAATAGCTCAAGGCGTCGCAGAAGAAGATTTGGAAAGAGCAAACAAGCATTTTCCTTTTCAAGTAGCTCCAAGAAGAGATAGAGACGTTGGTCCTCCTATCTGACCTATTCAAGAATATTGCCCTGTGAATCCTCCTCAAAATCAACCTGGCCGCCAAGAGGTACACCAGAGGAGACCGTGAAAAGGGCATCCTAGATCCCAATTTTGAAAAGCTAGCAAGTCTTGATTTTTCTCAATCTTTTCTCCCCTCAAGAAGGAACACTAAATCTTTTAGTAGGCCTTCATCACCTGCAAGAAGTCCCACCAGAACATCTACTTCCTCTTCCATTTACCAAGCATTGACCTTGAACGGGACTGCAATTCCTATTGTCATAAATATTCAACCAATCCCACCACTGCAAATGGCTCAACCTGTGCCTTGGGGAGCAGCTATTGGCCCCCTTGCCTTAGGTAATCAATTGCATGAATTACCTCATGGATCCAAAAAAGTCTTACCCAAATTCACTGGAGATGGAAAAGTTTCTCCAGACGAGCATATTAATGCCTTCTTTGCTGCATGCGGTGTTCTTGGTGTTATGCACAAAGATGTTTCTATCCGGTTGTTTGTAGAATCTTTGACTAAAGGAGCAGTAGAATGGTTTCAACATTTGCCTGCTGGAACTATAAACTCATGGGCGATTATGCACCAAAAATTTGAAGATCGTTTCAAAAGTACCGAAGATGAGCATACATTATTAGCACAACTTACTCAAATGAAGAAAGAGATTCATGAGCTGATGCAAGAGTTTGTAGCCCATTTTAACAAGTTGGTGAATAGAATCGAACATGCTAAAAGACCAACTGTGCAAAATCAAAAATGTTTCCTCCTAAATGAATAGCCTCCAAACATAAGTTTTCATTTGAGAAGAGCATGAGTAGCTGATTTAGAAGCTGTGCAGACCATGACCATTGAAATCGAGGATGATTTGTTGACTGCCAGGAAATGGAACAAAGACTTGTAGAAGGGGAAGGCACAGTCTTCTAATCCATCTACTACAAACTCGATGATACAGAAGCTAGATAATGATTTACTCCTACTCAAGAAATAGCTTCCGCATAATCCACCTCCACTATATCAAGATATACCAAGGAGAAATTATGTACCTTACCAGCAGAACAAGCTTCCTAGGCTTCCTCCGCTAGTACAAAGGCTAGCCATTGAACACCCTTCTTCCAGTTAGAACAAACTATGGCTATGTGTGATTTTCATTTGACTATTGACCATGATGGCAACACTTGTCCTGAAATGGCAAGGTTCATGCAAATGAATCTATCAAGCGAGAAAATAGAGGAATATGTCTCCCAAGAAGACAATACGAGTGAGACCTATGGACAACCCACAATTAGTTTCCTTGAGTATGAATCTGATGATGAAAGAGAAGGGGTTGGTGATATCAATAATCATTCTTGTAATGCTTCTATAGGAAGCTAGTATCAGAAGAATGAAGGAAAAGCCAAGGCTGAATTTGCTCATAATGTTTCTGACACTACTCCTAAGATTCTATCAAGAAAACACCCTCTGGAGAATCAACCTCTTACTGCCATGAAAGATAAAAGCACACAAAGTTCCCCTCTTAGTGATTCATTTCTCCCGCCTTATGATGCATTCGATTTCATAGAACATTGCAAGAAGACAAAGGTGCAAATTTCTCAACTTGATTACTTGAGGTCAAATCCTCAACAGTTGGAGAGACTAATGCATGTTGTCAAAGGAAAACCAGATCCTATTTCTTCAGTACACCAATAGTCAAATGATTCTCAACCTGAAGAGCCTTCACATGATGATATTCTTGGTGAATCTCCACAAAAAGGTACTCCACTGGTAAATGTTGTTCTCCCAGATTAGCCTGACCCATTCTATGTTTCCTTGTACATAGCTAGCTATAAACTTAGCAATTGCATAATAGATTTTGGCGCTTCTGATAACATCATGCCCACTAAGGTTGCTCATGCCCTCGGCCTGTCATTAAATAAACCTTCAGGTAAAGTCTACTCGATGGAGTCCAAGTTAGTCCCATTAGTAGGTCAACTCAAAGATGCACAAGTTGCTTTAGCCGCTTTCCCAGAAAAGAAATTAAAGCTCACCATCTTAGTTGCTGACATTCCCGCAAGCTATGGCATGCTACTTAGCAAAAGCTTCTGTAAAGACCTAGGTGGAGAAATACAACTAGATTGGTCTCATGCCTTAGTCCCCATCCATGGAAAGAAAGTCAGACTGAATCCAAAACCCAAAGTGAAGTATATAGTCTTGAAATCCGATGATCCAAGAGCAGAGATACTATATGAAGAAACTGGACTAGGTACATATATGCTTATGCAGGAGATAGAGGTAACCCCTGAAGTTATCTCTCCTGATGTGTCTTCTGGCCTTTGGACGATGGAATTTGATGGTAGTTGTTCTTCTTCTGGCTCATGGGCTGGAATTGTTCTTATTTCACCTACAGGGGAGAAGTTTCCTGTGGCTTTCAAGTTGGTTTTTGACAACACTAATAATACAGTAGAATATGAGGCACTCATTTTAGGCCTCGAGGTTGCTAAAGAGAAAGGAATCAAAATGTTGAGGGTTCTTGGAGATGCAGAATTGGTTGTCAAGCAACTAAGAAATCAGTTTCAAACAAAGAACACCAAGTTGAGAAGATACCAAAACTTAGTATGGGATCAAATAGAGTTCTTCGATGCTTTCTCTATAGAGGCTATTCCTCGAACTCTTAATTCTAAAGTTGATTGCCTTGCAGTTTCTACGGCTCTCTTGCTTCCACATTCAGAGTTCAACAAAGATCAATATAAAATTGAATTAGTATACCGACCGAGCCTGCCTAATAATGATAAATATTGGCAAGTTTTTGATGATGACAGACAGATTGTGTCCTTTTTGGAGAAGGCCGGTACTTTTGTTAATCTGTTATTTGAAGGAAGTGAGACTCCTGTAGAAGACGGAGTGTTACAATTAAAGGGGAACACCATTCCAAAGGGTTTGATTACTCTAGAGAAACTATTTGATAAGCACGATTGCTATTTGAAGAATAAGGACCAAGAGAAAAATCCCAATTCTTCTCAGTATGATAAGGTAGACAGGCACAAAAGATGATCCTAAAATTGTTTGCATTGGCAAAGCATGTTCGCCGGAAGAAAGAAAGAAGCTCATCACCCTATTGGTCAAATACAAGGACGTGTTCGCTTGGTGCTATGATGATTTGAAAAATTTCATGGGTGGAAAATTTCAGCATTATATCACTCTTAAACCTGGGGCCACTCCTTTCAGGCAAAAGCAGAGGTAATTCAATCCTAAAGTTGCTGGTGCTGTCTTTGCAGAAATTGATAAGATGTTAAAGGCCAAAATTATATATCCTATTCATCACTCAACTTGGGTAGAAAACATAGTGCCTGTGAGGAAAAAGAATGGTGAAATAAGGATTTTCATCGATTTTCGCTATCTTAACCGAGTGTCTTTGAAAGACAACTACCCTCTACTCGTAATGGACCACGTTTTACAAACCGTTGCTGGGTCTGAAATGATGTCATTACTTGATGGGTTTTCTAGGTTTAATAAGATACAAGTTGCCCCAGAAGATCAACATAAAACTACTTTCACAACTCCATGGGGAACTTTGTCTTATAATTGAATGCCGTTTGGGTTAATCAATGCCGGTGCAACATTTCAACGCGCTATGGACCTCTCTTTTGGAGATTTGAAAAATAAGATTATTGTAGTGTACTTGGATGATCTCACTATCTTTTCAAGAAAAAGAGAAGACCATATTCAACATCTAGAGATGGTCTTACAGCGTTGCCGCGAGCAAGGAATCTCTCTAAACCCCAAGAAGTCCATTTTTGGGGTTACTGAAGGAAAGCTACTAGGGCACATTGTGTCTAAAGATGGGATCTGAATTGATCCTAAACGTGTTGAAGCTATCTAGAAGTTGCCATTACCATCAAGCAAACCTGGATTGAGGTCTTCTTTGGCCAGATCAATTTCTTGAGGAGATTTGTACCAGATTTCTCTGAATTGACTCACCACATTGTAGACATGATGAGAGATAAAGTGGTCTTCAAATAGACTGAACAAGGTAAAAGGGCATTCCAAGACATTAAAAATGCAATTGCAAATGCTCTAGTTTTAGCTCATCCTAATTTTTCCAAAGACTTCATTATATATTGTTATTCTTCGGAACATACTTTATCTGCTATCTTGACACAACAAAATGATGATCATATAGAAGCACCTATTGCATTTATGAGTGTTCCTCTGAAAAAGCATGAGTTGAATTATTCTCTAGCAGAGAAGCATGCTTATGCAGTAGTCAAGGTAGTAAAGCATTTCAGATTCTATATCCTGAATTCACATTCTAAGGTCTTTGTATCAGACACTTCAATCAAAACCATACTTACTCAGCAAGAAATAGGTGTCAACAAAAGAGCCTCTTGGATTACCAAAGTTCAAGAATATGATATTGATATTAAGCCAACCAAATTGGTACAAGGGAGAGGCTTATGTAAGCTCATAGCTGAAAATGGCACAGTTGGAGAACCTCTAGAAAAGAATGCTGAGTTGCCTCAAGTGTTGTTTGTAGGACTGACAGATGAATGGTTCTTGAACATAGCATACTTTCTTACATATGGAGAATGCCTAGCTCATCTAAATCTAGAAGAGAAAAGAACTATCAAGTTAAAAGCTGCAAAATATATTATTTGGGATAATATTCTCTATAAGAAAGGGATTGATGGCACATTCTTGCGATGTGTAGATAAAGAGCAACAGAAGGAGTTACTCCAGATTTTCCACAATGAAGCATGTGGGGGTCATTTCTCCACTTCAGTTACCACATTTAAAATTCTAAGGAATTGCTATTACTGGCCTGGCATGTTCCATGATGCAGATGAATGGGTCAAGAAATGTGAGTCATGTCAACAGTTTAAAGGAAAAGTACAACTTACAGCTATGCCACTCAAACCAGTGGTCATTGAAGAACCATTCCAGCAATGGGGTCTCGATTTTATAGGTCCTATCAATCCACACTCTAGCATAGGCCACACTCATATTCTGGTGGCAACAGATTATTTTACTAAATGGATTGAGGCTATCCCAGTAAAGCAAACCACTTCTGAAGTGATCTATGATTTTATCAAACAGAACATTCTAGTGAGATTTGGGGTACCAAATAAGATTGTCATTGACAATGCCACTAACTTCTCTTCTCATGTGATATCATCTTTTTGTTATAGATATGGGATCATTCTTTCTCACGCATTAGATTATTATCCTCAAGGGAATGGTCAAGCTAAGGCTAGTAATAAGAATATTGTCACCATTCTCCAAAAATTAGTTGGTGAAAATCAGAGAATGTGGCATAAACATTTGTATGAAGCATTGTGGGCTGATCATACGACCAAGAAGAGAGCCACTAGGTTGTCACCATTTGAACTACTCTTTGGTATAGAAGCCAAATTGGCAATACCCTTGGAGCTATCTGCGCTAAAACTACAAGATATACTTGAGAACCAAGAATTCAGAGACACACTCGAGAAAAGGATTGCTTACCTCACTAAGTTAGAAGAGCAAAGAGAAGAAGTTGTTGATAGGATAAAGGAACATCAAACTCAGGTGAAAGAACTATTTGATAAAAAAGCTAGAGTAAGACAGTTCAATATTGGCGACCTTGTGTTACTTTGGGATAAGAAAAAGGAGCAGAAGGGTCTTCATGGTAAATTTGACTCTCTCTAGAGAGGACCGTTCTGGATTAGAGAAGCATGTGGAAAGAATTCTTTCTATCTTGCATACATGAGTGGAACACTGTTGCCCCTTCCCTACAATGGGCAACATCTAAAGATTTCAATCAGTGAGACAGATTGTTTTCTATCTTTGTACATAGGTTAGTTGGGAATTTTTGGGTGTGTTTCTTTTCGTGCTGCTTTGTTCCTCTCCTTGTTTCATTTTTGGCTTGTCCATGCACTTTTGAAGTTATTCCAGTAAGCTCTCCCTTTCCTGACTCTATTTTTCCCAATGGATTTAAGGCACTATTCATTTCTAGAGATTTTAGGTTCATTCTATGTCCGCAAGGTCCTTGTCCCCAGTCAGAGCCAATTGTTGGCCTCATTTTCATCGGTCCATATAATTACTTACAAAACCGTTGTAAAATTCCAATGAACTTTGGAGATTGCATTCAAACTCTGGATATACACCACGGTGGCACATATTTAAGGCACTTGTCGGACATTCTAATAAGTCTTAGAACTGTTTCAAATCTCCACAAACTTGTTGAAGCTTTCAAACACGCCGATGAGAGAAGGAATCTCCATAAAACAGTCACCACCAACCTTCCACTCTCCACATGCCTTTAAATTCACCTATATTCCCTGTGAGTACCCGTAAATAACGTTATATTTCAAACTATTGCATTTGCATGTGCGACAGTGCGGTTGCATGTAGGATATGGAGGCATTCTCAATGAAAAATACCACAATGGTTTCATCTAATGAAATACATTGATTGCAAGATATACACAAAATGGATTTGCAAGAAAGATTATAGAAACTTCCAAATGAATACGACTGGCAGTTTTAAAACTAGATGCCATAACCTTTGCCAACGTCCTCTCCCTACTAGCTTGTGGCATATATTAGGTTTGGGTATCCATTAAAGCATAGCTGCAAATGGAATTTCTTTTAGATACAATATTTGCCACCGCTCTTTTATTTTTAAAATGGTAGACATTGATGCAAAATATGGAAGCATTAGAAAATGCACATGCACTGTTTGGTAGAATGTCTCTTAGAAACATGGTCCCATGGAGTGTCATGAACAAAAGAAATTTACAAAATGGATTCGTTGAATGTAGTTTGTAGCTGTCAAACCACCAACATTCTCCCAGCCCATGCCAAAATGGAAGCCTTCAAACAGGAGTAGACGTCCATCAAATTGTGATGAAAGAGGGAAGGTTTTGTTAGATGTTGCAGGTGCAAGTTGTTTGGAAGACATATATGCAGATGCTAAAGCATGGACAAGTGCACCAGAACTGTTTGATAGAATGCCTTACTAAAATGTCATCTCATAAAATGCAATGACCATGGGTTATGCATAAGACAGTTTTGTTGAAAAGCCTTAAGAAACTCTCAAAGCAAATACAGTCGGTTGTTATAGTTGAAAACACTCAGGGTATTCATTGTAAAGGGTTTTTAGTCCTTCTAGCAAAGCTGGTTAAATAGTTTATATTATTAAACCTGTGAAAACTCCATCATGAAGTATAAGCCTCAAAATTACAAGTATGCTCCTATGATTGACACCACACTTCGGGAGGTATTTGATACTAAAATGGGCCATATTGATCTAAAGGAAATCAAGAAGTCTTTGACAGAAGGAGAACGATCAAAATTGTCCCGAAGGATTGCAGACAGTGGCCTAGTCAATGCAGCTTGTTTTCCCACCGCTGTCCAATGTTTGGAGCTAGTAATTGAATGTGTAAAAAGGTACAATCCCGAGGCCAGAGAGATCAGATCCATTGATGGGCACCTGATGGCCAAACTCGATGGGATCTCTATCGCCATCATTCTTCGATTGCCATACAAAGAAAAGTTCATCTGTGTTGATAAGCAGAAGGCCTATAAGTATTTTAGTGATAACATGAGCAAATGCTTGAACAATTTGGCTAAAGAATGGATGATAAAACCAAGAGGTGGATAGTCCTAACTTCCTAAGACACTACACTATTCTCTTTTTATCAAAGAAATCTTCCATCTGATTGCCCTTATTTACAGGTTGACAGGCAGCCCATACTCAACCAAGTTTGAAATGTGGATGTCTCTCTTCATCATTGTCATATCGGTAGGAAAACAATTTATTGATTGGGGCTGCCTTATCAGTGATTGCATACATGACCAGCTAATTCACTTCAAGGCCAGTCAATGATTCCACATGTCATCCTACTTGGTATATGCAATTGCTAATTTTAGATCATGGCCTGGTTTGGCTACCACAGGTGTCCTTAATCAGGAAACACAAGTTTACGATTACTACAAGCAGTTGCAGTTAGGACAAAGCTTTGTATGTTTCATACGAGTGAATGATGCTTTCACAATGCTTGCAGTAAGGTTACTTCAAGGAAAAACAGCTCTCAGAATTTCAAAAGAAGCATCATTGTTGATAAAGAAGTATGGTAGCTACTTCATTCGGTTTCCAAGGTTCACCTATCTTCGAGTCAGAGGATTTGATGGTTACCCTTCTAAATTGCCAAGATATGTGGATGACAAGCTTGTTTTGGTTGAGCTTTGCAGACAGCTGGTATTAGTTCAAAAGAAATGTTGAGATAGGAAGAACAAGGGGGTGGCATTCCCTATTTGTCTTAGTCACTACAAGTGTGAATCTAGCTCGAGGGCTAAAAATATGGAGAAGACCCTAGCCATGATCAACTTGTATACATACCAGATGAGATTCCCCTTTGACAGCAAGGGATATGTCAAGAATAATTTGAAGCCTGGTCCTGGATACCTTCATTTCCCCAATCTTGAAGACTTTTGGGAAGATTGTGAAGACAAGTTTGAAGTTAGAGAAAGAGACTGGACAAGGTTTACTCCGAAGCAGATTTGAGATTTCAAGATGGAATGGGTCATTGAAGGCATTGAAGATGATGAATTAGATCTGATTGATCTATTCTATTTTAAAGAAATCCAGGCTCAACCTCTTCCTGCTCTTAATTGGGTAGATCCAGAGGTTAGAGATGTCAGAGAAAGAACCAGTTTCGTGATCAAGAAGTCAAAAGCCTGGATCAAGAAGAAGATATCCCAGATGATTGCAACGAGACCAGTAAGTAGGAAAGAGACACCAAGAGGAAGAAGTGACCAAAATAGTTCCACTTCATCAGTTCTTTCCCACACACCAGTTATTGATGTTCTTTCTCACCAGAGAACCCAGGGAAGTGGTGGACATGAAGACCTTCCGAGGAGAAGTAATCTCCAAAACATATGTGGAGATGAACCTAGGCAGAAGAAGAAGAAACCAAGGTCGAAGGAAAAAGAGATAGGTTCTACTTGAAGAGAAGAAAAGGAACAAGAAGAAGTCCTATTTGATCTAGAGTTTGATGAAGCCATACCGACCACATCTTCTTCCATACTCATTGAATCTCCTCTCCTTGAAGTACCACATTCTACTTCAGTTATGGAGCCTCCTTCCTCAAAGGATCCAATGTATCAAATAGAAAAAGCTGAAGAGAAAGCCTAATACCCGAAAAACAAGTTCTCCAATTAGGCAATGCACTTGAGCTATCAAATGATCTTTCACTACCATGGTTAGAACAAAGCCTATTGAAGAAAAGGAAGGTAGAAGAACTGGTGATTCCTAAATTTAGTATAGTTTCTAATCTCTTCAGGAGATCCAAGAAGCCAAAGAAGATTAAGGTGACTCCAAGAATAAAAACTAATTCTAATTCAAGAAACATGTGCCTTGAAATAGCTCAACCCACTTCTGAAAGAAATGTGAATGAAACCACTCCGGCGGATTTTGTTGTGTCAAGGATTGATATGGGCCCCATCTACTCATGAGGCCGACATACAAAACTTCAAAGTTGTAGTCACAAGGCTAGTAGAAAGGACCAAAAGGGAGAAGCAGTCGAAAGATTAGTTAAAACAACAAGTACAGAGTCTATCTTCTTACTTGAAGACCATAGTCGACACTTCTTCCATGCCACTTAGCATTGATCATCAGTCAACCATTTGTGGCCAAGAAGGAGAAATTGAATAAGGTACTATTGATAGTCTGCAAAAATATCAAGTTTATGGAAAAACCACTGAGAATTGGGTGAACAAAATCAAATCTATTGCATTTGATTTCATTATTAAGGTAAAGGCAGTGCATGATGAAGCCTTAATAAAAAAGGTCATTGAAAAATCGTTGAAAAATGTTAGGAAAGAGGAAGTTGTTTGGAAGGATATCCTGAAAGATTTAACAAAAATGATGGAGATTGATGTTAATATCCTCGTGGCAGAAAAGATCCTACCTGGTACAGAAGAAAATTACTTGGAAATTTGGATAGAGAGCATAAGTTAGAAATTAGTAATTACTGGCCAAGTTTCGACAGAACAGGAAAAGCTAATGCTTGCTTGTGAACAAGTATCTGTAAAGCTTCAGGATCAGCTTGGTGCCATCCTCCTGAATGCATCATTGATGGGAGAATCATAGATAATTCAAGATGATTTTTAGAATATGATTGATCGACAACTTTTCAACAGAGAAGTTTTCGATGAGAACACAATGGACAAGTTGGTCGATCTCTATACTTCATTAAAGATTTCCATCTCCCAAATACCAAGCATGGTGGTAGAGTTGAGTGACGTCCACAAGTGCCTGAAAACTTGGAAGATGAGGATAGAAAACACTTTGATTCCTAAGGGCAAATCTGTCACCCCAACCATTCAACTTTTCAGAATGTTTAGAGAAAGAGAATTTGGTCTGCAAAATTAGTTTCCAGAGTTTGCCACTCCATCAACGGTGCCATGAACAAGTAGAGAATAAATGCAAGTTTGCATATTGTATAGTTTTCATTTTTGTTGTGTTTGTGTGTAGCTCAAGTCATGATTTTTGGCTTGTTTTGTAAATAATGATCATGATTGAGTCTTCTCCTTCGAGTCTAATCTTTTCTCTTTTGATTGTAAAGTTAGGTTCATCCTAACTATTTCTCACATAATAATTCTTTTAAGTGCCTAAGTGAGGTAGTTATTCTAAGCAACTAGCTTTGTAAAAGAAAGTTAGTTATTCAAAATCAATGCACTTAAAAAGGGAGTTGGTTACTCCAAGTAGTTATAAAAAGTGGTTGAGGTAGTTACCCTAGGTGGTTACTAACCTCACCTATATATACTTCATTATATTTAAATCAAAGGGGGTTCCACTTTTTCACATGACAGTGTATGAAAGACTTGAATAGTGTTACTCAAGTTTGAAAGCAATAAAAAAATATTTTGAATGTGTGTTCAACTTGATTTCATGTGTTGTTATTGGTATTCATACGTTTCATCAATAATGATCATGTGCTTTCCTTTCAAAGTTGCATTGTGAGAAAGATATTTCGCATCAAGTTTTGGTATCTCTACTTGGATGCATGGAACTTAAATTCATTATTTTAACTCTTATTTCATCACTACTATTTGTTATTTCTTTGTTTTTGTTCTTATAATTCTAGAAAATCCAAAATACCCCTATCATACGAGAGAGCTACCCCTCTTAAACGCAGAGAGGAATCGACAAGACCTATGATTCTTCAACTGTTGTGAGCATGTTGTTGCTAATCCAAGGGCGAATGGAGTTACTCAAGAAGATTATTTTAAAGTAACAAATTTGTTTACCAACAGATCTGTATTGTCAAGGTAGACTATTGGAGGCTGCAGATGTGAAATCAAATGGAAAGTTTAAAAAGAAGGAAATGGAACGATTGATGTTGGTGGGATCGTGGTGTTCTCATCTTGAAGCTACTAGTCGGCCCAAAATGAGACAAGTGCTGAGGTTACTAAATTTTGAAGTTGAAGCACCTATTCTTCCACCTTCAATGCCTGTACCATCATATGGTCACACTTCATTGACCACCGGGCCTCTCAGTGGTATTACACACTCCTCCAACTATCTTCACTCCAGGGTATTTATTTTGTAGAGCAAATAGTAAAGAATAATATTAAACAATTACATGGTAAATAATAACAAAAATAAAGAGGAATTTTATTATAATCATTTGTTGTAGTTTTACATTCCATACAATTGGCTTATAAAACCTTATTTTCTTGTTTTACCAACTATCTATGGGAATAGCTTCCTATCAAACTAACTATCTAATAATTAATTTATTAAATATAAACCTTATTTCCTAACAACCCCCTTAAGGTTTACATAACAAAATTTAAAAAAAAACAAAAAACAAATGAAATATTGTATCAGTATCAGCCTAAACTCCTCCTATCTAGGTAAATATTAGATTGACCAACTCTACATCAACCCAAACTCCTCTGTCTAGGAAAATGTCTAACTCTACATCACCCCAAACTCCACTATCTAGGTAAATGTCCAACTCTACATCAGCCCAAACTCCACTATCTAGGCAAATGTCCAACTCTGCATCAGCCCAAACTCCACTGTCTAGGGAAATGTCCAACTTTGCATCGACATCAACCTAAACTTCTTTGTCTAAGTAAATGTTAAAACCACTACATCAACATCAACCTAAACCTCTCTGTCTAGGTAAAAGTCTGATTATACAACTCTATCTAAGTTAATGTTAAAACCACTGCATCAACATCAACCTAAACTTCTCTGTCTAGTTAAATGTCTGATTATACAACTCTAACTCATCAACCTGTGAAGTGAGACACACTCAATTGTACATAGATACCACACAAACAACAACAATGTCTAGTCCCCCTTACTCTTGAAGAGACTGGAGATAAACACTGGTGCTTCTCATGCAGTGAATCACCCCTAAATGAGAAGTTAGCTTGGGATGACAAAAGATGCTCATACCTCCAATACTCGGGATGACAAAAGATACTCCTACCTCCAATACCTCCATCCTTCGATCATGCTTGTTACACTTTATTTATTTGATGTTACATCTGAGCTTTTTGAGGCCTCATCAAATGTAGCAAAAATGACCTCGAAAGCACAAGCAATGTTTGATATATGTGTATCCATGATAATAAAAATGAAATAACCCTTGTAACTCCAAAACTAATACGTAAAAATAATTGGAAAACATTTGATAGACTTTGAACTAGCAACCTTCAATGTCATATCAATGTCTTATCTTTCCTTCTCTCCAATTACTTTAAACAAACTCTTGCTCAAATTGTTTGAACCCTTTGATTTATGACTGAGAGTAGCAACTTCAATAGCACTATGACTTAAGGTTAGAAAAGTCATATATTCCAAATAACTACTTTTCACCAATCGATTAAGCTATCATTTTATTTTGACTCCCTTAACAACCTTTGTTTTAAAACAGCTTTGAGAGATGGATTAAAACAATAAAATAAACCCTACAAACTCCACTATTCATTAGATGGAAAATCAAAATTATTATTGCTATGGGCCCAATATCATTGTGCATAAACGGGTTAATAAAGAATAATTTATTATATCATATCTGCAGCATGCTTCCACCACCTACGTTGCATCCATCATATACCTCAACCATAGCCATATGTTATTAAATAGAACCAAACATTTTTTTCTTTTCTTCACATATTGTTTCCTTCTCCTTAAATTAAAATGTTGGCTCGAATTCAAAGTGAATTGTTTCCTCAAAATAAAATGTTTCTGCATAAAATAAAAATTTGATTCAAATACAAAGTAAATCAATTTGCTTCCATTTCTTTACCTTTCAACACATGCTGTATTTTTTTTTAAACAAATTTTGTATATTGCAACATATCCCAATACTTCAGTGTTGAATTCTCACCAACTGTTGTGGTTCCATTATAAACAACAAACTCTAATTGTGATCACATTCTAGTTTACCTAATCAATTATGTGTAATACTCATAGCAGAAATCCATGCCGAGTAGAGTTTTCACACTATACTCAACCCAATCTAGCCTTCAAAACATCTTATGGCACTCCATTTGCACATATTTCTCTTCTACATTCACCCAGGATTGAATGCAGCCTTCCAACGGCTTCTTACATACGCTAGATCACAAACGGATTTGAAATACATAGGCACAAGACTTTCAATGATCTGATACTAATGTAGAGCAGCAAAAATTAAAAAATAATATTAAAGATTTACATTGGAAATAACAACAAAAACAAAGGTGAATTTTATTATAATCATTTGTTGTAGTTTTACATTCCATAAAATTATCTTATAAAGCCTTATTTTCCCATTTTACCAACTATCTACAGGAATAAAGTTTCCCACCCAGCTAACTGCCTAATAATTAATTTATTAAATGTAAACCTTATTTCCTATCATGTTTGCCTCATAGTTAATGCAGATGAAGAAAATTTGTATTTACATAAAGGCTTGGAGTTATAGATTTTTGATCAAATTTGGTGCATTCAAAATTGATAAATCTCAAATTTATTATTGGTTCGTGACTCTCTTAACCCATTGGTATAGTTTTTTTATTTGTTTAAATCTAAAAAAAGTTGTCTAATAGAAATTAGAGTGATTTGAAAATTGAATTTGTTTCTAATGTTTTGTCCTTGTTTCTTAGAGTAGACACCTACTCTACATGGTGAATAAGTGACAGGGTTTTGTTTTAGTGGCTTGAAAATTGAATTTGTTTCTAATGTTTTGTCCTTGTTTCTGAGAGTAGACGCCTACTCTACATGGTGAATAAGTGACAGGGTTTTGTTTTGTTTCGTTTTTCTATATTTCATCTTAAAAATATGGGAGTTCATGGGTTCAATAGCTATTAGTCATAATAATGCATCCCCATTTGTTAAATATCCTTTGTTTTTATGCTTTCATTGAGGCATTGATTGCAATCACATTTCTTCAAGAGGCATTAAGCTTGTTGCAACGCTCTTGTTTTATCATTTTCTGCGAACACATTGGAGGAAGTGGTATAATTTATTTGTCTCACAACTGCCTCAACTGCCTAATAATCTTTCATTACTTGGGCTTCACTCTTGGGAAGATTGTGTCAACCAAATGCCCACAAATATTTGATGTGTCCATCCTATGAATTTCTCACCTATTATCTACCACCTCATAGTTCCTTCAATGCATACATTAAACCACATTAAAATTCACTGCAGAGCGTTTCTTATCCTACAAAACATGAGGAGAATAGAAAGTTAGAGATTCCAAGATCATGCCTAATGACTCCTAGTCTTGCTTGCAAAAATAATCAAGAGTTAAAATGCAAAATCCAAGATTGAAGACAATCGACATTTCACCACATGATTGCAAAACTAAGCACCTTCTATATAGAATAAAAATATAGGTAAAACTAAACCCTATTTCAAATTTCATATATCTATTTAATTAAAATGTCAATTACCATGTACATTTGTTTGTTTCAAATATCAATGTATGCCCTTTGGCTATTGTTTCTCAAAATAGTTTTCTCCTATCTAGATCTTCTAGCTATGTGTTAAGGTATATAGATTTTTAAGTCCCTAATATACGAAGTTGTGCTAGTCAAAATTTGACAAAAATCACCCTTCCTTTACACTTTGATGGAAGTCCATACCCTATTCTAAACCTCACATTTTGGCATAGGTAGGCAGGACAATAGCCAAAGTTATGGAGTTTGTCTTTACACTTACCAATTGTATTTGTTTGAATGTTTGAAAAGCCTTTTTTTTAAATCTATTTGTGTATATCCTTCAATCATGGAATGCCATGAAACCAAATGTCTTTGAGGCATTCTATCAAATAGTTCATCTCCCTTATCTATGCTTCCACATTTGGCATACATGTCTACTAGAGCATTTCCAATTATAATATTTGACAAAATCCCCCTTCCATTATGCTTTGATGGATGCCCATACCTTGTTCCAAAGTGCCCACTTTACAAAACTGAATTTGGTCTATTTGCTCACTTATCATCTTTATGTTGGAACCAACCTATGCTAATAAAATTTCTTGATGAGCATTATTTATAGAAAAATAATTAAAACTATGGTTCAAAGAAGTTGACAAAAGCCTATGATTTTGTTTGAAAAGCCTTTTTTTTAAATCTATTTGTGTATATCCTTCAATCATGGAATGCCATGAAACCAAATGTCTTTGAGGCATTCTATCAAATAGTTCATCTCCCTTATCTATGCTTCCACATTTGGCATACATGTCTACTAGAGCATTTCCAATTATAATATTTGACAAAATCCCCCTTCTATTATGCTTTGATGGATGCCCATACCTTGTTCCAAAGTGCCCACTTTACAAAACTGAATTTGGTCTATTTGCTCACTTATCATCTTTATGTTGGAGCCAACCTATGCTAATAAAATTTCTTGATGAGCATTAATTATAGCAAAATAATTAAAACTATGGTTTGAAGTGAGTTATGAAACTTTTACTTTCTGTTCTATTAAAACAAACAAATTTCATTGTATGCAATGGTTTGTATAATCTATGTGAATAACTTTTGTGGTTGAAAACATAAACCAATGCAACCTGGGTTATGGATTTGTATACTTTACCAATGTTTAAGGGGAATTGAGGTTCTACAAGGCTCACCATTTAAAAACATGGGAACACTTCAATTCCAACAAGATTTTTGAGATATGTTATGCTCACTTGCAAGTACATTAAGTTGATTGTGATGCTTCAACTTTTGGTTGTTCCATTTTTATATAGTCAGTGGACTTGAACTTGGTTCGTTTCTTATCTTAGGGGAATGCATCTTTGGAAGACTATTTTCTCAAATGTTGTAGTTACAAGTGCCTTGGTAGAAATGTTTTATTGTAACTTACTAATACATCCTCTTCCTCTCTAGTATCTTGAACTATTTATTCCTTATTCTACCTCATCAACTTCTAAGGTTTGATTTCTTGGTTTATTAATTTTTAGAGAAGGAAAGAAAGGAACTATATTGCTTGACCCAAGAAAGAGTATAAGTCTTCTATAATTAGAATTGTTGCAATAAGGAGTTTTAAATGTAAACAAAATCATAGTATGTTGTTTGAATAAATGCATTCCCAAACTATGCTTTCCACATACCTTGTCTTGATGAGACACAAAGAGATACAACTTGTGGTATTGTAAACAATTTCATATTAGTAGTACACACTTTGATTTTTTATAGTACAGTCACCACCTCACCGAACAAGGAAATCCTTGGAGTAGAAAGAAATGCCATGGAAAGAAAATTTTCTTGGGTTGTCTTCCACCAATAAAGTCTTTAGTAAACTTCAATCCTTTAAAGCATCCCCAAAATAGCACCAATTTATTGATGTAAGTTTTAAGATACAAACTACACACAAACGAAAGAGCATTGTTATAAAACTTTCTTTAATGACCATGTTACATGTTAGCATTACTACATTGTTTAGTCTTGATTAGGCGGTTCATTCAGTTTCAGTTCAGTTCATTATAACTGTTTCCACATTGGTGCGTTGGCTGGTACATAACTATGGCTGTGCATAACTGTTTCATCATAGTATTTAACTGTGTATTTTGTATCTACATGATCATCAAATAAAACCCTATTTTCTCCAATTTTCTGCATATGGTATCAGAGTGATATGTGATCCTGTGCTGTGAGAGAGCAATATGAGTTTGCCAGTATGAACTGTGTGTTTGTTGTTGTTTATAAAAGAATTGGTGTGCGTTGCTATGCGTGGGGAGTCACAATGTTACCAGTAATCTTTCCTTGAATCATTGCAAAATTCAGATAAAAACTAATGTGAGGAGGCGTGAAATATGACAAAGAAATAGAACTTGCAATGGTGCAACCTATAATGGCATGTTAGAATAAAGGGAGGTATGAGTAGTGTAGCTTCTGACAAAGATCCCTGTGGAGGCCATGAGTTAAATGCATTAATAGAAGATTTACTAGTTTGTTTCATTTTTTTCATGCTTTATGTTGTTATTTGATGATGAGAGTTGAAGAGAATATAAGAGATCATTGAAGAAATCCATGAGGAACTTCTTGAAGTTGAGATTCTCACGCTGATTTTGTTATTCTTCATATCACATTTTGTTGAAGACTAGAATATCTAACTATTATGCATCAAGCAATTTCCAACGTCATAAGTGGACACACAGTTACTCTTATCCATCAGATTTTCATGGAAATCATGTGGGAAGTTCATCTATGATTCATAACAAAGGCATTGTGCACCTGAAAGAGGAAGACATAGTCTGCAAAACCTGGCAATCAAAGAAAAGTGGATGTCCATTATTGGTATGTATTGAAGTGTGTTTGTAAGTACAAATTTTATAAGCAAATATATTTAAGTCTGAGTAAGAAGTCAATCTTTTGAGTATTATCTAAATGGAGATCCCATTAGACAAGTATTCTGGTTCCAATTTTCATACTTGGAGAATGAAAATTCAAATGCAACTAATGAATAAAAATTTATGGGCAATAGTCAGTGGAAAGGAAAAAGCACCTACAGATGCAAATAAGTTATTAGATTGGAGTAGTAGAGATGATAAAGCCAAGGCTATAATTGGTCTTTCTCTTTCTGACACCAAATTGCACCATATTGATTTGGATAAATCATTAGCCAAAATTTGGGATAATCTGAATAAATTTTTTGGAGCAAAAGCCGTTAATGCAAAGTTTTCTCTGAAACTTCAATTATTTCGATTTAAGATGGAAGATGGAATCACAATGTCAAATCATATAAGTAACTTGCAGTCTCTCATTAGACAGCTAGCGGAGGTTAAGGTTACAGTAGATGATGATGATGCTAGGGCCATCGTATTAAATAGCTTGCCTTCAAAATACAACAATGTTGTTTTTGCTCTCAGTCAAATATCTTCACAAACTCTAGAAGGTATGATTTCTGCTCTTCTATCAGAAGAGAAGAGAACAACAGAAGATTCAGAAGATGATCCTCAAGAGAAAGCATAATTTTCAAGAAGCAATTACAAGACATCAGAGAGAATCAAATGTTTTTATTGTAAGAAAAATGGTCACATAGCTTGGGATTGTAGAACTCGAGTGAGTGATGTTCTTAAAGGAAAGCTCAAAAATGAAGGAAATCTTGCTTGCATTGAAGATGATAAGGACCCACTAGATATTGAGGATGAGGATCCACCAGATGGTACTATTAATTTCTGTGGATATGCCCTTTGAGCAGGGTCATATTGGAGGCTGGCGGCATCGGAGGATGGAGGATTTTCCATCATCTCAAGTTAGCTTCTCGCTTTGAGATGATGCTTTGCATGAGAAGCATTTTTGGTTTTGGTTGTTTTGTTTTTCTTTATTGATGCTGATGGAGCTAACAAATTTGAAGAATGTATGTTTTGTGAAGATTTTGTTTTGGAGATAGGTTTGGGGTTTGGTGTTGAGCTCAATATGGATTGTTGTCCAGCGAGCTTCAAAGAGTATATGATCTTGAATTATACCCTTTCGCGGTCACTAGACAACATGGCAGAGATCTGTCGTATCTCTTAGGGGCCATTGTCAAATAATTCAAGACTCTGTGATTTGAGAGCTTGGGACTAAAGATCTCAAGAACACAGCTTGAAGCGACGCCTTTCTGAGGGTAGACGAGACAGCATGATGGAACCTCGCTTGGTTCAGGATTTGTGCTTTAGGAGAAGATCTTCTATAAAATATGTATTCATACTATGTAATCAGCTTTGTTGAGTTTTTAGCATTAAGGGGGGGTACCTTGGTACTATTGCAGGAACAATGTAATAAAGGGGGGAATGTTAGCATTACTACATTGTTCAGTCTAGGTTCATTCAGTTTTGGTTCAGTTCGTTATAACTGTTTCCACATTGGTGCGTTGGCTGGTACATAACTATGGTTGTGCATAACGGTTTCCACAACTGTTTCATCACAGTATTTAACTGTGTATTTTGTATCTACATGATCATCGAATAAAACCCTATCTTCTCTAATTTTCTGCATTACAAAGGTCATTAAAGAAAGGACCAAGATATCATATCCCCAACAATGAAACTAATTTGTTGGTGATCACACATGTAAATACACTTATCTTGAAGGCTTGCACCAACACCCAATGCTATGGAGTATCTGTTGGAATTAGGCACAACAACTGAGAGGGGCGGGCGAATCAGCTATCCACAAAATTAACCTTTTCTTCCTTTTAATCTTCTTTCACAACTTACAAATAGATTGATGATGTACCTATTAAAGCATGAAACAATAACCTCATGAGTAGAAACAAAATTAACATGCTTGACTTAAAGATTTTTAACGTGGAAACCTGGTTAAGGGAAAAACCACGGTGGGGGTTAACCCACAAGGATTATACTCTATTAAAAGTATTGCAAAAGGAGAATGCACATGCATTCGGGCTCACTGCCTAGAGCTCACTACTCAAAGGAAGGCTCACTGCCTACAGAAAGAAGATTACAATGTGTTGGAACTGATAATTAGCATCTACCAATGTAAAGATTCAGTTCCAGTTAAGCACAAAATACCAACTTGATACACTTCATCTTTATTCTACCTTGTTTCACTTCTTTATCATAGTCCAAGCTTAGATTGTCACCTTCGCACTTATCTCTACCTTTATTTGCACTTCTTTCACCATCACATCACTACCACACCCAAATCACTTGAATTCATTAGCTATATATATCCACATCATGAATTTCAGTGATTTCTTAGTCCGCTTCAAGAAGACTTAGAACTTTTATTGAAGACTCTACTCTATCGGCCAAATCCATGCACAACTTGTAACGTGGACCAAAAATTTGTATTCACAAATCATCAATCATGTCACCCACTATCATTGATAATCAAAAATTTCCCAACCATCAACTTTCATACATCCGAAACCAAGATCAATTACAAAGTCGGCCTGTTCTTCTTTTGTCTGCACTAACAAACTAGAACCCGATACTCAGATGCTAATAACTTTTTAATTCTTCATCACCGGAGGCTAAAAATCTGGATTTAGATTGTCCTGACAACCCTTATGACTCCCTCAGATTTGCAGCACACTATGATTTACCACTGGAGATATCTAGACCAAGATACCAGACCCTATCACATGCCATGTTTTTGGCTACCCAGACTTAGATAAATTCTTATTCTGACTTCTGGTATGACCAAATTATGTTATGCGGATGTGTGAAATAGTCTTAGTTGCCATCAATGACAACACTTGTCATGCGTAGCAATGTCTCTTGTCAACAGTGTCAACATAGGTGATGAGCATGACTTATGATCAGACTGCGACATGAATGGACCAATAATTGTGAGTGGGTAGGCTAACCTTCATCTTTAGGCTCAGTTAAACCTAGAAGAGTATTATAATATCCCAAATAAGAATAATAACTCAATATCTTAATATCCAATAAAAAATGGAAGAAAGATGGATTGATATGGTAAAGTCAATCTAAGGTCTTATCAATTTCATACTGATTTAAAATACAACTACTATGTTACAACTCTAAGAACAGGTTCATATGATTATGATTCAGCTAGATTGTGACTTTGAATATGAATGAGCCAAGAGTTATAACAAGAAGGATCTTGCAAAGGAAATGAAATACAAGATTATTACCTGCAATATTGTGTTTGATAATGAAGAAAACCAAATAATCCCAGTTGATTTGACGCCAATAATAACTAGTGAATTTATTCCACAGTCCATATGCCAAGTATGGCCGTGCAGGTGTATGGAGCAGGTGACGTCCAAAGCATTCAAATTTTGTACTAGGTGGTCAATAATTAGTAGCTTCGTTCATCATGCCTCACTAATAATATTTGCCAGACTAGGCGGCCAACTTTATGACTTCACAAGGTATATTTTTAGGCAGCCAACAATTTGCCTTTCTGATCTATCCCAAACGATTTGCATAAGCCTCCAATTAGCTGTGACCTCCTTAAGATGACCATCTCTTCAACAAAATTGGTGAATGGCCTACACAAATGAAAGATGTGACCCAACAAAAGAACAAAACTAATGGAACAATAATGTGCCTTGATCCATTAAATGATAGAAACACCAAATGAGGTAGTTATTGGTTGCACCAATATTCGATGCTATGGAATACTGTATCTTCAGAGATATAATTACAATATCACCGCTTAGCATTAATTCCTCCTCCATGCCTCCACTTTGGAATCACATAGGTGCGGCCAACTAGGCTCCCTATAGCTATTTACTCTTTCCAGAAATAGACAAATTCAATTAAGGCGTATAGTGCTTTCCAAACATATTTATTCAAAAATAATGATCATCAATTAGTATGACCGAAATCAATTAATCAGTAAGGTTGAAATGAAACAACTAGATTGTATAACATGCTTAAAGGTGCATCCATAATGCCTTGGCTAGTTTTTTAGGATTAAATGCCTCTTGAAAAAAGACTAGACTTCCAATATATTAATACCTTAATCACATATGACAGATTCTAAATGATTTAGATAAAAATCTACGAAAGGAATGAACAATTTCACACATTAGAATCAGATTAACAGTTGAATTGATTTTGCAACTAAAAACTGTAGTGACCACTCAGAAGCAAACCACACCAAAACCAAGTTCTAAAAATATAATCAAACGTCCAACCTATAGTTCATTCAAAGCTGAAGTTGATAAAATCCAAACTAAAATTGGAATGCAAATGAAGTTGTGTGTAATCCTTGACTAGAATGACCAATGAAGTTTGAGAGTTTTCATTCCCAAATCGCTAGGCCATAAGAGTTTTTATCCTTAAATCTACAACCACAAGGGGTTTCATCCTTGAATTGAATTTTGAACACAAATGCTCTAAAATTGAGAGAAATTAGTAACATCAAATCTGGTTAAACTTTTGTAGCTTTTTCTCCACCTTTATAGAGATATCATTTAATACCTAAAATATATTTAACTTCAAAGGTTCTCTCCTGATATAGACTATAACTCCCACTCCTACAGAAATAAATAAAATATTCTTAAGAGTTACAAATGGCCATAATTTTTTCATTTAGATGGCCCGCTATTTAAATAAAATAATAATAAGTTGTGCTTAATAATTTTAAAATAAAATGAAGACCAACCTATTAATATTATACAATTATTTCTCTATGGAAAATAAAAAATACCTCAGAGGAAAAAGGGAAGATCAGAGTATGAAAGAAAATAGTTTATTAGAAATTAGGTCGGAGCGAAATGTCAGAGCAGATTGAAGAAGGTGAAATTAAAGAAATTTCAGAAGTTGTCTGAAGAAGGCAAGTAGAAGGCAGCAGAAAGACGGAGGAAGTTTTTGACGAAGCGCAAGCCCTAGGTAGTCTCCTCCATGATCTAGGGATTCATGAGGAACCAGCGGACAACAAGAAGAGATATGCTAGATTTGTGGTGGTTAATGTCAACATCGCAATCTCAGAGGAGATCCAATGTATCGAAATTCTAGATCACTTCCTTAGCTCCAAGGTGAAGTCAAAAAAGAATGATCTAATAGTGAAGTTTATCCGGATTTGGCCCTTGATGGAGAGAATCAAGAAGTCATTCACTCAAAAATGGATGGTGGTTAATCTAGAGGTCAGATTTTTGGCTCTAGTATTCATTCAGATAATTTCCTAGTCAGAACTCGAAAGAGAAATATCGTTAGGGGAGGTCCATGGATCATGGGTAATGCGGAATTATATATTAGATGGATACCCAGTCTTGACCCACATACGGAACTAATTCATGAGGTGCCATTATGGATCGGACTGTACAAATTACCACATGAACCATGGACAGAGGAAATATTCAAGCTCATTGGCAATTCTTTGGGAGAGTATATTCATTGTTTGAATGCAACTGGCAATAGGCAATTGACTACATATGCCAGAATATGTGTGAAAGCAAACCTTAGCAAACCTTTAAAACACACTATAAAGTTGTCCTCAATTTTGGGAGATTGGTTTCAAGAGTTAGACTCTGAATGTTTTCATATTAGATGCTTTTGGTGCTAGAAAGATGGGCACATAGCTATGGCTTGTGAAATTAATAGAAATAAATTGATGGAGGGAGAATCGGATAGTATCTAGCCCAGAGAAATAACGAGTCTTGAGAAGAAAGCGACTAATGCCCCAATTGATTCAGAAAACTTTGCAGAATTGAATAGAGAGAAATTGGGAGAAGAAATCATAGGGGATATAGAGGATAAGAGCGGTAGGGAGAGAAGCATCTTGGATTTGAGCCTTTTTTTTGATATATTTTATAATGGAATTTGAGGGGACAGGATATTTAGGAGATCAGAAGAAATGGTGATAAGTTTAAGTAGGGCAAGAGGGAGGTACTAAAATATATAGATAATGTTGCCAATGTGTTGGAGGCAAAAGGGGAATTGGGTTCAAGAACACAAACCATCATTGGTTCACAAACATGTAAAGAAGGGGAGAGTGACAATGATACTGGGGTGGGAGAAGAGAATGACAAGGAAAATGGATGGAATATAGCCACAAGGAGGACAGAAAAATTTGGGGGAAGGAATAATAAATTTCATTGGCCACGGGGGGGAATAGAAAAGGGAGGAAGCCATAGGCCGCTGAAGATAAGTTGAAGGCCTTAGAGGAGGTGGAGAATGGAACCCAAACATCGATACGAAACTTTGTGAAATCTGTAGGTGAGCACTTCCCTGGGCCAAATAATTAATGAAGATTTTGAGCTGGAATATTTGAGGCCTCAATGGCTTGGAAAAGCATAGTTTGATTAAACAACTGATAGAATTAGAGGGCCCAGATATTGTCTTAATTTAGGAAACCAAGGTGGAGAGTGAAAAATTCAAAGAAATGATACCTAGAATCTAGAGGCATGAGGAAGGGGAGGCCACGAATGTTGTAGGAATAGCAGGATATTTGGCCATCATGTGGAATAGGAACACCATTTCAGGTATGCTAATAGAGGTTAAGCATTTTTGTCTTTCTATTTGTTGTAAAAATTTCAAGGACATTAGTTAGATGATTATTGCCAATGTTCATGGGCTGAATGTAGAAATAGAAAGGATTAAGGGGTGTGAGTACCTTAGGAATTTTAGAGGTGGGCATGATGAAGGAAATTGGATCATAGGGGGAGATTTTAATGTTATTATGGATCCAAAGAAAAATAGGGGAGGTAGGATTCAAAGTAATTTGGGATCATTGGAATTCATAAAACTTTGTGACGACCTCTTGCTCACATATATCAAACTGAAAACTAGCTAGTATACATGGAGTAACAAAAGATTAGGGGAACACCTTATATAGATTAGATAGATTTTTCCTGAACTCAGATTGGCTATTAAATCTAGATAAATTTTACTCAAAAGTGGTGCATTTTAGAGGATCATATCATTGGCCTATTACCATTCATGTGAACATAATTAGCAAGACAAAAAGTATTCCATTCAAGCTAGAAGCCTTTTGGTATGAACATCTAGATTTTTCATAAGCTCTCGAAGGATGGTGGAAGGCAGATGTGAAGGGGTGCAAGAGGTTTGTAATTTACAAAAAATGATAGAAGTTAAAAGATAGGTGTGAGAGAGTATCTTTCAAGGAGAGAGATATAGACCTCAAGTTATGAGTGGTCTATTTACCAAAACAAGTATAAGTGTGTAACGAAAACATGAACCAATGTGTCGTAAGAGGTAACTCTTGTCTTGTCAATTTACTTTTGAAGGCAATCGATAGGTAGTCAATATCTTTTGAATCTTTGTAAGTCATAGTGTGTCGTCATAGTCATTAGTAACGTAAATGACATCATTTGTGTATGAACTATGACCATTTACGTTTAACATAAAATATATGATGTTATTGTCATAAAATGGTTGTCTTATTATACTTAAGTCACTTGAGGTTTTATTGTCAATTCTTAACATCAAGACATTTTTGTCAAGTTAAGATGACATGATTATTACTGACAGATTGTGATGGGGAGACAAGCTCAACGCAATCACATTATTTGTAATCCTTTGTCTTAAAAACATCTCAATACAATCACACCTGAGAATATTGAGTAATCCTTCGTGCTTAATGGGATGCATTATAATCATGAACTAATGGACAAATCAATATTCTCAGGTGTGAGAAATCGATAAACATGGTTTGAACAAGAACTAACCAAGAAGAAAGTGAAGAAGAAAACCACCCGCTAAATAATAAGTTGGACCAAATCATAAACATGCTTGAGGAAACCAAGAAAAGAATGGGTGATTTGGAAAAGGTTGATGATAAAGGGAATATTGAGGGAGGAGGTGAAAACTCTCATGGAGAAAGCAGAGAAAATCATGAAGATCAAAGTAAGAGTACGGAACCTCATAAAGAGGCAAGGGATAGATTGACCTAGGAGCTCTCAAAGGATATGAAGAAGGTTACTCCACCAAAATTTGATGGGATAGAGACTGGAGATGCTGCAAAAGCTTGGTTAATAGAAATGGAAAAATATTTTGAGATAAGAAAATACTCGGAAGTGACCAAGGTAGTTTGGGGAGCATTCAAATTGGTAGGAGAAGCATCCACTTGGTGGATGAATAGGAAGATGGAATTGAATTTAATCTCTCTAAGGGTAACATGGGATGAGTTCATGGAGCTCTTTCACAAGAGATGGTTACCACAACTCTATTTTGATCAGAAACTGACTGATTTTCAGAATCTTCATCAAGGAGATATGACAATGGTGGAATATGGAGAAAAATTCACTAGACTCTTGAAATATGTTCCTCAGTATCAAAAAGTTGAGAGATTCAAGATCAGAAAATTCATCATGGGCTTAAATTCTCAAATTGGTGGTGAAGTGGACATGCACGGTCCCACAACAATGGATTAAGTGTACAAGAAGGCAATCAAGCAAGAGCAAAAGATGAAATCTATCTTGGCTTATTGTGATAGAATCCGCAAGAGGTTTAGTGGAACTCCTAACAACCAACCATACAAGAAAAGATATGAAAAGAGTTATGAGAACAAGGGAAAAGATAAAGGATCTTAGAAAAGCAAGGGTGGATCTAGAAATGAGAATAAGAATGGCAATTTCAAAAGAAATGAAGATAACAATGGGAAGACTTTAGCTAAGAAAGGACCCATTAGAGGATTCTTTATTTGTGGGGAAACCATTATGTTAATTGTTGCCCTAACAAGAATCAAAATGGTCAACAAAGAGGTACTTCACTACCTACTCAGCAAGAAGCATTCTAGCAAAGGATTCATGCAACGCTCGACAATTGTCAAGTAGAGTATCAAATCACACCCATTAAGATGACACGTACATTGTTTGGAGTCCCTATATCTATTTTGATTGATACAGGAGCCATTGAAAACTTTGTTTCTCATAGAATTTTGAATAAATTTCTTAGAAAAGCTAGGTACATGTCTAGAACATGGTCAGTAGAATATGCTAACCAATCTAAGGCTCAGGTAGAGCATTATTTTTTTGAAACCAAGATTGATCTCCCTAGTTTCTCAACTGAAGTAAACCTATATGTAGCTCCCTTAGGATCCTATGATGTAATCCTTGGAATGATTTGGTTGTGGAAGCATAGAGCTAAGGTTGACTATTTCTCAAAAATAATTGAATGCTTAGATGATTTGGGAAATCAGACCCAATTCCAAGGAATTCAAAGAGAAATTAAAATTAGACCTATCTCTACCAACCAATTGAAAAGGGTTAGACAAAAAGGTTGTGAGTTATTTGTAGTCAAAATGGAACAAGTGGTGGAAGGGCTAGAAATCCCTAGTTCATCTTTTAGAGAAAAGTATCCTTTTCTTCAGGAGTTTTAGGATGTGTTCAAACAAGAACTTCCAAGACTATCTCCCAAAAGGGTTTTTGATTTTGCAATTGATATTAAACTAGGATCTGAGCCTGTATCAAAAGTACCCTACCATATGACAACTACAGCGTTAATGGAATTGAAAGCCCAACTACAAGAATTGTTAGCAAAACATTTGATCAGACCCACTGTTTCACCTTTGGGTGCTCTAGTTATATTTGTTAAGAAGGATGGAACCCTTCGATTGTGTATAGATTATCGTATGCTTAATAAAGCAATGCTAAAGAACAAATATCCTTTACCACATATTGATGATCTTTTTTATCAGATGCGTGGAGTTTCTATGTTTTCAAAAATTGATTTACGATCAAGATATCATCAGTTAAGTTTGAAAGATAAGGATATTCATAAGACAACTTTTAGAACCAGATATGGACACTATGAGTTCACAGTGTTGCCATTTGGTTTGAATGCACCTGCTGCATTCATGAATCTCATGAATAGTGTATTTAGAGATTGTTTGGACAAGTTTGTTCTAGTCTTTTGGATGATATACTCATTTACTCTAAGAATGAAGAAGAACATCAATGGCACTTGGAAATAGTTCTGCAATGATTAAGAGAACATAAGTTATATGGGAAACTGTCTATGTGTACATTCTTCTAGAAGGAGATCTAATACCTAGGGCATATTATATCAACTAATGGAATATCTATTGATCCTGCAAAAATCACAGCTATTCTAGATTGGCCTGTAACCACAAATGTGCATGAGGTGTGTAGTTTCATGGGTCTGGCTGGCTATTATAGGAAGTTTATTTTAGATTTCTCTAGTATTGCTAGTCTAATTGATAGGTTACGAGGAGAGAGATATAGACCTCGGGTTACGAGTGGTTTATTTGCCACAATGAGTATAAGTGTTTAACAAAAACGTGAACCAATGTGTCATAGGAGGTAGGTCTTGTCTTGTCAGTTTACTTTTGAACCCAATTGATAGGTAGTTGATATCTTTCAAATCTTTGTAAGTCATAGTGTGTCATCATATTCATTATTAATGTAAATGATGTCATTTGTGTATGAACTATGACCATTTAAGTTTAACATAAAAATTACAACATTATTGTCATAAAATGGTTGTCTTATTATTATTAAGTCACTTGAGGTTTTATTGTCAATGCTTAACGTTTTCATCAAGTTAAGATGATGTGATTATTGTCGATGGATTGTGATGGGGAGACAAGCTCAACCCAATCACAATATCCATAATTCTTTGTCTTAATATTATCTTTTTTATTGATTAAACCATAACTATCTAATTGAGGTGATGTTATGTGAATCATATTTGATATAATCAAATAAGTAAATTCTTATGCATCGAATGAGGATAATACCTCACGATAAGTTAATAATGTTTATGCTTGAATAGCTGAAGGATTACAAATAGGAGAGCCTTGAACAATATTAGTGGTGGATCGAACCACTTATTGGTGATCATTAAGTCATTAGCAATGGTTAATGATGTGTTGGTCTCTTCTAGAAAAAAAAGGAAGACTATGGTATTAACTACCACAACTGATGAGCCCATGGGATGGCTATCTCCAATCGACATGTCAGAACATTGCTTAAAAACTTTTTTAAAGTTAGAACCAAATCAATTATGGACTTTTATGCATTTAATTAAGTTTGGAACTGAACAAAGTGGAGGTACGAACTTGAGAGATGCTATAGGAGTCATGCCTAAGCCTTTAATGACAATGATTCAATTGAAGCATTGGATATTTTATAAAAGGAGATACTTGTGTAAACGGGATAAGGGGAGATATGTAGAAGAAATTGTGGGGAGAAGAGATACATAGCCAGAAGCATCGACTGTAGTGTTCTATCAGCAAATATTGCCAACTCTAAGACCATCGACTATCAGGTATTCCTTAGTTTCATGTGTTTAATAACAATGAGGAAATTAACCAATTCTTTTAGGATGTTCATCATTGTGTCTTAGATAGTTATATGAGTACACCAGTGAGGTATATCCTCTTAGTTTCTTTGTGTATCTGTTAAAACTAATATATTGTCAATTATAGGAAAATGCAGATAGCCTTACAAGTAAACTATTTCAATCTATTTTTTAAATCAATAAGGCATTGAATGCAATTTATACGGCTGATGCTTGGTAATACAAGTGAATACTTTGTCATAGTATTCTAAATCAACTATTTACTTATTGTTTTTAAACCAATAACATATCATACCATAGTATAGAGGGTAAATGATCATCATAGAAGAAGGTTGTCATAGTTGTCGTGAGTTTTGAAAAATAGTCTTCTTATTGAATAAGTTTGTAGCAACCAATGATATGATTATGAGATAATCATACAATAGACTCTTGAATTTTATTAGAATTGATTGAACTTTGATAGTTACACTCTTAGTCTTGAGTAGTATAGTTTAGACCTTGAGTCGGGGTAATATTATTTTAAAAGCATTTTCTTGTTTAGTTTCTATATATATGTTGAAAAATAATTTCTATCCATGAGAAACTTAGATTCTTAGGAATCATTAGAAAACTATTATATCTCATCAAATGAAAGTAACTTAGTGATATTGTGGTAGATGGAAATAAGGTTTATAGGAGAACCCTTAATATCTATTTATCAATCTTGTTCATTTCATTCTTGGAAATATCCAATACAATGGAGTAGACTAAGTCTAACTAGATAATTTAACTATAGAAGGAAAGTAAACAAGTGTATATCTTGATTATATCACATTATCAAATGTATTTTCACACTCCTTTGTATAGGAGATATTATCTATTATAGAGCTATAGTATTCTTAACCTTGGTCAAGTTAACCAAAAGTTGATTGTGAATCTAGGTCCCCTAGAATGAGGTATGTTTATATTGTAATATCATATTATCCAAGGGATTAATAGGTAATGTTGGAAACAAGCCAGATAACTGAGAGGGGGGGGGGGTGAATTAGTTATCTTAATTATCTTAACTTTCATTTCTTCTTTAATATTAATGTAGCATCAAAACATAAGAGCATACATAATCATGAGAGCAGAAATATACATAACACAAAGATTTTTATGTGGAAAACCCTGTTAAGGGAAACCCATGGGGTGACTAACCCAAGATTGTATTCTCTGTTAAAAGAATAAGAAGTACAAAATGGCAATTGCCAATTAGGGCTCACTGCTTGAGCACACTACTCATAAGAGGCACACTGCCTACAAGAGACTCACTATCTACAAAGTTTATAGAAGGTAACCAAATGTTTGAACTGAAGAGAGGCATCCACATATGCTGATGTTTAGTTATGGTTAGGCTTATTATACTGATCTACTGCACTTCAACCTTCCTCTGCTTTAGTGCTTCTATTTTGTCACATACCAGACTTGTATTACTATTTCCACTCTTCTCTCTGCCTTTCCTTGTACACTATCTCATCACACCCACCTTCATACCAAAATCCATCTAGTATATATATCCATACCAAGGATTTCAACATCTTTCAAGTCAGCAACCAGAATACTCAAGATATTTACAAAACACTGATCTGTTAGCTGAATCCATGCTTAATATGTGATGTGTATCAAAGAAATAGACATAGAAGTCATCAATCATGTCGGCCAACCATGTATGATCCCTTAATCTTTATCACCATCAATTTCTCATTCAGATTAAAGTCTAATGCTTTGTCGATCAGTTCTTCCTCAATGTATTCTACCTGTCAAGAAACTAACACTTAGGTGCTCATATATTTTCACTCATTCATCACCGGAGGCTCAATCTTTGGAATGCAGTAGTCATTGTACTCCTCTTGACTTGTTCAAGTCTGTAACTTGCTGAGTTACACCATCTGAGAGATCTGGACTTGATTGTCAGACCTTGTTGCATGCGCTGTTCTTGCTCACTAGACCAAAACACTCTTCAGTCTATCTTCTGGTATAGACATACTATATGCTACAGATGTGTGGGATTGACTTTATTGCCATCAATGACAACACTCATGAAGCCTTTTTTGCCAACAATCTCACCCTTTGGCATTGATGGCAATACTTAGTGAAAAATGACTAAGTGTCATAACAAACTCCCCCTTGGTTGATGCTTTGTCTTATGTATACTTTTAGCGGAGTTCTCCCTTAGCTAGATTCCACATTTTTCACTACTCCTTACTCCCCCTTTGACATCAATGGTAAAGGGTGAAATCTGCACACCAAAATATGCAAAAATTAACCTATACATTGCCGCATAAGTATATATACATGTTATACTTACATATACTTAAGTATATCCACAAAGATGTTCTTAAACTGTACAAATTCTATCGCCCAACTTTGCTTCATCCTATCCAAATTGAAATGTGACCACTCAACAAAAATACAAAAGCCTCTCCCCTTCTTAAGTCTACCGGATCACTGGTCTGGGCTGTGGTCTGAGCATCAGTTAAGGCCTCATGCATGGCCTCTAACTTAGGGTTAATTATCCCTCTAAGTTCACTCATCCTACTTATTATATTCTTTTTCTCCTTTTTAAGCCTCTTTATTTCATTTATAGTGGCAATAGCCTGGGACTCTTAATCCATTATGGATGTGGTGAGAGGATCAAAATTTTGAGATAAACATGACAGCTTACCTTCTTGTTCTTTCACCTTCTTTTCAATATCCTCTATCACTTTAGACCAGGCTAGACAAAATTTATACATTTCTCCACCATCTTTAAGAGCATTTTCTAGGCTCTTTATCCCAATATCTAAGGTTCCTGTCATTAGCTATGAGTCCCTATACTTCAAAGAATCTCTTTCCCAAAAACTCTTTCTAGAATTTCTCTTTTGTCGATTTCTCAAAAGAATCAAAATGGGTGATAACAGAATTAACAAGAGATTTCAAGTTACCAAATGGAGAGGCCAAAAGATCCTTTTGGAAGGATGGCATGATCTTCTCTAGCATCTCGGATGTAATTTCTATCAGCTCATAGTTTTTCATGTGAGACTTCAAAAGCTTTTCTTTTGCTTTAGCTTTGGAAAAAGATGCTATCTTCATTGTCTAAACTAGAGAGAGGGAATCAAAATTGAGTGGTACTTGGAATAGTTCTAGTTCATCTATCTCCATCATTTCTTTGGTCAATAAATTCTTCACTACTTCTACAGTGTCTCTTGCCAGAAACTTCTTTCCTTTTGTATCCTCAGAACTATCATCAGAGATCTTCTCTCTTTGTTCTTCTTCTCTTCTCTTTTTCTCCTCTTTTCTAAAGAAATAGTAAAATACTTTATTCATTCAATAATATTCTAGATACAAAATAGTAGCGTATATAAAACTTAGGGAATTGTAGTTATGAGCAGTTGAAGTTGGTTTACAGTTACACCGAACTGAACCACCTGCCTACTTAATGTAGTAACCGACTGAACAATGCAGTAACAGTAACGCTAACATTCCCCCCTTATTACATTGTTCCTGCAATACTACCAAGGTACCCCCCCTTATTGCTAAAATACTCAACAAAGCTGATTACATAATATGAATACATATTTTATAGAAGATCTTCTCCCAAAGAACAAATCTTGAACCAAGCGAGGCTCCATCATGCTGTCTCATCTACCCTCAGAAAGGCGTCGCTTCAAGCTATGTTATTGAGCTCTTTAGTCCCAATCTCTCAAATCACAGAGTCTTGAATTATTTGACAATGGCCCCTAACAGATACGATAGATCTCTGCCATGTTGTCTAGTGATCGTGAAAGGGTATAATTCAAGATCATATACTCTTTGAAGCTCACTGGACGACAATCCATATTGAGCTCAACACCAAACCCCAAACCTGTCTCCAAAAAAAAAATCTTCGTAAAACATACATTCTTCAAATCTGTCAGCTCTGTCAGCAACATCAAAGAAAAACAAAACAACCAAAACCAAAAATGCTTCTCATGCAAAGCATCATCTCAAAGCGAGAAGCTAACTTGAGATGATGATAAGTCCTCCATCCTCCAATGCCGCCTGCCTCCAATATGACCCTGTTACACTTTAACCAACTGATGTCTTGGCTGTCTTTGGAGGCCTCATCAGGTGTAGTATAAATGGCCCCGAGAGCACAAGCAATGTTTGATGTAGCCATGATAAAACAAAATGAACAAGATGTTGGACTCCACCAAAAGTGCACCTTTTACAATATAGTGGAAACACAAATATATCCTTATAACTCCAATGTTTTCTACCCTATTACTCCAAAAAAAAAAAAAAATAAGTTAAATCAACAAACAACTTCTCATTTCACACCTTAGATAGTTTTGATCATGTGGCCACTTACAATAAAATCAAAATCATGTACCAACTCCACTACACACATTTATATGTGAGGTTTGTTGAATAGTTCCATATGCATCGACTTGAGTGAAATTCAAGTTTTACTTACAAATCTTTTCCTATATGCAGCAAGTTCACAGTTCTCTTCTGGAATAAATCAATTTTAACATGTCCAAGATCATGCTAGAACTCATACTATTTCTGCAACAACACCTCTTTTTTGCCTTCCTTTATGCTTGACCGAAATGATCTCTGTTTTATCTCTCCAAATGCTAAAAGGGGCAGCTTTAATTCATACTCCCACAAAATGTAATAAAAAGCCAGTTTAAACTTGCAAAAACTCAAACAATGAACAACAAGAAGTTTCTTTCAAAATAATTGCCTGTGCATATCTCACAGTATTTTTACGCAGCAGATGAAGTGGTCATAACTATTGTATTCTCCAACAACAAATAGTTTGGCAAGACCTATGAATCGCTAGTTAGTTTCTTCAAACAACTCTTCTCTCATTGTTTTGTTTAACAACCAATAAAATAAAAGCTTTTAAAATTAATAAACTCTCAAATCATACTATACTGTAGATGTACTCAAAATGTTCAACAATGAATCTACACCATCCACCACAACAATTATTTATGCTAGTCTTCAACAGAATGGGATAAAAACAGCGCAATAATCTCTATGAATCTGCAATAGCAATGGATGCTCCTCTTCTCTTCAACATACATGTTCTGCACCGAATCTTGTTTTTATCACTGCTGTAATATTTTCTTCAGTGAAATCTATATTAAATATAATTTTCTCCAATAGCACATGGCATGTAGCAAAACATTAACCAATGCAAATTATATTCAATGCCTTCAGAAACCTTCAAACTCGCCTTTTTCAATCAAATGGGCAGCAAACTAGTAGAGCCAAAAATTAGGAATATTAATTGATTAAATTCTCCTTAACACATACCACGGCTTCACACAGACTTCCCACGCATGAGGAATGTTGCAAGTAATATAGACGAATGATTGCAATACATCTCCATCTAGATTTTTCTCAAACAATCTTTCCTCTTCTCACGCCTCTTCCATCTTCCTACCATCTGCATCACCCCAGACATTTCTTCATTCATACGGCACTTGCTGGCAGTGAACTCTGATACACCTCACATCACAAAAGATCAGACACTCTGATAGCAATTAAAGAAATAGTAAAATACTTTATTCATTCGATAATGATCCAGATACAAAATAGTAGCGTATATAAAACTAAGGGAATTGTAGTTATGAGCAGTTGAAGTTGGTTTACAGTTACACCAAACTGAACCACTTGCCGACTCAATGTAGTAACAATAACGCTAATATTTTCTTCCTTCTCCTTCAGTTCCTAAATCTGCAATGGCATCCAAAGGAAAGATGTTAACTTCTTCATTAATTTCCTCTTCCAGAACAGAGGAATCCAAGTCCTTAGTCTTTTCCTCATCCATCTCTTTGGACTCTTCTACATTTTTCTCAGTAGATTCTTCTTTCGATGCACTTAATCCTTCAACATCCATGGTAGAAGGTCCTTCATCTATTTCCTCTATAAAAGAAAGATTGAATCTCTTGAAGGCATTTTAGAGGATGTCTTCAGTCTCTTTTGCCACCTGATCAGTCTCTCCAAGCATAAGTTTGTTCATTCTTGCTTTTCTCCAGAACTCGCCCTTGCATTCCTTGAAGATCATGGTCATTTGTTTTTGAGTAATGGAAGGATAGAGCTGTATTGCAATATGTTCCTAGATCTCTAAAACCTTTTCCTTGGCATTCTCCTTTATGAGTTCAAGTACCTTCTCTAGTCTTTTGGGAATTTAGGAAATGATTTCAATGAATGCTTTATTATAAATGTTTAGGTAATTGACTGTGGCTTCCTCCAAAATTCTTTTGTCAGTATCACTATAATCATCATAAAATTTTGTGACTAGTTGTAGTTTCCCATCCACAGTGACTACCTTGATGATATCATCAATAGAGAGAGTAGGCCTTTCAACAAATTCTTCTACCTTTTCTTTGTTTTTACCAGCAGAGGATTCCATGTATTTTTTTCTCCTTCATTTTCTTAACCTCCTCATCAGTCTCTATCTCTTCATCATCCTTTTGGCTTATGTAGGACCTTTTAGCCTTGGTTTTTGTTCTCTTTTCTCCCTTTCTGGTTGTCTTGGCTTTCGGTTTGGAGGATTTTGAGCTCTTAGAGGTGGCAGGTGCAAAACTCTTTGAGGATCTAGTTTGGGAGGGGGCTTGCACCAGAACACTTTCTTTTTCTACTTCTTGTCTCTCTTTCTCAGTTCTTTCTACTTTCTCTCTGTTTGCATCAATTGCCTCTTTAGATATGCCATATCTTTTGGCAATTTCCTCTACTTCCCTTCTCACTTTTTTTTAATCTCTGGTTGTCTCAATTCAACATGTATCTTTACACTTAATTCTTCAAAGGTTCCAAACCTTTCTGCCTCAGGGTCCTTAGGCTGACTTAGCAAGTATTGGACATGTAGTTCCAAGATTTTCTCATCAACCTCATATCCCATTGGCATAATCCAAACTGTTCTGGGCTCGATTGCCTCCATTAGGCATTGATTAGTGTCTACCATGAAGCATACTGTATCCTTATATTTTTCAACTATTGTCTGAGGAATTCTTTCTCTGGCCTGTATCATACTTTGGAAGTTCTTAAAATATCCCCAGAGTGATGTGCTTTGAGCCTTAGCATCACTAAGCCCATACATGTAGCCTCTAATTTGTATGGCAACCGGTCTATCATTTTACCATACCTAACCACTTGATCCGGGTAGCTCATTCATATAGTAGAAGAATAAACACAATATTAGCCCACCATAATTAAATGAGTTCTTCTTATCCTTCTTTATTTTCTATAAGTTTTCTAATAGTTGGTTTAGAAGAAGATCACATAGGTCATAATCGGCATTTTCCCTTAGCATCTGATATGTAGTATATATTGCAGTTCTGGACACAGAATTATCCCTACTAGAGTGATAGATTTTATAACCAATTATCATAGAGGCAATTTTGATATCTAAATCTATGATATCTTCTATTGTCATTGCTCTCTTACCAAACTTTGATCTAGTAGCCTCACTTACTGTCTAGTTTTTGATAGATTTGAGAGTAGGCAACCCACCAGATGAGTGCAATCCAGTTACTACCCTAATAGCATCTTTTTTTATCTTGAAGGGCTTCATCAACCACATGAAGTTGTCATGTATTATGCTAAGAACATACCGGACCCATTCATCTTTTGTAAAACAAGGAAAGTGGATGCAATGTCCAAAATGCTTATCCTGGAGGGCTTTGTATTGAGGTTTAAGTTCAAACGCTTCATCTGTTAATTGTTTTTGATAGATATCCATCAGGTTGGATTCCCAAATTCATTAATATTGGCATGTATGTATACCCTAACATCTTCTATGTGCATGATGAGGAGCATGTAGTGAAAGCACATAACTAATCAAAATTAACTTCTGAAACCCTTGGTGAGAGTCCTTCTTCTGTCTCAGTGATTTGCCCTTCGTCTTTTGTTATCGGCAAGACTTACTCCATCGGCCACTTCAGAAACTGTCTAGGCAATACACTGACAACTCTTCCTTGTAGTCTTCGGTATAACTTAATGTTATCAGTGGAACCCTCATCCTCATCTAGCCGATACAATAATGATTTAATTCTTGTCCTCAACATAACATTACACCTTCGGTGAGAGTTGGATACCCGTCTGACCGATGCACCAATAAGACCAACTCTTGATGTCAGTGAGACTTAACACCATCGGTGCACTAAATCTTTCCTTGGTCAATGTGCTGATCACTTTTGTCTTCAGTGAGACTCTACACTATTGGTGAACTTTGGAATCGTTTTGTCGAACACCAAGTCTGTCTAATACCTCCTATCAGTGAGACTTCTTCTTCGTTCAGGCTGACAGTTAGTTCAATAGAAACCAAACTCTCATTGCTATGACCCTTATCATCGGTGAGCACTTACAACCTCTGGCTGATGCATCGATAGACCAACCCCCACAATGAGACTTGACCTATCTGTGGGACTTACTCCGGAGTTGCCGATACACCGATAGACTTCTCGCACTCATCTTCGGTAAGACTGCTCAACTTTGGTGGACTTGTTTTAAGTCCCAATGATACGCTAATAGGGTTGTCACTCTCACACAATCTGATCTACACTCTACGCCTAACACATAGAGATGCTAGGGCATGCTACTGTGCACACTCCTTAGTCTAGAACATTTGCCCTGCCAAACAAGTAAATGAAAAGAAAAACAAATAGAAATATGTACATACCGATGCCATTCCATTGATTTATTTGGAAATCCACCAGTGGAATGGTTATTGACCCATCTTTGACAATTTAGACTAAACTATTTTAATTGTAGAGAATAGAAAGCTATTATGAACAGTTAGGAAAAATTTACGACACAGATCAAACACAAAAAATAATGGACAAAAGTTATTATTGTTCAGATGATTTTTGAATCATAATCTTCAAATCTACAGAACTCCCCTCTCGGTTGCTCCTCTATGCTTTTATTAAGCCAGAGTTGGAAGATCAACGGTTGCTCAATAGTTAGGGAAGGCCAATTACCTCGAATCCCAATGGACTCTTGTTGATCTTTTCAGATTCTATTAGATACAAAATGTGTCCATTATTTTCCAAATGGAATACAAAGACTTCTAGGTTTTTAGAAAACAAAACATGAACAAAATGACATGGCCAAATAGGCCTTATTTCACATAGTAGATTTTACTATTGTACCCCTGCAGCATACTCCCTAGAAGAAAAATGTCTCAAGTCCTCTTAGAGACTAATTCTTGTACATCTTTGCCTTGATTTAGAATGTCTTCCTCTAGAATCCATGTAGCTTCTAAATATGGAAGCCCTTGCCACTTAACCAGATGTTCAAAGTATGTTTGGTGCCTTGTGTTCTTGGCTTCTTTTCTTTCCAAAATGTACTCCATTTTGGGTAGCTCCCTAGAAGGTAAGTGCTTCAACCAGTCTTCATTTTCCTGGACAGGGTCTTCAACATTCTCCCCTGTATTAGGACTTCTGTACAATGTCAAATTAGCAATGTTGAATATAGGTGAAAGGGCAATATCATCAAGAAGCTCAATCTTGTAAGCATTTGGACCATATTTCTCTAGAATCTGATAGGATCCAATCTTCCTCATCATCAATTTATTGTGGCCTCCTTTTGGCAACCTATTTTTGTTCAGATGAACCATGACCAAGTCACCTACCCGATATTGCACATCCCTCCTCCTTTGATCCATTCAAGCCTTCATCTTCTAACTATTCTGGTGTAAAGTATCTCAGACCTATTGGTGTATTTCATTCATGGCTTCTGCAAATGCATCAGCATGACCACTCCTTTTGTCCAAACCCTGGACATCTCTCAATTCAGAAATACCCCTGGGGTGACTGCCATATACAATTTCAAACGAACTCAGACCTGTGCTCTGGTTTGTTGAGTCGTTATAAGCATAGTCTGCTTGTGGGAGTATCACATCCCAGTTGTTGCCATGTTCTTTTGTTAAGCATCTAAGGAGATTACCCAGAGATCTATTGACCACCTCAGTTTGCCCATTAGTCTGAGGATGATAGGCTGAACTGAAAGACAAATTTGTTCCCAATCTTTTCCACAAAGTCCTCCAAAAATGTCATACAAATTTGCTATCCCTATCAGACACAATGCTCAAGGGTAGAGCATGAATCCTGACAATTTCTTTAAAGAACAAACCTACAATGTAGCTAGTATCATTAGTGCTCCTACAAGGAATGAAATGAGCCATCTTGTTGAATTGGTCTACCACTATAAACACACTATCACAACCTGCCCTTGTTCTGGGTAAACCCATCAGAAAATCCATACTCAGACATTCCCAAGGCTTGTTGGGTATTGGCAAAGGTTGATACAATCCTACATTGGTAGAGACTCCTTTTGCCCTTTGGCATACTATGCAACTTTCAACAAATTTTTTGATGTTAGACTACATTCTTGGCCAGAAATAAAATCTCCTTACCAGATCTAAAGTCTTATTCAACCCAAAATGTCCACCCATTCCACCACTATGTTTTTACTTCACAATATTATCCCTCATTGAGCATTTAGGGATACATAACTGACATCCTTTGAACAATAGTCCATTCTGCAATGTAAAATCTGAAAACTCACTATGAAAGGTATTAGTAAATTCATTGCATACCTTGTAGATTTCTATAAAATCCTGATCTTCTTCATACAATTCCTTGAGTGACTCAACACCCATGCTTTTCAACTACACTTCTTGGACTGTCAACACCCTCCTCCTGAGAGCATCTGCCACCTTGTTTGTGACACCTTTCTTATGCTTAATGGTGAATGTGTATGCTTGAAGACTTTCCACCCACTTCATGTGTCTATGGCTGAGCTTTTCCTGTCCATTCAAAAAATTGAGAGCATGATTATCAGTGTACACAATGATTTCTTTCAGAAGCAAATAATGCCTCCACTTTTTCAAAGCTTGTACCAAGGCATACAATTCTAAATCATAAGAGTACTTCCTCTTAGCTTCATTCCATTTCGCACTAAAAAGGCCACCGGTTTGCCTTCTTGGCTCAATACTGCTCCTATGGCTAGTCCACTTGCATCACATTCAATGGTAAAAACCTTATTGAAATCAGGAAGTACTAAGATAGGATACTTGGCAACTTTTTGTTTCAGACTCTCAAAACTCTGGTCTGCCCCTTTTGTCCACTAAAACTTCACCTTACTACCACCCTTGATGGTTTCCAACATAGGTGCACAAATATCACTATAGTTCTTAATAAATTTCCTATAGAATGTGGCCAAACCATGGAAACTCCTTACCTCTCCTGCTATCTTAGGTGTGGGCCAATTCAGAATAGCCTCTACCTTGGAAGGATCCATCTTCATATCACCTTTGGAAATGACAAAACCCAAGTAGATCAACTCTTGTTTCATGAAATCACATTTGTCCAAGTTTATCAACAGCTTTTGGTCTTTCAGCCTCTTCAAGACTATCTCTATATGTTTCAAATGATCTTCTTTACTTTTACTGAATATCAAAATGTCATCTAGGTATACTACCACAAACTTACCTATGAAATCTTGCAATACTTCATTCATTAGCCTCATGAAAGTGCTAGGAGCATTAGACAGACCAAAAGGAAATACAAGGCATTCATATAACCCTTCATTAGTTTTGAATGTTGTTTTCCATTCATCACCTTCTCTTATCCTTATCTGATGGTACCCACTCTTCAAATCTATCTTAGAGAAATAGGTAGCACCCCCCAAATAGTCCATGAGGTCTTCGATTCTAGGAATAGGAAACCTGTATTTGATGGTTATCCTATTTATTGGCCTAGAATCAATACACCATCTCCATTTCCCATATTTCTTTGGTGCCAAAATAGTGGGGACTAGAAATGGACTCAAACTCTTTCTTATTAACCCCTTGTCTGAAAGTTCTTGAACCTACCTAGCTATCTCCTCATTCTGCTGAGGGGTCATCTTACAGGCTACCTTATTGGGAAGTACAACTCCCAATATGAGATCAATCTGATGGCTGATATCTCTAACAGGTGGTAGGGAATCACGTATATCTTTTGTAGTCACTCCTTTGTAACTCAAGCAAATCTCTAACCTCCTTAGGCCCTACTTCTCTCACATTTTCCTTCTTTTCCCCCTTAGGCTTCACAATCAAAGTAAAACCTACTCCACCACCTTCCTTTAGTGTATCCATGAATTCTTTTTCTCCTACCATCATTATACTAGACCCTACATGCTGTAGATCCTCTTCTACCAATGACTGTATCCTATAAGTCACACCATCCTTTTGGAATGAGTAAGCATTCTTTTCCCCATCATGATGAGCCTTTCTGTCAAACTGCGATGGTCTGCCTAGCAGAAGATCGAAAGCATCCATTGGAAGGATGTCACACAAAATTTTGTCTCTATACCCCCCAATACTAAATTCTACCCATGCTTGTTCATTGATGACTATATGTTGTCCCTTGTTTAACCAACTGACCCTATATGGACAAGAATGGGGTATCTTTTCTAATTTCAATTTATCTACTACTTCCAAAGATATAATATTGTCAGTAGAACCAGATTCAATAATAATTTTACAAACCTTACCTTGGATCTTGCAGTTGACTCTAAACAAAGCTCTTCTTTGTGACGGTTCAGTCTACACTTTTTCTTTGAGCAGCGTCCTCTTGATCATTAGATTTTCTCCCATCTCTGATGTCAAATTCACTTTAGGAGATGTCACACTCTCTACATCCTCTTGAATCAGAGTGGTTCTCTTCTCACCACCATAATAAGTTGAGGCCTTCTCTGGACACTTGTACGCTGAGTGCCCTATCTGATTGTAGTTATAACATCTCATGTTGGAGAACTTGGATCCTCTACCTAATCCATTTGTCCCACCTCTTCCATTAGGCCTTCTTCCTTAGTAGCCTCCTCTGCTACTTGAGCCCCCAACTTGCTATCCTTGGCTAGACTCACCATTAGGCCTCTGGTTAGGACTTCTTCCTCCAAAACTACCTCTGTCTCTAAAATTTCTGCCACCTCTTCCTCTACCTTTCTTCTCACCTTTTCTCTTCATCTTCTCTTCAGCTCTTAATGCTACTTGAAAGCATTTTTCCACAATTTTAGGGGTCAATAAACTTATCTCATCTTGAATATTGAACCTCAGACCATTTAGATACCTGGTCACCTTAGGTTTTTCATCCTCCATGTAACCACAACAAAGAGTGTATTTATGAAACTCCTTGGTGTAAGTAGCTACATCCATATCTTTTTGCTTGAGATTATGCATTTTCCTGTAAATCTGCACCTTGTAGTCAGATGGAAGGAACTGGGACTTGATCTTCTCCAGCATTCTACTCCATGAAGAGATCATACTCTTCCCAATATTTACCCTTTCTCCTTGGGTGTAATTCCACCATGTAAGGGTAGCACCTTTGAGTTTAGTTTTTGCAAACTTAACTCTTACTTTAAGGAACTTCTTTGTACTTGAAGTAGTTGTTTAGAGCCTCAATCCATTCCATGACTTCGTCAGCATCCATATTTCCACTGAACATGGGGATATCTATCCGAGCGTCTAAAGAGTCCTTACCAATAGCCTTAATGGCTTCCAGGAAATGCTTTTGATTAGCCAGTATCTCTGCCTCTTCTTCTTCCTCTTCTTCTTCCTTGTTCTCTTCATCTTCATCTGAACCTTCCTCTATCCTTTTTCCTATCTTTAGTGCCTTCAATTCTTCTTGGAGTGCTTCACTGACTCCATTTTTGATCTTCTCTTCCATCTCCTTAAATTTCTTGACCACTTTAGTGGTCATCCCCTTTGGAGGCATATTCCTAGCCTCTCCTTTGCTCTCCTCTGCTGACATATACCAGATCCACAACAAAACCTTTTATGGCTCTGATACCAATATGATGAGGAGTATGCAGTGAAAGCACACAAGTAATCAAAATTAACTTTTGGAACCCTCAGTTAGAGTCCTTTTGTCTCAGAGATCTGCCCTTCATCTTTTGTTATCGGCAAGACTTACTCCATCGACCACTTTAGAAACTATCTAGGTGATACACTGACAACTCTTCCTTCTAGTCTTTGGTATAACTTAATGTTACCAGTGGAACCTCATCCTCATCTAGCTGATATAGTGATGACTTAATTCTTGTCCTTGGTGTAATATTACACCTTTGGTGAGAGTTGGATACCCATTCAGTCGATGCACCAATAAGACCAACTCTTCATGTCGGTGAGACTTAACACCATCATCATACTAAATCTTCCCTTGGCCAATGTGCCGATGACTTTTGTCTTCGGTGAGACTCTACACTATCGGTGAAATTTGGAACCATTTTGCCGAACACCAAGTCTGTCTAATACCTCCTATCGGTGAGACTTCTTCTTTAGTCGGGCTAACAGTTAGTTCAACAGTAACCAAACTCTCATCGCTATGACCCTTATCATTGGTGAGCACTTACAACCTCTGGTTAATGCACTGAGAGACCAAACCCCTCTACAAGACTTGACCTATTGGTGGGACTTACTCTGGAGTTGCCGATACACCGATAGACTTCCCGTGCTCGTCTTCAGAAATACTGCTCGACTTTGGCAGACTTGTTTTGAGTCCCAACGCTACGCCGATAGGGTTGTCACTCTCACACAGTCTGATCTACACTCTACACCTAGAACATAGAGATGCTAGGGCAAGTTATTGTGCACACTCCTCAGTCTAGAACATTTACCCCGCCAAACAAGTAAATGAAAAGAAAAACAAATAGAAATATGTATAGACCGATGCCATTCCACTAATTTCTTTGGAAATCCACCAGTGGAATGGTTATCGACCCATCTTCGACAATTTAGACTAAAATATTTCAATTGTAGAGAACAGAAAGCTATTATGAATAGCTAGGAAAAATTTATGACACAGATCAAACACAAAAAGTGATGGACAAAAGTTAGTATTGCTCAGATGATTTCTGAATCACAATCTTCAAATCTATAGAACCCCCCTCTCGGTTGCTCCTCTATGCTTTTATTAAGCCAAAGTTGGAAGATCAATGGTTGCTCAATAGTTAGGGAAGGCCAACTACCCTGAATCCCAACTGACTCCTGTTGATCTTTTCAGATTCTATTAGATACAAAATGTGTCCATTATTTGCCAAATGGAATACAAAGACTTCTAGGTTTTTAGAAAACAAAACATGAAAAAAATGACATGGGCAAATAGGCCTTATTTCACATAGTATATTTTATTATGGTGCCCCTGTACCAGTGCAGAACCCCATGCGGAATGCTATATATATATATATATATATATATATATATATATATATATATATATATATTTGCTTGAAAATATATAGATTTTTGCTTGAAAAGCAATGAGCTTCATCAGATGCTCAATTTATATGCCCATTTTCTCATCCTAGACATAGATATGCAAAATGAAACTTATAGTAATGAAGACACATGTATTGAACCAAATTAGTTATCTAAGTACCATAAATTTTTTAAAATATTGTTTCATTTCTATCTTTATAAAAGTGAAAAAGAATGTTAACTTTAACCAACTATTACATTTATATGTAGTTCTTATTCTTATTTATATTTTTCAATTTTCAGCATAGACATGCATAGGCCTCTAAAGATAAGTTGAAGGCCTTAGAGGAGGTGGAAAATGGAACCCAAACATCGATAAGGAACTTTGTGAAATCTATAGGTGAGCACCTCCCTGGGCCAAATAATTAATGAAGATTTTGAGCTAGAATATTTGAGGCCTCAATGGCTTGGAAAAGCACAGTTTGATTAAACAACTGATGGAATTAGAGGGACCAAATATTGTCTTAATTTGGGAAACCAAGGTGGAGAGTGAAAAATTCAAAGAAATGATGCCTAGAATCTAGAGGAATGAGGAAGGGGAGACCACAAATGTTGTAGGAATAGCGGGAGGTTTGGCCATCATGTGGAATAGGAACACCATTTCACGTATGCTAATAGAGGTTAAGCATTTTTGTCTTTCTGTTTGTTGTAAAAATTTCAAGGACATTAGTTAGATGATTATTGCCAATGTTCATGGGCTGAATGTAGAAATAGAAAGGATTAAGGTGTGTGTGTACCTTAGGAATTTTAGAGGTGGGCATGATGAAGGAAATTGGATCATAGGGGGAGATTTTAATGTTATTATGGATCCGAAGGAAAAAAAGGGAGGTAGGATTCAAAGCAATTTGGGATCATTGGAATTCATAAAACTTTGTGACAACCTCTCGCTCACATATATCAAACTGAAAACTGGCTAGTATACATGGAGTAACAAAAGATTAGGGGAAGACAACACCTTGTATAGATTAGATAGATTTTTCCTGAATTCAGATTGGCTATTAAATCTAGATAAATTTTACTTAAAAGTGGTGCATTTTAGAGGATCGTATCATTGGTCTATTACCATTCATGCAAACATAATTAACAAGCCAAAAGGTATTCCATTCAAGCTATGTAAGATACCCAACTAATTCTACCAAAATATTTCCTTACTTAGACAATTTTTACTTGCTATCAACTCATCAACTATTTCAACAACACAAAGATATATATCAAAGATACCTAATTGAATGAATCAACCTTTAGCTGGGTACTTGTTTTATTACTTGATTCAATCAACTCATAATGTCTTATTACATGAGTAATGCTTTCAATGGCATGAAGTTACACTTTATTTCAAATGGAATTACAAAGCAGGCCTTGGAGCCTTGATGATTACAATGGGCGCCTATACTTGATCAACTCAAATTGAACCCAATGATGTTAACTGAATGTCAACACCTCACAGTATCACAAGGGAGCATCACCTTGTCAGTTGAGGGAGCATCACCCCAACACTTGAAACTCGCAGGCCTCAAGATTACAAGCTCAACAGCTTTGCAGAGAAAAGTTTGTCAAATGCATAGATGCCAAATGAATGAGAGAGCTCCTCCTTTTATAGGCCTTCCAAAGGCAATTAAGGCACGTTTTTCAATGCATGAAGAGGAACCAAGGCACATTTCCCAAGAAGCATATCTAAGGGAATATTCCATCTGATGACTCATTCTGAGTTGGCAAGCTTGTCCAAAGACCTCGTCACGGATCCCAAAGTCATCCTGTCAACCAATGAGAGCTTAGGTAGTTCCAACTACATTATCTTTGACTGGGCGCCCAATTAAAGCAATGTGATCATGGAATGGCGCCCATGTGGAACTAGGCGCCCAACTGAGGTAGCAGAGGCAAGGATATGCACCTAGAGGAACCTGATAACTCCATATGTTCTCAAAACACTTAACAATGTTCAATGAAGATCTCTTAGACTTCAAGCGCCAACTGACAGGTAGTGGGAACTAGAAGAGGTGCCTTTCTAAGCTAGGCGCTTCCCTGAGGTGGCAGAGACTAGGGAGTGCGCCTTGGGTATTTTGATGTCTCCTTGTCATTTGATCAAGATCTTGGCTTGATGAAAGAACCCTTAAGCCAAATCAAACTTCTCTAACAAAATGAAAAGTTAAGTTGTAATTCAAAAAGCCTTGACTAACTTAGGCGCATTTTCAAGGTTCTAGAGTCATGGATTAGCGCCTAATATCCTGGGAGCAAATTTGAACTCTATACAAGTCTATCAAGGAGTTTCCAAGTTAAGATGCCAAGGTAGGGTCACAGATGAGTAGAACTGCGCCTTCTGGATCCTAGGCGCCATCTTGAGGTGGCAAAAGCTTGCATTTGCGCCTAGTGGAATTCAATACTTTCAAACTCTTAAAACTTCCAATCTACTCCCATCAAGCTTAGGCGCTCTGGAATAACATATGGGCGCCTTGTTTCTTTAGGCGCCTAATTCACTCAGAACACTTCATTTGATCAACTTTCCCTCCTGAAGCGCCAATCCATAGTCATAGGAACTTCTTCTTAGTGCCTTAGGCGCTCAGTCTGGTCTGCACAAGGAGGAATTGGCGCCTAGGTCATTCTCCACTCATTTGAACTTAGGAAATCAAATCAAGTGGGCGCCTTAGGAAGGATGTGACTTTTTCTTGTACAATCTTCATCTCAAGCCATATCTAAGTCAACTTCTGCCACGCGCCCTTCATGTTGAGTGAATTGAAAGACCTTTTCATGCTTAGGCGCATCATGGTGTCTATGAAAAGGTGAATTGGCGCCCTCCCTTGAATGGCTCATCCCCATGCAAATGTTCACTTCCGGAGGCATGAAGTAAGTTTCAGAACATCACTGCTATTAGCGCCTACATGATTTGGAGGATTTGAAGTCCATTTTATCCATGAGGCGCAATTTTGAGATGAACTGATATGAGTTTGGCGCCCAGTCTTGAATTGCTCAATTCTTCCTTGAGGGCGCTCATACTAGATGTCTTTGCAATGCAAGAAACCAATTGTCTTAGCAAGTGCCCTGGCATTCTTGAGGAGCTTGAGTTGGAGTCTTGTTTAGGCGCACATCAGAGTAGCTATTACTAGGCGCACATTTGGGAGGATTTGGCATGGAAAATGCGCCTAGCTAGACTTAGCCAATTTCCTGTGAATTTTGAAGTGTATGATGTTTCAAAAGTTGCTAATATCATTTCCACAGTTAACGCCCCTCCTTGCCTCATGCCCTGACAACTTGAACAGATGAAATGGCTCTCAAACTTAGCCAAACTTAAGTTTCTGACTTGGATCTTGCAAAACAATAGAATTGAATTAGTCAAAAACCACTTCATTCCCTTATCATTCTGAATTAGCCTCCGGGAATGATCAATAGGCTAATCCATTCTTTACTGGATGATCAAGCCGGAAACGGGGACATGACAAGCTAGAAGCCTTTTAGTATCAACATCTAGATTTTTCATAAGCTCTTGAAGGATAGTGGAAGGCAGATGTGAAGGAGTGCAAGAGGTTTATAATTTACAAAAAAATGATGGAAGTTTAAAGATAGGTGAGGAAACAAAATAAGGAAACAATGGAAAATTTGTTTGAAAATAAGGAAAAAGTTGAAGCTGATTTGAGAGAGATGGAAGTAGATAGTTGAACGTGAGATAACTCAGGAGAAAAGGACAAAGGAAATTCAGTTGATTGAAGAACAATATAGGATTCTAAGGATGGAGGAAATTTTTTAGCATCAAAAGTGTAGAATAAAATGGTTGAGTGAAGGGGACAAAAATACTAACTTCTTTCATCTAGCAACCAAGACTAGGAGATAGAGTAACAAGATTTTGTGAATTCAAACTCCCTCAGGATTAGTGATAGAGGATATTGAGGTAATAAGGAATAAAAGGAAGCATTTCTTTAAAAAAAAAATTAAGATGCCTCATGAAAAATGATTATTCATCCTAAGGAGCTATGCTAAGAAACATTCCAATTATAATTAATGATGTACAAAATGAGGCAAATTAGCTCCCTTTTCCAAGGAGATAACGAAGGTAGTTTTCTCTATGGGGGGTGGGAAAGCTCTGGGTCTAGATGGTTTTCAAACATAGATTTTTTCAAAAATATTGGGACATAGTAGGTGAAGATGTTTGGAGGGCGGCAGAGGAAACTAAAGAGTGAAAGGAAATTCTAAAATCTTGGAATGTGACTTACATCATGCTTAATCCAAAGGTTAAGGAACCTAAATATCTTGATCAATATAGGCCAATTACTCTATGTAATATGGTGTACAAGTGTTGATGTGTTTATCATTGATGTCAAAAGTTGGAGGTTGTCATGTGTATGATCAGTTGATGATGTTGATGATGTATGATCATGCATACTTGTTCATGCCATGCTTCAGGATGCCATACTGAAGGATCATGCTTCATTTGCTTCATACTTTATGTGTTCATCCTTGTTGATAATTAATGGTGTTGGTGCACTAGGAACTTGCCATGATGTTTTGGTGTTGTGGTATTGATTTGTGGTATTGATTGGTCTTCATATTATTGGCCTCTACCATCAGGAGGAAGACAATGATTGTTTGAGTTCCTGAGAGAGAATGCATTTTGGTGATTGCTATGTGTTGATAATCTCATTTGATGTAGGTTTATTCACATAGTGTTGTTGCCAAAGGCATAGTGTTGACAAAATCTTGTTTCAATGTTGATCATTCTTGATGATGGATTTTATATGGTGTTCATGTTGATGATCATGCTTCATGTCAAAGCATGACAAAGTTTCCTTCATGACAAAGCACATTGTTGATCATGGACTATGATGTTAGTGTTTGTTTATACAGTGTTCATGCTTTAATTTTGTTTGGTGATTGTTGATACTCATCTCATGATGCAATGAGCAATGATCAAGTGAAGACAAAGAAATGACCAAATGAAGACAAGAAGTTACTTGTTTTATGCTTAGTCCTCTTGATGATGTCAGATACATGATTGATGTTATTTGTATGATGTCACTTGTCTTTGTTGTACCTTGGACAAATTTTTGAACATGACAATGATTTGTTGTTGATCTCAAAGGTATTTGTCCATTTGGTATTGGTGTTGATGAGTTGATGATTCAAGGTCATTTTTTTCAAATGCATAGGACAACTAAGAGGGGGTGAATCAGTTGTCACAAAAACTTGACTTCATATGAATATTAAATCATTAAATCCTTAACTACTAACAATTAGAATTAAACATGAAAGCATAAAACCATAGACTTAATAACAATCACACATTTAACACAATAGGCACCAGATATTTATGTGGAAAACCCTAAGAGGGAAAAACCACGGTGGGTGTTAGCCCACAAGATATATGAGTTATAACAATACTAAAAAATAGAGGCTCACTGCCTACAAAGGTCACTGCCCAAATTGCTTACTGCAAAGAATAGCTCACTGCCAAAGGGTGTCTTACTACTAAAATGGTGGACTAATTAAGTAGCATCTACTCCATGCCTGGGTTCAATTTCTTTGAAGCGCGATAAAACTTCTCTACTCTACTTTTTCACACCTTCACACTTATCTCATCATTTTTGCACACCACACTCTTACTTTCACAACTAAATTATATGCTTTTATACAATTCATCAACCCTGGAATGTACATCAAGGTCAGCATTACATTCATCAACCATTGGAACAATCTCCAAGGTCAGCATTACAATCATAATAAAATAGGTCTAGACCTAATACAAATTAAGCTAAAGAAAAGATGTAAGGATGTATGTAGATCATGCCATGCCTTAGCTGGGACTAAAACATAATCCTCCACACCACAACATGCTTCTACGATCTTCGATGCATCTCCGCAAATAATGAATTCAACTAGGTCAGCCAAGATTGATGAGAGCACTAGGTCTGCTAAGAGAATTCTTCATTCACGATCCAATTTTCTCTTTACAAACCAATCCAAATGTAGGAACATGATCATGAGACATCCATAAGCACATTGTAATCACCAGGAACAACCGCATGATCTCTAACCACTCTATCAAGAAGATTCTTCAAACCGAAGCACAATAACAACACTGTTGGCCAATGTCATAAGTAAAAGATAGCTTGCGAACCACCAAATCATGAACCATTATAGTTGAAGGCATTTAACATCATTACAGACTTGACTCCAAAACCTCATACCAAAACACCTCAATGCAAAGGAATGTAGTGCATAACACTTTCTCCCTGTCACCACCAAACATACAAGAAAAGTAATTTTCACACTGGTGAACATAACTCACTCAATTCTTTATTCTAGAGGCTCAAACTTTGAATATAACATCTTCAAAAAAATTTCTAAATAACTTCCAATCTACAGGTAAAGATATTCATTCTACAGGAAATGTGGAGCAAACTTCTGGACTGTTCTTTTGAGTACAATACATTGTTTCCATTGCAACACACTGTTACCACTAGAGAGGCAAATTTTCTCAATATCCTCAACAAAGTATGAGCACAGTTGACACCAATGACAACACATATATGTTGACATCAGTGACAACACTGGTTAGGCACATACTTGCAACAATCTACCCCTTTGTCATTGATGGCAACATATGATGTGAAAACCTTAGTGACCATCAAGACTAGATACTCCCCCTATCTTTTTACACATCTGCAGTCTTTCTCCCCTTGAGTTTTTCAAATTATTTCTCTCTCCCTTTGACATCAAGGGCAAAGAGCACATACTTGCATGTTGTTGCTCTGATCCATTGAACTTTCTCTGTTATCAACACTTTATTAGAATCATCTAGCTACTCCCCCTAAGAGGTAGCCCTCAAACATCAATATGGATCAAAGAATGACACTTTGAGCACCACTGGATTGATGCATTCCTATGCATCTTAGTTTAGAGTAGGAGGGGTAGTGACCCCCCTAACGTTTCTCTGAGATACTCAAAGGTATCTTTCGGCAGAGGCTTAGTGAAAATATCTACAATCTGATCCTCTGTGGACACATATTCTAACTTTACTTCATTCTCTATCACCTTCTCTCTCAAAAAGTGATACCTTATTGATATGCTCTTTGTTCTTGTGTGCATTACTCGATTTTTGGAGATATTTATGGCACTTGTGTTGTCACACAAGATGGCAATTGGGTCTTCATAAACAACTCTTATATCCTTCAAAGTATGCTTCATCTATAACACTTGAGTACAACAACATGCTGCTACAATATACTCTGATTATGTAGTTGACAAAGAGATTGAATCTTGTTTCTTGCTTAGCCATGAAACTAATCTATTACCCAAGAAGAAGGCACCTCCACTTGTACTCTTCTTGTCATCAACATCTTTGGCCCAATCAACATCTGTATACGCACTAAAAGTGAAATCATTATCCTTTGGATACCATAAGCCATGATCTAGAGTGTCTTTTAAATACCTCGGGATTCTTTTTATTGCCATCTCATTTGATTCTCTTAGATCATCTTGAAATCTTGCAACAAGACAAACTACAATTTGAGTTAGATAATGTAATCCTCCAATCATGGACTTGTACTTTTTCTGATCATTCTTAGGTGATTCATCAGTTTTGCTCAACTTGCAGCTAGTCACCATGGGAGTACATACCAGTTTAGAGTCTTCCATCCCAAACTTCTTCAATAATTCTTTAACATACTTAGATTGAGATATGAAGATTCCTTTATTTGATTGATTGATTTGTAGGCCTAGAAAGAAATTAATCTCACCAAACATGGACATCTCAAACTCTTTTTACATTTCACTAGCAAATTTCATACACATACCTTCATTTCCTCCAAAGATGATATCATCAACTAAGACTTCAACAATCAAAAATTGATCACCATTCATTTTGAAATAAAGATTGCTATTAGTAATACACATAGCTCTTAAATGTTGGTATGTGGCGATTGATCATGTAAATAATGTACACTCATAACGTATCATTTCTAGGGTTTGGGGGTGCAACCCCAAAAAAATTTTCCCTTTCTTTGTACATTCGAGGTCGGTAGTTAATTTTTTGTTAACTAACAAATGAAAAATGACTTTGTAAAACCCTAATTCTAGAAGCTTCCAAAAAGATTGTTATAAGTAGTTGGGAAGTATGTTGTGCAATGGAATTTGTGAGATCCTAATCTATTTTTGTGTTGGATAATAAAATCATTAGATGGCTGAGTTTCTGTAGATGTAGCCCATATTGGGTGAACCACGTTAAAATTATGTATTGATCTCTTTTGTGTTATTCTTCATTATTATATTTAGGTTATTTAATCTGCATATAATTGTTAATGTTTATTTCTTTGATCTTCTTGAACCCTAACAACTTGATGAAGGGGGTAAATCATAAAACACACAACAACAAAAATTACACGTAGGAAATAGAACTTTATTTTATTGATTTGGGGAACTCATTACATTATAGAAGCTCAATTACAATAAGAGGAATCAATCCTCCATAGGCTGCAACACACTATAGCTACACATCACTAGGCTCTGGAATCTTCTTCCTTCTGTAACCCCAAATCAGCTAGGGTTTCTATTTTCCCACCTATTCTTGTCCCTACACTTTTCCCCTTAACTCTCCTACCACCCAGGGTTCCCAAAATAGTAATAAATAGCACTTTTTGGCGGCCTCTAGCTAAATTTCAAAATTTGCAACTCCCTCCAAAAGTAGGTCAACTTCTGGGAAGCATAACCTTTGATCCGAGTGTCCCATTGATGAACCATTTTAAGCGCCAGCAAGCTCACGATGTGAAATATCATGGTAAAAATTTATAAATGGATTTCCATCAACTTTTTAGGATGTTATGGGATGTTTTAGTGCCTCATATCTCGTTTCAAAAAAAATTGGGGGCTTTTTAGAAAATAAAAACTTTAATATCTTTCAGCTCACAAATAATCTTTGCTTGATTCTTTCATTGAAGGTCTTATATTTTAGTAATGAATCTTTCTATAACTTTTTGCTTCATTTCATTCCCAAATGCAAATTTTCCTAAATAGCAGTTAAACTTTCCAAAACTGGCAGTTTGCTATTTTTAGCAGTTTGGAGAAAACTAAAAGTCCTACATCATTATTTAGGAAATTATGGAAATAAATGAAAACAACTGCAATGATTTTGAATTAACTTCTTTTTGGGTGATGTAAGATTGCCCTTACACCACTAGATGCTCCTACATCAGATACCCAGGGTAATTTGAGAAGTGACCCTATCACGTCTTAGGTGTTTGTTTGAGGAAAACCCAAACAGTCAATCTCTACCTTAGACAACCAAAAAGAATCTTCAACAGGCCTTCCTTTCCATTTCACCAAATATTCTTCATATTGCCTATTTCGAGTACTTCTTCCCACACGGCTATCCAAGATCTCTTCTATCTCCTTCGTTGAAGTAGATGCCGGAATACTCCACTGTTCTTCTGTTGGTCCATCCTTTGTGCCTCCATGATATTCTGTTAAATCAGTAATGTTGAACACAAGGAAATTATTGATCCCACTCTGTAGTTCTACCTCATATTCATTTCCTGAATCATGCTTCTTTAGGATTCTGCATTGTCCAAATTTCTTCATTTTTAACCTATTGTATGTTCCTATTGGGAACCTTTCTTTTCTCAAGTGAACCATGACTTCATCTCCTGCCTAGAACTCCTTATATCTCCTCTTCTAATCTTCCTTAGCCTTGTACCAAATATTCATTTTATTAATGTGCTTTCTCACCTCTTTATGCAAATTTTTTAGATATTCTACAAAGTCTTTAGCTTCAGCACTTGTCTTTTCTCCTTTGTCCAGATTCCTTAACTCAGAAACATTTCTTGGGCTATTGCCATATACAATCTGGAATGATGATTTACCAGTACTCCTATTGACAAAAGTGTTGTAAGCAAATTCTGCCTATGGTAAAATCAAATCCCATCCCTTAGGCTTATCTCCTACTAAGCATCGTCGCAAGTTACCCAAACTCCTATTCACCACTTCCATCTATCCACCAATCTATGGATGCTGTGTAGAATTGAACTTCAAATATGTTTTCAACTTCTTCCATAATATTCTCCAGAAATAACCAACAAACTTGGTATCTTGATATGAAAATATGCTCTTAGGTAGACCATGTAATCTCACCATCTTCAAGAATCTTTCCACCACCACAAAAATGGAATCATGCCCTCCCTATGTCCTTGGTAAACCAAGAACAAAATCCATACTAATATCATCCCATGGCTTTTGTGGTATAGGTAATGGCTGATATAGCCTTGTATTTTGACTTGTTCCTTTTTCCATCTGACACACTCTGTAACTCTGCACAAATTTCCTCACATCTTGCTACAACTGTGGCTAATAATAATTTTCACCAACAATAGCAATGGTCTTATCTCGACCAAAGTGTCCGGCCAATCCTCCACTATGCTTCTCCTTAATCAGGATCTCCCTCACAGAACTCCTCAGAATGCACAATTGGCTTCCTTTAAACAACATGCCATCTTGGATTATGAAATCCAACCATTTTGTCCTATCCAAAGTAACAGGTTCTATACAAGCTTTCCAGGCCTCTACAAAATTTAGATCTTCAGGATACAAACTTTTGAGCTCATCAAACCCAGCAACCTCTATCTTCATTTCTGTCAACAAATTTTGCCTTCTTCTTAAGGCATCTACAACTCTGTTGGACTTCCCACTCCTGTGTTTTAAAACAAAACTATAACTTCACAAAAACTCAACCCAATTTAAGTGCCTTTGGTTCAACTTTCCTTGACTATTAAGATACTATAAACCCTGATGATCAGTTTATAAAACAAACTCTTTTGGCAATAGATAATGTGTCCATTTCTTCAAAGCCTAAACTATAGCATAAAATTCCTGATCATAAATAGAATACTTTTTCTGGGCATCATTAATCTTCTCACTAAAATAGTTAATGGCCTTACCTTCTTGACTCAGAACAACTCCTATACCACTACCACTAGCATCACAATCTACCTAAAATACCTTATTGAAATTTGAAAGTGCCAAAATAGATTGTTCTATGACTTTCTGCTTCAATGAATCAAAGATTTTGTCTGCTCCTTTAGTCCATCTAAACTCTTTTCGATCCCCTATCATTGTCTCAGTTAGGGGTGCACAAATGCTACTAAAATTCATGATAAACTTTATGTAAAAACTTGCCAAACTATGAAAAGATCGTACCTTCATTGCACTCCTTGGCATAGGCTATTCAATGATAGCCCTTACTTTTTCTGGGTCCATCTTAAGACCTTCCTCTAAGACAACAAATCCTAGGTATACCAACTCCTTATTTACAAAACTACATTTCTTCAGATTAATCAGCAACTTCTTCTCCCTTAGCTTTTCTGAAACTCTTCTGATATGCATTAGATGCTCATCCCAAGTCTTACTAAAAATTAAAATATCATCCAAATAAACAATAACAAAACTTCCCAAAAATTCTTTTATTACCTCGTTCATGAGCCACATGAATGTGCTTGGTGCATTGGTTAGCCCAAATGGCATGACTAACCACTCATACAAACCTTCCTTGGTCTTGAAGGCCATCTTCCATTCATCTCCTTCTCTGATTCAGATCTGGTGATACCCACTCTTCCGATCAATCTTCATGAAGTACTTGGCTCCACTCAAACAATCCATTATGTCATCCATTCTAGGTAATGGAAATCTATAATTGATCGTGATCTTGTTGATGGTTTAATAATCTATACACATTCTCCACTCCATCTTTCTTCGGTGCTAGTACTATAGGTACCACACATGGACTTAGGCTTTCTCTTATCAGCCCCTTCCTTAATAGCTCTTGAACTTGTTTGTTTAGCTCTTCACTCTCTGTAGGGGTCATTCTATGGGCTGCCTTATTCGACAAACTAGCTCCTAGTATCAAATCCATTTGATGACTTATCTTCCTCACCACTGGTAAAACTTCTGGTACATTATCAAAGATAATGTCCTAAAATTCTTCCAACATATCTGAAACTTCTACTGGTACATCTTCACATTTCACTTGACTAATCTTAGGAATCAATGCAAAGCAATGATGCTCATGTTTCATACCCTCCAAAAATGTTCTACCATCTACCAAGAAAATTCTAGTAGTACTACATACATTTTCTTCCACCTCCTTCAAGGGCTTCAACTTATGACAAACTCCATCCTTTGTTAGGGAGTATGTGTTTGCACGGCCATCATGGATAGCGCTCCTATCATACTGCCATGGTCCTCCCAAATAACATATGACATGTGTCCATTGGTATGATATCATAAAACACCTCATCATGGTAGTCTCCAATCTTAAACTTCACTAAACACTACTCATTGACCAAAGCTCTATGGTCCTTCTGCAACCATGCAATCCAATATGGATGTGGATGCTTTCTTCTTGTCAACTTCAACTTTTCAACCATCTCCTCTGAAACAAGATTATTAGTGCTCCTACTATCAATAATAATATCACAACACTTCCCTTCACATTTGCACCTTTTGTGGACTAAACTCTTCCTCTGATTGGGTTCTTTCTCCTCATTCAACAAAGTTCTTCTAAAAACTAGGGTTTCTCCCCTTTCAACATCTTTAGAGCGCTTAGATTGTGCATCTTCATCTACATGTACAACTCGTGCATTACCTTCAGGTCTTCTATTCATCTTTCCTTGATGTTGCAGACATTCATATGCTTAATGCCCTTATTATCCACATTAGAAACAGGTTCCTCTGAAACCTCCTCTTCCAGGTCCTTGCCCAGGTCAGTCCTTTCCTCTTCCTCTTTGCTCATCATTGTTTTGGTCACGAGGGTGGTAGGTATCATCTCCTCTCTGATTTTGATTGGTTCCAACTTCATCACTCTTCTTTGGATCTTGATTTTGGCCTCCGTAGGGCCTTCCACTAGTCCTTCCGCATTGACCTTTTCCCCTTTGCTTGCTATCAAATATTTTATTTAGCTTCTCTTCCACCTTCTATGGTAGTCATTTTGACAAATCTCAGCTCCTCTTGAATACTTGGCCTCAACCCATTAATGTAATGGGTTGCCTTCTCTTAGTTGGGTTCTACATGGCCTGTCCTAATAGTAATTTTATAAAACTCTTCTATATACTCCTTAACAGACTTGTTACATTGCTTTAGTCCTTGCATCTTCTTCAACAACTCCATCTCATGGTCCATAGGAATGAACTTCTTCTTCAGTTTCTCCACCATCTGATCCCATTTGGTGATCTTTCCTTTTCCTCTTCTATTCCTCTCTAATTGGACCTCCTTCCACCAAATACTGGTGTGGCCCTTTAAATTTGTTTTTGTAAACTTGACTGAATTTGGGTCCTCCACATCTTCATTCTTGAAATATTCCTCCATGTCATTGATCCAATCAATAAGATGTTCTAGATTCAAATCTCTAGAATATGGAGAAATTTTGATCCTAGGCCTTTTTCTGATCTTAGAAATGGCCCTTAACAACTTAACTTCTACAGGATCTCCTGCAGCTTCTTGTCCTTCCTTAGATATCTCTTCTTCAACTTCATCTTTGCTTTCTTCTCTTGTTCTTGGTTCAAACCCTCTTCATAGCTCCTCTTCTAATGCATCAATTTGCCTTTGTAGGGCTCTAAAACCCTCTTTCATCAAAGTATTCCTCCCAATACAATTTCTTCATGGAGGCATCTTGATCTCTACAATAAACTCACAACCTCAGGTCTTGATGCAAACTACCTCACGGTCGGTAATCTATCTACACACTCAAGAACCCTTGCTCTAATACCACTTGATGAAGGGGATAAATCATAAAACACACAACAACAAAAATTTCAGATAGGAAATTGAACTTTATTTTATTGATTTGGGCAACTCATTACATTACAGAAATTGAATTACAATAAGAGGAATCAATCCTCCATAAGCTGCAACACACTACAACTACAGATCACCAAGATCTAGAATCTTCTTCCTTCTCTAACACCAAGTTAGCTAGGGTTTCTATTTTCCCACCTATTCTTGACTCTACACTTTCCCCCTTAACTCTCCTACCACCCAGGGTTCCCAAAATAGTCATAAATAACACTTTTTGGGGGCCTCTAGCTAAATTTTGAAATTTGCAACTCCCTCCAAAAGTAGGTCAACTTCTGGGAAGCATAACTTTTGATCTAGGTGTCTGATTAATGAATTGTTTTAAGTACCGGGAAGCTCACGATGTGAACTATCACACTAGAAATCTGCAAATGGATTTCAGTCAATTTTTTGGGATGTTTCAGTGCCTCATATCTCATTTTGGAAAATTTTAGGGGCTTTTCAGAAAATAGAAACATTAATATCTTTTTGCTCACAAATGATCTTTTCCTGATTCCTTCACCAAAGGTCTTATATTTCAGTTATGAATATTTTGCAAGATTTCTCTTCATTTCATGCCTAAACATAAATTTTCCAAAACTGGCAGTTTGTTATTTTTAGCAGTTTGGAGAAAATTGAAAGTGTTACATCATTATTCATGAGATTATGGAACTAGAAAAACTAATTATGGAAAGAAATGAAAACAACTACAATGATTTTGAATTATTTTTTTTGGGTGATGCAAGATTACCCTTACACCACTGGATGCTCCTGCATCACAACTGGTATCAGAGTGGGTTGTGTTTGATTATCATCTGTAGGAAGGTCTCACAGTTGAGTGGGAGTCTCATGGTTAAGTGGGAGCAATGGAGAATGAGGGTAAATTGAAGGTATATAAATTCAATGGGTAGAACTATTAGTTATGGAAGATGCAGATGGATGATTATCTCTATCAGATGGATTTATGGAGGCTGTTGGAAGGAAAAGCTAAGAAATTGACATCAGTGACTGATGAGGATTGAGAACTTCTTAATAGAAAGGCACTGAGAAGCATTCATTTGTCCCTAGTACGATCTATGACATTCAATATAACAGAAGCAAAGACAATAGATAATCTGATGAAATTTTTGGCTAAATTGTATGAAAAACCCTCAGCCTCAAATAAGGTATTTTTCATGAAGCATTTGTTTAATATGAAAAAGATTGAAGGTGGATCTATGATAGATCATTTAAATGAGTTGAATATGATTAGTAGTTAGTTAACTTCTGTAAAAGTGATGTTTGATAAAGAGGTGAGTGCTCTCTTGGTATTATGTTCTTTTCTAGAAAGCTGGAATAGCTTGGTAATGGCTATAAGTAACTTTGTCTTTGGTTCAAATACTTTAAAATTTGATAATGTTGTTGGTGTTATCCTTAGTGAGGAAATGCAATAGAAAAGTGTAGGTGAGAGTTCAACATTTGGTAATGCTTTGGCTATAGAGAACAGGGGAAGAACAAAGCAGAGAGAAAAAAGCCTAATAAATCATGGGAAGTCACAAGGGAAGTTAAAGAAAGGTAGATCTAAATCTAGAGGAAGAATGGATTGCTAGCACTATAGATAGCCAAGACAATTGAAGAAGGATTGTTGGTCTCGAAAGGGAAAACAAGGAGACTGACAACATGATGACAGTAAGGAAGCTAGTGTTGCAAGTAATAAATTATAGGATGCTTTAATTCTATGTTTAAATAATGCTAATGATTCCTGGGTAATAGATTTAGGATCTTCATTTCATGCCATACTCCATAGGAAATATTTTGTGGATTATGTTCAAGGTGATTTTAGACATGTATATTTGGGTGATGATGAAGCCTATTAGATTGTTGGAAAAGGAAAGATAATTTAAATTAAGCTGTAGAATGGAAATGAATGGTTGATACAGGAGGTAAGCCATGTTCCAAATTTGAGAAGGAATTTAATGTCTATAAGACAACTAGGTAGTGAAGGCTATATAGTTACCTTTTCAGACAAAGTCTGGAAGGTCACTAAAGATGCATTAGTAGTAGCTAAAGGTGAAAAGGTAGGAACATTGTATTTGCATATTGGTAATACTTATTCTACCCTAGTTACTACAAAAATAATTGCTACAGGGATAGAAACAAAATTGTTGCACCATAGACTTGGGCATATGAGTGAGAAAGGGATGAAGATCCTTCACTCCTGAAAGTTGCTACCAGGTTTGAAGTAGATTGACTTAGAGTTCTACAAAAAATGTGCTTATGAAAAATAGAAAAGAGTCTGATTTCTCAAAGTTGAGAAAGAGAAGAAGAGTGAGAAATTAGATCTTGTACATTCAGATGTATTAGGAGCAACTCAAGTATCTTCTCTTGGTGGCTCTTGTTATTATGTTACTTTTATTGATGATGCAACTAGGAAAACATGGATGTATTTCCTAAAACAAAAATTAGAAGTATTTGAAACTTTTAAAAAGTGGAAAGCTTTGGTTGAGAATGAGATAGGAAGAAATTTGAAGTGTCTCAAATATGATAATGGAGGTGAGTATTGTAGTAGAGAATTTAAAAATTACTATTCATACAATGGAATCCATAGGTATAAAATGGTTCCTAGAACCCCACAAGAAAATGGTGTGTTTGAGAGGATGAATAAGACCATTATAGAGTATGCAAGGAGCATGAGATTGCATGCTAGACTACCCTTACACTTTTAGGTAGATGTTGTACATACCACTATTTATTTAATAAACAGGGGACCTTCAAATCCTTTGGATGGTGGCATTCCAGAGGAGGCATGGATGGGCAAAAATGTAAACTATTCATTTTTGAAAACCTTTGGTTGTGAAGCTTTTGTCCATGTTGATATTGAAAAAGCTTGAGGCTAAGTCTAAAAAATGTACCTTGATTGGATATGGAGTAGATGAATTTGGTTATCAGTTATGGGATTATAAAAATCATAAAATCATTAGGAGTGGAGATGTTATATTCAATGAGAAGGTCATGTATAAGGATTAGTTGTAGGAAAAGAAGCATGAACAGGCCAAAAAAGAATATGTGGTGCTTGATGAGATTCCAGAAAATAAAATGCCAGTGGTCCCTGATGCTCAGTAACAAGTTATCCTATAGACTCTTGCAAGTGTTAGATGTTCTACAAGGATAACTAGACCACCAGAAAGATTTTCTCCATCATTATATTCTATATTATTAACTAATTCTAGTGAATGTGAAGGTTATGGAGAAGCAATGCAGGTAGATACCAAAATGCAGTGGGAGCTAGGCATGAAAGAGGAAATGGATTCCTTACTATAGAATCAAACTTGGGACTTAGTCCAATTGCCTACAGGTAAAAGAGCATTGCCAAATAAATGGGTGTATAGGTTGAAGGAAGAATATGGAGGCAAGAAATGATATAAGGCCAGACTCATGGTAAAAGTTTTGCACAGAAAAAAGGTATAGATTTTGATGAAATATTTTCTCCGGTTGTAAAAATGACTTCTATTAGAACTAATCTAAGTCTTGTGGATACGGAAGTCTTGCATCTTGAATAGCTAGATGTGAAAATACCATTTCTCCATGGGGATTTGGAAGAGGAAATATACATGCAGCAACCATAGGGATATGAGGTCAAGGGGGAGGAATTTGTGTGTAGGTTAAAGAAGATTTTGTGTGGCCTGAAGTAAGTATGTCGGCAATGGTATTTGAAATTTGATAGTTTTATGGCTGAACAAGGTTACAAAAGACGTCATTTTGATTATTGTGTTTATTTTAAGAAATTAGGTAATGGTAGCTATATTATCCTATTGCTTTATGTTGATGACGTGCTTATTGCCAGGTCTAACATGCAACATATTAATGAACATAAGCATAAATTAGAAAATTCATTTTCTATGAAGGATTTGGGTGTAGCAAAACAAATCCTTGGTATAAGGATCACACTGGATAGGACAATCAAAAAATTATTTGTCTCAAAATGACTATGAAGAGAAGGTGTTGAAATCTTTTAACATGCAGAATGCAAAAGAAGTTATTACACCTTTGCCTAGTCATTTTAGGTTGACTAAGGAGATATATCCAAAGACACAAGAGGAGGAAGAAAAAATGTCTAAGATACCATATGCATCAACAGTTGGCAACTTGATGTATGCAATGGTGTGCACAAGGCCAATTATTGCACATGCAGTGGGAGTTGTGAGGAGATATATGAGCAATCTGAGAATGGAACATTGGAATGTGGCAAAATGGATTCTTTGATATTTGAGAGATACTACTTCAAAGAAACTATGTTTTGGAGGAACAAATTCTTCTCTAAAAGGATATGTTGACTCTGATCTGGTAGGTGATATTGATAGCAAGAGGAGTACTATAGGATATGTTTTTATTGTAGGAGGTACTGTAGTCGGTTGGATTTTAAAGATGCAAAAGGGTGTTGCATTTTCAACCACTGAAGCTAAGTATGTTGCTGCTACAAAAGCTAGCAAGTAGATGATTTGGTTACAATGTTTTCTAGAGGAATTGGGACACTAAAAAGAAGATAGCTATTGCGATGATCACAACACGCCCCATTTTACTCCTTAGCAAAATGAGGACCCCTGCTATGGCTATTGCTTTTGCTTTTGTGTGTGTCATTTCGCTTGGTGGTGAAGGGAAAAGAGTGTCAAAATTTGTAAACTTAGTTAAAAATAGAGAAAAAATGCATTTTCAGTACCAGTGCATGATATGGTTGGATTCTTTGTGGAAAATGAGCGAGGGTTGCTTTTTGAACTATTTTAAAATTCACCATATTTCGCAAGTTCTGATCATTTTGGTAAAATGTACATTCTGGTTTGTATATCGCTTTGCATATATAGGGTCCTTTGTATGTGCAAAGTCATTTTATGCTTGGTCGCTTTTTGCATTCAGGTTCATATACAAGGTTGGTTGTATTTCCTTTCATACATGCAAAGTGGACCCGAAGTGTTTTTTAGGTTAAAATGAATTGATGTTTTGGATTCCGCTTTGCATCTAACATTTGTATGTTTGGCAGGTAAAAGATACAAGTCACTTTATACATTTGGCAAACCTGAAAAGGGTAATTAAAATTTGTTAAATCATTGTACATTTTGGGTTTGTATATTTATGCATACATTTAAAACATACAACGTCCATTATACATAGCGGACCCGAAAGGTTGTCTAAATAAAGTTAGTTGCTTGTATGTTTCGAAATATACAATGCGCAGAATACAAGTGTTCTATATACAACGCGGGCCTGACAGACTTATTAAAGAGATAAGTCGTTGTATATTGGACTCTTACAAGCGGAACATACATCGTATGCATACAAACTGGAACCCAAAGCAAGAATGAAATATGATTAAATGCTTGTATCGCGTCCAAAATATATATCGAAATATACATTGCTCGACATACATCAAAATATACATTGGATGGACCCAAAGTGTTTTTTAGGTTAAAGTTGAATATTGTTTTGGATCCCACTCTGTATCTCTCATTTGTATGTTCGGCGGGTCAAAACCATACAAGACAAATGAACAAGGCATAGTATACAATCAGCATCCATCGGCATAACAATTAGTAATTGGAATAATATTCTAGGCTTTCGCCGATGGGTAGACTTACGCCAATGGAAAGAAGAAAGAGCGACATCAGAGAGACTTACGTCGATGGAAGGAAATAAGGCTATTGGTGAAACAACATTGATCGGAATAACATTCTAAGCCTCCGCCCCGATGGGAAGACTCACGCCGATATAAAGGCTATCGGTGAAACAATAGTGGTTGGAGTAACATTTTAGGCTTTCTCCGATGGAGCGAACTCATGCCGATATAAAGGCTATCGGCGAAACAAATAACAATCAGAGTGAAACGATAGGCTTTCACTAATGGGATGTCATACCGATAGAAAGGGAACACAAGCCGCTAGGGCTTTTTCGGTGAAGGTCACGCCGATATAAGGCATCGGCCAAGCAATGGAAATCGGCACATCATTTTTTGAACTTGCCGATGGCATATCTCATGTTGATGGGCGGTAAAAGGGTAGGGTAATAGGGTTTTTGGGCATTTTTGAGGCCCGGATGGATGTTTTTGGTCAGCGATGGTTGACCCATGGTGTTTTGAACATCATATATGCATTTTGAGCACATTTTTGGGACATTTTTAGGCCCGATTTCTACATTTTGCACAGTCATGCCTTGATTCAATAGGTGTTTCAATTTCTTGCTATTTATTAAGTAAAATGATACTTATTGCTTGTCTATTTTTGCAGGTTTGCAGGTGAAGAGGGAGATGAAACTTGATGGCGGTGACATCATGGAGGAGGAAATCAGATCTCAGGAGCAGAGGAAGATAAGGATGAAGGATGAGGAAGTCAAGGGTCTTCACTGATGAAGACAAAATGTAGCTTAGGGCATTACTGCAGCAGACCACAGAAGTTAATATTGAGCTGCTAGGGTTCCCAGAAGTGCATTTTTTTGCCCAGATTTGATGTATGCTCAGAGATATTTTGGGGAAACTCGTTCTCTAGTATTTATTGCTGTAACCAAGGGTTTGAACCAGTTCTTAACTAGGGTTTTTGTTGTAGTGAGGACAATCAGAGTCTTTATATTGTGCCTCTCTACATTGTAATACTTTACATAGGGGCTACTTAAAAACTTGTAGCAGCAGAGATTTTGTAGAGAATAACATTTAGAATAGAGGGACCTTTGAGTTTAGAAGTAGAAGAAGGAGGTCACATGTGTTTGCAATAAGTAATGCGTGGAACATCTAGCTTCCTTACTGTATCTATAAAGCTTGTAAGTTTTCTTTATTTTGATCAATGAAGCTAAGAGTCATTCCGACATTGTAAATCATATATGACTGTTTGTTTCTAATACAATTGAATCTGAAATTCTACATATATCCTCTAAGTGTTTTTTTGCTCTTCATTGTGTTTTGAAACATTTTCTCTTAGAGCTTGCAATTTTAAGTGTATGTTTGTGAAAATGGTCAGAACTTACTTTTAAGGTTTTTGTCTGTGGATTTGATCAAGTTACTGTATGATTTATATAGTGCATGATAGAACAATTAGATCCTTTGGTAGATTGAAATGAAGTTTATATTAGTTCTTTCTAACTTTTCCCAACCCATCTGAAATACTTAGTTGAAAACATAGAAATTTAAAGGAAACTGTCTCATATCTGAGAGAAGCATACATTATTGATTTGAAAGTAGACAGTTTTTCATAATATTAGAAAGAAGAAAGCTTGCTACAATATAAATCTTTTAAAGCTTTGAAATCCAGTAACACTTTTATGCAAGAAAGGAATGAACAACACACTAATATTCACAATCCCTTGTTGCATAGTTTGAGTCCAGTAAACCAATGTGAAACCCTAAACTACATAAGGCCCCTTGAACATTACAACTTCACATCAACCAACTGAATTTGCCCAATAGGTCAAGACCTGACCATATGAAACTTGGGATTAAGCGAATCTTAACTGATCCCTTCATATCTTTCAAGTCAGTTTTGGTTCATTATATGTGAATTTTAACTAAAATTGTTATGATTGCATCAAAACAATCATCAACAATAGCCCTTTGCACACTAATAGCCAAAGTGCCATTCATCTTGCTAAGAATTCAACTTTGCATTCAAAAACTAAGCACATATAGCTCAGATACCACTTCATCCAGTCAGTTTTGGAGGAAGGATAGTTGAAGCTGGAGAAAATTCACACAAGTGAGAATCCTGCAGATATGTTCACAAAGGTAGTTACATGGGAGAAACTGGTTTCCTCATTAGTGTCCATTGTCCTTCATGACTGATAATGGTGGACATACAAAACTAGCTAGACCTATAATCCAGTGGGAACTGCAAGTGCAACAGTGTCATCTAAGATCAGTCTCCAAGTGGGAGAAATTGTTTGGTGTGGAGCTTGATCAGTCTCCAAATGGGAGATTGTTGGTATGTGGTGACTGATCATGCAAATACTATACATCATCTAATTAGTTTTGGAGGAAGAATAGTTGAAGCTGGAGAAAATTCACACAAGTGAGAATCCTACAGATATGTTCACAAAGGCAGTTACATGGGAGAAACTGATTTCCTCATTAGTTTCCATTGGCCTTCACAACTGATAATAGTGGACATACGAAACCAACCAGACTTGTAATCTAGTGGAAACTGTAAGTACAGTGGTGTTATCTAGGATTAGTCTCTAAGTGGGAGATTATTTGGTGTGGAGCCTGATGATTAGTCTCCAAGTGGGAGATTGTTGGGATGTAGTGATTGCATGCAAATACTATACACTTGTAATGTATCCTTATCGGGCTTCAAAAATTTTTCCCTTTTTTTGTACATTCAGGGTCAGTAGTTAATTTTTTGTTAACTAACAAATAAAAAATGACTTTGTAAAACCCTTATTCTAGAATCTTCAAAAAATCTTGTTATAAGTGCGTAGGATGTATGTTGTGAGATGGAATTTGTGAGATTGTAATCTATTTTTGCATTGGATAATAAAATCATTGGATGGTTGAGTTTCTGTTGATGTAGCCTATATTGGGTGAACCACATTAAAATTCTGTGTTGATCTCTTTTGTGTTATTCTTCATTATTATATTTAGGTTATTTAATTTGCATATAATTGTTAATGTTTATTGCTTTGATCTACCTGAACTCTAACATTAAATCAACATGAATAATGATATTTGAATGGTCCAATCCTACCTTGGGTAGAGTTGTAGGTTTGTTGTCATATTTGAGAAACCATTGGCCCAACAGAAGAGCCCAATCAAGTTTGACTTGTATTAAGGAAAAGCCAATCCTTTTATTGGAAAATGCAAAGTCAATTCCCTAAAGTAGTAGGTCCAATAAAGAAACACTTGAGATAAATTAGCAAAGTCTTCCATCCCCTCCATCAAGAATGAAGAGCTTCCCTTCTTATCAACCATAGTTAGAGGTGAATTAAAGTCACCAATAACAATTCATTGATCCTTCAGAAACATTGTCCTAAAAGATAAAATCCTATCCCATAAAGCTTTCCTCTCTTTTCTAGTATTTAGGGTGTAAATATTAGAAATAATCCATCTATATTTTTCATCCTTAAGGGACAATCTAATAGCCACATGATTGGGTTCCTCTAAAACTCTGGTGCCATCTAGTTTAGATTGATTCTGTATGATGAAAACACCTCTTGAGGCTCGCATGGAATAAAGATCCTTAATACCATAGTCTTTCCAAAATCTTTTCTTCAACCTATGCATTTTTTCCATAACCATTTTAGATTCTCAAATTAAAAGTTTATGTTGTCTTAACATATTTGTGATGGCAAGTTTGTCATTGATGTCAATAGGAGTAGGTTTCATCATGTCAGATGATGACTTGGTTCACAGGATCATGCTAAGTTTGCTCTCAAAGTGTTTCATGTTAATTTCCATGCTCTCAAAGTCACCATGTTTCAAGGAGAAGGTTCATGTTCATGTCTTGGTGGCAATTGATAGAATTTTGACTTCATCATGTTATCATGCATTGCCATTATGAGACTTGCAGGACTTCATCATGTTGCAGAGAATGTTGACCATTCAAGACTTGTGTTCCTTTTAGGACTTGCTTAGTGTTTGTGTTGTTGAGACAGGAGTTCACACATGAATGCTCAAGTACAGAGGTTAATATATGTTCTTCATGAGGTGTTAGTGTTACTCATATTAGTGGATTGGTGTATCATGAGGTTTGAAGCATGTTAGATCACTTCATGTTAAGGCACAAGTGATTGGATTGGTGTAGCATGAGGTTTGAAGATTACAAGATATGTTTCATTAGTATTGAAGATCATTGGGGTCATTATTCAGTTTTTCATGTTCCCATGCAAGTCCTTTCATGTATGAAAACCCTAAATTACTATGTCTGACCTAAAATTCTAAATCCTATTGGTTAAGGTTGCAAGATCAGTTTGAGGGTTTTTACTTTACTTACAAATGTTCAAAAAGAATCCCTCAAGGAATCTTTTAAATCCTAGTCAATATTTTTCAAAGTCTTGATCCATCTTTTTACCTGCTATCTCAGAGTTGAAATTAAGGTTTAAATTCTTTGTGATACCTAAATAGATCCTAAGCTTCTCATGTTCAAAACCTAGCTCTAAACCCTAAGTGTTTAGGATCCTAAATGTAAGTTTTATTTTAAACCGTCATAAGCCTTAAGCAACTTTATTTCTATTTTAACGTTGACTGAATGAGAAGGTTAAAAAGTGACTTAAGTCACATCTTGAGGTTCATCAGTCTATTGGATGACTAGCCCTATCCACCTAGGGCCACCAATGTTTGAAGGTAACACAAGGTTATTTTAAAAGCTTATGGTGGGAGATCTCATCAAGCAGTCGAAGATGAAAAAGAAGATTGGCAAGAGTGCATATTGTGTGATTGTGTTTTAAAAGGCACTTGAAGTCCAATGGTCTCTTAACCTTTCTAAATTTGATGGGTGCCTTCTTTATAAAATCCTAAAAAGATGGTTTTACTTTGTTTTTCTTTATGTTTTTTGAGTGTGAGGGCCAACGATTTTTATATATGGTAACTGTTTGATGGTGTTTGGTTTTTGACTTTTATGTGTTGTTAAAGTCAGTATCTACATGCATAAGTAATGATTAAAGCAATTTTGAAGAATATATTGATGGTATTATGCAAATATGAAATATGAGTGATAAAAACAATATGTAGTGAGACAGCGGTTTATTTCCAAAGATTGTGCCAAGTGAATTTTGGGGTATCAAGAGATTATCTACAGGGAATGGTAATTGTAATGCTCTTAATATTATGTTGCAGTGATGGTAGTATGTTGGTTTTTCATCAAATTAAATAGATTATGATTGAGAGAAGGTTGTTAAGTAAAGATTAAAGGAGAGATAAGGTTTTTGAAATGAAATGAATTAGGAAAACCCCCTAAATAATTTTGTTCTATTTTAAGGTGATTGTTTAGGTCAGTGAGACCTTAGTTTTGTTAGTGAGACACTTATTAGCCAATGAGGCCTTGTATATGTTGATTTTCATACTTAAGCCAGTGAGGTATTTTTTAGAGGTTTTTCTACCCGAGGAGGGTTTTCCTCTTGTATAATCTTTTGTGCCTCAGTCTCATGTCTGGTGTGAATTCATGGTTAAATATTTAGTTTTTAACTCACCTCTTTGATAAAGTTATTTGTCAAGTTTTGATAAGACCTAAAATCTTGTTTTAGATACAACACTGATTCACCCCCCTCTTTTAGTGTTGTTTGTACTCCTATAATTGGTATCAGATCTTGGTTCTCAATAGAGGCTTAATCAACTTGGGTATATCATATAAGTGGAGTACTAGTCATGGGAAGTCAAGAAGGATTTTCAACATACAAGGCACCTTTATTTGATGGGTCTAACTATGCTTTCTGGAAGTATAGAATGGAATCATATTTGTCTTATTTGGGATATGATGTGTATGCTGCCATAGAAAATGAGTATAAAGCCACAACTCCTCCATCTACTCTTGATGAGAAGAAGGCATATGAAAACAATGCTAAGGCCAAAAATGCAATATGCTATGGTTTATCAAATGAGATACTTGTCAAAATCATGGACTGCAAGTCAGCTAAAGCCATATGGGCTAAACTATCCAATATCTATGATAAGGAAATGTGACAAAATCAAGGAGGCAAAATTTACAGTCTTACAAAGTGAAATTTGAAAGTCTCAAGATGAGTGATGATGAGAAGGTGGCTGACTATCTCCTGAGACTTCAAGAGATTGTTAATGTTATTAGGAGTTTGGGTGATACCTTAGAAGAAAAGGTTGTTGTAACTAAGGTTTTGAGGACTCTAACTCCTAAATATGAATCCAAAGTGTCTCCAGTAGAGGAGAGAGATTGGAACAAAGTGACCTTTGATGAACTTTATGGTACCTTCACAGCTTTTGAAATGAGGATAAGTAGTGATTCTCCTACAAGTAAAGAATCTGCATTCAAATCAATCAAAAAAGAAAAGGAAGTAAAGGCCAATTTAGAAGAATTGGATGAGGATCAATAATCTTCAATTGTTAGCAAACTGAAAAAGGGGTCAACTAGAAAATATAAAAGTAAACTTCCATTTAAATGTTTTGAGTGTGGAAGAATGGGAAACTATGTGCAAATTGTCCATATAAAGATTTGGATAGTGATGAAGAAGAAAATAAGCCACAATTCAAGAAGAAACAAGTTCACTTTTAAAAGAAAAAGAACTTCGAAAAGAAGAAGAACTTGTTCATAAAAAATGTTGATATAACTAACAGTGATTTAGAAGAGTCACTTGAGGAAGGTGCAAAACTTTGTTCATGGCTATTATAAAGGAAAATCAGAATAAAAAATGTGAAGTTCAATATGAAAATGAAGAACCAGTAGTTGATCTTGAAGGTGAATTAAAGTGTGCTCTTGGTATGGTCAAAAAGCTCAAGAAGGAGATAATTGCTCAAAAAAATCAATTTCAAAAGGACATTGAAAGTTTGATCAACAAGTTTAGTGATTATGAAAATCAAATTGCTGACCTAAAATTGTGTCTTGAGGAGAGCAAAAGGGTTGTTGATGTTACAAGAAAGGAGCTAGATGCCAAAGTTAAAGAATATCATACTCTTGAAGCTAAAATTGTGACTCTAGGAAGAAGACTTGATACATGTAGCAACAGTGATAAACTTGAAGACCTATTGGAAAAACAAAAAGGTTTCAAAGACAAATCAGGTCTAGGGTCTAAGGAAGGACAATGCTCATACACCAATAGTTCTCAACATGCTAACATCAACCACAAAATTATTATAACAGCAGTAAACTTCAAAAGAAGTAATACTTTCAGGTATAATATGAATTTTCTTGGTTACCATTTTAGTTGTAACAAATATGGGCACAAAGCAAATGAGTGCAGGTCTGATTTTAGAAGAAGAGAAAATCTTTTGAGAAGAAATCCTTTTGAGTTCTTAAAAGGATTAAGATACTTTAATTGCAAAAACTTTGGGCATATAGCCAAATTCTGTAGACCTAATCAACAAGTGCAACAAACTAGGATGACTATTCTTTCGAAAAGGTACTCTTCAAATGCTGATAAGAAAATGCTTATTTGGAAACGTAAGATAATAGGTAAGAAAACTAAAGCTATGATTGTTCAAGCTAATTTTCATGCCAAAAAGAAGGATCAGTGGGTTATAGATAGTGATTGTTCTAATCATATAACAGGAGATAAAGGCAAATTTATCAATTTTGAAGATCTTACTAAAGGATCAGTCATGTTTGGCAACAATGATTGCATTTTGATCAAAGGAAAAAGTACTATTCTTTTAGATGATGAAACTCTTTTACATGATGTTTATTATGTTGGAGGCTTGCAACATAATTTATTGCGTGTTAGTCAAATTTGTGATAATGGATTCAATGTTGTATTTAATGCTCATGGTTGTGAGATCAAAAATAAATAAGAAAAAGTTGTGGCCACAGGATTAAGAACAAGTGGAAACATATATAATCTACATGAAATTGAAAATAGAAGTACAGATGGACACATTTGCTTCATGGGTCAAATTGAGGAGAGTTGGCTATGACATAGGAGACTTGGCCATGTAAACTTTGATAATCTTGAGAGAATTAGCAAACATCAAAATGTAGAATATGCCTTACATCTCCAAACCAAATAATAAAGCTTGCAAAGAATGCAAATTTGGTAAGAAAACTAAGGTCAACTTCAAATCTAAAGAGTATATTTCTTCTAAGCCTCTACAACTTATTTATTTAGACTTGTGTGGTCCAAAAAGGACTAAGGCTTTAGGTGGTGAAAAATACTTTATGCTCTTTATTGATGACTTTTTTATAATGACCTGGGTGACATTCTTGAGACACAAATCAGAAGCCTTTGACAGATTTAGGGTCTTTAAGAAAATGGTAGAGAAGGAGTCTGATTTAAAACTCAAATTTCTAAGATTAGACAATGGTGGAGAGTATATATCGAAGGAGTTCATAGAGTATTGTGAGAAACATGGGATCAAAAGACAATTTTCTACCTCTAGAACTCCACAATAGAATGGAGTGGATGAAAGAAAGAACATGACTGTGAAGGAGATGGCAAGGACATTACTTCATGATTGTAATCTGCCCAATACTTATTGGAAAGAAGCTGTCCATACAGTGGTATACACTCTAAATAGAGTTCAACTGAGGGTAAAATCTAACAATACTCCTTATGAATTATTGTATGGTAGGATAGCTAATGTTGGTTACTTTAAAATTTTTGGTAGTAAATGCTTTACCAAGAGAGATGGTGATAATTTAGGAAGTTTTGAGTCTAGGTGGAATGAGGGCATTTTTGTAGGCCTACAAATTTTTCAACAAGAGACTCAAAAAGGTGATGGAAAGCACTAATGTAAAGGTGGATGAGAATTTGCAGCCATGTGTGCAGCTGATTGAAAACAAAGAAGAAGAACATCATTTAGAAAAGGAAGGGGAGGTTCAAGTGGAAGAAAAGACTCCTGAAAAGCCTATTGAATCTAAACCTAAAACTCCTTCAAAAACATTGCAAAGAGTTCATCCAAAAGAGATGATAATAGGAGAAAAAGATGATGGTGTGTTAACAAGAAGAAGACTTGTCACTACAAGTAATCATGCACATATGTTCTTAATATTAGAAATGGAACCAAAAACATATGTAGAGAATAGCGAGGATGAAGCATGGATTAAAGCTATGGAAGAGGAATTGAATCAAATAGAGAAGAACAAGACATGGGAACTTGTGCCAAGACCTAAAGGTAACAATATTATTGGCTCAAAGTGGGTGTCTAGAAACAAGCTTGATGACAAAGGTAAAGTTATTAGAAATAAAGCTAGATTGGTTTGCAAAGGTTATTCTCAAATTGAAGGGATTGAGTTTGATGAAACTTTTGTGCCTGTAGCTAGATTAGAGGCAATAAGAATGTTCTTAGCCTTTTCATTTTATAAGAATTTCAAGGTGTTCGAAATGGATGTCAAATCAGCCTTTCTAAATGGTGATCTTGAAGAAGAAGTTTACATGGAGTAGCCATAAGGTTTTGAATGTAAAGACAAATCAGACCATGTATATAGATTGAAAAATGCATTGTATGGCTTGAAACAAGACCCAAGAGCATGGTACTATAGGTTGGATAAGTACTTGCAAGAATGAGGATTTTTTAAATGAGGTGTGGACAACAATTTGTATTATATTGCCAAAGATGAGGATATCCTGGTTGTAGTGGTTTATGTTGATGATATCATTTTTGGAAGTAACAATGATTATATGATCCATTCATTTCCTAACATCATGAAGTCATAATTTGAAATGTCTATGTTGGGAGAACTCTCTTTCTTCCTTGGTTTATAGGTGTCTCAACTTGAAAAGGGTATTTTCATATCACAAACCAAATATGCCAAAGAAATGCTTAAGAGGTTTCAAATGGATGAATGTAAACCACTGGGTACTCCTATGGAAACATGATACAAACTAAGAAAAAATGATGATTCACCAGAGGTGGAACAATCCTTGTATAGATCCATGATTGGTAGCCTCTTGTATCTAACTACTTCTAGACCTAATATCATGTAGGTAGTTTGCTTAGTTGCAAGATTTCAAGCATGTCGTAAACAATCTCAGTTAAATGCTATTAAGAGGATTTTTAGATATGTTAAGGCTACTCTTGATTTTGGATTGTGGTATCCTAGACGCAATGATTTCACTCTTCTTGCATATACAGATGCTGATTGGGCAGGTTGTCTTGATGACAGAAAGATCACAACTAGAGAAGCCTTCTTTCTTGGTGGTAGATTAGTGGTTTGGCATAGTAAAAAGAAAGATTGTGTCTCTTTATCTACTGCTCAAGCTGAATATATTGCAGCATATTCTTGTTGTACTCATATTCTTTGGATTGTTTAGTCACTCAAACACATCAAAGTGGAGGTATCTAAACCTATATCCATTCTTTGTGACAACACAAGTTCCATTAATATGTCAAATAATATAATCATGCATTCTAGGACCAAGCATATTGCCATTAGATATCATTTTCTAAGAGAAAAGTGTTGATGATTGCAATATACAGCCTTCTAGCCCTCCTTCTAGCGCCAAAAAACTGTTGATGACTGTTTTGATGCAATCATAACAATAAGTTAAAATTCACATATAATGAACTGAAACTATACTTGAAAGATAAGAAGGAATCATTTGAGATTCAACTAATCCCAAGTCTACAATGGTTCGGTTGGTCAAGTTCAGTTGGTCAATGTGAAGCTGTAATGTTCAAGGGGCCTTAAGTAGTTTAGGTTTGTTTTGTGGTTTACTGGCCTAAGAATATGCAAAGAGGTCATAGATTTCAACAAGTATTCTGTTCATTTGCATAAAGGTGATACTGTGCTGCAAGTTTCAGAGGGTTTTCTTGGATTTTTTGCAGCTTTCTTCTTTATCTGTTTATGAAAACTGTCTACTTATAGCTCTGTTATACATGCTTCTTTAAATTTGAGACAATTTCCTTTGGATTTCTACGTTTTCAGCTAAGTATTTCAGATGGGTTGGGAAAAGTTAGAAAGATCTACTCTATACCTCATTTAATCTACCAAAGGATCTAATTGTTTCTGTTATGCACTATGTAAATACCACAGTAATTTGATCAAATCCACAGTAAAAAACCCTAAATGTAAGCTCTGAGCATTTTCACAAACATACATTTAAAATTGCAAGCTCTCAAAGAAGATATTTCAAAACACAAAGAAGAGCAGGAGAACACTCAGAAGATAGATGCAGAACTCCAAATTCTATTGTATTAGAAACGAATAGTCATACATGATTTACAATGTAGGAATGACTCTTAGTTTCATTGATCATACTACAGAGAACTTACAAGCTTTACAGATACAGTAAGGCAGCCAGACATTCCATGCGCACCTTACTGCAGACAAACAGGCGACCTCCTTCTTCTACTTCTAAACTATGCTAAGCTAACTTGCTGTGTTTTCCTAAAAATCTTTGTTGTAGCCCCTGTTGTAGCCCCTGTTGTAGCCCCTGTTGTAAAGTATTACAGTGTAGAGAGGCACAATATATAACATTCTGATTGTCCTCACTACAGCAAAAAACCTAACTGAACCCCTGGTTCAAACCCCTGGTTACAGAAATAAATGCAGGTGAACCAGTTCTCAAAAATATCTCTGAGCAGTGTCAAATCTGGGCGAAATATTGCCCCTTCTGAGAAGTTCCGGCAGCTGGGTAATAACTTCTGTTTGTCTGTTGTAGTAACGCCGCCAGCTGCAACTCTGTCTTTCACTTGAATGGCCTTGACTTTTCGCACTTTATCCTTATCTTCCTGCTCCTGAGATCAGATTTTCTTTCCTCCATGAGGTCACTGCGTTGACTTTCCAGCTGCTTCCTCAACTGCAAGCCTGCAAGACAAGACAAGCAATAAGTTTCACATTTATCACATAAAAACAGCATGAAATTAAAATAAGCATTTAAATCCAGGTGACTGCGCAAGATTGTGGAAATTAGATCAGAAATCCTCTCAAAACGCGTCAAAAATGCGTTCAGACTACTCAAACTTCACGGGTCAACCATCGCTGACCGAAAAATGCCAGAGGCGCCAAAAAAAACACTTTAAAATTCCACCGCTTCATTTCCCGCCCATCGGCATGACTATCGCCATCGGTGTGTCAAAAAAAACACTTTGGTCGATATACTTCATCATCATGATATTCTGGAAATATGATGCTCTCCCTCCTGAAGGTCCAGATGATGTCATCATGATATTTCGCTTCTGCATATCGGGGAAAAGAACAACATCATCATCATCATCATGTTTGAAGAAGAATAGGAGGATATGAATATGATCATGCTGCCGAGGAAAGGAAAATGATGGTGATGTCATCATGATATTCGGGCTTCATTGAAATGCTAAGGATGACGTCATCGTCATATTCGTTAAGATCAGGGGATAAATGAAATATCGGGTCACCTAAGGAGCATGATCAGGATGATGAACGTAATATGATCCTCTTGCGGCCAAGGTAACCTTCTCGAAAGATCAAGATGATGAGGATCATCATCATATTCGGGGCTTCTGTCGAAATTAAGACATCATCATCATATTTCGCGAACCAGATCATGCCTTAGAAAATATCCTGTTGAAGGAAAAATGTGATGATGATGATCATCCGGATATTTGCTTCTTCGTTTATCAGATCGGGATGACGTCATCATGATACTCGGAGCCTCAGTTAAACTTAGAACATGACGTCATCATGATATTTCGCCAACCGGATCATGTTTGAGAAATATCCTGCCGAAGGGAAAATGTGACGATGGTGATCATCAGGATATTCTCAAAAGGTTGTATATCATCGGCAGGAGGACTTTACGAAATATTGGGTGAACAAACAAGATCATGATGATCTTGACAACAGGACAGGATAAAAAATATGATGATGACCCTCCTCATCGAATTATCATGATGACGTCATCATGATATTTTGTTTTCGAAGCACAAGGATGAGTTGAGGTCATCATGATATTTGCGCTAGGGTGATATTGTAAAAAAAGATCATGCTGTTTAAGGAATGAAATATCGCCCACCTCTGAATAGATAGGGTGATCATCATGATATTGCAAAAAAGGCAATCAGGAGGATATGAAGATGATGATCCCCTTTATCGATTTATGATGATGATGTCTCCATCACTTGGCGAATTTCAGCGAATGACCCTCGTGAAAGATCAGGATGATGAGGATCATGATTATGCAAAGGAGATCAGGAGGATATGAAGTTGTCATCATCATATTTCAAACTTCAGCAAATATCATGATGATGACCTTGCGATAGGATTATAACATGCGCATGCAAATATGCCAAAGGTGGATTTTCCAAGGGTGATCAGCATGATATGATAAGATTAGGTAATGTTGAAATATCATGATGATGCTCGCTATACAAAGACCGCTCGATGGGGAAACTTACCTTGACTTAAAGTTGATGTCATCATGATATTCAGGCTTCAGGATATTATCGGGGGGGGGGGGGGGTCAAATATCATGATGATGATGTTCTTCATGCAACCAAAACCGAGTTTATAACGTATGACCCTCCTAAAAAAAATCATGATGCTGACAATGCGCGTAAGGCCATTTGACGGGTAAAGGGCACTACCACCTAAGATTGACGTCCGGATATTGCGACTGCATGATTTTTATCGTGTGATAGACCAAAATCATGATGATGTTGACAACATGACTTAGGATATAAAAATATGATGATCCTCCTGCGAATATTAGGTTTGACCAAAACTTTGACCGTGCATAACTTTCACATATGGAAAAATTTTCAAGTGAAGTAAAAGGCAAACCTGCATGGAATTTCAAGCTCTTTCTAAATATGAGGTCATAGAAACAAAATATGAACTTTGACAAACTAACCTCATGATGATGACCTACCTCATCCTATATCATCATGATGATGCACCTGACCTTCATTTTTACCAAACCGCCAGAAAGCAGAAAAACACAAGCAGAAGCAAAAAATCAAAACATCAGCAGGGGTCCCCATTTTGCTAAGGAGCATAATGGGGTGTGTTGTGAACATCACAACAAAAAGGGGATTACAAATGAAGGTGTTGGATTATGTATATACTTCTGATGAACTGGCTGATATCTTTACAAAACCATTGCCTAAAGAGGTGTTTGAATCCCTAAGATAGAGGCTTGGGGTTTTATCACTTTATTCTCTTCAATGAGTTCATAATGATGTTGGATTTAGGGGGAGTGATTGGCTGTCTTTTGTAGTCTTGAAACCCAATCATTTTGTAGTTTTTATTTTTTTTTGTTTTGGTGAATTGTTGGATAATTCTTATAACTTGCAGAGCTATTTTTCTTCATAATTTGGTGTGGCATTTAGATTTGTCAATGTTGATATACTTACAAGTGTCATGGTTAGAGTACAAGCCATTGTTGTGTCAATCATCAATCCAAACCTTTTTGTTTTTAGGCAGAAAGCATATTGTGATGACTGTGTGATAGTAGTGTATCTTTTCAATATTCAGGGACATTGATTCTTCATAGCAATTTGACAAAGAACAAGAGATGATATGTTGTGCAGTAACAGTTGTATTTGTTTAGTGGATTGGATGAAAAGTAGGGCAGGTAGGCATATATTGGAAGATAGTTCAGTGGTTGTCAAATCTTGAGGTGCAGGTTAAGGGAAGACAGTAACTGTATCAGTGATGGCGGGTTAATTAGGATAGTGATTGAGTTTTATTTGTCATGATTCTATGTTATTCTTTGTTATAGGATGTTCAAGAGGGTTTGATGATAACAGTTTCAAGTCACAAAACTGTAAAGACTCCTATGAATCTTTCTACCTCAGAGTTTGTGGATCTTTGATGAGGTAATGGGTTAATTAGTTAATGATGTAGTGCATTGAGATTTGGGTTCATATGCCTTACTCTTACTTTCATGATTTGAATGTCAAGATTAGTCAATAATCATAATTTGTAATGGATATATGGCAATGGGTGGTGCTTTATTTTTTCATAGTAGTTTTTAGTGCAAATGATGATAGACCATGTGATGATTGTGTATTAACAGCAGTTCAAGAGTGATCTTGCTGTCATAGAAGTATGATTGTCTTGATTGACAGTGATGTCAATTTTTTTGAATGAAGTTTTCATTCTATGGTCTTCATGCAAGATCAGTAAAGGGTACAATCATCTCTAATTAGTCACAACTAGTTCATTTACTACCAAAGAAGTTTATCTATTAGTTTTTGCAAATTTGGTACATAGTTCTTGAATTTAATAACAATGATGCTAATAAACAAGCCTTGGAACAAGGGGGAGTTTTTCATGCCTTTATTGATCTCAAAAAGGGGGGATGGAGAATTCTTCATGTAGTTTTTCCATCAATGACAAAGGGGGAGATTGATGGCAAGTTTGTCATTGATGTCAATAGGAGTAGGATTCATCATGCCAGATGATGACTTGGTTCACATGATCATGCTCAGGTTGCTCTCAAATTGTTTCATGTTAATTGCCATGCTCTCAAAATGGTGCAGGAGCACCAAGGGCTTGGAGCCCATGTGTATATAGTTTACATTTTGTTGTGATGTTTTAAATTTTCAAAATAGGGTAGAGCGGGAAGAAGTTTATACATGTGCAAAGTAAACCCATCGGAGTGAGTATTGATATCGGCGTAGCTGGAAGATGTATTCCTGATACTTCATGTTATACTGATGGAGAGCTAGCTATCAGCTTGAGGTTTACTATCGGCAGGAGTTCGGTGTCTTGTGCCAATCTCCAAGGTCTTACCGATGTGTGATGTCCATCGGCATGAGGGTGGTCATCGGCGGAGCCTGTGGTTGTGTCTCTGATCGCTTGGTGTTACCCCGATGGAGTGGTAAAGGTTGGTGAAGGCCATCGGCATGAGAATTACTATCGGTGAAGGATGTGGGTGTCACTCCGATATTACCTGTCTGTCCGATGAAGTGTTGCCAAGGCTTGTCATCGGTATGAGGCTTGCTATCGGCGATGGCTGTGAAAGTCACTCCGACAGCTATGTGTTGCTCCGATGGAGTTGGATGTCGGTGCAAGGACTTCTATCGGCGTAGCTTTAAGGCTTTAGTCCGATGCACAGTGGTCATGCCGACGGAGGTTGAAGACTTGGTATTGGTGAGACAAGGGACTATCGGAGTTCATGGTTGAATGTTGGCTGATAGTTTGGGCTGTGTCGATGGGGGTAGACAGAGGTCGTTGATGGCAAAAGTGCCGACAATAGTTTACTAAGCCGTCGGATATATAAACCGCAGTGGCCGACTTGAACGGGTGCATGTGGGACTAAAAGTTCTCATGAATGTGAAAGTCAATAGAATGCATATCGATAGGGGAAGAATATGATCGGTGCGACAAAGAATCTGTCTTGCCGATGGGAAAGCATAAGTATGTATCGATGAGACATCTGTGTTATCTTGCTGATAGCACAAAGCTGAACCGACAGTTGGAATACCAACCGTTCTAGAATTGGAACCATCCTGTAACGGACATGGAATACTTATAAAATGCAGCATTCTTTCTGTATGAGGGGTTGAGTAGAAGAAACAAGAAAAAGATTTTGATTTGAGAAGCATTCTGATGTAAAGGCAATTTTTGAATAAAAATCAAATTCAGTAGTTCGATCATTTGTGTATTTCTTTTCTATTTTTAGTTTACCATTCTGAAGTAGATTAGTCTTTTCTGTTTCTGCAATTTTGTTTTCTTTTGCAGACCATGACTCTGTTTTGATGACTCCTCAAGTTCCATTGTACAGTATGGAGGTCATCAAACAGAGCCATGCTCTTTGTTTGTTTTTCTTTTGTGGGGTGGTTGGATCGCCGGTTAGAGGCAATGCATGCTTGTTCTAGGCGAGCTCAGTGAGGAGTCCGGCTAGATAAACAAGTAGGAAAAATAGATTTGCAGGGGTGGAAAAATAGAAAGAAGGAAAGTGAGCACCAAGTAGTCCAGACCCTTGAACAGAGTGAAAAGGGTGGGCAACGGGCTCAGAAAGTTATGTGCCATTGAGGCAGTATCTTGGAAACAGTGAGGACAAGGTATGTGTCCCACACCAAGCAGAAAGTAGAGTTTTCCATCTCTGCAAAGAGTATGTCTTTTAGCACTTTGAATTGGTAGGAAGGCTAGTGTTGTCAAACAGTCTTGTACACCTACAAGATGCAGAGCAGGTAGCCTAGAGTCCTCCCTATCAAATTGGTATCAGAGCAGTAAGATTTGGGTTATTCCTAGATAGGAATAGAAGAGTTGTATGTCATCACCGAGTTCAAGTGAGTCTGTTAGTTCATCCAAGAAAATGGTGACTAATGCAGAGTTAGCAAAGAAAGTTGAAGATCAAGAGGAGGAGAATAGACTCCTACAAGAAAGACTAGCAGAAATGGAGAGTAAGCTAGGCTTAATGTTGCAAAAGACTGAAGAAGTCAGCCAGAGAGTTAAATATTCTAAGGATAAGGGAAAAGGTGTATTTGTAGAAGATGAAGAGCCCACACCTGATCCTAAGTTGGAAGAAGAACCATTCTTGAAATCTTTGAAAGCAACGAGTGGTAAAACATTGGAAGGAGTACCACTTTTCAGTGGGAAAATGGACCCAGATTTGGTCATGGAGTGGATAGAAGGACTTGAAAATCACTTTGAATATGATGGTGTAAGCGAGGCATAGAAAGTAAAGGTGGCCAAATCCAGACTCAGGGGAGCTGCCTTAACCTGGTGGAAATTTGTGCAAACTGAAAGAGCAAAAGAAGATAAGAAGCCCATAGCTACTTGGAAGGGAATGGTAGCTAAAATTAAAGAAGCATATATGCTAGAAGATTATGAAATACAACTGCATAGGAAGAGACAAAATCTGAGACAAAAGGAATTAGATGTCAGTGCATACACTGAAGAATTCCAAAAGCTATGCTTAAGGTCCAAAGTAATGGAGGATGAAAGCATAAAGGTAGCAAGGTACCTTAACGGTCTGAAGTGGAATATACAAGAAGAAATTAGTTTGTTGTGTCCTACAACAGTGCAAAAATGCTATCAGCTGGAATTAAAAGTGGAGGAAAAGAATAAGAGGAAACAAGACTCAAATAGTAGAGGAAGAGGAAGAGGCAGAGATAACAGAGGACACAGAGGAGGTTTTGGTGGAAGAAATACTGACAATAGATCCCAAGTAGAATCCAAACTCATAGAGCAGAGTGGGGAGTCAAGTGGTAGAGGAAACCACAGAGGAAGAGGATCTAATAGAGGAAGGTCAGGAGGATCAGGCAGAGGATCCTATTTCACCAACATGAAGTGTTACAACTATGGCAATCTTGGTCATCCGGCATATAGGTGTCCAGAAAAGACCACATCCTCTTCTCAAGGAGGTGATAAGAGGAATCACTATGTCCAAGACAATGCATCCAGCATCCAGTTACCTGAGGTCAATCTGAACTCAGAAGATGGAGAGAACCTGATGATAAGGAGAACCTTGATGAAGGAACCAGTAAAGTCTAAACCAAGCCAGAGGAGAGCACTATTTAGAATCAAGTGCAAGATTTTGAATAAGGTATGTAAAATTATCATAGACTCAGGATCTACTGATAATATTATTTATGATGAAGCAGTTAAGAAACTGAATTTGAAAAGAATTACTCATGCAAACCCATATAGAGTCACATGGTTGAATAAGGGGCAACATGTGGTAGTGAATGAACAAAGTTGGGTAGAGTTTAGTATAGGTGGCTATAAGGATAAGGTATTATGTGATATACTACCCATGGATGCATGCCATCTCTTATTGGGCAGACCATGGCAGTATGACCGAAAAGTAGTACATGATGGTGAGAAGAATGCCTATTCTTTTCAGAAGGATGGTGTCACCTATAAAATTCAGTCATTGGAAGATGAAGATGCAGTTCAGACAAAGAGTCCTAATATCTTGGTTGTGAGTGGAAAAGAGTTTCTGAATACTCTTAAGGAGGATGGTATTGGTTATGCCATCATAGTAAAACCAAAAGAAGGATAGCAGGATAAGAAGACATAGATTCCCAAAGAAATGCAGCCTATAATGGAGAAGTATAAAGGCATAATTAGTGATGGTACACCAGCTACATTGCCTCCACAGAGAGCAATAAGCCATCAGATAGACCTGATTCCAGGGGCATCTTTGCCAAACAAGGCACCTTACAAGATGACTCCAGATCAGCACAAAGAGATTTCCAGGCAAGTACAGGAGTTGCTAGATCAAGGATTGATTAGGAAGAGTATTAGTCCTTATGCAGTGCCCACAGTGTTGGCACCCAAGAAAGGAGGATCATGGAGATTATGCATAGATGCCAGAGCCATAAACAAGATAACTATAAGGTATAGATTCCCAATTCCTAGAATTGAAGATCTCATGGACTGTATTGGAAAAGCAAAGTATTTCACCAAGATAGACCTGAAGAGTGGTTACCACCAAATAAGAATCAAGGAAGGAGACAAGTGGAAGACAGCCTTCAAGACCACAAAAGGACTGTATGAATGGCTTGTTATGCCATTTGGTCTATCAAATGCACCCAGCACCCTTATGAGACTCATGAATGAAGTCCTAAAGGATTACATTGGTAAATTTGTTGTTGTTTTTCTAAATGATATTCTAATTTTTAGTCAGACCAAGGAAGAACATCTAGAACATGTAAATACTGTTTTGCAAAAATTACATGATGAACAACTAACCATCAATCTGGAGAAGTGTGAATTCATGAAGCAGGAATTGGTATACCTTGGTTTTGTGGTGTCCCAGGGAGAGTTGAAGATGGACAAGTCCAAAGTAGAAGCCATATTGAGCTGGCCTACTCCTAGAGCAGCCACAGAGGTGAGAAGTTTTCATGGCTTAGCCCAGTTTTATAGAAAGTTTATCAAAAATTTTAGTGGAATATGTGCACCCATGTTGGATACAATTAAGGGTGGAATGAAAGCAAAATTCAGATGGACACCAGCTGCAGATAGAAGTTTTGAAAGGTTGAAGAAAGAGGTAGCAACACAACCTATTTTGTTGTTGCCTAGTTTTGATAAGCTATTTACTATTGAATGTGATGCAAGTAATATAGCTGTAGGAGCAGTGCTAAATCAGGAAAACAGACCTGTAGCCTTTTTCAGTGAGAGGCTGAATGAAGCAAAGAGTAAGTACTCTTCGTATGAATTAGAGTTGTATGCTCTAGTCCAAGCATTGAGGAAGTGGAGACATTATCTCCTGCCTAAATAATTTGTTGTCTACACAGATAACCAAGCTCTGAGTTTTCTAAACTCACAGGATAAGTTAAGCAGCAGGCATATCAAATGGATGGAGTACCTGTAATCTTATACCTTTACAATTAAGCATAAGAAGGGGCAGCTGAACAGAGTTGCAGATGCTTTGAGCAGAAGATTGCTCACAGTGCAGGAAGTGCAGTTGAAGAGCATTGGAATTGAAGATTTCAAGAATCTTTACCAAGATGATGAAGATTTTGCTGAGGCATACAAGGTATGTCAAGATTTTGAGAATCACTTTCACAGTGAGTTTAAAGATTTCACCTTACAGCAGGGATTGCTATTCAAAGGTGGACAATTATGTGTGCCAAGAGGATCTATGAGAGAAAATCTCATATAGGAGAAGCACAATGGTAGTCTGAGTGGCCATTTTGGTCTGAATAAGACACTGGAGCTAGTCCAAAGGTTCTATTATTGGCCAAGGATGCACAAAGACATCAGAAGGTATGTAGAGCAGTGTATCGTATGTCAGAAGGCCAAGGGAACCACTTCAAATGCAGGACTGTACCAACCCTTACCCATTCCTTCCAGGCCATGGGAATGTGTAAGTATGGATTTTGTAGTTGGTTTGCCTAAGACTAAGACTGGTTATGACAGCATATATGTAGTTGTGGACAGGTTTAGCAAGATGAGTCATTTCATTCCCTGCAAAGTGACTCATGATGCCAGTCATATAGCACACTTGTTTTTCAGAGAAGTGATCAGAATTCATGGACTTCTAGCAAGCATTGTGTCTGACAGAGATGCTAAATTCATGGGGCATTTCTGGAAAACATTGTGGCAGAGATTGGGGACAAATTTGTCATTCAGTTCAGCATATCACCCACAGATAGATGGTCAGACAGAGGTGGTAAATAGGACATTGGGCAACCTATTAATGTGTATAAGCAAAGAATATGGACAGAGTTGGGATCTTGTCATTCATCAGGCAGAATTTGCCTATAATGACAGTGTGAATAGGACTACTGGTAAGAGTCCATTCGAAATAGTCTATGGAATGCATCCCAGAGGTATATGTGAGCTCAAAAATATGGGAAACATGGAGAACAGAAGTGGACATGCAGAGGATTTTGCACAATCCATGAAAGAAGTGCATGAGCAAGTGAAAAAAACCTTGACAGAGAACACACAGAAGATCAAAGACAGAGTAGATGCCCACAGAAGGGATATTCAGTTTGAGGTTGGTGATCTAGTTATGGTACACTTGAACAAAGCTAGAATGCAGAAAGGCATGCCAACCAAACTGCAGATGAGGAGAATTGGTCCTTGCAGAATCTTGAACAAGTATGGTAACAATGCATACAGAATTGAATTACCACAAGATTTGGCAATCTCACTAGTGTTTAATGTCCAAGACCTGGTGCAATACAGGGGTCCTCAGTCAGCAGCAAATGGATCCATTTCAGAGAAGGAACAGACAGTAAAAGATGTGACTTTGCCACTAAAACCCAAACTGCAGGCAGAGAGAATACTAGATTCAAGAGTACAAAAGTAGACCAGACATGGCATCTACATGGAGCATTTGGTCAAGTGGAAACAGTTGCCTGGAGCAGAAGCTACCTGGGTTGCAGAGTCAGAATTCAAAAAGAGGGGCATTGATTTTTCCTCATTGTCACCGGAGGTGACATAGCTTCTTCCACACAGGGGGAGTATGGTGCAGGAGCACCAAGGGCTTGGAGCCCATGTGTATATAGTTTGCATTTTGTTGTGATGTTTTGAATTTTCAAAATAGGGTAGAGCGGGAAGAAGTTTATACATGTGCAAAGTAAACCCATCGGAGTGAGTATTGATATTGGCATAGCTGGAAGATGTATTCCTGATACTTCATGTTATACCGATGGAGGGCTAGCTATCAGCTTGAGGTTTACTATCGGCAAGAGTTCGGTGTCTTGTGCCGATCTCCAAGGTCTTACCGATGTGTGATGTCCATCGGCATGAGGGTGGTCATCGGCGGAGCCTGTGGTTGTGTCTCCGATCGCTTGGTGTTACCCCCATGGAGTGGTAAAGGTTTGTGAAGGCCATCGGCATGAGAATCACTATCGGTGAAGGATGTGGGTGTCACTCTAATATTAATTATCTGTCTGATGAAGTGTTGCCGAGGCTTGTCATCGGTATGAGGCTTGCTATCGGCGATGGCTGTGAAAGTAACTCTGACAGCTATGTGTTGCTCCGATGGAGTTGGACGTCGGTGCAAGGAGTTCTATCGGCGTAGCTTTAAGGCTTTAGGCCGATGCACAGTGGTCACGCCGACGAAGGGTGAAGACTTGTTATCGATGAGACAAGGGACTATCGGAGTTCATGGTTGAATGTTGGCTGATAGTTTGGGTTGTGCTGATGGGGGTAGACAGAGGTCGTCGGCGGCAAAAGTGCCGACAATAGTTTACTAAGCCATCAGATATATAAACCGTAGTGGCTGACTTGAATGGGTGCATGTGGGACTAAAAGTTCTCATGAATGCGAAAGTCAATAGAATGCATATCGACAGGGGAAGAATATGATCGGTGCGACAAAGAATTTGTCTTGCCGATGGGAAAGCATAAGTATGTTTCGATGAGACATCTGTGTTATCTTGCCGATAGCACAAAGCTGAACCGACAGTTGGAATACCAACCATTCTGGAATTGGAACCATCCTGTAACGGACATGGAATACTTATAAAATGCAGCATTCTTTCTGTATGAGGGGTTGAGAAGAGGAAACAAGAAAAAGATTTTGATTTGAGAAGCATTCTGATGTAAAGGCAATTTTTGAATAAAAATCAAATTCAGTAGTTCGATCATTTGTGTATTTCTTTTCTATTTTTAGTTTACCATTCTGAAGTAGATTAGCCTTTTCTATTTCTGCAATTTTGTTTTCTTTTGCACACCATGACTCTGTTTTGATGACTCCTCAAGTTCCATTGTACAGTATGGAGGTCATCAAATAGAGCCATGCTCTTTGTTTGTTTTTCTTTTGTGGGGTGGTCGGATTACTGGTTAGAGGCAATGCATGCTTGTTCTAGGCAAGCTTAGTGAGGAGTCCAGCTAGATAAACAAGTAGGAAAAATAGATTTGCAGGGGTGGAAAAATAGAAAGAAGGAAAGTGAGCACCAAGCAGTCCAGACCCTTGAACAGAGTGAGAAGGGTGGGCAACGGGCTCAGAAAGTTATGTGCCATTGAGGTAGTATCTTGGAAACAGTGAGGACAAGGTATGTGTCCCACACCAAGCAGAAAGTAAAGTTTTCCATCTCTGCAAAGAGTATGTCTTTTAGCACTTTGAATTGGTAGGAAGGCTAGTGTTGTCAAACAGTCTTGTACACCTACAGGATGTAGAGCAAGCAGCCCAGAGTCCTCCCTATCACAAAATCACCATGTTTTAAGGAGAAGGTTCATGTTCATGTCTTGGTGGTAGTTGATAGAATTTTGACTTCATCATGTTATCATGCATTGCCATTATGAGACTCGCATGACTTCATCGTGTTGTAAGGAATGTTGACCATTCAAGACTTGTGATCCTTTTAGGACTTGCTCAGTGTTTGTGTTGTTGAGACACAAGTTCACACATGAATGCTCAAGTAAGTGTAGAGGTTAATATATGTTCTTCATGAGGTGTTAGTGTTACTCATATTAGTGGATTGGTGTATCATGAGGTTTGAAGCATGTTAGGTCACTTCATGTTAAGGCACAAGTGATTGGATTCGTGTAGCATGAGGTTTTAAGATTATATGATATGTTTCTTTAGTTTTGAAGATCATTGGCAGTCATTATTGATTTTTTCATGTTCCCATGCAAGTCCTTTCATGTATGAAAACCCTAAATGACTATGTTTGACCTAAAATTGTAAATCCTATTGGTCAAGGTTGCAAGATCAATTTTGGGGTTTTTACTTTACTTACAAATGTTCAAAAAGATTCCTTGAAAGAATCTTTTAAATCCTAGTCAATATTTTTCAAAGTCTTGATCCATCTTTTTACCTACTATCTCAAAGTTAAAATTAGGGTTTAAATTCTTTGTGATACCTAAATAAATCCTTAGCTTCTCATGTTCAAAACCTAGCTCTAAACCCTAAGTGCTTGGGATCCTAAATGAAAGTCTTTATTTTAAACCATCATAAGCCTTATGTAACTTTATTTCTATTTTAACATTGACTGACTGAGTAGGTTAAAAAGTGACTTAAGTCACATCTTGAGGGTCATCGGTCTGTTGGATGATCGGCCATGTCCACCAATGGCCACCAATGTTCGAAGGTAACATAAGGTTGTTTTAAAAGCTTATGGAAAGAGATCTCATCAAGCAGTCGAAGATGAAAAATAAGGTTGGTGGGAGTACAAATCGTGTGGTTGTGTTTTAAAAGGCACTTGAAGTCTAATAGTCACTTAACCTTTCTGAATTTGATGGGTACCTTCTTTATAAAATCCTAAAAAGATGGCTTTACTCTGTTTTTCTCTATGTTTTTTGAGTGTGAGGGCCAGAGATTTTTATATATGGTAATTGTTCAACGGTGTTTGGTTTTTGACTTTTATATGTGTTGTTGAAGTCAGTATCTATATGAAAAAGTGATGATTAAAGTAATTTGGAAGAATATATTGATGGTATTATGCAAATATGAAATATGAGTGATAAAAACAATATGCAGTGAGACAGGGATTTATTTGCAAAGATTGTGCCAAGGCAATTTCACTATATCAAGAGATTATCTACAAGGAATGGTAATTGTAATGCTTCAAAGATTATGTTGCAGTGATGGTAATATGTTGGTTTTTCATCAAATTAAATAGATTGTGATTGAAAGAAGGTTGTTAAGTAAAGGTTAAAGGAGAGATAAGTTTTTTGTAATGAAAAGAATTAGGGAAACCCCCAAAATAATTTTGTTCTATTTCAAGGTGATTTTTTAGGTCAGTGAGACACTTATCAGCCAGTGAGGCCTTGTATATGTTGTTTTTCATACTTAAGCTAGTCAGGCATTTTTGAGAAGCTTTTCTACCTAAGGAGGGTTTTCCTCTCGTATAATCTTTTGTGTCTCAGTCTCATGTCTGGTGTGAATTCATGGTTAAATATTTAGTTTTTAACTCATCTCTTCGATACAGTTATTTGCCAAGTTTTGATAAGACCTAAAATCTTGTTTTAGATACAACACTGATTCACCCCCCCTCCCAGTGTTGTTTGTACTCCTACAATTTGCTAGTAGGTTAGGCATGTGGGGGTGATTAAGCCTCCTAATGTTCCAAGAGATACTCTTCATCTCTTTGTTTTGGATGAGATTCTTCTACCTGGGCATGAAAGAAGACTCTAGAAACCATTAGCAACTTCCTTCTTTGTTTCTCTCTCTCTCTCTGATATCTCTCTATGACGGTGTGCCTCTTTGGCTAGAGTCCATTCCACAATCACCTCCTCTACTTATAGATTTTCTTTGGGTATTCCCTATCATTTTGGGGGAGGGAGAAGTCTCCTCCATGATTCTACCACCAACCCATCCAAAACCATAGAGAAAGCCCTAGAGATATCTATTTCCTCCCCCTTTATTTACCCAATAAACTTTTTATCTTTTGACTCTTGTTCTTCGTATTTCTTTATTGAAGGTTCCTCTACCTCCACCATACTTTTATCCCTAGTTCCCTAGAAAGATTCTTCCTCTTGGTATTCCATGGAGGGAACCACCAAGCATTTAGGCTCATTCACCACAATGGAACCACCATGCTTTTAAGTCTCCTTCTCTAAGTCATGGACCACAAAAGAGACCTTCATTTAGCTAAATCCATCCAAGAACATAACATTCTCTACATTGTTTTCTTTTTTTTTCTCCTTCTCAGGATTGTGTTTAGGTCCTGGATTCTTCTACAGGGTCTCAAAGATAGAAATCTCTTCTCCTTCCTTGCTCTACTCATATTCCTAAGGCCTCATCATTGGGACGTAAGAATTACATGAAGCTAAAGATGGCTTTGTTTTCCCCTCCCTAGTGGGTCACTACTTGGAAAAATGCCCCATTTTCCTATAAGTTAAACATGTGAAGGGTGAGTTCTCATAGAAAATGTTATGTATCCACAAACCATATTTCAAGGAGAGAATAATAGTCAACGGAAGGGGAGTCTCTATATATATATATATTGATACATATGTGAGCAAAGACTTATTTATGCCTCACCCTAGTTTTTTGGTCAATGGATGTAAGCTAGGCGAAGGAGGTAGTAATGTTCTTAAAAACATCCTATTCCCATAGCTCGAGGAGAAGACCTAAGAATCTTATCCATATAGGTGTAGTGGATAGAGAATCCTTGTCTGGGTTGAAACGTTGGTACCATTTCTTCACAAATAGACACATATTACCCATGTACCATGGGCCACCTACAAAAGTCGTGTTTAGGTCCTCTTCACACAAAAAGTAGGAAAAATAATCTTTTGGCATCCCGTAAATGTCGACTTGACCTTTCATGCTCCATTTTATTGGCCCAAATACAACATCAGTGTTTGGCTGAGAACCATGAAACTTTCCAACCAACATTGAGCCCATTCTAGCAAAGCCTCATTCTACCAAGCAATTAGGGATTTTTGGATAGTCACCTTGCTATTATCAAAACTACTTTGAATCATTGCTTCTTTTAGCATAGGACCTTTATTCTTGCAAGGTTCTTTCTTTAAACCAAAGAATAATACCATCAAAGATTCTAGATTGCATTGGACTTCCATCTCTAAAGAAGAGCCAAAACCCTTATTTGCACTTGGGTCTAGGGCATCCTGTCTCCTCAGAATAGACTCGATAGAGAGGGGTGGGTCCTTACCTGAATCTACACCATCTCCACATGATTCTCCTATCCCAAATGTTTTTCTCATGCCTTGCAACCCATGTCTATTTGAAAAAACTTCCCACTCCATATCCTTCTCCATATCTTCCCAATATTTTTTAGTAGTCCAAAAATAAGAGTAAAATCTCTATTAATTTACTATGTAAGACTACTTTTCAACACACTATTTTTTTGATAAAGATAAGGGACAATATCTCTGTGTTCTTTTCTCTTCTCTCTGTATCCTTCAATAATGATGTTTATAAACAATTTAAATGAATTATTCTAATGCCCTCACTTTATTTATATTCAACAAGCCATCCTATTTAATTTACGAATTCATTCTTTAATGTAAGATGCTTCCCAACATGCCTTGCTTTATCATAAATTCATAGTTTATTTTACCCCATTTGAGATGCTCGTAGAATTTTGAAATGACAATTCTATTCTATACACAAGAAAAAATAATAAATTTAAAATTTCTATAAGAAAATTGGCAATGACCAAAGTTCTTGTATATCTAATTTAAAAATAAATTTGATCTTTTACTATAAAATTAGAAATATAATGAAATATCATGCTCTAAGATATTGTAGCCATCCTCATTCTAGAATCATTAGCCTCATGAAAATTTTAAGAGTTTTCACTACACAAGTGAAGATGTTGAGTATATAATTTCTTAAGGGATATATCATAAGGACTATTTTAAACATTTTTTTATTAATTATTATTGATTGTTTGATTATCCAAGTATGTGATGTTTAAGTAGAGTATATCATAAGACTCAATTTTTTTTATTTTATTACATTAAATAGGTATTGAAAGGACCTAAAACCTTGTACAACTACATAATAAAGCATTAAGAACAAGTAGGACAAATAGAACAAAATAAATAATAACACTCGCTGAAGGCCAAGTAGGATGAACAAAAAGCACCAACAAGAAGAGACAACAAAAGAGCTTTCTCAAAAAAAGAAACAAAGACTAACAATCATCAATCAAGACACACAAACCAAGGTTGAACCTCATAAACCTACTTACAGAGGTTTGAATCCATATTTTTCTAGAGAGCACTAGAAAGGCCCCAAAGATTTCATAGGCCTAATCAAACATATACTATTTTGGGGTGGGCTAGGGCCAACAACCCCTTCAAATGGATCAAACTTCCAAGTGTCCATCTTAGGCAAAGGCAGCACCGATGCTACCTTATCCAACAACTCAAATCTCTCAGAAATGCCAACCCTATTTGGACAAACCAAACTCTCGGGGTCATCCCTAACCTCTTTCTCATTTGGTGAACTAACACAAAGAAGCAACATCTTTCTTTGCTTTCCTTTCCAGGAGAATTGCTACTTTTTGTTAGCCTAGCATGAAGAAGAAGTGCATACTAGATCTCTAACAAGAAAGGCAATCCATCGAAGAAGATTTGATCTAAACACATTGATCCCATATCCTAAACTTAGTAATTGAGTTGATCCTAGAAGGGATCATCGAACCCACCTCAACACTCACACAGCCTGGCAAAGACAAGATGATTCATGAATTTAGTCACATCATCAATAGAAATGAAATGGACAAAAATTTATGATGCTCTAAAATAGCTCTTCATCCTAGTACACCAATGGGACAGTTGGGAGTCTGATCCAAACTAAGACACTATTAAAGTGTTCTTTTGTTGTAATAAAATTTGGCATCCATTTTTCTAGTAAGAGTCTTGACTTGCCCAAGAACCATTCGCCACCTAAGAGGGCCCTATTATAGTCCTCCTACATGGAAAATAAAAACAAGAAGAAGTCACTAGTCATAGCATCAACGTGAACTTGTCCTTGGAATGACCATGTATTTTGAATCCAACTTCAAACCAAATCAATATTGGGTCAAGATCCTGAAAACTTGCCAATCAGAGAAATTTCCCAAGCAACAATCCTTTCAATGATTTCATCAAGGATAGTAATAACCATGATCAAACTCTTGTCAAAGGGGGAATAGAACCAGCATCAACTGACCCCTTCTGACACATAAAAGGGTCAAACAATCCTTTGGCCAAACAAAAATGCCCTCAAAGAATCAAATGTTCGTTATTCATAATTTTATATTTTATTGAAATATATATTTTTTAAATATTAAATTAAATCAAAATTACAAATTATATGCAACTATTGAAGATATCATGTTTACACAAACAAGGAGAAAGTTTGAAAGAGAACACGGATATAGAATGCAATAGTCTAAAAGAGGACATAGAGAATCAATGGAAAATAGTGCAAATAATAGAAAAAATAAATCCAAAACTGTAACAACTAGGAGAATAACATTCAGAATCAATGCTGAAATGATATTCATAAATTGTCTATAGTCCATAAAATTGAGTTAGTTTGTTTTCTTAATCGAGAGTCAATGGATATTTATATATATTGTTAAAAATGTTTTTTAACTTTATAGATTAAAAGAATGGAAGCGAAAATGATCAATTACTTGCTATAAAAATCTGGTATAGGAAGTAGAGATAATTCAGTTAGTAAACTATTAATACGATTACAAATTCTAATCTCTATGTATTTGACTAGAAGATATAGGTCACATGTTGACTGACTGATGCCCCAACTATTAATGGAATAGATGCCGAACAATGGATGGATAGTAGAATTCAAAGTCAAAAGAAAAACAGGTAATGAAAGAAAGATAACCGAAGACTTTGTTTGGGCTCCATACGTACTGTTTGACCCCCTGCCTCCTCTCATCAATTTCCACAAACTTAGAGAAACAATACGAATAAGAAAGTCGAAGATGCCCAGCAATTAGGTTGTTTTCCATAACATCATTTTGACCAAGGAAGCTTGGATGGATTAGTTGTGGAGTATTCAGGTGTATGCTTGTTCTTTTGATTCGTTGTTTTATATTTATTTTTGATAGAAATCTAACGTTTTAGTGTTTAGTTGGTTTCGTTTTCTATATATAAATTGATCAAAACTTTACATCCATTATTTTAAATATTATTATTTCAATAAGATTATATTGTAATAAACTTTTTAGTTATTATTTTTATTTTATTTTTATTATTTCATTACACTTTAAAGTACTATTTTAATTGATCAACTAACTTCTATTCAATTTACAAGTGTTAGTTTCATAACTTTACTAGCTATAGTAATGGAAGCAACCTTATGTCACAATCTTACATTCTTGCACTAAATATGATAAGTTCCTAAGTCATGGTCATCCCTAAACCTAGACCTAAACCTTGAGGGTTTATTTCTAATTGCCTTCTTACCATCCCTTTTGGAAAGATTAGAGGCTTTGTGGTTCGCACACCAATAATAGAGAGACTTCATCCTTTCCTTTGATATGAGATCGTCGATTTAACGTTTAAATCACTACCATTAATTGATCGTATGTTTCCAATTCAATCCATTCACAATAGTATGATAGAAAATGCATTCTAGTCAAATGTTAGTTCAAAGTCAACATCAATGTACGATCACACACAAAGACACATAGTGATTAGCTCATGCATACAACACATGTACATAATGTGACTAACTCATAGATGCATCACATATAAATAGTGTGACTTGCTCACACATATAAGACACACACACACACACACACAATGTAACTAGCTCATGGATAAATCACATATACACAATGTGACTAACTCATCCCTACATCACATATACATAATGTGACTAGCTCATGCATATGTCACATATAAATAGTGAGACTAATTCATTCCTACGTCACATATACATAATGTGACTAGCTCATGCATATGTCACATATATAGTGTGACTAACTCATGTCTACATCACATATACATAACGTGAGTAGCTTATGCATACATCACATATACATAGTGTAACTAGCTCATGTACACCATGTGACTAGCTTATGCATGAATCACATATATATATAGAGTGACCAACTAGAAAAATGAAGTGATTGTAACCTTACTGCAAGCATCTTCCCCTTTATCTAGTTCACTAACACAAGACTTTAAGTACACCCTAGCCAAAAAAAGGAATGTCATCGCATCCCATATTACACCAAGGGTCCCCTCCTTTTCTAAAAGCATTTCTTGCTATGATACTGAGACAAGCATCACATACTACTTGTTGCCATCACTATGAAGGGCACAGGTGTAACAACACACAACACATGTGAACATTAATACAAATGTACAAAATGACTGATTCAAACATACATAGTGACCAAATAGCAATTGGAAGTGGATATGACCCTACTACATGCATCTTTGCATTACCTAGTTCACTAACACTTACCCTTTAAGTTCATCCCAACCAAAAGAATGAATGTTGCTGCATCCCATACTACACCATGGGTTGCATCCTTTTTCCTAATTTATTTCCAACTATGATGACAAGAAAGATCCCATACTACTTGTAGTCATCACTAGCTTAGGTGTTAGTGTAACAACATACATCACAAGACCATTAATAAGATTTACACAACCCAAGTTAAACCATTCAAGTCGGTAAATCCTAACATATATCACCTCCATGCCACTAATGAAAGTTGGTCCAACCTAGTATGAGGTTGCTCCTAGTATCTATCACTTATATAGTGCTAGTAAAACTTGGCTAAGCCCTATTATACCATGAGTAGCTCTAGGCATATATCACCTCTATGCTACTAGTGAAAACTAACTAAAACCTAAGATACAATGGTTATCTCCTAGTCTTTATCACTTGCATAGCACTGGAGACCGTAAGATAAACCGCTCTTATATCATATCATGGACAATTCCTAGAATCCTTCACCTCCATGCTACTAGTGAATGTTGCCTAATCCTTAAGATATCATATATAACACTTAGCATCCATCACCTACATGGTACTAGTGACAATTTCCTATCTACACTTGTATAAGACTTTGTTTTGACATGTGGGGTCATCTTATAGCTAGGTGAAACACAATCAAGATATCCCAAAGGTTCACAAATACTAGGTAGGATAACTTGGTTATATACCACATAGAGTGATCAGTAAACCTACACACATGTTCTTATAGGTTTAAGGCTATCAAAATTACCAACACATAAGGATCACATTGAACCCACATGGGCTAGCCTTTATCTAGACACATAAACATAAACTAATATAGGCTCATTAAGTAATCTGAAAGATCATTCCATACATTCAAATTGTTACTTGGAAATAAAGTATTAATTACACAAAAATTCAAACTCATAGTAGTAATATTAGACAATATTGTACTTCTAAGAATATAACAATTTTTGTATGTTAACAATCATAAATCTTAGCATACAACTATCTACCAAATAGACATAAAGGTAAAAAAATCATACAATATTTGGTATTGCTTACCATTATTTACCCACAATTGGTAAAGGAAGTCATAAAAACCTTCATCCTAAACTCAACATAAATCCAACACATACTTAGAGTATGTAGATCATCCATAAATATTAAGAATTGTTCACACCATCATATCATAATAGCTTAACTCAAAATGATCTTTAGATGCCAAGTTAGTAGGTTTCCTTAACTCAATCATATCCATGTTATGGCCAAGTGTATCATGCCCTTAATTTTTTGGAAGAATAGACCTTAATAGTCTTTAGAGGCTAAACTATACATTCCTATACTTATCACTAAGTGAAGAAACAATGTCATCGTGCTTAGCACACAACTTTACCAATTTTAGTTCAAACAAGTCTAGATGTAGTTTGATGCATTCAAATCAGAGACAAACCATGATGACAATGACTTTCAAATTTCATCCAAGATTGGAGTAGATCTTGAAAATCCAATCACCAAAGAACCTCAAAGTAGATAATATTAATGATGTGGAGTTCCTTTTACTATCTTAGACCTATATAGTGGGGACATATTAATTGGAAAGATGAATTTAGAGTCATCTAATGCAATTTTCAGCCTTAAGTTGAAACATATTGCAAAGGGAAGGTTGACCAAGCTTGGGAACACTCCAAACCTTGGAGATATTCCCTAAACCCCTCCCCTATGGACTTGGTTCATAGGTGCATCCTTCATCCAAGGACTTCCTACATACTTGCTTCCAAATAGAATCAAAGTCCCATGTAGTTCTCCTAGGATTTAAATTATTAGGATGAGAACTTGCACTTATTAGGTTACGGTAACTTATAATAATACTAGACACCACCATTTTGTCACAAAACTCAACAATTTATATCCCTCAAGGATTACTAGCCTTGTATAGATAGTTTCCCTAAATTACTTAGGGATAGATTAACCAAGGAAGATGAAAACACCAAAATCTATAATTATACTTAATAAATTAGTTCAATATGCCAAGATGGAACATTACTAAGAACATAGTTCCTAAACTACCTCTACATACAATGATCCCAATTATCAACCATCTTTATAATTAGCCAAGCATTAAAATATCACCCATCTAAAACAACATACCCTAGACCATAGTGTCTCATAAGGACAATTTTTTGAATCAAATATATACATATAAATTATGGATATCATCATACTTAATATAACATAAATCCATTCATATCATACCATAGTGTAGAAGTAGTAAAAATATTGTCACCAAGAACAATATGCAAAAGCCCTGATATGGTTCCAAATGATTTCCTATTGTAATATGAATCAATGATATCAATTATCATACATAATAATATATGATGACATCCTTCTTGTCAGAACACAACAGGAATCAACAACCACATAAAGATCATCTAAACTTTGAAAGACTTGTAGCAATAATTACAAAATTTCTTTAAGCATGATCAATACTCGAGTCATTCTTGTGAGAGATGACAACACTATATCCATTGGACCAACATACGAAGATATACAACCAATAATAATAATATTCTTAACCTTCTCATTTCATTTACCTTATGGTGCAACCCAATATTATTATAGTAGTCTAGCTCATAGATTAGATAATATTTATGCTTGCCATTTATACTAAATATGACCTTAATGGTCAGTAGTAAGACATCAAAAGATGCTATATAATATGACTACAAATGGGTTATCTCTTAACTCAATCCCAACAACACTGTCAAATTAAATGACAGTTGCCTTCTATTTAGTACATATCATATTACAATTTGATACAACCATAGTACCCTTCCATAGTTCACATGATTGTTCCAATATAATGGTTCTCATACTTAAGAGATCAATAGACATCATGTCGTAGCAAGCAAACAAACCCAAGTTACCCTATAAAAACCTATATATCACAACTTAGCACTTAGAGATTCCTACACTTTTGCCTTGCCTAGCAATGGCTATTAATGATATAAATAATATTTTCCCAACTATAATGATGTTATACTAGATCAACCTTGATAAGGACCTCATAGACAATTCAAAGGAGTTAAACTTTGACATTATCTTTTCAGACAAAACTAACTTTTATAACCCTATCCTTGATCACATCAAGGATCTTGTAGCATATTAGTTATATCAATAATATGATTGGAAGTAGGACTACTTACAACTATTGCACAAGATAATGATAATCAACAAGTTTATTCATAACCCAACATTCATAAACAGTCATGCACAAAATATTGTGATGTCATAATTATTCTTTCAAACCCATCATTATTGTAAAAGATCATTTCTAAGTGATATATAGTAACTTCATTTTAGTTTACAAGGGAAACCCATAAGGAATGTACTTATCTTCAACCCTTTATAACATGCCTTTGAGACTCATCATTACAACTATGCTCTAATGTCCAACAACTATAGTGACTATACATTGTATAAAGTCACGTTGATAGTGATAAACTTAAATATAAAATCATTCCCAGGTATCTCTCCAACAATCAAATGTGAGGCACATGCTTCCATTAACAACTAAGGTAAAATACCTATACATAGTTGTTTACATGTGCACATCTTGGTGTTTGAAGTATGTTAAGCATAAATACGAACATCAAGATATGCAATGATATTCTACCCAAACAAACACATGCAAAAATAAGAGAATATGCTAGGCATGCAAACTATTTGACATAAATCCTCAAGGAAAAGTAGCAACACACATATGGAATGGATACTATTTGACAAAATATCAAAAAATTGCAATCTTTCAGTCCCTATAAATTATCTCTAATTGCAACAAAGTAGAAGATATGAAAATGTATAGAAATACTAACTAGCATAACACTTTTTAATAAAAATTATGCCAAATGCCAAAAAAATATTCAACTACTCCATTTTTACTACCCATTATGAGTTATGTCAATCCCAACTTGAGACAATAGATTATCCTATTATAGGATATAACCCCCTTCTCCTACATATAACCATCTTATAGGATTTATTTATGATTATCATGTTACAATAAGAACTAAGATTATAGAAACATCATCACATAAAGTAAGGTGTCATCCAAAAAGGAAGGGTAGGCTATTAGTTACTATAATATCATACAAATCTCATAAGGAATTTGACAAATAGACCACAAAATGTTAATTCTTCTAATCATCATGAAGCAATAAGATATAAAGATTCAACTCTAAGAGTATAAATCTATTACAAAATCTAAAATGACTCATTCTCAACAAGGTTATCAATACGCATACTAGATTTTCAAAGTTGAAATTTAAGACCTTGGTCATAGGCTTGAAAACCAAGCAACAAAATATACTTTCCAGTTTAAAATTTATCCTCAATCAATGGTAGTTACCATATGAGAACCTTGGTTCTAGGGACAATGTTGAATGCATTTCTAATGTAGGAATTAAATATACTCTATCACCTCTCATTTATCTTTCTCCCTTTCTAGTCTCAAAGTGTAGTAGAAAATGTAACCTATTTTAGGTGATTTTTGTAGCAATATTTCCAATGATTGTGAAAATGCCTAGGTAGGCTTCTAGATTCCATGCCAACAAAGTCCACAACTACTCAAAGTAAAAAGAGGAAAATTGTGGTAGAAAGAAAAACTAATGTTCTAAGGGTAGTAACAAGGAACTCATGGATCTTTACAAACTTAGTCACCCTTCTAGTAGAAACAATCAACATAGTGAAGTTGTTATGGAAAGAGGACCTACAGATAAAAGTATGAGACTGTCCATGTTGAGACAACCATCAAATTCTCCCACTTACAAGACAAGCATGGATTTAACTACTAGATTTGAAGTCTGTATTAGTGCCTATGAGTGAAAATATGTGCAACAACATAGTAGAATTGATCATGAAAGATGAGCCAAATTAGATGGGATGTGCTTTAATGAGTAATGCCTCCTTTGCTATATATAAAAGACATAGAAACCCCAAGCTCACTACTCATTCACTTAATGTATAAAATTCAAGTAGCAGTGTGCCATTCATTGAATCCTTCTCTTGGTAATAATCAACAACATCCTCTTTTAATTATCAAGATCCATTTTAATTTCACCAAACTTATCTCAAATCACTTTGATGTGTTGATGGATGTCCATAACATGTTCCATAGATTACCATTTATTACACAATGTACACTCATCTCCTTCCACTAAAATTTTTCCTTATCCAATTTTAATACCCACATTTGCAAGCCCATACCATGGTAAATGGAGTTATAGGCCTTGTTCTTTGGTCTACATGTAGCCCATGCCTCATAATTTTCCCCCCCTCTTCCCCTTTTCTAATTTAAAATGTCACTTTTTAACTTATTTTAATTTATATTTTTCCCATGCAATGGCTAGCAAGAAAGTGGCCTATCATAGGGGATGTGACATATATTAGTTTAAATTTATAGGTTTTTTTTCGTAAATTAGAATGATTATATATTAATTTTCAAAATATATTTACATATTATTTTTTTTTTACTTTTTTAAATTATAATTTTACTAGTCTTAACAATGGTGATTCTATAAATTGATTATTGTTTGTTGAACCTCTAGAAGCTTATAGTTAAAGAACAATTGATGTAGGAGCATCTGGGCGAATGAGCTATCTCGTATCAATCAAAAATATTTTTAGTTGCCTTCCTTTAGTTTTGGTTTGTTTGGGGCTTTGTTGGCATTTCTCAACCTTGGAGTGTAGGTGGAGTGATTAGATTTGATATTGTTCCATTTCAACACATCAAAAGCATTTAAGGATCAATATGGAAGAATTATTAGATAAAATATTGTGAGATATTTTTTAGATTACAATGAAGTGTGCTTCCAAGAGTTTGGGGATCAAGTGAAATTGTGGGTAACTTTAAACAAACCTCATATCTTTACTTCTTTTGGATATGATAGTGGAACATTTGCATTAGGCAGACATACTAGTAGCAATAGAAATTTAAGCATAGGAAACTCTACAATAGAGCCATATATTATGGCTCATAAACTGATTCTTACTCGTGTTGCTACTGTTAGTTTATACAAGAACAAATATCAGGCGGTACAGAAGGGATCAAATGGTATCACCTTAGACAATAGTCAGATGTTACCTTATCCAAATACATCCTCCAATCAGATGGCTGGAAAAAGCATCATAGATTTATGTTTGGTTGGTTTATGGATCCAATAACAAAAGGAGAGTACCTAATACAAGAGCATCTGGGCCCACAGGTGATCCTGCATCGCCAAAAAATATATTTTATTTCATTTTCATTTTGGTGTGTTTTTTGGTTTACATTGGTGTTTTCAGACATTTCTCAGTAGAAGGAACCTAGAGATTTGGTCAAAATTGCAAGATTCTAGATTTCGCCAAATTGTTCTTGTAAGGCTCCATGGGGCAGTTTTCTGGAAACAATTGTTTCTGGAACTTCATAAGAATTGGGTTGAAATCCTTTGGAAGATATATCATTACATGAATTATGCACAATATAATGAAGGTTTCATGACCAAATTCCTTATGGATTTGGAGAATTTAAAATCAGAAAATTTAGCCCTATCAGCTATGGAAGCAATTAATTATCAAGAGTTTTAAGAACTGGAAAAAATTCCTTATAGGGAAAGGTTTGTGATGGTATTTCTCCTAATTTTGAAAAAGAATCACACTCAAATTCATCTCCATTTGAGAGAATTTAAAATTCTCTAATCCAAGCTGGAAGTTTACGAAAAAATTAAAATCAAGAGCTTTATGAATGCTGGAGAAAAATGGCTTGGTTGAGACCTTGGGGATACCATTCCATACATCTTAGAAATTTTTTCCATAGAAATGAGCTTCTGGGTGAAAGTTATACAAAAAGTCAATTTTCAGCTTCTTGGCATAAAATGGTGAAGTCACAAAGAGTAAATTTTCACCAAAAGTTCCAATGTTGATCCATGAGATATTATGATGGCACAAGGTCCAAACTCATACACATGCTCTACTTCTTCCTTTGTGGCTGCCTTACTAGGAATAGCTCAAATGCATTTCCAGAAAACTCAAACAAGAGACATTCAAACATAATGACAGGAATTCAAAATATTTCTCCATAATATTTGAATACAAAATGATAGGAGGAATGCAATTGTAGATTCAGTAGATAAAGGAATTCACAAAATAGAGTAAACTTAAATCCATAGTATTCTATTACTAGTTCAAAGCATTACAAACATATTAAAATGGCCATCGACATTTGGCCTCCTCTAACTATAGAAAAACAAAACTTTCTTAAATACTTCCTACACTCTCCTTCCTCTGTCAATCAACTTGGCCTGTCTTTTTAGCCACTCTTTTTTCCTCTCCCCTTGACCTCCTTCATCCTACAACCTCTTCTATCACCCTTGTCTTTATCCTTATCTATGGCCTCACCAATTGACAGGCTCCGCTTGCAAAGGCTTGCGGCCTAGCTATTTTCTCGTCGGCCTTTTTTTCCTCTTTCTATGCAGTCATCGACCTCTATTCTTATCGATTCCCCCTACAAAAATTGGGTTGTGCATATATATAATTGTCATTTATCTTTCCTATATTTGACCTGCATCTTTCTTGAAGTAACTGATGACCTCCAAGACTAGTTGCTATTAATTTCTCAATCTTCAACTGACCGTTGCATGTTAAATTCTTTGCTACCACACTCCAACTATCCTTAAAACTGCTGGTAGAAATCAATAACTCCCTCAAGGGTGGCCTATGCTCTATATCTATTTACTCCTAGTGACCATTTGAATTCTTAACTATCATTCACCATCTGTCACCGTAAGCATGAACATCTTTGATAGTTACAAATTTCTCTTCAATTGTTTGACACTTGTGACCCTTTCAAATTCTTTAGCTACCTAGTGAAACTATCAGTTAAGAAGTAACAGATTTAATCAATTTTTTTTCCAAAATGGTTTCTGGTGCTCGGCGATGGGAACTTTAGAAGCAAAGTGGCTGTGACAAGAGCTTCAAGAGGAAACTTGATTTTCTAGAAAGTGACAAGAATGTGGCAACAAGAGCTCCTCAGAGAATTAAAGCTTTACAAAGATAGGAGTTACAAGATAATGACAGAAGATAAGAGAGTCACCACCCACAAAAGCTAAAAAGAACAAAAACAACCAAAAAGATGAAAAACCAAAATTGTAGGGCAAGATGCCCCTGCATCAGACCCCCCCAATAAATGAGATTCATGAGCTCCTACTCATGAGTTCTGCAATCAAATGCTTATATCTAGATTTCTTCCTCTGCTTCTTCTAATTGTTTCACATCCCTTGTCATGCCTCTTCCAAATTTGTTCTATGCTTGTAATTGCTCTTCCTAATTTTCTCCATTTGTAGTTGTTTGTTTCCCACCTTCTTTTCATATATCTACCTGCTAATTTCTTTGTCCACTACAAATCTCCATAACTCTATCTCATCTTCATAGTTATTAACCTTAATTGAAAATAAAACTTCATCCTCATAATGTGTAAATAAATTTACATCTGAAGTCTTTATTTCAGCAACATTATCTTTCAACAGTAGGTCTTTCTCTTTAACATCCTCTAGTTCTTTTACTACAATCTCCATTGAACATTCAACATTTCTTCCTTTTTCTGTAATCTCCTTTATCAGAGCTACACTTTCTCCTCCAAAATATTTTTTCTTACTGGATATTGCCACAAACTTCTCCTCCTCTTCACTATAGTTCTCTTCTTTAGAAATGAAAACATGATCAATATTTTCTTCATACTCAAATTCTGAACCATTTCGAACACCAACTTTCTTCAAGTCCTTAAAATGTGAAACTTCTAAACTCTGACTCAGCTTTGCTTCAGGTTTTCTTTCCTTGGCTATCTTTAAATGTCCTACAATCACCATAAGGTTATGGAAATAAAAAATTTCCACTGCATTTATTTGACTTGTGATCTCTTGCAATTTTCCATACAGCTCTCTCTTCGCCACACTTTCTATCTATCTATCAACCCTCATAAAAGTATGCTTAGCCTTCTACAAATTTGCATTCATCACTCCATATACATCCCTTTCCATGTCCTAATTAAATAACTAGAAATTATTTTCAATATCTTTCCTATCACAAACCTTAATAATGGGTTACACTTTCTGGGACATCCTAATTTTTGCTGAAATCACATATTTTTAGAAAATATAATGATTTAATCCTTGAAAGGCTCTATTTAAAGGATTTTAATTGAAGAGGGTTTGATCAAACCCCTTTAGATTCAAACTCCCTTGGATAGAATCCCGCTAGTTTTAAACTATACCTATAATGGAGTCTTGTCTACACCTATCAATATGTTGATAAAAAACCAATTTTGATTTAGCTTTTGAGGGATCAAATGAATTCATTTAAAATTTATCCTTTGTAAGTATGTAGTCCTTATTATAAGCTTCCCAAAAAACATAATTTTAAATATATTTAATTTGATTATTATATTTATTTTTTATTTCTTGTGAATGTATGTTTTTCACCAAACATCAAGTTCTCTATTCTACACACATGGAAAATTAGTAAATTACTGAAAAAAATTTCTAAAAAATATCTATGCACTAGGTATTGATGTTCTTGTTTCAACAAAAGAAAAAAAATTGAATTTTGATACATACAAAAAAGTTATGTTTTACTGAATATGCCTATGTCTAAATTATAATTGGTTTGACTTAAAAAATTAATTAAGAAAGATATATTCAACAAAACATTATGAAACCAAATGCATACACTATATATCGGTGTTAACAATCTAAATTAAAAAGAATCAGAATTTTATCCTTTGTAGAAAAAAAGTTATGTGCTATGGAATACACATCACTTTAAAAAAATATTGTTTACTATTAAAAACCAGTTATCAAAGGAGATGCAAAAAAATTTACAATTTAACTCCATTTTTTAAAAATATATTTAGAATCTACAAACAAAATCTCACAAATCACTAGTTTGAATCATCTTCAAATTCCTAATGGTTTAGCAACTATAGGTGTCAGAATGTGAAGATCTTTAGTTCAAAATATTGATTTCAATGTCAAGTTTGGCCAAAAAGTGTAACCCATTATTGTGGGATGGAGTCCGGGTAGACTTTTGCTCAAACCTCTCATTGGTTAAAACTCTAAAGAAATACAAATCTTTATTCTTCTAAAAGACATTTCTATTTACCTCTGTCTGCACTATTGAACCAACCTCTCTATGATCATCTAATATTGCTTTTTCTTTGGCCTTCTTCACTGTCCTATTTTCATGCAGGCTTCCACAATTAGTCTTACTTTGTCTTCTTGATTCGAACTCATAAAATGGAGTCCTCAAACCATCTATAACATCCTTATTTGCTGCCACTTTTTCCTTGTTTCCATGTATACATTTATTCTTATCTTCTTTATTCTCAGCTGCCTTAGTTTCTTCTTCTTTATTCTCTATTGTTCCTTCTTCACTTTTCATGTCTTTTTCTACCTTTTCCTTTTGGTTTCCATTCTCCCTCTTTATTTCATATCCTTCTCTTATCATTTTCCTTTCACCCATAGTTAGCCACATCTTATCCTCATACTCATAAATTTTATTCAAAGACTCAAATTCATCAGAATCAAATCGATTACCTCCTACCTTACACATACCATGCTACTTTTTCTTAGGCTCTTCAGTATGGTCTGGGGCATTATTCTCCTTTCTATTTTCTTCTATGGTCTTTATCATGTGCTCTTCTTCATTGGGCTCATCAACATCTACACATCTCCTCTTCTCTTGCTTTGTTTGCTTTACCTTGTCAACTTCTTCTACTGTTGTCCCATGCTTTTCTACCCATTCTGGATTCTTCATCTTCTTGAATTGGTGTCTTGCTACACCTGCACTTGGCTTATCTTCTTGTCTTCTCTTAATCTCTATTATATCTTCCATCCTTAATGCTATTTTGTTGTCACATAGGTTGGTACAAACCACTCCTTCTCTTTTCTACACATCTACAATTGATTTATTTTGCCAATATGGTATTATACTCATGATCAACTATTTTATTCATCTCATTTTTAACTTGGAGATTTACATTTCTATTTTCACTTACATAAACAAAATCACTACCAAAACTTACTTTTATCTCCTCATTGTTCTATTGTCCTAATTTTCTTACATCTTTGGCTCCATATCTTGCCACCTCTTTCTCTTTAAAGGTTTTCTTCTTTTCTATAACAGGCCTCCTTCCATCTTCAAGCTCCTTGTATTGCGCCATTGCTAAAAACTATCTTCTTTGATATTTTTCTGCAACTTGTCCTCTTTCCTTCCTATCTTACTCTTCATCTATGGGCTCTCTTCTTGCCCTTTCTTCTTTTTCCTCCAAAGGCTTGTTCTTAGTCTTCTTCGTACCTACATCCACACTTTCAAATAGATCAATAGAAAATGAATCAAGAGACTAGAATGTCTCTTTAGGTGCCTCTTCCATTGACACTTACTTCTCCTCTTTTCCTAGTGCTACTTGCTGCACCTTCTCTTTTCTCTTTTCTGTATTGTCTTTAACGAGGATTTTCCTCTTCTCTTTTTGTCCACTTTCTGTAGTCACAACCTTGTCAGGAAAATAAATCTTTTCCAAGATTTCCATTCTTCTTGCAATCTCTTCCAATCCTTTTGATATTTTCTACTTTCCACTTCATCCTAGTATCTTTCCCAAAATAAGATTATGATGGGTCTCCTTACACTAATACCCATCCTCACACTACTATAAATCCACAACTCTACTCAATATTCAAGTGCAAACTGTCTCTCCTTTGGTGATCGGTTCACACAACAACGCATATCACTGCTGCAACAGAATCTCTCACACTCCACAACTACCCTCTACCCAATAATGACCTAGAAGATGCTACTGTCAAAACCCCTCTACCCACTCTCTCTTTGTGGAGGAAGTACCCTCTACCCAATTTATCTTTGCTACATGATAGAATTCACAGACCCTTTCTCATGTCTGCAACAACAATTCTCTCATACCTCTGACAATCAACTCTTTCAAAACTCTCTCCTACCTCATTCTTCCAACATACCATGCCAATGATCTTCTGTGCTCTGATATGAATCTGCTGGCATGAGGTCTAAACTCATACACATGCTCTGCTTCTTCCTTTGTGGCTACCTTACCAGGCACAACTCAAACCCATTTCCAAAAAACTCAAACAAGAGACATTCAAACATAATGATAGGAATTCAAAATATTTCTCCATAATATTCGAATACAAAATGATAGGAGGAATGCAATTGTAGATTTAGCAGATAAAGGAATTCACAAAAGAGAGTAAACTTAAATCTACAGAATTCTATTACCAGTTCAAAGAATTACAAACATATTAAAATGGCTATCCACATTCGGCCTCCTCTAACTATAGAAAAACAATACTTTCACAAAAACTTCCTGCACTCTCCTTCCTCTGTCAATCAACTTGCCTGTCTTTTTGGCCACTCTTTTTTCCTCTCCCCTCGATCTCCTTCGGTTAGCAACCTCTTCTAGTGCCCTTGTCTTTATCCTTATCTATGGCCTCACTAATTGACGTCCTCCGCTTACTCAGGCTTGCAGCCTACCTCTTTTCTCCTCGGCCTTTTTTCCTCTTTCTATACAGTCATCAGCCTTTCTTCTTATCGATTCCCCCCTACAAAAATCGGGCCTTGCATATATATAACCATCGTTTCTCTCTCCTTTATTCAACATCCATCTTTCTTGAAGTAACTGATGACCTCCAAGCCTAGTTGTTGTCGATTCCTCAATCTTCAACTAATCCATTGCATGTTAAATTCTTTGCTGCCATGCTCCAATTATCCTTAAAACTGCTGGTAGAAATTAATAACTCCCTCAAGGGTGGCCTATGCTCTGTATCTATTTACTCCTAGCAACCATTCAAATTCTTAACTTTCATTAACTATTTGTCACAATGAGCATGAACATCTTCGATAGTTACAAATTGCTCTTCAGTTGTTTGACACCTACAACCCTTTCAAATTCTTTAACTACCTAGTGAAACCATTGGTTTAGCAATAACAGGTTTAATCCCTTTTTTCCAAAATGGTTCCTAGCACTTGGCAACAAGAAACTTAGAAGCGGACTGGCTGTGACAGGAGCTTCAAGAGGAAACTTGATTTTCCCAAAAGTGACAAGAATGTGGCGACAGGAGCTCATCAAAAAATTAAAGCTTTACAAAGATAGGAGTTACAAGATAATGACAGAAGATAACAGAGTCACCACCCACAAAAGCTAAAAAGAACAAAAACAACCAAAAATATGAAAAACTAAAATTTTAGGGCAAGATGTCCCTGCATCATATTATTCAGGGTAAGTTAATGGTTTTATGTTATTCATTGATGCATTTAAAAATATCAAATATGTGTGGACAGAGAATCTTCAATTTTTAGCCATGATTCTTCCATAAGACTGCTCTCTCTCCAAAATAAGAACATGCATATTTCATTAGCTATTCAAAGGCAGTCAAGATTTGTAATAGATGCTTCATTATTTCATTGATGGTGCTATGTTTGGGAGTGTTTTAGTGTAGAAAAGAAAAAAGGAAATAGAAGAATTAAATATTGTTTTAATTCCTTCTTGAGTGGAGTAGGAAATGGGAGGCACCAAATTTAAATAGGTAGTTATTTCTTTTTGTTTTATAGCCTCTATGAGGCATTGGGGTATGAGACACCCTTTTTTGGGCATTAACATTATTAAATTTCTATGTGAAGGTTGAAGTTTCAATGCCTATCTTTGGAAAACCCAACACATGAAAGAAGGAAGTGGGTAAGTTGTTTAGGTAGGTAAAATTAATGCATATTTTAAGTTGTAATAACAAGAAGTTGAAGAGAATGGGATCCCAAACCTGAGAGGAGCATGTTTAAAAATAAAAATAAAAATGTTTTAACAGGCAACAAAGAGGAAGGAGAGTGAGGTAGTAGAGCACCAGGAAGGTGTAGAAAATGTTGTCCAAGAATGTGAACTACCAAATGTTTTGGTAGAGAGAAGAGAATATCAAGAAGATGACTTAGGTGAGAGAGTATCTAGCAAAGAGATGTTGTTATATGGAGCCTAATAAGACTCAGAGGTTAAATTTACCCCACTTTTATTGGCACGATTTCCCCCCAAATTCCTACGGGGTCAAGAGGCAGTGCCCCTTGCAGGGTCTATGAGTAGCGCCCTTGCCGGGGCTCGAGGCCAATGCCCCCAAATGCTCACATGGTTTTTTATCATTTTATAAAGGCACCGGGAGTTATTTTTCATTGGCCAACATAAAAACAAACCCTATTTTGTAACCGACAAAAGTTGTGATAAAAATGGCTAAGGGTTAGGGTTTATGTTGATATTGTATTGTAGCATTTTGCCGTGATATTGAGTTTTAGGGATTGCTCGTTGTAATCATTTTTGATTTATTGGATAATAATATTGGACACTCTATTGGTTGAAGTAGCCCAAGTTTGGGTGAACCACATTAAAACTTGTCTCTCACTGTTATTATTTCTATGTATTTTCATTCCTCTATTTAATCTTTATTTGCATTTAATTGACATCTTCTGCCATCTAACCCTAACAAAAGATATAAAGCCCATGAGGAGAGACTACATTTTAATAGGAATGTGTGAGAGAAGCCATACGAATAATGTAGTTGTTGCAGATATGTAATCTGTTAGTTGATGTAATTTGTATGTGAGCTTTTGAAATTCAATAAAATAACATGAGTTTGATTGCAGTTTATATTGTGTATTGTGAGTTTGTTTGTGAGTAGATAGTCTCTGCATAAGATGTTTTGAGCAATGGTTTGTGTGAGTTTTGAGTTCTGAAATGCATTTGGGAGTCCCCATTTCATAAGTGGTATCAGAACAAAAGTTCTTGAGTGTGTGGATATATTGATGAAAATTAGGTAGTCTACACTAGGACCTGAGGGTGGAGTTGTGAGGAGGAAGTCCTTGAGCATGTAAATAGATCACCGAATGTGAGGAAATTTGTATCTAGACTTGTGGAATTGGATTTAGCAAAAAGGGAAAAATTATCTTCTCTATGTACATATAGATCATTGAATAGTAGGCAGTTTGTACCTTGAAGTGGATTTGAAAGTAGAAGCAGAACCACCGATTTGGGGCAGCTTCAGACTGATTGATCCAACGAAGATAAAAGTAAGTGACTTCAATGTAAGTATTTCCTCTATTTCATATGCCAAAAGAATGAAATGAAGGGAGTAAATGTAAGACCAACAGTTTGGATTTTCTAGTTAGAAGAAATAATTGATTTATGTAGACTTTAGAAGGAAATGATAGGGATAAGAGAATTGACATGTATGATTGATGAGCTAATGGAAGGGACCTTTAGAAATTTAATTGAAAGAAAGAATAATGTTGGAAAAGAGGAGAAGAAGATTAGAGGAAAGAATAAGATTGCATATATGAGAGAGATGGTGTAGAATGGGATGATGGATCTCAAAAAGCAAGGTTGCAATACTACAACTAGTTAGAAATAAAATTAAAAATTCAGAGTTCAATTTAGAGGAACTTGAAGAGAAAAGCTAGAGTTATCTTGAAGGGGTAAAGATTTTGAGTAGTGCAATGGAAGGTGATAGAGGTACCAAAGATATGGAAACTAAGATAATGGACATTGAGGGTCCTATGTTTGATGAAGAATTTAGGGAAGATGAAGATCTCCTACTCAAAGGTGAGATGCGTAAGATAGATATCTTATTTGAAGGGAAAATGTTAGATGAATGTGATAAAGGAATGGAGAAGATGCAGATGGGAGAAGATAAGTCCAATGATAATGCTAACATTGTTTTGTTTGAAGGTAAAAGAGAAGGTGCAATAGAATGTCATGTATCTGACATTGAAGATGAGATCCTCATGCAAGCAGATGAAGATGAAGGTGCAAGAGAATCCCTATGTTGAAGGATCAAGAGGAAGTTGAAGAGAACGATATGGAGAAGAAAGTGGGTAGGAAAGAGTCCCATGTTTCTTCTAGTAAAAATTTGTTTGCAAATGATTTTTTGTGTACAGGTAAGGAAGATAAAGATGAAAAGGATATTCATGAGGAAGCTGAAGCAGTTGTAGTAGTATGCTTTGATGAAAGCATTGAAGAAGAGGAGAAAAGTGAAGAAGATAAATTTGTTGCAGCATTGGCTGAAGATGGAAGGTTTCCAGAAATGAGCATTGTGGAGATTTTATAGAGTACAAGAGCAGTTGTGAGTAAAGTTGCAGTAGTTGAGAATATTTCTTTTGAAATAAAGTATGTAGTGATGTATCAGGATCAAGTGTTCTATGAGGAACCTAATAAGGACCAAGAGTTTCTTGAGGAAGAGATCACAAATGTAGAGAAGTTGTTTAGACCAACAATAGGGACAATAGCATTCAACAGTGAGGAAGAGGATGTTGTGACATAAGAAGTCATTGAGGTAAAATCTGATTTTTATGAGTTTTGTAATGTTGAATTTCAAAAAGATTTACATTTCAAAATGAATAAAGAGTTGGAGAAGAAAAAGGATTGTGTAGATACAGAGTGGGATATAGATGTATACTTGTAGGTAGAGGCTATAGAGGACGCTACATGAGAGATCTGGTGGAGGTGGTCAGTCTGTGGTGGTTAGTCTATTGTGGGTTGCACACAATGTAATGAAGGTTTCATGACCAAATTCCTCATGGATTTGGAGAATTTAAAATAAAAAAATTTGGCCCTGTCAGCTATGAAAAAAATTAAATTTAAAGATTTTTAAGAGCTTGGAAAAATTCCTTCCAGAGAAAGGTTTGGGATGGTATTTCACCTAATTTTCATAAGGAATTGCACTCAAATTCATTATTATTTGAGATAATTTAAAATTCTCTGATCGAGACTGGTAGTTTACATAAAATTTAAAATCAAAAGTTTAATGAAGGCTGGAGAAAAATGGCTTCGTGGGGACCTTAGGGATGTCATTACATGCATCTTGGAAAGTTTTCATGCAAAAATGAGCTTCTGGTTATGCAAAAGTTAATTTTCAGCTTCCCGATGTAAAATGGTGAAGTCACAAAGAGTAAATTTTCCCCAAAAGTTCCAATGTTGCTCCATGAGGTATTATTAAGGAAATTTAATGGTTTTATGTTATGCATTGATCCATTTTAAAAACATCAAATATGTGGGGACAGAGAATCTTCAATTGTTAGCCGTGATTCTTCAATAAGACTACTCCCTCTCCAAAATAAGAACATGCATAATTCCATTAGCTATTCAAAGGTAGTGAAGATTTGTAATAGATGCTTCATTATTTATTTTATGGTGCCATGTTTGGGGGAGTTTTAGTGCAGAAAAGACAAAAGGAAATAACATAATTAAATATTATTTTAATTCCTTGCTGAGTGGCATAGGCAATGGGATGCACCAATATTAAATAGGCAATTATTTCTTTTTTATTTTACAGCCTCTATGAGGTGTTGGGGTATGAGACACCCATTTTTGGGCATTAACATTATTAAATTTTTGAATGAAGGTTGAAGTTTCAATGCCTATCTTTGGCAGATGCAACGTATGAAAGAAGAAGGAATTGAGTAGGTTGTTTAGGTAGGTAAAATTATTGTAGATTTCTATTTGTAAGAGAAATAAATTGGAGAGAATGGGATGCCAAACCTAAGAGGAGCATGTTTAAAAATAAAAATAAAAATAAAAATGTTTTAACATGCAACAAAGAGGGAGGAGGGTGAGGTAGTAGAGCACCAGGAAGGTGTAGAATGTTTTAATAGGGAACAAAGAGGGAGGAGGGTGAGGTAGTAGAGCACCAGGAAGGTGTAGAAAAATCTGTCCAAGAATATGAGTTACTGAATGCTTTGGTAGAGAGAAGAGAATGCCAGGAGGGTGAGAGAGCATCCAACAAAGAGACATAAAACACATGAGGAGAGATAGGATTTGAATAGGAATGTGAGGCAGAAATGCAAGAATGAGAATGTGTGATAAAAGGGCCATATGAATAATGTAGTTGTTGTAGATGTGTAATCTGCTAGTTGATGTAATTTGTATGTGAGATTTTAAAATTCAATAAAATAACATGAGTTTGTTTACAGTTTGTTTGTGAGCAGAGAGTCTCTGCATAAGATGTTTTGAGTAATGGTTTATGTGAGTTTTGAGTTCTTAAATGCATTTGGGAGTCCCCATTGCATCAATACCCTTCAAGTATGAGAAATCTTGTTGGTCCACGTTTTCCCAAGTTTATTAAAGCTCAATCTCTTAGAGTGAAAGGCTCATTTGATTTTGTGGGCATAAACTATTACACAACCATTTATGTTGTTCATGTGTCAATGTCGTCGAATAAACTTAATACAATCTATTCATTGGATTCTCAAGCTAATCTTACTATGGAGAGGAATGTTGTGCCCATTGGCTTTGTGGCCGCATCTCACTAGTTTCACGTGTATCCACAAGGATTAAAAGATATTTTGAACTATGTTAAAGGTGTTAAATAATGAGAGCATATAAATAATTTAAGAAATCAGAAAAGAACAACACAAGACATGAATTTATGTGACTCACCAAAACTGGTTACATCCATGGGAGAAAAGGAAAATCTTTTTATTAATTGTCACATCATAGTACATAGTTTTTCATCATCTATTACAATGAGCAAGTGAAGTTTTATAGCTTGCACAAATGAATCTTCAAGGAGGAGGAGACAAAAGGTGAGGAGTCACGGTCAATGTGACCATTGAACTTCACACACCAACAATCTCCCACTTTAATTCCAATCACTGCTACAAAAAAACTGCTTAGAGATGTTCCCCACTCCAGTCAATGTCACAACTTGACAATGCCGAGAGAAGCCCTGCTGAACTTGAACTTCTCTCTTAGTACTATCTTGGTCAATGTATCAGCTAGATGTTGTGCTTGTACAGGATTCCTCTTCTGGTCTACAATTATAGATGTTGTTTGTAATGCTGATTTTATGGGAGTTGGGCTCCATTCATGATGTTGTTGCTTAATCAGAGCTACAATGCCAGCTATGTAAGGTGATGCCATGCTTGTTATTGATATCATTGCAAATCCTTCTCCTTGATAATTAGTCTTATTAGTCCCATTTGGAGTCCATGCTACCCATATTAGAGAACCTGGAGCTAGAATGTCTGGCTTTAGAACATCGGCATCATCAACCCTAATATCCAGGCTCAAAGGAGTTGCTTGAATGGTTGGCAATTCAAGGTTAGGATCACTAACTCCATATGCAATTTCCCTTCTAGAGAAGCCCCACATATTGTAGCCTCCAGTGGTTTCAAACCTCATATGCAACCTTATATTCACAGAGCATCGATACAAGACTCTGAATTTTTGGAATGTGAGAGCCACCACCCACAAGTATAACATCTGCTATATTCTCCACATCAATATGTGAATCATTTAAACATTGGGCAATTAGGTTCTCACACTTCTGAAACACTTCAAAATTGATTTTCTCAAAATCATTTCAGAGCAAAGTTTTTGATATGTTCATCCCGCTACCCAAGTCAACTTCTATAGAAGTACTATCATGGGAAGATAGTGTGTGGACGGCATTCTGAGTGGTAATTCGAAGCATGTCTATAATTTTAGCTTCCTCCCGACTTTTCCTCATAGAAAGGGGATTAATATCTAGGGCAACATACCGCATAACATTCTGTAAAATGTCTTCACTATGAATGCTAGCATTGCAAGGGCTTTAATCTATGAAACTTCCCACCTATTGCAGCTATGGCAACATCGCAGTACCCAACATCCAGGTTGAAAAAGATTGAAAGTTTCTCAAACATAATTCCTAAATTCCCCTAAGATGCCATTAGTTGCTGCTGAGCATACAAAAGAAGTGCTGCCATGGGCTTTGACATCACCTAAAGAGCATGTAATCCAGCCATAGCACAAGCTCTCTCAATACGAGTCTGCTGAAATTGACTAAAGGAAATAGGCATCGTCAACACAACACTTTGCACAGCCCATCCTAGCTAGGCCTTTGCCATCACTCTCAACTCCACAAGACGAATAGCTAGAACTTCTTCAAGAGTGGTAGAGCGCCACACACCATTAGACAATACTGCAATAACAACCAAACACCAATTTCCAATGTCTCTATCATGAATGGAAAATTCTTGCTATTATGCATAACAGGGTCCGTGTCCATTCTCCCAACTAACCTTTTCACATTAAAAATTGCACTTCCGGAGAGTAGTTCCTATGGCTCATATGGGCCATTGGAGCTTATACCAGTAGATGGACTATTAACCTAGAACATAACATAAGAGGGCATCATCCTCTACCTTCCACAATTTTTTAGAAGTTTCACTTTTGAATCCCTCCACAATGCCACATGGACTCGCAAGGTCCCACATCAATTCCAATGGCCATCTCCACAATGGGAGTGCCTCTTTCCACATCATCACTCACCATTTCATTGTTAGAAACTACTATGTAATCTATCTCTTTGTCTCTCATTTTTGTGATTGAATTTTCCTTTGGAAGCATAGCAATATGCATATGTCGCATTGAACTTCTAAAAGAGTCCATTGTCTTTTCCAAATGCTAAGATGAAACTTTAAAAACCTACGTGGGAGTATGAAGTGGTTACGTTGAATATGTCAAAGATTAGTGTTCTCTATTCAAAGACTGTGTTGAAGATTCCAAGGGCTACGACTTATCTAAAGACAACTTTGAGTTATTGAAAACATGTTATAATTCATATGGCAGCGTGGAAGTATGCAAAGGGTGCGCAGATGTATAGGAAGTCTCAACATGCTATGTAGCATTTGCAAGAGGTTGAATTGTATTGTCGAAAGGGTGCATGGGATATGTCACTGTATGCATTGAAATTGAACTAGGTAGCAAAGCATTTTGAAAATGTTGTGTGGGAAAAACTTCCAAAGGTTGCACTGAAAGACTATGTTCCTGTTCAGGTTTTTAACAGTGGGAATGATATGCATTTACATACTCCATGTCTGTCCTAGCCTATTCAAACTCCAAAGACCAGTGTTGCATGTCTGAATGCATCCAGATTCGTGCTCCCTAATAAATCTAAGATATCACATATTCATTTGTTTGAGTCCCCTATTTTTGCAAACCTAGAAAAGTTTTTTCATTGAAGAACACATCGCGATTATGAAATGTCTATTTGACAATTAGATCCTACAATCGGTAGCCATATTGCTCCTCTCCATAGCAAAAAAAAAAACATTTTTTGATTTGAAATCCAATTTAGTTTGGGAATGTGAGCAAAAGCCTTGCAGCTGAAGACACATAGGTGATTATAAGAAATCTATCTTTCCAACCACTCCTCTGGAATGTCAAAGTCTAGCTGAGATGAAGGACTTCTATTGATCAAATACATTGTTGTATTGACGGCCTCTACCCAAAATTCTTTTCCCAAACCTACATTAGAGAGCATACTCTGAGCCCTCTCTAAAATCATTTGATTCATCCTCTCAGTTGCACCATTTTCTTGAGGGGTGAATGGAACAAATTTGATATGTTGGATGCCATTATCTGCATAATAGTTATCAAGCTCCAAAGAGAAAATTCTCCACCATTATCCATTCTCAAACATTTTATCTTATTCTTGATTTGATTCTCAACAATAGCCTTGAAAAATTAAATTTGCAAAATACTTCCGATTTCCTATTTAGCATATAAACCCAAACTTTGTGGGTATAGTCATTAAGAAAAATAACAAAATAATTTACCCCTCCAAGGGAGCTTACCTTCGTAGGACCAAACACATCCATTTGCATGAGCTCCAAGGGCCTTGACTTCTTCTCATGTTTGGTTATTGAAAAGTTGATCCACCTTTGTTTGCCATAAAGACAATGTGTTGGCAAGAGACACTGTGTGGCTTCATGAGTGTTGTCATTGATGGAAACAAAGTCTATTCCACACATCTGTAGTACATAGTATGCCTATACCTAAAGTCATATTGAAGATTGATTTGGTCCAGCGAACAAAAATAGAGTATGCAACAAGGTCTGACAATCAAGTTTGGATCTCTTAGATGGTGTAATTTAGAAAGTTACAGACTTGGATAAGTCAAGAGGGGTATCATGACTAATATACTCCAGAGATTTAGCCTATGGTGATAAAGCATAAAAAATATATGAGCATCTAAGTGTTGGGTTCCAGACAGGTAGAGTAAACAGACAAAGAATTGACTGTCAGAGCATCAAACTTCAATCTGGAAGAGTAAAAGGTGTTGATCAAGTAGTTTGGGGATTATACATTGTTGGCCAATGTGATTAAAGACTTCTATGCCCATGTTTTTGATATGCATCACAAATCCAGCATGGATTATACCAATAGATCAGTCACTTGCAAATATCTTGAAGTGTTCTTGTTGTTGACTAGGAAGTTGATGAGAATCCTTTATGCATATATATATATATCAGATGGATTCCAGTATGTAGGTGTGTGTGGTGTGTACAATAAGAGAAAAGGTGTGAAGAAAAGTAGGGATAAGTGTGAAAATAGTAATTCAAGTCTGGTATGTGATAGAGCAGCAACACCAAAACAGAGGAAGAATGAAGTGCACTAGATCAGTGTATTGTGCCTAACCATAACTGAACTCTTACATTTGTAGATGGCTCTCATCAGTTCAAACACCTGATTACCTTATGTAAGTTTTGTAGATAGTGAGTCTCTTATAGGCAGTGTGCCTCTTGTGAGCAGTGTGCTTAGGTAGTGAGCCCTAATTGGCAAGTGCCATTTTGTACTCTTTCATTCTTTTAACAGAGAATACAATCTTGGGTTAGTCACCCCATGGTTTTTCCCTTAACAGGGTTTTCCACATAAAAATCCTTGTGTTATGTGTGTTGATTTTATTTCTGTTCTTATGATCACATATGCTTATATGTTTTGATGTTGCAATAATTGTTAAAGAAGAAAAAGTTAAAGATATTTGAGATAATTGATTCGCCTCCCCTCTCAATTATTTGCCTTGTTTCCAACAATTGGTATCAGAACCAAGTTCCTCTAAACAAAGCCTAACAGCTGAGGAAGATCTGGGAATCTCAATAGATATTTATGGTATGAAGGAATAACTTTAGTCTACTCTTGATGATCTGGAACAATCCCACCATGAAGTCAATAACTTGAGAGAAAGACTCAAACAAGCTGATGATTTAATAAATGAGCTAAAAGAAAAACTAAGTATCTCTGTGAAAAAGAGAAAGGAACTACTTCAAAAATTAGCCAAGCAGAATGAAGTCAATAATACCAATGAAGATCTAGATGAGAAAAATAGTCTATGTGAGAAACTGTCAAAAGAAGTCATTATGGTAAGGTATGAAATGGAATCAGGGGTTATGAGATTTACCCAATAAATTGAAGAAAATAAGAAAATTGAAGATAGTCTAAAACAATCTCTCAAAGAAAAAATAGAGGACTGCCACAAAATGGACAGAATAATCAAGCATCTTGAATCAGATCTTGAAGAAGCTAGAGACAATGAAGAACAAATTGAGAATTAGATAGACACTCTTAAACAAGATCTTCAAACAACAAATGAATACAAAGAAAAATTCAAGATAAGCTCAGCTCAACTTGAAGTTCTTCTTGAAATCCAAATGAGGGTAGATGATAAGTGTGGCTTGGGATATGATAAACGTGAAAGCTCTAGTCTGGTCAGAAGAACTTTGGATCAGGAAATCAAAGAAATAGACCTAGAAGACCTTCGGTAAGGCAACCAAATTCTCAAATATATCCATCCTTCAATGGATACTACTTCAATTGCAACAATTTCGGTCATAAAACAACTTAGTGTAGGAGGAGAATGAATCAAACTAACCCATTCTTCTCCAGACAATGTTTTAACTACAAAAGGTATGGTCACAAATCTCATGAATGTAGAAATATGCAAATAAACAATTCATTCAATGGTAGATGCTTTGCATGCAATAGAATGGGACATATGGCTAATCAATGCAGATCAAGAGGATATCAATCAAATAAGCCAAGAAATGTTGTCTGCTACAATTGCAATTGATCCGATCATATTGACAAATTTTGCAGAAGTAGAAATTAGGATAAAAATGGTTCGGTACAACATAATAAAAAATAAGATAAGGGCAAAAGTAAAGTGAATGTGGATGAAGTTTAAAAGGAGATGAGCAAGATTTGGGTGAAGAAGAGTACATAAAATATTGGGGATGGATCCGCATCGGAATCCAATGCTTATATTCCTTCCAGAAACTAAACAGATGAGCTTTGGCTTAGGGGGAGTCACAAAGAAAAACAAATTCCTCCAGCCAGTCAATTAGTGCCTAAATTTGGCACATGGAATGCTATGGATTAAAGGGTTCTCAGAATAAAACATCTACATAACTTTTAGTAAAAATATGAAAGATCAGCATGAAGTTTTGCCAAAGTTTAACCGCTCAAGTTAATCCAGTTCAGACAGTGCTTCGATAAAGCAGGATTCTTACAGACAGATCTGGTATGATTCAGAAATGAAATACTTTGATCTGTGGATCCATGGCATGATTGAAGTAAAGAAGATAAATTGTCAATCCTTGCTAAAAATGATTCTAAGATTAGTACAATGACTTGAGAAGATCTCTCTCAAAACAGGGCAATGGGATAACTTATGTTGTGCATTTATTACAAAAGGAAATTAGGGTTTGCACAAGGTTAAAAGGGTTCATTCACTTATTATTTGCACATTTGCATTCGAGAAGAAGAAAAGAAGAGCTCTGCATCAAAATTTCTACAACTCACTCAAAGATCAATTGCAAAATCGAATTCAACCAACGATTTGTTCCAACTCTTATTTTGAACCATAAAGCATAAAAAGGTACTTCCATTCTGAAAATCTCTCTCTAAATCTTTTGTAAGATGGCTACTCCAATGGTTGTTAAGATCACTGATAGGCCATGCCCAAAATTCAAGAAACACCCCTATAAATCTCTAGAAGTTGATCCTTTAGACATTTTCTAGCATTCTGTATGGGGTTTTGCATGTAGAAGATGTTAGGGTCTATATCCATGCCAACATTGAGGAATTTGGAGATTCAAAATTGATGGACATCTATCACAAATAGTTAATAGATGAGAGTTTTGAACTCAAACCTCAATACAAGGCCCTCCAGAATAAACACTTCAGACATTGCATACACTTTCCCCATTTTGCAGAAGATGATTGGGTTAGGTATGTCCTAAGCAGGATACATGACAATTTCATGTGGCTAATGAGGCCCTTCAAGATAACAAAATATGCCATCAGGGCAGTGATTGGACTGCATTCTTCTAGTGGATTACCTGCACTTAAATCTATCAAGAACCAAACAGTAAAAGAAGCCACTAGATCTAAGTTTGACAAAAGAGCAATGCCCATAGACTACATCATAGATCCAGATGTCAAGTTTGCCTGAATGATAATTGGGTACAAGATCTATCATTCTAGTAGGGAGAATTTTGTGTCTGGGACTGCAATATATATAGTATATCAGATGTTAAGGGAAAATGTAGATTATGATCTATGTGACCTTCTCCTAAATCAACTATTAGAAATCCAATAGAAGATCAAAAAGGATAAGAATAATTCCTTCAAATATGGTTGTCTAATACTGCGTCTATTCTTTTCGTACATGAATGAGCTACCCGGATCAAATGGTTAGGTATGGCAAAATGACAAACTGGTTGTAATTCAAATTAGAGATTATATGTATGGACTTGGTGATGCTAAAGCTCAAAACACACTCTCTGGGGTTACTTCAAGAACTTTTAAAGCATGATGTGAGCCACAGAAAGAATTCCTCAATCCATAGTTGAAAAATACAAGGGCACAACAAGCTTCATGGTTGACACTGACCAATGCCTAATGGAAGCAGTTGAGCCAAGAACTGTGTGGATAATGCCTATGGGATATGAGGTAGATGAAAAAATCTTGGAGCTACATATTCAACATATGTTGAGCCAACCTAAGGACCCTGAGGCAGAAAGGTTTGGAACCTTTCAAAAATTAAGATTAAAAATACATGTTAAGACAACTAGAGATAAAGAGGAAAGTAAGGAGGGAAGTTGAGGAGATTGCCTAAAGATTTGGCATATCAACAGAGGTAGTAGATGCAAACAAAGAGAAAATGGAGAAGGATGAGAAAGAGAAACAAGAAGCAAAGAAAGGAGATGTTTTAGTACAAGCCTCCTCTTGGACTAGATCCTCCAAGAGCTCTACACCTGCCACTCCTAAAAGCTCAAGGGCCACCAAACCGGAAGTCAAGACATCTAGAAAAAGAGAAAAGAGGACAAAGACCAAAGCCACAAGGTCATATACAAGCCTCAAAGATGATGAAGAAACAAAATTTGATGAGGAAATCAAGAAAATGAAGAAGAAGAAAACATCCAGAGAATTCTATACCAATAAAAATAAGGAAGAAAAGGCAAAATAATTTGTTGAAAAGCCTACTCCTTCCATTAATGACATTATCAAGGTAGTCACTATGGATGGGAACCTGCAGCCAGTAATAGAGTTCTATGATGAATACAATGATACTAACAAGAGGATTTTGGAAGAAGCTATTGTCAGGTACCTAAATATTTACAGTAAAGATTTCATTGAAATTATATCCTTAATTGCTAAGAGCCTAGAAGAAGTACTTGAACTGAGAAAAGAGAATGCCAAGGCAAAAGACTTAGAGATCCGAGAACAAATAGCAATTCAGGTTTATCCTTCTATCACCCCAAAACAAATAAACATGATCTTTAAGGACTATAAGGATGAATTCTAGAGTAAAGAAAGAATGAATAAACTAATGCTTGGAGAAACTAACCAAGTAGCTAAAGAAACAAAAGAAATCCTCTTGAATGCTTTCAAAAGATTCAATCTTCCTATTGTAGAGGAAACAGATGAAGAACCTTCTACCATGGATGTTGAAGGATTAAATGTAACCAATGAATAATCTTCTGAAAAAGATGTAGAAGGATCAAAAGAGCTAGATGAAGAGAAGCCTAAGGACTTGGATTCCATTGTTCTAGAAGAGGAAGTTCATGAAGCAGTAATCTCAGGTGATATCTCTCCTTCGGATCCCACAACAGACATTCCACATTTTGAAGTTGAAGGAGAAGGAAGAAAAGAGGAGAAAGTAAGTCAAGAAGAAGAGGTCAGAGGAAAAGAAGAAGAACAAGAAGAAGAGACTAATATTGACTGTTCTGATACCCCAAAAGAAAAGAAGTCTCAATCACTGACAAGAGACACTACAAAGGCAGTGAAGAACTTCTTGAATAAAGAAATTATGGAGATAGATGAACCTAAACTATTTCAAGGGCCACTTAATTTCAACTCTCTCTCTCTCTCCAGTCCAAACAATGAAAATAACACCTTTTTCTCAAGCCAAAGAAAAAGAAAAACTCCTGAAATCTCACATGGAAGACTGTGAACAATTGGAGATGGCTTTTGGGATGCTGGAGAAGATCATGCCATCATTCCAAAAGGATCCTTTAGCATCAGCATCTGGTAAACTAAAATCTCTGGTAAATTCTGTTACGACTCACTTTAAATCTCTAGAAAAATAAGTAGAAGCAAAGGTCCAGAAGGAGTTTTTGGGAAAAAGATTCACTAAAGTATAGGGACTCATTACTAATGATAGGACCCTAAACATTGGAATAAAGAGCCTTGAAAATGCTCTTAAAGATGGTGGGGACTTGTACAATTTTTTTCTATCTTGGCCCAAAGTGATAGAGGATATTGAAAAGAAGGTGAAAGAACAAGAAGGTAAACTATCAAGTTTATCTCAGAATTTTGATCCCCTTTCTACCTCTTTAATGAATCAAGAATGCTAGGCCATTGTCATTATAAATGAAATAAAGAGGTTGGACAAAGAAAAGAAGAATATAATAAATAGGATGAGTGAACTCAAAGGGATAATTATTTCTAAGTTAGAGGCAATGCATGAGGCCTTGACAGATGCTAAGACCACAGCTCAGATCAGTGATCCGACAGATCTAAGAACGGTAGAAGCATATGCATTTCTATTGAGTGGTCACATCTCCATTTTTGACATAATGAAGCAGAGATAGGCCACATAGTTTGTATAGTTGAAGGCCACTTTTCTGGATATACTTAAGTTTATGTAAGTATAACATGTATATATACTTTATGCAGCCATGTATAGATTATTTTTTGTAAAATTTTGGTATGCAGATTCCGCCCTTTGCCATTGATGTCAAAGGGGGAGCGAGGAGTAGTGAAAAATGTGGAATCCAACTAAGGGGGAGCTCCAGTAAAATAGTGCAAAAGAAAGAACATCAGCCAAGGGGGAGTTTAGTGCGACACTCAGCCATTTTTCACAAAGTGTTGCCATCAATGCCAAAGGGGGAGATTGTTGGCAACAGACACTGTGTGGCTTCATTAGTGTTGTCATTGATGGCAACAAAGCCTATCCCACACATCTGCAGTACATATTATGCCTATACCGGAAGTCAGATTGAAGATTGTTTTGGTCTGGTGAACAAAAATAGAGTATGCAACAAGGTCTAACAATCAGGTCCGGATCTCTCAGATGATGTAATTCAAAAAGTTGCAGACTTAGATAAGTTAAAAGGGGTATCATAACTACTATACTCCAGAGATTTACCCTTCGGTGATAAAGCATGAAAAAGATATGAGCATCTGAGTATTGCATTCCAGACAAGCAAAGAAGACAGAGAAAGAACTGACTAGCAGAGCATCAGACTTCAATCTAGATGAGTAAAAGGTGTTGATCAAGTAGTTTGGGGATTATACATTGTTGGCCAACATGATTAAAGACTTCTATGCCCATGTTTTTGATACACATCACAAATCAAGCATGGATTCTCCCGACAGATCAGTCACTTGTAAATATCTTGAAGTGTTCTTGTTGCCGACTAGGAAGTTGATGACAATCCTTTATGTAGATATATATACCAGATGGTTTCTAGTATGTAGGTGTGTGTGGTGTGTATGATAAGAGAAAAGGTGTGAAGAAAAGTAGGGATAAGTGTGAAAACAACACTTCAAGTCTGGTATGTGATAGAGCAGTAACACCAAAATAGAGGAAGAATGAAGTGCATCAGATTAGTGTATCGTACCTAACTGGAACTAAACTCTTGCATTTGTAGATGCCTCTCATTAGTTCAAACACCTGATTAACTTCTATAATTTTTGTAGATAATGAGTCTCTTGTAGGCAGTGTGCCTCTTGTGAGCAGTGTGCTCAGGTAGTGAGCCCTAATTGGCAAGTGCCATTTTGTACTCTTTCATTCTTTTAACAGAGAATACAATCTTGGGTTAGTCACCCCATGGTTTTTCCCTTAACAGGGTTTTCCATGTAAAAATCCTTGTGTTGTGTGTGTTGATTTTATTTATGTTCTTATGATCACATACGCTTATATGTTTTGATGCTACACTAATTATTAAAGAAGAAAAAGTTAAAGATATTTGAGATAACTGATTCACCCTCCCTCTTAGTTATCTGCCTTGTTTCCAACACAATACTCACACAACTCTAAATCAACAGATTGCAAACCTGGAAGTTGACTCATTTTGAGCAAAGTTTCCATTCCTTTCTTGCTCATATGCCCGAGCCTCTTGTGCCAAAGTTTTGTCCCATTGTCCACAACCATGATCACAGCTCCCACTTCAGTGTGACACTATAGCACATATAGAGTTCCCAATTTGTTGCTTCTTGCAACTACCAAGGCTCCTTCAGTCACCCTCCAAGTGTTGCAGCAACATCATTATATCTCAACATTAATTCTTTTTTCTTGTCATCCCCTTCTTGAGATCTCCTTCTAGATACCAAATTGCTAATTGTCATTACCACACTATCCTAGCTATCAAGAAGAGAGCACAACAACAACATGACTCTCATTTCTTCTTCAAAGTTGATATCCATGGAGACTAATTGGCTGATTAGAACATTGATTTCACTTAAATGGTTTGAGATGCTGCAACCTTCTTTCATCTTCAAATTGAACAATTTCTTTAATAAGAAAACTCTAATTGTTGTTGAAGCACTTTCATACATATCACATAGCTTATCTCATATTTGATTTGTTGTTGTTTCCATGGAAACGTTGAAAAGAACATTGTTGGACAATGAAAGAATGATAGTTCCAACTATCTTTTGGCCCAAAACATCCCAATCATCATCTGGCATCTTCTCCAACTTCTTTGTCTTCCCTTGAAACGCAATTATGAGGTCTTTCTGAATCAGCAAGGCATGAATTTTGAGCTTCCACAAACTAAAGTTCTATCTTGAAATTTTTTTCATCTTTTGTTTAACTACTTATTCTATCTTTTTGAAAATTCATCACAAAATTCCCAAACAAATCCTTTAGCAAGCTCTCATAACAATTGTTAAAAAATGAGAGAAGATAAACAATTTAAGAAATCGGAAAAGAACAACACAAGACATGAATTTACATGGTTCACCAAAACTAGCTACATCTAGGGGAGTAGGAAAAAATCTCTTTATTAATTGTCACAACAGAGTACATAATTTTTCATCATCTATTACAATGAGCAAGTGAAGTTTAATAGCTTGCACAAATGACTCTTCAAGGAGGAGGTAACAGAAGGTGAGGAGTCACGATCAATGTGACCGTTGGACTTCAAACACCAACAAAAGGCTGATATGACAACCTACTCATTTTTAGAACAGAAAATGATATCGACGAAATCAATAAAAATACTTTGTCAATAAAGGAAGATGTTAATATTCTTTTGTTTGGCTGGACTATAGTTTTCTAATATCAATGTTGAAAGAAATGAGGAGATGCAAGGAAAATAAGTCGAAGAAATTAAGTGAGAATTATAGCATGCTTAAGAAAATGAGAATGCTTGGTAGAATGTTCACCAGTCTTGTGTGACGACATAGCCTTCACTAGCTCAATGAAGAAGTTATATTGGTAATTGGATATCAAGGAACCTATGCACCACGGTGGAAAGAATTTCACCAAAATAATTTGAATAAAACTCTTTTCACTACCACTATTGAGCAAGGAAAGGAAAGGGTCATGACCTAGGAGATGAAGGGACAATTCAAATTAAATATTTGAATTGGTGATGTCTCTTAAACTTCTTAAGTATTGAAACCAACTATATAAAATGAATGAAAAGAAGGGAAGAGAAGTTGGTCTCTGGAGAATGAGTAGAGTATTTGCAGGGGACTCTGTAGTAGTATAGATTGGAAGCACATTAGTCAAAGAGTGATTGCCCCTAGGCAGAGTATGTATCCAATGTGTATAAGGAGGAGTCAGCCAAGGTGTAGAGATGTGGAAAGCCATGGTATAGCCTGAGATTGAGAAAGCTACAAACATAGTTTTCAATATGTTTGTTTCATTGATACAGAATTGTTTTAATGGTATAAAATAAAATCCTTTGTTCGTTGCAATTTTATATTGTGTTGGGTAGAGTGTTATAGTGCAAATTTGTGTGTGTGGAGTAGAGTTTTGTTTTTGTAGAGGGTGGTATTTTCCTTTGCATCAACAATTCTCAACCATTGCATTATTTCCATGATAAACTTCCTTAGGTTTGAGGATACTTTGCATTTATTCAAAGAAAGAGAGTTACATCCATCACAAGACAAAATGTAGCAAAAATGCACTTTAATAGATTTCTACATCACATTCCCTAACATTTTATGTTTGATGATCTTATAGTTGGAACTAACAATTTCAATAAATCTCAACAGATTTGGTAGCATAATTTCAGAGTAGTATATGCATTTCCCATACAAACAAATGGGAAGGTAAGTTGTAAAGTACACCATGGAAGGGTCTTGACAAGGGATTAAAGAATTCATTTTAAAAATGTAGTTAGTTGTAAGGGTCTCATTTAAATAATTGGCATGTTACATCCCAAAAGGGTTTGTACAAGGGATTAAAGAATTCATTGCAAAATTAAATTAGATGGTGGTTGTAAAACACACCTTAGAAAAGTGAAGACAATGGAGTGAAAAATTCATTTCAAAAGTAATTGTAGTTATCTCTCTGGGTCTCATATAAAAAACCAACATGTTATAAGTGCTAAAAACATTACATTTATATACTTAGCTTGTGATTATGTATAAATGTTTTGTTAGTAATATGTTGGGTAATAATAGTTAGTTTCTTGTGGGAAAGATGATTGTAGAAGTTAAAATGATAGGACTTTTTATAAATGCTAGTGAGTAGGTTGTTAAATGATATGCTATGATTCATATGGTAGCGTAGATGTATGCAAAGGGTGCACAGATGTATAGGTAGTCTCAACATGATGTGTAGCATTTACAAGAGGCTGAATTGTATTGTCTGAAGGGCGCGTGGGATATGTCACTACCTGTGTTGAAATTGAACCAGGTTACAAGGCATTTTGAAAATGTTGTGTGGGAAAATCTTCCAAAGGCTATGCTGAAAGACTATGTGATATCCTAGATTTATTAGGGAGCACTAATTTGGATGTATTCATACTTGCAACACTAATATTTGGAGTTTGAATAGGTTGTGCCAGACATGGAGTATGTAAATGCATATCATTCCCACTGCCAAAAACCTCAACATGAACATATTCATTTGTTTGTGTCCCCTATTTTTGCAAACCTAGAAAAAGTTTTTCAATGAATACCACATCGTGACTGTGAACTGTCTATTTAGCAATCAGATCCCACAACTGGTAGCCATATTGCTCCTCTCCATAGCCAACAAAAATACATTTTTTTGATTTGAAATTGAATTTAGTTATCTTCTCTTTGGGAATGTGACCAAAAGCCTTGCAGCTGAAGACATGTATGTGATTGTAAGAAATCTATCTTTCCAATCACTTCTCCTCTGGAATGTCAAAGTCTAGCCGAGATGAAGGACTTCTATTGATCAAATACATTGTTGTATTGACTACCTCTACCCCAAATTCTTTGTCCAAACTTGTATTAGAGAGTATACTCTGAGCCCTCTCTAAAATCATTCAATTCATCCTCTCAGTTACACCATTTTCTTGAGGGGTGAATGGAACAATTTTGATATGTTTGATGCCATTATCTACACTATAGTTATTAAGATCCAAAGAAAAAAAACTCTCCACCATTATCTGTTTTCAAACATTTTATCTTATTCCCAATTTGATTCTCAACAATAGCCTTGAAAAACTTGAATTTGCTAAATACTTATAATTTCCTATTTAGCATATAAACCCAAACTTTGCAGGTATAGTCATCAAGAAAAGTGACAAAATAATTTGCCCCTCCAATGGAGCTTACCTTTGTAGGACCAATAACATCCATTTACATGAGCTCCAAGGGCCTTGACTTCTTCTCATGTTCGGTTATTGAAAAGTTGATCTGCCTTTGTTTTCCATAAAGACAATGCTCATAGAACTCTAAATCAGTAGATTGCAAACCTAGAACTTGAATCGTTTTGAGCAAAATTTCCATTCCTTTCTTGCTTATATGCCCGAGCCTCTTGTACCAAAGTTTCATCCTACTCTCCACAACCACCATTACAGCTCCCACTTTAGTGTGACACTACAACACATATAGAGTTCCCAATTTGTTGCCTCTTGCAACTACCAAGGCTCATTTGGTCACCCTCCAAGTGTTTGATGAAAAGGTGATGTTACATCCTTGAGCATCAAGTTGTCTCATGGAAATCAGATTTGTTTTTATCTTTGGCACATGTCTCACATCTTTTAAAAACCACTTATTTCTATTCTTCAATTGTAACATCACGTCACCTTTGCCAATTATCTCACATGGCTCATTGTCACCAAGATAGATTCTCCCAAATTTGCCTTCTTGATTGTTTTTAAAAGCATCCTGGCATGAGGTTGCATGAAATGAAGCATTGGAGTCCAATGCCCATGAATCAGCTATAATTTCACTTTTGGACAAAACTAATGCCGCTCCATCATCTTCATATGTGGTGTTAACTTCATTTTCTTTCAATTGTTTTTGTGCCTTTTTGTATCACCAACACTCTTTTTTGATATGTCCTTCCTTGCCACAAAACCAACAACATTCTTTTCTTCCCCTAGACTTAGATCTTTTGGTACATTTTGATCTTCTCCTATTGTGTTTTCCCCTTTCTTGGGATCTTCCCCTATTGCCAAAAATTAAAGCTTCTCTGGTTGTTTTTTTTGCCATCTTCTCATATCTTCATTGAGAAGTGTTGCAGCAACATCATCATATCTCAACATTAATTCTTTTTTCTTGTCATCCCATCCTTGGGATCCCCTTCTTCCAGATACTGAATTGTTGATTGTCATTACCACACTATCCCAGCTATCAGGAAGAGAGAACAACAGCAACATGGCTCTCATTTCTTCTTCAAAGTTGATATCTATGGAGACTAATTGGTTGATCAAAACATTGAATTCATTTAAATGGTTTGAGATGTTGTAACCTTCTTTCATCTTCAAATTAAACAATTTATTTAATAAGAAAACTCTATTTGTTGTTGAAGCCCTTTCATACATATCACACAACTTATCCCATATTTGTTTGTTATTGTTCCCATGGCAACGTTGATAAGAACATTGTTGGACAACGAAAGAATGATAGTTGCAGCTGCCTTTTAGTCCAAAACATCTCAATCATCATCTAACATCTTCTCTAACTTCTTTGTCTTCCCTTGTAGTGCAATAGCGAGGTCCTTCTGAATTAGCAAGGCACAAATTTAAAGCTTCCACAACCAAAGTTCTGTCCCAAAATTTTTTTGATCTTCCATTTATCTGCCTCTTCCATCTTTTAAAAAATTCGTCACAAAATTCCCAAACAAATCTTTCACCGAGCTCTGATAATAATTGTTAAATAATGAGAGCATATAAACGATTTAAGAAATCAGAAAAGAACAACACAAGACATGAATTTACATGGTTCACCAAAACTAGTTACGTCCAGAGGAGTAGGTGAAAATCTCTTTATTAATTGTCACAACAAAGTACATAATTTTTCATCATCTATTACAATGAGCAAGTGAAGTTTAATAGCTTGCACAAATAACTCTTCAAGGAGGAGGCAGTAGAAGGTGAGGAGTCACGATCAATGTGACTGTTGGACCTCACACACCAACAAAAGGCTGATATGACAATCTGCTCATTTTCAGAACAGAAAATGATATCGACGAATTCAATAACAATACTTTATCAATAAAGGAAGATGTTAATATTCTTCTGTTTGGTTGGACTATAGTTTTCTAATATCAATGTTGAAAGAAATCAGGAGATGCAAGGAAAATAAGTCAAAGGAATCGGGTGAGAATTATGGCATGCTTAAGAAAATGAGAATGCTTGGTACAATGTTCGTTGGTATTGTGCGACGACACAGCCTTCACTAGCTCAATGAAGAAGTTATATTGGTGATTAGATATCAAGGAACCTGTGCGCCATGGTGGAAAGAATTTCACCCAAGAATTTGAATAAATCTCTTTTGACTGCCACCAAGGAAAGGAAAGGGCCGCGCCCTGGGAGATGAAGGGACAATTCAAATTAAATATTTGAATTGGTGAGTCTCTTCAACTTCTTGAGTATTGAAACCAACTGTATAAATGAATGAAAACAAGGGAAGAGAAGTCGGTCTCTGGAGAATGAGGAGAGCATTTGCAGGGGAATCTGTAGCAGTGCAGATTGGAGGCACAGTAGTCAAAGAGTGACTGCCCAGGCAGAGTATGTATGCAATGTGTGTAAGGAGGAGTCGACCAAGGTGTAGAGACGTGGAAAGACATGGGCCTGAGATTTAGAAGGCTACAAATGCAGTTTCGAATATGTTTGTTTTGCTGATACAGAATTGTTTTAGTGGAATAAAATAAAATTATTTGTTTGTTGCAATTTTATATTGTGTTGGGCAGAGTGTTGCCGTGTGAATTTGTGTGTGTGGAGAAGAGTTTTGTTTTTGTAGAGGGTGGTATTTTTCTTTGCATCAACAATCCTCAACCATTGTATTATCTATATGATAAACTTCCTTAGGTTTGAGGCTATTTTGCATTTATTTAAAGAAAGAGAGTTACATCCATCACAAGACAAAATCTAGCAAACATGCACTTTAATAGGTTTTTACATCACATTCCCTAATATTTTATGTTTGATGATCTTATAGGTGGAAGTAACAATTTCAATAAATCTCAACAGATTTGGTAGAATAGTTTCAGAGTAGTATAAGCATTTCCCATACAAACAAATGGGAAGGTAAGTTGTAAAGTACACCATGGAAGGGTCATGACGAGAGATTAAAGAATTCATTTTAGAAATATAGTTAGTTGTAAGGGTTTCATGTAAATAATTGACATGTTACATCTCAAAAGAGTTGATACAAGGGATTAAAGATTTCATTGCAAAATGAAATTAGATGGTGGTTGTAAAACATACCTTAGAAGAGTCAAGATAGTGGAGTGGAAAATTCATTTCAAAAATAATTGTAGTTATCTCTTTGGGTCTCATATAAAAAACAAACACGTTATAAGTGCTAAAAACATTACATTTATATACTTAACTTGTGATTATGTATAAATGTTTTGTTAGTAATATGTTTCGGTAATAATAGTTAGTTTCTTGTGGAAAAGATGATTGAAGAAGTTAAAATGATAGGACTTTTTATAAATGCTAGTGAGTAGTTTAATCCATCCATTCCCACATAATATATTTTTGTATGTTCCTTTTATATCATTTATAAATGTAAATTTTTATGATTAGTTCAATTTATTTGATCTTGAATCCTGTAGTAGTATCAGACCGTAACAGTCAAAATCATGGAAGGCAGGTGAAGTATAGTGATATTGGGCGAACTGGTTCCAGCCTTCCTACATGCATTGTATCATGCAAAAGATGTTGGAGTTGGCAAAATTGTAGAAGAAACTTCCAAGACAGACCATAGCAAACTATGTGTAAATCGTGTTACTGTGCCAAAGACAGGGTGTAAAACGTGGTGCTTCAGGAATTTTCTATATGCATGCATACGTTATTATTATGTAGTTGTTTAATCTTATTCTGCATATTCACACTGAAATTAACACTTCGCCTAGTCGGTGCCTGTAAAAGATGCGGCAAGGTGGGCCACCTCCGTTTGATGTGAGAGAACTATTCCAGTGAGGGGTGACAGTTCTTGTATTTTTCGTTGCACTGATATTGTTACTCGGTTTTGTCTGCATCCTCTCGTGATATTGTCACATGAAAGCCACATGGGTGTGAGACTGGCAAATACATGGTTGAAAGAAAAAATCTATGAAAGTTGCACCCTCTGTTCTCTAAAGCAAACTGAGATCATAGTCCACGTAGCACAGTGCCACATCTGCTTGGCAGAGATTACCCTAGGAGGTAAATTTTAAAAATTTGGCATAGCACAACACAATCGAGCATATTGAGAGCGTGTATGGACTAGATTGACACCCCCAAGAGCAAAAAAAGGAGAAGATGAGGGTAGAAATAGTATTCAAGTTGAAATAAAATGTATCATAAAGTCATACCTTTAAATTTGGAAATACCCATCCAAAATCCTTAAGTGTTTAGCTATCTCAAAGATAGGTAGTTTTCAAATGATGAAGAGGGCGTCACTCAGCAATTCTCAAAAGCCATTGCAAACATATTCCAAACAAAATGAATCAATGGTATACTCAATGTAGGAGCTTTTAGTTGATTTTTTTTTTTTTTTTTTCACATTTAAACCCTTGAAAAGGTTTTGTAATCTTCCTTTTAAGGACTTATGTAAATAGTCTACTTTTTTAGTCCTTGTCTATAATGCTGGTGACTATTGTTTTCATCTTAATGTTTTTTATTATTCTCACATTTTCATCTTAACATTTTTGTATTACTCTTATCTTAAAATTTGTCTTGATAAAAAATTTCATGTTGTTTTGTAATGTTTGTTAATGTTTTGCATTTTCATGAGTTCATTTTCTATTTTTTATTAGCTGCTGTATTTTTCCCTAGGAGTTTTCTGTTTTTTAATTTTGAAAATAGGGAAAAAAATCTTGTCCAATGGCATTGGCCATAAACAATATCAACCATGTATTTGTAATGTTCTAATATGTTTTGACAAACGTGGTATTCAATGAGTTGCCTCACAGCTCCCCAACAGGGGGTGCCATGAGTGCATGTAATGCCACATGTAATTGATTGATTTGGCATTGATTCCTTTAATCTCATTTGTACATCATCATGGGTAGGCTATTATGGGAGAGGAACAATTGTAGAGAAAGATGGAAAAGGCATCTTCAATGGAAGGATCAACTTCTTTTATTTATGTCCTTGTTTCTGCTACAAACTTGGATCAATCTTGACATTTAAAATACATCAATGTGTAAATCAGATTAAATTAAAATTATTTGTGGATGATTGTACAAGGAAAATGATGCAAAGCAGGTGCAAGGAATATCTAGACAACACCAAGTAATCATTTACCAAAGCCATAGACCTCTATCCATAGGGGTTTCCTTCACAAATGACCCCTTTTCCTTATAGCCTTTCAAAAAGGCATTTTTTGACATAACTCCTGTAGTAGACCTAACTTTCACAAAGTATGAACTATATTAGATACCCTTTTGGGCCTTACAACACATACTACGAAATGGGCTGAGGTTGTTTTGTACGGTCTATCCCAAAAATTGACTATCCTCTATGCAAATAGGCCTAATTAGGGCTCGTAGGTTTGATCCACTGTTTACCATGCCACCATACCAAAAATGGATATTGTGGACTTCAAAAAAAGGATAAACACACTCATGACACTCCATCCAATGCACCTTGAAGGGTATTTTGCACTTGTTCAAGGTAGAAGGCTTCAACTTGGTCTATACTCAGTCTTGCTTAACATTGTTCAACTCTGCCTAGACAGGATACTCTACAAATTGGGCTCAAAACTTTAACATTTGATCAAAACTCTATCTTGTATGCCATCACAAGACACTTGACACCTTCCCCAAGTACCCCCAACCATGGAGAAGTCTGAATCTAACATCAAATTATACAAATCCCTCTCTTTGTTCACTCTATCAGCCCAATACATGAAGATATCAGACTTTTATGCATCCATCACACATGCCAACTTGCCCCTCTACTCCTGCAAGTTTGAGAAATAAAAATATATGCTATCATGAGCCATTTCATAGGGTTTTAGCATGGTCCACCTATGGAAGGCTTTTGATTTGCATTTTATTTGTCCACTATTTACCCTAGTTAGGGTTTTTGACAGTCTTGGATAGTTTTCAAAAAAACTCCTATAACTTTCTTGAAACCAAATGAAATCATGTGTAATAAATTACAATAGAAAGTAGATTCAACATGCAATCATCCACACTTGGTTTGAATTCATGACAGGATTGTATGTAGATCTATACCATAGTAAGGAATAACAAAAAACCATTAGAAATTATAGAAAATCAGAATTGTTTATTGTTTTCACTTCAAAACTTGTACCACCAACCTTGCATCCATACAAAATAACCTTATTTAATGTCTCCACACACAAGTTGTATGGTTCAACCAATCACAACTACCATATGTTGTCAACTTTCGAAAGCTTGTTCACAATAATGCCTTCATAGTATCAACTTCTAGGACATTTGACAATTACTTGACCCAATGGTTACAACAATAGATCCAAAAGACCAAAATGGACAATAATGGGCTCACAATGGCCTTATTATAAGAAATTCCATGAAAGAAAACAAAGTTCTATCCTTGACCAAATTTGACCAAGGTGTGTTCTAGCTCTAAGGGTGCTCCTGCACCATACTCCCTAGAGGCGAAAAAGAACTCAAGTCCCCCTTGAGTTAAGACCTGCAATAGTAAACCCATGCTTGATAATAACATCCTCAAACATCCAAGTAGCATCATCATTAGGTAGACACATCCATTTGACTAGAAACTAAAAATAGACCTTCTTCCTTGTCTTCTTGAGTTCTTTGAAGATTTGGAAAAGCATCTCAGCTGCAACCATACACTTGTCATCATATGTGTGGAACAAATATTGCCACTTCATCTCATCCTTATCTACTACAATACTTAAGTCCTTACATTAACTATAAACTGATTGCAATCTTTTTCCTTCACCTTATTCATTCCATGTGCTAAGAACCTCGCACTCTCCTTATACATATAAGAACAATGCATACCTTGGCTCATAAGAGTCTCTTCTCCAATACCTACTATTATGCCACATAAATGACTATCTTCACCTTGTCTATCTCTTCTACTTGCCCTTGTAATTTTCTCTCTGACCTCTAGCTACTGCAAATGCAATCCCTCTTGTATGCCCTCTTGAGAGCATTTTGGTATCATCATTGTTTCACTTTCTTTTATCTCCATGCTGACAAGAAGACAATCGTTTTCTGCTGTCACATCCTTACCAAATAGCTCCTCAACTATTGCTACAACATTACTTTCTTGTTCTACTTATTCACCTAGTTTCTCTTTCACATCAACACATACGATTGAAACACACTTTGTTTCATTTCATTCTTCACCTTTGCTAGACCTACACATTGAATAAATACATTAAGGGAATCATGAGATCCCATAAACACCTTCTCTTACTCTTTATCAATCCTCACAAACATGTTGTTCCAATCTGCTTTATGACTTCCATTGATGGCACAACTTGTGCTCATATAATGGACACCAAAAGGCCCATTTCCAATTACCTCCATTGCTGGTTTATCCTCATTCTTCTTTGAGAAATCTTGGTTTTTCAAAGGCAGTACATTCACTATAAGTGCTATTATAATAGTCCTACCTATTTCTACCTCTCCCATAGTTTGAATCAACTCTTTCTAACCTATCATCATCGCACTAGACCCCACTTGTTGTTCTTGGCCTTCATCTTTCAATGGTGTGAGAGTAAATGAGACCCCATCCTTCTCTATGACATAGATGTTCTTTCTCCCATCATATTTTTGCATCCCTATCATATTGCCATGGCCTCCCAAGAAGCATATGGCAAACATCCATAGGGATGATGTCACATATTACTTATCCTTATAACCCCCTATGTGAAACTCTACCCAACTTTGTTCATTTACTAAGACTTGTTGCCCCTTATTCAACCAAGAGACCTTGTAAGGAGTGGTATGTAATATTCTTTTCATTTTTAACTTCTCTACCATTTCAAGAGAAACCAAAATATCTGTACCACCAGAATCAATAACAACTTTGTAACATTCACTTTGACACTTACATGTAGTTCTGAAGAGTGTTTTCCTTTGTGGGGGTTCCTTTTCCATTGGTACTTTAATCAAAGTTCTTCTCACCATAAGAGATTCTCCAACTTCTCGTGCAACATCATGTGCTGGAGAGTTCACACTTTCACTATCTTCTCCATGAGCAAGCTGATTTCTTCTTTCACCTCCAAATGAAGTACTGGATATATTTTTAGGGCATTGCTATGCTTGATGGCCTACAAACTTATTACACTTGTAGCATTTTCTATCGAATCCACTTGATCCTCCTCTTTGGCCTCCAAATCTACCCCTAAAATCTAATCTTCTGCCTCTAAAATTGCCTCTTGAATTTGCAGCTTATTCTTGGGTATGACTTGTCTCTCCTTGACTCCCATGTGGTTGTCTTGAATCAGAAAATGTTCTTCTACCTCTAAATTTTGTCCTTCCCCTACCTCTACCTTGCTTCTCTTGCTTCCTTTGTAACTTTGCTTCAGCCTTCAAGGCTAGTTGATAACATTCTTCTACTGTCCTTGGGGTTGTGAGACTAAGTTTATCTTGGAGGCTATAATTTAGCCCATTAAGACCTATCTTGCAACCTTATCAACTTCATCCTCTAGATGGCCTGATCTAATACTTAGTTTATAGAACTCCTCTATATATGCCTTGACATCCATATCTTTTTGTCTTAAAATTTGTAATTGCCTATGTAATTGAGTGGCAGAATGACTCGGTAGAAATTTATCTTTCATCTTTGCAACCATTCTATTCCAAGAGGTGATTTTGGATTTGCCTCACTTCCTTCTCTCATCTTGCACATAGTCCCACCAAATGGATGCATGACACTTCAACTTTGTTCTTGCCAACTTCACTTGTTGTTCTTCAGGCACATTTTCAAATTCAAAATATTTGTCTAGTTCACTTATCCAATCAAGAAGCTCTTCACTATTCAGACTTCCTCCATACATTGGTAGTGCCATCTTTATTTTGGAACCATCTCCTTTGACTTCCTTCCTTTAGTAACTTTGCAAAATTCAAATCTTCAGGATCCAACGCTTCTTGGGACCCTTCTTGTGGATCTTCTTCCACCAACTCTTCTTCTACTTCTTCTTCTTGATCACTTAGATCTCTTTTGATCACTCCCTTTTTCTAATATCTGTTTAGTACAACAAGTCTAGATTCAAAGGTTTCTCTCAACTCCCTCATCTCTCTTGCATGTTTCTCCTTCAACTCACTCACTTCTCTAGCAATTATATTTGTTTTTGGAGACATCTTGACCACAATATCACTTCAACTTTTCCCTCTTCTGACCAACCTATGCTCTGTACCAATCTGATGTAGAGCAGGGGAAAGGAATATCTAGACAATAGCAAGTAATCATTTAACAAAACCCTAGACCTCTATCCATAGGGCTTTCCTTCACAATTGACCCCTTTCCCTTATAACCTTTTAGAAAGGCAATTTTTTGACCTAACTCTTGTTGTAGACCTAACTCTCAAAAAGTATGAACTATTTTAGATGTCCTTTTGGGCCTTACAACACATACTAAGAAATGGGGTGGGGTTTTTTTGTACGGTCTATCCTAAAAATTGACTGTCCTTTATGTAATTAGGCCTAATTAGGGCTCCTAGGTTTGATCCACTCTGTTCACCTTGACACGAAAGCAAAAATGAAGACTATGGACTTCAAAGCAAGGCTAAACACACTCATGACACTCCATCCAATGCACCTTGAAGGGTTTTTTTGCACTTGTTCAAGGTAGAAGGCTTCAACTTGGTCTATACTCAGTCTTGCTTAACACTGTTCAACTCTGCCTAGATAGGACAGTCTACAAATTCAGCTCAAAACTTTAACATTTGGTCAAAGCTCTATCTTGTATGCTATCATAGGACACTTGACACCTTCCCCAAGTACCCCCAACCATGGAGAAGTTTGAACCCAACATCAAATTACACAAATCCCTCTCTTTGTTTACTCTATTAGCCTAATACATGAAGATATCAGACTTTTATGCCTCCATCACATATGCCAGCCTACCCCTCTTCTCTTGCAAGTTTGAGAAATCAAAATATATGCTATCATGAGCCATTCCATAAGGTTTCATCATGGTCCACCTATGGAAGGCCTCTGATTTGCATTTTATTTGTCCACTATTTACCCCAGTTAGGGTTTTTGACAGTCTTGGATAGTTTTCAGAAAACTCCTATAACTTTCTTGAAACCTAATGAAATCACGTGAAATCAACTACAATAGAAACTAGATTCAACATGCAATCATTCACACTTGGTTTTAATTCATGAAAAGATCTTATAGATCAGTACCATAGTAAGGAACAACAAAAAACCATTAGAAATTGTAGGAAATCATAATTGTGTATTGTTTTCACTTCAAAACTTGTACCACCAACCTTGGATCCATACAAAATAACCCTTTTTAATGTCTCCACACACAAATTGTATGGTTCAACTAACCACAACTACCATATGTTGTCAACTCTTGAAAGGTTGTTCACAATAATGCCTTCAAACTATCAACTTTTAGGACATTTGACAATTACTTGACCCAATGGTTACAACAATGGATCCAAAAGACCAAAATGGGAAATAATGGCCTCACAATGGCCTTATTACAAGAAATTCCACAAAAGAAAATAAAAATCTATCCTTGACCAAGTTTGACCAAGGTGTGTTCTAGCACTAAGGGTGCTCCTGCACCAGAAAACATTCAAGACATTTGATCCATGAATAAAGGACGTAATCACAAGTAATCACATTTGATTTGGTTGTGAACGTAGCCCAAGCTACCTTCAACCATGGACCACGGCCTTACATGTCTGTCCATGTCAACTCTCTCACTTATCATCAAGGAAATTGCTTTTACCATTTTTTTATAATGGGTCATAACCTAATAACTATTCTTGTAATCCCAAGAGAAGAGCCACATACTGAAGAATTATCTAGATCTACTTCAACAACATTTCAGCCAACTTGTAGCATTAACGACATGTGATGGTTGAAAATGTTTGGATTCGGCTCAAGTGATGGATGTGTAGGTACATATTATAACTATTTAAGCATTTCTATTCAGATTAATATAAAAATTATGGGTTCTTTACGTTGGGATATCCTATATGGGGAATGAAACTCGAGATGGAGAATATATTAAATGAGAGAATTTTTTTGAAAATAATTGTTTAAAACTATAAATCTAAAAAAATCATCCACAAACATAAGAGAATTGGGCAATTTAAGGGTTCTGCAAGTAGAAAGTTAGGTGTTTATATTGTTGCCCTCTATCCTGCATAATCTTACCTTATTAAAGTCATTGAATCTATCTCATTACCCAAATCTCAACTGCATGCCTAAGTCCATTGAAAAACTTAAAAACTTGGAAAATTTAATATTAAATGGAAGAAGTCTTCGAGTTTTGATGCAAGGACTTGCATACCCCATAAATATTGTAGATTTGTTTGTACATTCTAGCTCAATTTCTAACCTCAAATGTACAAGAGATGAAGAAAGTATTATGAGTTTGTCCACTAAACTACATTCTCCCCACACCATGTTTCAACTTAAACATATAAATTTAAGTAATACCAAAATTTTGTACTTATCAATTAGTAAAGAGATGTGCCCTGGACTTAAAACTCGTGAACCTCAATGGTGCAAAAATTTAGAGGAGGTTAAAGTCCTACCAATAACACTAGTAAACCTAAACCTATATAGGTGTGATAGATTGAAAAAGATAGCATGGATTTATAATTTAACAAAGCTTAGATACCTTAATATGTGTGGGTGCTTGGAATTGCAAGAGCTAGAGGACCTCTCACAATTGACCTCCTTTGAACTCCTTATAGTAGATGGGTACATATGCTTATAAAGATGGAAGCAATAGAGCATCTGTCATAGGTAAAAGAAAGCCCACAAACTCAAACTAGACAATTATCAATAATATAGATGTGAATGGAAAGATAGCATAAATTCTTTCCATATCAAATAAGAATTGTTTGCATGATGACCTTATTTGAGAACTTCACAAAGTTGGTATATATGATTATGCTCAAAGTTTAGGCATTATTCAAAATGGGATTATTACTATGACAAATGGTAAGTTTATCTTATTTCTCATCTTTATTTTCTGAAAAAAATGCTCTATTATTTAATTTTTAATGTAGAGGGAAGCTAGTTCTAATGACAGTGTCTTCTACAAGTCATTTATTAGATTGTTCATATATCTATGATACCAGTCTGAGGGTGGTGTGGCATTGATACCACTTGTTGGAGGGAGAATAATGGGAGAGGAGAAACAAAACTAATAGTAGAAAATTTTTATTTTTATTTTTATTTATATTCAAATTTTACATTCAAAAAAATTTACAATCAAAATTATAAAGTTGCTGCTCTATATTCCTTTTCTACAATGATTGCACACCTTTCTGGGTGCTTTTGGAGCTAATTGGCATTGTTGTTGATGTCCCTCTTCTTTTCATAGTTTCCATGTGATTTTATAGTTTTTGTAGATGCCAATATTTTGTAGTTTCTATAGCTATTACTATTCCATAGTTGGCTATTATGTGATTTCATAGCTACTTCTATGTGATCTTTCTAGAGCTAGCTAAAATATCTTTGTAGTTGTTCTCTCTATTCTCCTTTGTTTCTATTGCTACTATTAATGTTTTCTTTTTACATACACTCCTTCAACTCTTATATCCCCCACCCTTTTTCTGACTTCCAAAACATTCCCACTCATGCCAAAAAAAAATCAAATACACCTACCAACATTAATAGAAGAATTGACTGACTAGCCAGCATTAAAGAATTTTATTAGGGCGATGGAATAAGTGGATGCCAATAAGATATTTCTAATGAAATTAATTAAATGTGGTCTGAATCAAGATTATCTTTTCTAACATAGACTTAGTAATCAGATTTTATCGATGATCTCAACCATTAAAAGACAAAAAATACAAAGTGTTTCTTTTCTCCTTGAGATGAGGTGGTTTATTAACTTGTGGCTTGGATTTCATTTCTATGGGATTCATCTCAATCGCACACTAAATTGGAACCCAAGCTATTGGGTTTTCTTTCATGTAATCAACAACTAGTTGAGAGCACACATCCTATAGGGTTTAAAACTTTAAATCAATAAGTCTAATCCCTATCATGTCATTAAGTGAATTCCTTGAATAGCTCATTGTTGTTTTGATCTGTTGATTTTGAATTAGGGCTAATGAGGCTTAGGTCTTAAATGCTAACCCATCCTTATTAAGATGCTAATGTTTGAAGCTCCACTAAGGGAAAATTATCCAAAAGTAGGTACCCACTGATCATGAATGATTAGGCAACTTTGGTGATTTTTCAATTGAACTTAATCATAGGTGGAATCAGCCTAGATGAGCAAATGGTAAGAGTGAAATAGTCTTTGAATACCTAGAATTAGAGTTTGGTCTACCCACCTAAGGATTGACTTGAAATCTACCTACCCCTCACAATAATATCCGCCAGGTTAATCTTCTAGATCCTCAAGGTTTTCTCTCTTCAAATCTCTTTTTTTTCTTTTTACTAAACTCTTTTTCTAATAGATCATGTTTGTTAATGGCCATTCTAAAACCAAAGAACTTCATTTTCTTACTTTTAAATCTATGTAGGGAAAGATTTTGATGAAAACTATAATTTGGAGCTATCACCAAGGATAAAAGAATATTTGTGGCATGTTGTTAATGGATTACCTACTAGACGTTCACAATTTAACATATTTCCTTCAACCCCATTAGTTTCCATGGATAGTGGCATCACTGGATCTTCATCAAGAGATGGCAATGTGGTGTGTCAAACAATTCTATGGTCAAGTTGAACCATCTAGAAGGGGATGAATTTGAGTCTCCTGGTACTCCTATAGCGTGAGTCTCATTTTTCTCCCTTTCTTCTCTCATGGTCTAATTTCAAATTTTATTATGTCTAAGTATAATTTGAGAATTACTAATCATATTAAATGCCTATTCATGGATTCAAATGTTATAATCTTCCTTAACAATGAAAATATTGGTAAGAAATTAGATGGAAAGGGCTTCAATGTGCCACTCTTTCTATAGGCTAAATTATAATTGGAATGTTAATAGGATGAGGAAAATAAGATGGATTCATTGATTGACTATTGGAGAGCAAGGTGGGAGAGGCTTTTGACATTTCTGCATGAAAGATGCTTTCTTAAATTAAATTGAGTTCTTTGAAATGTAATGCTTTCTAGACCTTATAAAAAAACAATTTCCCAAGTTCTACATATATAATATCTATCTTGTAGGTTTTGTTTATATGAACTGTGTAATCTTCTAATATCCAATTTGATTAATGATAAAAATCCTTGTTGTTAAAGGGAACTAGAAAATTTCTTTTCTAATGTAGTGATGTGGCCTTTTTTATTGTAGTTACGTGCTATCTTTCAAAAAATACATATATATACATATCTATATATGTTATCAATAAGGGCATAAATGTGGTGGTCAAGTCACAACATTTTCATGGTAGGCCCCAAGGTTCAAAGCCTCATTTGGCTACTAAGCACATAGACCTTGTGCCTCCACTAGGCTAATGTTCTTGCAGCATGTGTGCCTTCACTGGGTTGTTGTGTGAGCACAAACTATGGGTCTTTACTAGCCTGTAGGTTTGAACAAAGGTAATAATACCTTAGGGATTCAAACCCCTAGTAGTGGTCTCAAAAATAAATCCAATGGAGAGGAGGTCCCCCAATCATTGCCATCCTTGTCTTAGACTAGGATTAAAAACCCAATATGTATATGGATATACATGTACATGTATATACATACATACATACATACATATATACATACATATACATATACATATGCATATGCATATACATACACATACACATATATATACACACTAAAAAAAGTAGATCTACAAATACAACATGTAATTATTGGTTAGATAAGTATAAAAATGTAAGTTTTTTTTTTCTAAGTTTTTCTTTAACTAAACAAAACTGAAGTACAATATTTTTTATTTCTTACTTCTTTTATACACACACACACACTATAAACAAAGTAGATATACAAATACAACATGTTGTAATTATTGTTTAGATAAGTATAAAATGTATATGTAAGTTTTTTTTCTAATTTTTTCTTTAACAAAACAAAACTGAAGTACAATATATTTTATTTCTTCCTTCTTTTTCTAGCAATAATAATAATGCATAATACTTTTAAATCAAGAATCTTTTAAAAATAATTTTATAACTAAATAAATGTATTCAAGATGAGTCCATTTAATTATTTTTTTTCTAGATTCTTGTATGAATATTTATTTTCCTTACAATGAATGCAATTACAACAAATACACATTTAAATATTCACATACAATAGACCTTTTGCCACACAAAAAAAAAGTGCCAAAGGTACAAATAGGGAAACAACTCACATCCTCACAATGATGATTTTTACAAGAGCCCTCTTTGGCTTCAAAATAAAATTCCAACACATAGATGACCTCCTTCAACACAACAAGGCCTTCTCATTAGTTTTCAACAATATACAAATAAAACTATTAGAACCAAGACAATAGAGGTTTGTTCACCTCCCAACCATGGGGCTTGCTTGATTGTCCAATATTAGATGAGGAACTTAATGAAGATCAAGGGTTTCTTGGTGAAGAGATACAGAAGATTGAACAATTGTTCATTGCAGCAATGAAGACCGTTACACTCGGTGATGATGGAGAAAATGAGGAGTATGAGGTAAACTCTGTTGTTTATATGAGTTTTGTGATATTGAGTTTGAAGTGCATGTACCTGATGAGATGAGTAGCATGGTAGAGAAAATGGTGGAATGTGTAGATGTGGTAGAGTGGAGTAGAGATGCCTACCTATAGGTAGAAGCTATAGAGGATGTGAGAGGAGAGATTTGGTGGAGGTGGTTAGTTTGCAGTGGGTTGAAGCCCACAAAGGTGAAGGACAAGAATAGAGGAATGAGGATGTGGAGAGTGAGCCTTTGGCGGAGGAGGACGGTCTACAATGGGTGTGAGTCCACGAGGGGAAATAGGAGGAAGAAGCAATGTTGCTGGAGGAAGGTAGTGTGTGTTCCAGAATGATGCTAGGTTGATGGAAACCACACTACAATGATGAAACAAAGATTGATTTTCAACTCTTAGACAATGAAGGAGTTTGCTGTAGGTTGATGGAAACCTTGAAGAGTAGTGCAACTACTCAACTCCATCTTTGTGAACCTATGCTCACAAACTTTTTACCTAGCAACTCCACCTTTGTAACCCTATGCTCACAAACCTTTTACCTAACATGTCTGATGCAAGAGCATCCGAGTGAATAAGTGATCAACATCACACAAAAATATTTTTGGTTTTATTTTGGTTTTCGTTGATGGTCTCTATATTGCAGTTCAAGAATTGTTTCCAAGCTCTGCTGAAGGAGATCTAGCATATGTTTACTTATGGGTTGATACAATTTGTTTTAAGCATCATTGGACTAGTCCCTTACATGATATAAATACAACCAGTTTCTATAATGATGAATTCTCTCGTGACTGTCATAATGACAAGTGACAACAAGACATGTGCCTTGCAGGAGCAATCAACAATTATATAGCTCACTTAATGACTTATGGGAAATCTTCATCAGAAGGGACATATAATCTGGCAAAAAGTCTCATGTTTTTTTCCCATTTTGTTGGAGACATTCATCAACCTTTGCATGTGGGGTTCATTGGTGATGAAAGGGGGAATAGAATACCACTACAGTGGTACAAGCATCTAATTTGCAGCATAAAATAGAAGAGCAATATGTTGAAAACAAATATTCTCACATAAAAATAAAGTTAAGTGTCACCTAAAGGAAGATATAATGCTACTTTTAAAGGCTTATTAAAACATGAAGGAAAGTTATATAAGGGACAACGCCTCATGAGGATGGTGGCTGCGAAAGGTTGCTAGTTTGATAGTTAAAAAAAAAACAATCTTAGGGTGATTTGGAACGCCAGATATTGGCGCCATAGTTAGGAATTTTAAATGTAGCATTTTCACTTGTTTCAATGTCTCTTTAGAGGTAGAAATCGAAGGAGATGAGGCACCACAGAGGAGATATAGGCCGCGGCTAGGGAATACGGAGAAAATTCAAATTAAATATTTGAATGATGTCTCTTCATATTCTATTGAGAAAATATGTGAATTTCGTATATAGACAAAGACTAAAGCTTGGCATGGCATCGCTGCCCAAGAGAAAGAAAGGGATCGACCAGAGGACAAATTTGTTAGAAGAAACTAGCTATGAGTGCGAATCTGAGTCGCTTGAAGGTGCAGAGAGATAGGAAGCCTTGTAAGGCTATGCCAATGTATTGCAGACAAAGGAGAGAAGCATAAGTTTGTGTGAGAGGTACAGGTTATAGTTGATCGTGTTGAATGCAGAACGGAGATTGCAGAGGCGAGACTTTGTGGAAGAGAATGGCTATTGAGAGCCAAGTTTTGTAAATTTTGTAATGCAAATTTGTTTTTATTAAGATTGTGTGTTTTGTTGAAATCAAAATGTGAAGTTACAAATTCAATTTGAATAAAAATATTTTGGCCTGTACAAGTTTGTGCCTATGTGAGTTTTGGGAGAGGAAGTATCTGCGTCAATAGACAATCCAATGAATTGGTGAGGTTGCATACAAGCTGATACTCCCACCCTCTTTAAGAGCCACCTAATTTTTCATATCTCTTGCCTCGAGAAAGTGATTAGGAATGTTGCTTGAATCCCAAAAAGAATAGTAGAATCTGGTGACAAGAGATTCATATTGTTAAAACCTAATGTTATATACAATGCCACATGAACACTCTACTTAAATATCATCCATTTCAATAGTCAAAAAGGTAATAGCAATTTTACACCTCATTCACAATAAAAAGTGGTAAATATTTGTCCTATTTTTATTGGCCAAAATTAACCTTTGACTGTTGAAGTGGATGATATTTAAGAATAGCTTATAGAAACTAGCTAACATTTTCTCCAAATTTTCTCATTTCAATCATGAAAGACAAATATTTCCAACCCCATTATACTATATAATATTTTCAAAATGGAAGGCAAGTTTGTGGAAATTGATAGAGAGAGGCTGGGAGAGACAGAGTCTTGAGTTATCTTCTCGTGAAATACACGGAGACCATAATCAAACCGTCGCAGATTTCCTTCGACTTTCTTATTCGTATTATTTCTCTATGTTTGTGGAAATTGATTGAGAGACTCAAAATAATACGTGTGGAGCCCAAATAAAGTCTTCTTCGCTTATCTTCCTTTCTGTTGACTTTGAATTCAATTGCTAGAATTTACGTAGAAATGTATTCGATTTAAAAAATCAATAATAATTAATAAATAGAATGTTTAAAAATAATCCTTATGATATCCCTAAAGAAATTATCACTTAATATCTCTGCTTGTCCGGTGAAAACTCTCAAAAATTTCCGGAGGCTAATGATTTCAGATCATCAGATTTATTGAATTTTTAATTTTAAACGTATTTAGGCATTTTTGCCCTAAAATACAATCAAAATTTGAAAAAGATTATATCATATGAAAGGAGAGATTTTAGATAAACTGTCAATATATATAGCAAATTTAAATGTTTTGTAAGAATATCACCAATAATAGAAGTCCCGCCCTAAATTTGATGGTCGAGCTTGCCTGTCAAGCAAATTTTTTATGACAATTATCCATTCAAAAATACCCTTAAAATATTTTAGTTGAATGGATAATTGTCATAAAAAATTTGCTTGACAGGCAAGCTCGACCATCAAATTTACGGCCCGACTTCTATTATTGGTGATATTCTTACAAAACATTTAAATTTGCTATTTATTTTCTTGTATATAACATAGAATTGCCATTTTGAAAATCTGAGAAAGCCTCAAATGGGGTGAAATAAACTATAAATTTATGATGAAGCAGAGCATTGTGGGCAGCATCTTGCATTAAAACAATGAATTGACAAACTAAACAGGATGACTTGTTCAATATAAATAAAATGAGGGCACTGGAATACTTAATTTCTAAATTTTTAAAAACATCATTATCAACCAGAGAAAATCTCCAATATTGCTGAATAATTGTTTGTATTGATCAAAATTATTCCTGATTAGATTTTAAAACAGAGCCTTTCATATTTAAACTGTGACAATTTATCCCTATATGGAACTATCTTGCAGGTAGGCTAACACTAGCCTATAACCAAGATAATTACACTAGTGATAGATCTATTTTGGAGTCAAGGTAGTTGGAAGACTGTGATACCACTGAAAGGGAAGGCGAGACAAATTAATTTCGAAATAAATAAATTTGCCATGGAATTATGAAGTCGGCCCGAGTTTTTGGCGTCTGGGGTGGGTGGCTGCTGGTGTTGGTGTGTCTGCATCTGTCGTGTTGGTGGTAGGGGGTGCTATTTTGTTCGGAGGTGGTCTTTTTGTTGTGTGGCTTGTGGCCCGTTAACAGTCTTTGCCTGGGTGACGGTTTCTTTATTTTCCTGTTCTTTAGTTAATATCTATGGATTAAGACTGTTAAGTTGTTACTGCTGTTTTGTCTAATTCTGGACTTGGCTTCGGCCACAATCTTTTATAATATTTTTAAGTTATCTCAATCTATGGGTGTTCCTATACCTTTTTTTGGTTAAAAAAGAATAAAATTGATGAATAGTTATAGAATTTATTAGGGAACAAAATATTATATAATTTAAATATTAAAAAAGTTAAAACTTTACCACAGATTTTTAAATTTTCATTTCATAAATATTTTTTAGAAAACTATGAAAAACAAGTTTGTAAGTAGAATCTATTTCCATCAATCTTAGTTGGATAAGAATTTTTTGTATATTTGTCTAGCATATTTTTTATTTTATAATATTGGTTATGGAGTTTTGTTAATAACATTAAAAGAAATTTCTTTTTGTCTATAACAAGTTTTTAAAGGTATTTTTTTTATTACTATTGGATATTTAACATAGATATAAGTGGAAATGAATGTAAGTACAAAATCAGAGACAATGAAAATATAATAATTAAACTAGGTTGAATATATAACCTAATGTTAGAAATAAATTTCAAATTAGATCTATCCTATGATAATAGAAATCCTAAAATATATCTAGTACAATCTCTTAATTATTATTTCATTCCCAAATTCCACTTTCTAATTTTATATTGCAACATCTAACTAAACAAAGAAATGAGAATGAACTTCAAACCAAATTCCAAAATACTCTTTTCAATCTCAATTATTTCACTCTCTCTCAACTACACAAATTAAACTAAAATTACATCAAAGACAAAAATATGCATATACTCTTAATGCTATTTTTTAATTGACACAAATTACAAATGTATTAATCTAAATGTGAATGGCCTTTATTGGGGGTATATTCTTATCATTGTGACTGTATCATCAAATCATTTTTGTTCCAACTTCCTTTATCTTTCATTTATGTGTAATGCTCATGGAAATAAAATCAAAACCACACAAAATAATGGCTTGAAGAATGTGGGACACCTTAGCTCTAATTCAAAGATAAACAAAATAATTGGCACTCATACATAAGGTTATTTAAGTATTCCATTATATTTGGGTTTTGATAGAAAGGTTTTGAGTTTGAATAAAGTAAGCATAAGGTTATTTAAGTATTCCATTATATTTGGGTTTTGATAAAAAGGTTTTGAGTTTGAATATAGTAAGCATATCTATTGTTTGATTGTAAGGTATAATAGTGGGGTTATCTTTAAATTCTTAAAAGAGCAAAACTTTATTAATTTATTTTTTGTATTATTTTTTATTAAGATGGTAGATTATGTAGTGTGATTTAAAATAGCGATAAAAATAAATATTTTATTTTAAAAATAATATTTGTTTATTTTTATAGATTATGAAAATTGTAGTCATTCTTAAAAAATATTATCAATATTTAAATAGATCATATATTGATTTCCTATTTTTGAAAAATAAATATATGATGTCTTTACAAATGATGTGTACAACTATTATTTTGTAAGGTTTAATGATGTAGGAGCATCTCAAGTATTAAAGTAATCTTGCATCATCAAAATAATTTTGAGTTTCTTTTAATATGTTTGTATGTTTTGTAGGTTTCTCCATGTGTGTTTGGAGTTTAAAGTTTTTGGTTTTGCCTATAGGTGTTTTATAGTCTTTCAATATTGTTGTGGTAATGCAAAGTTTTTTAGGTTTGCCATTGTTGCATCACAAGTACATAAAGGATCTTTACCACCTTTTCTCTTTTTCGAATGTTTGAGTCTTTGTTGTAATGATTTGAGTTGAGATTGCTACCAAATAATGAATATGATCTCCTTAGGCTTGGAACTTCATGATTGCTCATTCATAAATAAAACAATGTAGGATTCCATCAATTATTTCCAATTATTTATAAAGAATCATTCTCCCACATGGAGACTATAGTGATTTCTTTAGTACCTTTTGTAACGTTAAAAAATGTATACCCTTACAATTTCACATTGTATTTTAGGATTTCTTTAGTGTCCAATCACTTAACATATTTTAGGGATTATTTTAGCCCATCATTAGCCTTTTCCTTCACTAGATTGCCAAACTTTTGTATCAAATTCTAATTCTTCTCGATGTCCTAGGAACATGTGTTGAATTTTATATGATTTCTCTAGGACACTAGGGCTATGCATGGATGTCTGTGCAAGGCACTAGAATCTTGTGAGTTTGAAAAAGTTAAAACAATGATTTCTCACGTAGCCACTTGCTACCACTTGTTGTAACACCCAGTTGTCAGAAAAATGCCTTCAATGTTTGAATCTAACTCTTTATCTTCCTCACAATCCACATGTAAAAGTAATTTTTGAATCTAACTCTCATATTCATGCCTTCTTGAAAAATTCTCTTTCATAGTTGTGTTTGGCTAAATAACTCCATTGTTGAAGTCGCATGCTACTCAAATCTCCTTGGACAAATACAAGTGTTATTTCACCTTCTACATCATGTTGGTAATCTTGTTTGGATGAGTTTCCTTCTTGTTTGAACAAAGTATTAACAATGTTTCTTTTATTTATTTCATTCAATCTCTATTGGAAAATCTTTAGTGTAGACCACCACCTTATTTATCTCAATGCACACACTAAGGTATTCTTCCCTATAGACCAAGGTTGATACTTATAGATTTATTAAATTATCATTACTCTCAATTCCTAGATGTGTGTAGGATAGAAGCACACACTATTTTTTACTCTCTTTATCATTGGCTATCCTTGGAGGTCGAAAGACCAACATAGGGGCTTGATGTGAAGGCAAGCTCTCAAATAGCCGCAATATTTCTTCTTTTTTCAACTACAACTATTTTTCCTGAGGCATTCAACCACATGGAGGTTTACTGGTATCTTCCCCTTTGTTTGTCACTTCAATATGTCATTTAATTTAGTTAGTAAATGGCTCTATTTTATCATTTCTATATTATCTAGTATTTATTAGTTTTTTGTTTTGGTTGTCTCTATTTCCTATTGTGTGCAAGAGTTCAAGATTGATGAAAACACTAAGTTTTGTAACTTTTTAGGATGACAATGTGAGACTAGGATGATAGTACGTCAAAAGATTACAGTGCTTCACAAGGATATCCACACACCATGCTGGCATCTGAGGCAATGAAATCCATCTTTTGATGCTAGGTTCTTGATTTTATGCTATTTATAGTTCTAGATCTAATTTATTAATTCTATATTTTATTTTCCTGTAAATTAGTGCTTTCTATTCCAACTCATATTTAATGTAATGTATAAAGTTAAATGTAACACTTTTTCTATATTATACCTTTATATCTTAATAAAATTTGCATTTTATTAAAATTTCCTAGAGCATTAGCACATTATAACTCCCCTTACATCTTTTACACTTATTACACACCTCTTATATGCCATAGATGTCATCAATTTTATCACAATGGTAAAATTGGCCAAGATCCTAGCCCTAGGCACTCCATGAGGGCATTGAGTACCTATGTATAGAAGAACTTCTTTCAACTCCCAATTTAAATCATTTCCATGTAACCTCCTTATTTAATTTCTTCATATACAATAATCAAGATATCTAAGAGAATACATGAATAATAAATAGAGTCCCCTTCCTCACATGGGTGGCCATTTTTATCCATTCCATGCTGTTTGGAGACTATACATTATTTATCAGCTACATAATTAAATACAATCAATTAAGACTTAGGATTGCAAGGTGAATGCCACCCCTTATCTTAATGATGATGATCTAAGCCAAGTTTATTTCTAAAGTTGCACACATTTGTTCTTTGGCAAGTATAATTAGTTTTCTTATGCATACATTTCTAAGGGCATAGTCTTTCCTTAACACCATGTCTTGTTTGTTGGGGATTTACACACCAATTATTAAGATTATGTGTTTGCTTAATAATCAACAACACATATCAAATCCAACTAATTAGCACATATGAAAGTAATGAAATAGTATTTAGTTATGAGAATACATAAGACACAATTTCTTTATACATGGGAAAGCCTTATGGGAGAAAACCCACCACCAAAAGACATTCATAATTGTATTATGTAGAGTTAATATCAATTCAATACAAGGTTTTTGGAAACCTTTTACATAGTCTCAATCTACAACATACCATTGAATTCATTACCTTGAGTAACCTTCGTACATTCAATGTTTATACAATGAATTCCTAACTTTAAGTATCCTTGGTTCATTCACATGAACTATATATATATATATATATATATATATATATATATATATATATATATATATATATATATATATATATATATATTCATGAAAAACCAACTATCCAACTATATAACCAACTCATGGAATACCAAGAGTCATGTAACCATATTTTTACCATACATTATGTCATCATACCACACTTATCACCAATTAAGAGATCTCCACATAGATAATCACCTTATAAACTTTGTCATTGCCCCACACTTTGAATCAATTGTTATAAGTAAGGAATTTTGCAGGTCTACAGAACTTTTAATCAAGCACAAATAAACAGAGATTGCATTAACTGAGTTCATTGTTCATAATGCAAATTTACATGTATATAGCCTCCATAGAGAAGAATCCCAGGAGGAAACAGGCGGAAAATGGTAAGCAAACTGCTGTTAACTTAACATCAAACATGCAATCCTCAGTTAGTTATCTGTAGATCATGCAGAAGTTTAACCGATCCAAACTGCCATCATTAATGGAGAGAAGACTGGAGTTGGAATTAACCACTAACACCCCCCCTTAATTCTAACAAAGGAAAAAAGAAAAGCCTAATGAAAAGAATGAGGAAAGAGAGAAAACCTAGTGGGAACAAAACCCCCCCTCAATATCTGAATAAGGAGACAAAAGCCAATATAGCCAACAAGGATGGGTCCTGGCATCAAGGCCATTTTAGGTACCCATGTACATATAAAAATTCCCCCACAAATATAGAGATAATATAAGAAAAGAAGATATGAATCCCCCCATAATGAAAGAGCTCCCGTGCCAATGATGAACACCTGAAGACAGAATATGATCCACTGCCTACAAACGACATTTCTCCCCTTAGGAAGAAAAGGATCCACTGGTGATTGGAGAAGCCAATCCAAAAAGATGGGTGATATTGGAATCCAAATCTAGATGATGTGTGCCTCTAAAAATTGCTCACAAGTCCCCATGTCAAAAAGTGATGATCCAAGACCTATGAAGACTAATATAGAGCAAGCTGCAAAGGTGATGTAGATGGTGGGCCAACAGTGTTGATGTGGCTATCAACAAAGAGGAGAGATAACTCCTCAAATGTGTCCTCCAAATCTGAAATTTGAGTCTCCATAAGCAAGTTTGAAACTCCTGTCAAGAGATCATCCCATAAAGTTAAAAACTGCTCACATGTCCACATATTGGAAAGTGATGGTGATCCAAGATCCTGCGAAGACTGATATAGAGAAAGCTGCAAAGGTGATGAAGATGGTGGGCCAATAGCATTGATGTGGCTATCAACAAAGAGGAGAGATGACTCCTCAAATGTGTCCTCCAAATTTGAAATTTGAGTCTCCATAAACAAGTTTGAAACTCCTATCAAGAGATCATCCCATAAAGTTAAATCAGGAAGACTATGGATGCCCTGCTGCAAGAAGCCATTGGAAACTTTTGAAGAAGCAACACAGAGCTTAGAACTAGCAACAGATGCAAGGACAAAAGAGTGGTCCTCAAAGAGAAGACATATGTCCTCAATAGTGTCATCTAGATCAGAAATGAGGGATTCTACAAACAAAAAGGAAATGTTTGGTAGAAATTGGTCCCAATAGATTAAACACAAAAGACATAAATGATCCTACTATAAAGAATCATTGGACACTCTCGAAGAAGCATCTCTAGAATCTAGATCTACAACAAGTGTTGTTGATGGGGAATCATTGAATTGATAATCCATACAAGATGTGTCCACATTAGATGAGGTAGCATTAGTCTCAATATCATCAATAGCCTGGTTTTCCAAGAAAACATCACTTTCAGATGAAGATTCAATATCTCCATACAATTGTTGAATGATAATCCAAGCAGTAAAAAGGCACTCAGTGTGCTCTATGTGATGTAGGGTATCCTCAGAAAGAGTAAGACATATTAGTCCATAGACCATATCATTATTATTAAACCATGCATTCTTTTCATCATAGTTACTTGGATTAGGAATGAGTCCGAGGAGATAGGGTAGTAGATCCTACTCAAGGCAGTGATTCTTTATCCCTTGTTTCCAAGACACAAAATTTTCTAAATCTAGCCTAACAATAGAATGATGAAACTGATATTTAAAAGACATATTTTTAAATGTTATATGCCTATTTTGTTTAGAACTTAGTTCATATAGACAATTAAAAAATTGTCAATGCTAAGTAAAACAAAATTTTACATTGACCACTTAGGTCATGCCCTCTTGATTTAGGAAAAAATAGGATATAAGTAATAAAAAAATAAGCATAGGGGCAGGGGAGACTCATTTGATCAGCCCTCTCCTAAGAAAAAAAGGAAGGAGCAAATGCAAACATACAGTGCCAAGAAAAAGCAATTTGTGGTATTTTCCACCGAAGAGAATGTAACCCCAAGATGATGGTAGGGATGATGGCCGGATCTCAGCTACTACTGTAGAGTCTTCAAATGATCACAAAAATATATAGCAGTTCCTATAATACTGATTGCTGGCCTTCCAAACTGTGTGATGCCACTTAGGAGTGAATCGGCATGTCCAAGAGTCCTTCCACCCTCAATGCAGCCTTCAAAGAGGGCGATTAACATCAACACCTAGCGGACAATTCCTTCTTGCTGTGTGTGCAGGTCGACTCCAAATTTCATCTCAAAATGCTTTTGAGACACCTAACTATCTTCCTGTAGATTGTTAATAGCACAACAATGGAAACAAACTAAATACAACAAATTTGATCAAATTAGGCTTGAAAATATCTCTCCCTAAGGCTCTGATACCATGTGGAATTTTGCAGATGTATAGAGATTTTAATCAAGCACAGATAAATAGAGATTGCATTAACTGAGTTCATTGTTCATAATACAAATTTACATGTATATAGCCTCCATAGAGAAGAATCCTAGGAGGAAATAACCTCTACATTGTTAGTATCAGTATATTTCCAATAGAGCCACCACTACCAGCTTGTCACTTGCAGTAGCACATACAAACATAACGTCACTCTAGATTGATTGTCATACATTTTTCCATATTTCAAGACATTATCTGACCCTCAAATCATGCCACATTTTCACCAATTCCACTACAAGTGCCCCTACATCATTGACCATGCTCCAATCAACACGAAAATCATATGTGATTATGAGTTCTTCATCCAAATGACTTGCAATTATTTTCATAGCACCACCACATGTGAACCAACATATATGATGTACCACAAGACATACAACATGATTAACATCTATAAATCATTATGTCTGGTATACCACAATAACTAAAAACTCATTGCATTCTACCATAATGAAGAGTGTAGATAAACTCTTCCTACTAGGACTCTGAGCTATAGGTGTATATCACCAAAGTTCCAACATTCTTCCACTTCATATTTACCATAGGAGATCGTGCAATATTTAAACCAAGAAGTTAATTCATACTCATGAATGGGATAACTCCATCTCATCTCTACACCACATGAACTTTGCAGTACTTATAGGTTTTGTCAAAGAATTTGTAGTGTTTACTTGAGCATCAATTTTATCCATTTATAATTTCTATTTCTCAACCATCTCCCTCACAAAATAATATTCCACATCAATATGTTTTGTTCTAACATGGTAAAAATGATCCTTATCCAAATAAATTACATTCTTTGTATCACAAATCAAAACTATTTGACTCTTAAATCCTTGATACTTTTACTTAACCTATTAAACCATACAAATTCCTTACAAGCATGTGTTATAGTCACATATTCTACTTCATAGTTAATAGGGAGACCATCTACTCACTCTTTCTCATCCATCTTATTGCTCCTCCAAAGAGAATAAACACATACCTACTTGTAGACCTTTGGTTATCAAGATCTCTAGCCTAATCCAAGTCAATAAATCCCTATAGAATCAACATCTTTTCCATATATCATTAGTACCATGATAAACTAAACAATAGTCTAAAGTTCCCTCCAAGTACATAGACATCCTTTTTACATGTGTCCAATGTTCTTTACTTGGTTGTGTTGTGAACTTCCTTAGAAATCCCAATACTTGGGCAATATCTAGTCTTGTTCAAGCCATTGCATAGATGAGACTTCCTATGACACATGTATAAAAAACCTTTCTTATGTCCTCCATGTTGGGACCCAAAATAGCTGCAACCAAAAACTTTAAAACATTCCTAAATCACCTAGGCTAGGGATTGTTGTCAGGGTGATAAGAAGAGGTTTATCAACAAGTTTTGGGTGATCTTGGCTAGCTAACAAGAGTGGGTAGACTCCTCTACTCTTTGAGCTCACCTTAAATTCTAGAGGGATATTCCAAGGGGTATACCTAAGTAGGTATTAACATTCAAACTAGATGAAGAACTAAAACTAACTAGACAACCAAACCCAACTCATCATATTGACCCCAAAGGCTATCACTAAGTCAAGAATGACTAGCTATCATAAAACCCATATATAGCTGATTTCAACTGTGTGAATGTACATGCACAAGAAAGATGGTTTTTTCCCCTAAACTATAGGTGAATGATTTGTTTGATTTAATAGATCGGTTGATCTCTTTCCAATATGGATGAGTGCCTACTCCATTGGGCAATTGAGTCATAAGAAATAAAGAGGAAGGAAATGGACTGAACTAGCATCAACAAAAAACTAAAATGTATTCACATACATTTCTCATATTACATTTCATGCATTAGATATACTCAATTATCCAGAACCAAACGATAATGACCCACTTGCAATAAAGAGATGACTCAAAACAAAACTTGTATTGAATTGAATGCTGTCACATATTATCAATTCCCTATTACAATCACAACAACAAATGTGGTGAAGGAAAATATAAAGATGTGATTATGTATTCCCCTAAATCATTACAAATAGCCATGGAGACACACGACTACCTAAAATTTGTGTTACAATTCATTCCTACACTGCATCAAAAAACATTCATCCATTCAATGCCCTAACTGGCTTGATTTGAAGCCCTAAAATTATCCATTTCTAACCTTGTATCTATTTAAATTTGTGAGTCATTTCTTACAGCTGCTTCTACATCATCATTTGTTTTGGTTTTGGTTGTGCTTGTTGGTTAGCATTTTGCTAAGTATTTCTTCCTCCCTTATTTCCTTTCCTTTTTACCATAGTATTCCACTACCAAGATCAACCCAAGTTTATTAAACTTCTACAAGGAACCTGCAACTCTGATACCAATTGTTGGAATACAATGGATCATTGAGAGGGGGGCTGAATCAGTGATCTAATAAAATTAACTTTACTAATTCTTTGAATTCTTGTCAACACTATTATGTTAGAACATCAAAGCACTTAGAAAAACAAACAAATACATCAAACACACCATAAGACAAGGATGTACGTGGAAAACCCTAAAAAGTAAAAAACCACTAAGTGAAGTGTTGGTTGGGTTTGCCTAACCAATCAAACTTCACAAGAGAATCACTATTGGGTCTCACTAACCAAATCTCATTGATTACACTTTGTTTAGGAGAACCAAATCCTTATCACACTAGGAGCACCAACTCCAAACACTCAAGAGCACCCACTCCAATCAAATCAGGAGCACCAACTCCAATCACAAGAGAAATAAAAATTGAGAGTACAATAATCTGTTTACATTGATATCATAGGTTATAGATAAATTCTATAACTCTCTTACTCAATCACCTCTACTCTCTTAGATCTACATGTATACATCAATAGCACCTTTCTTTCACAAACTATTCAAAGAATGATTCTTCAAACAATTCATCATCCACCCAATACAAGTGCACTATTCTATTTACAATGGCATCATAGATTATACAAAACAAACTTGCAACACATAGTTATTGAATCCAAGACACATCCATATCAAAAACCTTATTCTCCTTCAAGTATGCAAATAATCTTTCTTCAAAATTTCATCATTCTCATCATAGATCAAACAAGAAACACCTCATTCATTATTCATACCTTTAAATACCTTTAGTATCAATAGAAGCTTTTGATACTCAGATACAACCTCTACAAAACACAACCCTCTATTTTCTTTTTCTCTATATGCATACATAGCAAAATTGCCTTTTTCTTCACTCACTTGTGCATATAGTTTTTCTTTAAAAACCCAATTATCACCTGCACAAAAAGGAATGAACATTATTTTTACTAGAATCAAAAACCCATATATGACTGCTACAACAATTATACACTCATTCATTGCTCCAATGTATGGGTTCACTTCATTCAAAAAGGTAGTACATTACAAACTTCTCACTTTTTCAATCTAATTTTATGAAGGATTCTGTATCAAATTCATCAGCCCAAAAAAATATAAACATGAATACACTTCATTTAATATCATTCCTCTCTCCTCATAGCCATGGGGACAGCCACTTTAATCTGGTTTGAAACTACCAAACCATTGGTACCAAAAGCAGTTACAAAAACTAACAATAACTACAACACATAGACTATACGACTAAATGCCCGTCAAAGTGTATTCATGGATGATGGTCGTTGATGTTTGAATGCAGTTTGAACATACACCGTCGATCATATTGTCTGTGCCATTGATTAATTGAACATGCACCATTGATTATAACTTTGGCTCTCAAACACAATGAGTGACCCAATCCTACCAGTCGCCGTTAGGAAGAAAGGTCAGTCACTACACGACCTCGAACCCTCAAGTCATCACTTAAGTGATCTATTACCGCCTACATCAAGTCACTGACAAAATAGAAGAAAAGTAAGCACGTCAAGATAAGTCTTTATAACTTGTGTTCTAGTTTTTAGAAGACCATTACGGGTTTAGAGATACACATTTGAGGTCATCATATATTTATCAAAACCATAATTTTTATCACTCATTACTGACATGAAATACCACTGAACCTTGAACTCTGCCAATCACCTCTATTGTAGAGAAATAATGAAATGATGAAGACCCTTTGAACTTGAAAAGGAAACTTTTCTTTAGAGAGCATTAGGGTTCTAGGACATTAGTATTTGTGGCTCTAAAACTAGCTCAAACCCTAACATTTTGTGAAACTCTAACATGCCATCAAGGATTTGATCTTGATCTCCTATAAACAGTTTCTGTAGATTTATAATGTTGACATGATAAAGAAACTCCTTTAATATTGAAACAACCAAACCTTTGTTCTTGGAGGTCTTAGGTTTTAGGTCTTCAACAACAAACAAACCATAGCAATGTGATTTTTCTCATCTACAAGTAATCTCTATCAGAGAGGATGATCCAATGAAGAAGATACAACATAGAAACACCTTTGTTCATCTTGTAGCAAGATAAAGACCATTGCACCAAATGCACTTTGTAATCTCTCAACTGTAATGTCAAGGATGTCTGAATATCATAATGCATCCATCACACATCAATCATTCATCTATATGAATGACTAAATTTAACACCACATTGCAAATGTAGTCTTGACAATCAATCATGTAGACATCAAGGTGCATGACTGTTTCCATGCTTCATGAATGACTCCTCTGTTTACCTTAGGTCCTTTCACAACAAAGCCTTTGACATCAATGACAAAACTAATGCCAACACTAATCACTATGTGGTTTTGTGTGTGTTCATACATTGATGTTGACTTTTAACTAACATTTGACTAGAATGCATTTGCTATCATACTATTGTGAATGGATTGCATTGGAAGCATATGATCAATTAATGGTACTGATTTAAACTTAAATCGAAGATCTCATATCAAAAGAGATGATGAAGTCTCTTTATTATTGGTGTGCGAACTACAAAGCCTATGATTTCCAAAAGGGATGGTAGGCAAGGCCATTACAAATGAACCCTCAAGGTTTAGGTCTAGGGATGACCTAGACTTAGAAGCTTATCATATTTAGTGCAAGAATGTAAGATTGTGACATAAGGTTGCTTCCATTGCTATAATTGGTAAGGTTATGAAACTAACACTTATAAATTGAATAGAAGTTAGTTGTTCAATTAAATTAGTACTTTAAAATGTAATGAAATGATAAAAATAAAAATAAAACTAATAACTAAATAATTTATTACAATATAATATTATTGAAATAATAATATTTAAAATAATAGATGTAAAGTTTTGATAAACTAATATATAGAAAACAAAACCAACTAAACACTAAAACATTAGATTTCTATCAAAAATAAATATAAAAAAAAAAAAGAATGAAAAGAAAAAGTATACACTTGAATACTCCACACAACTAATCCATCCAAGCTTCCCTGGTCAAAATGATGTTATGGAAAACAACCTAATTGCTGGGCATCTTCGACTTTCTTATTCATATTATTTCTCTAAGTTTGTGGAAATTGATGAGAGAAGGCAGGGGTTCAAAGAGTACGTATGGAGCCCAAACAAAGTATTCGGTTATCTTTGTTTCTTTACCTATTTTTCTTTTGACTCTGAATTCTACTATCCAACCATTGTTCGCCATCTATTCCACTAATAGTTGGGGCAGCAGCCATTCGACATGTAACCTATATCTTCCGGTCAAGTACATAGAGATTAGAATTGTAATCGTATTAATAGTTAATTAATTAATTTATCTCTACTTCCTATACCAGATTTTTATAGCAAGTGATTGAGCACTTTCGCTTGCATTCTTTTAATCTATAAAAGTTAAAAACATTTTTAACAATATATAAATATATTGTAGACTCTCGATTAAGAAAACAAACTAACTCAATTTTATGGACTAATGGACTATAGACAATATATGAATACCATTTCAGCATTGATTGCGAATGTTATTTTCCTAGTTGTTACAGTTTTTGATTTATCTGCAAACATGCTATCTTCAATAGCTGCAAATAATTTTTAATTTTTTATTTTTATATATTTCAATAAAATATAAAATTATGAATAACAAACATTTGATTATATGAGGGTATTTTTGTTTGGTCGAAGGGATACTTTGACCCTTTTATGTATAAGAAGGGGCTGGTTGATGCTGGTTCTATTCCCCACTTTGAGCAGAGTTTCATCAGGGTTATTACTATCCCTAATGAAATCATTGAAAGGATTGTTGCTTGGGAAATTTCTCTCATTGGTAATTTTTCAGGATCTTGACCCAATATTGATTTGGTTCAAAGTTGGATTCAAAAGACATGGTCATTCTAGGGGCAAATTCACGTTGCTGCTATGACTAGTGGCTTCTTCTTGTTTTCACCTTCCATGTAGGAGGACTATAATAGGGCCCTCTTAGGTGGCCAATGGTTCTTGGGTAAGTCAAGACTCTTACTGGAAAAATGGATGCCAAGTTTTATTCCAACAAAAGAACACTTTACTAGTGTCTTATTTTGGATCAAACTCCCAAGTCTCCCATTGGAGTACTGGATGAAGATTTATTTTAGAGCATCATAAATCTTTTTGGCCATTTCATTTCTATTGATGATGTGACTAAATTCATGAAGCACCTTGCCTTTGCCAGGCTGTGTGAGTGTTGAGCTAGGTTCGATGATCTTTTCTAGGATCAACTCAACTTCTAAGTTTAGAATATGGAATCAATGTGTTCAGATTGAATCTTCTTCGATGAATTGCCTTGCTTGTCAGAAAGCTAGTCACACTTCTTCTTCATGCTAGGCTAACAAAAACTAGCAATGCTCCTGGAGACGAAAGCAAAGCAAGATGTTGCTTCTTTGTGCTAGTTCTCCAAATGAGCAAGGGATTAAGGATGACCTTGAGACTTTGGTTTGTCCAAGTAGGGTTGGCATTTCTAAGAGATTTGAGTTATTGAATAAGATGGCATCGGTGCTGCCTTTGTCTAAGATGGACACTTGGAATTTTGATCCATTTGAATAGGGCTTGTTGGCCCTAGCCCACCCCAAAATAATAGATGTTTGATTAGGCCTATCAAATCATTGGGGCCTTTTGAGTGCTCAAATTTGGGTTCAAACCTCTGCAAGTAGGCTTATGAGTTCAACCTTGGTTTATGTGTCTTGATTGATTACTATTAGTCTTAGTTTCTTTTTTCAAGAAATCTCTTTTATTGTCTCTTCTTGTTGGTGCTTTTTGTTCATCCTACTTGGCGTCCATCGAGTGTTATTATTATTTTTTTTCTATTTGTCTTGCTTGTTCTTAATACTTTATCGTGTAGTTGTACAAGGTTTTAGGTCCTTTCAAAACATATTTACCATAATAAAAAACAAACAATTGATTCTTATGATATACTCTACTTAAACATCATATACTTCGATAATCAAACAATCAATAATAATTAATTAATTAAATATTTAAAAATAATCCTTATGACATATCCCTTAAGATTATATACTCAACATCTTTGCTTGTGTAGTGAAAACTCTTAAAATTTTCACGAGGCTAATGATTCCAGAATGAGGATGGATACAATACCTTAGAGCATGATATTTTATTATATTTCAAATTTTATAGTATAAGATCAAATTTATTTTTAAATTAGATATACAAGAACTTTGGTCATTGCTAATTTTCTTATATAACTTTTAAATTTGTTATTTTTTCTTGTATATAGCATAGAATTGTCATTTTAAAATTCTAAGAGCATATCAAATGCGGTAAAATAAACTATGAATTTACTGTTGGGAACTAGTGTTCACTTAGAGTTTATGTTATTTTTAATAAGTGTCATAATATTAGTTTGTTCAGAAACAACTTAATATTATTATGCCACATGATTTGTTAAATAGGTTATTAGAATGGTGGTACGTAATGAATTGTTCAAAACAACTCAATATTAATAAGAAATTTGTTTAGGTTGTTCCCTTTATATGAAAATCCTATAAATATGTAATTTGTATTTGAATGAGAATTGAAGAAGAAGCACACATTATTTTTTTTTTTTTATTATTCTGGCTTCTCTGTCTCTGCCCATATTTCTTATATGGTGTTAGAGCAACTTAAATCCTAGGGAAATCACTTTTGTGAACAACAATTTTGGTGAGATCAGGTTGTGGTTAGTATTCTCCTGTTCGGCAGGCGGTTTTGTTTACCCTAGCTAAAGCCTCCTTAGGCAAAATTTGTATTGGCCACATTGATGGAGGGGCTTTATTGACTCGTCGTAACCTATGTACTATGAGGCCCACACCTTAGCCCGTGTTGATTTGCTTCAATCGAGTTGAGGCCTGCTTATCGACGGCAGCTTTATGATTTGGCAGATGTGGCCTCTGCACTTTTTCTGAACTTAAGTTTGGCAGCGATATTGGTGGCATTATTCACTTCCGAGTTAGTTTATAGCTGCCCAGGGCATTTCTTTATCAGCCACTCTCAGTATCTATCGAATTGGAGTCTCTATCCATTGTCAGGCTCGTGGCATGGTATTCTCTCTGATCTCAAACTCTCCCAGGATAGTTGTGTTTGGTTAATTCCGGTGTGGAAAAGAATTGTCCTCGGATATTTGCGCCCTCTTTGCACCTGCATAGTGCGTTGATCAGTCGGTCTCTTCCAGCACATCGGATCAGGGTTTGCAAAGATCTAGTATTTTTTGATCTAGAGTTTAGAAGCCGCTTCATATTGGCGATTGACCCAGTTCGATGCTTGTAGTTGGCGCATTACTTACACAACCTATTTGGCATTTGCTGCAAGCACTCTTATATCTCTGTTGACTTTTTCTATGTTTGATCGGTCATTTGTTGTTGGATTGGTCTCTAAGCACAATCATTTGAAAAAGAATTTTTTTGAAGAACCACATTATAGCAAGCAAAGGTACACCATATATTTGACCATTCACAATTAGAGTCTCTGTCTATAGTTTTTTTTTTTAATGAATAGGGAGGATTCTTATCATCTGGGTTGCCCCATATAACAGCGGGGTCCAGAATGACGTCAGGAGGAGCCCAACCATCATCATCCTTTTCTTTTTCTATATCATTATCTTCATGGGAAGGTGAAATTGCCAGATCCAAATGTAGGACCCATTTAGAATTATCCGTGGGCCAACCAGAACCGCCACCAGGAATGGAACCACCAGAAGGCCACCTTGAATGTCCACTTCCTCCCCTCGGAGCTCCGCTAGAAGGCCATCCCAGGGTAGGCCACAGAGGGGGAGAGGATGATCACCATCAGCAAGGGTGAGAGCTGCAACGAGAGAGGGGCTGAGAGTGGGGGTGAGAGTCCCTGGCAGAGCCACTTCTCCGCTGGCCCTATGGAGGCGACCGACCCCTGGAAGAACTGGGAGACGGGGGGCACACGAGCCATAGTACAAGGGGCATTGCCCCAGTGGTCCAACAGCTCCTGAAGGTGAGAAACTTCAAGCACAACTTTGTTAGCTTGCACTTGAATCTGCATAAGAACATTATAACAAATAATAGCTTTAGAATATAAAGAAACAATAGTATCCATCTTGCTGTGAGAAAAGATGCATGAATTTCTATCTTCCATAAATTGAAGAGGATTTCCACCCTGAAAGTGTGCCAAATCTAGGTATACTTTGCTGGAATCTTGGGAGAGTCTCCCAACAGAACCATATGCCAGGAAAAAGGCTCTATCCAAAATAGCCAAAAGAAGTTGTGGATCCAATTCCACAGTTGCTGTGCTTTGGGACAATACCTAAAGAGATGATGGAATGATTCAACCTGCCCACAGAAAGGTCAATGAATGTCTTGAACCCCTAAGTGAAATAGCCGAGCTCGCACAGGCAAGCCTTGGAAAAGAATGCACCATGCAAAGTGGGCAAGCTTGGGTTCAACAATTGCAAACCACATAGCCAAGAATAATTTTTGCCAGGCTGTTATCAATGAATGAAGAGGCCATCGCTGATTGACGGAATCAATCATTGGCCATCGATACCCAAGTTGAGGCTTGTAGTTTCTAAAAGGGGTTTCTAGATACCACTTCCAGTCCTTCCACCATGGTTTATTGGAAGAAATACCCACTTTATGAAGTGTATTAGTCAGAATGGCACTCACTAGATTGTTGTACGTTTCACGGTCATGGCTTTGAAAGCCAAATTGGGCATGAAATTCTGTCCATGATATAATATGTATGGTGGGTCTATGAAAGATGTCATGTAAGGTTCGAACATCTTTCTTGTGAAACCTGAGAGCCTTAAGCCATGGAAGCTTAGCCAACGACTGACTAGTATTTGCTAAAAGAGGAGACCACCATATGTTCTACTGATTAAGGGAGAGCCCATCATGGAAACCATTCCCTGCCCAGTGGATCTAGGGTTTTACCACCTCCCAAGTACGCCATTTGCTTTTGGTGACGAAGGTACCCAAAATCTGAACAAGTTCCTACATAATAAGAAGAGTATGAAGGCCAATTCCCTTCCAAGAGGGTTTGCGAATGGGGAACCCAGCTTCAATAGTGTGTTTGAGGAGGATTTTCCAGGGTTCATTACAAGTAAGAGCACAGATGATCCATTTGATACAGAGAGTGATGCCTTACCGCTAAGTAGAGAGAAGGCCAAGGCCACTAGAATCTCTAGGGAGAAAACAAAATTCCCAAGCAACATGGTGAAATCCTTGATGGGTCTCAGAAGATGCCCAAAAAAAATCTCTGAGAATTTTCTCCAATTTAGCATAAGAGGCCTTGGAAGGGGCTGAACAGGAAGAGTAATACACATGAGTTACTGCAAGCACTTTGGAAAAAACCTAAAATTTCCAAGTTAGAGAAAGTGGTTTAGTAATCAAGAAGGCTAATTTCTACTCAATGCGCGAGAGAACTGCTTGCTAGAGATTAGTAGACGAAGCCTGAAAGACAAAGGGAATGCCAAGAAATTGGAATATTTCACCAAGTGCAATCCATTTCCATCCAAACTACTGAAGTCAAAGGGGGCTAGGAAGAACTGATTGTCTGTAACATAAGGTTTTGTGCCACTGAATGGCTGAAACAGAGGCCAAGCAAAAGGTCTCAAGACAATCCAAAGTTGTTTTGACATTAGTCTCTTCTTCCAATAAAGTAAGAAAGGAATCATAGACAAAGTAGCCATTAACAAGCTAAGTGGATGAATTAGGCAAGTAAATCCCGTGAACCAAACCCTGGGAAATGAAATGAGCAAGAAGGTAGCCAAATCCTTCAGCAGCCAAAACATAAAGAGAATGGGCAAGTGGGTGGTCTTGACGAATGGAACATGTTGTCACATAGAATCGCACCCTACTCACAGATATTCTGAGCATTCTAATAACACAATGGGAATGATCTCAAGGTCTTGGACCTTGCAACCGAGATTTGACCTCCAGAGAAGGTTGGTTCCTCATTCTAAGCCTATCACTTAGAGAATATATACCTAAACCTAGTGCTAATTCTCACAGGGGAATGGGTTAGAAGGAAACTGAAATAAAAGGGGTGATGCACCAGATTTAGTGAGCAATGATGATCTTGGAAGAGACACAATAATGATCTCAACCATGAAGGGAGTTCGTACAGACTTATAGGGCTAATTGACGCTTCGGTATGAAGGTCTAACCTATAGAGGAGCCACTTTACTCATAGAACATATTATAACTTCAAGTGAAACACAGAAATTAGGACATAAGAGAGGCAAAAAATCATGCATATATTAATCATGAAGGTCATAAACCATTACCAAACAAAATAACTAGTAGCAGGAAAAGACACAATATAGCTAATTACATTCATTGGTGGATAAATAGGAAGACAACAGAGGCCAAATTCAGGATCAGTGAGTCACATTCCCTTACCCTGCAATTACACTAAGAGGTCTCACTACAAGAAATTCGGCAGCATAACAACCCAAAATTATCATCCTCCTCAACAACGAGGTTACAATGTCTTTTTTATGAAAGTTTTGTCCAGGGGATGCTGTAGCAGATGCACAGGATCCCAGGAATATAAATGTAGTCATCAATACAGGGGTAGGAAGGAATGGTGAAGAGGACAGAGACCATGCCTCTGGAAGATCCGCAGCTTTAGAAAATGGTTGCCCATACACAAGATAGGACAAGGCATTGAAGGGAAGATCCCAAAAATCTTCACAAACCACAGGGATATCCACCAAGAAGCTAGAGAAGTCAATTGTATCGAAGAATAGGGCCATCCACCATGAATTGTGAGTACAGAGTTCACCCACTAGAATTATTGCGAAAGAAACGACCTTTGTACACGCCAAAAGTCACTAAGACACTTTATCGGCTGAGCATGCAAATAAAAACTATATTTGAAAGTGAGGATAATCCCCTCAAAAGCTCGCTAGATGAAAGAGGAGGCAAAAATAAGCACTTTTGCCTATTGGAGCATGCAAAAATTCCTCAAGATGCAGAAGATATTCACGGTCAAAGTTGCAATCAACAGCATCCTGCACTTGTATATCACTTTTCATCTGCAATTGTATCTTCCCCCTTTTGCATATGCGGATGTATCAAGCTATTGGGGAGACCCTGGAAAGCATCTCACCAATAAGCATTAGTCTCTCCGATATACTTTTGTATATCCCCTTTTATATGCATACGCAACTTTGTATCGCCTACTTGAATCAACTCTTGAATTGGCCTTTGAATCTCTTTCTATTAGCCATTGATCTGTGCCTAGAGTCCATGGCTACAAAATAGACTGATGAAGGAACTGGGGCCCACCACTACATAGAAGACATGCAAAGAAACCCATCGGGTTGTCGAAGAGACTCCAAGTAGGGTCATGCCAATATTTAAAAGTGTCGCTGAAAACCCATTGTATATGCTTCTGTATATGAAATTGTATATGGGAGATACAATCACCAAAAATACAATTGTAGAACTTAATGGATTAACAATTAGAATGGAACTTTAAAACAGGTCCGGCCTTGTATCTTGCTTTTTGCATATCGGCATATACATGCAATTATACATACAAAAGATGTTTGACTTTTCTACCTTTCAGTATGCACAAATGTACTTTGTACCTTTTGATTCTGTATCGACATGCATGATTGCATCGACATGCGTGACTGCATCTTCTTCATTGTATCTAACTTTTTATATCGCATATACAAAGCAACATACAACCACAGACCCCACCTGGAGTTCACCAAAATGAAATTTTTGATCGCATCCACATTGTATCTACCCTACTTGCATCACTTTTTGTATCTGACAAATACATGCAATCAACATACAAAGGTGCATACAACACCTTCGTATACTTAAACTGATTGCATTTACTTTTGGGTCTGGAATTGTATATTCACTTTTGTATCCCGCCTTGTATATGTAAACACATCAAGCTGTCAGGGAGACCTTGGAAAACGTCTCACTAATATGCAAATCTCTCGTCGATGTGTCTTTGTATCTGCAAATGTATATGCAAATATACATACAAAGGCGTATACAAGGATGCAAACAAAGAACCGAGTTGTACATTGAACATCACACATGAGATACATACAAACCAAGAATGTATATGAGATACATTTTCAAACAAATGCATGAAAACCCCCAAACAGAGGATGACGTCACCCTCATATGCATTAAAATGACTAAGTATGGAAATGAGAAATTACCATGATGGAAGACACTTGAAGCTTAGGGATTTCTAGATGTTTTCTAGGTTTTCTGCAGGGATTCCTTAGGTGAGATTTTGGGAAATTTTGCAAGGTATAGCATGGGCAAATGTAGAATTTAAGCCTTTCCTCCTTCTATTTAGGCTTTCTCTGATCAGATTTCTTTGATAGAAGGAGGGGAACGGGTACATTTTGGGGTCAGGCAAAATATGATAACATTTTGGAAACCTCTTACGAATGTTTGCCTGCTAAATATTATATTAGTGGCCTTATGCATCCATTGGGCATGGAGTAGAAAGAGGGGAAACTGCAACAATAACAAAGGAGCTGGAACACTGGGCTGGCACCACCAGAGAAAAGCAAAACAAAACAAGCATGTATCTCCTATTGAAAATATAGTAGAGTGCAAAGGCACTTATTGAAGGGAAACCTACCTTATTTACAAGGCCTCACAAACATGCTAAAAGCATGGTTTGAGATGAATTCCATTGACTGGGATGGGTAGGACCTCACCATTTAATGTGGAAAGTTGAAATGCATCAGCCTGCTTACAACTGATAATGATATAAGGGCCACTCTATAGGGCATCACACTTTGAATGTCTCCCAGCTTTGCCTCTATCTGCATCCCACTTCATCACTATATCTCCTTCACTGAATGTTCTGTCAAAATATTTTCTATCAAAGGTTCTCTTAACTTGATCTTGGTGAGCCTCAAGAGTCCTCATAGCAGCATCTCTCTTTTTTGCAAGTTCCATCAGTTCTGCAAGTCTGGCCGTCATGGCATCATTTTCCATTAATTCTAGTTGTTGTGCCAACTCAAGAGAGGAAGCTCCAATGACAATAGAACCCTTGCTTCCCTTCCATATACCAGCATGAAAGGGGAATTACCTATGGCTCTTTTGGGAGTGATTCTGTTAGCCCAAAGAGCAATCTTTAACTTAGAATGCTAAGTCCTTCGATTATCTTCCACGATCATCTTGATAACCCTGATTAAGTTTTTGTTGGTGGACTCAGCCAAACCATTGCCCTCATGATAGTAGTTTAATGAGGTCTTCATGTACACTGCATAATTCAGTGTCCATTCATTGACTTTTGTGCCTATGAAGGCCTTAGCATTATCAGAAATAATGGTGGTTGGTACACCAAACCTTGTGGCTATACCTTCAAGGAAATCCACAATAGATACCTTTGTAGCATCCTTTACTGCAATTGCCTCTATCCATCTAGTGAAATAATTAGTGGCTATAAGGATCCATTTATGACCTGCATTGGAAGGGGGATTGATTACCCCAATAAAGTCTAAACCCCATTGAGCAAAAGGCTACTCTATTTAGATTGGATGAAGGGGAAGAGCTACCAGTCTCTACTTTCCAGCAAATAATGCACATTCTTTACATTTTCTAATCCACTCATGTGCATCACTAAAAAGGCTGGGCCAGTAATAACCAGCCCTCATGATTTTCATTATAGTTGTTCTAGGAGAATAATGGCCACCAACAGGGCCATTATGGAGTTCTTCTAGTACTCTTGAAGTTTGATCTTGCGTTATACACCTAAGAAGAACTCCACTGATGTCTTTCCTAAACAAGACACCATCAATTTAATAACATAGGGGATGGATTGAAGTCTAAAATGCCTTCTCTTTGATTGATTCAATCCATTTGGACATCTACCTGATTGCAAAAATGTGATCATGTCATGATACCAGTTAGTTGGAGTATGAGGCTCAACTGGTTGTGCCTGCCCTTGAACACATACAACTACACCTCTATCTTTTACATTTTCTGCCATTTTTTCACATAGACCATTGCCATGGACTAGCCTGGTAATGTTGATGTCTATGTCATACTCTATTACCTTGGTGATCCACCTAGCTCTTTTCTCACTAATATCTTTACTCAAGAGAAACTCTTTGATGCTAGAGTGATTCACCATCAACTGAATTCTGTTGTTGGAGACTATATGTCTGAACTTCTTCAAGGCCTTTACTATAGCAAATACCTACCTTTGTATGAAGTTGTATTTTATCTTGTATTCTTTAAGAGGCTGGCTAAAGAAAGCAATTGGTTGCTCTAGCTTCTCTTCATTTTGTTGCGTCATGATAGCTGATATACCCTCTTTGCCTCCAAAGGCATAAAGAATGAAATCTTTCTCCTAATTAGGATTTATTACTATAGGAGCTTGTGCAATGACTTGTTTGAGAGCTTCAAAACTATCCCTACCTTCCTTGGACTAGATGAATGTAGCATTCTTTTTCAGCATGCCGTGAGGGGTTTTGCTATTAAGGCAAAATCAGGTATGAACCTTCTCACAAAATTGATCTTCCCTAGGAAACTCTACAAACCTTTCTTATGGTTGGGAAGAGGAAGAGCAAGGATGATACTTGTTCTTTTTGAATCAATGGCTAGTCCTTCCTTAGAGACCACATGTCCTAGCAATTTACCTTCAGGGACAACAAATATACACTTCTTGGGATTTAGTGATATCCGAAACTCTCTACATCTTTCAAAAACTTTTCTCAAATGACCAAAATGGTCAACTACATGCTTAGAATACAATGTCAAATAATCAAGATACACCAAGGTAACATCATTGATCAAGCCTTTGAAAGCCAAATCCATTGCTCTCTGAAAGGTGGCTCCAGCATTTGTCAGTCCAAAAGGCATCTTTTGATAGGCAAAAGTACCCCATTTGGTGGTAAAGGTTGTTTTGTATCGGTCTACTTTCTTCACCAGAATTTGCTTGTAGCCTGAGTAGCTATCTAGGAGTGAAAACCTTTCAGGACTTGCTACTATTTGTAGGATCTACTCCATAGAAGGGAGTGAATAGTGGTCTTTAAGTGAGGCCTTGTTCAAGTCTCTAAAGTCCACATAGTCTAATTTCTCCATTCTTATTCCTAACAGGAACTAAGTTGGCTACCCAAGAGGAATGTTTAATATGATAAATGATCTTAGCCTTTATGAGCTTGGATAACTCTTTTCTCATTAAGGGCTCAATTTTGGGGTTGACTAGCCTTTGCTTTTGGTAGACAGGCTTGGCATTTGGATCCAGGTCAATGGCATGCTGAATTAAACCAGGATCAAAACATTTCAAATCCATATAATCCTAAGCAATTAGATCATTAAATTTATCACAAAATTGAATGAAACATTGCCTTTTAGCTTCGGTATTTACCTTGCCATGCTTTAAGAATTTACCATGTACAACCTCTACCTCTTCATAGTCATTCTTTTTTACTATCATATTCATCTTTTCTTTCTTTTCCTGATCATCATGCCCAAACATGCTTTCTAGGGTGATTAGGCCTCTTGGCAATTTGTTAGTCATTAGCTGAATGATTTGATCACCATATTGTTCTTGGAAAACTGACTAATTTTTGGCAGCAAACTTTGCCTCATGTTGCAAGAAACATACAATTTGCTGGTCACTTTCAAACACTTGCCAACTTATCACATTGTCAGGCATAGCAGGCCTAACCATAAATTTCACATGTTGATCTACATTTTGTTTAACATGCTGAGGTATGTCAAACTGGGCACCAACCATAGCTAACCTATCAACATCCTTGTTCTTCTATCTAGGGATCGCCTGAATGTTGAAGGCATCAAAGTCTTCAATTAGGTCCCAGACTATTTTTGTATGACTTTAGGAAGTCTTTTTTTGAAGCACTTAACTTTATGATTTGGTGGAGAACAAGTTCGCTATCACCAAATACTTGTAACACCTTTATTCCTCTTTTTTGAGCCAGTTGTATGTTGTGAATCAAGGCCTCATACTCAGGAACATTGTTAGTAAAGCTGAACTATAGTCTAAATGAAGAGAAATAACTTTCTTTTGGGGGTGAAATAAGTACAACCCCAACACCAACTCCATTTTTGCTTCTGGAGCCATCAAAATACATCTGCCACATCCCCCTAGGATCTGATTTTTCCTTTTCTAGATTAGGGATAGTGGCAACCTCCTCATGGATATAATAAGTACCCATCCTTGTATCATTTATATAATCAGGAGTGTCAAACTAAAAGCAATCAGCCCACTCATTAAGTAGGATATTTGGTAATTCATCCATAGGTGTGGAAGCCTCATGTCTACTCTTATCTTTTTCCTCCAACTCATGTATTGTGTAATTCAAGTTGTCAGGGTTTGGAGAGTAGGGTTCTATGTGGTCATTGGTAATTGGTTCAGCCCTAATGGTCACTTTCTTACCATATCTAGTTCTAAAAAGCATATGTGACTAGTCGGATGACAAATATCCACCTATCTTTGTAGTGAATTTCCTAGACAAACAAATACCAAAGTGTGCAGGGAGGTCAATAACATATATGTTTTGTGAAACAAAGCAGCCAGGGCATGCATGTAAGGTGATCTCTAGACCTTTAGTAACACCTACTGGCTTGACAAAAATAGCATCCAATTGCACTATGCCCTTGTTTATAGGCTCATACTCTATTCCTAACTTCTCAACAATGACCTTTGGTAGGACAAAAGTACCCACCCCTAAATCTATCATACAATTATGCAACAATTTATCGCCTGTGACTAGGGAAACATAGAATGGAGGGGGCTTCTTAGCTTTTCTTGTATTACCTCTTCCTTGGGCTGACATAGATTAATTGGGGTAGCAGCCCTTTCACTTGACAATTCTACACCGTCATGACTGATATTAGTTAGGGCCTCCTGGAGCAAGCTCCTTTGAGATGGAATCAGCAATGCATCCCACATGTTGATACCTATGTTTGTTTTATTCATCTACTACACTATATTGAAAGGTGTTTGGCTACCCTTTTAAGATGTTTTAGTGATTGCGGGGTCACTTCTCTTTTGCTGTTCTTCACTTGGTCTGACTATTCATGCTGAATTAGCCCTACCAACAATTGGATCTACTTGTTCTGATGAAACGAAAAGCATCTTTTTCTTTGCAAATTGGATTGGGTTTACATTAGGGATAGGTGATTGGCTGATTGTAGGCACTGATGTGTCTTCAACAACCCTTCTCTTTGATCTTGTATTGAACGTAATTGGACCAGAACTTTGGTTAACACAATAGTGACCATCATAAGTCCAATTCATTAGAGTTCCATCATTTTGCATATGTTCTTGACTATCAACAACTCCTTGGTTGATGTTAACCTGATACTTCGAGCTTGATGGTTGATCTTGAATTATCAAAGCATGATTGAAATGTCCTCCATGGCATGAATTTTGATTGTGTGGCTCATTGCAAAGGTGACACCATTCACTATCTTGAGCTAAATTGTTTTGGATTAGCACAAGGGGGCCTGAAGTGGTTGCTACATTAGGATCAACAGCATTAAGAGGTCTAATGTAGCTAGACTGCCCTTGCCTTTGCGCATTATGCTAATATGGTGGCCTGTTTTGTTGATAACCCTAATTGAAGTGTTGATAATGTTGGTTAGGCTGTTGATTTGGCTAGCTTGGTTGTGCAATCTTCCTCCTTGCTAGTATCAATTCATTATTTAACTTTCTAATCTGAGCATCTCTCTCCTCTATTTGTTCAAATGTAAATGAAGCTAGGGAGAGGATGTGGTTGACTACAGTGGGAATTGGAGCAATAGCAGTAGGTTGCATGATAGAGGCTTCTGGAAATAGAGGCATGGGTGGCCTTGGAGCAATATTCCCTGCTTGAATTAGGCAATTTTCTACTCTAATGGTTGTATCGTAGGTATCAAGAAAAATAACTCCACCCATAGATTGAATCATAATTGCAATATTAGGGTTAAAGGATCTCAAATAGTATATAAACGTAGTGTTAGGAGAGGTCTTCTCTAGTTGAGGGATCATGTCCCATGTCTTCTGAAAATTGTAGTTGAAATCTACCATGTACTCATGTGGAGCTCTCTTAATGGAGGCACATTGCTCCATAAGTGATAGATGGTCACTTCTATCTTCAAAGTGCTAGCACAACTTAGTGCCCAAGTCATCCTAGTTATGTATTGAATCAGGTTGGAGGCCTCTGTACCATTGTAAGGCCTTGCCTTTGAAAGAAGAGGCCAGCAATCTCACAGCCACATTGTCAGTAATGACATGGTGGACTGAACAGACACTGGCAACATCTTGTATGTGCTCAATAGGAGTAGTATAATTCTCACCATTGAAAAATGGTATAGCCTTCAAGGTTGATGTAGGAATGTCATCATACTAGGTTAGGTCCAAAGGGCTATCTCCATAAAATGCAACAAATGGAAGATTCTTCATCGTGTTAGGTATGTTTAGGTTGATAACAAGGGGGATATGAAAAGTTCTAATTGAATGTTGAGACCTAACCTAAAAATCTAATGGAGGAGGAGTTGACTGTGTGCTTGTATGATTTAAATCACGATTTGTATTTTCCCTCACAAGGGACCTACATAATCTTGTTCTTCTTCTTCTATCAGCACGAAATGTCTACACAAGCACGAAATGTTGAAATATGATGAAGGAATTGGATTAGCAGAGAGTCACCAGCTATCTGTTGAAGCTCTCATAGTAGCATATAGACCAAGAGTGACACCAAATCCTCAATCTAGATCTCACTTAGAGAAGAGTAGTCCCATCAGGCATGCCAGGAACTATTGTCACATAGAATCAAACCTTGTTCAGAGAGATTCTGAGCATTCTAATGACACAATGATAATGATCTCAAGGTGTGGGACCTTGCAATTGAGATCAAACCTCCAGAGAAGGTTGGTTCCTCATTCTAAGCCTATTACTTAGAGAATATATACCTAAACCTAGTGCTAATGCTTGCAAGGGGAAAGGGTTAGAAGGAAACTAAAATAAAAGGGGTGAAGTACCAGATTTAGTGAGAGATGATGATCTTGGAAGAGACACAACAATGATCTCAACCATGAAAGGAGTTCACACAGACTTATAGGGCTAATTAAGGCTTCAGTATGAAGGTCTAACCTATAGAGGAGCTGCTTTACTCATAGAATAGATTATCACTTCAAGTGAAACAAAGAAATCAGGACATAAGAGAGGCAAGAAATCATGCATATATTTATCATGAAGGTCAGAAACCATTATAGTACAAAATAACCAGTAGTAAGAAAAGACACAGTATAGCTAACTAAATTCATTAGAGGATAAATAGGCAGATAGTAGAGACCAAATTCAGGCATAGTGAGTCACATTCCCTTACCCTGCAATTACACTAAGAGGTTTGACTACAAGAAATTTGGCAGCATTATAGCCCAAAATTACTATCCTCCTCAACAACAAGGTTATAATGTCTTTTATATGAATGTTTTGTGTAGGGATGTTGCAGCAGATGTATAGGATCCCAAGAATATAAATGTATTCATCAATGCAGGGGCAGGAAGGAATGGTGAACATGATAGAGACCATGCCTCTGGTAGATCCGCATCTTCAGAAAATGGTTGCCCATACACAAGATAGGACAGGCTATTGAAGGGAAGAGTTCAAAAGTCTTTGTAGACCACAGTGATATCCACCAGCAAGCTAGAGAAGTCAATTGCATTGAAGAATAGGGCCATCCACCATGAATTGTGAGTACAAATGTCACTTACTAGAATTAATGTGGAAGAAACGGCCTTTGCACATGCCAAAATGGTCAATGAGATGTCCTGTCAACTAAGCATGCCAATACAAACCATATTTGAAAGTGAGGATAATCCTCTCAAGAGCCCACCAGATGAAAGAGGAGGCAAAAATAAGCATTTTTTCCTTTTGGAGCATGTGGAAATTCATCAGGATGCAGAAGATATTCATGGTCAAAGTTGCAGTCAACTACATCCTGCACTAGTATATCACTTTGCATCTGTAATTGTATCTTCCCCCTTTTGCATATGTGGATGTATCAGGCAATCAGAGAGGCCCTAGAAAGTGTCTCATTGATAATCATTAGTCTCTCTGATATACTTTTGTATATCCCCTTTTATATGCATATGCACCTTTGTATCGCCTACTTGAATCAGATCTTGAATCAACCTTTGAACCTCCTTGACACATGTCATCATTCTATTGGCCATTAAGCTATGCCTAGAGTCCATCACTACACAATAGACTGATGAAGGAACTGGGGCCTGCCACTACATAGAAGACATGCAAAGAAACCCATTGGGTTGTCGAAGAGACTCCAAGCATGGTCATGCCGATATGCAAAAGTGTTGTTGAAAACCCATTGTATATGCTTTTGTATATGCAATTGTATATGGGAGATACAATTGCCAAATATACAATTGTGGAACTCAATGGATTATCAATAAGAATGGAACTTTAAAACAGGTCCAGCCTTATATCTTGCTTTTTGCATATCGGCATATACATTCAATTATACATACAAAAGATGTTTGACTTTTTTACCTTTCAGTATGCACAAATGCACTTTGTACCTTTCGATTCTACACAACATGCATGACTGCATCTTCTTCATTGTATCTAACTTTGTATATCACATATACAATGCAATATACAACCGTGGACCCCACCGGGAGTTCACCAAGATTGAATTTTTGGTCGCGTCCTCATTGTATCTGCCTCGCTTGTGTCACTTTTTGTATCTAACAAATACATGCAATCAAACATACAAAGGTGCATACAACACCTTCGCATACTGAAACCAATTGCATTTACTTTCAGGTTCAAAAATGTATATTAACTTTTGTATCCCACCTTATATATGCAAATACATTGGGCTCTTAGGGAGACCTTGGAAAGTGTCTCACTAATATACAAATCTCCCGCCGATGTGTCTTTATATCTTCCCCTTTGTATCTACGAATGTATATGCAAATATAGATACAATAAACCCTATACATAGAAAGGCGCATACAAGGATGCAAACAAAGAACCTGATTGTACATTGAACATCGCACATGAAATACATACAAACCAAAAATAGATATGAGATACATTTTAGAACAAATGCATGAAAACCCCCAAACAGAGGATGACAGCACCCTCATATGCATTAAAATGACTATGTATGGAAATGAGAAATCCCTGTAATGGAAGACACTTGAAGCTTAAGGATTTCTGGGTTTTTCTGGGTTTTTTGCAGTGATTTTAGGAAATTTTGCTAGGAGTGGCATGGGAAAATGGATTATTTAAGCCTTTCCTCTTTCTATTTAGGTTTTCTCTGATCTGATTTCTTTGATAGAAGGAAGGGAACATGTATATTTTGGGGCCAAGCAAAATATGATAATAGAACGGAACAAACCAAAAGATTGGAATTGGCCATCATTAATGGTTAAGTAAGATGAGGCATCACAAAATAACATATTGATAGACTGCAGGAAGTTGGGGCAGAAACCAAGCTTAGTAAGCATGGCTAAAATAAAAGGTCATTCAATGTGGTCATAAGATTTAGCAAAATCAATCTTAATGAAGATGGCTGGTTGATTAAAACATCTCGCCTATTCCATACCTTCCCAAACAACATTGATATTGTCCAAGATGAACCTAGACTCAATAAAACCAGTTTGTTAAGGGTGGACAATCCGGGGCAAGAGGTGGTGGATTTTGAGAACAAGGGCTTTGGTAATGATTTTGTAAGATACATTAAGGAGCCTGATGGGCCGCCAGTTGTAGATATCCTCAGGATCACTAGTCTTAGGTATGAATTTTATGTTACCTTTATTGATAAGAGTACCTAGAGAATTAGAATGAAAGGCTTCATGGTAAACTTTATATAAATCTTGTCCAACACAAGGCCACAGAGCTTTGTATAATTCATAAGGAAACCCATCAACTCTCGGAGCCTTATCATCTACCATAAAGTAGATGGCTTCTTGGAGGTCTTCAATAGTGAGTAGCTTCTCATAGAAGGCTATCTGGGCTAAAGAAATCCTATTTAGCACAACATAAAGACACTCTTGAAGCACAACTAACCGCTGAGGAGTATATTCTTAGGCTATGAAGACTTTCTCATAGTTCTTAACAAAGGCCTGAAGAATATGAGGTAACTCTGAAAGCACAATAGTGCCTTCTTTGATGTGCTTGATTCTAGGTGAGGAATGTCTAGCTCGAAGTGCCATAAATTTTTTTTTCGAAGCATGATCCCCGATCTTGAGCCAATGTAACCTAGCTTTGAGTTGTGCCCCTCTCACTACATAACTATCAGTGACTTTCTTATGATGTCAAAGTTTAGCAACCCAAACTTGCAGAGATGGGGAAAAAGGGTTGGCCAGTAATGCCTCTATGGCAGCACAGAGATCATCTATTATGGCTGCATAAGACCACCGGTGAAAGATGGCCAACTAGCACCCATAGATGTGAAGAAATCTCACAGTCTATGTGATAGCATCATTCCACCATTAGATCCAACCTGTTGAGCTAGGTGGATGGTATTAAGGATTCCAAATGGTGCGAATGTTGGCCAATGTGGGCTGGTAACTCGGCAGAGAGGTATTAAAAAAAATTGGGTCCTACTGACATGTGCTTGCCTAGCATGCCATTCAATGCAAAACATAAAGGGAAAGTGGTATGATAACATCACATCCTCTAACGGCGTTACTAGGAGTAGTGAAGAGTTGGTGAAAGAGAAAAAAGATTGCATCAAAATCATTTCCTGATAAAGGTTTTTAAATATCTTGTTAGAACCTACTCAAAAATTGCTCCAAGTATGCTAGAGGGAATGAGAATGGTGGCGACCGATGTTGGGATCAAAAAGACCCAATTTATGGCACATGTAAAACCATGCTTCTCTTTCACTAGCTACCCAACGGAATGGCAGGGGACCATCTTTATCATATGTCATTTCAACCATATTGAAATCCCCACAAAGCACCTAGGTAGCAACCAGTAATGATTCAGAAATCCAAAGCTAAAGGTGAGATATTTCAACAGCATAATTGGAAGCATAAACATTAATAATCCCAAAGGAATGATTATCAATGTGTAGAAGAAGCCAGATCACCCAGTACATGGGATCAAGCCCATGAGAGACCACCAAAGCATGCCACCGTGGTGACAAAAGGATGACCGCTCCACCACAGCTGGCCTCACGATCTGTATAGAACATCTGACTGGAAGGCCAAATAGAATGGCAATCCGAGAGCAAAAAATTAGTTACTTTCACTTCCTAAATACATAAACCATCGATACTAACATGCTTCTGAAGAGCATTCCTAATAGAATACTTCTGAGATAGGTAAGTGAGACCTCTTACATTCCGTGAAAGAAACTTCATGGAAGAACCTCCACCATGGCATCAGAATCTAGCTCTTCCAAGCAAGAAAAGTGATTATGCAACATTTCTAGTGAGATTACTCCAATCTAAAATGGAGGTGATGCATGTCTCCATTTCTCATGCACATATTCTCCCTCCTCGAGAGATCAAGAAGGGTTGCGAGAATTTTTGAGAGAACTCGACACATGAGGTGATAGGATATTCCATATCAAGTAGTTTACTTTATTAGGTTTCTAAATGTTTAGAGAGTTTAGTTTTTTTTTATATTGTTTTTTAATTGTTGTGGCAAATTTGCAAAAGAGTCAAGGTGCATTATCGATAGAGATTGACATCTTTGACCTTATTTTGTTTAAGCGGTTAGATATTGTTCCTAAGGACATACTTTTTCATTGTCAAAAAGTCTAGTTAAAACATAGTATGGTGTATGATTTTGTTTAGAATGGGTTACCTTTCATGAGTTGTTAATTGTTCTATCAAAATCTAAAAGTGTCAAAATAAAATTGCCTCAATTGTAATTGGATGCATTATCGCTTGAATGCAATGTCCATTTTGAAGGGGGCATTATAAAATTGAGCCTCAAAGAAAAATTTGCTAATTAAGTAGAAAACCAACTCGATGTTGGAGGCACATGAGATTAGAAGATATTTGATGACCTCTTGTCAGTCACTAGCATTAGGGTCATGAAATTACATTAGTGACAAAATTATTTGTGCCAAAAAGAATAACTTAGTCGAGATTAGTTTCCAGGTGGTAGTGGTAATCATCTCATATCATTTGTGATCAGAGTGGTAGAGATCTATAACGATGACTACATACACGACAATGAGGACTTGGTTCTCAAGCTTTTGTGGTTGGATGTGTATGTCCCCAATCACAATTCTTGATTGTTTGTGACTGGATGTGTTTGTCCACATTCACAAGATGGTGTATGTGATTGGAAGTGTTTTTTCCTAGTCACATTTGTTGAGTGGTTATGATTGGATGTATGTGTCCCCAATCATAATTGTTGTGAGTAAATGTGTGTGTCCTTATTCATAACCTTGATGTTGGAGAGATGTGTTTGTCCCTATCCAAACTTGAATTAAGACCTTGGATAGAAGTGTTAGTCCCTATCCTTGGTTCCATGGGTAGATGTGTTTGTCCCTATCCTTAGATGAAGGTATACTTATCATAGTGAGGCTAGTTCCACTATCACTTTTCATGAGTAGATGTGTATGTCCCTACTCAGACCTTATGATGAGCTACTATGTGTGGTCATCAAGTATTGTGATGTACTTTCACCCCATGCTCACACTAAGGTGGGGTGTTGGGAATTACTGTTCACATAGGTGTTAGAAATTAGAGTTTATGTTAATTTTAATAAGTATCATAATATTAAGTTGTTGAGAAACAACTTAATATTATTATATCACATGGTTTGTTAAATAGGTTATTAGAATGATGGTATGTATTGAGTTGTTAAAAACAACTCAATATTAATAGAAAATTTGTTTAGGTTGTTCCCTATAAAATAGGATATGAAAATCCTATAAATATGTAATTTGTATTTGAATGAGAATTTAAGAAGAAGTACACATTATTTTGTTTTTTGATTATTCTGGCTTTGTTGTCTCTACCCATATTTCTTATATTTACGACAAAGCAAAGCATTGTAGGAAGCATCTTACATTAAAAGAATGAATTCATAAATTAAACAGGATGGCTTGTTGAATATAAATAAAATGAGGACATTAGAATTCTTCATTTGAATTTTTTTATAAACATCATTATTGAAGGATACAGGGAGAAGAGAAAAGAACACAAAAATAGGGTCCCTTATCTCTATCAAAAAACTAGTGTGTTGAAAAATAGTCTTATATAGTAAAGTATTAGAGATTGTACTCTTATTTTTGGACTATTAAAAAATATTGGAAAGATATGCAAAAGGAGGAGTGGGAAATTTTTTCAAATAGGCATGAGTTGCAAGGCATGACAAAAACACTTGGGATAGGAGAATCATGTGGAGATGGTGTAGATTCAGGTAAGGACCCTACCCTCTTTATCAAGTCTATTATGAGGGGACATGATGCCCTAGAGCCAAATGCAAATAAGGGTTTTGGCTCTTCTTTTGAGATGGAAATCCAATACAATCTAGAATCTTAGATGGTATTATTCTTTGGTTTAAAGAAATTCCCTTGCAAGAATAAAGGTCCTATGCTAGAGGAAGCAGTGGTTCAAAGTAGTTTTGATAATAGCAAGGTGACTCATCTAAAAATCACTGATTGCTTGGTAGAATGAGGCTTTGCTAGAATGGGCTCAATGTTGGTTGGAAATTTTCATGGTTCTCAGTCAAACACTGATGTTGTGCATATTTGGGCCAAGAAAAATGGAGCATGAAAGGTCAAGTGGACATTTGTGAGATGCTAAAAGATTTTTTCTCCTACTTTTTATGTGAAGAAGACCCAAACAAGACTTTTGTAGGTGGCACATGGTACATGGGAAATATTTGTCTATTTGTAAACAAATGGTACCCAAGTTTCAACCTAGACAAGAACTCTCTATCCATTGCCCCTATATGGATAAGATTCTTAGTTCTTCTCCTCAAGTTATGGGAATAGGAATTTTTTAAGAATATTGACCAAAAAATGAGGGTGAGGCATAGACATGTCTTTGATCACATATGTATCAATATATCTGTAGAGACTCCCCTTCCATTGACTATTGTTCTCTCTCTGAAATATGGTTTGTGGACACATAACATTTTCTATTAGAAATTTCTCTTCACATGTTTCACTTGTAGGAAAATGGGGAATTTTGCAAAGTAGTGTCCCACCAGGGAGGGGAAAACAAAGCCAGCTTTAGCTTCATCTAATTCTTAGGTCCTAGTAATGAAAACTCAAGAAGATGAGGGGAGGAAGGAAGGAGAAGATATTTATATCTTTGAGACCCTGCAGAAGGATCCAGGACCTGAACCTAAACCTGAGAAGGAGGAACAAAACAAAAACAATGTAGAGAATGAGATGTTCTTGGATGGATTTAGCCAAATGAGGGCATTTTTGATAGTCCATGACCTAGAGAATGAGACTGAAAGTATGGTGGTTCCCATTGTGGTAAATGAGCCTAAGTGCTTGGTGATTCCCTCAATGGAACACTAGGAGGAAGAAGCTTGCTATGGAACTAGGGATAAAAGAGTGGTGGAGCTAGAGGAACCTTCAATAGAGAAATATGAAGAAGAAGAATCGAAAGATAAAAAGGTTATTAGGGAAATAGAGGGGGAGGAAATAGATATCTCTAGGGATTTCTCTATGGTTTTGGATGGGTTCGGGGTAGAATCATGGAGGAGACTTCTCCCTCCCCCAAAAGGATAAGGAATACCCAAAGAAAATCTACAAGGAGAGGAGGTGATTGTGGAATGGTCTCTAGCCAAAAAGGCAGCCATCATAGAGAGATATTAGAGAGAGAGAAACAAAGAAGGAGGTTGCTAATGTTTTCTAGAGTCTTCTTTCATTCCCATATAGAAGAAGCTCATCCAAAAGAAAAAGATGAAGATTATCTCTTGTAACATTACGAGGTTTAATAAGACAACAGAGACTTGGGATCTTTTTAATTCAAGAATCTAAAATGGTTATAGAAAAACTACATAGATTGAAGAAATATTTTAGAAAGACTATACCATTGAGGGTCTTTATCCCACATGAGCCTTAGGAGGTGTTTTCACCATATGGAATCAATCTAGACTAGATGGCACCAAATTTTTAGTGGAACCTAATCATGTGGATATTAGATTCTCCCTTAAGGATGAAAAATATAGGTGGATTATTTCTAATATTTACGCCCTAAATACTAGAAAAGAGAGGAAAACTTTATGGGATAGGGTTTTATCTTTCAGGAAGAAGTTTCTAAAGGATCAATGAATTGTTATTGGTGACTTTAATTCGTCTCTAACTATGGCTGATAAGAAGGGAAGCTCTTCGTTATTGATGGAGGGGATGAAAGACATTGGTGATTTATCTCAAGTGTTGCTTTAATGGACCTATTTCTTTAGGGAATTGACTTCACATTGTCCAATAAAAGGATTGGCTTTTCCTTAATACAAGTTGGACTTGATTGAGCTCTTCTATTGGGCTAATGGTTTCTCAAATATGACAACAAACTTACAACTCTACCTAAGGTATTAAGATTTAAGAGGTATTAAGAGGGTATTCCCTTTTAGATTTGAAAAATGTGGTTATCACACCCAAATATAAAAGCTAAGATTAAAGAGTGGTGGAACATTTAGGTGTAGGGTTTGTAAATGTATATAATGGCCTATAAGTTAAGCAATGTCAAATTGTAGATTAAAAAATGGAACACGGATTATTTTGGTAATATCTTTAAACAAAAATAACAAGCCACCCAAAAGTTGTTGAAACTTTAGCAACATATTCAGTCTATAGGAATAACCAATGAGGAAGCCTAGGAGAAAAAATACTTTTGGTTGAGGTTCACTCCTTGATTAAAAAGGAAGAAATGTACTAGATACAAAGATCAAGATTAGTGTGGCTAAGGGAAGGGGACTACAACATGAAATTATTCCATATGATTTCCTTGAAACATAAAAGTACCAACAAAACTGAATAAATTAGGGAGGACAACTAGATCTTTTCTTAAAAAGTATCCATTAAAAAATGCAACCAAATACTTCTTTGACCTCCTCATGGAGAATAATACCCCTTCACCCAAGAAAGATTATATAGTTGAGGTCATTTCCAAACTTATTGACAAGAATAATAATGTTGCTTTGTTGACCTCTGTCTCTATACAAGCTTGATTTGAGGAATTATGTTCTCTTTCAAAGGTAATAAGGCTCTGGTCCTAATGGCATTCCCCACATTTTTTCCAATCCTTTTGGGATATTATTTATGTGGATGTTTTAGAGGCTATTCAAGAGTTCTTCACATAGGGAAAACTTCTCAATGAGGTTAACACTACCTCTGCGGTGTTGGTCCCCAAGAATCTGAAGGAGGCTTTGGAATTCAAGGATTTCATGGCTATCAACCTTTGCAATTTATTGTATAAAATTTTTGATAAAAAACCTTAGCTTTTACGCTACAAACTATTCTTCTGACAATCATATCCCCTCAACAAAGTAGATTTGTTTAGAACTGTCAAATCCTAGATTGCATTGTGATGGTGCATGAATCCTTACATTCCATGATTAGGAGTGGGAAATTGCATATATTTTAAAACTAGATCTCATGAAGGCCTATGACTGGTCTAGTGGGCTTTACAAGGGAAAATCCTTAAAAGTTTTGGGTTCAAGAAGAAAATTATGAGCATAAAATTGATAGATGCATATCAATCCCCAAATTCTTGGTGACTGTTAATGGTTCTCTAGTATGTTTCTCCAATTCCTCTAGGGGATTAAGACAAGGTGATTCCTTGTCCCCTTTTCTATTCATCATTGTAGACACTTAAATTTGTCCATGTCTTGACCATCACCTAGTCGACACATTACTAGGGACATCATATGGCATTTTGTCCTAATGCCACTCCTAATCCCATCCTAATCACTTTCCAATTGATTAAATAAATCATATTTATTTAATTAATTCCCCTCTCACATGTCCCAACTAATTCAAATAAAATATTTATCCTCACCGCTCACTACATTCCAACACTTGTCAACCTCTCAATTAAGTCATGTGTGGTAGTACAACTTTCATTTAATATCCTTCACATGCCCAACTAATAGGTCAGCCCCATTCTCCTTCACACACTTGTCACATGACTACAACTCCTCATGGAGTGGGAAACCCTATTCAATCCTAACTGTCCACATCATGCAAAATAACTTTCAATCATATCCATTCATTCAAATCAACCACTTCCTATAAATCAATTCCCTCTCACAAGCCATTTTAGGGCATCTAGTTTTTGAGTAGCCTCATGTTGTCAAAATGTCATTAGAGCCTCTCATCATTCATCCTCATGCCATTGTTATGCTACAAAAGTGAGAAACCAACATTCCTCCCATCAATAACCTTTGAAATCTTGCATGCATATGCAAGGTTGAGAAGAGCAATGGAGATAAATCAAGCCTAGTGTGGAGATTTAGTTTGCATTTTCTTTGTTGTTTTGATTTTCATCCTAGTTTGTGTTGTATTGTGCTAGTTAGGGTTTGATATCTTGCTATTTTACTTTCAAACCTGATTTTCACTCTAATGACATTTGGTGAACTTGATGTGAAACCATGCAAATATAACATTTTTCTTAATTTTTGGAAGTCAACTTGTGTAGGCGACCTCCTCGCTTGAAATAGACATTACCGTTACGCTCGGGAGGCCTTGCAAGTGAAAACTGACATAAAACTTGGCCTAATTTTCTCACTATGAAAATTTTGAATTTTTTTGAAAATTTTTTTAGTAGGGCAAGCATACAATATAGATCCATATGGATCTGTACCGTATGGACCCACCTTCACCCCTGTGCGGTATGCTCATTAACTTTTGTTATTGTTTTGTATCATAGGTTTTTTTTTGGAGGGTTATGTTCGTAAGATATTTGAAAATCATTGCAGGTTTATTTTTGGTTGACTGCTAAACCCTAACAATTGACCTAGTCTAAAACCCCACCCCACTGTAAACTCTTCCAGTCACTGTCTCCTCTCCAATTGACCTCTAGATCTCCGCCAGTGATCCATTATCACCTCCTAAAACCCTTGACGCCTCCACCAAGGTCGGTACTCCTTTCATTTCCTGCCTTCGCAATTTTTTCTATCCACGGTCCTCCATTCATAAACCCGCTGCCTCTTTATTTCCCTATCACTACCCAGAAAAGACCTATCACAACCACTTAAAACCCCCATCCACTTTGCTTCCACTAGGTTTGACACAACATTCTATGCTGCCACTTATCTCTTATCCCTCCGTCACTCCAGACCACCGGTCTGCACTGGCTAAACACCTTACCACACATCTTCTGTCGCCTCCGTTGATCTCCTGACGACTCTGTCGGCACCATCAAAGAACCCTGATACCACCTAGATTCTCCCTGGTCACCATTCACCATAGGTCTTTAACCTTAACTCCCCTCTGCAAGCTCCACTGACTTTCGCTGTCAGCATTGACCAACCCGTAGTCTTTTCCTGCTACCATTGGTGTTAGGGCTTTTTAAGCCCCTTTCTACACTATCAGGATTTTAAGCCCCTATTAACTATAGACCTTGGTCACTTTAGTGACCACTGAGTGGGCCACGAGCCCCTCTTCCTCTTTTTTTATTTTTATTTTTATTTTTGATCTTTGTCAGCCCTTGGTCACATGGGTGACTAGGGGCTGATTTAGGCCTAACCATCTAGACTTAACTGTTAGGCACCAGACCACCCATGTGACCAATATACTATAACCTCTAGTGGACAGCTTTTAAAATTGCCAGCTTGCCTATTGTCTTCTACATGCCCTAATAGGGCATTTTTTTCTTTTCCTCATAACTCAGGCATACAACATTAGATTTTTGCAAACAAGGGCTCATTGAAAAGCTGGCTTAGTGAACTATGCAATGGTGGAGACTTTATTAGGTGAATGTACCATTTTCAAGCATTTTTTCTCAGTCAAATTCATCTCTTATTTCAAACTTCAAACGCTATTAACTGTTACAAATTTGATCCAATTTTCATAATTTTTTTTAAAAGTGCTTAGAATTTCATCTACTTTCTGTTCTCCTATTTATTTTCCTATATCTATTCATTTTCATTATAATTTCTTAGATTTAATCTTTTTTCACATAATACACTTCTATTCAATTTTACTTGTTTCTTCTTGGGATTTGTGGGTTGTAGGTGATCACATGGTGTTGGAACAATGTTTGCATCAGTATACACAATAGATTTGGAGTGAAAATGTGAGGTACATTGATTCTAATCTTTCATTTCTCATCAATCATTGCTTGTCTCACACTTCAATTTAGGGTTAAAAAAAGAACATCTTGTCTTCATTCACATCAAACTTGGGCATAAAACAAATCAATGTCTTTAATTCACATTTTGAGTTGGGGTTAAAAAGAACAAGTGCTTGAACTATTTGGTAAACTTGCATGTGATTAGGGGTGTGTATGATCTTCTCATGTGCTTTGTGTAATCTTGAGAATCAAAAACACCTCTCGTTCATTCATTTTCACAACACACATTTCATTTTCTTAAAGGGAAATTAAAAGGTGTGAGTGTGAATCAAGTGTGTGTCTGCTCTCTCCTCATAGTGCAAGGTGATCTTGGAGATCAAAAACACCTCACTTGGTTTGGTTTTCTCATACCCTTTTTAAGAGGCCTTCTTGAAGATATACCACTCCAAGGGATGACCTCAACTGAGGCATGAATTGAAAGATACCCTCTTTGGAAGTCAAAATCTTGTCACTCTTGGCTAAGCCGAAAAAAAATTTATACATTTGGGAAGTGAAGGTGAAGGGTGGGTTACCCCTTTCTCCTTGTTGTGTGGCAGGATTTTACTTTCATTTCACATCCTTAGTCAACCTTGTGCATCCTAGATTAAGACCTAATTGGCCATACCTACTTGACTAGTCATAGGTCTTATTGATGTGTCTTCTTCAAATGCTTGCTTAATCATCAGATTCTTCAAATTTCAAAGTCAAACTTGCTTATGTTACTTGCATGAGTGATTCATGTGTGTACATGTGTAATCATTTGTTTGAACATTGTCGCATCAAGTTATAAATACCAAACACATAAAGACAAGTCATTCTAAACATTCATTCCAACACATTCAAATCCAATCACTTTCATCCTAGTCATTATCCTAATCATATCTTAATCATCATTCCACATCATCGTTATCTAATCAATCACATTCTAGTCATCTCAAAACATTACACACCATCCTCTTCATTCTATTCCAATCATTTTCATCCTAATCATTCATAATCATTACACATCATCATCTTCATTTCATCCAATCAAATTCATACTAATCACATTATCCTAATCACACATTCATCATTCTACATCAATCTTGTCATCCCACATCATATCCTAATCATCATTTCATATTTCCAATCAATTTCATCCTAATCATCATATTCAATCACTCACTTTACATCATCGTCATCCTAGTCCTAATCAACACTAGTCAAAATGGTCCTAATCCTAAATAGTCCTATGCCCAATTCAAAGCCCAAGATCATACTCCAAGGGGGCCATCCCTCTAGTTCAAATAATGATACAAAACCTAAGGCCAAGGGTATAATTTGAGGAGGTCCTCCCTCTTGTTTTAATAATGAGACAAATCCTAGACCTAAAATCATACTTCAAGGGTCCCCTCCTCCTACTTCCAATGATGACAAGAACAAGCCAAAATGCAAAGACTTAAACACATGTGACACCATGCCAACATTCAAGAAGAAGGTTCTAGCACCTGAACTTGAAGACTTGATTCAAACACTTCACCAAGTACCCCAACCCTTCAACCAACCAACCATACAAAGACTTCAAGTCCTCTTCCAAAAATTTCAATAAATCAAATCCCCCCAAATACAATACCTCCTTGTCCAAGCCCAACAGTTCATAGCCACTTGTCAAATTCAACCAACATAACCACACATTCCACCTCAATCCTATGTGTCATCCCCTTCCACTTCATACCAACCTAGTCCATCCATATGAAAAGTCAATTCCACAATAAACACATGTGAGCCTAAGTCACTCTTTGTAACAAGATCAAATACCTTTGGGTCATAATGCCACCCATGACATGGGAGACACCAACCTAGTCCATGCAAGCCATTCACTACCCATAACACCACCTAATCCTCCAACACCATGCCATAAGTTTAAACATTACAAAAGCAAACATGTGGAGTTATCCAAATCTACTAATCCATTCAATCCATTTGATCCTCCAACTAATCAAAGTTTGAACCATAATCTTACAACACCATCCATCCCTCTTATCCCTCCACCATGGAAACTTTCTGCTCCACCTAATGCTAATCACAAGTCCACATCATCTACCTTCATTGTCCATCCTCTATATTGTCCTTCCTCACATGCACTTGCAAAGGATGTGATCTAATGGCTACTAGCTAGGGGTAAACCCTCCCCATGTCAATTATTTATCCCTAGTCCTATCAAAGACCCTTCAAATGCCATGTTTAATTCCCCAATCCTATCATGTAGTTCACACATGATGGAACCTATTGAAAAACATTCAACCCCATCATGTGGTCAACAACTCATCAAGCCTCTCGTAGAGTTATCCAATTCCACTTCCATTCCAAGTCAAGAGATATGTCCAAGGTCTAATCCAAATCATATAGAACCATTAGATCCTAATTCAAATCAAGATCAAATCATCTCCATCCAACCCATCCATGACACACATAATCCTATCTATGATCAAGCTCCCATATATGACTAAGATCCCCTCTATGATCAAGAAGGCCATGATGATCCTCTTAGCCAACTCTATGCAATCTATAATACCCCAGTATGCAACCCTAGAGATAAGTTCAAGTAAGCAATAAAAAGGTAGAATTTTTATTTTTAAATAATAGAAATAATGATATCAAAATAGTAAATCCATCATCAAAATATGTCATAAGGTCTAGCTATAAAGAAATAACTACTAGTCTATTAGAAATCCAAAATGAGGGGCACTACACATTCCATGTTCAAGAGCTTACTACTCCTCCACCTAACCATGATCCACAAACATCCACTTGTCATGATGAGACATATGCCTCCCAAGCATACATAAAAGATCAAACCAATAACCTAGATCCTAATGAGTGTAATCAATATACTAATGATCCTTCCACATCCACTATCAACCCCATTTCAAGTCCACCATCATATCCACTTGGTCTTACCACCTTCATTCATGAGTGTTTTTCCTAGGGACAACAAAAACCATTAGCCACCACTTCACCATCTCCATCCAATAATGAACTCAAGTCTAGTTCCGAAACTACACCTAGTCCCATTATCCACTGCATACTCCAAAACATGAACTATCATGTTAAAGGCTTAGGTCTTTATGAACAAGGAATTTTGGAGCCTATCCATGTCAAAGTCCCTCTGTGCTCATATGGCCTTAGATATACACCCCAAGGTAAACAATATCAAGATGTTGGTAGTACCTCCATGCCACATAAGTCCACCTCTTTCAAGCACAAATCCTATCATGTACCCAAAACATATGTCACCATCCCACCTCTACTATCCTACAAATGTCAAAAGCATGTGACCATACACCTTCCACCATCCAATCTACCTCCATTACTTCCAACTCCTAATATCCCTCGATCTACTTTACCACCATTACTTCCAATGCCTAATATCCCTATCATCCATAAATTCCCTCACATTCCTAATCATGATCAACAAATGCACACATCATCTAAACATAAAGATTCCACTCATTCCATGGGATTCAAAAATAAAAATTTAGATGCCCCCTTCTATAAAGTCAAAAATCCTAAGGGTCCTCATGCCTTAGGACATCCATGCAATTAGTCAAAACCAAATACATCCAAAAGGTTATGTAAGCACATATCTTCACAAGCAAAGTATATAGCTAAAATGGTATGGGCACCTAAGCAAAAAGAAGGAAAGTCAAATGAAGCATCTACATCTCAAAAATCCCAACCATCCTCTTCCATCCAAAAATCCAACTCCATTCAAAACTTTCAAATTCTTCCATCCCACAAGCAATAAAAAATTATAAAAATCCCAAGTCTATGTGGGTCCATAAATCATTACATCACCCATCTCCTAATAAAACATCACCAATGCTTCATACACCTCCACCAAATCAAAAGCTTCAATGTTTATCATGGTGTGTGCAACTGTTGGTCATGATTCCCTTTCATTCCATAACATTCCCACATACCTCCATCAACCCATCATCAAACTATTATCCTACATATTTCACCCATCACCTTCCTATGGTCCATGCTTTTGCATAAACCTTTCATCCATCCTTGTGCGTAAGTCCTACATAATCCACATCATAATCCACTATCTTTCCTTCCATATCCACATCATAATCTGCTATCTACCTAATTTGAATCCCTCTCATGCAATTCCTTACCAACATCTATGGGCACAATGACTTGACATGGTCCATACAACATTCTTCTCTAATGGGACTCTATCACCTTTCATGGAACTCAACACTTGAGTCCTACTTGTCTCATAACTACCTATCCTATCCAAATATTCAAAAAGTCAAAACTCAAAAAAGTAAAAAAAAAAAAAAAGAAGTAAAGAGAAATCCTTTCGTCCAACGGTGAAAACCACCCTTGGTGGCGCATTAGATAAGTACCATGATGAAAACTTGGCAAATAGGTATTATGTGTAGGTTGATCTTCTATGTCACTTACACTTGGGGGCACATTGTCTCATCCACACTATCATTTTCATCCTATCACTTCCATACCATCCTACCATATTTAGCCATTATAGCCATCCTACTGAGTCCATTCATCTTCCCTTCCTCTTTTCATCTTGATAAAGATATGGGGCAAAAATGTTGACAAATGTTTTGTATGTCTCTTGATGTACTCATCCTTTCTAAACAATCAAATCATCATCCTAGTGTCGTGAGCCTTGTCATGAAAAATCATAAGTATTATACCTACAATGGGGCATGTTATTCCTATGTGACATAGTCCTTGGAAATCACATCCTAGCTGCCTTATGATTCATCCATTCCATGGCCAATCCCTTTATCCCATCCCTCTATCACAAGTCATCGTTTCCATCCACTATCACCTATCCTTTTATGCATTCATCCAATCACATTCTTCATCCATGCACCTAGACTTGGTTTTCCCTTGCCATTGGTACTTAGCACAAAGGCTACAAAATTGTAATCCATTAAAATCCTCAAAACATATTCAAAACACAAAAATAAAATCAAAACATTTTCAAAACACAAAAATCAAAACATTTCAAAACACAAAAAAATCAAAATATTCCCAAAAATACAAAAAAATCAGATATTCAACAAAAATCCAAGCAATAAAATCATTCTTCAAATCAATCCAACCAATCACATCATTCTAGTCATCAATTCATCAATCAATCCTTCAAATCCATTCATCCAATCAAACCAAATTTTCAAATCAATTCATTCAATTCACCCAATCAAATCAATGAAACCAATTCATTACTTCAAAGCAATCAATTCCAAGCAATGATCAAAATGCAACTCAATCCTTAATTCATACCAATCAAGTTAATCAATCTTGTCAAATTATTCAATCACATACTTGGTCTTGATCCTAATCTTGACATAAACCAAATCAATCAATCATTAATCAAATCCTGGTGTTGATTCGCATGGCCAACAACACTATTGTCAATCAGTTAATTGTCTTAGATACGATGTTGCATTGTCAAAGCTAGACCGGACATCTTAGACAACATGTTTCATTTCCTAAAACTAGACATCATTATCAATCAATCAATAAATCAATACATCAATAATTGGTTTACATCTTGACAAGTCAAAAATCCTAAGGGTCCTCATGCCTTGTTTGTTTTTGTATCATTTGTGTATGCTTACTTACTTGCTTGTGTGTGTTATCATTCTTTCTTGCATTTGGATCAAATCCGAATCTGACCCAGGTAATATTCATATCTTGTATCTAGACAAGGTTGTATTACATTGGGGCACAAGACACATCATCATCTTGCTCCTTAAACCTTGGTGCATAACATCTAGTGCTATATCAAACATCATGGTTTCTCACCTTCATTGCAACATAATGCATCCTTCCCTTTTTCTATCCATTCCCTTATCTTTTTCCTTTGACCAATCCATTTCATTTTGAGAGCATACCCGTCTTTGTCCAACCCTCCTATCCTCTCAAGGGGGCATCATCATCCTATTCTCTCATCATCATCTCATCTTTCCATCATTATCCTTTTCCTCTATCTATACCTTAGCTTCTTTGAAATGATGTTACTCGACATAAATCTCACATCTCGAACATCATCTCAAAGAGGGGCAAAATGTAGACACTTAAATTTGTCCATGTCTTGACCATAACCTAGTTGACACATTACTATGGACATCATATGACATTTTGTCCTAATCCCACTCCTAATCCCATTCTAATCACTTTCCAATTAATTAAATAAATCATATTTATTTAATTAATCCCCCTCTCACATTTCCCAACTAATTCAAATAAAATATTTCAATTTCACCTTTCACCACATTCCAACACTTGTCCACCTCTAAATTAAGTCATGTGTGGTAGTACAACTTTCATTTAATATCCTTCACATGTCCAACTAATAGGTTAGTCCTATTCTCCTTTACACACTTGTCACATGACTACAACTCCTCATGGAGTGGGAAACCCTATTCAATCCTAGTCGTCCACATTGTGCAAAATAACTTTCAACCATAGCCATTCATTCAAATCAGCCACTTCCTATAAATCAACCCTCTCACAAGCCATTTCAGGGCATCTAGTTTTTGAGTAACCTCATGCTATCGAAATGTCATTAGAACCTCTTATCATTCATCCTCATGCCATTGTTATGCTACAGAAGTGAGCAACCAACATTCCTCCCATCAACAACCTTTGAAATCTTGCATGCATATGCGAGGCTGAGAAGAGGAATGGAGATAAATCAAGCCTAGCATGGAGATTCAGTTTACATTTGCTTTGTTGTTTTGATTTTTATGCTAGTTTCTATTCTATTGTGCTAGTTAGGGTTTGATATCTTGTTGTTTTAGTTTCAGACTTGATTTTCTCCCTGACAACAATCATATTTGTTGAATTTTTTAGATGTAATTTTAATAGGGTGGTGGAGTCAAGTTGTATAAAAGGACTCAAGCCTACTTCATCTTGTTTCCTTGTTTCTCATCAACAATTTGTTAATAACATGGTCATCTTATGGGATTCCTTGACGGGGGAAGCTAGGGCTATCAAGAGGGTCCTTTCAAATTATGAGAAGGTTTTTGGGTAGAGGATCATCCTTATAAAGAATTATATTTTCTTCTTAAACACCCATAAGGATAGACAAAGGAAAGTTGTTAGAATTTTAGGATGCAAGATAGATAAGCTCCCTTCTTTGTACCTTGGCATCCCCCTTTTCATTGAGAATGTGCCTAAATCCTTTTGGATGTCTTTGGTCAAGAGGTTTTGAAGAAAAGTGGCAAGGTGGAAAATCCTACTTCTATCCTTGGCAAGAAAATCTAATTGGTGAAGGCCGCACTCAAGAACTTACCAATCCTTGGAAAATATATGGAGACAATTTTGTGGATCCAAAGAAATTTTACGTGGTTTGGGTCTAGTGAGAACAAAAGAATACCCCTCATAGCCTAGAACCAAGTTTGCCTCCCTAAAACTATTAGAAGCATAGACATAAGGAAGGTGAAACTCTTCAACAAGGTTCTAAATGCAAAATTAGCATGGACATCTATCATGGAGGATAAGTAATGTAGTACAATAATTCACCAAAAATATGCCAGGAAAGTGCCTAGAGACACTATTAAAAGTGGTGAGCTCCCCCATGGTTCTATCATTTGTAGAAACATATGTATTTCCAGGGATACTCTATCAAAGGGGGTGAGATGGAAATTAGAGATGGAAATAATATAAGATTTTGGGATAATTGTTGGATCCTTGACAAACCTTTAAAGATGAAGAATGAGTTGATGTCTCTAATGATGGAGTGCAAGAGGATGGTTATGGAGTTCATGGTCAATTATATTATCAACTCCAATTGCTTCAAACGCTGATGTAACCTTTGAGTCTTACCCTATCATATGTCCCACTTTTACTACTACCCCTCTTATAATGGAAATAGCGGTAGCTTGTCACATTCTATAGCTTCCTAATTATAACACCCTAGTCTAGACCCCTTCACCTTTTGTCTTGTTTTTGGCTTCCTCTTGTTTCTCTATTGTAAGTGAATCATATTCTATGGTTGTGTGGTCCACTCTCTGGAGCAATGATTTGCTTCCCATAATCAACTACTTCCTTTGGATCACTGCTCAATAGAAACTCTCCACTATTGACAACCTTACCAAGAGAGTTTTTTTCTTTCCCAATTGGTGTAGTGTGTTTCCTTTCTTGTGTTGATTCATCTCTGCATCTTTGCAAAGATTTTCTATTCTCATTGGAAGTGTTGGGGGTATTCCTTTCCTCCTTTTCCTTAGCTTGAGTCTTCCCCTCTAGATCCTTAGACATGGTGCATTATTGGTCATCCCCTTTCTTAAACCCTTCTCTCACCCTCCTTTGGTTCTTATCCTTACCCCACATTTTGTGGGGAATTTGGAAACAACACAATAATAGAATCTTTAAAAAATGACATCTGGATGCTTTGAGACTAATATCTTAGACCTGACTCACCATTAACAAAAGCTTCTTGGAGGCCCTCTAGACTAAGTCTTATGTTCAAGGTAATATCTCAGTCTCTAAGGATGAAAAAATATTGTCAATTTATGGGAATTGAATGTTGATATGTTTGTTCAGTTCAGAGGAGGGCAAAAAGATAGAAAGGCAATCAAATTGTACCCCCCATTCAATTGGCATAAACTTAATTTCAACAGGGCCTCCAAGGGAAACCCTAGTAAAGCAGGATGTGGGGGAGTGATTAGAGATTGGAATGGGCACATAAGAGAAGATTTTGTTGACCCCCTTAGTGTCCAGTCAAATCACTATTTGGAAGCAATGGTGTCCTTCAATGGGTTCAAATTAATCAAGGACATGGGTATATCAAACTATGTTATAGAAGGGAATTCTCTCAACATCATCAAGTGCTGCTCCAAAAAAAGAGAAGCCTAGCTAGGCCATACAAGACCTCATTCAAGATTCCCTATATATTCTTGAATCTCTTTAACATATTAATTTCCAACACTATTTTAGAGAGGATAATTGTGTAACTGACCTTTTGGATAGCATGGGAGTGTTGCCAAGAGGTGAGAAAAAATGGATAGGGGGCCATGTCCCTATTGAAGTTGTTATGATATCCAAATAGGATTGTGATGGATGAAAATCTAGTGAATTGATGTGTGATGATTATTATTATAATCATCATGAATATGAACCCCTATCACATATCTAAGGGACATATGGGAGGATGCTACCCATGAAAGCAATTATGAGGAAACATGTGTGGATTGAGTGTGAAGATCATGTCTTTATGAGTTTTTAGATTTTGGGTTTCTTGTTGAAAGGTTGAGGATTTTAAAAGCCATCAAAGAAATATGAAAGATGATGGTTGACTCTTGAATACTAGAATCATGAGGGCCCAAGAGACAATGGGTAGAGAAAGGAATAGGACCAAGCCTTTTTCCTATGAGAAGTTAAAAAAGAACAAGAAAGCCTAGAAAATATTGCAGGTTAGCAACCTCATACATTTCATGGAAAGAATGAGTAAATATGATCTAAACCTAGATTTTGAATTTTCATGTAAATAGTGTAGTAGGGAGTTCAAAATTAGGGGAATGGAGATTATAGTCTCTAAAGATGTCATAAGAAAAGTGATGGGGTTGAAAAATAAGGGTAAGGAAATATTCAAGGATAGGAAAATGGGGGACAAGGTGAAGAAAGTCTTCATGCAAAGCAAGTAGCCATTGAAGAGATATCAAGTTGGTTATGCACTATCCTATGTGAAGGAGCCTTAGCACATGGTGGCTATGGTAATATTGTAGTATGTTACCTTAGAAGATAGATTCAGTACCTTGTTTACTTACCACTTTACAATTATGAATCACTTATATTTCCATCACAAGATTTCTATTCCTTTTTTTCTACTTTTCTCTTTAGATGTGGTAGTGAAGGAGTTCATGAGGGGTGTGGGGAACTAACCTACACACATTGGCCTCACCTTTCTACTAGCTAGTCTCTATAAAAGAACCCACCCAAAAATAAAAGCTAACCCCTCATTGAAAAAGTGAAATGCATTGACATAAATACCTATAGCATGAGTGAGGATAGTTATAACAAGGTTTTCCTTACCAACAACTTAGAGGAGAATGTTTCATCCTTAAATGTGTCTAATAATTAAAAAAAATATCACCTTGACTTTGAAGAGCTAGGCGAGGGTGGAGAAAAAGTAAAGAAGGTGAAAATTAAGGGGAAGGCTGAAGATTTGGGGGAGCTAGAGGTGGGTGCTACATTCCCTAGCATTTTGAGTCCATGCCATCAACCCTATGGTGAGAACAAGGTGATCTAGTGTGACAACAACACTCTTTAAGGGGCCATTAGTGTTATTAATTAGCTGATGGACCAATTAAAAAGTATTGTTCAAGAAACGAAGACTCACCACCAGCTATTGAAGTATTTTTTTATAAAAATCACTTGCCTTAAGATCAAGATTGTGACTCTAGCCAAGATGTAAGATGGAAAAGTGTTGGTCCCTAAATACAAAGATAGTTTATCCCTTAAATATTGGAATGCCATGCAAGAGATTTATACTCTTAATATGGAGAAGGATAAGTTGAGTTCTAGGCTATAGCCACTAGAAGAAAAAGCATTGGTCTTATGCGATGGCTAGAATGTTGTGGGCTCGAGGAGAGCTCAAAATAGGGACTAAAAATAGAGGCCCGTCTTCCAATTAAAACAAATTGTTATGTAAAAAAGAGAGACTAACTTAATAGATCAAACTACATCAAATCCTCTTCTACAAAACATTAGGATACAAATCGAGATTGGCTTCTACCCAAGAAGGAGAGCCAAACTACATGGGTTCTACCCTTTTGTTGTATAGAGAAGAAATTAACCAAATGGACAATCGATCAAGCTAGGGTAAAGACATGAAACCCTAATTAACAAAGATCAGAGTAAAACAAACTATTGGAAGCAGAAAGCCAAAAACCAAATGAACAACAATGATTAGGGATCAAGTTAAAACTTGGATCTAGAGGTAGAACTACCTAGGACAAGGGTGCTTGGGAGCCCTAGACCTTGATTAGGGTTCACAAAAACTAGTAACTCCAATGTCTTTGCCTTCTTGTGCTTCTATTCTTTTCAACTTGTCCTTGACCAATTCCTCCAGATCTGACCTACATACACACAAGAAGGAAAATGGTTGGGCGCTATTTAGGAGGTTTCCTTAGTCAGGCTCTGTGAATGGTGCTTTCACATCCACAATAGAAAAGATGATAGATAAAGAGTGCATGCCCTAGGAGGGTAGAGGAAAATCTTAAGTAGAATGGAATGCTAGAATGAAGCATGAAGGAAAGAAGTTACCATTAACATGAAAACCCTAGCATGCTTGATGCAACATCACAACTTGATTCAAGAAGTTGGTGTAGCCCAAAGAAGTAGAAAGATCTAAACAAGACCAATAATAATCTAGTATCACAATAATAATCCATAATAGAGAGCTTTTGAGAATAGTAGAGAGCATGAGAGAGAAGTAGAATCCTTCAAGAAGTTAGAGATAACTTACAGATGTTCAAATGAATAAACTAAATTTCTTTTATATGCATTCTCGTTGATATTTAGAGAATTAAACCACATGAGGCCGACATTGGGAATTATTTAAGAGGTCCCAAGCTGACAAGACATTAATTAGGCGAGGACTAAAAAGGGGACAAGGGCAAAAATAAATAATTAATTGGAACACATTATGTTTGGAGAGTTGGCAATATGTAGAAAATGAAACCCTAATTATTAAATAGTATAGTCATGTGTAAAGTGAAATAATCCCATTTCATGGGTTGTATTAGATAAAACAAGTAAGAATAGGATCGTAAAATGATTGTCACCATATGAATGGAAAGATTGGATTGAAAAATAGTACTCAAATCAAAAGGAAAAATTATGTTTTCATTACCTAGACGTGGGTGACCGCCATGATTGAGGGCGACATCAAATGGGTAATGAGTGTGGGTGACCGCCATGATTAGTAGTGGAGAAATGTTTGCAATCCTAAGCCGCACCATGGATAATGTTCTTTAAATGATTCAATTTTTGGATGTTTAGTGATATGTACCTAGACCCAAAATGAAAATAAAATAGAACACGTTATGTTTGCCATCCATGCCACCGCATTCATCTTAATGTGTCAATATGAAATATTAACGTGTCATGATGATTTAAGGTGGTGTAAAAATGATTAATTATTTTAGGGTACCTAAGTATATTTAAGTCCTATTCTAAATGTTTATTAGAGGAATAGTGAAAATATTTAGGTGGACATAGCGAGCGGCTATTGGGGCATCCATGCGTGTGTATAGGGCGACACCCTAAAAACACTATTTTTGGACCCCTATGCACATAACACATCCTCCAGTGATATGTACAAGTAACCACAAGCTGAAAGAATAGCTTTAATCTCTTCAGTCACATATGGGGAAACCCAAAAAAATTTGTTAAAATTTGATATATTTAGCTACAAGCTTGACGTGTGTGAAGTTAGGGTGGGAAGCTACTAGCCCATTTCCCTTAGTTGGGTTTGTGAAAGGTTCAAATAGAGCACCATATGTTACTCTCAAGTGTGCAATGTTTGGATTAACTACATAATATGGCAAGTGAAGTAGAAGTACCATAGAGGGCACAAATTCATGATTTATAAAAGATTTAGCTGAAAGAAAAGATACTCCATGACCCTAGAATTGTGCAAGGTTTGTTTTGAAAACCCATCAATCAACTAGAGATTTATGTCCATGATTGAAGATTCTTCATCAAAACTTCTTATTTTAGCTACCCAAGAGACTAAATTCTAGGAAAAAATTATATCAATAATCTTCAAATTCATCAAGAGACAGAATAGTCATCGATGGAATTGACATCTTAACAATAGTCCTACATGATCTTACAACCAAATTAAGCATTATTCCACAAGATTTAATAATTTTTTAAGGCACCATAAAGAGAAATCTAGGTCCTTTGAGTGACCATCTAGATACATAGAATTTGGAGGCCTCAAACAAATGTCATCTTGAATAGATTGTGTATGTAAAAGAAAACAAATTTGATTCTTTGTTTGCTAAGAATACAGAGAAATATAGCTTCATGGTCGGATTAAAGAAGGTTTTGGTGAAGAATTAGAAGATGATCATATTGATTATGCTAATTCTAATTTTTAGAGACACATAATTCACGAGGCTAACATCAATATTTGGCAATAGTTATTATGTTCATCAAAAATAGGGAACATGATCTTGGGTGATGCCACAATAATGGGTTACACTTTCTGGGAGATCTTGATTTTTGTTGAAGTCACATATTTTTAGAAAATATAATGATTTAAGCCTTGAAAGGTTCCATTTAAAGGATTTTAATTGAAAAGGGTTTGACTATACAAGTAAAAGATTCTATTATTCAAGAGTCCTCATCCATCTAAACTCTAGTAACAACTATTCAAGTACAGTCTCAATAGAGGAAAATGTTGAATTTTCCATCTAGTGCCCAAGGATATCTACAAGCTCAACATGAAGGTCCTAAACTTCTAGTAAAGCCAAAATAGCCTGTAATTGAAAAAATATTTGATCTCTCAACTGGTAGACTCAGAGACACAATTAAGGATGAAAAAACATCTGGAAAATTCCAGATGGCATGTGGTAATGGAATTAATCCAAATGGTTCCAATCTAGTTGACCCATTTAAGAATATCCAGTCTTATAAATCAGATACTCCTCCCCTAGTCAATTTTGATAGCTTTGAGGAAGTAGAAAATATGAGAGGGATAGACGCCATGCGTGCCTGGATCACCAACTATATGTCTACTAATGTAGGAGCTGATGAAGCTCAGGTGATCAAACAAGCTCTCAACTCTCTAACTAGAATGGCAAGAAATGTGTGGGATCATCTTGAGAATGGCTATAGAGAAAACCTGATTAACAGAGGCACAAATCAGGTGTGTGCATAGTTAACTCATCTGTTTGTTGGGAAAACAGACACAAGAGAAAGACTTGCCTATAATAAGCTTATGAGAGACATGTGTAAAGATTTAAAATATTTTAAAGAATATTGTGATGACCAGTATAAGAACCTGTATCTCTCTGGACATGAACAAAATCAAGATTTTATGTTCACTACTTTCTTAAAAAGCTTTGGTCCTGATATAGGAGAATTTTATCATAAGAAAGTCCTTGAGAATATGGTAACAGAAGGTTTAGGATTAAAAGAACTGACTTTTCCTCAATTAGTATAGTTCTTAATTGAAATCAATGAAGACATTTGTCAAGAAACATAGAAAAGAAAGGAGATTAAGAAAGTGAAACCAGTAATCTCTTCTTCTATTTGTTATCAGCTTTTACCTTCTTCTCAGTACGACAAATGTATAACTTGTCAGTCTTCTTCTAAAAAGAAATACTTTGACAAAAGTAAAGATAAGTATTATAAGAAGAAGAAAAAGAAATAGTATAGTAAGTATCCCTGCAAGAAAGGATACTTTAGAAAGAAGGATAAGAAAGGCTCTGGTAAAAAATGGGAACCTACTTGTTATATCTATAAAGGGAAACATTACGCAAATAAATGCCCAGATAGAACCAAGAAGAAAAAAAAAGGAAAGGTTCATGCAGCCAGAGAAGCTGGACTTGACAATGATGAATATGAATTCATCAATGAATATCCCTCAGATTCTGATAACATCATTCTTTCTAATTTTTTAGAAACTAAATTTGATGAGGCTGAGTTTTTGTCTGCTACTGAGCAGGCCATTGTCAATATCATCACTGGTCAACCTAAAGATTTAGAAACAGATTCAACTAATTTTGAAAATTCATTTTTCTGCATGATGCTTCGTAGAAATACAAGAGCAGAGCTGGACAAGACAATTGAAGAAATTGTCCAACTTGAAAGTAAACTCTATGAAATGAATATGGGACTAGAAACATGGAGAAAGTTGACTAATAAGTTAGAGCAGCTTAAATCAAAAAAATATTTTTTACTCAAAGAAACTGAACCTCCTAGCCCAGTAATCAGAAGAATGCCTATGCTTGATTACATTCCTAGGCTAGCTTCACCAATTGAATCCACTATGCCTATAGCATAGCGAAGTATTGATATTGCTCCTTCTATAGGAAGTATGGCTAGAAGACTGTGGAGAAGACAGAGAAAGATTTTTCTAGAAAAGGTTATTCAACAAGCTCATGTTGAAATTAGTGAAATTGAAGAAGAAGAGAACATCAATCTTGTTGAAGAAATGGAAAAATCCCCTGAACTGGATAAATACATTAATCAGTATAATTCCTCCTCCAGAATCCAGTTACCCAAGGAAGTATCTCCACAAGAAGAATAGTTGTTTTGTGAAGAAAAGTCTTTCAGTCCACAAATAATAGAACCTGTTCAAAGCCCGGTTCTTATTCAAAATATAGCTCCCTATTTAGATGAAGGTAGTAGCAGTACATTTTAGACAGCTCAAATTGTCTATACCACTACCTTTCCTGGGGTGATTCTTAATATCCACCCTCCAGGAATTAAGATGTATCCTTTAGCTTTCTTGTGGGATACAGGAGCTGATATTAATCTTGCCAGATATCAGTGTTTTTTGGCAAATCTCTAGATAAAAGGAGTTACAGATATTGAATTTGGTAAAGGCAAATTTGTTTCTCAATTCATCTATAAAATACCTATTCAGCTAGGTAAATATTTCTTTGATGAACTAACCTTTGTTCATTATGAAGTGAATGGTTATGACGGTGTCATTGGCAGTAGAACTATGCAAGGATGGGAACCCATCATTATGAATTCTATGTTCATCACTCTACTTGGTACATTCCAGACGCCCCATCTACATCAGAATGTGGCCTTCACTAAGCAAATTGAAATCTAGAAAAAGAAGAAAAGGACAAACACTATCTGCTTAACACAACAGATTGAAGCAGCCGCTACAGATTTGGAACAACTAAAGGCAGCCTATTCACAGACTATTATGACCAAAGACCTGAAGAAACAGAAGAGGTCTCTTATGTGTTCTCTTCCCCTCAAAAAAGATGCTTCAGGTAATGACATTGTTCCTAAGGCCAAAGCTAATTATTTTCTTATGAGTATGGTAGAAGTCAAGCTTTGTCGCAAAGAAATTACTGAGTTAATTTATTTAGACATTATTCAAAGGTCTAGTTCTCCCTTCTCATGTCATGCTATGTATGTGCCAAAATTTGATGAACATGGTGTTGAATTAACAGAGAAAAGACTTGTGGTAAACTATAAGCCTCTCAGTGAATGTCTTGTTGACAATCAACATCCTCTACCCAGTAAAGACCATATATTGCAAGCTATTCAGTGTAGTAATATTTATTCCAAATTTGATTTGACAAAAGGGTTTTGGCAAATATAGATGAATCCAACCGACATCCACAAAACTGCCTTCTTTGTTCCACAAGGATTGTTTGAATGGAAGGTTCTTCCATTTGGAATCAAAACTTCTCCCTCCATCTTTCAACAAGCTATGGATAAAATATTTTATCAATTTGCTAAATTTATCCAGCCATATATTGATGATATTCTTGTCTTTAGCCAGGATATGAAAAAACATTTGGAGCATTTACAGGTCTTTCTATGGATTTGTCAACAACATGGCTTGGCAATCAATCCTACTAAATCTCACTTTGCTCAACGTGAGATTATTTTTATTGGCATCAAGCTTCTCCTGGGGGGGAAATGGAAGCTCAACCACATATTTTGACCAAGATCTAGAATCTTCAGGTAACTACCGTCAAAGAGCTTCAACGCTTTCTTGGTCTTGTGAATTATATTGCTGGCTTCTATAGTAAATTAGCAGAAGATAGACTTGAGTTAAATGCCTTACTTGGAAAGAAGCAACCACCATGGTCTAATAAGCATGATGCACTTATTCAAAGAATTAAAAAAAAATGTTCTGAACTCCATCCTCTCAGACTCCCAGGTTCAGGATTTAAAACTATTGAAACTAATGCCAGTGACTATGCATGGGCCGGAGTTCTTAAAGAAACAGTCTCCAATGGGAAAGAAGAAATTGTTAGATACATATCTGGAAGTTTTAAAAATAGTGAAATTAACTATCACAGCACACATAAGGAAATTCTGGTAGTAATTAATACTCTGAAAGCATTTCAAATGTTTGTTGCTAATAAAAGGTTTCTGATAAAAAGTGATCTGCAAAATCTTAAAGGGTTCTTTAAGAAAGAATCAAAGGATAAAGTGGTTCGAGGAAGACACCTACGCTGGGCCCACTTTCTTAATACATTTGATTTTGATATTGCTCATCTTCCTAGTTCTGCTAACATCTTCACAGATTTTCTCTCCAGAGAAGGACATAAAGTGGCTCCCTTAGAACATGATGTCCCTGTTCAACCACCACCTAGTAAAGGGCATGTTAATCTTGTTGAGATCATAGAACATCAGTGGTATGAACCCAGTTGCATGGAATGGAGCATGAATCCCTTTTCTATGAGGGATCGACATAATTTTTATATGGCTAATGATTTTTTGCATGACAGGTTTATGTCTTGTTGCTGCTCAACAACTAACACAAAGTGGATTATGGACGAACCATCCATTTTTTGAAATGTCCGCTTTATCTGAAGACATTGATCCTAAGATCCAAGTTGTCCTTCAACACTAGTGTGAAGATAATTGACAATTACTTATCAGGTTTTGTAATCCACTAATCATCCTCCCTGATAGATGGTTAGACCATGAAGGAGGAAAGAATCTCATTTGAGATTTGTTTCAAGGACCAAATGCTGCAGTAGCTGAAATGGATTTCCAAGGACCATATTCTTATTCAGGATGTTTATTTAAATTAACATTTGCCTCTTTTACTGAAAATCTTATCATTAGGCATATGATGCAGACCTATGGCCCTACTAGTTTTGGTTCACGTTTTCAATACTGGAACATTCTCAGAAAATTTCAGCATTTGTATGTAACCAAAATGCCTTTCTGGATTCACACCAAAACCTATCGGATCGATCAAGCCAATGCTACCTCCATCAGTCATGGCATTTATGGCACTCATAAGCTAAAAGTGCTTAGTGTAATGTCGAAAGAAGATCCCAAGGTTCCTATTCCACCTATTGATCCTCCTCATCCATCAGGCTCGCAATCACATTGGGGACTTTTACCTAGCTGTACTCCTCATCCTGTTTGGGAACACTGTGATCATTGTCGATATTTTAAGGAATGAGCTGGTGAACACTTAGACGATGCTGGACCTTCCCAACTACCATCCAAAAGAAAAGAAAAAGATCATCAAGCACCTGACTATTCACATGATATTCACCATTCTTGTGAAGGATGTCTTGATTTTGCTCCCATGAAATCAAGTGACACTAGTACCAGCTAGTGGACCAGGCTTGTTGGCCACTGAAGGAATCTATCCCTTCATGACAAAATGATAGACGTGGTCTACACCATGGTAAAAGGGGAAAGTACATGCGCCTTAACATGTACATGGGTTATCCTTCCCGTGACCAAAAAGATGCTTTGTACATAATGGTTGTCTTTGTCTATCTTCCTTTATCTTGTTCATAGATTATTTGGTCCCACCATGAGGAATCCTATCCTCGTTTGGGTAATCCTTTTAGATAAGGGTCCGCGTGTCCATCTGTCCTTGGTGGATTTAAAAATCAGACTTAATTGGAAAGGTAAAAGATCCACTTCTCGCAAGATCTATAAATGCACTAGAGGCCGCCTCATTCCAAAGCAAGTCTTGGCAAGTAAAGTCAGCAAGTTTGTAAGTCTTAATGAGTCTACAAGTCGTAGAAAAGTCTATAAGTAAAGTCTGGAGTACCATTATCTCTAGTTCACTCCAAGTAAATTAAGAAGTCAAGGAGTACCATTATCTCTTGTTCGCTCCATAGTAAACTGCAAAGTTCTTATAAATGCTCTTACAACGCGCAATGTATATGAGATATTTATAAGCATAATAGAAAATGTGTGGATACTCCATGCATCTTGTATGTGTTCCATTTCTATGTTCTCATTTGCAGTTGTGTTGAGTCTCCTCTACACCTGTCAAAATGCTAATAAAAAACCACTTTTGATTTACCTTTTTGGGGATCAAATGAATTCATTTAAAATTTATGTTCTATGTGTACTCCTTATTATAAGCTTCCCAAAAAGTATAATTTTAAATATATTAAATTTGATTATTATATTTATTTTTTATTTCTTGTGAATGTAGGTTTTTAATCGAACATCAAGTTCTTTGTTCTACACACATGGAAAATTAGTAAATAAGTGAAAAAAAACTTTGAAAATATCTATGCCCTAGGTATTGATGTCCTTGTTTCAACAAAAAAAAATTGAATTTCAATACATACAGAAAAATTTATATGTTTTACAGAACACACCTATGTCTAAATTATCATTGGTTTGACTTCAAAACTTAATTAAAAAAAATATTCAACAAAACATTATGAAACCAAATGCATGCCCTATATATCAGTGTTACCAATCTAAAGTCAAAAGAATTAGAATGTTATGCTTTGTAGAAAGAAGTTATGTGCTACAGAATACACATCACTTTAAAAAAATGTTGTTTACTATTAAAAACTAGTTATCAAAGGAGATGCAAAATATTTTACAATTTAACTCCAAATTTTTAAAAAACTATATACTTAAGATCTACAAAAAAATTTTCACAAATCACTAGTCACATAATCTTTAAATTCCTAATGGTTTAGTAGCTATAGGTGTCCAAAAGTGAAGATTTAGTTCAAAATGTTGATTTCAATGTTAAGTTTAGCCAAAAAGTGTAACCCATTATTATGGGATGACCCTTTTATATTTCATGCATATACAAGATTCTATGGGAAGTATTTCAGATATTGAAGATTCATCTCTTAAATATCCATCTTCTATAAGAAAGCTCAACATAAATAACTAGATTTACCAGCAAAATACATGAACCAACAATATTTTCTTATCTTTATATGTCTAAAATTTTTTTTACCAAGATCTTGAAAAAAAAGTCACTATTAATTGTAAAGAGTCACCAAGGTCCAACATTTGAGTAACAAGAAGGATTGAAGTTGGAAATTTAATATTGAATGAGTAGAGGGTGGGAATTCATTGATGTCAAGTATAGAAGGGGAAAGGTAACCCTAATATTGTGAACCACTACACTATAGTTTGGTGAAGGTAATCCAATACAAAATAAGGTTAAGAGGCTCAATTCCAAGCTAGAGGTTCCATTTGTTGTTTTGCAAACTGTTATGAATAGAGAGAAGGAAAAGGCCACTCATTGTGTAGATCCAAAGGAGAAAGCAACATTAAATACTATAGATTTTGATGATATGGGTTGTGTTGTTGATTCTCAGTCCAAGCCCCTTCAACCAGCACTTGACAAGTTGCGATGATTATTGGGTGAGTGTGGAAGACATCACATAGTTGTAATGCAAGGGTCTCTTTCAAATCTAAGAATTGATGGCAAGCAATCCTAATGCAATATTTTCTTCATATTTATTATGAATAGTGTAGTGGTTCACAACATTGTGTAAAATATTCCATAGGAGTAGCATGGTTCTCCCTTATAAAGTGAGGAAGAGAATGTAATGTAACATTGGGTATAACTCCCCATATCATAGGTGGTACTCAGGGGATCAATGGACCTCTAGTGTTCCATGTGGGATGTACGCACTAGGTGGTTGTTGGGCAATAATCATTGGTATGCCTCAAGGAATTTGTGTTTGCTGTTGTGGTGTTGTGGGAGGTCTTCTCCTAGGAATAGATGAAAGAGGCTACATATAGATATGTGGATTGTTTCTAGTTATAGATCTTGTGGTAATTCTAGGGTCATAGGATTTTCTAGGTTGATTGGTGTAGAGTTTCTAAGTGAAAGACTAGAATTTATAGCCAAGAATCTACCAAGACTTATCCAAGAGTGGGTTCGAGTCATGCAGTGGAGGCTAAAAGCCTTTACAACTGTTTGGGTCAAATTGGGCATGCCAATTTAAATCATTGGTCAGTCTAAAGGCCTTTTTCAAGGTCTAATTGTCACATCCTAATTAATATACCTTGTTAAAAAGATACTCTTATGCACTTAATTTTGTTGAAGATGTAAATTTGCAAATAATCAGGTGAAGAATAATTATGTTTGTATTTTGAACATCATTTTAACTTGTTAGTAGTTATGAATACAAGTAATGTTAGTCAACATTTTGACAATTATGTCAATATCTGATAATGGCATGCTTATTGTTTATTTTTAAAAGGTGTTATAATTGTTAGATCTAAATAATGATTTTGATATAGACCAACTACTTGTCTCTAGCATTCATGTTTGGGACATGAAAAAAATTGACACTCTCATAGACTCATGGAGGGACAGTATCATTAGAGAGAAGGCATCCAAAATATTTTAATGTGGCATGAATTGAAAAAGTCTAAACACAAACGCACTTAAAAATCATCTTGTCCAAGTTGCATATATGTCTATGGTTAATTAAAAAAAACATTCTATTTTTTAATTTACACTTTTTTTTCATATTTTAAAATAATATATATATACACACATACATATACGTATCATATACATATATGTATCATACACACACACATATATATGTATCTATATATATACATACACACACACACACAAAGATATATATGTATATGTATATGTATATGTATATATATGTATATATATACATACACACAGAGAGAGATATATATATGTGTATGTATATATATGTATATGTATATGTATATATCTATGTATACATATATATACATATATATATTTAATCTTATATATAAGATTAAATATATATATGTACATATATATATGTACATGTACATATATATCTATATGTACGTGTATATACATATATATATATATATATGTATATACACGTACATATAGATATATATGTACATGTACATATATATATGTACATATATATATTTAATCTTATATATAAGATTAAATATATATATATATGTATATATATATGTATACATATGTATATATATATACATATGTATACATATATATACATATATATACATATACATACACATATATATCTCTCTCTGTGTGTGTATGTGTATATATATATATTTAAAAGATTAAATTAAATTAAATGAATTTAAAAAAAAAAGTGGATAAGATAAAATAGGAATCTAAGAGAAGGAAGGGGTCAAATGCATGTAGGAGGGAATATAGGAAAGATAATGGATAATTGATAGTAGCCACAAATATTTACAAAGGGAAGAGAATTTTTTTATAAGGAGTGGGGCACATTCATAAAAAATAAGGGAAGTAGTTAGTTGGGAAGAAGTTGTTAACTAGAAGAGGAGACTAGAGAGAGGAAGGAGATTCAGAAGGAAGTAGTTACAGCTAGAGGTTGACACTAAAATGAAGTTATAGTAATGTGAATTGAAAGAATGAAATGTTAGCATTATGAATTAGTTTATTTTAATAGTAGGTATATGTAGATATACAGTGGCAAAGTTGGAATATATTGTACATTCTATGTACCTTACTAGCATTGCTTTAAATCTAAAGATTGTATAGTCGCTTGGTTTTGATTGTTCATGGGAAATTCTTGTGAGTGAGCTAAGATATTTAATAAAGAATGGACTGCATTATTTTATTCATTGGGGTTATAAACAATTGTTGCAAGAGAAATCTTCAAACTTGAAACAAGCATATAACTAGGTTAATAAATGGTAAATGCCATTACACATAGAATGCCTTCCTCGATGGAATACAATTTCATAGAAATTACTTAAGACACAATTCTAATATTATCTTTGTAGGAACTCTTTACTACTTTCCTCCATCTTTAAGAGTATTTATTTGTTTTGAAATTAATTTTAGTCCACCACTAAAATACAAAGAAAAACGAGTCTCTATAAATTCTACTATCACAAAGAGAGTTGACAGAAAAGATTTGGTTAGAAAAACTTTTCTTGTAGATATTGATTCTTGAACCTAGAGTTTATTTTGTTTAGGGTTTGGTTTTTATTTTTATTTGGCCGATAGGCCATTCTATATGTGCACACATCTTGTAACTGCGAAAAATTTGGTAGTCCCATTATTTTTTGATCATCCAAAAATAAATAAAAAATTGTCCTCTCAAAATAAATTGGTTGTCAAAAAATAAATTTAAAAAACCGTTTAAACTACTACTACACCATTGTTTTTATCAGTAATAGTTTTGGATTCCCTTTTATATATATTTTCCCTGCATTGCATTTTTTTCCCTTTCTACCTCACTGTACACAACCATGATACTTCATATTATTGTGACTGATAAATCCATATGTCTGACTTAGCTTTCTCTTTAAAACTAAAGATTTTATTTAAAATAACTCATCAAATGCTATTCCTGCACCATTGATTACAAACCCCTGATCAAACTTCCTTGTTCTTCATGGATTATGGTGACTCATGTTTACTGCTCTACACCCTGCTTTTTGATTTTATATTGTAGCTAAATTGTTTCCAGCAAACTATTGATTTCTTCTTGTAGATTTATTTTAACTTTTAAATGTTTGTGATTTCAAAAGTTTTTCCCCTGACACAAACCTTTCTTAGCACTGCATTCTTGGGTGCTATTTTAGTATCCATTTGATACACATAAGATATAAGTTGATCCTACATGCAAACTCATGTGCCTAAACTATCTCTCTCCCTCTTTTATGCCATATTTGAATCACCTACCTTTACTATATTCCATGGTAATTGTATAAAATTACTGAATACTGAGTGCTAAAGGTAATCCAATTATTTAGATTATCCATGGCAGATGAATGATTGAAACTACTCACCATTACTTCCTCTGCCTATGTTGTATTTATTTGAGATTCTAATCTTTTTAGATATTATTCCATCTCTGATTTCGTCCATGTTAGGCCATGAGTGCCTTATCTCTCATGCTGAAAGATTTTCATTACAAATTTTTAAAATTTAATCTTTCCATGCACTTATCTACGCCTTCCCTCATCACCTTATTTTTGGTGAATGATAAGTTACAAAACATAAAAATGTGCTTAATAAATTTATGTGATTCCAAGTCATACGGCTAGCATATGTTAAATTTGGTATAAAATCTAACATTGGATTTTAGAAGGTTTTCTTTATTACTTAAAGTAATAAGATCTAAAGAAATCTGCATTATGAATTTAGAATACTATTTCTAAATTAAAAGATAAGGTTTAGAGTTTGTAAAAAAAAACAAAGTTAAAAGATTTTCTAAAAAAAATAATGCCTTATTTAATAAAAGGAATAAACCTTTATTACCATGCTATTTTATTTTAAAACTAAACTTAATTGAAATTGGAATAAAATTAGAAATATACAACTCTTTTTTATTTTACCCTTTAAAGCATTTGAATGAATAATTTCTAGTAAGTGCTGTTTTGATAGTTATTAAAATCAAGCATATGCTTCCTCGCAGATTTAAAAATAACTAAGTTGGAATATTGTAATTCTCCTTTTCTTAAAAATGAAATATGTTTTATTAATAATTGATAATTATAACCAAATAGTGGTTTAGCACATTATTATCATTTTGCAAGAAAGTATATATAAAATTGTATAATATTGTTTTTACCTATAGTCAAGAGGTTATGGAAATTTAGGAGTTCTAAAAATTATTGTTAGTATGTTATCATAATTTTAAGTGAAACTATAATGATCTTCCATATCAATGTGCATAATGAAGTACCAACTTATAGACAAACAAATTGGATGCCAATACACAAACAATAAATGGGTCAAGTCCAAGTGAATGTCAAAGTAAGTTCACTCTCACACACAAAATGAATTTGAAGGTTAGTTCATACACATTTTACACACATAAAGTGAATGCCAAAGTTTATTCACATAAACATGTGCACACATAGTGAATACCAAAGTTAACTTTCAAACCTACCCACTCACACAATGAAAGTCAAAGTTCATCCACAAACATACACTTGACATAAAGTGAACATCAATATTTTTGTACAAACATAGAGTGAGTGCCAAATCTCATTCACACACACATGTGCATGCACACACAAAGTGAAATTCAAATACATAGAAACACACTTCACACAAACTGAATGACAAAATTAACTTTCACACACACACACACACACATTTCACATGAAGTGAATGCCAAAGTTAACTTTCAAGCATGCATATGATGAATGTTGAAGTTTATTCACACACACAATGAAAGCCAAAACTGATTCAAACACACAAAGACTCACAATGAATGCCATTGAAGTTTGTTTGTAGACGCATTCCACATAAAGTGAAAATCAAAGTTTATTCATGCATCACACAAAATGATAGCCAAAGTTCATTTGTAAGCGCGCGCGCACACACACACAAACAAAAAAAAATGTTAATTCTTTCAAGCACATTCCACATAAAATGAACATAAAAATTCATTGATACACTCTACACAAAATGATAGCTAAGGTTCATTTGTACACACAAAAAAAGATTGTCAAATCTTTCAATTTCATTCTACACAAAGTGAACATAAAAATTTGTTCATACACTCCACAAAATGTTATAGTTGAAGTTCATTCACTCCACAAAATGTGGTAGCTTAAGTTCATTCATAAAAAAAGAAAAACTAAATGTCAAAGTTCTTTCAAGCTCTCTCTCTCACTCACAACACATGTCAAATTTGGTTCAAACACACAAATCACACAAACTGAATACCAAAACTAACCTAAATAAAATAACAAGGCTAAAAACCAACAAAAAATGATAGAGAAATGTTGATTAATTTTTAAAATAAAAAGAAAATAACATAAGAATAATCAAAGGCCTTCTTCCCTTTCACTTTGATGTACATTTTGAGCTTTATTTATTTGCTTTGGTTAACAATGGACATTTTATGAGTAGTTTACATTAATTATTAATGTTTACTTTCAACTATATTATTTTTTTCACTATTGACATAATATAATTTTATTTTTTTGCTAATTGTTTTGGGCAGTGAAGTATGGGATTAGACTTGCTTCTTTTTATTTTCTTTATGCCCCAAGTTTGTGGGCAAAATGACGTGATAAATGCTAATCCACCAAATACCCTATGTAATAACTTTCAAATAAAAAAATAAATGTATAATATTTAGTGTAGTGCCCCTGCATTCTCACCCTGGATGAGTAGGTGGTTAGGCTAAGGAGCATAAAGAAGAAGGTAAAATACTCGAAATACGTAGGGTATGATAGACATGTTGATGGTAAGATTACTTTTATGATATAGTTGATGAAACTCATTGACGTTTATTATCATGACATTGTTGATACTTTATGATTAATACATTATGCTTATGTTGTGATTAGTTATAGGTGACTTGATTATGTAAATTAGTTTTACTACATGATTAATGTGATTATCTGTCTATGTGTTATCTGGTTGTTTAGTTACTAATGAATTTGTTTAATGTGGATACTTGTGATGTGTTTTGTGAAGGGACAGTGTAGTATTACTCATAATGAGTACCCTAGTACATTGCGATTCCCTATCACTATGTGCCTACTTGGATGATTATATGTATGTATTTGACACTTTTGTTTGATGTAGTTCGTAGGTACCAGGCATTGACTCCACCTGAATTGGCAAGTCTAAGAGTGGCTTCATACCAATGGAAGTTGTTGAATGGAGATAACATATGGTCACCTATTCTAGCCATCATCCTTGAAGAGGATGAGTATCCAGTTGTGTACCCTATCAGTGTTGTCGGTTTGGTCATGATAGTCAGTCATTGTTGTGGTGGTCTTGCTTTCTGATCTTGCATAGTAGTCAAGTATGGTTTGACAGTTGGGTTATTTTGTTGGTATTGTTTTGGTTATTGTTGCCTTAAAATAAAATAATTAGTTATGAAGTATTTTTGTTAAATAAATAAATATATAAATGTCCTTATGTAAATTTAGTTTATGAAAAATATATTATTGTAGAAGTTAAGTTAATAAATAATAATAATAATAATAGTAATAAATGTAATTACAACTAGAGATAAATAAATAAATAATATTTATGTGTTACCATAAAATATATTTATCTTAGTCTGGTTGTAAAATGTTAAAAATAACAAACTGTAAGATATTGTTCATGCACGAGTTATTGCCTCTTGTGGGGGTGAATCTTTTGGAAGATTTTAGGGGATTTCTTTCTCTAAATAGGGATTTTTTGGGCTGTATTTAGGGGGGGCTTTCTCTCTCATAACAATCTTCAGTAGATGGAACTTTTGGGGAGAGACTAGTTTCTAGTTGTAGCAGTTGAACCTAGCATTGAATCTTCAGCCTAGTCAAGCAAGCAAAATCAGGTTCCTTTGGTTCTAATTTCTGTCTCATTTTTCTGTTGAAGAAAATATTTGATTTATAATTTTTCCTATTGATTGTAATTTTCTTGAGAGGTTAGAAGCCTTGTTCTCAGAACCAATTGTGCATGTCTATATCATTGCATTTCTAGGAATTACTAATTGATGTGACTGTCTATCTCTCGGCCATTTCATCTTTGTTTTTACAGTCTATTACAAAGGCCATAACTTTAATTTTATGAACTGGTCTCCTCTAAATTTTTGATATATGGTGCATGACCTAGTTACTAAATCATCTCCAAAAATCATCCATGCCCAGTTCGTCGTTTTGGAGATATGAATGTTTTGTGACTATCTACCCCATTTCATCTCTATTTTAGTAGGCTATTGCGTTAGCCATAACATTTTTTTACAATCTAAGTTCCTATAAATGTTTGATATATTGTGCACGACCTAGTTATCTAAATCATATCAAAAAATCATCCATACCCAGTTTCTCATTTTGGAGATATGAATATTTTCTGACTGTGTACCTCTCAGCCTTTTTGTCTCTGTTTTAGCAGTTTGTTGCATTAGTCATAACTTTAGTTTTATGAACTGGGTTTCTCTAAGGTTTTTTCATATGGTGGACAACCCATCTATCTAAATCATATCCAAAAAAATTTTGTGGCCAGTCTATATTTTTAGATATATCAATATTTTGTGACTGTCTACCTCTCACCTGTTTCGTCTCTGTTAAAACAGTTAGTTGCGTCACCAATAACTCTATATTTTTGAATTGGGTTTCTCTAAGATTTTTCAATAAATTTATTTTGTGCATATCCTATTATCATTGTTTTCCATCATATGACTCTCTTTGAGGCATTCCATCAATCATTTTGCATGATTTTCCTGTGCTTTCACATTTTACATTGTTGGTAGCTTCTAAAGCCTTCTCAACAAATTGATTTTGTGATAATTCTATCTTATACATGTGGTTAAAAGTGTGGTAGATTTGGTGAAGATGTTATATCTATGGGAATGTTTTATTGTTCTATATTCCTTTCCTCCCAAGCTAACCTTAGAATAAGGTTCTTTCATTGTAGCTTCGGGTTTTGTATCTTGTAAGATATTTATAACATTAGAATATTATATGCTTTTAGCCTTGCTTGTATAGTTATATTTAATAGTATTTACAAAATTATCAAGATTATTAATAAAATCTACATCAGTTGTAAATAGTGTAAATAATTGTTGTGCTTAATTTGTAAGTCTTAGGGTTATTTGCATGTTGTTCACATTCATTTTAATTAAATGAAATTAAAATATGTCTTGAGAATTATTAGCTATAGTTCTATATTGTTGAGATAGATTCACTTTATATTTGTTAGATGATTAATCATGAAAATATTGATGAAAGTGTTGGCAAGATACACTATATGGATTCATGGTTGTTGTCATTGATGGCAACAAAGGTCATTCCACATATCTGCAAGTCATGGTGTGTCTCTACCGGAAGTCAGAGTGAAGACTGTTGTGGTCCGGTGAACAAGAACAGAGCATGTGGCAAGGTCCGACAGATTGGTCCGGACCTCTCAAAGGAAGGGTCTTGGTACAGTGCGGATTTGGGGAAGTCAAGAGGACTACCTTGAGTAGTATATTGCAAGGATTTAGCCTCCGGTGATGGACAAAGAAAAAGATATGAACAGCTGAGTATCAGATTCCTGAAAGACAGTGAGAGCAGAGGAAGAACTGACTGACAGAGCATCAGACTATTTTCCGGATGTGTTACTATTGATGGTAAAGGTTGTGAAGGCATGAATCATGTTTGGCCGACATGATTAATGATATCTACAAGTATATACTTGATCCGCATTGCTTGGTGAGCAAGGATTCAGCCGACAGAACAGAGTTTGTAAGAAACTAAACTGTTCCGGATGCCGACTAGAAAGGTAATGAAATTACTTATGTGGATATATATAGAGGAAGGATTTTGTTGTGAGATGTGGAATGGTGTGATGGTGTATGCGAATAAGTACAGAGTAGAGTAGGTGTAATAAGAAAGATCCGGTATATGAAAGGATAGCCGAATAAAGAACAGAGGAAAGATGAAGTGTCGTAGATCAGTGTACTAAGCCTAACCAAAACTAAACTCCAGCATATGTAGATGCTTCCAATTAGTTCAAGTATTATATAACATTCTTTTGTAGACAGTGTGTCTCTTTGTAGGCAGTGTGCCTCATGTGAGTAGTGTGCTCGGGCAGTGAGCCCTAATTGGCAAGTGCCATTTTTGTAACTCCTTATTCTTCTAACAGAGAATTATCTTTGGGTTAATCACCCCGTGGTTTTCTCCCTTAACCAAGTTTCCACGTCAAAAATACTGTGTCATGTGTTTCTCATTTCATGGTAATGTTTGTTTGTTTAATTCAATATTACTTTGAACAATAAGAAAGTTCAAAAGAAGAAATGATTAGGATAACTAATTCACCCCTCCTCTCAGTTATCAACAATTGGTATCAGAGCTAAGTTCCTCCTAATAGAGCCTAACAACTTGAGGAAGATCTGGGAGTTCAAATGGATGCATATGGTTTAAGGGAACAACTCAAGACTGCCCTTGAGGATCTGGAATAGTCAAACTCTGAATTCAATGAATTAAGGAAAGACTCAAACAGGCTGATGAATTCATGAGAGAACTAAAAGACAAATTAAGTCTCTCTATGAAAAAGAGAAAGGAGCTGCTCCAACAATTGGCAAGACAAAGTGAAGAAAGCAATACAAATGAAGAATTGACTGAGAAAACCAAGTTATGTGAAAAGTTATCAAAAGAAGTCATTATGTTAAGACATGAAATGGAATCAGGAACTATAAAGTTTACTTAAGAGATTGAAGAAAAAAGAAAAGCTGAAGACAATCTAAGACAATCTCTTAAAGAGAAATCAGAAGAATGCCACCAGATGGACAGGATTATCAGACATCTTGAATCTGATCTTGAAGATACCAAAGATAATGAAGAAAAACTTGAGGATCAAATTGTCTCCCTCAAAAGAGATCTTCAAACAACAAATGAATTAAAGAAAAATTCAAGATAAGTTCTGCCCAACTTGAAGTACTTCTTGGAAGTCAAAAGAAGACAGATGACAAGTATGGTTTGGGATATGAGAAAGGAGAAAGCTCCGGATCCAGTCAAAAGAATTTTGGATCAGAAAATCCAAAGAATAGACCTAGAAGACCTCCGGTAAGATAGCCCAGTGCTCAAAGATATCCATCTTTCAATGGATACTGCCACAACTGCAATCACTTTGGTCACAAAGCTAATCAGTGTAGAAAAAGAGTGAATCAAACTAATCCATCCTTCTCCAGACAGTGCTTTAACTACAAAAGGTATGGACACAAGTTTCATGAATGCAGAAATATGCAAGTAAACAAATCACTCAATGGTAGATGCTTTGCATGCTATAGAATAGGTCATATGGCTAATCAATGCAGATCAAGAGGTTATCAGTCAAATATGCAAAGAAATGTTATTTGCCAAATCTGTAATAGGTCCGGTCATAATGCTAAAGTCTGCAGAAGCAAGAATCAGGACAAAAGAAGTCTGGTGTATAATCAGAATCAAGACAAGGGTAATCAAAAGATGAATGCAGATGAAGTTAGGAATCATATGAGCAAGATTTGGGTAAAGAAAAGTTTAGAGAACACAGAAAATGGATCCGCACCAGACTCTGGTGCTAATATTCCTTCTAGAAATTAAAAAGTGGGCTCTGGCTCAGGGGGAGACTCAAAGAAAATCCTGTTCCCCCAGCCAATCAAGTGGTGCCAGATATGGCACAAGATGCGGAGTAAAGGGTTTGAAGATATAAGTCTTGAGATAATCCAGATAAGATTTCAGAGGTTCGCATGAAGATATAAAGAAGTTGTGATCGATCAAGTAAGACCTGTTCTGGGAGATGCTCCGGAATGACAGAGGATTACAAAAGGGTCCGGAGAGATCCGGAAGTACATTATTTTACTCTGTGGATTGGACAAAATGTTTGGGATGTTCTTGTAATGTGTCATCTCGATTTATTCATGATTGAAAGATCCGCATGATGCTCATAGATCAGGACTGATCCGGGATACTCCAAGCTATCCGGATAAGGCAAACCAGAATAATGTAGGTGGAGCATTTATTGCAAATAGATATTAGGGTTTGCGAAACGATATAAGGGATTTCTCAACAATCACTTGATCATTCCACACCCAAGAAGAGGTGAAAAGCAGAGCTCTGCAACAAAATTCATCAAGTTCACCGAAGATCTCCTACCGAAGTCATTACATACAGAAATCAATCCAGCCACTCCGTGTAACCGAAGATGCAAAAGGTATTTTCCACTTTTGATATCTTGCTACAAATCTTTTGAAGAAATGGCTACTCCAAATATAGTAAAAATCTCAGATAGGCCCCGACCTGAATTTAAGAAACATCCATACAAGTCATTGGAGGTAGATCCCTTAGGAGCATTTTCTAGTGTTCCTCATGGCGTTTTAGACACAGAAGACATTAGGGTTTACATACATGCAAGCATTAAGGAATTCGGGGAATTCAAACTGAGAGATCTCTATCACAAACAACTGATAGATAATGCTTTTGAGCTTAAACTAGAGTATAAGGGTATCCAGAAGAAACAGTTTGATCAATTCACTCATTTCCCCTGCTTTGAAGAAGAAGAATGGGTCTGGTATGTATTGAGCAGGATGCATGACAACTTCCTATGGCTGGATAGACCTTGCAAGATCACAAAAGAGGCAATTAGGGCAGTAGCTGGTTTATACTCTTCCGGAGGGATACCTATCCTCAAATCTGTCAAAAATAACATTGTAACTGAGGCCACCGGATCAAAATTTGATAAGAGGGCAATGACCATTGAAGATATTTCAGATCCGGATATCAAGTATGCATCCATGATAATAGGATACAAGATCTATCACTCCAGCAGGGAGAATTCTGTATCTGGAACTGCAGTATATACTGCCTATGAAATGCTAAGGACGAATGCAGATTATGATCTCTGCGAACTGCTCTTAAGCCAATTAATGGAAAATATACAGAAAATCAAGAAGGACAAAAAGAATTCCTTTAAGTATGGTACTCTTATATTATGTCTATTTTTCTACTTCATGAATGAGTTGCCCAGATCAAGTGGATGGGCATGGCAGAATGACAAACCTGTTGCAGTCCAGATAAGAGATTATTTACATGGGCTTGGGGATGCCAAAACAAGAAATACAGCCCTATGGGGATTCTTCAAAAACTTCCAAAGCACGATGCAAGAAAGAGAAAGAATTCCCCAGTCTCTTGTTGAAAAATACAAAGACTCAGTGTGCTTTATGGTGGACACTGATCAGTGCCTAATGGAGGCAGTGGAGCCAAGGACTGTCTAGATCATGCCCATGGGGTATGAAGTGGATGAATAGATAGTGGAGCTGCATGTTCAACACATGCTAGGTCAGCCCAAAGATCCAAAGGCAGAAAGGTTTGGAACCTTTGAGGAGCTGAGTGTAAAGATCCATGTAGAACTCAGGGAACCTGAGATAAAGAGGAAGGTGAGAAAAGAAGTAGAGCATATTGCTCAAGGCCTAGGCATCCCAAAAGAGGCACTTGATGCCAACCGGGAAAAGAGAAGAAAAGTTGAGGAAGAAAAGAAAGAGGCAGAAAAGAAAGGCAAGAAAAGTGCTCCAGTGGAATCCTCAACCCGGACCAGATCATCAAAAGGATCTACACCTATCAAAACCAAAAGCTCAAAACCAGAAGTCCAGGGATCCAGTAAGAGATCTAAGACAAAAGCCTCAAGGGCTTATCAAAGCCAAAAGGATGAAGAAGAAACTGAGTCAGATGAGCGAGTAAAAGAAATAAAGAAACAGAAGAAGAAAGGATTCGGTAAACCCTCTTCAGGCCAAGACAAGGAAGAAATGACAGAAGAATTTGCTGAAAAGCACACCCTGTCTCTAGACAGTGTAGTCAAATCAGTCACTGTGGATGGGAACCTTCAACCGGTGGCTGAATTCTATGATGACTACAATGAGGCAAATCAAAAGATCCTACAGGAAGCTATAATTAGGTACCTGAACATTTACAATAAAGCTTTTATTGAGATTATCTCTGAAATTCCAAAGAGTCTAGAGATGGAACTAGAAATAAGAAAGAACAATGCCATGGCAAAAGACCTCAAGATCAGGGAACAGATAGCTATTCAGCTATATCCTTCAATTGATCACAAAACAATGAACATGATATTCAAGGACTGCAAGGATGAATTCAGAAGCAAAGCAAGGATGAATCAACTTATGCTTGGTGAGACCGACAAAGTAGCCAAGGACACTGAAGAGATCCTTCGGAATACATTCAAAAGGTTCAACATTCCTATTACAGAGGACTTAGGTGCAGAAACAGCTGCGGACTTGGAATCATCTGCTCCGGAAGAAGTGCCACTTGAATAGACTAACATCTCTTCTCCGACTTCTCCTACAGTCTTCAGATCCCAAGAAGAAGAGAAATTATAGGAGAAAGAAGCAGCAGAAAAAGAAAAAGAGGTTGACAGCACCAAGGATGCAGAGAAAGAGAAGAATCCAACAGAGAAAACCACAACTGAAAGTGGTAAGAATGTGGAAGGAGAAAAGACTCCAAAGGACAAAACTGCAGAAGAAAAGAAACATCTGTCTCCGGCAAGAGACACTGCACAAACTATTCAAAAATTTCTAAGCCAAGAAACATTAGAGATTGATGAACCAGAGCTTCTAAAAGGCCCATTCAATTTTGACTCTCTCTCTCCGATACAGACAATGAAGATAGCTTCATTTGCAAATGCTAAGGCAAATGAAAAACTCCTAAAGTCTCATATGGAAGACTGTGAGCTGATAGAGGCTGCTTCCGGAGTGCTTGAAAAGATTATGCCATCAATCCAGATAGATCCGATAGCCTCCTCTTCTGGTAATCTCAAAACCTTAGTCAGCAGTCTTGATACACATTTTGATTCTCTCGAAAAATCAGCTGAAGAAAAGGTCCGGAAGGAATTTTTGGATAAAAGATTTTCAGAAGTACTAGGATTAATCTCTAATGATAGGAGAAATATGAGTATTGGAATAAAGAGCTTAGAAAATACTCTTAAGGATGGCGGTGATATTTACAAATTTTGTATCTCCTGGTCAAAGGCAACAGTAGAAATTGATAAGAAAATAAAAGCGGAACAGGACAAACTACAAAGTTTGTCTCAAAGTTTTGATCCTCTCTCTTCCTCCATAGTAAATCAAGAATGTCAAACTATTGCAATCACAAATGCAATAAAGAACTTTGAGAAGGAAAGGAAGAATATCACTAACCGGATGGGAGAACTTAGAAGGATTATAATCCCTAAGTTAGAAACTATGCATGAGGCCATCAGTGATGCTCAGACTACCGCCCAAACAAATGATCTGACAAATCTCAAGAGGGCAGAAGCTTTTGCATTTTTGTTGAGTGGTCACATTTCAATTTTGGATAGAATGAAGCAAAGTTGGGCTACAGAATTGATCCAACTGAAGACATCTTTTGCAGACATTCTTCAGTTTATGTGAGTATGTAAATATGCGGCTATTTTTAGAAAAAAAAAAATTTAGATTTTGGTATGCGGACCCTACCCTTTGCCATTGATGTCAAAGGGGGAGTGAGGAGCAGTGAAAAATGAGGAATCCAACTAAGGGGGAGTTCCAGAAATTGTATATAAAGATAGAGCATCAGCAAAGAGGGAGCATAGTGTAAACACTTAGTCATTTTTCACTAAGTGTTGCCATCAATGCCAAAGGGGGAGATTGTTGGCAAGAGACACTATATGGATTCATGGTTGTTGTCATTGATGGCAACAAAGGTCATTCCACATATCCGCAAGTCATGGTGTGTCTCTACCGGAAGTCAGAGTGAAGACTGTTGTGGTCTAGTGAACAAGAACAAAGCATGTGGCAAGGTCCGACAGATTGGTCTGGACCTCTCAGAGGAAGGGTCTTGGTGCAGTGCAGATTTGGGGAAGTCAAGAGGACTACCTTGAGTAGTATATTCCAAGGATTTAGCCTCCGGTGATGGACAAAGAAAAAGATATGAACAGCTGAGTACTGGATTCCTGAAAGACAGTGAGAACAGAGGAAGAACTGACTGACAAAGCATCAGACTATTTTCTGGATGTGTTACTATTGATGGTAAAGGTTGTGAAGGCATGAATCATGTTTGGCTGACATGATTAATGATATCTACAAGTATATACTTGATCCGCATTGCTTGGTGAGCAAGGATTCAGCCGACAGAACAGAGTTTGTAAGAAACTAAACTGTTCCGGATGCCGACTAGAAAGGTAATGAAATTACTTATGCGGATATATATAGAGGAAGGATTTTGTTGTGAGATGTGGAATGGTGTGATGGTGTATGCAAATAAGTGCAGAGCAGAGCAGGTGTAATAAGAAAGATCCAGTATATGAAAGGATAGCAGAATAAAGAACAGAGGAAAGATGAAGTGCAGTAGATTAGTGTATTAAGCCTAACCGGAACTAAACTCCAGCATATGTAGATGCTTCCAATTAGTTCAAGTATTATATAACATTCTTTTATAGACAGTGTGTCTCTTTGTAGGCAGTGTGCCTCATGTGAGCAGTGTGCTCGGGCAGTGAGCCCTAATTGGCAAGTGCCATTTTTGTAACTCCTTATTCTTCTAATAGAGAATTATCTTTGGGTTAATCACCCCATGGTTTTCTCCCTTAACCGGGTTTCCACATCAAAAATACTGTGTCATGTGTTTGTCATTTCATGGTAATGTTTGTTTGTTTAATTCAATATTGCTTTGAAAAATAAGAAAGTTCAAAAGAAGAAATAATTAGGATAACTGATTCACCCCCCCCTCTCAGTTATCAACAGAAAGATCTTAGTTTATGATGTGCATCTGAGAGTGAATGTTATGTGAGCCCATTGTGTTTAGTAGTGTCAAGTGTTTGTGTTATTTGGGGAAGTTGTTTCTAGAGGCCTAGGAGGGTGTGATTGTGTCAGGGTTGGCTATGTGTGCATCATGTGAATTGAATGAATTGCATGCTTGAAATGTTGCCTCTTATTCGTGTGGTTATGATGACTATGCAAGATGGATAATGCCTTGCTCTGTGTGATGTGAAATGATGTGTATTTTGTGTTGTAAATGCATCATTTTGAGAATGTGATAGTTCATGCTTGGTTTATGTTTTGGGCCAAGGATATAAGAATTGGTCCCCGTGATTATGTTTTGTATGCAAGAGGGTAAATGCCTTGCATTGTATATGTTATTTGTCATTGTGATGGTAATTGTCTTGTTTGATGTTTTAGGGTCTTCTAGATGTAGGTAGGGGAGTGGGTTTCAGTGTGGGGCTAATGCCCAAAGTGGCTGCTAGGGTAACCCATTGGAAGTTTTTAATCTAGTGATAACTTAATAATAAATTGAGAGGGTTGGGTAGTTTCCATAATAAAAAAAGATAATTAGATGCATCACCCATGCCCATAGTTCTCATTCAAGCTAAGGATGGGATGAGAAGGCTGTGGTTGGCATGATCGAACTCCTTGTCTTCATGAGAGGATGTGTCGGTTCCACATGTCACCCTATGGGGCCGGTGCCTAGAGAGAGGCTACCAGGGTAACCATAGATGGGGGCCAGTTTCTAGAGAGAGATAGCCTAGATAACCCATGCTAGGACCATGTGATGACACTCTACCTACTGCAACCTAGCATTCCATAATTATGTATTCCTCGTTCATTGTGTATATGCCTCTGGAAGTGATGTTTGAGTTACTTGTGATGTCCTTATTGATTGGTGTTATTTTGGATTCATGTGTAGTCCTTGCACTTGTTAGTCTACTATATTTCTTGATTGTTTTCTTAGTGGGACCTTATTGTTATCTCCTAGCATAGGGGGTGGACCTTAGGGTTCCACATGGTTGGGTGGTTGTGCTTTTATTCCATTGGTTCTTTGGCATCGAGGTTCGTGTGTAAAGAAGATGCATCTCACTTGATTCCAATTTTCCACCTATATGTGAAGACAGATAATTTTTCTATTTGTATCTAGACCTATGTATTAGTGGAACTCATTATGTAATTTGATGTATTCAGAAAGAAAGATCTTTTGTATCATAGAAATTATGTAATTCCTCTTGTAAGATAAACCATTCTACACTTGTAAACGTTATTGCAAAGATGTTGATGTATGTATCTAATGATGTAATCAATTTGTTAGTTTGAGTTATTTGAATAAACTATGTATGTTGTTGATTATTATTTAATTTCAATAATGCAGCTGTGTAATCCCTAGACATGCTAGTTTAACTTGTTGATATTAGACTATGTTATGTTTTGTTATCATTACTTCTATGTAGAAAAAAAAAATTATTGCTAGGTTAAACTTAACTCTCCAGGATTTCATGGTGAGGCATTACACTTGGTATCAGAGCCTAGGTTGCAACATTGAGACCTCTAGATTGTTCTTGTTGCTCTAGGTTAAGTGATTTTCTCTTTGTGGTGAGTTGGTAATGGTACCTTTCACCTATGTGCATTAGTATGACATTAGAAAGTTGATAAGTTTATAGACTTGTCTTTTGATTATATCTTGTTTTACTTATGTGTCTATGTGTTCTCTCTTCCTCTTCTCTCAAAATGTGATGATATATTTGCCAATATGAATTTTTTGAATGATAGTGCATGCAATTAAGTATTGGAATGACTTAATCATCTGGTGAGTCATGTGGTTGTGTGATTTTGTCATGTATGGGGTATCTTTTTTAGGTTGCTTGATAATCTAACCCCTAGTTGGTCATGATCTCATGTGGAAGAATTGTTGTGATTTATGAAAGTTATCATTGTGTATGCTTGTGTTAGAATTGTGTGCAAGAGATCAAATTACAGCTTGTGTTGGATCCATGAGATCCTAAATTTGATGTTGTAATTCAATTATAGTTTTGAATTATTCTTGTGTGTGACATCATACATTTTCTTTGTAAGTATTTTCTCGCATAAGGAAGTAATTGCATATGTTCATAGCTTAGTAAAAAGAAATTGTATTGTATTAAAAATAGAAGTTGTTTGTATATAAGTAGCAACTGTGTTGCCTTAAATCTTTGTATACAAGTTGCTTAAATTAGAGTATGTAGTTAACTAAATCATTTGAGTGTTGGTGTGCATTCTCTAACACATGCTAGACATTATGTCCTTGAGTGTTGTGTAGCAGATACTCCCTTTTTGTCGCTAAAATTAGTCACACTGTGATGTGGATTTTTTTTGTAATTGGGTTGCTTTAGAATTTTTGACAGTTGGTTCATGTGTTGTTGGGGGTTAACAGTGAATTTTATTTCTTTAAAATTTCTTATGACAGGAGTGGTCACAAAAACTCTTTTATTTTTACTTGATTTATTTTTAGAAATTGTTGGCACTCTGTGACTTAAAGTTGGATTTGATTATTTTCCCACTTGGGTTTGCATTTATTTTTAAAATCTCTATGGTGGCTATTATGAATGTTTGTTTCTGTTGGCCCCATTTTGTGTTAAGTTATGTTTCTATCATGTTCATTTTAAACCTTTGATAGTATGTTCAAGGGGGGACTCTACGGAGAATTGTACTTTGTATGTTGGTAATAGTCGAAAGCATAGTGGAAATAAGGTATGAGATGTATTTTTCCTTGATTATATGTGAATGCAATTCTCTAAATTGGATGAAATTCTCAAAATATGTGTGATTAAATATAAGTAGATCACATGATATGCCTTAGAGGTAAAGAATTGATGTTCTTTTTGTTGTTATGGAACAACTGTGTCTGTCTTATGAACAATTGCTTAATATGGATGTGTATGTAGGAAATAGAAAGTTGCAATACTAATATGTTATGTTTCCACCATAATCTGTGACTTCCAGGAGGAAGTCAAGTTTTAGGGGGGAACGCTGTAGTGCCCCTCCATTCTCACCCTGGATGAGCAGGTGGTCGGGCTAAGGAGCATTAAAAAGGTAAAATACTTGGAATACGTAGGGTATGATAGACATCTTGATGGTAAGATTACTATTATGATATAGTTGATGACACTCATTGATGTTTATTATGATGACATTCTTGATACTTTATGATTAATACATTATGCTTGTTTTGTGATCAGTTATAGGTTAATTGATTATGTAAATTAGTTTTACTACGTGATTAATGCGATTATCTGTCTATGTGTTATTTGGTTGTTTAGTTGCTAATAAATTTGTTTAATGTGGATACTTCTGATGTTTTTTGTGAAGGGACAATGTAGCATTACTCATAATGAGTACCCTACTGCACTATGATTCTTTGTTACTATGTGCCTACCTGGATGATTATATGTATGTATTCAACACTTTTATTTGCTGCAGGTTACACGTACTAGACATTGACTCCACTTGAATTGGTAGGTCTGAGCATGCCTTCATACCAATAAAAGTTGTTGAATGGAGATAACATATGGTCCCCTAGACTAGACATCATCCTTGAAGATGATGAGTATCTAGTTGTGTACCCTGTCAATTTTATCGGTTTGGTCATGATCGTCAATCATTGTGGTGGTCTTGCTTTCTGATCTTGCATAGTAGTCAAGTATGGTTTGATAGTTCAGTTATTTTGTTGGTATTATTTTGGTTATTATTGGCTTAAAATAAAATAATTATTTATGAAGAATTTTTGTTAAATAAATAAATATACAAATGTCCTTATGTAAATTTAGTTTATGAAAAATATATTATTCTAGAAGTTAAGTTAATAAATAATAATAATAATAGTAATAAATGTAATTGCACCTAGAGATAAATAAATAAATAATATTTGTGTGTTTCCATAAAATATATGTATCTTGGTCTGGTTGTAAAATATTAAAAATAGCAAACTGTAAGATATTGTTCATGCAAGAGTTATTGCCTCTTGTGGGGGGGAATCTTCTGGAAGATTTTAGGGGATTTTTTTCTCTAAATAGGGATTTTTTGGGCTATATTTAGAGGGGGATTTCTCTCTAATAACAATCCTCAATAGATAGAACTTTTGGGGAGAGACTAGTTTGTGGCTACAGCAGTTGAACCTAGCGTCGAATCTTAAGCCCAGTCAAGCAAGTGAAATCAAGTTCCTTTGGTTCTAATTTTTGTCTCTTTTTTCTGTTGAAGCAAATATTTGATTTATATTTTTTCTTGTTGATTGTAATTTGCTTGAGAGGTTAGAAACCTTTTTATCAAATCCAATTGTGCATGTCTATATCATTACATTTCTGGGAATCACCGATTGATGTCAGTGTCTATCTCTCACCCATTTTATCTCTATTTTTACAGTCTATTGCGGCAGCCATAACTTTAATTATAAGAACTAATTTCCTCTAAATTTTTTATATATAGTGCATGACTTAGTTACCCATATCATATCCAAAAATTGTCTATACCTAGTTCATCATTTTGGAGATATGAATGTTTTGTGATTGTCTACCTCTCAGCGATTTCGTCTCCATTTTAGGAAGCTGTTGCATTAGCCATAACTTTTGTTTTATGAAATGGGTTCCTTTAAGTGTTTGATATATAGTACATGACCTAGTATCTAAATCATATGCAAAAATCGTCCATACCCAATTTCTCATTTTGCACATATGAATGTTTTGGTACTGTCTACCTCTCAGCCTTTTCGTCTCTATTTTAGCAGTCTGTTGTGTTCACCATAACTTTAGTTTTTCAAACTGGGTTTCTCTATGTTTTCATTATATCATACATAACCTAGTTGTCTAAATTATATCCAAAAATTGTCCATACCTAGTTTTTAATTTTGGATATATGAATATTTTGTGACTGTCTACCTCTCACCCATTTCGTCTCTGTTAAAACAATTAGTTGCGTCACCAATAACTCTATATTTTCAAATTGGGTTTCTCTAAGATTTTTTAACAAATTCATTTTGTTCATATCCTATGATCATTGGTTTCCATCATATGACTCTATTTGAGGCATTCCATCAATCAGTTTGCATGCTCTGTCTATGCTTTCACATTTTACATTGTTGGTAGCTTCTAAAGCCTTCTCAACAAATTCATTTTGTGATAATCCTATCTTATCCATGTGGTTAAAAGTGTGGTCGATTTGATGAAGATGTTAGATCTATAGGAATGTTTTATTGTTCTATATTCTTTTCCTCCCAAGCTAACCTTAGAATAAGGTTCTTTCATTGTAGCTTTGGGTTTTGTATCTTGTAAGATATTTATAACATTATAATATTATAGGCTTTTAGCCTTTCTTATATAGTTATATTTAATAGTATTTACAAAATTATCTAGATTATTAATGAAATCTATATCAGTTGTAAATAGTGTAAATAATTTTTGTGCTTAATTTGTATGTCTTAGGGTTATTTGCGTGTTGTTCACATTCATTTTAATTAAATTAAATTAAAATAGGTCTTGAGAATTATTAGCTATAGTTTTGTATTATTGAGATAGATTCACTCTAGATTTGTTAGATGATTGATCATGAAAATATTGATGAATGATCTTAGTTTATGATGTGCATCTGAGAGTGAATGTGATGTCAGCCCATTCTGTTTAGTGGTGTCAAGTGTTTGTGTTATTTGGGGAAATTATTTCCAGAGGCCTAGGAGGGTGTGATTGTGTGGGGGTTGGCTATGTGTGCATCATGTGAATTGAATGAACTACATTCTTGAAATGTTGCCTCCTATTCATGTGGTTATGATGACTATGCAAGATGGATAATGCTTTGCTCTGTGTGATGTGAAATGATGTGTATTCTGTGTTGTAAATGTATCATGATGAGAATGTGATAGTTTATACTTGGTTTATGTTTTGGGCCAAGGATATAAAAATTGGTCCCCATGATTATGTTTTGTATGCAAGAGGGTAAATACCTTGCATTGTATATGTTATTTGTGTTTCTGATGGTAATTTTCTTGTTTGATGTTTTAGGGTCTTCTAGATGCAGGTAGGGGAGTGGCTTTCAATGTGGGATTGGTGCCCAAAGTGGCTACCAGGGTAACCTATTAGAAGTTTTTAATCTAGTGATAACTTAATAATAAATTTAGAGGGTAGTTTCCACACTAAATAAGATAATTGAAGGCCTCACCCATGCCTGTAGTGCTTGTTTAGGCTAAGGACATGATGAGAAGGCCGTGGTTGGCATGATCAACTTCCTTGTCTTCATGAGAGGATGTGTCAGTTCTGCATGTGTGACCCTATGGGGCCGATGCCTAGAGAGAGGCTGCTAGGGTAACCATAGATGGGGACCAATTTCTAGATAGAGATAGCCTAAATAACTGATGCTAGGACCATGTGATGACACTCTACCTACTGCAACCTAGCATTCCCTAAATGTGTTTTCCTCTTTTGTTGTGTATATGCCTCTAAAAGTGATGTTTTCCTTACTTGTGATATCCTTATTGACTTGTGTTATTTTGGAGTCATGTGCAGTCCTTGCACCTGTTAGTCTACTATTTTTCTTGATTGTTTTCTTGGTGGGACCTTATTGTTATCTCATAGCACAGGGGGGTGGACCTTGGGGTCCACATGGTCGGGTGGTTGTGCTTTTATTCCACTGGTTCTCCAGCATCGACGTTCATGTGTAAAGATGTATCTCACTTGATTCTAATTTTGTACATGTATGTGAAGACAAATAATTGTACTATTTGTATCTAGACCCATGTATCAGTGGAACTCATTATGTAATTTGATGTATTCAGAAAGAAATAGATTTTGTATCATAGAAATTATGTAATTCCTCTTGTAAGATAAACTATTCTGCACTTGTAAACATTATTGCAAAGATGTTGATGTATGTATCAAATGATGTAATCAAGTTGTTAGTTTGAGTTATTTGAATAAACTATGTATGTTGTTGATTATTGTTTAATTTTAATAATGCAGCTATGTAAGCCCTAGAGATGCTAGTTTAACTTGTTGATATTAGACTATGTTATGTTTTGTTATCATTACTTCTATGTAGAAAAAAAATAAAAATTATTGCTATGTTAAACTTAACTCTCCAGGGTTTCATGGCAGGGCATTACATTTAGTGATAGGTTTATAAATATTTGTGCCTATTGGGCATCCTATTGGCCATTTGATAGCACCTTTGGTTCTTTTACTAGTTTATATAATTTCTGGCAAGTCCACCTTGCGGACTAGCTGATTCGAATGAGCATTGTTGTCATTGAAGTCTTGTTAAACTAGACTAAGTCATAAAAAATCAAGCTTGAATTTTGGTACCCATGTAATCTTGACTCAGTTTTCTCTATTACTTGGACAGTCATGTGAGTCTAGTTGGAGACTTTAAGCCAAGTTCTCTTTTTGAGCATGGTATAAATCATTGACATAGAAAACTACGGCCTTTATTTATTATATCCAAAACTACTTTTAAAAATACTTTAAAATTATATTGATTCCTAGGAAGACAAATTATCCTTTGAGCCAATGTAAGATTGTATTTAGAAAATGATTTATGGATTTGGAATGGCTAAAAAGACTATGGTTTATTTAAGGATAGTTTACTTGTAATTAGACAAGCCAATCCTTGATAATATGTTGCATATGTCCTAGGAGAATTTGTACATGAGTAGCTATTTGCATTGCATTTGGTGATTGGAAATAGATTCTTCACAGCTGGAATTATACGTAGTTTATCTTGCACATAATTTTGCTTCTCTCATAATGAAACTTTCAAGTCATTATTACTTCTATATTTATGAGTATATATATACATACAACTATATATAGTTATAATTTATTTTCAAGTAGCAATTTACATAACCCTTCAAGCATACATATTAGGATTTGCCGATTTGTTGTATTGGACTAATAAAAATATGATTGGGCATTGTGGAGTGTATAGGGATTGAACAACCATGCAGTTAATTACATGTATGCCTATTGTTGAACTAATGTTGAAATATCTATCTACTAGCATGTTTTTTTGAAGCCACTATTTAGATATTATAAAATACCAATTTTATTATTATGTTAAGAATATGTTTACTAATTATATTGGAATGATGTTAACTATTCCATTCAAAGTAAACTTATTTTATTTTTAAAATTTAGTTTGTTGAAACTTCTCATTTATGTTTGAAACTTGGAAATAAGGAGACAAGAAAGGTGTCGAATATGAAATAGTCAAAGAATAATAAGTTAGTTAACTAGCTTACAACAGTATATGTCATTATAGTAGTGCATATAAAATGATGCTTTGGCCAAAGCTATTTTGAATTAAATTTAGTACTTAATCTTGTATTCTATGTTCTTATCATGTTTTGTAAGGACATGTGCATCAGATAGAATGCTAGTATGTTAGTGAAAGCATGTTGCACTAGATTCTTTCATTCATGGCAACTTCAATTTTATAGATCCTTCGCTGAAGGGTTGGGCTTCTCCATTTTCAGAGCTACAATAGAGAAGCTTAGGCTTTGTGTGTTGGGTGGATAAACAACCCAATGATTCTCTCCTTCTCTAAGTTTCAAAGATAAAGACTTCATGAAGTACATACATGTGATAGTGTAATTGTTATTACACTTTTAAAAATTGAGGCTTCAAGGCCTAGATGATTGTAAAAGAACTCAGTCCTTAACTGTAATTTCAAAATAATTCTATAGTCAAATTATTTTGACTCTTTTGTAAAGTAATAAGCATTGTGCTTAATTTAATAAATTTTTATATTAGTAGTGAATATTGTTTTCTTTAAATATTATATTTTAGTATTGATGTAAGAAAAAAATATCTCTTTTCAATGTTTTTATTAAGTAATATTGAGTAGTATGTAACGCCCTGGCAGGAAACCCCGGAGAACAGTTCAACTATGCTATACAAAAGGGACATTTTTTTTTTAAAGAAAGAAATAACAAAGAAATGTAACTCATATTTATTCATAACATCATGTTAAACTTATCCTCTAGGGTTCAACAGTTGAATTACTTAACAAACTATTAAAAAGATCTAACCAACATTATGAATTAACTAACAACCATAGTTCATTCTAAATCTAATTGCATCAATTGAACAAACACATACATTTCCATATTATATCATCAGATAAGTATTCATCAAGATCCTGTACATAGGATTACAAGTACATATACAATTTCCTATACATGAGAGCACACAATTATATTGTTTACAATATCATTTCCTGATTACATTGGAGTACATACATCAAGATAACAGTACATGATTCTGTTGATATACAAGACTGGAACATGAACATAATATCTATCTCCTTAATCTTGAACAAGATTTGAAATCTATCACACAAGGTACATCCTTCTCGCACACGAATAATAGCAAACAGAAACCAATGGAGATAAAAGAACAACAAACTAACCATGTGGAACCTAAGGTCCACCCCCTATGCTAGGAGATAACATAAGGTCCCACAATAACAAATAGTCAAGAATATAATAGACTAACAGGTGCAAGGACTACACATGACTCCAATACAACATAGGTCAATATGAACATCACAAGCAACTCAAAAATCACTTCTAGAGGCAATCACACAACAAAAGGGGAGAACACAATAAAGGAATGCTAGGCCACAGTAGGGAAGATTGTAATCACGTGCCCTTGACATGGGTTACCCTAACAATCTCTCACTAGACACCAGTCCCCATCTATGGTTACCATGACAGTCTCTCACTAGACGCCGGCCCCAGAGGGTGACACATGTGGAACCAACATTTCTTTCGTGAGGACAAGGAAGTTGATTTTGCCAACTAGGCGGTGTAGGGGCACTAAGGAGACTTGTTCATGTTTTGTTCATGTTTTGTTTGTGATGAATAAGGTTTTGCAAAGCCATTTTCCATGTTTGTAATAAGGACTATCCACAAGATGCCATGGTTGCAATCATAGAGTCATATATTGTAATAGGGATAGTCATACATTATCACACATTGTAATCCTTTTTGGCATGTGTCAAAGAGTGTTAGACCTTGTCAAAAGTTTAATTACATTGTAAAGGTGTTTGAAGGTACTGTCAAGCCTCAAAACAACTGATGCCTATGTTAAAACATGTAATTAGCTGTAGTTTCAAAATAGTACAGGGTAGTCCGATGGTTGAAGAGTAGTTATGAACCTTCCCATTGACAAAAATTGTCTTCCAAGAGGTCTGTCAAGATGTCTACAGGTTTATATAGCCTTGAACATGATCATTACAATGTAGAAGAGAGAAGACAGTAAGTTGGAAGGAGAAATAAGTAGATAAATCTCAATTTTCTGCCAAGTTTCTGTGTTTTTTGTTGTTCCTGCCTATGGTACTACTTTGTATGGAAACGAGGTGCAAATCTAGAAGAAGATTGAAAACCTCAAACAAAGAGATTTGGATGTGGCCACCTACATCGAGGAGTTTCACAAGTTCTCTCTTCATTGTGTATACATGGAGGATGAAAAAGGTAAAGTGGCAAGGTATATAAATGGTTTGAGGTTTAATATCCAAGATGAAATCAGTATACTAACCCCTAAAACTATGGATAAATACTTTCAAGTGGCATTGTGGGTTGAAGAGAAGTTGAAGAGGAAAGGTGAGCAGCAAAATAGACGAAGAGGTGGCAGAAATTTCAGAGGTAGGGGTAGTTTTAAAGGTAGAAATCAGTCCCAAAAGAGTCAAGGGGAATCTAGTTCCCAAGAACAAAGTGGCGAATTAGGTTCTAGAGGAGGCTTTAGAGGAAGGAGACCCAATGGAATGGTAGATTTGGTGGACTAGGAAGAGGTCTTAATGTCTTCACAGGAAGGTGCTAAAATTGCAACCAAGTGGGACATCCAGCCTTCAAATGTCCTGAAAACCAAGCCTCAAGCTGTCATGGAGGAGAGAAGGAACTAGTTGATCCAAGAGGAAGATTACCAAAGTGTTATCTCTCCAATTGGAAGCACAGCCCTAGTCCATGAAGGAGAAAGTTTTATGATGAGGAGAACCATGTTGAAGGTGCCTCAAGCACAAGAACCCCCTCAAAGGAGACAATGTTCAGGACAACATGCAAGGCCTATGGTAAGATTTGCAAGGTAATTGTTGATTCAGGCTCAACTAAAAATTTGGTTTCTATTGAAATGGTAGACAAGTTGAAATTGGAAGGACTTCCTCATTTTGGTCCTTATAAAGTATCATGGTTGAATAACGTGCAACAAGTTTTGGTAGATGAACAATCTTGGGTAGAATTTGAGATAGGGGAGTACAAGGACAAGATTTTGTGTGATGTAATTCCCATGGATGCTTGTCATTTTCTGTTAGGACATCCATGGAAATATGATGTTCAATCCCAACATGATGGTAAAACTAACCCCTTCATCATAACCAAGAATGGTAGGAAGTATAGAATGGATCCATTACCGGATGAGAATGTAGAGAAGAGTGTTGGGTCAAGTGTCATGATTGTGAGTGGTAAAGAGTTTATAAACACCCTTAAGGAGGAAGGAACCCAAGGGTATGCTCTGATTTTGAAGCCTAAAAATAGTCCTAATTTGCATGATCCTAGTGAGGAAGAGGTTCCTAAGGAGGTGCAGCAATTGTTAGAGAAGTATAAAGGTATCATAATAGAGGAAATGCCTAATGAATTACCACCTGTTAGGGACATAAGCCATAAAATTGACTTCATACCAGTGTCTACTTTTCCAAATAAAGTAGCCTACAAGATGACACCTTCTCAAAATGAAGAGATTGCCAAGCAAGTGCAAGAATTGTTGGATAAGGGATTAGTGAGAAAGAGCCTTAGCCCATGTGCTATCCCAATAGTCCTAGCCCCTAAAAAGGATGGTAAATGGAGATTGTGTATGGATTCTAGAGCCATTACCAAGATTACTATAAGATCTAGGTTCCCTATACCAAGGATTGAGGACCTAATGGATTGTTTGGGAGGGGCTAGATACTTTTCTAAGATTGATCTTAAGAGTGGGTATCATCAAATTAGGATAACGCAAGGGGATGAATGGAAGACAACATTCAAAAGGAATGAGGGTCTTTATGAGTGGTAGGTGATGCCATTTGGCCTATCTAATGCCCCAAGTACTTTTATATGTCTCATGAATGAAGTGTTGAAGGATTTCATTAGCAAATTTGTTGTGGTGTACCTTGATGACATTCTTGTTTTCAGCAGGACTAAGGAAGAGCATTTGCAACATTTGGATCAGGTTTTGAAGAAATTGCATGATGAGCAATTGATGATCAACATGGAAAAGAGTGTCTTCATGAAGGAAGAACTCACCTATCTTTGTTTTGTCATTTCCCAAGGCAATTTGAAGATGGATCCAGCAAAGGTAGAGGCCATTTTGTCATGGTCAACTCCAAAAACAGCAGGTGATGTAAAAAGTTTTCATGGTTTGGAAACATTTTATAGGAAATTCATAAGGGGTTTTAGTCACATTTGTGCACCAATTTTGGATACCATCAAAGGGGGGCAGAAATGTAAGTTTTCTTGGACAAAGGCAGCCAATGATTCTTTTGAAATTGTGAAACAAAAGGTAGCACAACCTCCATTCTTGTTTTGCCTGACTTTAACAAGTTGTTTGTGGTGGAATGTGATGCTGGTAACCTTGCTATAGGGGCTATCTTAAGTCAAGAAGGCAGGCTAGTTGCTTTCTTTAGTGAAAAATTGAATGATGCTAAGAGAAATTATTCTACTTATGACTTGGAATTGTATGCAATGGTGCAAGCTTTGAAAAAATGGAGGCACTATCTTTTTCCTAAAGAGTTTATTATTTATATTGACAACCATGCACTTAGTTTTATGAATTCACTGGAGAAACTCAACCACAGGCATATGAAATGGGTTGAACAACTCCAAGCATATACCTTTTCAATCTAACACAAGAAGGGGCAAGCCAATAAAAGTTATAGATGCAATGAGTAGAAGGGTGTGTATGGTTCAAGAAATTTAGTTGTAAAGTGTAGGGATTGATGCTCTCAAACATATGTATTAGGATGATGAAGATTTCAAGGAGGTATATGAAATTTGTTCACAATTTTTAGACTCTTATCATTCTAATTTTTCTAAGTTTTTGTTGCAGTAGGGGTTGTTGTTTAAAGGCAGCCAATTATGTGTTCCTAGGTGTTCCATGAGGGAGAACATCATAAAGGGAAAACATTGTGGTGGACTAGGAGGTCACTTTGGGCTAGATAAAACATTGGATTAGGTGAAAAGGTTTTATTTTTGGCCTAAAATGCAATTAGATATTAGAAAATTTGTTGAATGTTGTAGTATTTGTCAAAGAGGAAAAGGAACTTCATCTAATGTTGGTCTATATCAGCCACTTCCTATTCATCATAGGCCATGGGAAAGTATTAGCATGGATTTTGTCTTGGGTCTTCCTAGGACTCAAAGAGGTTTTGATAGCATATTTGTTGTGGTGGATAGATTCAGTAAGATGGATCATTTATTGCCATGTAAATGCACTAATGATGATTCACACATTGCTGCTTTGTTCTTCAAAGAAATTGTTAGAATCCATGGTTTGCCTCTTAACATTGTGATTGACAAGGAGCCAAAGTTTGTAGGCCACTTTTGGCGTACTTTGTGGAAGAAGTTGGGCACTCGGTTATCATTCACTTCAGCCTATCACCCTTAGACTGATAGCCAAACTAAGGTGGTGAATAGGTCTTTGGGAAATCTCCTTAGATGTCTTACAAAGAAGCATGGAGATGCATGGGATATGATCATCCCTCAAGCTGAATTTTCTTATAATGATTCCACCAATAGGAGCACAGGAAGGAGTCCATTTGAGATTGTCTATGTTGTTCACCCAAGAGGTATTCTGGAATTGAGACATCTCCATGGATTGGAGAGGAAGAGTGCTCAAGGTGAAGACTTTGCATTGGCCATGAAGGACATCCATGATAATGTAAGAGAAACTCTTCAAAGAAACAATGAGAAGTACAAGGAGAAAGCCAATGAGAGAAGGAGAGATGTACAATACAAGGTTGGGGATTTGGTCATGGCACATTTGAAGAAGGAGAGACTTCCAAAGGGGTAGCCAACCAAACTCCTCATGAAGAAAATAGGTCCATGTCAAATTGTGCACAAGTTTGGGTCCAATGCCTATGAAGTTGAGCTTCCTCAAGGATTGGCAATTTCTCCCATCTTCAATTTTGCTAACTTGTTTCCATACATGGGTGATAATGTTGCAGGTCTTGATGTAGCCCAAGAAGATGAAGATTGGATAAAAGATCTACCTCCCAGCCAGCCATTGAAGTTGGAATGCATTCTTGATACTAAGGTCATCAAAAGGATTAGAAAGAAGACCTACAAGTAGTTCCTTGTCAAATGGAGTGGCTTACCCATTGAAGATGCCACATGGATGAGTGAAGAAGCCATCTTGAAGCATGGTGTCATAGTTGTTGATCTGATTCCTCAAGAGACTTGAGTTCTCTTCCACCTCGAGAGTATGGTACAGGGGCACCAAGGAGACTTGTTCATGTTTTGTTTGTGATGAATAAGGTTTTGAAAAACCATTTTCCATGTTTGTAATAAGGACTATGTCCACATGATGCCATGGTTGCAAGAGGCTGTCATAGAGTCATATATTGTAATAGGGGCAGTCATACATTATCACACATTGTAAGCCTTTTTGGCATGTGTTAAAGAGTGTTAGACCTTGTCAAAAGTTTAATTACATTGTAAATGTGTTTGAAGGCACTGTCAAGCCTCAAAACAACCGATGTCTATGTTAAAACATGTAATTAGTTATAGTTTCAAAACAGAATAGGGCAGTCCGATGGTTGAAGAGTAATTATGAACCTTCCCATCGACCAAAACTATCTTCCAAGAGGTCTATCAAGGTGTCTACATGTTTATATAAACTTGAACATGACCATTACAATGTAGAAGAAAGAAGACAGTAAGTTGGAAGGAGAAATAAGTAGAGAAGTCTCAGTTTTCTGCCAATTTTTTGTGTTTTTCGTTGTTCCTGCCTGTGGTACTGCTCTGTATGGAAACATCATAAGGCTAAAGTTTTTACAATATTAGAGGTATGAGATAAGTTCTTGTTGCTAGTGATTGGAGGTCTTGAAACATCTTTTCATTTTAATTCTTTGCTCTTTTCTGAAAATGGGTTATTAAACCCTACCTTAGGGTTTTTGGTAGGAGTTATGCCTTTTCTCTCCATTCCACTAGTTTAACTCACTCCTAATCAATGGAATGGATTTTTCTAGGTCTATTTAAATGTTTCATGATAAGATTTGGGTAGGGGATTTGAGAAGAGGGAAGTCTTGGTGAAGAAACGTAACATCCTCATGTGTTAGGTGTTACATAGAAGCCTAATAATGGAACAACATAGGACCAATCAGTTGTAGTCCATTTTAGGGACCCAAAAACCCAAGAATCCTTAGTTTCATCATGCCTTTGAGATGTCTAAATAATTGACTAAGCACTTTAATCAATTTGGAGGGTGGTTACTTCACTAAATAGGGCTAATTGGGGCTCTAGGCCACTAGGAGGGGTTATAGGTTAGGCTATACTATCCAAAACAACCCATACACAATTTAGGATATGTTGTAGGGGATCTAAATGGGTATCTTAGGATTGTCTAAGATTTGATTTTGCAGACCTGTATCAAGAGTTATAACTAACTATTCTTTTTTCAAGGGCTGCAAGGAGTTGAGTGGTCTAAAGAAGGAAGTCCCAAATAAGCCTTAGCATGATGATCCCAAGAAAACCTACTATTGTTCCCACTTTTGTATGATGACCTTTGAATTTGGGTTTTGAGTGTGCAAGGAAAACCTTGTCAAACATTGAAGTCCTCAATCTATCCTAAGTGATCTACATCACTAAGCCTTCTCATCTCATCCTTAGTCTAAAGTAGCACTACGGGCATGAGTGAGGAATCCAATTATCTTATTTAGTGTGGAAACTACCCACCCTTGAAATTTATTATTAAGTTATCATTCGATTAAAAACTTCCAATGGGTTACCCTAGAAGCCACTTTAGGCACCGACCCCACATTGAAAGCCACTCCCCTTTCACTATATCAAGATTCACAAAGCCCAAAACATAAATCAAGAAAGAAAATTACCATCATAACAACAAGTATACATATACAATGCAAGAAATTTACCTTCTTGCATACAAAAGATAATCACAAGGACCGACTCTTAAATCATTGTCCCAAAACTTCTAGTTGAAGCAATCACAACAACACATATCTAGAGAAAGGCATGGAGCATCTTGCTCCCAAATCTCAACATTAGACAAAATACTTCATCTTTACGATTATTGAGATCTCCCCATTATCAAAAACAATACTTAACACAAGTTTGATAACAATACATCCTTGAAGGATATTATTAGCCCATCATGATGCATTTACAACATAGAATGTACATCATTTCACATTATCATTTATCAAAACCCACATATATAAACAAGAGACATCATGCTCTTATAACATTATTATCTCAGGTCACCTAGAAACACAGTTAAATGAAATCAAAACATAACATCCTAGGCCTCTAGAATCAAACTTAACAACTTGCACATAGACCCCCAATGTTCTAACTCACATAAAATTTCACTTACATAATGCAATTCAACTCCCAATAAACCTATTATCTAAATGCAATCAAATTTCAAATACAATATTTATATACCTAACTTGAAACCTATTAATCAAATTTCAACTTAACAACCATTGAAAAGAATCTGTAATAAAATCAATACTAATTAAAATTAAATTTATCAGCATTTAAATCTATAAACATATCGATTTTCATTTAATCGAATTAAAACAAATACATCACAAACAATACAATCTTCTCACTAATTTTCTTTATCTTGATGTCTACTTTTTAGTACTAACGTAAGGAGTACAAAAGAGTAATGTCTAGTAATTTATAAATTTAATAGAGATTACTAGATTAAGAGTTCTTTTATATTCTAAAACACCTAAATTCAACTTATTATCACCTTAGATGTATCAATCAATATTTTCAACTCTCTTTAAACCTAGGAGTGTATCAACAGAACATATGATGCATATCTACCTAAAAGAGAGGACTTATACTTAAAGTTACAAGGAAGCCATTCTATCTCATTGATGTGATCGGCCTCTGATGAAGGATGGGCACAAAAAGAGTGACATAAATCAAATAATTTAAGATAAAATTTCCTATGATTAGTCCTATGAGATACATCTACTATAGAAGAGGGGGTAGATTTAATTCATTACTTGATGATGTGGACAGAAAAATAATTATTATCTCTCTCTGCCACTGTAGTGATAGGTTAACAATAGCATAATGTTTATTAAACACACCGAAAGGGAAGATTTGTCAGATGATGCAATTGCCAATGCTCTACTAGACCATGAAGATTAAGGAGTACATCATTCATTAAAGAAGCATATGCAACTATTATAAGAAAGAGAGTTCCTTACCTGAATACCTTACTGGAATATCAAAAGCTATGCAACAATTTAATGAATAAGTAGATCATCACTAAATAATTACTAATTAAATGCAGATTGCATATATTAGATATATTGTTTAAATGTATATTTCATGGCTATTCTATTATAGGGAATATCAACTTCTAAACCACTTAGATGAAAACTATATCCAAAAAGTGTAACGGAAGGGAAAATTTGTTAGACATTGTAGTTGGAGATGATCCGGAAGACATGTATGCCAAGTGTGGAATCTTAGACAACACACATAAACTGTTTAGTAGATTGCCTTAAAGATATGAAATCTCATGAAATGCAATGACTATAGGATATGCACAAAATGGATTTGCAAGGATGCTCTCAAAATCTTTGAATTAATGAAGCACTTTGGCACACATCCTAATGTTGTAAGCCTTGCCTGTGTTCTAGGCACATGTAGCCATGCAGTATAGTGCATGAGAGATGTATACACTACAATCTCAATTGTAACCCTTATTGCATTATGCCTACAGTTGATCATTATGTGTGCATGGTTGACCTTCTTGCTCATGCTAGGCTATCTTGAGGACACCCTAAACTTTGTCATTAAGAGTCCAATAAACCTATGGTGATTGTGTGGATGTGTTTACTTGGGGCCGATGGATCATACATGAATATAGCCTAATTTATTGTTGAAAAGACTAAAGAAACTTTCAAACACATGCAATTGCAAAGATCACAGGATGAGCACACTATTTACCAATTTCAATGTATAGGCTACTTCACATCAAAACTTTATTTCTAAAGAAAGAATTCGATCTTATAATCTAATAACAAAATATATGGAAGGAATATATATAAATAAAAGAAAGATGACTTAAATAAATATTTAGTTATGAAAACAAGACCAAATTTTATGCCCAACACTCTCTCATGGCCTACTATAGGTTCTAAGTTAAGCAATTTATTCCTAATTAAGCAATAAAGCATTAAGATGTCAATTACTGCCTTTATCCACTCTCTCTGCTAGTGCAACGATACGATATGGGAGAAGGATTTGTTGGTAAGAGACACTATGTGGCTTCATAAGTGTTATCATTGATGGAAACAAACTCTATCCCACACATCCACAGTACATAGTATGCCTATACTAGAAGATAGATTGAAGATTGTTTTGGTCTGGTGAACAAGAACAGAGTATGTCACAACGCCTGACAATCAGGTCTAGATCTCTCAGATGGTGTAACTTCGTAAGTTGTGGACTTGGAAAAGTCAAGAGGGGTATCATGACTACTATATTCTAGAGATTTATCCTCCGGTGATAAATCAAGAAAAAGATATGAGCATCTAAGTATTGGGTTCCAGTCAGGTAGAGCAGACAGAGGATGAACTGACTGGCAGAGTATCCGACTTCAATCCAGATGAGTAAAAGGTGTTGATCAAGCAATAAGTAGGATTATACATTGTTGGTAGATGTGATTAATGACTTCTATGCTTAAGCTCTTGATACGCATCACAAATCAAGCATGGATTCAGCCGACAGATCAATAACTTGCAAATATCTTGAGCGTTCTTGTTGCCGACTAGAAAGTTGATGAAAATCCTTGATGCAAATATATATACTAGATGGATTCTAGCATGTAATTGTGTGTATTGAAGGTGTGAAGAAATAAGGTGCAAAGAAAAGTAGGGATAAGTGTGTGAACAACAATTTAAATCCGGTATGTGACTAAATAACAACATTGAATAGAGGAAGAATGAAGTACATTAGATCAATATATTTTGCCTAACCGGAACTGAACTGTTGCATTTGTAGATGCTTCTCATTAGTTCAAACACTTGATTATCTTCTTTAAGTTCTATAGATAGTGAGTCTCTTGTAGGCAGTGTGCCTCTTGTGAGCAATGTGGTTGGGTAGTAAGCCCTAATTGGCAAGTGCCATTTTGTACTACTTTATTCTATTAACAGAGAATACAATCTTGGTTTAGTCACCCCATGGTTTTTTCCCTTAACAAGGTTTCCACATAAAAATCCTTGTGTTATGTTTGTTGATTCTATTTATGTCCTTATGATTACATATGCTTTCATGTTTTGATATAACACTAAATATGAGATAATAAAAGAAAATAAAATTAAGGAAATTTTGAGATAACTGATTCACCCCCCACTCAGTTATCTGCCTTGTTTTCAACAATTGGTATCAGAGCAAGGTTCCTCTTAACAAAGCCTAACAGTTTGAGGAAGATCTGGAAATCCTAATGGATGCATATGGTATGAAGGAACAACTTTAGTCTGCCCTAGATCATCTTGAACAATCCCACTTTGAAGTTAATAACTTGAGAGAAAGACTCAAACAAGCTGATGAATTCATAAATGAGCTAAAAGAAAAACTTAGTATCCTTGTGAAAAAGAGAAAGGAATTGCTTCAAAAATTAGCCAATCAGAGTGAAGTCAATGATACTAATGAAGAGCTAAATGAGAAAAATAAGCTATGTGAGAAGTTGTCAAAATAAGTCATTATGGTAAGGCATGAAATGGAATCAGGGGTTATGAGATTCACCCAAGAAATTAAAAAACTAAGAAAGATTGAAGATAATCTAAAACAATCCCTCAAGGAGAAAATAGAGGTCTGCCACAAAATGGACAAAATAATCAGGCATCTTGAATCTGATCTTGAAGAAGCTAGTGACATTGAAGAACAACTTAAGAATTAGATAGACACTCTTAAACAAGATCTTCAAACTACAAATGAATACAAAGAAAAATTCAAGATAAGCTCAGCCCAACTTGAAGTTCTTCTTGAAAGCCAAAAGAAGGTAGATGATAAGCATGGCTTGGGATATGTGAAAGGTGAAAGCTCTAGATTCGGTCAGAAGAACTTTGGATTAGGAAATCAAAGAAACAAGTCTAGAAGACCTCTGGCAAGGCAACCAAATGCTCAAAGATATCCATCCTTCCATGGATACTGCTTCAATTGCAACAATTTCAGTCATAAAGCAACTTGGTGCAGGAGGAGAATGAATCAGAATAATCCATCATTCTTCAAACAATGTTTCAATTGCAAAGGGTATGGTCACAAATCTCATGAATGCAGAAATATGTAAATAAACAGTTCATTCAATGGTAGATGCTTTGCATGCAATAGAATGGGACATATGGCTAATCAATGCAGATTAAGAGGATATCAATCAAATAAGCAAAGAAATGTTGTATGTTACAATTGCAATAGATCCGGTCATATTGCCAAATTTTGTAGAAGAAGAAATTAGGATAGAAAAGATCTAGTGTAACATGATCAGAAACAAGATAAAGGCAAAGGTAAAATAAATGTGGATGAAGTTCAAAAGGAGATGAGAAAGATTTGGGTAAAAAGGAGTACAGTGAATATTGGAGATGGATCCACACTAGAATCCAGTGCTGATATTCATTCCAGAAACTAAAAGGGTTGAGCTCTGGCTCAGGGGGAGTCACAGAGAAAACCAATTTCCCCTAGCCAGTCAGCTAGTGCCTAAATTTGACACATTGAATAAACATCTGATGCTACGGATTAAAGGGTTCTCAGAAAAACTCCCAAATAACCTTCAGTCAAAATGTGAAAGGTCCACATGGAGTTTTGCAAGATTTATAATAGCTCAAGTTAATCTGATTCTGACAGCTATCTGGTAAAGCAAAATTTCACAAACAGATCCGATATGATTCAAAATTGAAATGATTTGATCTACGGACCCATGGCATGATTGAAGATCAAAGGATCTATTGTCAATCCTCACAAATAATGATTCTAAGTTCTGGGTAGTGATTCAAGAAAATCTCTGTCAAAACAAGGCAACCAGATAACTTAACTTGTGCATTTATTACAAAAGGAAATTAGGGTTTATGCAAGGATAAAATAGTTCTTTCACTCATTATTTACACACTTGCACTCATGAACAAGAAAAGAAGAGCTCTGTAAAGAAGATTCTACAATTCACTCAAGATCATCTGAAAAATGAATTCAACCAGCAATTTGTTCTGGCTCATGCTTCAAACCCTAAAGTGTTAAAAGGTACTTCCCCTCTAAAAATCTCTCTTTGAATCTCTTGCAAAATGGTTACTCTAATGGTTGTCAATATATCTGATAGGCCAAGACCTAAATTCAAGAAACACCCTTACAAATCTCTAGAAGTTGATCCCTTGAGCACATTTTCTAACATTCTGAATGGAGTATTGCATGAAGAAGATGTTAGGGTTTATATCCATGCAAACATTGAAGAATTTGGAGACTCAAAATTGATGGACATTTATCACAAACAACTAATAGATGAGAATTTTGAACTCAAACTTGAATTCAAGGTCCTCCAGGACAAATACTTCAGATATTGCATACATTTTCCCTATTTTGTAGAAGATGATTGGGTTCAGTATGTTCTAAGTAGGATGCATGATAATTTTATGTGGCTAATGAGGCCATTCAAGATAACTAAAGATGTCATCAGGGCAGTGACCAGACTGCATTCATCAGGTGGGTTACCCGCACTCAAATCTATGAAGAACCAAATAGTAACTAAAGTGACTGGATCTAAATTTGACCGAAGAGCAATGACCATAGATGACATCACAGATCCGGATGTCAAGTTTTCCACAATGATAATTGGTTACAAGATCTATCATTCAAGTAGGGAGAATTCTATGTTTTGTATATCAATCTATGCTGCATATTAGATGTTGGGGGAAGATGCAGATTATGATCTATGTGAGCTTCTTCTAAATCAGCTGTTGGAGAATTTGCAGAAGATCAAAAAGGATAAGAAAAATTTCTTTAAATATGGTAGTCTAATATTGTGTCTATTCTTCTATTACATGAATTAGCTACCTGGATCAAATGGCTGGGTCTAGAAAAATGACAAACCCGTTGCAATTTAGATCAGAGATTACATGTATGGACTTGGTGATGCTCAAGCCCAAAACATAGCTCTCTGGGGTTACTTCAAGAACTTCTAGAGCATGATGTAAGCTAGAGAGAGAATACCACAGTCCATAGTTGAGAAATACAAGGACACGGTTTGCTTTATGGTTGACACTGATCAATGTCTAATGGAGGCAGTTGAGCCAAGGACTGTGTGGATAATGCCTATGGGATATGAAGTCGATGAAAAAATCTTGGAGCTACATATTCAAAACCTGTTGAGCCAGCCCAAGGACACTAAAGTATAAAGGTTTGGTACCTTTCAAGAGCTAAGTGTAAAAATACATGTTGAGTTAAGATAGTTGGAGATAAAGAGCAAGGTAAGAAAGGAAGTTGAAGAAATTGCCAAAAGATTTGGCTTATCAAAGGAGATTGTAGATGCAAATAGAGAGAAAATGGTGAAGGTAGAGAAAGACATACAAGAAGCAAAGAAAGGAAATGTTCTGGTGCAAGCCTCCTCCCAGACTAGATCTTCCAAGAGCTCTGCACCTATAACTCCTAAAAGCTCAAAGGCTACCAAACCAGAAGTCAAGCCATCCAAAAAAAGTGAAAAGAGAATGAACACCAAAGCCTCAAGAACATCTACAAGCCATAAGGATGATGAAGAAATAGAATCAGATGAAGAAATCAAGAAAATGAAGAAGAAGAGAACATCCAGAAAGTTCTAGATGCTAGCAAAAATGAGGAAGACAAGGTAGAGGAATTTGTTGAAAATCCCACTCTTTCCATTGATTACATCATCAAGATAGTTACTGTGGATGGGAACCTATAGCCGGTGACTAAGTTTTATGATGCATACAGAGATGCTGACAAGAGAATTCTAGAAGAGGTTACTGTCAGGTACTTGAACATCTACAATAAAGCCTTCATTGAAATTATATCATTGATTTCTAATAGCCTAGAAAAGGTACTTGAGCTAAGAAAAGAGAATGCAATGGCTAAAGACTCAGAAATTTGGGAGCAAATAATGATTAAGGTTTACCCTTCTATCACTCCAAAATAAATGGACATGATTTTCAAGGATTGTAAGGATGAGTTCCAGAGTAAGGCGAGAATGAATAAACTCGTGCTTGGAGAAACTAACCAAGTAGCAAGTGAAACAAAAGATATCCTTCAGAATGCTTTGAAGAGATTCAACCTTCCTATTGTAGAGGAAACGGATGAAGAACCTTCTACCATGGATCTTGATGGATTAAATGTAATTAATGAAGAATTTTCTAACAAGGATATAGAAGGATTAAAGAAAATAGATGAAGAGAAGTCTGAGGACTTAGATTCCTCTGTTCCAGAAGAGGAAGTTCATGAAGCAATAAACACAGGTGACATCTCTCCTCTAGATCCCACTTCAGCTATGACAAACATTCCAAACTATGAAGTTGAAGGAGAAGGTAGAAGAGAGGAGAAGAAGATTCAATAAGAAGAGGTTAAGGGAAAAGAAGAAGAACAAGAAGAAAATACTAATGATGACTCTTCTGATAATTCAAAGAAGTCTCAATCTCCAACAAGAGACACTACAAAGATAGTGAAGAACTTCTTAGTTAGAGAAACAATGGAGCTGGATGAATCTGAGCTATTTCAAGGACCACTAAATTTTGACTCTCTCCCTGGTTCAAACAATGAAAATAGCATCTCTTGCTCAAGCCAAAGAAAAAGAAAAACTCTTAAAATCTCACATGGAGGACTGTGAACTATTGGAGATTACATGTGGGATGCTGGAGAAGATCATGCCATCCTATCAAAAGGATCATTCAGCCTCACTATCTGGTAACTTGAAAAACTTAGCAAATTCTGTTAACACTCATTTAGAATCTCTAGAGAAATCAATAAAAGTAAAGGTCTGGAAAGAGTTTTTAGGGAAAAGATTCATTGAGGTGAAAGGACTTATTGTAAATGATAGGACTCTAGATATTGGAATAAAGAGCCTTGAAAACACTCTCAAAGAGGTGGGTATCTATTCAAATTTTGTCTGACTTGGCCTAAAGTGACAAAAGATATTAAGGAGAAAGTAAAAGAATAAGAAGAAAAACTATCAAACCTAGATCAAAATTTTGACCCTCTTTCCTCCTTTTTAATGAATCAAGAATGTCAAGCTATTGTTATAATAAATGAAATAAAGAGACTAGGAAAAGTAAAGAAGTACATAATAAATAGAATGGGTGAACTCAAAGGGATAATTATCCCTAAGCTAGAGGTAATGCATGAGGCATTGACAGATGCTTAGACCACAGCCCAGACCAGTGATCCAACAGATTTAAGAAGGGCAGAAGCAAATGCATTTTTTGTTGAGTGGTCACATCTCCATTTTGGATAGGATGAAGCAGAGCTGGACCATAGAGTTTGTATAGCTGAAGACTAATTTTGTGGATATACTTAAGTATATGTAAGCATAACATATGATTTATATTTACTCATGCGGCCATGTATAGAATATTTTTTGCAAATTTTGGTAAGCATATTTCACCCTTTGCTATTGATGTCAAAGGGGGAGTGAAGACTAGTGAAAAATGTGGAATCTAGCTAAGGGGGAGCTCTGGTAAAATAGTGCAAAAGACAAAGCATCAGCTAAGGGGGAGTTACTACGACACATAGCCATTTTTCACCAAGTGTTGCCATCAATGCCAAAGGGGGAGATTGTTGGCAAGAGACACTATGTGGCTTCATAAGTGTTGTCATTAATTGAAACAAAGTCTATCCCACACATCTGTAGTACATATTATGCCTAGACCAAAATTTAGATTGAAGATTGTTTTAGTCTAGTGAACAAGAACAGAGTATATAACAAGGTTTGACAATCAGGTATGGATCTCTCAGATGGTGTAGCTCAGTAAGTTGCTGCCTTGGACATGTCAAGAGGGGTATCATGACTATTGTATTCCAAAGATTTATCCTCCGATGATAAAGCAAGAAAAAGGTATGAGCATCTGAGTGTTGGGCTCTAGTCAGGTAGAGTAGACAAAGGATGAACTAATTGGCAGAGTATCAAACTTCAATCTGAATGAGTAAAAGGTGTTGATCAAGCAATAAGTGGGATTATACATTGTTGGAAGACATGATTAATGACTTCTATGTTTAAGCTTTTGATACGCATCACAAATCAAGCATGGATTCAGCTGATAGATCAATAACTTGCAAATATCTTGAGTGTTCTTGTTACCAACTAGAAAGTTGATGAAAATCCTTGATGTGGATGTATATACCAGATGGATTCCGGCATGTAAGTGTGTGTGTTGAAGGTGTGAAGAAAAGGAAGGATAAGTGTGTGAACATCAATTCAAGTCTGGTATGTGACTGAATAACAAATTGAATAGAGGAAGAATGAAGTGCATTAGATCAGTATATTGTGCCTAACCATAATTGAACTCTTGCATTTGTAGATGCTTCTCATCAGTTCAAACACTTGATTATCTTCTGTAAGTTCTATAGGTAGTGAGTCTCTTGTAGGTAGTGTATCTCTTGTGAGCAGTGTGCTTGGGCAGTGAGCCCTAATTGGCAAGTGCCATTTTGTACTACTTTATTCTTTTAATAGAGAATACAATCTTGGGTTAGTCACCCCGTGGGTTTTTTCCCTTAACAGGGTTTCCACGTAAAAATCTTTGTGTTATGTGTGTTGATTCTATTTATGTCCTTATGATTACATATGCTTTCATGTTTTGATATAACACTAAATATGAGATAATAAAAGAAAAGAAAATTAAAGAAATTTTGAGATAACTGATTCACCCCCCATGTCAGTAATCTGCATTATTTTCAACAGGATTTTCACTAAAAAAAATAAAGATGGAGAAACACTGTAAAAAAAAATGTGCAAGCATAGACAAGCCACATGAATTGTTTGACAAAATGGCTCAAAGGAAAGTTGTCACATAAAATAAACTCTGATTGCAAAATATGCACAAAATAGATTTGCTGAAAAGGCTTTAGAAACTTCAAGAAAAATGCAATCGACAGGTATTGATGTAGCTAACAACATACACTCAATAGAATTGTACCATTAATCATGTGTGAGAACCAAAGATATGAAATAACTAGAAAATAAAAAAACTTCTATTCACCAACTCTACTACTACAATGAGAGAAAACTCTTTTATATCCAAGAAAACAAAAAAATCAAAAAATTACCTTTTTTGGCAGATTTCAACAATTGTCAGATTTTAACATTTTAGGTAATTTTGCATGCATATCTTAAGACTCCAGATTTTTCCCAAAAACTTCCTAAAACTAAGGTAGGACGAAATGCCAACTAACATCCTAAATTTGAAACATCAGTTTTAAGTTATTAACTAAACAACTTTTTAAAAAACCAAGAAAAAATACTAAATTGACATTTTGAGGGCCAAGATGAAAGTTTCAAGCTCTGAAAAAGTGCCAAGATGGGGTCCAATCAATTAGGGTGGGTTCAAAATCCACATGCCACCTCATAACGCATCCACCTGTAAAATTTTAGCCCAAACCCACATCCGAGTCAAAAGTTATGACCTCCAGAAGTCCCTGCATCATTCTCCTGTAGTTGAAAAGAACGCAGCTCCTGCAAGTGAGTGTCTTCAAACTGCTGCCACTTGACTAGATCCAACCTCTACACTCTATAATCTATGTGCTATCTGTTGGTGGCAATCCTTCTCACTGTACTAAATACTTGTTGTAATGCCCTTGCTGAGTGTAGATAGTGTTCTTATCAAGAACCTGTACAATCTTTTCCTTCTTCTTATGGAGAATGTGGTGGCACCATGCCACTTCTGGTTGACTATCTTCAACATAATCCTCACCATGGAATGCATATAAATTAGAAATATTAAACATAGGAGAAATATCAAGATCATCTGGTAAACTGATCTCATATGCATTATCATTGATCTTCTTTGTAATTTTGCAAGGACCAATTTTCCTGTACTTCAACTTGTGGTATGTTCTAGTAGGAAACTGCTCTTTTCTCAAATATGCCATCACTAAGTCACCTTCATTGAATGTCTAATGTCATCTACTAGCATCCACTATATTCTTGTACCTCTCATTACTGTCATGCAACTTCTATCTCACATCTTTCTACAACTGTTGAAGGTGTTCTGCAAATGCTTCCCCATCATCATTGACCCTATCTTTCATTGGTAGCTATACCAAATCTAGAACACCCTTAGGATTCCTTCCATACACAATCTAGAAAGGGGACTTTCCCATTGATCTATTAACAGAACTATTATAGGCAAATTTGGCTTGGGGTAATGCCATGTCCCATTGTTTTGGCTTTTCTCCAACAATACACCTTAACAAATTTCCCAGATTCTGATTGACTACCTCTGTTTGCCCATCTGTTTGAGGAGGATAGGCACTACTAAATTGTAACTTGGTCCCCATCTTCTTCATAAAGTCCTCTAGAAATGAATGAGGGATTTAGTATCCCTATCAGAGGTAATAGTCTTTGGAACACCATGTAGTCGAACAACTTCTAAAAAAATAACTCTGCTACCCTCGTTGCATCATTAGTTTTCTTACAGGCAATAAAGTGAACCATCTTGGAGAACCTATCAACAACTACAAAAATGGAGTCATTACCTTGTTGAGTATGTGGAAATCCCAACACAAAGTCCATGCTCAAATATATCCATGGTGCAGTTGGTACTGGTAATGGCATATATAGCCTTGTATTTTGTGAATGTCCCTTAGCCACTTGGTAGATCCTACACCTTGTTACATACCTAGTTATATCCATTTTCATCTTTGGCTAGTAATATTTATCTTCTATTAAGGCTATTGTCTTGTCCTTGCCAAAATGTCCAACCAACCCAGTACTATGAAATTCTTTGATAATGTTTTCCCTCATAGAGCTAGCTGAAATGCATAGTTGTTTTCCTTTAAATAGATACCCATCTTGCATAAAATATTCACTCCTAAAGCGATCCAGGTTACTAGATACTAGTGCCTTCAATTGTTCCACAATCTCCCAAAAATCATCATCATACTCATACAAACTTTTGATGGCATCAAAACAAATCACTTCAGTTTCCATTGTGGTCAAAAGTGCAACATACCTACTTAATGCATCTGCAACCTGATATTGTTTTCTAGACTTACGCTTCAACACAAAATTGTAACCCTGCAAGAAATAGACCCACTTAGCATGCCTACTATTCAACTTTTTTTGTGTGTTCAAGTATCTCAATGCAATATGATCTATAAACAATACAATCTCCTAGGGAACTACATAATGTCTCCAATGCCTCAAGGCTTGAACAATTGCATAAAATTTCAAATCATAAGTAGAATAATTCTTTCTCACTTCATTCATCTTTTCACTAAATAAATCTATAGGTTTTCGAGGTTGGCTAATACAACACCTATTCCCACATTCGAGGCATCACATTCTACTTCAAATACCTTATCAAAATTTGGAAATGCAAGTATAGGTGCTTTTGTTACCTTTTGCTTCAAGTACTTAAATCTTTCCTCAGCATCCTTGGTCCATACAAACTCTCTTCCTTTGGTGCAATTTGTTATAGGAGCTACAATACTACTAAAATTTTGAATGAACTTTCGATAGAAAGTGGACAAGCCATGAAAATGTTTTACCTTTGTGATGCTTCTTGGACTAGGCCATTCTAGAATTGCCCTGACCTTTTCTGGATCCATTATGACACCATGTTTAGAAATGACAAAGCCTAAAAAAACCAAACTGTCCTGCATGAACCTACACTTGTTCAAATTGGCATAGAGCCTGTCCTTCATTAACATGCCAAAGATGATCCTTGAGTGTTGTAGGTGCTCTTCTTTGCTATTACTAAATGCCAAAATATCATCAAAATAAATGACAAGAAACATACCAATGTAAGGTCATAGTATAGTGTTCATCAATCTCATAAATGTGCTAGCTGCATTTGATAACCTGAATGGTATGACCATACACTCATATAATCCATCTCCTATCTTAAAGGTTGTCTTCTACTCATCCCCTTCTCAGATCCAGATTTGGTGGTAGCCACTTTGTAGGTCGATCTTGCTGGAATATTTGGCCCCTACAAGGACATCCATCATGTCCTCCATATGAGGCATAGGAAACTGATACTTGATGGTAATCTTATTAATTTCTTGGTTATCAGTGCACATCCTCCATGTTCCATCTTTTTTGGGGGTCAACAATGTAGGTTCAGCACATGGGATCATGCTCTCTCTCACCACACCTTTACTTATGAGTTCTGTTACTTGCTTATTCAACTCCGCTTGTTGTGTTGGATTCATCCTATAAGATACTTGGTTGGGTAGAGTTGCTCCTGGAATCAAATCAATATGATGCTGAATATCTCTCTTTGGTAGTAGCCCATTAGGTAATTCATCAGGCACAATCAACAAATTATTTCAATAGCTCTGCTACTTCTGGGGGAACTGAAATGTCTTCCTCTTCATCTTTTTTCACTACCAATGCATAACAACACCTTGTCACCTTCATTTCTTTAACAAAATCTCTTTCAGACAACATGGTCTCACCTTTTCCTTCAACCTTGAGAGGCAACAAAATCACCTTAGAGCCATCTTTCCAAAAGGTGTATGTGTTTTTCTCTCCATCATGCATAACTTTTCTATCATACTGCAATGGCCTCGCCAATAACACATGACATACATCCATTTGGACAACATCACACCATATCTCATCTTGATAGATCTTCCCTATGCTAAACTTAATTAGGCATCTTTTATCAACATTGACTTCATTTCCCTTTTTAAACCATGCAATGCAGTATGGATGAGGATGTTTTTCATAGTGTAAATCCATTTTTTCTACCATTTCTTTAGAAACCATATTTTCACAACTACCTTCATCAACAATAACTTGACATACCTTGCCACCTAAAGTGCATCTGGTTCTAAAGATATTGGTTCGAAGCCATGAACCATCAGAGCTTTTGGCTTGTGTTTTCTCCTTCTCTGGAATCACCATTGCTCTTCTCATCATGAGACTTTCTCCCACATCTGGTGGAACCTCTAGTTTCATCCCTTCCACTTCATGCTACATTTGAATCAGGTTCACCCTAGGTTGTCCTCCTTGGCTTCTTTCTTGCATGTTATAATTTGAGCATTTAAATGCCCTATGACCTTTTTCTCCACATCTGAAACAAGTGAAAGGCCTTCTCTAGTTTTCCCATCCTCTACCACTACCATAACTTCTATCTCTTTGAAATCCTATTCCTCATTCTTGATTCAAAGGATCTTATCGAGTGTCTACTTATTTTTCCAATCCATGGGATGACTCTCCCCTACCATTATTTGAACCTCCTCTACATGGGGTTGATGTACCCCTTCTTCCTCCTCTATTCCTCTGATGGTATTGTTAGTTTTGTTTTTCTTCAGCCTTTAGAGCCAATTGGTAAGTGTCTTCTATACTATTGAGTTGTTGCATGCTCAATTAATCTTGAATAGAGAATTTCAGGCCATTCACATATCTAGGAGCTGTCTATTCATCAGTTTCTTGATGCTCTATATGTATAGACAGTGTATAAAACTCATTTGTATAATCTTGCATAGAAGAGGGGTTCTGCTTTAAATTTTGAAACCTATGAAAAAGGGTTTGTGCATAATCTATGGGTAAAAAATTTTCTCTCAACTTCTTCTCCATTTTATTCCATGTCTTGATCTTATCCTTGCCTTTCCTTCTTCTTTCCTTTTGAAGATGATCCCACCAAATCATTGCATGACCCTTTAATTTGGTGCATGCAAATTTCACCTTATTTTCCTCTATCATGGATTTCCATTCAAAAAAATTTCTTATGTCATTCAACCAGTCTATCAACTCCTCTGGTTTAAGACTACCTACATAATCTGAAACATCAACCTTGACCCCTTCATTTTTCCCTTCTAAGGCCTTGAGCATCCTCTCTTCAAAACTCATGCCTTCTAATTCTTCTTCTTCATGTTTTGTATCTTGATCTGTACCTCCTCAACCTATTTCTTCATCAGATTTGTCTCCTTCTCTACCCAGTCTTTGGTTTTCCATCCATGTTTTAAGTTCTGCTACTTGCCTTTGCAGATTTTGCATTTCTCTATGCATTAGGGAAAGACTGCCTCTTCCTCTTCCTCTCCCAGCCATCTTCCTGCTCTGATACCAGATGATGTAGCCAACAACATTCACTCAATAGAATTGTGCTATTAATCATGTGTGAGAACCAAAGAATTGAAATAACTGGAAAATAAAAAAACATCTATTCACCAAATCTGCTACTACAATGAGATAAAACTCTCTTATATCTAAGAAAACAAAACAAAAAATTACCTTTTTTGGTAGATTTTGACAATTGTCAAATTCTACAATTTTAAGTAATTTTGCTTGCATATCTTAAGAATCCAACTTTTTCCCAAAAACTTCCTAAAACTAAGGTAGGACAAAATGCCAACTAACATCCTAAATTTGAAACATGAGTTTCAAGTTATTAACAAAACAACTTTTTAAAAAACTAGGAAAAAACACTAAATTGCCATTTTGAGGGCCAAGATGAAAGTTTCAAGCCCTAAAAAAGTGCCAAGATGGGGTCCAACCGACTAGGGTGGGTTGGGAATCTAGATGCCACCTCATAACACAACCACCTATAAAATTTCAGCCTAAACCCACATCTAAGTCAAAAGTTATGACCTTCGGAAGTCCATGCATCAGGCATCATGCCAGACTCCCCAACTTTTTCCCACATCCTCATCATGAAAAGTGCTTTGTTAATAGAGATGGAGATTCTTTGGTAAACATGCAAGTATAGACAAAGCATGGTAAATTGTTTGAAAGGATGCCACGATGAGATTAAAAGTTTGTTGGTAACAATGATTGCAGGAAACACTTAAAAATTTATATGCTAAAAAGGCTTTAGGAATTTTGAAGCAAATTTTATTGGCAAGTGTAAACCCAGACTCCACAACTTTTACCAACATCTTATATTACCTATGCTAAACTAGAGCTTTGGAAGAAGGCTTGGACTTTTATGAAAGGGTAGAAAAAAGTAGATTTCTAAATAGAAAAGGAAATGCATGCAAAATGTGGAGCACAAACATAACACGTAGATCAGTCATCTCATGAAATGCAATGATATCAAGAAAAGAACAAATTGGATTGTATACAACAAAACCTAGAAGCACAGGCAAGGCATGAGAACTATTTGATAGAATACCTACAGAGGCTAAATCTCATGCACTGCAATGTTTACTAGTCGTGCACAAAAAGATTAGTTAAAGGGACTTTAAAGCAAAAGCTATTGCAAGGGTAAAGTCTTATCCCACGATCTTTTCGAGAGTAGAACATCCATGAAGCATAACGAAAGAGAATTTATCAAATAAGCAACAGGGAGATCTTTGCTATATGTAGATGGGTGTAATCATATAGGTTGAATTGTAAATATGACAAGGCATATCATATTAGATGATTCAGAGGCTCCGGAATAAGGGATTCACCCTAGAATATATAGTGAAGGCATAATATTGACAAGACAAATTGTTGCATCCAAAACATACCTAGAAGCTCGATTTCAAGGGGCTAATGGCTCCTTGTATTAATTCTTCAATGATATAGGTAAAAGTTATTAACAGGTGAAAAGCCACATTCCACACTCTGTTCATCTATACTAAGATCTGATACCCCATTTTGGTTGATGTCTCTCCATCTCCAGAAGAAGAATGTCCCCCCCTTTACTCTCCAACTTTCCCATTTTTAGAGAGAAATCCCTCCATTTCTTCTAAAAGATTCCTCCCAATAATTGTAATAAATTCTACCCTTTTTTGAATTTCTCTCAAATAGTAATTTATTTAATTTACAACCAGACAAAAAAATAATTTCTTTCTACTTTTCTAAAATTAGTCTCTTACTCAAAAGAAACAATTATTTCTAAGATTCCCTCTAGAGGTGTGTAACTACCACTTCCTCCAAGTGGTCTAAATGGGAAATAATTACTCAAGACAATAATAATGAAGAAAGAAAATCTTTTTCATACATAACAATACATATATTTCCCACAACTATAATTTACATACAGGCATTTATATTTATTTATTTATCAAAAGTGCCTTCTAAAATTACTAATTTTATTTTAGTGCAACAATTAACCAAAGCATTAATCAACCAATTTCAAACTAAATAATCTAAATGCTGAACAATACCTGAACACTATGCAAGATCAGAAAGTAAGACCACCACAACAAAGACTAAATATTGAATACCCATACCGACAACACTGACTGGGTACAAAACTGGAAACTCATCCTCTTCAAGGATGATGGCTAAACTAGGGGACCATATGTTATCTCTGTTCAACAGTTTCCATTGGTTTTAAGGCATGCTCAAACCTATCAATTTAGGTGGATTTGATGCCTAATACTTGCAACCTACAGCACACAACACAGTCTATGCACAAGTATAATAAATATAAAACAATCACAGAGTGAAAGAGAATTGCAACATCACTAGACACTCACGAATGAGTGATGCAACATTGTCTCTTTTCACACTACACAATAATTAGATCATCCTATAACACAAAATCAATCACATAAAAATCAATTCTAACATACAACAATCATACTAAGATCAACATCATAATCACTTGAATGTAAAACAATGTCAGAGCATATGAATTATCAGTGTCACAACAAAGATTATCGATAAAACATAATAACTGTCATATGAAACCACACATGAGGATAATCAGGAATGTCATCAACATGAATGTAGCATCTACCAACATCATATAATGTACAACATCAACTATCTAACATACCCTAAATATTCCTATTATTTTACCGTCATCTTCATGCTCCTTAGCCCAACCACCTGCACATCTAAGGTGAGAATGGAGGGGCACTACATAGTATATTGCATGTGACCTACCAGAGCTTTAAGTTCAACTAGGAATGTAATCTAGATGTTATGTAATGTTCATTTTAAAAGAAATTATCACTTACAATACAAAGACAATAATTCAATTAAACTTTAACAATGCTATTAAATACTATCCTCATGGTTAACACAAAATAGATTAACACCCCAAAAAAATTGAAAATAAAAGAAATGGCTCTAAAGTTGAACACAACTTTTTTGAAATTATTTATTGTGGATAAAGATTGTTTGAAAATTGGTTTTGAATTATATCTTGAAGATTGTATGATAAGTACAATATTATTTGGAGATTATAAATAGGAATTTACTTTTGTATTTTAATGAACATCTAATAAATGTAGTGTCAATTTTAAAAGTTCATAGATTAACATTGATTGATATGAAATATAAACAAACATTAAATGTGTAAAACTCCATAATGAGATACTATAATTACATTACTATTTGGTCTATATTAATTAGACTAATTATGACTAGTTTTTATTTTTTATTAAGTTGGATTGATTAGTATGGTTAATTACTTTCGCATGCTTTATTATTCTTCTTAGTAATTATCTACATGATTTTGGTTAGTATGATTATTCATTTCCTAAATATTTATGTTTGTTTGATCTACTAACTAGTGATGGATTATTTCATATTTAATTAATGATGTGAACCAGTGTTTGTTAATTTCTCCATGTTTACATGGACAAATCTCTTATTATAAAGAAAACATCATGGAGGAGGATGATGTCACTAATCAGTAGTGATAAGAACATAATGATGAGGTAATCCATGTACCATGTAGGTCAACCTTTAATCAAGCATTAGACAAAGATTTGGTTGGGTCAAGTCATTCTGGTGATTGGGTGAATGTCAGTTATGATAGTTTACCTCAAACTATAGTTAAAATGTCATTCTATATTTCAAAGTTTGAGGTCCCTTTTTTGAACTAGTCTCTTAGGGGTTGATTTATTATAACAGGTCATTTCATATTACTTGGTTTTACAAAACGAATTTACTAGAAAGTAAATTGAACATAATCATCATAAGAATTTGTTTGCTAACACATTAATCATTTACATAATCAAATAAAAAAACAGAATATATTTTTTGAATATTTTCAAAACTAAAAATTACAACATATTCAAAGATAGCATTTTAGTGAAATCTTTCACTCTACAATTACAATATCTTGCTCATGGCAATAAGGATAAGTTTATATAAAATTTGATTGTCAAATTCATATAAATGAATATAGTGCATCTTGAAGTTTGATATATGTTTTCGTAAGTCTTGTCTTGGCATCTACTTGGGAAGGAGAGCATCACCTGAGTGCTTTTTCCTCCAACTATAGACCAACGGTCCCCCACACACCTTCCTTCCTAGAAGTGGCCCTACCCTTCACAAAGGGAATAGATATAAATAATCAATAGGTTTTTCCATCTGAGTTTCTAGTGTTCTGTTCTACATAACTAACATGGTCATACAACTATAGAACCCTTCTAACTAAGAATGACACTACTAGATGGTTATGCAAATCTAGAACATAGTGAACCAACTAATGCATGTAGAGACATATGCATTACCTTGGCCAAATATTTAATATAAATAGACATTTTGCAATGAACATAGTTGATTGTTCACACAATTCTAACTTGAATTTAAAACTATCTCATCCTACAGTGAATTTAGTTTGACCAAGTCTAGTCATGGGGTGTTTTAATAAATTTCACCCATAGTCCTCCTGACTTAGGTTATTCTAGAGTACAAGACCAAGATGGTTCAAATTGAGGTCTTAATTTTTTGAAGAATTTTCTAGTTGCAACTGCAACATGGAATCTATGACTCCATGTCACTCTATTCTATGCTTCAAAAGTTTATATTCATTCTTGGTTTTGGTGTCTAGTAATGACATAGACAGTAGTTTTGTTTATAACTTCATAAGTTCATCAAGGTTCTCATCTTGGTTCGAGGATTCTTATCTAATCCTTTTTTATAATGACTTCATTTGTTTTACTCAATAGTCATATAAAGAGTCTTATGTTTACCAAATATTTCTGCATTATTTGAGGTTTACCTCCTCTAACCTCAAAACAATATTAACAATCTTGTTATTTGAAAATAAATGAATATCAAATATTTAGCAAAAATAACTATCTTGTTCAAGGTTTCAAGAACCATCTTTACTCTTCAAATTATGGCATCTAGAGAAATTTTCCATGCAAGGTTGAGTATATATATAGGATACAATCTTGTCCACCACTATCCTTCTCAGTATACTAAAAAGCTAAGCATTCTTTGTAAAGAAGTAGATTATGTTTTCATGTAATGCCCCTCATTTTTAGCATGTGGCAATTATTAGTTTTTTGGTTGCATTTTGACAGTTTTGAGACATTTGAATTGTTAGACTTATGGTTATGCTTATTATGTTTATGATGGACTATGGTTGACTGATGTGATTATTGACTTGTGTTATGAGTTTTATGATGACATTAGTGATATTCTAGTTATGATGTGATTGACATGATTAGTAATGGTGTGATATTATCATGTTTTATGTGGTTTGTTAATATCTGATTGTTAAATAGAAATGTTTATGTTTATTGCCTTGTTTCAGAGTAAGGACAGTGTAGTACTACTCATTTGGAGCACCCTACTATGCTGTGATTCTTTAACTCTATGTGTGTGTGATATATATGCATTTGTTCATATACAACCTATCATTTTCATGCAGGTTGTGGGTACCAGGTATCGACTCCACCTGACTTAGTAGTTCTGAGCATGCCTTTGCATGAATGGATAACGTTCATGGGATATAACATGGGGTTTCCCCTAGGTCAATTTCAGTCTTCAGTTTGTGGTCATGAGTCGAGATGTTACTCTTTGGTCCTCACTTCAGGTTGTTGGTCATCACGTGGTATGTGGAGTTATTGTCAAGTTTTGTTTAGTGCAGTCTTTGTGTATTTTGGTAATGCATTAATGAATTAATATTATAATAATAATATTATTATTAATAATATGTCAAATATAATAGTATTTTGCTTAGTCATAAAGTATTAAGGAAATTTGGAATATTCTTTAAGTAATTTTAATAAACATTAAATTAATTATTTTACTATTTTTAATATAATATGAGTCATAAGTATTTAATATGGTTAAAATAGTATTTTGTTATTTAAAGAATAATATTAGTTAATAATTTAATTCTTGTTAGTTGTCGAATAAGATTCCAAATTTGGGGAACCTCTATGTAAAGTAAAAATTTAATTGCTTCAGAGTAGTGGGATTTTCTGTAACGGATTTGTGATAGTGGAAATTTATGAGTCTTGGCTATTTCTGCTTCTAGATGTTTTTATTTTGAAGGGGAGTTGTTATGAGGAGTAGAGACAAAAAATGTGGGGGAAAATTTGTTACAGGAAAATTGAGGAAGATCTGGAGGTAGTTGAAGAATTTGAAGCTAGGGTTGAAATTCAAGGTATGCTTACTTGTGTTTTCTATAGCAATTCAGACAAATTAGTTTAAAATTCTTGTTGAATCTCTTATGTGTATTTGAACCTGTCTCTTTATCCCAGTGAAATTCTTGCTTTCTTGTCACCATTCAAAGTTCCCTATAACTTTGCATTTGATAGTTTGTTTTTCCATTCTTGAGAAATTTAAGATTCTCTCCTTTTGTTTCGTTGAAGCCTCAGTGATCCAAATGTGAAATCTACAAAATTCTTTGTATCAAACAAATATATCATGAGAAACCATTTCTACTCTCAATACCATTAAATTACTTACCCCATTGCCGAAAAATGAGATTTTAAGCCATAATTTGAATGAAATTTTAAATGGAATGCTATTAAATTTTACCTTTGCTTAGTTTTCACCTCTCATTTCTTTAATCTTCTAGACTTTATTATATTACCTTGGGTTGATTTCTACAAAAAATAAAAATTGCAATCTTCTACCTTATCCATCTGTCTTCAGTTTGTGGTCATGAGTCGAGATGTTACTCTTTGGTCCTCACTTCAGGTTGTTGGTCATCACGTGGTATGTGGAGTTATTGTCAAGTTTTGTTTAGTGCAGTCTTTGTGTATTTTGGTAATGCATTAATGAATTAATATTATAATAATAATATTATTATTAATAATATGTCAAATATAATAGTATTTTGCTTAGTCATAAAGTATTAAGGAAATTTGGAATATTCTTTAAGTAATTTTAATAAACATTAAATTAATTATTTTACTATTTTTAATATAATATGAGTCATAAGTATTTAATATGGTTAAAATAGTATTTTGTTATTTAAAGAATAATATTAGTTAATAATTTAATTCTTGTTAGTTGTCGAATAAGATTCCAAATTTGGGGAACCTCTATGTAAAGTAAAAATTTAATTGCTTCAGAGTAGTGGGATTTTCTGTAACGGATTTGTGATAGTGGAAATTTATGAGTCTTGGCTATTTCTGCTTCTAGATGTTTTTATTTTGAAGGGGAGTTGTTATGAGGAGCAGAGACAAAAAATGTGGGGGAAAATTTGTTACAGGAAAATTGAGGAAGATCTGGAGGTAGTTGAAGAATTTGAAGCTAGGGTTGAAATTCAAGGTATGCTTACTTGTGTTTTCTATAGCAATTCAGACAAATTAGTTTAAAATTCTTGTTGAATCTCTTATGTGTATTTGAACCTGTCTCTTTATCCCAGTGAAATTCTTGCTTTCTTGTCACCATTCAAAGTTCCCTATAACTTTGCATTTGATAGTTTGTTTTTCCATTCTTGAGAAATTTAAGATTCTCTCCTTTTGTTTCGTTGAAGCCTCAGTGATCCAAATGTGAAATCTACAAAATTCTTTGTATCAAACAAATATATCATGAGAAACCATTTCTACTCTCAATACCATTAAATTACTTACCCCATTGCCGAAAAATGAGATTTTAAGCCATAATTTGAATGAAATTTTAAATGGAATGCTATTAAATTTTACCTTTGCTTAGTTTTCACCTCTCATTTCTTTAATCTTCTAGACTTTATTATATTACCTTGGGTTGATTTCTACAAAAAATAAAAATTGCAATCTTCTACCTTATCCATCTGTCGTACGGCCATACACATGTTATTCTTTGAAATCTTTTGAAGGATAAGAAAATGCCCAAATTGAAGATTTAGGGTGTTAACCTGGTTTTTATTTTAAGCTATACTTTTAGCCTTGTTCTCCTGTCCCACGTGGTGATGCAGATGGTCGTACATCGCTAGTTGGGGGACAATTTTTTTCCTAAAGTTTTTGCTTGGTCCTTTGCTACCAGACGTTTGTTTCTTCCTGGTGGAATTTGATATTTCATTGCTTTTGATCTTCTCTCAAATGGCCTTCATGGCAAATTGCTCCCTCTGATTATCATCTTCTTTCTCATTTTGAAAATATTTTCCTCTATTTACTCTTGGCTGATCGCTCATCTGATTCTCTGTAAACCTTCCATATTTTCTCTTTGAATCTTCTTGTCAGTTCTCCTCTACCAAACAAATTAAACCTCCTGATTTCTCTAAATCTCTAAAAATTTGTGTTGGATTCATTCTCTTTGTTATCATTATTACAATCTCTCTCTCATGGCTTCCTTCTAATAGAATCATTCACCATTTTCTTTCAAAAAAGACTTAGAAGACTCTTTCATTCCTTACATCTCTGGATTTTGAGCTCCCAAATAAATCATCTGGTTATTGTTTATTCTCTTGCAATGAAAATTTTGCAAGAGTTTATTTAAATAAAATAGGGAGGTTGCCATTAAATCTATTTAGAATGTTTCTAATAAGAAACTCCAGGGATGATTAGCAAACATAGCTTAATGATTAGATTTTAAGTTAGTTAATTTTATAAATAGTTTTTAATTTGCTCATTAGGAATTAGGTAAGAGTATAACTTTCTATATTTTGATAGGATAGGTTTGTATTAATTTTTAGAGTAATTTCTCTTATTAAGTATAGATTAGATTTAGTAGATGAAAAAAAATTGTTAATGAATAAATTTGAGTATTAATGTGAATTAGATTTTAATGACAATACTAGCTTTTAAATCAATGTTAGATGGTGTTACAATTTCTAGAATTAAATATCTTGAGTTAAATTAGTTATGCTCATTTTATCGTATTAAATATAAATTTGTTATATACTATACTATGATACATTAATATTAGTAACTAAATAATAAGTTAGAGTTTTAGTGTGATTTGAGTTATTATATTAGATTTCTTTGGTAATGGATATGCAAATATTAGATGTAATAGTATATGTTATTTTATTTTAAAGAGAGTAAAAACCTTATAATGCTTGCTGGTTTATATCATCCATTGGTGTTCTATCAAGTTGATTTTAAATATGGTTTTGTTGAAGTCCCATTATTAGTGGTTAGAATCAAGTAGTAATGATGTAATTTGTTTATTATGTTATTCTTTGGCCCTGAGTCATATTGTTCTAAGGGAAAGTCATAGTCATTTGTTTCCATATTGGGAGATGAACTTGTGTATAGTGGTAATGAGTTCAACTTACCAACTCTAGAGGTTAAACTACTTGGGCTTCAATTTATTATTGTCTCATTCTATTTAAATGTTTTATTGATTTGAGATTTTTGAAGTGGATAGGGGAAAGTTTTATTGTTGAGGTTGGAATTTGAAATGGTCTATGTAATGTATTGGATTGTAAAAGATAGATGCCTTGTAGTCCCTTGTCCATGCATGCTATTGGTTTTTGGATGTTGGTTAGGGGTTGCTAGTTGTATGTAGGAGAGTGGCTTTGATGGTGGGGTCAATGCCCAAAGTGGCTGCCTAGATAAGCCCATGGAAGTTGTAATCAAGTGATAATATAATAATTTATCTAGGTGGGTTGGGTAGTAATTCACATAACAAGATAAGTATGATGCCTCACCCATGCCTTGAGTGCTCTCATAGACTAAGGATGGGATGAGAAGGCCCAGTTGGCAAGGTCAACCTCCTTGTCTCCATGATAGGATGTGTTAGCTCTGCATGTGTTACCCTATGGGGTTGGTGCCTAGAGAGAGGTTGCCAAGATAACCATATATGGGGGGTGGTTTCTAGTGAGAGATAGCCTGGATAACCCATACGAGGACCATGTGATGACACTCTCTGTACTACAGCTTAGTTACTTCCTCTTTATCTTTTGTTGTAGCCTTTGGAGTACTAACTTGTCTTGATGATTTGACTTGTCTTTATGAATTGACTTGTCTTGATGATTTGAGTAGTCTTGATGATTTGTGTAGTCTTGATGATCTAAGTTCCAATTGCTTGTATACTTTGACTTAGTGGAACCTCATTGTTATCTCCTAGGTCAGGGGGTGGACCTTAGGGTTCCACATGGTTGGGTGGAAGAGTTTAATCCATTAGTTTTTTTTCTTGGTCAACCTAATTCGTGATCACTGCAGATGATTCTTCAGTTCCAAACTTGTACTTGCATCCTTAGAGCTATATTATAATTTCAGAATTGTATAATTTTGTAGTATAGTGTAAACCGATGTAATCTATCATGAATCTTGTAATCATATAATCTTGTATTTGAACCTTTGTAATTATTGATCTCAGCAAATAAATGATGTAATCCTCTTCTATTGTATCATAATGTATATCACTTGTATTGTTATGATTTCATGTTTATCTAATGCAGTTATGTTCCCTAGAGGTGTTAGTTGTACAAATTGTTTCATGTTGAAAATAGTGTTAATTGAATGCTAGTGCATTTACTTGCTTAAAAAAAAAATTATGTAAACTTTGCACTTGTTAGTCTAATTCTCTAGGGTTGCATGACGGGGCATCACATTTGGTATAAGATCCAGGTTTAAACACTAGGTACTCTAGTTATAACTGAGCCCATTATGTGACCTAGTTCTTAAACTCTATAGATTAAATTTCATCCATGTTGTTTCCCTCTCTGTGTGTAATAAATTATCCTTTGGTGTTGTAGATAGATGCCTAGAGGTAGATGTTGAGGTCATGGCAGAGGTAAGGGTCATGGAAGAGGTTGTGGTGGTACATCTCCTCCCAGTTCTCCTCATGAGAGTGACCATGAAGGTAGGGGTCAAAACATGGAAGGTTAGGGTTAGCCTAAGAGAGCCCAGTTGTGACAGTTACTTGAGGAGGCCCTTGCCTACTTAGGCCCTAAACATGAGGTAGAGCAGCCTAGAGGGGGTCAGGAAGTAGATCAGCTAGAAGCTAGGGAAAGAGAGAGATCACCTCGACGTAGAGAACTAACAGCTGAGCAGGAGGCCACTTTAGGCAGTCATATGAGAGATCTTATGAGGGCATGCCCTCCCACCTTTGATGGAGCTTGGTAGTGGTCTAGAGGACAAGAATTGGTTATCGGATATAGGCAGATGTTTCACCATGCATCCATATGGCAGCAACACCAAAGATAGATGTGCTATTCTACATCTTAGAGGTTTTTCTTCAAGTTGGTGGTGTTTAGAGGAGGAGAAGCTGCACTTGGACATTAGCATAGTTTCTTGGGAGTTGTTCCTAGACATATTCAGAGCTTGCTTCCTGTCTAATCATTGGAGGTAGTGGCACACAGATGAGTTCTACAAGCTGAGATAGATGTCCATGTCAGTTGAGTAGTATGAGCATAGATTCTACAAGGTCAAGCAGTATGTGGGTATCGGAGATGATGAGTCTATGTTAGTGCAACATTTTATCAGGGGCTTAAATGCCTAAATCAATGGAGGGGTTCATGTTTCCAAACTCAAGACTATGGAGGTAGCAGTGGAGAAATCCCAGTTAGTGGAGGAGAATTTGACTATGGCACTTGGAGGGCATACAACTATGCATAATGTTAGTGCACCTCCTTCAGGATTGAGTTCTCATGGTGGTCATGCTCAGGCATCAGGATCTCATGCACCCTCAAAGGGTAGATAGCAGCAGCAGTAGTACTCTCAGGCCAAACCAAAGAATTCTTAGACTCAGTAGGGTGTCAGATTTCAGAATATGAAGAACCAAAATTGGTAGCGTTCTAGATAGGATCATGTTGATTGACCCACTCAGACCATGCAGTCTGTAGTGAGCAGGGGTAGTTTCTAGCAGTCTAGTGCCTTTTAGGGTGGCAGTGGTTTTGCTAGGGGCACAAGGTACTTCTCTTTCAGCCAACAGGGCCATATTACTAGACAATGTCCTTAGAAGAGTGCTTTAGGGTTTGGACATAGGCCAATAGCTTTAGAGCCAATGGTTCGTGATGCAGCTAGACTGCATAGAGTCTTTGTAGTGGTTGATAACTATCAGGTAGAGCATCAAGGAACTGTTGTGGAGACTTTAGGTTTCATGTGAGGTATAGTTTTTTCTATTCTCTTTGATTCTGGTGCATCTGATTCATTCATTTCTCCTTCTCTTGTGGAGCATTGTGGTTTAGTGGCAACAAAGGAGGATGATAGGTGGCAGGATGAATTATCTACCAGGGCTAAGGTCATAGTTGAGTCTCTAGTGCTCGATTGTGAGTTGAGGATTGTCTCTCTATCTACTATAGTAGACCTTTGCATCCTACCCCTTGGTTCATATGATATAGTTCTTGGGATGGATTGGTTAGAGGCCCATCAGGTACTAATCGATTATCGGCATAAGTCTTTCAGATGTGTGGATGATTCTGGTAGAGAGGTGGAGGTAGTTGGAGTCTAGAGACCTATTTCCCTATGTATGATCTCCACTATGCAGCTTAAGAGATGCATGCGTCAGGAATGTCATCTTTTTGTAGTGTCAGTTAATGACTTGGAGATGGAGGAGAGTCAAGAGACATCTCTTGATGAACACCCACTTTTGAGAGAGTATGTTGATGTTTTTCCTTTAGATATTCCGAGGGTGCCACCTAAGCATGACATCAAATTGAGGATTGATCTTGTTCCCAGTGTAGAGTCTATTTCACAAGCTCCATATAGGATGACTACTTAGGAGCTTAAGGAGCTTCGATTGTAGTTGGAGGAGTTGTTAGCCAAGTGATTCATTCAACCTAATGTTTCTTCATGGGGAGCACCTGTGATCTTTGTGAAGAAGAAGGATGGATCTCTGCTGCTGTGTATCGACTATTGATAGCTCAATAAGGTGACAGTGAAAAATAGGTACCCCTTGCCTCAGATTGATGATTTGTTTGACTAGATTAAGGGGGCCAAGGTGTTTTCTAGAATTGATCTTAAGTTGGGATATCATTAGTTGTAGATATTTGAGGTAAATATTCATAAAACAACATTTTGCACTCATTATGGACATTATGAGTTCACAGTTGTACCATTTGGGTTGATGAATGCACCTTCAGTTTTCATGAGCTTGATGAATGGTGTTTTCTGTACTTATCTTGATAGATTTGTCCTTGTATTTCTAGATGATATATTGATCTATTTGAGGACTATGGAGGATCATGAGGAGTATTTGCATCAGGTGTTGCAGTGTCTAAGTTAAAATTAGCTTTATGCTAATCTGTCAAAATGTGAATTCTTTTAGATAGAGGTGAAGTATTTGGGTCTTGTCATCTCTAGAGAGGGTATTGCAGTGTATCCTTCGAAGATCCAAGCTATTATGGATTGGCTTGCACGTACTAATGTTTCAAAGGTCTAAAGTTTTATGGGTTTGGTAGGCTACTATCGCCACTTTGTTATGGGGCTTTCAAGGATTACCCATCCTATCACTTCTCTTTAGAGGAAAGGGAAGAAGTTTGTTTGCTCAGAGCAGTGTCAAGCAGCTTTTCAAACCCTTAAGGAGTGGTTGACTAGTGTACCTATTCTAGCAAACCTTGATCCTACTAGGGACTTTGTTGTGTGTACAGATACTTCTTTGGAGGGTTTAGGAGTAGTTCTGATGCAGGATGGTCATGTGATTCCATATGAGTCTCGCAAACTCAAGGATCATGAATTGAACTATCCCACTCATGATCTGGAGTCAGCTGCAGTTATGCATGCCTTGTTGAGGTAGAGGCATTTTCTTTTGGGGAATCAGTTTGAGCTACTCAGTGATCACCGTAGTTCACAGTATATCTTTACGTAGCCAAACTTGAATGCGAGGTAGAGGCGATGGATGGAGTTCTTGTCCAAGTATGACTTTGAGGTCATCTATATTCAGGGCAAGGGGAATGTGGTAGTGGATGCTCTTAGTCATTGGAGACATGAGATATCAACAGTCACTCTTACAGTTAATTTGAGAGGTCAGACTCTTACAGCACTTCCTATCGACAGTTGGTATCAAGAGGTGAAGTCTAAGGTTGAGTCAGGTAGACCTTTGGATGGTAGATTTACCAGTTACTCTCTTGAGTTAGATGGTCTTTTGTGACATTTGGGTCATATTTATGTTCCTTCTTCTGAGGGTCTTTGTACCCTAGTTATGTCAGAGGCACATCGAGCACCCTATTCAGCTCATCCCAGTGTCAAGAAGATGCATACAGATCTTTGTCAATTGTACTTTTGGAGTGGCATGAAGTGGGATATTGCTGATCTTGTGTTGAGATGTCTTGAGTGTTAGAGGGTGAAGGTGGAGCACTAGCACCCTATAGGTCTTTTACAGCCCCATCTTGTTCTAGAATGGAAATGGGACATCATTTTGATAGACTTCATTGTTGGTTTGCTAGTATCCTCCCATCAACACGATGCCATTATGGTCACTGTGGATAGGTTTATGAAGGTAGCTCACTTCTCTCCTGTTTATTCTTCTTATAATGCTTCTACAGTGGCCAAAGTGTTCATGGAAGATAAAATTAGACTTCATGAGATTCCTCATAGGATCATCTCCGATAGGGACCCAGTGTTTACCTCAGCCCTCTGGACTTCTCTACAGCATGCCTTAGGGACACAGCTAAACTTTAGTTTAGCATACCATCTAGAGACTGATGGTCAGACAAAGAGGGTTAATCAGGTTCTTGAGGATATGCTTAGGATGTATCTGATGGATTGGTAGAGCTATTGGGAGGACTACCTGTATCTAGTAGAGTTTGCATATAATAATGGATATCACAGTTCTATCGGCATGTCTCCATTTTAGGCTTTGTATGGTCATCCTTGTCGGACCCCATTGAGTTGGGATCATCTTGAGGATAGACTTCTTCTAGGACTAAATATGCTTAGAGATATGACGTAGTAGGTTGAATGGATTAGAGAGTGTCTGGTGGTAGCATAGGATAGGAAGAAGTATGCAGATGCTCATAGAGTCAATCGACAGTTTTCAGTTGGGTATTGAGTGTTCTTACGTGTGCGACCGCAAATGAGTCTGATCTATTACGGAAAGGGCTCTAAGCTAGCACTGCATTTTGTTGCACCTTTTGAGGTGTTGGGGAGGATCGTTCCTATAGCTTATCATCTTGCTTTGCCACCTAGTCTTTCACACATCCATGATGTATTTCATGTTTCAGTACTTAGATCTTACTATCCAAATATTGCTCATGTTTTTTATTGGACTTCTCTAAAGATAGAGGATGGGTAGCTTGCTTTGGAGCCCGTAGGCACTCTACAAAACAAGAGAGTTGCTCTCAAGGGCAGAGACATGGAGTAGGTCAAGGTCCAGTGGGATCCTAATGAAGAGATTTTTTTTACCTAGGAGGATGCTTCCAAGATGAGAGAGTTATACCCTTACTTATTTAAAGTCTTCTAGGAGTAAACTTGATTCTGTGGGGGAGGATGTAATGCCCCTCATTTTTGGCGTGTGACAGCTATTAGTTTTTCGGTTGCATTTTGATAGTTTTGAGACATTTGAGTTGTTAGACTTATGGTTATGCTTATTATGTTTATGATGGACTATGGTTGACTGATGTGATTATTGACTTGTGTTATGAGTTTTATGATGACATTAGTGATATTCCAGTTATGATGTGATTGACATGATCAGTAATGGTTTGATATTATCATGTTTTATGTGATTTGTTGATATCTGATTGTTAAATAGAAATGTTTATGTTTATTGCCTTGTTTCAGAGAAGGGACAATGTAGTACTACTTATTTCAAGAACCCTACTATCCTGGGATTCTCTAACTCTAGGTGTGTTTGATATATATGCATTTGTTCGTATACAATCTATCATTTTGATGCAGGTTACAGGTACTGGGCATCGACTCCACCTAACTTAGCAGGTCTGAGCATGCCTTTGGACCAATGGATAACATTGATGGGAGATAACATGGGGTTTCACCTAGGACAATTTCATTCTTCAGTTTGTGGTCGTGAGTTGAGATGTTACTCTTTGGTCCTCACTTCAAGTTGTTGGTCGTCATGTGGTATGTGGAGTTATTGTCAAGTTTTGTTTAGTGAAGCCTATGTGTATTTTGGTAATGCATTAATGAATTAATATTATAATAATAATGTTATTAATATGTCAAATATAATAGTATTTTGCTTAGTCGTAAAGTATTAAAGAAATTTGGAATATTCTTTAAGTAATTTTAATGAAGATTAAATTAATTATTTTAATGTTTTTAATAGAATATGGGTCATAATGATTTAATATGGTTAAAATAGTATTTAGGTATTTAAATAATAATATTAGTCGATAATTTAATTCTTGTTAGTTGTCGAATAAGATTCTAGATTTGGGGAACCCCTATGTGAAGTAAAAATTTAATTGCTTCAAAGTAGTGTGAATTTTCTATAACGGATTTGTGATAGTGGAAATTTATGAGTTTTGGCTATTTTTTCTTCTAGGGGTTTTTATTTTGAGGGGGAGTTGTTCTGAGGAGAGATAGAAAATTTGGGGGAAAAATTTGTTATGGGAAAATTGAGGAAGATCTGTAGGTAATTGAAGAATTTGAACCTGGGGTTGAAATTCTGGGATTGCTTACTTGTGTTTTCTATAGAAATTCAGACAAATTAGTTTAAAATTCTTGTTGAATCTCTTGTGTGTATTTGAACTTGTCTCTTTATCCTAGTGAAATTATTGCTTTCCTATCACCATTCGAAGTTCCCTATAACTTTGCATTTGATAGTTTGTTTTTCCATTCTTGAGAAATTTTGGATTCTCTTCTTTTGTTTTGTTGAAGCCTCAGTGATCCATATGTAAAATTTGCAAACTTCTTTGTATCAAACAAATAGATCATGAGAAACCATTGCTACTCTCAATATGATTAAATTGCTTACCCAGCATTGTATCTCAGAATCCATTGCTGGAAAATGAGATTTTAAGACATAATTTGAATGAAATTTTAAATGGAATGCTATCAAATTTTACCTCTGCTTGGTTTTCACCTCTTATTTCTTTAATCTGCTAGACTTTATTATATTACCTTGGGTTAATTTATGCTAAAAATCAAAACTGCAATCTTCTACCCTATCCAGCCACCATGCGGACATCCACATGCTATTCTTTTAAATCTTTTGAAGGATAAGAAAATACCCAAACTGATGATTTAGGGGGCTAACCTAGTTTTTATCTTAATCTATGCTTTTAGCCTTGTTATCCTATCCCACGTGGCCATACGGATGGTCGTATGTCGCTAGCTAGAGGACAAATTTTTGCCTAAAGTTTTTTCTTTGTCCTCTGCTACCAAACATTTGTTTCTTCCTGACAGAATTTGATATTTCATTGCTTTTAATCTTCTCTCAAATGGCCTTCATGGCAGATCACTCCCTCTGATTTTCATCTTCTTTATCATTCTAAAAAGATTTTCCTTTGTTTACTCTTGGCTGATCGCTCATCTGATTCTCTATAATTCCTCCATATTTTCTCTCTAAATCTTCTTGCTAGTTCTCCTCTGCCACACAAATTGAAACCTTCGATTTCTCTAAATCTCTAAAAATTTGTGTTGGATTCATTCTCTCTATTATAAGTATTGTCATCTCTCTCTCATGTCTTCCTTCTGATAGAATCATTCACCATTTTCTTTCAAAAAAGAAACTTAGAAGACTCTTTCAGTCCTTACATCTCTAGATTTTGAGCTCCCAAATAAATCATTTAGTTATTGTTTCTTCTCTTGCATTGGAAATTTAGCAAGAGTTCATTTAAATAAAGTAGGGAGGTTGCCAATAAATCTATTTAGAATGTTTCTAATAAGAAACTCTAGGGATGATTAGTAAACATAGCTTAATGATTAGCTTTTAAGTTAGTTAATTTGATAAATAGTTTTTAATTGCTCATTAGGAATTAAAAATGAGGAATTAGGTAATAGTATAACTTTTTATATTTTGATAGGATAGGTTTGTATTAATTTTTAGAGTAATTGCTCTTATTAAGTATAGATTAGAATTAGTAGATTAAAAAAAAATTCTTAATGAATAAATTTGATTATTAATGTGAATTAGATTTTAATGACAATACTAGCTTTTAAACCAATGTTAGATGATGTTACAATTTCTAGAATTAAATATCTTTAGTTCAATTAGTTATGCTCATTTTATCGTATTAAATATAAATTTGTTATATACTATTCTGTGATACATTGATTTTAGTAAGTAAATAATAAGTTAGAGTTTTAGTGTGATTTGAGTTATTATATTAGATTTCTATGGTAATAATTATGCAAATGTTAGATGTAATAGTATATGTTATTTTTTTTAAAGAGACTAAAAACTTTATAATGCTTGCCGGTTTATATCATCTATTGGTGTTATTTCATGTTGATTTTAAATATGGTTTTGTTGAAGTCCAATTATTAGTGGTTAGCATCAAGTAGTAATGATGTAATTGGTTTATTATGTTATTCTTTAGCCCTGAGTCATATTGTTCTAAGGGAAAGTCATATTTGTTTAAACCCTTGTTTCCATATTGGGAGATGAACTTGTGTATAGTGGTAATGAGTTCAACTTATTGACACCAAAGGTTAGACTACTTGGGCTTCAATTTATTATTGTGTCATTCTATTTAAATGTTTTATTAATTTGAGATTTTTGAAGTGGATAAGGGAAAGTTTTATTGTTGAGGTAGAAATTTGAAATGGTCTATGTAATGTATTGGATTGTAAAAGATAGATGCCTCATAGTCCCTTGTCCATGCATGTTATTGGTTTTTGGATGTTGGTTAGGGGTTGCTAGTTGTATGTAGGAGAGTGGATTTCATGGTGGGGCTGGTGCCCAAAGTGGCTCCCTCGATAACCCCATGGAAGTTGTAATCAAGTGATAAATTAATAATTTATCTAGGTGGGTTGGATATAATTCACATAACAAGATAAGTATGATTCCTCTGTTGGAAACAAGTTAGATAACTAAGAGGGGTGGTGAATCAGTTATCTTAAATATTCAACTTTCTTTTGTTCTTTAACAATTAGTGCAGCATCAAAACACATGAGAGCAAAAAAGAAATCAACACACATAACACAAGAATTTTTACATGGAAAACCTTGTTAAGGGAAAAACCAAGAGGTGACTAACCCAAGATTGTATTCTCTATTAAAAGAATAGGAAGTAAAAATGGCACTTGCCAATTAGGGCTCACTGCCTGAGCACATTGCTCACAAGAGGCTCACTACCTACAAGAGACACACTGTCTACAAAGTTTATAGAAGGTAACCACATATTTGAACTGATGAGAGGCATCCACATATGCTAAAGTTTAGTTTCGGTTAGGCTCAATATACTGATCTACTGCACTTCATTCTTCCTCTATTTTAGTGTTGTTGTTCTGTCACATACTGGACTTGTATTGCAGCTTCCACACTTATCTATGTCTTTACTCACAAACTATATCTCAATATTAACCACTTCATACTGAAATCCATCTGGTATATATATCCGCATCAAGGATCTCAACATCTTAATAGTCGGCATCTGGAATACTCAAGATTTTTCAAAGACACTGATCTGTCAGTTGAATCCATGCTTACTATGCGATGTGTATCAAGGACATAGACATAGAAGTCATCAATTATGTCGGCCAACCATGCATGATCCCTCAAATAGCTTGATCACCATCAATTTCTCATCCGAATTAGGGTCTAATGCTCTACTGGTCAATTCTTCCTCAGTCTACTCTACCTATCAGGAACCCAACTTAGATGCTCAAATCTTTTCATTCACTCATCACCAGAGGCTCAATATCTAGAATGTAGTAGTCATGGTACTCCACTTGACTTTTCCAAGTCTGTAACTTTTTGAGTTACACCATCTAAGAGATCTGGACCTGATTGTCGAACCTTACCGCATGCTCTGTTCTGGTTTACCGAACCAAAACACTCTTCAATCTATCTTCCGATATAGACATACTATGTGTTGTAGATGTGTGGGATAGACTTTGTTTCCATCAATGACAATAATCATGATGCCACACAGTGTCTCTTTCCAACAATCTCCCCCTTTGGCATTGATGGCAACACTTAGTGAAAAATGACTAAGTGTCGTAGCAAACTCACCCTTGGCTAATGCTTTGTCTTATGTTCACTTTGACCGGAGCTCCCCCTTAGCTGGATTCCACATTTTTCACTACTCCTCACTCCCCCTTTGACATCAATGGCAAAGGGCAGAATCTACACACCAAAATTTGTAAAAATTAGCCTATACATAGCTGCACAAGTATATATACATGTTATACTTACATATACTTAAGTATGTCTGCAAAAGTGGTCTTTGGTGCAGGAGCACCCGTACATGATCAGGATATAGGATAATTGTCCGCATGATGACAGGATAGTCTATTTTTAGTATGTTTGACTTCATCATGTAATAAGGTCCATTGGACCGATGCTATGTATTAGTTCAGCCTAGGAGTATGTGTAGGCAGTTAGAGGTCGTGATAAGGTTATCTGAGCTGTCCTCTCTCCCAGCCGCTTGGAAGCTCCCAGCCGCTGGGAAGTGAGTTGGTAGTACTCGAAGGACTTTGTTATATATACCTTCGATCTGTTAGGGTTTAGCATATTGATAGATGTATTGGTGTTGTGTTGAGTTGAGATTCAGGAGAGCAGTTCAGACATTGTGAAGCTGTATTCAGAACTTTTGAATTTCATTTGAATAAGATCTCATCATTTGCAGTATCTGAGTTTATCAGTTGTATCTATTTTGATTTCTTTTCCGTTTGCAAGTTGATGGGTACTTTCAACCCTTCCACCGGTTGATCCTGCGAATCGGTGGAATGGTCTTGTATTATAGCTTAGTTTACATTTGTGTTTTCTGTTTATGCATTGCATTGTTCAAGAGATCAGTTAGGAGCATGCTGTGAATCAGCCTAGCATCCTCATGTGCTAGGTATAGAAAGATAAGCTGTTAGATTTTGGTTTGAAGGTGATCCGGCCCGGTCGTCATATTGTCTTTATGGAATAGAGCGGTTCTGAGTGTTTACATGCAGTGGACGGATATACAGGAGTCTGCATGTGCGTTTCCAGTCGGAACGAGCCGCTTCGTCATCTGCGAATGCATCGCCATCAGGATCGGGTCATGAAACTGTTGAAGTTTGCATGTTGCAAGTGCATCAGGATGTTTTAAGTCGGATATATACTCAGTGTATATATCGCAGTCAGGATCATCTCTCGGAAGTGCTCATCATCCGCATATCGATAGTAGATGCGAGTGTGAAAGTTCAGTTTTTTTTTGACTAAGTGTTGAAGAGGTCATCAGGATATTGTGTGACATCATCGTCATCAGCATATGACGTCATCGTCATCAGGATATTGAGATATCCCCCTATGCATGTTGATCCTGTTGTCGCTAAGTGGTTAGGTATCGGCGTAGGCAAAAAGTTGTGTTAACATCATCAGGAGGTTTTGAGAGAACCGGATAAATTATATCATGATGCTGTTGCTTGTGTCATCGGCTAGCGGAGCATCGAAGGGAAGGTGCTGAAGGTGATCATCATCAGGATATTTGGAGCAACCGGATATTTGATATCCTGCTGACGAAGGTGGTGTCGCATATCATGATGATGCCGCTAGTGTTTGGTGCCCGATGAACAGTGCAACAGGAGGATGTTTGCGCCCGTTGTGTATCATGATGATGATGATAGGTGACAGGCGGAGGAGGTGAACAGTAGTCGGCAGGAGGGTAATTGTGATCGTCTGAAATATGATGATGCTGTTGGTGTTTTTAGGAAACATGATGATGATGCTGAGCCGATAGGGATTTTTATCATGCTGTTTGTATATTTGGCTCCTCCTTCCTGTTAGTTAGCTTCCGTTGCGTTTCACTCTGCATCATAGTGGTATCAGAGCAAAGGTTAGGATCTTCTGGAAAAGATAAGCAGGATGTCAGACGAAGAAGGAACATCGGAGGTTCCAGCAAGGATGACCAATGCTGAGTTGGTAGTTCTGGTGAAGAAACAGATTGCAGAAAGCAAGGCCGTGAAGGCTCAGAATCAGGAGTTGAAAGATGAGTTAGCAAAGTTGAGGAGCAGAGTAGGTTCTGGTAGAGAAGATGATAGGGAAGAAGAAGAGATCCCTAATTGGAGCGAGGAGGTCGTTCCTGTAGACCAGAGACCACTGTTGAACGCCCTCAAGGCCATGGAGAGGAGAACCATGGATGTGAAACTGGATTTGCCAGTGTTTACAGGTAAGATGGACCCTGATTCAGTGATGGAGTGGATAGACTGTTTGAACAATTTCTTTGCAACAGAGGAGATACCAGAACAACAGAGAGTGAAGATAGCACAGTCAAAGATGAAAGAAGCTGCCTTGACATGGTGGAATTTTGTTCAAGATGATAGAGTACAGGAAGGAAAACGTAGAGTTGCCACATGGAAGAAGATGATGGCATTGGTAAAGGAAGCTTATATTCCATTGGATTACAGTATCCAATTACACAAGAGGAAGCAAAACCTGAAGCAGAAGGAGCTAGATGTCAGCTCATATACAGAAGAATTCATGAAACTCTGTATGAAGACAAAGGTGAAAGAAAGTGAGGAAGAGAAGGTAGCCAGATACCTTAATGGATTGAGGTTTAATATTTAGGAAGATCTAAGTCTGCATAACCCAGATACAGTACAGAAAAGCTTTCAGTTAGCATTGAAAGTGGAAGAAAAGTTGAAGAGAAAACAAGAACAAAACAATAGAGGAAGAGGAAGACAACAAAGAGGTGGAAGAGGTCCTTTTAGAGGCAGAGGACATGGACAGGGATATCAAGGAGAATCCAGTCATGACAATAGTAAGGGCAACAATAGTCAGAGTCAGAGAGAGAATTACAGCCAGCAAGGAAACTTCAGAGGTAGAAGACCTTTCAGAGGAAGATCCCAGGGCAGAGGATCCATCAGATGTTACAACTGTAACAAAGAAGGCCATATAGCCAGCAGATGTCCAGACAAGGCCACAAGCTCAGCAGGAGAAAGGCGAACAAATCTGGTCAAAGAACCTGATAATCAAAGTAGGACAAGCTCTAATGATTTTCAGAGTGTGAATGCTCCTGATAATTGTGGATATCCAGAAAGTGGAGAGTCTCTGATGATGAGAAGAACAGTGACTACCATGAAGGTACCTGACAAAGAAGCCCTTCAGAGAAAGTCTCTTTTCAGAACCATTTGCAAAGCAGGAGGTAAGGCATGTAAAGTTTTGATTGATTCTGGTTCTACTGAAAACTTTGTGTCTGAAGAAATGGTGATAAAGCTTAAGCTTAGGAGATTTCCTCACCCATCCCCATATAAAGTCTCATGGCTTACCAAAGGACAGCAGACAACTGTAGAAGAGCAGGCTTGGGTAGAATTTCAGATTGGTGGATATAAGGATAAGTTGTTGTTTGATATTACCAAGATGGATGCTTGCAATCTTTTGTTTGGTAGACCATGGCAGTATGATTTGAAGGCATAGCATGATGGTGTTAGAAACACCTATAAAATCACTAAAGATGGTAAGGATGTAACGTTATTCCCATTGAAGGAGAAAGAGGAGAAGTCTAAAGGAAAAGAGGTGAAGGTCATGCTGATGGAAGGCAAACAGTTCATGAAAGAAGTAGCAGCAGAAGGTGCAGTTGCATATGCCCTAATCCCATGTATGAGTGTGAAGAAAGAACAGCAGCAAGAAGTCAAGAAAGAGAAGAAGCCAAGGTTGATAGACCCAGCTGTCCAAGAGCTATTGGATAAGTACAAAGGTGTCATCTCAGAGGGAATGCCCAGATCCCTACCACCTGTCAGAGATATCAGTCATTGCATAGACTTAATTCCAGGGTCAACACTTCCAAACAAAGCAGCCTATAAGCTTACTCCAGAACAGAATGCAGAAGTAGCCAGACAGATTGAAGAATTGATGGATTCAGGTCTGATTGGGAAGAGTTTGAGTCCATGTGCAGTACCAGCTGTACTAGCACCAAAGAAGGAAGGCACTTGGAGGCTTTGCACAGATTCCAGAGCCATCAACAAGATCACAATCAGGTATAGGTTTCCAATCCCTAGAATAGAGGATTTACTTGATTGTTTGGGAAGTGCTAAGTACTTTACAAAAATAGATTTGAAGAGTGGATACCATCAGATCAGGATTAGACCAGGTGATGAGTGGAAGACAGCATTCAAAACAAATGAAGGGTTATATGAATGGAAGGTTATGCCTTTTGGTTTATCTAATGCACCTAGTACTTTCATGAGGTTGATGAATGAGGTTCTGAAAGAATTCATTGGTAAGTTTGTCATAGTATATTTAGATGACATTCTGATTTTCAGTAACACCAAAGAAGAACATCTCCGACATATAGATTTGGTTCTTAAAAGGTTACATGAAGAGCAGCTGATGATAAATTTAGACAAGTGCTTGTTCATGCAAAAGGAGATCACATATTTGGGTTTTGTCATTTCACAAGGAAAGCTACAGATGGATAAGGAGAAGGTGAGTGCCATATTGAATTGGCCAACTCCACAGACTATGAATGATGTTAGAAGTTTCCATGGGTTAGCAACCTTCTACAGGAAGTTTATCAGAGGGTTCAGTCATATTTGTGCACCCATGCTGGATACCATCAAAGGAGGACAGAAGTGCAGGTTTGTTTGGACTTAAGGAGCAGATGATGCTTTTGAAACATTGAAGAAGAAGGTGGCACAGCAGCCAGTCCTTGCACTTCCAGATTTTAACAAAATCTTTCAGGTAGAGTGTGATGCCAGTCACATGGCCATTGGAGCAGTACTCAGCCAAGAAGGTAGACCAATTGCATTTTTCAGTGAGAAGCTCAATGATGCTAAGAAAAGATATTCATCATATGATCTGGAAATGTATGCTTTAGTTCAGTCCCTCAAGAAATGGAGGCATTACCTGATGCCCAAGGAATTCATAGTATTCATAGATAACCAGGCTCTGAGTTTCATAAACAGCCAGGAAAAGCTAAACCACAGACATATGAAATGGGTAGAAACCTTACAGGCTTTCACTTTTACATTGAAGCATAAGAAAGGGGTCAGGAACAAAGTTGCAGATGCTTTGAGCAGGAGAGTTCTCACAGTCAATCAGCTTCAGTTAGAGAGTGTTGGTATTGATTCACTCAAGACCATGTATGAGTCTGATGAAGATTTTGGAGAAATATATCAGGTATGTACTTCTTTTGGGGAGAAATACCATGCTGAGTTCTCTGAATTTCTGATCCAGGATGGATTGTTGTTCAAAGGTGGACAGTTGTGTATCCCAAGGTGTTCTATGAGGTTAAATATAATCAAGGAGAAACATTGTGGAGCTATGGCAGGTCATTTTGGTCTAGACAAGACCCTTGATCTGGTCAGAAGGCATTACTTTTGGCCTAAGCTGCAGTCAGATGTCAGAAAATTTGTGGAGACATGTGTGATTTGTCAGAAAGCTAAAGGCAGGTCAACTAATGCAGGTTTATATCAGCCCTTACCCATTCCTTCCAGACCATGGGAAAGCATCAGTATGGATTTTGTCTTGGGTTTACCCAGGACAAGGAGAGGATTTGACAGTGTTTTTGTTGTAGTGGATAGATTCAGTAAAATGGCACATTTCTTGCCATGCAAAACCACTGCTGATGCTTCATACATTGCAGATTTATTCTTCAGGGAGATTGTCAGAATCCATGGATTGCCTTTGAGCATAGTTTCAGACAGGGATGTGAAGTTTATTGGTCACTTCTGGAGAACCCTTTGGAGGAAACTAGGAACCAATTTGTCTTTTTCCTCTGCATATCATCCTCAAACGGATGGACAGACTGAAGTAGTGAACCGTTCCTTGGGGAATTTGCTTAGATGCTTGACAAAACAGCATGGAGAGAAGTGGGACAATATTCTGTCTCAAGCTGAGTTTTCATATAACGATACTGTCAATAGGAGCACAGGGAAATCGCCTTTTCAGGTAGTTTATGGCATGCATCCCAGAGGAATTTTGGAGTTGAGAGATCTACCTCCAGCAGATCCTGTTAGTGCCGAAGGAGAAGCTTTTGCTGAAGCCATCAAAGAGGTACATGATCAGGTCAAGACCCAACTCCAGCAAACCACCTTAAAGTATAAGGAATATGCTGATAAGAAGAAGAAGGATGTTCAATTTGATGTTGGAGATTTGGTTTGGGTTCACTTGAAGAAAGACAGGCTTCCTAAGGGAAAGTATACTAAGCTCATGCAAAAGAAAGTTGGACCATGTCAGATTTTGCTCAAGCATGGACAGAATGCTTATGAGATCCAACTCCCACCTGATCTTGGTTTGTCTCCTATCTTCAATGTATGTGATTTAACTCCATACAAGGCTAATCCAGATGCAGATCAGGATATCCTACAGGATACAGTTGCTGAAGACATTCCCCAACATGATCCTCCACAATTACAGAAGGTTTTGGACACCAGAGTGGTCAAACAGACCAGGAACAAACAATACTTGGAGTATTTAGTCTCTTGGAAGGGACAGCCGAACTCTGAAGCAGTCTGGATGACTGAAGATCAGATACAGAAACATGGTGCAGACCTTGATACTCTCATCTCAAGTGGACTTGAGATTTCTTCTTCTGGGGAGTATGGTGCAGGAGCACCCGTACATGATCAGGATATAGGATAATTGTCCGCATGATGACAGGATAGTCTATTTTTAGTATGTTTGACTTCATCATGTAATAAGGTCCATTGGACCGATGCTATGTATTAGTTCAGCCTAGGAGTATGTGTAGGCAGTTAGAGGTCGTGATAAGGTTATCTGAGCTGTCCTCTCTCCCAGCCGCTTGGAAGCTCCCAGCCGCTGGGAAGTGAGTTGGTAGTACTCGAAGGACTTTGTTATATATACCTTCGATCTGTTAGGGTTTAGCATATTGATAGATGTATTGGTGTTGTGTTGAGTTGAGATTCAGGAGAGCAGTTCAGACATTGTGAAGCTGTATTCAGAACTTTTGAATTTCATTTGAATAAGATCTCATCATTTGCAGTATCTGAGTTTATCAGTTGTATCTGTTTTGATTTCTTTTCCGTTTGCAAGTTGATGGGTACTTTCAACCCTTCCACCGGTTGATCCTGCGAATCGGTGGAATGGTCTTGTATTATAGCTTAGTTTGCATTTGTGTTTTCTGTTTATGCATTGCATTGTTCAAGAGATCAGTTAGGAGCAGGCTATGAATCAGCCTAGCATCCTCATGTGCTAGGTATAGAAAGATAAGCTGTTAGATTTTGGTTTGAAGGTGATCTGGCCCGGTCGTCATATTGTCTTTATGGAATAGAGCGGTTCTGAGTGTTTACATGCAGTGGACGGATATACAGGAGTCTGCATGTGCGTTTCCAGTCGGAACGAGCTGCTTCGTCATCTGCGAATGCATCGCCATCAGGATCGGGTCATGAAACTGTTGAAGTTTGCATGTTGCAAGTGCATCAGGATGTTTTAAGTCAGATATATACTCAGTGTATATATCGCAGTCAGGATCATCTCTCAGAAGTGCTCATCATCCGCATATCGATAGTAGACGCAGGTGTGAAAGTTCAGTTTTTTTTTGACTAAGTGTTGAAGAGGTCATCAGGATATTGTGTGACGTCATCGTCATCAGCATATGACGTCATCGTCATCAGGATATTGAGATATCCCCCTATGCATGTTGATCCTGTTGTTGCTAAGTGGTTAGGTATCGGCGTAGGCAGAAAGTTGTGTTAACATCATCAGGAGGTTTCGAGAGAACCGGATAAATTATATCATGATGCTGTTGCTTGTGTCGTCGGAGCGGAGCATCGAAGGGAAGGTGCTGAAGGTGATCATCATCAGGATATTTGGAGCAATCGGATATTTGATATCCTGCTGACGAAGGTGGTGTCGCATATCATGATGATGCCGCTAGTGTTTGGCGCCCGATGAACAGTGCAACAGGAGGATGTTTGCACCCGTTGTGTATCATGATGATGATGATAGGCGACAGGCGGAGGAGGTGAGCAGTAGTCGGCAGGAGGGTAATTGTGATCGTCCGAAATATGATGATGCTGTTGGTGTTTTTAGGAAACATGATGATGATGCTGAGCCGATAGGGATTTTTATCATGTTGTTTGTATATTTGGCTCCTCCTTCCTGTTAGTTAGCTTCCGTTGCGTTTCACTCTGCATCAGTCTTCAACTGGACAAATTCTATTGCCCAACTCTGCTTCATCCTATCCAAAATTGAGATGTGACTGTTCAACAAAAATGCAAAGGCTTCTCCCCTTCTTAAGTTTGCCAGATCACTGGTCCGGGCTGTGGTATGAGCATTAGTTAAGGCCTCATGCATGACCTCTAGTTTAGGGATAATTATCCCTCTAAGTTCACTCATTCTGCTTATTATATTCTTCTTCTCCTTTTCAAGCCTCTTTATCTCATTTCTAATGGCGATAGCCATGTACTCTTGATTCATTATAGATCTGGTGAGAGGATCAAAATTTTGAGATAAACTTGATAGTTTACCCTCTTGTTCTTCCACCTTCTTTTCAATGT